>BSBM01000318.1:12295000-13770833 GCA_027924585.1 Larix kaempferi
TCCTCTGGGATCCTGTAATGTACCAACTAGGATTAGTGATACAAAAACTCTCTACTTCACAGAATCAGTTAAAACAATGTTTATGGAAGCTAGTTTGATTGAGGGTGGATAAGATCAAAATATTTGGATGAAAGGAAGGCTCTTATATTTGTTGATACCTCTACACAAATTGTTGATACCATTGATTTTTCAATATCAACAAAGTTGAAATCTACTCCAACGCTCCTGGGGCCCTCAACATATGCAGACTAGTATGGGTATCAGCTTTGACTGGATGCAAGGGATGAGTGTTTTTTACTTAGGGATGCTAAATAAAATTAAATTACAATCATTACATAGACAAGTGACATTCCAGAAAGTTATATGAAGTTCTGAAGAAGTCTCACAAAAATACTAGTAATTTGACACTCTAGGATTGCACAACTAGTAATTTTCAGGAGATCCCAAACAGTCAAAGAAGGCTCATGAATTTCTCAACTAGGACATGGATTGGTCCATTTGAAATTTTAATTAACATCAGAAACAAGAATCAACTCATTTGGAACTATTCTGATTCATATTTCACAAGTATTCTGAAAACTAGTCAAAATCTAGGAAAATCTAGAAGGGTGGAGAAAACTCTGAATATTTATGAATTCTGTAATATTAAATAACATGAATGATATCATAGATTTATGTTGACTTTAAATACATCATAAATGAGCCAATATACTCCTCAAATCATTACAAAAACTCTTCTCCTCTCCTACACAACAATCTAGCATTGAAAATCACTGAGAAGCTCTGAGATTAGAACCATGGTCTTCATGAAGCTTTATGAAATTTGACCCAGCCTTGGTTCAGCTACAGGACCTACAAATAAACTCAATTAAAATGATTTAATACCATCATCCTCTCATAGAAAGCAGTGGCACATCTCCCAGCTTGGACTAGGGGCACATCTCCCAAGTCTCTGAGGCAAAATTGCTCTCATACCAATACTCAAACTGACAAAAGATGTGAATGTGGTGTGAAATGGTTCATTTATAGAGAGTGGATGACTTGAGGAGAAAGTCTCCTTATCTAATGCCCCCCTCCATGAGTGGATAAGGATAGCTAGCTTTCCTTCCTTTTTCCTTTTTGCTTTATTTTCCTTCTTTTTCCTTTTATGTTTGCTTTTCCACTTTCTACTTTAGCTTTTTCTAATTTTTCTTGCTTTTCTTATTTATCCTACTTTTCTGAACTTTCCTTCTTTTCTGATTTATTTTGCTTTCTGATTTTATGCTGCTTTCTGCTTTATGCTGCTTTTCCTGAGTTTTTGCTGCTTTTTTTATTTACTCCATTTTTCTTTCATTTTTCCTAATTTTCTAGATTTAGGTGATTTCTCCTTAACTTCTTCTTCAAGCCATATCCAAGTAAACCTCATCCACTAATGCGCCCTAGTGGAGCATTATCCTCATTTATTTAAGATAAAATTATTAAATGCATGAAAATTAAATATTCCAAGTGCATAGTAAACTTTGGATAAAAATTAATCCACACTCCTAATTAATTAAATGCCTGGAATTCAAAATTAACCCCTCATTAATTAATTAATTCCAATATGTCATTAGGATCCATGGGGTTTGATATGCTTCATGGTGCTAACAAAATAGGAACATGACAGTCCTCCCCTCCCAAGATTGCTTGTCCTCAAAAATGAAACCAACTCCAACCATCTATGAATCCAACCAGTGACTTCACTCCTCAAAATATGTTGTTGGCTATCTAGAATTGAAATCCTCAATTCCAATCAAAATACCAAAAGTCCACCATGTTTCTGTTGCACCACTTTGATTATATCTAGATCTTTAAGATTGATCCCAGGGTCCCACTGCTTATGTTGCATTCCTCCAGACATCAAGGCAAACTGAAATAACCCATCAATTCCTGGATCCCACAACCATTGTTGCATATCTCCCGATAGCACTGTTGCTTGTGGAAAAATATCATCCCAAGGAATTACAGGGTCCCATTGTCCTAACTGGATCCTCCCAAACATCAATTTTAACAAAAAGAATATATCATCATGGGGGATGTATAGAATACTCCACCAAAATGGAAGTTCATCACTCCTAAAGGAATATTGAATCTCCTCATAAGCCATGTGCAAACTAGCACTGTAATTCCCATTCTTAAGACATCACATAGTAGCCATAAATTCCTATACAACTGATCACAAAAGATGGATGATATGTCCATAAGCTTTCCACTAATGCAAGCAACAAACTTACCTCTTGGGGTACACAACTCCCTTGTGTAACTATCCACCCAATCAGTGGATGAATGCATACTCCAACTTAGTGATCTGAATGGAGAATGGTGAATCAACTCTCTAAAATAGTCATCCATCATGGTAGGCTCAACCAAAGGGATATCATGTGCCTCCTTGACCTCAAACTCCCCAAGCACATGCAAATCAGATTGTTCTTCATATGCCCAATGCACACAAGTACCAAAAATTAAAACATTGTTGTTCCAATAACAAGGGTGGAAGTCCCATGTCCAATCACAAAGAGGATAGGCATCATCACAGGTCCATGGAGGCCCTTGCTGCTCACAAAAAGTGTAAAATGTATCAAATAAGTCTCCATAGATGAAAGCAAGAATATCACTCATGTGTCTTTTCTCCCAAATAGGGAAAGAAGAGACACTCCAACCCAATGCTCCGACTAGGAAGCAAGATGCTTCTTTATGTGAGTGCTCCCAATGGCTCAACTCTCTACCATTGGTCCAAATATGAACCAACTTTCTGCAAAAAGTATCCACCACATATGTGGATGCATCAACTCCATAAAAGGCTGGTCCATCAAGCATGAGCTCTTCTGACTCCTCATTGGAGGAATGACTCACTCCAGGAAGAAGCTCAGTTTGGATCTGGAACATAGTATGTGCTTGGAACTCATTATCTGCATCTCTAAACTCCTCAAGCACGTGCATGTCATCCTGAATTTCATGAACCACCATATCATGAGGTTCCTCCATAGAAATCTGAATGTCATCAACCGAAAGAGGATGGCTAATTTGAATGTAGGAGGGAGTATGTGATTTATGCAAATCTTGGTGAAATTGTTCTATCTCCATCTTGGATTCCAAGAGGGCACTTTGAGTGTTTCTCAAAGAATCTTGGGTGGCCATCAAATCATCATTGAGATTGAAAATATATTCATCATCATTCAAGTATGCTTCCTGCAACATATGAATAAGATCATGCAAATAATATATGTCAGAAAGCATATGTGAAAATTTACCTTGGTTTCTAGTCTTTGCTTTCTGAATCTTCTCCATGTTAAGGACTTTGTTCCTTATGCACATGTACTCTATTCTGACCTTCATCTTAACTAGGCCCATAAGAAATGAAAGAGGACTTGGTTTTATGTGTCTCCAGTCAAAGAAATTCTTGAGGTCCCTTTCATTTCCTTCCTTGAACCTTTTCAATTGCTTGTAATGAAATATGTTGATGGATTGCACATCCATCATCAATTCAGCCTCATGCTTCTTCACCCTGTCAGGTGGTCTACCTGGTGGGTGGTATTCAAGAACCTTCTCATGTTGTTGTAGTGGCTTCCATATGACCTCAATCTAATGTAAGTAGTCCATACTTGTGCTTTGAATGGTGACGAGTCCCTCATTAGCCCCCACAATGTCACCATGCTTTACTATGAATATCATGCCATGGTATAACTCTTCATCTACTATGTAATTTTTCCTCCCAGGTATGAATGGAAATGTATGGTAAGCATCATATTGCAGCCATATATTCCTTGCAGGTTTCTCATTGATCATAACAAATTTCAATGCAACAATAGATTCATTACTAATGCAAAAATAACTCTTATCCATGTGAGCTAGTCTTGCACTATCTCGAGTCTCCATCTTGGTGATGTAGATATCCATCCAATTCAATGATGAATATGATTATTTGATTACTGATCCAAATGGAATGTAATCAGCCATATTCATCAAGGATAAGCATTCCTTACATGAATGAGGCTCATAATCTCTCTGGAGTGAAACGAGTGCCAGGCCATCATCCTGCAAGTCAATGCTTTCTTGAAGCACTTGTAAATCTGAGGACTCCTTATGTTTACCTTGGAAATGATGTTGCTCCATAATGTCATGTGTACTATTAGACACACACATCTGATAACATGTGTTTTCATGCCACTCTTGATAATCTTGCAAACTCTCTTTTAAAAATTCAGCCTTCTCAAATATTTGGATCTCAGTACTAGAAGGATATTTTATGCCAACCTTATCACCGGAAATGGCTGCCATATCAAGATGAAACAAAGAAATTTGGTGAATGCAAAAATCATAATGGTTGATTTCCTCCTTTGTTTTACTTGACTCTACCCCTAATTCTGTATATAGATTTTTATAATGACAGAAGGCTTCCTCCTGAATAGAAGAAAAGCTAATGATTTTATTCCCTTCCCCATCTTGGATTTCCCTTATTGAGTTTTTGTTTAGACGCAGCTTTTCCTAATTGTGGAAGAAAGAGATGTTTCTACCCCTAGACTTTAGCCAAAGGGAACTAGATTTTAACCTCCAGACCTCCTCATCCTTCCTGTAGGCTACATTCATTTTCAAATTGAGCTAGGAGTCTTTTTGTATTAACTTTGGGGTGATTTCAATTGTTTCCATTTGTTCTTGGAGCAAGCTTAACTCTTTCTGGGTTTCCACCTTTTCCTTTTGAGGGAAATGATAGTGATTCTTAGCCCAAGCTTATAGAGCTAATTTAATTAATCAAAGCTTTGACTCCCATACATAAGCTGGAGACCCCTCGACATACATTTTCCAAACTCTTTCTATGATAAGGTAGACGTCTTCATGCTTTAGCCAAAGAGGATTAAAACGAAACGAAATTCGTCCTTAATTCTCCAATTCTTACATATTTAGCATAAGAGGTTTATGATTTGAGGTTGTGTTAGGAAGGATGGCGGTGTATAATAAAAGTCATTTTTGCAGCAAAGAATTGTGGACCAAAAAACTTTCCAATCGGTTTGTGATGTGTCCTGGCCCCCGCATTCCTATTTGTCCAAGTATATTTGCCTCTATTATGGATGATTTCCATCATACCAAAGTCTCCTTGGTGGATTATCATATTATTATTATTATTATAAAAAGGAAAAAATTATTTATAGATGAAAATATAAATAATAAAAATAAATAAAATAATAAAGATAAATAAATAATACATATGGACTAGTTCATATGGAATATGGAATACTTCATTGACCATGATTTTTCATGTTTGATTATGTGAAACCATGTTTGATTATGTGAAACCATGTTTGAATGTCATCAACCATGGTTGACAAGGGTTGACTATGGTTTTCATAGTTGACTTTAGTTAACCATGGTTTACTATGTTTGAACATGGTTAACTAAATTTTACCATAGTTAAACATTGGTAACTATTGTTTGACCATGTTTTATTTTAGTGAACCATGGTTGACTTTAGTTAATCATGGTTGACATTAGTAAACCATAGTTGACTTTAGTTAATCATGTTTGACATTACTAAATGTTGGTTGACTTTACTTAGCTTTATTCCATAACACAGGTTTGGTTAATCTGAAGCTAACTTTGTGTTAGTTTTTCATCATTTAATTCAATAGATCTAGGATCTTAACTGAAAGAACAACATGTACAGCATATCAAGCATAAGAGACAAGAGACAAGAGACACAAAACATTTCACTGGGGAAAACCAAGAAGGTGAAAAACCCCGCAACTTCCTCAAAGATAGAATAAGCACCAATACAAGGATCACAATGATCAAACCCCAAGAGATAGATATCTTCAGCAGCATACTCCTCCTCTACTTGTGTGCACTCCACCTCTCTCTCACTAATGCGAAGTGAGTGAAATAAGAGAATGTGTCAAATGAGAGAGTCACGCTCTCTATTTATACTTTTACTTTCACTTGACCTTTACTCAATTAGGTCGGCCCCAACTTAATAACTTAACATAAAATGACTCTGGGTCGACCCCACTAGGGTGGTCTAATAACCCTTTGACCCACACAACTCATACAAGGCCGACACCAACAAGATGGTCTAATAACCCATCAAATATAAGTTGCGACACTTGCAAATACAAATGACGACACTTCCAATTGGAGGAATAATACATCTCTGTTGGGGATACAATAAAGTACACATGTAATACATAGAAGAATATCTTCCGAAGTTACAAATACATCAACACTCCCTCTTAACTAGGAAGGTATTCTCTTGACACAAGTCACCAATACATATAGGCACAAGTCTTCAATTCTGGAGCTGGATCATCGTCACTGGATTACAGAGCATCATCATCATCATTGCTGCTCTACCCGTCTTCTCGTCATAGGAGTTTCTACAGAGCCAACCCTTTTTCATGTTGGATGTAGGCCTAGCCTCCTGTAGGTCTTCATCAACACTGGCCATACTGTGGAATCCTCGGGACTTATTACGTGCATCACAAAACCTCGAAAGAGTATCCCAGGATCCTTCATGTGCCTAAGCATGACTGGCAAGATCTCCCAGGGATTTATTACATGTGACCGTCACAAAACCTTAAAAGAGTGTCCCAGGAACATTTATGTGCATAGCACGACCAGCAAGAACTCTAAAGAGCATCCCAGGATCATTTATGTGCCTAAGCACGACCGTCAAGATCTCCAGGATTGATTACATGTGACCCCCACCACAAAACCTCGAAAGAGTATCCCAGGATCCTTTATGTGTCTAAGCACGACTGGCAAGATCTCCCAGGGCAATATTACATGTGGTCACCACAAAACCTCGAAAGAGCATCCCAGGACTGATTACAAGCACACAGCTCAACCTATCGGATCTCCCAGGGCAAGATTACATGTGGTCATGGGAAAACCTCGAAAGAGCATCCCAGGACTGATTACGAGCACACAGCTCAACCTATTGGATCTCCCAGGGAAATATTATATGCCATAGGAAAATACCTCGAAAGAGTATCCCAAGATCCTTTATGTGCTTAAGCACGACCGGCAAGATCTCCCAGGGAAATATTACATGTCCTCCCAAAGCAAAACCTCGAAAGAGCATTTGCCAGATCTCCCAGGGAAATATTACATGTCATAGACAAAACCTCGCAAGAGTATCTGTAAATCTCCCAGGGAAAGATGATATGCTCATTTGCACAACCTGTCCATGGCCACAGAGTATCAACCTGATAATCACCATACATCATCCTAATGTACATCATCACATGATGATTCTAATCATTGTCACTGCATCGTCCTGATGCATGTCATCATCACATGATCATCCTGATCATCATCATAGCATCGTCCCGGTGCATATCATCATACATGATCCAACTGATCATACAAAGCATCCAACTGATGCATATACAAATACATGATCCAACTGATCATACAAAGCATCCAACTAATGCATATACAAAGCAGTAACTGGAGCATCATCCTAATGCTCATCACACAGCGCTTACATCCACAGCCATGGGAAGGATCCTCCTATCACCATGCTTGGAATGGCTCCTACAAATGTGTTCCATCACTTCTTCCTCGAAGTATCTTCAATATGAAGAACACCAAGCCTTTCTTTGAAGTACCCAAACTTCACTCTGGCTAGTGGTTTCTTCAACACATCTGCAACCTGCTCATCCGTCCCAACATATAGGAGCTTCACTGCTCCTCTGTGCACCATATCCCTGATATAGTGATATTTGATCTCGATGTGCTTTGACCTGTAATGGAACATGGGGTCTCTGACAACTTCACACAACTCTAGTTACCACAATAGATACAGGTAGCATCCAACGGGAGATCAAATAACTTAGACAGTAGCTTCCTCGACCATACTGCCTCACAACTAGCCGAACAAGCCGCGACATACTCTGCTTCGGCTGTACTCAGTGCTATGCAAGATTTCTTCCTGCTAAACCAAGAGATCACACCCGATCCCATACTGAAGCAGCACCCCGAAGTGCTCTTCCTATTTTCAGCACTGCCTGCCCAATCTGAATCAACATAACCCTCCAGGTTAAACTTTTGATTCACATCATACTTGAGCCCATAATCAACCGTACCCTTCAGGTACCTCAGAATATGCTTTACAACAACCAGGTGAACACCTCTGGGATCCGTCAGGAACTGGATCAATGTGTTCACCGCAAAGCAAATATCTGGTCTCGTGTTCGTCAGGTACATCAAGGACTCAATCATCTGATGATACACTGTGACATCAACCGGCTCAGATGAAGCATCACACAGAAGCTTTAGGTTCGATGCCATATGTGTGGCCATGCCCTTGCAGTCCATCATCTTGAACTACTTCAGGATCTCTACTACATACTTCCCTTGTCCAAGGAATATTCCATATGCACTCTGCCATGCCTCCATGCCTAGAAAGTAGTGCATCATCCCCAAGTCCTTCATCTCTAACTCGGCAGCAAGCTTCCTCTTCGTGTCGGCAATCAACCCATCCTCACCTATCACAAACAGGTCATCTACATACAGTAGTAGTATCACAGGATTGCCTTCCTCAACCTTGTAGTAAAGGTTGGAATCCGCTTTACTCTTAGTAAAGCCCAAACTAGATAGAAAGCTGTCTATCCTACCATACCAAGTCCTAGGAGCTTGTTTCAAGCCATACAAGGCTTTCTTCAACCTGCACACATATGACTCCCTATCATGTGTCTCAAAACTGAGTGGCTGCTCCACATACACTTCCTCTTCGACTACACCATTCAAGAAAGCTTTCTTGACATCCATCTGGTGTATCTTCCACTTCATCACTACAACCAGAGGTGAGCCAGAGCAAGTACTGTTCTAATGGAAGTGTATCTGGCTACAGGAGCAAAAGTCTCTTCATAGTCTATTCCCTCTTTCTGGGAGAAGCCACGAGCTACAAACCTCGCCTTGTATTTATCTGTGCTAACATCTGCAGCATGCTTGATCTTATAGATCCACTTGGAAGTCACAACAGACTTCCCTTCTGGTCTCAGGACCACATCCCAGACATCATTCTTCATGCTCGACTGGTACTCCTCGATCATGGCATCCTTCCTTTACTGCATCCCTGATCCTAGGAACTTCAGAATCTTCAATATCTTCAATAGATATTTTTCTTGAACTTCGTTGCGGAAACAAATGTTGTTGTCCTTCTTTTGTAGGTGATTGTACACAATCTTTCCTACAAGTCAAATTCAATTGCATGATTAGAAACTTCTCATAGTTTTTTCAAAAAACAAAATCTTACACATAAGTACATATGTCCTACAGTCATGCAATTATCTTAGCCAATGCTTCAATACAACAGTTATCCATATCCTGTATTCACACGGTAACTTTCTAGATGCCTTCCATCTCTACCAGAACATTTGTTAAGAGTGTGCACAACTCCCAACATGTTAGCAAAGAGGTTTCATTCTAGATAAGTAGCAATGGAATGTTGTACAATACCATAGGCCACTTACCCATTACTTGCATATTAGTAGTATCTTGTTCATTAATGCAACTTTTCTAATATGCATAATATACATCTAAGAGAATAAGTATGTACATGACTGAACAACATCATTTAAGTAATCATATATACAAGAAATGACAATTCAATTACTTATCTTTGTTTGGTTGTAGGATGGACTCCCTCTCAATCTTTGCTTCCTTGCTATCTATTCTTGAACTTATATCCATCCTATACCACTATGCATGCTTAAGTGTGCACTAGTGTCATCATTGTGTCATCCTCAAGATCTCATATATAACCATACATATATTAGTATAATCTCAATACTATCAAAACATTATGATCCTAAATACTCTTAACATCTATGGTCATGATCATTTCACACACAGGTAATTTATCACAAGCATTAGTATTCAAGGTTTCAGGGAGGACTTCTATTACTCATGTATATTCTTATTGACCATAGGACTCTTTTGGTTAGTCATATCATCAATCAAAGTAAGAAACATAATATGCATAAATTGTTGATTACTTAAACTTCTAACTTCAAGAATAATCATTCATACAAAAGTATAAGATCCTAACACAAGGTAGGATTCTATAACACAAGGTAGGATTCTAACTTGATATAGGAAAAACATACCTGGTTATCATGTTTGCTTAGTTATGTCTAACATACCCAAACAATGTCTTCTTGTTCTCTTCAATGACTTGTGCTTAGTAACCTGTCGGGATTGCTTGTAATCTTCTTATGTAAGGCCTTAGCCTCATCTCCCTCTGAAACTGGAAATTCTTCACTTATGTAGGTGTCCAATTCATTCTCTTCTAGGATTAACCCAATCCACTTTGATTTGTTGAAACTGGATCTGGAGTTGGATTAGAGTTTGTCAGAGAAACCCTAAAAATTCAAACTTTGAATTTCAAACTTCTGATTGGATGAAAAGATGTGCCTTGCTGAGTTGATCAAGCTGGTATACTTCAATTTTGAAATCTCCAAAATTTGACCCCACAAAATTGACTTTGAAACTTCCGGATCTTCCAGACAGGATCCCGAACTAGGGTTTGATTAATCCCAGTCTTATTCCCATCCAAAAGGTTCGATATTGTGTTCTAAACTTCGATTTTTCTGAGGAGCTTCCAGCCGTGGTCTCAGATTCCAAAAATTTCAACTTTTGCAAAAAACCCAATTTTCCACCTTTCTGATCAAAATCCCGAACTAGGGTTTGATGATGCCCGGAGTTCTGCCCAACCAAAAACTTTAATCTTGGTCTCTAAATTTCGATTTTGCTGAGGAGAGCAATCCAATTCTGAGATCACTCCGAAATTCCACTTCTGTCAAAAGCCCTAATTTCCCGCAGCAGTGATAAGCCAAAAATGAGAATGCTCATAATTCAATTGTATTTCATAGAAATATGTGCCTTATTGTTTCTGGTGCATCTCTGAAATTACGAATCCACGGGGTCTGAAACTTCAGTCTGTGTTATCCTGACCTATCAACTTTCCAACCCCATAGGTATGACCTCAAATGGATTCTCTGAGAGAGAGATATGCCAAATGTCGCAACGTGACTTGTTTATGGGATAAAACAGGATATCAAAATTGTATGGAGTGCCACGTGTCACTGGTTCAACTTCGGCCTCTGAAAAGACGACTTGTGAAACTACAGTTCATGCCCTTACTTCCACTTTTTACATAATTTCATTTGGAGCTTCCTAGCCCAAGTTGTGACCTTTTTTCCTAGGTCACATGTTTATGACTGAGATCTAGAAGAGGCAGAAACCCTAGATTGTACGGATCATAAAACACAAAGTACAACGAATTTGATGTTGTGCTTCGGACACAAGGTACATGGGGATGTCATCTACGACCTTTAGAAGTTTTAGAACCTGAACCTTTGCCAAAATGGATTTATAGCGAAAGTTCCACAATGACTGGTTTTTGCTATATCAAGCCCTAGCTTCCAATTTGTCGCAAGTGTCATAAATGCCATACCATGCCTTCCTTCAGGCTAGCTCTGATACCATGTTTGTTTTTCATAATTTAATTCAATAGATCTAGGATCTTAACTGAAAGAACAATATGTACAGCATATCAAGCATAAGAGACAAGAGACAAGAGACACAAAACATTTCACCGGGGAAAACCAAGAAGGTGAAAAACCCCGCATCTTACTCAGAGATAGAATAAGCACCAATACAAGGATCACAATGATCAAACCCAAGAGATAGATATCTTCAGCAGCATACTCCTCCTCCACTTGTGTGCACTCCTCCTCTCTCTCACTAATGCGAAGTGAGTGAAATGAGAGAATGTGTCAAATGAGAGAGTCACACTCTCTATTTATACTTTTACTTTCACTTGACCTTTACTCAACTAGGTCGGCCCCAACTTAACAACTTTACATAAACTGACTCCGAGCCGACCCCACTAGGGTGGTCTAATAACCCTTTGACCCACACAACTCATACAGGGCCGACCCCAGCAAGGTGGTCTAATAACCCATCAAATATAAGTTGCGACACTTACAATAATACTTGGTCGACTTGCAAATACAAATGACGACACTTCCAATCGGAAGAATAATACATCTTCGTTGGGGATACAATAAAGTACAAATGTAATACATAGAAGAATATCTTCTGAAGTTACAAATACATCAACACTTTGAAGCAGACACATCGGAATAGGTATGACATGTAAACACCCGAGGAGGCTCGATTTAGATGGTAAGGAATGAGAGCGCATTCTTTTTAAATTCAAATTTCCCTTCCTGCCTAAAAACCCCAGTGTCATACAAAATGCGTGCATGATTTATCTTTACAAAACATATGTGCAATTTTTATATGTAAAATGTGCATGTGATTTGTATCGTTAAAACACTTGTGCGATGTTAATCACATTGAATTTACTTTAGGCAAAAGAATTGAGAGGTGGTGGGGAAGGTTCAAAGGGTTGGAAATATTTAGGAAGTTCAAGTGGGGAGAGAGGAATTTAAGGAGGGAAGGGGAACATGATGGGTTATAAGGGAGAAGGGGAGTGGCTTGAGAGAGCATTTAAGAGAAGAAGAGGTGGTGAAGAGGTATAGGGTTAGGAGCAGTAAGTGAGACAGGAGTGACAAAGGGGGAAAATGTGGAGGGGAGGGAAAAGGAAGAGAAGAAGTGAATGATAGTTTGATACAAGAGGGGATTGGTGGATGGAAAGGTGGATGAGTAGGATTAGAGGAGGAACATGGTGTTTGGAGGAGATACATAGGAGGAGGGGGAAATTGAATTGAGGGAAATGAGATGGGGTGAAAGAGAGAAGAGGGGGTGAAATGAGGCAAGGGGTTGGGGAGAAGGGATAAGATGAAATCATCGAGGAAGGGATAATGAGAGAGAGAGATATAGAGATTGGGGGTGTTAGGGGTTTGGGGAGGAGGAGGACAATTAGAGAGAAGGGGGGTATATAGATAGAGAGATATAGAGAGATATAAATAGGGGGAGGGGGAATTAGGAGAGATGGAGAGAGTGGGGGGGTGGTTAGTGGTAGGAGTAGGAAAGAGAGAGGGGGGGAGGTTAGGGAGAGAGAGAGAGCTGGTGTAAGGGATAGAGAGGGGGTGTGTTAGGGGGATAGGGGAGAGAGATGGGGGTGGGCGTTGGGGGTAGGTGTAGTGGGGGAGAGAGAGTGAGAGAGGGGGTTACTAAGGGTTAGAGAGAGAGGGGGGGGAGGGGGTTAGTGGTAGGGGGAGGAGTAGTGAGGTGAGAGAGAGAGAGAGAGAGAGAGGGAGAGGGAGAGGGGGAGGGAGAGGGAGAGGGAGGGGGGGAGGGGGTGTTAGCAGGTGTTGAAATTAATCCAAAAATATGTAGCTCTACATGATACAAATATATTGTTTTTTACCTGGAAAATATCCATTTACCTCAAGGTTTTAACAAAGCTAAAGCTATCTATTTAAAATTCAAAGCAATTAAGTATTGTATTTTGGATGAATACTTGTTTTGGAAAGACCCATTAGGACTCCTTTAAATTTTTCTATTGAAGAGGAAACAAAAGGGATAATAGAATACTTTCACAAAGGTACATATTGTGATCATCATGCATGGAGAGCCATGCCTACAAAGTGATAAGGGTTGGTTACTATTCACCTACTTTATTTTCTAATGTTAGCAGGATGGTTAGGACATGTTTGGAATGCCAATTGTTTGTAGGCAGGAAGAAGTTACTACCTTTACCACTCAAACCCATCAAATTTGAGGCACATTTTCAATAGTGAACATATTACACAACTTGACGAGAACTCTTGAGAGTTCTCATTTTTTTATAGGTTTAATTTAGTGGTTATTTTTATCCCGAATCGAAAAGTGGTGCTACCGATAGCACCTTTTTTTGGTGGTTAAAGTTAATATTTTTTGGAAACCTCGACCAATGTCGTTGTAATCAAAACTCTAAATCAACCATCGAATCAAAATGAAGTTACCAATAGCACCATTTTTTTTCGGAGCTAAATTTATGATTTTTTGGAAACCTTGGCCAATGTCGGTGCAAACAAAACTCAAAATCAAGCCCCAAATCAAAAAGTGGCGCTACCAATGGCACCCCTTTCTTTCATTACGTTACAATTCCATTCATTTCGAAACCATATAAGGCGTAAAAAATTATTTTTTTCTTTTAAATCGCTTTAAAAAATAAGAGATAGTTCAATTTTAATTTAACAAATACAATTTTATCTAAAACAAAATAGATGAATTTGAAAAACAAAATTAAAAAAATAAGACATAATAAAAAATTAAAATGCCCAAATTTTTTAAAATAATTTTGAAATTAAAAAAAAAAAAAAAAAAATTAACAAAAATTAAAAAGATATATATATATATATATGATGATGATGGTGATGGTCTTTAACGTCCACTGAGACTAAATTTGGTCTATCGGACCTTAAGAGAAAAGACAAGATATAGATTACTTGATTTGTTTTAAAATGTTATTCTTGTGCTAAAAAAGGTTAAAGAGGAGGACCTCTAACTTGCTATAGTTTTGAGGAGCTAGAAGGTTAGAAAGGTCAGTGTTGGAGTAAAGATTTTGTAACTGAGATCTAATGTGGGTGTAAGCAGGGCATTCTAAATAAAATGATTTTCGTCTTCAATGCTCATAGACTCACACAGATGGATAATCCTTTCATCCCAAGGCGATTTAGGGGTAGTCCAATGCTCAATTTCACTATGAAGCTCATGAGAGTTCGTTCTAATCTTAGCAATGTTAAATTTTTTCTTTGAGCTCGTTAAGATAGAAAGATAGTTTTGATCCTCAAGGTTACGGTTAATGATCTCTTTATAATAACATAATTGTCTTTTAACCTCTAAATCTTCCTTGCACCACATTTTCTCTTTGAAAGTAGAAGTAATAATGTTTTTAATGTTATCGATATTTTACAAAGTGACAATTTCGTCAATCCCCCAATACTTTGACCAATTTGTGGCATATTTAAGCCATCCCCGCTTGAGGCAAAGGTGATTTTGGCTGGAGTTAAGAGCAATTTTAGGAAGTCGATGGTCCCGCCTATATTGTTTAACGTGTGCTTGTACATTAGATATCTAATCATATCCATGCTTTCAATGGGAGAGATCCCTACTTCTAAGAGGAGAATAGGATAGGGTGTGTTGATTTTAATTTTAAGATTAGAAGTAATAAACTGCTTATGGATTTGTTCAATCCTCCTACACAAAAAAAATTAAAATATTAAAATATTAAAAAAATACAAAAATATTTTTAAAAAAATCAAAATACAAAAAAAAATGAAAAGAAAAATTAAAAAAATCAAAATACAAAAAAAATTTAAAAAATGTAAAGAAAAATTAAAAAAAAAAAAGTTTAAAACAATTGAAAAATATTTGAAAAAAAATTAAAAAACAATTTAAAAAAAATTTTAAAAACAAATAATACAAAATCAAATTAAAAAACAAATCATAAAAAAAACATTGAAAAAATAATTAACAAAATTTAAAAAGCAAAAAGCAAAAAAAAAAAATCCCACCCAATCCCACTGCTTCTCCCTCATCCCTCCCCCTCACCCCTCCCATACCCTCTCACTCCCCTCCCCCTACCCTACCCCCCCCCCCCTGCCTACACCCTTCCCCCTCCATTCTTCCTGCCCCACCCCCAACTCACCTTGCTCCACCCCCTCTCCCCCCTGTGCACCTCTCTCTAACCACCCTCTACCACCTCCCCTTCCCATACCCTCTCCCCAAAGGGAAGACTCAATTCCCAAAAACAATTCTCCCCTTGCGCACGGAGGGCAAGGATGGGTGGAAGGGCAAGGGTGGGGTGTGTGAGGGGGCAAGACAAGAGGGGGAGGGGAGGGCAGGGGGATGGGAGGGAGAGGGGGGCGGAGGGAGAGGGGGCAGAGGGATGAGGAGAGAGGGTATGGGAGGGGCAAGGGGGAGGGATGAGGGGGAAGTGGTGGGATTGGGTGGGAATCTTTTTTTTAATTTTAATTTTTAAATTATTTTTTGAATGTTTTTTATTTGTTTTTTGAATTGTTTCTTTAGTGTTTGTTTTTTGAATTGTTTCTTTAGTGTTTGTTTTTTTAATTGTTCTTTAAATTATTTTTAATTTGTTTTTTTACAATTATAATTTTTTAATTAAAATTTGAATTAAAAATAAATATTTTTTTACGCTATGTACAGTTTCAAAATGAAAGCAATTGTAACATGATGGAAGAAATGGGTGCCATCGGTAGCACCATATTTTAATCTGGGGGTTGATTTAGGGTTTTGATTGCATCGACACTGGCTTGGATTTCTAAAATATCATAATTTTAGCCCCGAAAAAAAAAGTGTTGTCGGTAGCACCACTTTTCGATTCAGGGGTTGATTTAGGTTGTTGATTGCACCAACACTAGATAAGGTTTCCAAAAAGTCATCATTTTAGCCTCGAAAAAAACGGTGCTATCGATAGCACCATTTTTTGATTCGGGGTTGTTTTTTATGTTTTTAAAGCAAAAATATGAGTTTTTATGGCAAGAGTTCTCGTTTTGAGTATAGAGTTCTCGTCAAGTTGTATAATGTGTTAGTGGGGACTGGATTTCAGAAGAGAGATTCACTTTAACTCAAGTGGACAACACATATGGATCCTTACAGCCATAGATTACTTCATAAAGTGGGTTGAATCCATCCCCACCAAAGCAACAAATGAGACTGTCATCATTAAGTTTATAGAAGAAAATATCCTATTAAGGTTCAATTGCCCTAGAAAAATAATTACGGACAATGCAGAGGATTTCAGGGTTATTAAAATGATGAAATTATGCTAAGATTACAATATTGTATTGGGTCATTCAAGTGCCTATTATCCCCAAAATTTCCTAGTAGAATCATCAAACAAGATTTTGATCACCATAATCAAGAAAATGTTGTCTCAAAATAAAAAGGCTTGGAACTCACACCTTAAGTACGCCTTATGGGCAGATATGATCAGTACAAAAATATCAATAGGCACTTCACCTTTCTAGCTTGTGTATGGAAAAGAAGTAAAAACAAGCATGATTGCAACACAAGTTGTCATATCAACGATTAAGAGTTCTTCATGCTCAATAAGTCGCTCGAGCGTTAAATTAAAATGCACAAGCATGAACTAAAACCCTTGTTTACACGTGGCACCTCCTCGAACGTTCAAGATCCCATGAGAAAGATTGTAAGACCACTTAATCCACGAGCCTGAAACCGCTTACCAGAAGTGGTAGGGCCCCAAGTTCTTGGATGCATAAATGGTACATTTGTTGATGTGACCGTGGGGACCATGACCAATGTGTTATAGGAAGAAGAATATTTGGAAAGTTATGCATGCAATCAAGGATGCCGAAAAAGGTCAACATTGTAGAGGCATTCATGCCCATAGAAGTGATCGAGAGATAAACTAATACACACGAGTCTAAAGGTGAAACCATCGTCTCCACATGGTGCCTCCTCGTGTTTTCAGACTGGTATGAGAAGGAAAATGATACCACCTTTGTCTTGAACCTGAAACTAATTATGCCACTAGTTGTAGCCGAATGGACCATAGAAGCACAATGTAAACCAATCAACTCTCTCCATGTGGACACCTTCAATGGTTATTAATTAAATGAAACCAATGTCATATTTCCTCAACTAATCAGCTTTTTCCATGTGTTTTCTTCCTTTAATGTGACAAAGTTTGAATTTATTCAATAGAGGCTTTCAAGTATTCAAATTTCATACTTTCATAAGGAGCTCCAAGAAAACAAGAAAGTAGTGCAGCCTGTAATGTAGGGATCGGTGCTTAGAGCCGAGTAATTCTACAAATTCCATCATCAATTGTTGTGTTTATCTTCATCGATCAACCTCATGGCCTCCATAGAGAACTACATAACCCCTGCGACCATCCAGAATCCCCATACCCATGCCTACTTATTTGACCATGATCTTTCAATTCCAAACATATAATAGGTCGCAGGAGAGGCTCAATCCATATTTGAGAGCGCCCAAGAATCTTAGTGCCTCTGGAAATAAAATCTTCCTAGGTTTGTGGTACCTAGAACACATCACTTCTCGGAATTGGTCACTTGGTGTGTATAGTTGTATTCCTCAGAAAAGAAATTTACAATAGCCATGGATGGAACCACAATTATATGTTCCATTTCTAAAGAATCACTATAGGAGATGTTGGACCTGCCAAATGATGATACTCTATAGAAAATAGGGAAGGAATCTATGGTTTCTAAGTTTCGAGATTTGAACTAAGAAGAGAAGGAGCAATTCTTGGAAACATTGTTACCTCCTCGTGCTGAATTACCCAAACGGGCACTCCCATTCCAAAAATAAGTGTTTTCAAATGTTTCCAAGATGGCCATGGCAATGGATTTCTAAGTGTTGGGATATAATCATGATAAAAAGAATGAGGAAATAGTTATAGATCTCCTATTTTCTATCTGTCCCACCTTAGGTGCACCAAGTGCCAAGTTTGACTTTGCTCTTTTTCTTGTAGATATGATTAATGACCAATTGAATAGCTACTTAGCCATGAAATTATTTAGATTTCAATCCTATTTGCTATACCTTATTATGTATAACCACTACCAGTATTTTGAGCCTTCGGACCAACAAGTTGTAAAATCCCAACCCACTAATGAAGGTTTTTCTCAGTTTGTTGATAAAGTGATGCTTGCAGCATACTCCTTGTTGTTTAATTGCTTTCCTCCTAAAAATTCCCCTCGGTGTAAGAGGTTACTCTATTTGAGTCCTGATTCCCAAGTAGGGGATTGATTTATATATGAAAATCATACTGAAATCAGGATATATGGTTCAAAACTACCACGCTACCAACTCCTTGGATTTTTAAATAACACCCAAAATATTTTCCCTAGAATACATTAGGAGGATATTTGAATTTGACTATATACATTTTATCTAGAACAAAAGTGTCATCACCTTTAAGCTCCCAAAAGAAGTTGGGCCTTTCTTGGTTAAATCCAAAACAACTCAATACATAGTTGAAGGCATGCTGACCAACCTGAATTTCCCCTTAGGATCAAAATGGATGTATGACCCCCATGGGATCATATCAGAAAAGAGGAAAAAGGTGAATCAATAGGAATACATTCATCAACCCAATGATCAATTGAATAAAATAGCCAATATAGACAAATGGGAGGATGTGGCTAAGATATTACACCCTGATAGCCAACAAAATTCCCAGGTAGTTCCTACCCCTCAAAAATAGGAAGCAGGTTCCAAAAGGTCAGTCATTGAAGTTCAACCAGACACGTAAATGGAAGAATCCAATAAAGACCATCCAAACACAAAGAAGGCAAAAAATGAGCAGCAAGGAATAATAGTTCAGCATCGGGAACAAGGCACTTCATCAAGCAAGCTTGTATTCTCCATTGAAAAGTTTCCCACAAATCTATGGCCACGTTTATAGGATCCTTCTTTAAAACAACAGTCTTCAATTGTAAATCATAGTCATAAGACTAAGGAAGGACTCTTTGCTCACTACTCAAAGATTAAGAATCAAAATGTTCAATTAAAAAGAGACTTGTATCCCAAGTATTGGGTCTCAACAGGAGAACAATCCAGACTATTATTTGTTGTTGACTTGAAACAAGGCACATTCAAAATAGCCATCCCTGATCCTACAACCACTGGAGCGAAAAAGACAGTCGTCGGATACAAGGCCACTTGGATCACTTTTGACTTGGATGCCTTAAGCCCAACTAATATGATGGAGTGGCATAGGCAAACTAGAGAGATTGTCTCTAGATATGTACTAAGATCTACAATGAATGTAAACAAACTTCAAAGCACAATGAATAAAATAGAGAGGCAACTAAAGCAAGAAAAAATTGCCAACAAAGCCAAACAATTAAGAATAACTAAGCTAGATCAAAAAGTGGTAGAACTAGGAGTGGTCCAACAAATGCTACTCATGCTTAGACCCTAATAAAAGAAAAGGATAATGAAATTCAAATACATAAAATGAAATTGAACATTCCAATAGTAGATCATGTTCAAACTCCTAAACTTGTTGGTAGTACAAGAAGAGAAAGATTAGGTGTCCAAGCAAGTGTAGAAATACAAAGAAAATTTGGAAAAACAGGAAAAGGAAAGTAGTGATCTAAAGCTTGAAAACTTCAAACTAATATCCGCTAAGGGAGTTGCTATACTCTCATCTACAACTGACCTAGCTTATCAACTAACCAAAACACTTGCTGATATGAATTTTAAAGAAGCTGCGCTAAGCAAAGTTAAAGATTATCTGAGAAAAAAGGGAGAAGAACACCCTCAAGAATTTCGGTTCTTAAATATAATTTACACATGCTAATGGATGTAACATGCATTGCATGTACTCTCCTATTGAGTGCATCAACAACGATGTTCTCTTTTCCCATAATATGTTTGATATCAAAATTCCATCCGTCTTGTTTGTCTAGCATTCAAAGTTTGCTTCTCAAACAAATACTTCAACCCATTGCGATATGTTCTTAACTCAAATTTTCTACCCATGAGATAATGTCTTTACATATTCAATGCATGTATAATGGCAACAAATTCCAAGTCATGTGTGTTACATATTTCTTCTCACGCTCCTTCAATTTTCTGAATTCATAAGAGATCAAATGCTCGTTTTTCATAAGGACTCCACTAATTCCTTATTTACAAGCATCTATGCATACCACAAAATCTTCGTTTAGATCTGCAATTTTGAGAATTGGTGTACTACTGAGCAATCTCTTTAATTGCTAGAAACTTTCTTCACAATGTTTTGTCAATTCAAATTTGACTCCTTCCTTCTGCAATGATGTAATTGGATGTGCCACTTTTGAGAACCCTTCTATAATTCTTCTATAATATCTAGCTAGTCCCATAAATTACCTTACTTCTACTGCATTTATGGGTGTATGCCATCCCATAATAGCTTCAATTTTCTATGGATCCATTGTTATTCCTTCTTGAAAACTAATGTGTCCCAAATAATGAATTCACCTCTGATAAAAGGAACATTTACTTACCTTAGCATAAAGTCGATGTTCTCTTAGCACTTGTAGCACCAATATCAAGTGCTCTTCGTGCTCTTCCTCTGATTTGGAATAAATAAGATTGTCATTCAAAAATACAATGATAAACTTATCCAAATATTTCCTAAATATTTTATTCATCAAACACATAAAAGTACTTGGTGCATTTGTTGACCCAAATGGCACCACTACAAACTCATAGTGACCATATATTGTTTTGAAAGTTGTATTGCTAGTGTCTTCTTCTTTTATCCTCACCTGATGGTATCCTGATCTCAAATCTATCTTTGAGAAAATCTTTGCATCTCTTAGCTAATCAAACAAATAATCATTTCTAGGTAGAGGATATTTATTCCTCACGGTGACCTTGTTCAACTACCTGAAGTCATTGCACAACCTTGGAGTTCCATCATTTTTCTTCATAAAAAGCATGTGTGCTCCCCAAGAAGACACACTTTGGCATGCATCATTTCTTCAACAATTCTTCTAGCTACATTTGTGACTCCTTCAACTATGGTGTACACGTTTTGTATGGAACTTTGGAAATTGGGGCAACTCTAGGCACAAAATCAATAAAGAAATCGATGTCTCTTTTTGGTGGCAACCCTAGTATTTCTTCAAACACACTTGCAAACTCTTATAATACTGCAAAGTCTTCCGAGCTTGGGATTTTACACTTTTTTTGCTCTTCCACATGAGTTTCATACAATTCGCACCCTTTTCTAAAGCATCTCTTCAACTGCAGATATGAAATTTCCCTTATGGAAATAGGCCTTGGAATTCCTTTCATTATCTTTTGCTCTCCTTCTTCATCTATACAAGTGAGAGTCTTGATATGGAAATCTAGAATAACATGGTGTGCATCTAAGGTTTTGTCCAAATAAGGACATTGTATGAACCTAATGGTATTATGTTCAAATCTACAAAAGTATTGAGTCCATTCATATCTATTTGACAGCCTTGTTCTAACTCATTGATTTTCCTCTTGGTTCTAGTAGCCAACTGAACCATCTAAGGTTTTTCATACTTACTTCTATTTAGATGAAATATTTTCAACCAAATTAAGCATGATATAACTATGACTTGCTCCATAATCAATTAGAATGGTGATATGTTGATTGGTAATCTTACCTTCAACCTCAATCATGTTGGAGTGATGCTCCACATGTCTGTTATTCAAGATTGCATATATTATGGGAATGTTTCTAGTGATATATTCCCTAGTACTTGCTTCTTGTACGTTGTGCACATCTGTTATTATGTCTCTCATTTGAGGGAAATATTTGAGCAAATGGTTTTCTTCACATCCCCAACATTTCAATTGTTGCCATGTGCCTCTTCCTAGAGACTCTATAATCTTAGGTCTATTCTTAGTTAGATTGGTTTGTTGATATGAATTTGGTTGGTTTTTTACGAAAGGAGGTTTAAAATCGTTTCTTCCTCTGACCTCACTTATCCTTATTCTTATCTCTCCAATATTTCTTAAAATATGCCCTTCCTTTATTATAATCATACATGTGGTTGTATTTTTGGATTGTCTCTTCAAGATTCTTATGTCCACCAAAATCAATTTTGTCTCAATAGAATGAAGGAAGTCCACATAGGGACCTCTGTGTATTTACATTTCTTCTTTGAAAAATCCAATATATCTCTAGAATTCCAAAAAATTCTTTCATATTCTTACATGCTCATGTTCCCCAATTTAAGATCAAAGAACTCTTCCATATTTTGGTCATAATAATGTTTTGTTAGGTGCTTTTAATGGAAGTACTTTTTGGACTGCCTCGATGAAATTCGCCTTTCAATGATATGTTTCACTTGAAGCAATTGATCCCACCAAATGCAAGCCTTTCCATGTAAGTTGTAAATGGCAATTATAGCTTCCATGTTAGAGGAATAGTTATGTAATTGGAGGTAATTCCTCATCCCCAATCACCGGGATTCAACATCTTATCCTTTCTTGTTCTCACCATCAAAATTCAGTAGATTAATCTTCCTTAGCTCTCCTCATAGTTAATCTTTCGAATATCTTGGTTTACAATGTCTAACTAGGGACATTTATGGCCTCTCCTGGATTCTTTATATGAGTATGACTTCTTAGATACATGAGGCAGTGAGTAATGATGTATATGACTCCTTGTAGCACTCTTGGAATGCATGGATATTTCATGTAATCTAGTCTTTGAACATTCCCTGCATTCTTTATCATGAAATGAGGCTAACCCAATCTACATTTTCCTTCGTATTAAATTCAATCTCTACATGAACTAAGTGTTCAATTGATTTTTCTACTCCTAAACCTTTAGAATTCTTTCGTTGTCAACTCTACAACTTTGCACCTCCATCCTCAAGCTTTTCATTGTTTCGATGAGATCTAATGGTTAACACTTCGTATGTTCCTATTAGATTTGTTTCTTCATTACCCACATTGATATTCAAATGTCTAACCTCCTCGTCGTGACTATATGGAATTTCCCCTTCTTCCATTTTCTTCCCCATTGTTGATCTGAGATCTCTACCCTATGGTCATATCTAATGTAATATTGTATCTGCAATGTGTGCATACCCAGGAAAATTTTAAGGATCCATAATTTTCTTAAAGTGTAAAAACCTTGGCGAATCTTACTAATTATCAAAATTGCAACCATAAAATGTTTGGTAATATATTTTTTTAAATGATTCAAATTTGTAAGGATTTTGTATAGTTTTTAGACAATTTTAGCGGTTTTTAGAGTAAAAAAATTTAATCCTATGGAATTTAAGGGAATCATATTAGAAAAAAATGGAAATTGGTGATTTTTTTTTTAACTCGAAAATCATCCCATGGTCTAAATTTCGCCCCTAAAATTTTCCCTGGTTCATACAATTAAATTTGTTAAATAAACTTTATGTCCAAAATTTTACAAAAAAAATCATATATATTTAAGAATTATGGAAACTACCCATCTAACAATTTTGTAAAATTAGGGCTATAGGGCCCTTTTCTGTCAAATCCCTAGAAGTATATAAAGCACTTCTTCATGATATGATTGCTTGTAATTATTCTTCTATTGACAATCTTTCCAATTACTATAACCATACTCATTTTTGTGCTCAGAGATAAAAGTTACAACCCCCAAAATTTGCAAATTTACCCATTTTTGCATTGTTCCTATAGCTACACTCAATCTTAGGGACCAACTTTGGAGACCTATAGAAGAAAATGTGGAAAGATTCAAAAAAATTGTATTGGGCCATGATATCACATATGACTATGAGTACTCATCCACTTCTATATCCATGTTATCATGCTCCATGCATTTTCCCCATAATTCTTGAATTGTCAATTTTTAAATTTTGCACTTCTTCCAGACTTGAAAATTTAAGCAAAAACTATTATATCACAAATGGAGCAAAACTAGAAAAAAAATCATCTAAGCAAAGTTGTTATGCTCGCTAAGAAGGTAAAATGTCAAAATGGATAATTTGATTTTCTGGTTTTGATATCTTGGATCACTTTTACCTTCTCCAAGTTTTCTAAAATCACCAAAATCTTATCCCAAATAATGGGTTTTAGCATGTTTTTGTATCTCCGCTCCACACCCCTTGAGATTTGGCCAAAAGCTTCTTGGGTTATTTTTGTGCCTAGTCAACGACATCACTATAAAAATCCCAGCTCCAATAGATCCCCTGTCAAATAACTGGGCATGGATCTTCAAAATTCATTAATTGCCCTGAGTATAGAGAACTGGAGCTAAACAATCCCACACCTCTCTTTGGCATTTTTGTAGTCCTTATTGCGGAAAAATGTGGAAAATTTCAAAAAAAATCAAATTAATATTATCCTGTCATGGCCAAAAAAAAATTGGTTCTGGACGTTTTTTTTACTTCATCATCTATTGACGAGGCAGGATGATGACATGGCTTGACAAATGGGTGGGTGATTTGGCATTGTACCGCACATGGCATCAAAGGTTTTGTCATGTCATCCTCTCCTCATCCCATATCCATGTCATTGTGGCACTTCAAAATTTCGTGAGCCATTGATATGATTTCCTAGATCAATCCTAGCCGTTTGCTGCACTTGATTCTCTCTCCTTGAATATTTTTGGTCGAATCTCACAATGAAATCTTGACCATCAATTTCATCTCCAGATTGAATCTCCATCGTTTGTGGAAATTCCAGATGTGATAGGTCTCATTCACCTTCCTTTGTGTGGCCTAGATCTCATGGTCTTGTGGACCCAATTTAATCTCAGGTTTTCATGGCCTTACCCCTTTTGTTAAATCCCATTCACTTTTCTATGGGTGAATGGTGATGATCAAATGATGTAACATGCATTATCAAATCTCAGTCATTCATAGTAGGATCCCTCAAAATAAGGTATGAGCACTTCTATCTATGTGAATGGTCAAATATTAGATGATGTAACATGCACAATCAAATCTCATCCATTCGCAGCAGCACCCCTCGGAATAAGGTATGAGCACTTCTATATGCACGAATGGTCAATATCCAACGATGTAACATGTATGATCAAATCTTAGTCATTTGCGAAAGGACCCCTCATGATAAGGTATGAGCACTTATATCTACACGATTGGTCAAGATCAAACGATGTACCATGCACAATCAAATCTCAGTCGTTCATGGGAGGACCCCTCAAGATAAGGTATAGGAACTTCTATATGTGCAAATGGTTAAGATCAAACTATGTAACATGCATGATCAAATATCATTCATTTGTAGAGGACACCCCCTTGTTAATCTTCGATCATGTGTATTTGCATGAATGGCTCAGATCTGATGATTTGAGTAGCGTGATCAAATTTGGATATTCGCACTCATGTACCCTTTGTTAAGGTATGAGCACTTAGATTTGCGAGAGCAACTTAGATCTATTCATCTAGATGACCCAATTCAATCTGGGTCGTTGATGGCATCAACTGGATTCCCACCTTTCCTACATGGATGCCACCCACACATTTGACACATGTCGAAGACACCTCTACATCTAATCCATGTGGATCCTCCATGCATACCCTTTGTCCACGTGGAATCTATGGGGCCCACATCATATTTTTTCAAATTTTCACAATTATATAATTTTATTTTTTTTAATTTTGTAACAAGTGGTTGACATGAAATTTACACCTGCCATTTCTCCATATTTGCAAATTTTCTTGTCTATTAACAAAACCGATATTTTCTTAACAATGGTTCAATTTTTTGCCTAAATTTATCTAAATCGAGTTCCATAACTTACAAATTATTGACATCTCACATGCCAATCCCTATGCTAGTTCTGAAAAATGTCATATAGGCATTCGAATCCATGAATTTCGTCACTAGTATTTTGTCTAACAGTTTGCTTGCAAAGTACCCAAATCTCACTGTACCAACTCTAAAACTCAAAAATTCACTTCAACTTATACCCTTCATACATGGCCCAACTATTCAAACAATCATCCATAATTTAGAGCCCTGAATTAAACATCTAGAGGATTCAGCATGGTTTTCCCCAAAAAAAATTATCTTATGCATTATGTCAAACACTTTGTTTATAACCTCAATTCTACTTATAGAGTTCAATTATGGCCCATGCAGTCCTAGTCCTGCAACCTATAGCTCTGATACTCGGCAACCTCTTTCCACTATGGAGACCATAGGGTACTCAATTTCACATTTAAAATGTATCTTTGATCCTGAATTCGAATTATATGGATAGCTATAACATTTTAATGGCAGAAGTACACTTATAGCAATCAATTAAACTAAAATTCCCCATTCTAAAACATGCAAGCGTTCCCACCATGAATGCATCCATTCCATTTTCATTAAATGCATGCACATAGACATTTCCATAAACAATAAACTAAACAAAAACATATAGCTAATATCAACAATGTCATTCATACACAATTGAGAAACTTATGTTCTAAAGTCTACCAACTGATTGTAGATGAAAGGAATTCCTCCCAGACATAGGCTCTCTATCACATTATCTCTTTCAATGACAAATTTCACTTCCAAGTTGGGGCTATTAATCCTCAACGGTGAAGCTCCCCCAATTCTCCTAATTAGCTACACTCATGCAACCCTCTATAGTTGTTTGAATCCATTAACACTCATCCCTCATCAACCTTCACAACACAAGGAATGGGACCCCCATATTTGCACCACAATCCCTTAGGTTGTCCTCATTCCCTTCTAGTGCTCAACACAGGCTGACAAAAAATTCTCCATGCTCAAACTCTAGGAAAACTTAGTTGCAGGCCAAGTTCTATTCACTAGGGCACCAAGCCCATTAGCACCAGTTCCCAAGGTAATTGGCATGCAAAAGTATGGTAGCTCTTGTTTTTATTCCCTGGGTACCAACAACCAGGATGGTGAAAAATGATGGATAGAATGATCCTCTAAACTCAATTCCCACCATTTTATATGCATATTGTGATCTTTCCATGTGGCACTCATCAGGATCCCACTTTCCGCTTTCTAATCCTAGCTTGGGATATCAAATCAATAAAGGTTAACCAAGCCCCTCTCATAAACAAAGTCTTATTGACCTTAATATAAACTCATTATATAAGTTTTTTAAGTAGCAATAATGACTTAAGTTAATAATCCATTAGGGTTGTTCCCCCTTGGACCCCCCTTTCACTTCCCCCTCTTGTGGAATCATAGCCCCCCATATCTTCTTCATTTGCAGTCATCATGGATTTTATATTAACTATCAAAAATATGTATTTCCATCATCTTTGGTCATCACAGGCCATTTTTTTCTGGCTTCTAGCCTTTTCATCATTACATACACAATTATATCATGGGGTCAAAAATGGGGTGTTACAACAAAAAAATACATCCAACCTCCAACATATCTCAATACAATGATACTCATGTGTACTTAAAATTTCTCATGAGTATTCCTGGGGGTCTACCCTAACTACCCCTTATTATTATATTATTTTCTTTAGCTACATAGTGGGCCTATTTCATGATTATGGCCACATTACATTATTATCCCCCTTAGGTACATCCCTAGGTACATTACAAGATGAACAACTACATCGACATCACTTAGGACCACCATAGGGGAAAGGATTCACTTGTTGGGTAAACCTTGAGTTCGAGAAGGATACCTAAGGAAACCTATAAAGCCAATTGCCTTCCCCATGAAGAGTGGGTAGAGTATGTACACCTTCACAAACTAAGTAGTCAAATCACTATAAAGAGAAAATCCCCTATCCTACAAATAAGAAAGTAGTATACATCAAGTTAGTATCTAACTAATTTGTAACCTTAAAATTAGATTATTACTATTATTATAACAATTAAATTTAAGAGCAAGAAGAAAATATAATGGAGCGACTATGGCACAGGGAGCTCCAAGAAAGCGCATCGAAGGAGTACGTTTGCAGCAATGTTGGTGAATACTGGAGGGAATCTGAGTGCGCTGGATGGCCTTCAACCTGATATTTATCCATTGTGGAGGAAGATGTTGTGGAGCGTGATCACGAGACAAAACACTGCGTGGGTCATATGCAGATGATCTCTATCAATAACACCCAGACCCTTGACAGATGAAGAAGGAGAGCTCCAAGATTACGGTAGCTGATCGTTGAAAACGTTGGTATAACTGTGGATTGAAAGATGAGATCCAAGAACCTTGGGTTTTCAGGATATGTGTGTTGAGAACGTCGGCAGATTGGCATACAGGGTTTCTGATTCTGGAGATCTGGGCATTCAATGGAATTGGCTGGCATTGCGGATCTTTGACTGATTTTTGGAGCTGGGTGGAATACTGACGGGGATTGCAGGTGGATTTGAACCCTTGCTGTGGCCGTGGCTATTCAGAGTAGATTGGGGATATCGGTGGATTGGGTGGTGACGATAGTGGGAATTTTGTACGGTGGATTGGGATTGGGATCTGGGGTTTCTATCCTGTCAGCCCTGTTGATCTGGGGCGATATGACGAGCAGTTATGAGCAGGAGGTGGACTACACCTCGGATGGAGAATGTGCCAGAGGGATTTTCGATATTGGAACTATCAATGCTGTGGCCTCTGGGTCGAGGGCATCAACTGGATCACTCTTGACAGGCAGGGGGGCAGGGTTTTTTCTTGGGCCCTTGGATGACCGGCCAGACTTGGCAGGCCTTTTAGGGCAGACACTACAACCACAATTGGGGACTTTCACAAACTTCCCAACCTGCTCGGATGCCTTACGTGTGGAGGGGATTGATACACTGACTGGAAGTGGTAGACGGAGGAAGCACCAGGGTGGCGGTTTGGACACCTTATCCGTTGGGAATTTGGTTAGGTCAGTGGAATTTTGTGATTCTGATGACAGGGGACAGGGTAGCGGAGGATTGGGTTACTCTTCCAGTGGACATATAGTAGGAGCTACTGGTGGTGGAGATACTCTACCTGTAGATGCATCCCTGCTAGCTCCTCGAGCAGGGGTTTCTACGAAGGCAGATTCACACAAAAACACTGCTAAAAAGGTCAAGGAACGGAAGAGGAAGGATAAGCTTGTGCTGGGAGTGGATGTCTCGATTGAGGAGGCAGAGGATTTCACACAAATTGCAGTGGTTGGACATGTCCGTGGTAAGAGACTTGGACAAGGTTCCCTCCAGCAATGGGCAGCCGAGCAGTGGAAAGATATCGTACTGCACCTATAGTTCGGGTTTTAACGAAAGGATGGTTCTCCTTCATCCTGTCGAATATTGGGGAGGTTGATGCAGTCTTACGCCGACATTGGTCAATGTTGGGCGTCCCTATTATCCTGAAACGTTGGTCTCCTTTCTTCGATTCCAAACAGGAGAAAATCGACAAAGAACCACTTTGGGTGAAGCTTCCTGGGTTTCCCATGCACCTATGGAATGAAACACGGTTTGCAGCAATTGGGAACTTCCTTGGAGACTATGTATGCTCTGATTACTCCCATATTGAAACAGGCATTTATACAGTGGAAAAGATTTTGGTTAACATCAATCTTCGACTGGGGTTAACGGCTGAGATCAATGTTCAAACGAAGGATGGGGCATTCGTTCAAATCCTGGACTATGTGGGTGTGCCGTTTAGGTGCCACCGCTGTCACAATTATGGACACTTGGTTGCCTGTTGCCCATTATAATTTAGGGGTAGCAGACCGAAGGTCGTGGCAGTAGCTGCTGATTGCACTAAGAAGGTGGTGAGCACATTGGCGATGGGAGATGAAACTATCGAGCCTCCATTTGGCAACTGGGCAGAACATTCTCCGGTGGTACCCGACGCACTGAGTGGGCAGCAGGGATCCATGAAACATTCGGTAACACTGGCGAACACTGGTTTGGATGTCCTTGGGAGCAAGGAATCGGTTGAAGTAGGGGCTAATATGGGTACCACGACACCATTGACGCGGGCAGCCTCCAGGAAGCTACAGGAGCAGTTAACTATCCGTCGGGTCTCATCTTCGAACAACTCGGGTTTGTCTCATCACTTATCCTCTGCTGTTTCTTTGCTTAATGACCCTATTATTTTGGGGGAGGGTTGTCTTGGGACATTTCCTCCGGTCAGATCTGTTATTTGTCCTGTTGCTCCTTGTTCTGTAACGGATAGTGTATACACACCGACCATTGTATCTACTAAACACTCTCCCAGCTCTGGACGTAGTATCCGATATGCTCTCCGAAATAGGGTGATCACTGCTGATGGCTCGGGGGGTAAGGGACTTTCTGAAGTGTCTTTTAGTGTTGGGGGGAAAGGGCGGGGCCAAAAATCTCATTTGTCAATAGCTCAAGAGCGGGCAAAAGTTGATTTAGTTATGGGTACTCAATCCTCTATCGAATGGGCACTTAGAGCAGCGAAAACCTAGGAAGGGGGTTTCATATGAAATTATTGTCTTTCAACTGTCGTGGGTTGGCGAGTCCCATTAAAAAATCGTCACTTCGGAGGTTGGTGGATTTAAATCAACCGGATGTTCTACTGTTACAAGAAACTTTGGGTGGCAGTGAGGAGGTTGTTCGGGCATTGGAACTATTGCTACCTGGGTGGAAGTTTGTTGGTGTGGATGCTCGTGGACGCTCTGGAGGGCTGGCCACAGGGTGGAAGATGAAGAGCTGCAGATATGATTTCTCTTGGGGCATTCCCTCTGGTATTGGGTTGGAAGTATGGGATGCAGCGATGGGGAGGAGGATCACAGTTCTCAATATCTATGGGCCCTATTTAAATAGGGTTGGATTCTGGGACTCTTTGTTTAGTATGGACATCTTTGCTGGAAGGGATGTGATTTTGGGTGGGGATTTCAACCTTACACTGGGGACTTCTGAAGTTTGGGGGCCTCGGGCTGCTCCGGATCCACTAGCAAATTACTTTATACAAGCCTTTGCAAGGAAGGACCTTCTTGACATACTACATACCAGGTTAACCCCTACATGGAGGAATAAGAGAACAGGGGGTCAACGGGTGGCTAAGAGGCTGGATAGGTTTCTGGTGACTGATGTGTTGGCTCTGGGAGTTGATGTGGTCAAGCAATGGGTTGGGACAGGGGGGGTTTCAGACCACTTCCCAATCCTTCTGGAATTAAGAGGTGGTAGAGAAAAACCCCCTAGCCCATTCAAATTCAATCCTAGCTGGTTGAAGGAAGAGGATTTTCTTAAATTAGTACAGGCTCAGTGGGTTCATCGACCACCGGAGTCTCTGGAGCATGCGGGAGTACACTTTCAACTCAATCTCAAGCGAATAAAAGAGGCCACCATTCTCTGGGCCTCTGAAAAATGAGGGAAAGATGATCAGAAGCTGAGGGATGCTGAGCTGAATATTGATCGACTACTACACTGCAGGGGCTTGGGTTATCTGGATGAAGTGCAGAAAGGTGAGTTGTTGGAGTGGGAATGCTGCAGAAATGTGATTCTGTGTGAGAGAGAAGAGATGTGGAGAATGAAAAGCAGGGCGCTCTGGCTACAGTGTGGGGACGAGAACACAAAATTTTTTCAAGCCTATGCAAAGGGGAGAAAAGACACTAACTCTATTTGGGAACTATCCTCTACTGAAGGGGAACAGGTCTCCAGCTTTGATGGTTTGGCTGATATGGGGGTACGACACTTTGGAGACTTATTCACTGCACAACCTGGGGCCTCTATCGCTGAGGTTATTCGGATGGCTCAGCTCTTCCCTCGATTTGTGGGAGAGGAGGAGAACATTATGTTAATGGCGGAGGTGTTGTCGGATGAGCTATCGCAGGTTATGCACTCCTTCCAGAAAGATAAGAGTCCGGGGCCCGATGGGTGGCCTATAGAATTTTTCTTGGGTTTCTTTGATTTGTTCGGAGAAGAACTATTGAATGTGGTGGAAGAATCTAGAAAGGCTGGATTTGTACATGGTCCCTTCAATTCGACCTTTTTAGCTCTCATTCCTAAATCGGACAAGCCTGAAAGCTTTGATGAATTCAGACCTATTTCTCTCTGCAACTGCATCTATAAGATTATCTCAAAGGTTATGGCGAGGAGACTCAAGATTATCCTGTCTCAGAATATTTCTAGTGAACAGTTTGGGTTCTTGGAAGGCCGTCAAATCCACGAGGCCATTGGAGTTGCACAGGAAGGAATACACACTATGAAGGTGCAGAAACAGAAGGGTGCTGTGATCAAAATTGATCTCTCCAAAGCATTTGATCGGGTTAGTTGGCTCTATATCCGGATGCTTCTAACACACCTAGGCTTCTGCTATGAATTTATACGATGGATTATGGCCTGCATCACCACAGTGAGCTTTGCTGTCCTGATAAATGGTTCTGCTAGTCCATTCTTTCACGCTGGCAGGGGCCTACGACAAGGATGCCCACTGTCACCACTGTTATTTCTCCTTGTTGCTGAAGGCCTCAGTCGATTTATATTGAAAGCAAAAGCTGATGGTTCTTTTCGTGGCATATCCATTTCTCAGGTACTGTATATTACACATCTCCTTTTCGTTGATGACATCCTGATATTTTGTGATGGCTCAAGACAGGATATTGACAAGGTAGTTGAAGGTCTCAATTTGCTGCAAGATGCAGCGGGTATGTTAGTGAACATTGATAAATCAACAATCACATGCTCGCATTTAACCGAGATGGAGATTCACAGAATGGCTATGAGACTACCCTACAGGACTTTTGATTTTGATGCTGGTTTAAAGTACCTTGGCTTTCACTTGAAACCTAATGCATATTTGAAAGCAGATTGGCACTGGCTAATTGCTAAATTAGAACAGCGACTTCGTGGATGGAGTCACAAATGGCTTTCGAGGGCAGGGAGGCTGGTTTTGGTTAAATCAGTTTTGGAAGCGATTCCAGTGTATTGGATGTCACTCGCTTGGATTCCCAAAGGAGTCTTGGAGCAGATCCGGGGGCTGTGTTTTGCCTTTCTTTGGAAGGGTAAGGGTGATAACCGTGCTTTGGTGTGGGTCAGATGGGATATGATTGCGGTCCCCAAAGCACTGGGAGGCTGGGGCCTAAAGAATATTTTCCTTTTTGCTAAAGCCTTGGGAGCCAAGGTGGCATGGCGTATCATACAAACTCAGAGTCTCTGGACTAGAGTGGTATACCATAAATACATTGCTCCATTAACTCTTCTCGAATGGATTAGGCAGGGCAATAAGACGCGGGCAAATTGCTCGTTGGTCTGGAAAGCAGTGGTGCAGCATTTTCATCTGATTGGGTCTGGATTAGTGTGGAGAATTGGCAATGGGAGATTCACTCGTATTGGACTGGATCCTTGGGTGGGTTGTAGGGGTGGACATGTCCTTCCTGTGGCCTTAAGGAATTTTCTGGCAGCTAGAGGTTGTCACTTTCTGGCTGATATTGAACAACCGGGATCATCCACTCTATGGCAACAGGGGTGGATCTCTGCACGGCGTCTTGAGATTCCAGATGACTTGCTTGGAGATTGGGAGGAATATATTCGGAACTTAAGGTACACTAACATTCGCCTAACAAATCGGATTGATGAACTTATCTGGGAACACCATCCATCTGGTAAATACACCCCTAAACACGGATATATTCAGCTGAATGTGAATATACATAACAGGGATTTGGTGTGGTGGTGGAAACATCTGTGGACACTAAAGTGCCCGGGGAAAGCAAAAATACTCTCTTGGGCTATATTGGAAAATAAGGCACCGACATGGGACATTCTGCAGAAGCGATTCACCCAGGGCTCGGGGTTCTGTCCTCTTTGTAGGGAAGCGGAAGAGACAAATACACATATTTTTGTTCACTGTCGGTTTACACAAGCTGTGTGGGCCGACATCTGCAAACATCTGGCGCTCAATGTGAGTTGGTGGGGAGTGGACTTTCTTGACGCCTTTCAACTGTGGTGGACATATCACAAGCATTCAACGTTTCGGGCTGTCCCCTGTATTCTCGCCTGGGGCATCTGGATCACCCGAAACAAGATCATATTTCAGGATTGTCGGGTCCCTTTGGAGCAGGTAGTGGCACAAGCTGTGGCTGTTATACTACATTACAAGCCACCTATCAAAGCGATTAGCATCAGACCTGTGATCATGGAATTAATTGATAAATCCATGTCGTGGGCTTATTTTGATGGTTCATCTATTAACCACCAATCGGTGTGTGGTGGAGGTGGCGTTCTTCACAAATCGGAGTCCCATTATTTTCATATAATGGCTGGTTTGGGGAGTGGTTCAAATCACTATGCTGAACTTATGTCACTTAAGCTACTGATGCTTTTCGCACTTGAACAAGGTTGTTTAACACTCCAGATTTTTGGAGACTCTCTGATAGTTATTGAATGGGCCAAGGAGCTTACACAATGTCATGTGATGGTTCTCTTACCAATATTGGAGGAGGTATTACGATTAAAGCAGGCTTTTAACTGTATTACATTCACACATGTCTACAGGGAGCGAAATGGGATGGCTGACCTGCTATCTAAAGAAGCGACAAATCAATCTATGCCTTTTGGCACATGGAGGATCACGATACATTCCACTGAAGGCATCTACAGCTATATACACAGGCCTTACTTTGGGGACATTGTGGACCGTATGGAGAAATAGAACAACATTTTAATACAGTGCTGCTTATGTTATTACATACTCGAGCTGTATGGACAGAATATTATATTTCTGCTGATTGGGTCACCTACATATTTTGAGACAGTTTTGTGATATATGTCGTTTAGGAGGTCTGTTTGGTCAGACAATAACACAGATTTGATATGTATGGGACAATAGACAGTCATATTCACCTATGACTGTCATATGTACTCGGATATAGGAGGAATGTTTGGACAGTCATATGGACAGTATATGTTGACAATGTAGGGATCTCTGAGATTCTATTACATGTGCAGAATGTAATTTTATTCATTAATGAAATAAAATTACGACTTTTTCCAAGGAAAAAAAAAAATAACAATTAAATTTATAATATATTTTATTTGTATCAAACACATTTATATAAATAATATCCATCAATACTTAAAAGAAACTTCTTTAATTGAAAAGTACAGAAATATCTCAAAGTTAATGTGACCGAGATACCAAGAGCTATTGCATCATTAAGTGGTGAATATCAAGATGCCATGAGTTCTTGCAACATTAAGTGTGATTTTGATTGAATTTAAATCACTCAATATCACATCCTTATCCATTTTCACCATTTTCTTTGAGCTCAATGTTTTGGCCACAAATTTTTGAGCACACATTTTCAATAATTACACTTTGTATTTGGTAAAGAGTGGTATAAGTTATTTTGTTTTCTAGCCCCAAGGGTTAGCTCAAGTATTCATAAGCCAAACGTCAGATCTCTTCCCCATAAGTTTTTTTTTTGGGGGGGGGTTCATAGGTTCAACTCTCTTGATCCCCTTAGTGTTAGGCTCTATAATCAAGGGAAATGGTCTACCTTGTTTACCATCCATGAATCATGGGGAAGTAATCAGAGGGTTTTCAGTGAGAGTACTCCTCGAAAAAATATATCTTTTGTTTTATACATTGATTAACTAAAATTTATGAGTAAATGATTGTTAATAGATCAATTTTTGTTGTAATCAATGGTTATCAAGAAGTGGAAGGCTTATTCTATTTAAATTGTTTTTGGAATCTATACATTTTATTGCCACATGTGAGTCCACATACCAAAAGTGGTTCTAGATCATATTCAAACATTATGCTTTAAATTCTTGTGTAAAGGTGGGGTGTCACATGAGGGTTATCATCTTATAAATTGGAAGACCCTGTCTAAGCCAAAAAGCAAAGGTAGTTGGGGCTTTAAGCATATACATTCTTTTGGCACAACTTTATTTATGAAAACTGTGTGGAACTTGATCACCAAAGAAAGCTTATGGAAGTGTTATCACTATTGGATTGGCTTTAAGCAAATAACAAAGGGCACAAATGTGGTTTAAACCACAAGAAGGATTTGGTGTCATATTTCCACCTTTTGCTTAGAAAGTGGGTAATGGGCGTAAAGTTCATATTGGATTGGATGCTAACTTGGGTTGTGGTGAGGGCCCAAGGGGGTTATCCTTCTGAAGGATATAATGACACATCTTCATGAGAAAGGCTACTTCCACTTGAATCAAGTGGTTGATCACCTCATGACTACTCTTTGGCACCAAGGTTGGTTGTCATCTTAGGCTTTGGGCCCTTTTGAGAACCAGGCCATAGTTCGGTCTAACTATGTTGGAGTTTTGAGAAGAAGTCACATTCAGCTTAATGATGGGCTGAATGAATTGGGATGACCACAAAAACAAATGGGCAGTTTTTACAGTTCCAAATTGAGATATCAAGCAATGTGTGCCTCGGATCATTAGGGTACACAATGGAGGTGGTCTAAGTTGTGGAAGGTCAAGGCCCCTAAGAAGGTAGTTTTGCATATGTGGTCGTCTCTATGTGGCATAATTTTTACATGGGATAGACTTCAAAAAAGGTAGGTTTAGGGTCCTGGTATGTGTTACCTCTACAAAGACATTGAGGAGATTGTTGTTCATATGTCAATTCACTACCCTTACACACAACAAGTTTGGGCATATGTTGGGAATTTTTACAATATAATGGGAACTCTTTTTTAGTCTAGGGTTATTATTGAGGAGAGTTACTTGCCATGGTTTTAACGACAGGAACTGAAGGCATAATGAGCTATCCTGATTTTGCTCTTATGGGTTTTACGAATTGCCTACAACTCTAGTACAGACTACAATGCAAGTAAATAATTTATTTAGCCTTATTAAACAATATTCTCATTCTAAAATTGAGAGGTGTATCACTCCACTAGGGATTGATAAAAATATCATGTAGGCTTTTTTTTACAAGGCTAGTTAAGGCTCGAAAGGGAGACTCGAAAGGGAGATGTGGAATCAGAGGTTTATCGCACTTAAGAAATAATCATTTATTCATACTCAAAGCAAGTTTTCTCCCAAGAATCAACAATGTTGCTAAGTTAATGGCTTTATGGTTTGTGTGAAGTCGGATCTTCTAAAAATGTTAAAATCTGCAGGTCTATGGGGACTTGGCCCTCATTATAAATTGGATGACGAATCATTATGATATTAGGTAGGCACACCCAGCTGTAGTATCTAGCAACTCACTTGAAGGACATATTGACTTCTTTCAAGTTTATAACTTTTTATTACATAAATAAGGAGTTAAATAATTAGGCGGATGCTCTGTAAAACAAGGACTCTCGGTGGATGAGGACTAGATTTGTGTGGAAGAATCAAAAGACAAAATTATATCTTCTTGATGGATGTGAGTCTGATCTAGTTTTACAAAGTAGTTTATGATCCCGGTTTTTGTTTTCAAAATCGGAAATAGTTTAGAAATATGGTATATGTATTGTTCTTTTGTATGTATTTTGATGATAAGGGACATATTAAGTTGGGATTCCATTTTGGAGGCTGGGAGAATTGACGAGAGGGGCAAGTGTCAAATTTGATATGAGTTTTGTGTTTTGGGATTTTTGCTTATCTATTTTGATGTTCCAATGTACATAATGCTTCAAGCACCTAAAGAATGTGTTTTGGTATTATTCCTTGGAATAAAAAATGTGATTTTTTTCTTGGAAAAAAAACAATTTTTAATATTTTTTATGTAGATTTTCACAATTGTGGTAAATGTTTTGGACATGAAATATGTTAGCCAAAAAATTTAGTGGACACTATCACAATCATCAGACGATCACATGCAGTTATTAAGAGAAAAAGAAAAGAGTAAACTAGCACAAGGAATAAATAGAAGCGAAAAAATAATTAACCGTTAAAAAATAATATAAAATAATTAAAAGGAATGAGCCAAAAGTATATTGACTATGGATGAAAAATGGTCAATAATAATAATAAAATATTTAAATAAATAATTAAAAAATTATTAACAATAACAACAAAGTGGCAATATCACACCACCTTGATAAATTGAGATTTTGAAAATAAATACACTGGTCTTGAAAGAAATACAATTTGAATGGAGAAAAGCCCATCAAACTATGAGTTCAAACTTGTATAAAAGAAAATTAACTTTTTAGCTTGAAATTAAAAGCAACATGCAAATGGCTTTTGACATGGTAGGTCACAAGTCCCTTGACATACACAAGATGAAGAACAAGCTTTGGAGTTGCCTCTGCAAAAGATAAACCTTTTGTCAATATAAAAATGTTTCTATGTATATGTATAGAATAAATCCATCTTTACCAAAATCTCATGGGATAAACATTTATTCTAATGACAAACCCAAATCTTGCATTTGATAAGTTTGTATTCTATATACTTTACCCCAAATCTTTAAGGGAATCCAAATGTTTAATCTGTATCCTTTGTGTTTAATAGATTGGGTATTAAGAAGACCGTATGACAAAAAATTGATGGACATTAGGAACATTGGAGCGTATGTACTATCGTACGCTGTCATTTCTTTCACAACTTCCCATTTGTCATGTCAAAATAAGATACTCTCTACAAAGATCCTAGTGTTTTCATAAGACCCTTTCTATCCTATTTTTTTAATCTTCATTCTCTATGAAAATCCATCAAAGTAAGAAAACACTCAAGCATTTTGTGAAGAAGTTGCATTAACTAGATCATGAAAGAGAAAAATAAAGACACCGTCCATTTTAATTTTTAGGTTTGTTTAATAAGAGAGGCATGGAAGTCTAAGCAACAAAACTCCTCTCTCCTACCACTTTATAGTGCATTACCATATCTCATTAAAACTTATAATAGTCAAGAGAGTAAGTATTTTGAGATCAGTGGATGATTTCTTTTAAATTTGAACAAGTGAAGTGAAACACTTGTTTCCCAAGAAAATAAGAGAAACACACTGTAGTACAATCAAATTTCTAGTAATTTCATCATTACTCCCCATTTAATCAAGACCTTTGTTGCTAAATTTTACCTTTAAGGCGACTATTCTTTGACTAAATTTCTTTTAAAAATGTTATAGAAAAGAAAAATTACTCTATTTTTTGTTGGAATAGGTACAAAACTCAAAACTACTAAGGATATTGTAAGGATTTTCAAATAGACGAAAAAGGTGCAAAAGGTGCAATCACCAAAACGATTGGGATCCAAATGTAGGGCAATTAAACAAAACTCCCTATTAACAAACTTTGACTAAATCTCACATAAACCAACCATGTTGAACACCTCAAATAGTGGTACAATAAATTCAATCCACCATATTTCTCGCCAAGGCACCATGATATTTGCTTAGGTTTGGAATCTAGATGAACCAAGTAAAAAAACTACACATAACCAACAGGCGATTCACAACATTAGCTTAGAATGGATCCATAATTGAATCCCTCCAAGGGAAACCCTTCCATAGATCTCCTAGTAATAATCTCCAAGGCCCTTCTTCTCACCCAAGTAGACCTCATACAACCCCCACGAGACAATTCTAGAGAATAAGAAGTCATAGTCCCATTGCAAACCGCTGCTACATTATCATCTTCCTTGTTATTCCCTAATTGAATCCCCTTGACTTGGACTTGAGGAGGACTAGGTTTGACAACATCTTCTTCCTTGGGAATAAATCTCATCAACTCCACTTTGCTCACATCATCATAAGATACCAAGAGCACTTCTAAGAAGGAAACTAACTATAGCAATTTCTTCCTTATTAAATATTGAAACCTTTGCATGTGCCTTTTTCAGGTTTTTAAGTGGAAAGATCAAGCTTGCTACCTATTCTACCATGAAAAAATTTCCCGATAAATCTCCTCCATAATAAAATTAAGATGCTCAAAACTTACACTAAAATGTGAAAGCCAAGTATCTATTTACATTGACATTGCTTTCTATCGAGAGCTCTATGAGGTAGCAAAAAAGTTCAAGAACTCTAAGATAAGTCACATGCATCCACAACTCATCAACCATAATTTTTCTCAAAGAGATAGTGGTCAAAAGCCTTCCAAGTGCCTTAATATTATTTGTGTAAACATGTAAAGCACCATGTGAATTAAGCTCCATATTCAATATACTGCTACAATCATATATCATGAGATTGACCAATTGCGGGTAATTCCTTGTCACATACCTTGTAGTGTAATTTCCTACAAAATCCAAATACTTGAGATTGACTACAAACATTTTCAAATTGCTCAGACCTTTACAATATTTTATTCTCAAATTTTCAAGAAAAGGGAATTTCGCTACAGGTTGCTCAAGCATATCATCAGTGTTCCAAACAACACCTGATAGAAAACAAATTATAAGGTATCCAAAATTGCAATTGTGTAAATTTAAAATAGTGAAGCTTCAAATATGTGAGATAGTCGCAATAAAACATAGAAATTGGAACATCCACAAAACTGGAATCACCAACTCTAAGAGTGATTTTTTTCACTCATTTAAAAGATGTAAAATCAACCCACAACCCTGAGTAGATGTTTCAAACGGCCTCCATTGAAATGACCTTGATTGAAGCTTAGATTTTTCTAGAAACTTGACCTAGTTCATAACGAGTCTAAGGTTTCTATGGGGTTGAAGAATGTAAAAGCAACATGATGTGAGCATTACAACCAACATCCAAAAAAACATTTGTACCTACATTACAACCCTTGACTTCAATACCCCTGGGCATACAACATGCAGAGCTTACATTGGCACGCTACCACAGTCCTCACTCAAAATCCTAATGTAGATGTTAGCTCTACCCAACAAATGAAATCTTAGATAATTGCATTTTCAAAAAATATATTAAAAAAACAAACAAACAAACAAACAAACAAAGCCAAACCATGGCTTGGAGAAAATTAGAAATGTTGTACGATTTGATTAATAGGTATGTGTTGTTACTATATGTCCCTTGTAGGGACATAATAAGTAATTGAAAAAATAATATAATTGAAGATTAATTTAACATGAGATAGAGGATAATCTAAATAAATGAGCATAGCAAAAAAATGAATGGAGGGAAATAATATAATTAATAATAATAATATAATAAGGCAAAGGGGATTATAAATAAAAACTTAAATATAGAATATTAATTAAGGGTATGAAGCTTTAGATAACCTAATTAAGAGGTCAGGTAACCAATTGAAATGAGAGATAATTATTGAAAATTAAATAAAAAGGAAAAGGTAATACCACAAGAAATAAAGGGGTGGCAGGTGTGGGGATCATTTTTTATCTCGATGGACAATAGATATTGTACTTCGAGTGGGGTTGATGGAAAATAGAGACTATACTTTGAGTGGGGTTGATGGACAATAGAGATTGTACTTCGAGTGGGGTCTTGGAATTGCTTCAAACAATCAAGCCGAAGCACTTGGCCTTCTCCAAGGACTAAGGAAAATCATCAAACTTCGTATTAAAGACGTCAAAGTCATTGGCGATTATCTCTTGATTACCAAACAAATGCAGCATACAAACACCCCAAAGAACTGTAATTAGCTCGACCCCTCCACATAATCAAGCATGAAACTCAAAGCCTCTTAGATATTTGTTTCTTTCATGTTATGAGGGAAACAACTCAATTGTTGATTGTAGATCAACATGCCAACAATGCTTCCAAGTTAGGTGTGGGGGATTTAAAGAAAGGGGATTCATTCACTTGCCACATCCCCTAATGTTTATTCATGCATTATTTTTTAAGGACGTATGTTACAACATTTATAACCAGTAAATTGCAAGTACCAATAAGACTCTCAATCACCCTCAACTCAATTAATATCCACACGATTCATCATATGGTAATATCTACATTTCTCCTAGCGTTTAAAACGATGGAGGAGGCCTTTAGTTTTGTATGTCGGAAAGTTTTGGAATTGCTTCCCCTCATATCCCTTCAACAAGTCATTTGTAGCAGCTTGGAAACACAATAGAATGACAACCATTGTAGCTTTGGCTCACTGGTAGTAAGGGAACTCCTCTAGCTCCATGCCATTCCAAAGAGGAGGAAACAATGCACTAAGCCCATGACAGTATGGAGGTGGACAACACCAACAAACAAGAAGACGCAAACAACAAGTTAACTTTATAATAGTTTATTTGTTTGCTTGTTTTCTATTTTAAGTATGACAAATCTAGTTTTATTTTAGGAGTATTTTAGCGAGTCTATACCGGTGAATCATATGGAAACTCCTTTGTGAAGGAAGACAATAATTTTTCGAAAAAACTCTTCAAATTTCTATTTTGAAGTGACTCTACAAGATAATCATTTTGAAGTTTGTATTCTCTAAGTTGTCTAGTTCGGTTGCAACTCTTTGGTTAATACAAACACAGTTGTTCTTGTTAAAAAAAATAACACAAGAAGTAATAATATGAGTAAAGAAAAAAAGGGAGGAATTAGGATGCTAAAGAGTCATGGAGTAGAAATAAGAGATAGAAAGAAAAATGCGTAGGGAATGATATTAAAGAGAAATAATTAAAAAGAGGGGTTCAAGAGGGACTAAAGAGGGTTGGCAAATTACGAGTATTAGAAGGGAGGTGGGGTGGAGGGAGGGTTAAAGGGTGGGGTGGTTTCACCGGAAAATACGTTAGATGATAGGCTTCCAAGAGTGGCTTAACTTGTAACTATATTATTGATTGAAGTTGTTATGATGTTTCTCAATATCCAGGGCTTCTCTGATGATTGAAGAGGAGTAGTAGGGCGTAGGCGTAAGGATTTTTGTGTCATTAAAGCATATAATATGGTTGGTGTTATTGGAATGCTCAGCAATAGTGGATTTAGTAAGATGATTATGGTGAGTATCATCTATGTGTTCTTTGAGTTAAGTTTGGATAGATCTTCCAGTTTAGTTGATATAGGATTGCCACAAGAACAAGGAATTTGGTAGACACCTTAGATAAAAGAGGGTTGGATTTGTCTTTGACACTTCAAAAAAGTTGCTTAAGAGTTTTATAAGGTTTGAAATAAGTTATGATATTCTTTTGGCTAAGATTTTAGAAATATGATTAGTGATTCCATGAATGTAAGTGAGCACGATTTGGCTTTGAGGTGAAGGGGATGGAAGGGGATTCTTGGTTTTTGAATGAAGAACAAAACAATAAATTATGTTGATCCGGGAAATAGAATAACTATTGGCATTGTATGGAGGGCATTGATCAAAGTAGATCTTTATTTGTATAGATGTCGGGGGTCGGAATTTCAGATGGCTATGGAAATAATGGTTTTAAAAATGTCTGATTTTTCGCAAGGTGGTGGTGGGATTGGGTGTGAATATATCTATTTGTATGCATCTTTTTACGATAAACTTGGTAGGAGAGGGAGTTGTTAAGCTACTTGGTGTCTAGAACATCAAGGAACAAAAGTGATTCAACCTATTAAATTTCCATGGTAAATTTAGTCTAGGGAGATAAGTTGTTTTCAAGAAATTGTTTTCCAAACAAAAAGTTACAAGTTTATTATCAACATTTTTTAGAGTAAACTATTCTTAAGATTTTAAATAAATATATATGTAATATTCCTATGAATTTATTATTAACTTTTTTTTGTAATTGAGGGAATCAAGAACTGGGTCGAGCTTGTACCCACGTGACACAAGGTTGATTATAGTATGTGGCCACTATACCCTCCGGCCCCACGCATACCGTGATACCCCATAAGTGACACACAAGGCTAACCGAGATTCAAACTCATGATTTCGCAAGGAGTGCCTTGACACTACACCCTACCGTCAACTAGTCTACACCACAAGAAACTTTAATATTTAACATTTTAAAAAAGATTCAATTATATAAATGTTTATCTATTTCAATTTTTATTTAAACAAGAATAAACTATTAAGAAAATAATTAAGAAAAATTAGAAAATTTATTAAAACCTTGAAAATAATTGTAGAAAAAATCAACTCTAAACAATAAAAAAATCAATTTTCAATAATTTGTTTATCACATTTATTCTATACTACTATGATCTTTGGGATTGTAACATTTTCATTAAGACTTTAAATAAATTAAGTAAATCTAAAAATGTTGTACAACCTACATTTTTTAAATTAAATGTAATACTCCTTGATTTATCATTTTGATTGAATTTGGTTGTATTTCGATAGAGGTTTGTTATGATTAGATATCTAGATCAAAAACATAGGTTGCTTAAGTTCAGAAAGAATGCAAGGATAAACCCATACTTATTACTTTTAGTATAAGTATAATAGTTGCCATTGATTCAAAATAAGTCAAGTTAGAGATTATGTGATTTGGTTTAACTATTAAAACATAAAAAATGCAATCAAATCAATAATATCAATAATATTAAATTTTATATATTCAAAGTTGAAAGATATAATTGAAAATAACAATAACATTGTTAATAATAATAATAAGAGGAAGTTGAAATACTAAAAAGATTTTATTAATCCTAATTTGATTAATCAAAACTGTTTTTTCATATTATGAACTTGAAAATAAAAAATAATGTTGCCAAAATTAAAATCAATACTCTTAACTTTTATAATGAAATTGGTCATTAAACTAACTAGAAAACACATTGGGATTCATGGATTTGTAAAATAATGATACGAAAGAATTGATGATGAATAACATTTAACTTTAACATGCCCTAATATAAGGCATAACTTAACTGACTAGTCTCATAACTTAATTTCTCTTTAGAACCTTTTTGGCTAAGAAAAACCATAATGATTTTGGTACTTTCATTTGCACCATGTTCAATTATAGAAATAATATTATGTCTAATTTTCTTTTTTAGTTAGATATATCTTGTCAATTGTTGGTCTTAGAAGACAATAAACATCATCATCATGTCGCCAAAACTTTGTTTGTAATCTTTGTCAAAACAAACTATGCATATCACATGCAAAGTTTTATTGTCACAAAATATTTACTCCCAACGATAGTAAGATTCATAATGAGACATATAAGTAACTTATAATGCAAGCTTTCAAAATTTTACTAGAATTATTTACCTCTCAATGTTCGTTTATCCATTCAATGCTTTCTTTTAATACAATAGGCATTGAATTGGGGGATCAATAGCTTGATTGGTAGGGAGGTAAGTTTCACACTCTCCTCATCTAAGTTCAAATCCCCAATGACACATGTGCTTGTTGTGATAAGGCTAAAGGGAAGGCTCCCTCCTTCAATGGACCCCATTTGGATGTGTCTTACGGACATCTTAGCCCTTGCTAAGTCATATATTTTATGTTAAATGTTGGCTTATAGGATGCTAGTACTAACTTAAAATTTATAATGATAATGAGTCAAATTTTAACCTAAATCTTATCCAAATGATCTTAACCAATTACCAAATTCTCCTAAATCTAAAAAATATATAATAAACATTGAACTAAACACCTCAATGTAGTACATCAAAAGTCTCACTTATTTATTTGACTCTTCGCTTTAACCCATTTCCATTACCCTTGAAATAGTGCTTCTATGAACATGACCACTTTTGTTTATGAGAATATTCTCTAAGCTCCAAAGGTGGGGACTTTGCATGTTGTTATGTCCATGACATAATGTGTCCATTTTGGACATATTAATCTAGCCGTACAATTCAAATTTTTTTAGTTTACATAGTTTTACAATTTTTTGGTTCTAATATTCTCCTCGTAATTTTTTGCGGGGGTTTCGGTCGCCGCATGTCCAGGTCCGTCCGTGCGTAGTGGACCATCCTCTCATCCTACCTCTCTGCGCTATAATCTCGAATTAATGGACATTGACAGGAAATGAGAATGGATTGTTTTGTGGGATTAATAATATTTACTTATAACACGCATACTATACTTTGGATGCATTCGAACCAGTTAGAGGATCGATAGCCCTGTTTTTTCCTTCAAACCAAGTTGAGGAGGAGCAGCTCGCGATTAGCAGCTTGAGGATCTGCGAAGACAGTCTCGATCAGGTATGATTTTTAACCAGAAACTCTACATTTTTTTTTGGGTGGATCAATGTGCATTTGAAACCTGATGAGAGACAGAGGTCTTCCTTTGAAACCCCCTGCTCACGCCATCCTTCCCAGACCATGATGGGGATTGCAATTGTTGCTCAATGAAGTAGATTTCTATTCATGATTGTGAAATCGTTGCCATAGGAGTGAAATTAATATCATTGTGAATGAATTTGATGCTTTCTTGGTGTAATTCGATCTGCAATCACTATTCAAAGAATGATTGGGTTGTTTTGCCCCTCCTGGAGGTCAATCTACCCCTCATCCACTTAATAAACCATTGTTGGTCCATACATTGTCATTGTTGTGCGTTTGGTTGACAACTTGTGTCCTTCGGCAATAAGCTTACATAACACACAAAACTCCATGGAAATAACTCGACATATTAAAAAATCAAGCTAGCGACATCTATACAACATCATCATCATCAGTATTGAGTCTTCATCTTTTGCAGCACTCGATTAGATACAACATCATCATCATCTGGATATCTTGATCAACAGCCTCATCAGTTGGATCTACCGATCAACAACATCATCTGGATCTCTCGATCAACAACCTCATCGTCTGGATCTACCGATCAACATCATCATCTAGATATCTCGATCAACAGCCTCATTATCTGGATCTACCGATCAACAGCATCATCTGGATCTCTCGATCAACAGCATCGTCATAGCAGCATACTCTACAATGTACAAGATCCTATTATGGGATGATCAATCCCTCTCACTTTAGGACATAGGTCCAAGGATGATACAATCCTGATCCACTTACGGGATGATCAACCCCTCTCAATTTAAGACATCTCTCATGTCTATGGATGATGCAATCCAGATCAACTTATAAGATGATCAATCCTTATCACTTTAAGACACCTCACCATGTCTAGGGACGATGCAATCCCGAATCAACTTACAGGATGATTAATCCTTATCACTTTAAGACACCTCACCATGTCTAGGGACAATGCAATCCCGAATCAACTTACAAGATGATTAATCCTTATCACTTTAAGACACCTCACCATGTCTAGGGACGATGCAATCCCGAATCAACTTAAAGGATGATTAATCCTTATCACTTTAAGACACCTCACCATGTCTAGGGACGATGCAATCCCGAATCAACTTACAGGATGATTAATCCTTATCATTTTAAGACACTTCACCATGTCTAGGGATGATGCAATCCCGAATCAACTTACAGGATGATTAATCCTTATCACTTTAAGACACCTCACCATGTCTAGGGACGATGCAATCCCGAATCAACTTAAAGGATGATTAATCCTTGTCACTTTAGGACATGAGTCCAAGGATGATGCAATCCTGATCCACGTATGGGATGATCAATCCCTATCACTTTAGGACATGAGTCCAAGGATGATGCAATCCTGTCATGTACATTTTGAACCAAACGTTCAGGAACGATGCACTCCTATCATGTACATTTTGAACCAAACGTTCAGGGACGATGCAGTCCTATCACGTACATTTTGAACCAAACGTTCAGGGACGATGTAGTCCTATCATGTACATTTTGAACCAAACGTTTAGGGATGATGCAGTCCTATCATGTACATTTTGAACCAAACGTTCAGGGACGATGCAGTCCTATCACGTCCACTAGGGACCACACAATGACCTCATCGTCAAAACAGGTAGCCTCATCGTCGGAACAGGTAACCTCGTCATCGATATAGGTATCTCATCATCAATACAGGTATCCACATTGATACGAGTATCCAAATATCATCATTGACCACATCACTCCCCCTTCTGAGGAGGGTCCTTCTGAACGACACCAAGCTTGTCTTGGAAATTCTCAACCTTTACTCGATACAGAGGTTTGGTCAATACATCAGCCACTTGTTCGTCAGTGCTCACATACTCGAGCTTGATAGATCCTTTTTGCACCATATCCCGTATATAAAAATATCGGATCTCTATGTGCTTTGACTTATCATGGAACACTGGATTCTCTACCATCTTGATACAACTCTGGTTGTCGCACAAGATCACAATGGGGTCCATCTCTAAGTCAAACAATCCTGATAACAACTTCCGAAGCCGTATCGCTTCACAACTAGCAGCTATATATTCCACTTCAGCCGTGCTAAGAGCCACACTATACTGCTTCCTGCTAAACCACGAGATCATGGAAGATCCCAGACAATAACATCCGCCCGATGTACTCTTCATGTCTGATACACTTCCTACCCAATCAGCATCTGTGTAGCCATACAATCTGAAGTCATGATCTCCAAGACAACATAGACCAAAGTCTATCGTACCCTGTAGGTACCTCATCACATGCTTTGTAGCTATCAGGTGAACACGCCTAGGTTCTGCTAGGTACTGACTCAAGGTGTTCATAGCAAAGCATATATCTGGATTGGTATTTTTCAGATACATCAATCACCTAATAATATGTCTATACAGAGTCACATCCACTAACTTTGATGAGTCATTAGCTAACAGCTACAAGTTGAAATCCATGGGAGTGGCCATGGCTTTACATTCCAACATATCAAATCTTCTCAAGATTTCCACCGCATACTTTCCCTAGTTGAGAAAGATTCCTTCTGGGCCTTTCCATACTTCCAGACCTATGAATTAATGCATCAATCCAAGATCTTTCATCTCAAATTTTGCAAAGAGCTTCTTCTTGCTTTCCATGATCTGTTCCTCATTCCCTTTTATAAAGAGATCATCCACATACAATAATAGTATGACATGTTCATCATCCATAACCTTAAGATAAAGGTTAGGATCATCTTTACTTTTGGTAAATCCCAAGCTTGTCAAGAAGCTATCAATTCTCCCTCTATGACTGAACATCATTCACACTCTGCATTGAGTGATCTTCTGCATATCTATTTGTGCCATCTCCCATCAGATGGGTCTACTGATATGAGCCTCAAGATCATTCGAACTCTGTGGTGATTTCCTTCTTGCATCCATCTAAGAGAAGAATTTCATATGTATATAGACACCATCTTCAACCTTGTAGGAAAGGTTGAAATCCGCATCACCCATGGTGATCATTAAACTCATCAAATGACTATCAATCCTGGGTACCCGTACAGAGCTTTCTTCAATTGAATCCTGGGAGTTTTCTCAATTTTCACTTCTTCTTCAATTACACCATTAAGAGAATGGTCTTATCTAGCCACTTGGAGCAAACAACTCATCATGATCCTCTTCCTCTTTCTAAGAGAATCTTCTAGCCACGATCCTTCTATAGTATGTTTGATTTGTAAGTCTTCTTGTTGAACATCCATCACTTGTTCAGTGTTCATCATTCTTCATGATTTTTCCTACAAATCAAAGTTAATTACATGATTAGTAATACTTCATAATCATCAAATCATGTTTATATTTCAATGATAACCTACTATGCATACAGATATTGTTCACATAGTTATGCAACTATCTTGACCTTTGGCACAACACTTTTCCATATCATGTATGCATACATGGTTATCTATATGCCTTCCATCTCCACCAGAACATACTATCAAGAGCGTGCACAGCTCAGAGCATGTCACCAAAGAGGTTTCATTCTAGATAAACAACAATGGAATGTTTGTCCAACTTACCCATCATATGTATATTAGTAGTATATTGTTCAATGCTATATGAATGCTTACACTATGCATGATGTATTCTAGGAATACAAATATGCATACAACTATTACAAGCAATGTCATTTACTATTTCAGAGATTCAAATAACAACTCAAATACTTATCTTTTATGTTTGTGTGGTTGCCTCCCGCTTGATCTCTATATGTCTTTGAACTTCTATTCATTATGTACCACTTTGCATGCTTAAGTGTGCACTAGTTTCATCCTCATGATCTCATACACAAACATGCATTCATTAGTATAATCTCAATACTATCAAAACATTATAATTCTATACAATCTTAAGTATGTATGGTCATGATCATTTCATACATAGGTATACTTACCTAAGATCCTAACACAAAGTAGGATTCTAACTTGATATAGGAAAACATACCTGGATTATCATGCTTGGTTATGTCTTAACATACCCAAACAATATCTTATTTGTTCTCTCCAATGATTTAGAGACCTTGTGCTAGAACCTGCATATCTCATAAGTTAAGCATAGTAGAACAAATTCATACATACCTCGTAAGTAGAGCTTCTATGTGGTCAAAGACTATGGATGAGTCTTTGTCTCCATGTCATCATGGTCATAGAACGTGATTTTTCTTTCTTGATGTACCTGTATCTTGTTAGCACACAACATCATCCTCATACAACACCACAGGTGCATTAGTACAATCATATAACCCTAATCAATGGATGTCTTCTATCATTCACATGCATTCATACTTTTACTAGGGTGATAAGACAATTCTAAGATTAATCAAGATTGTACTAACCTCAATAATATGAAGACAAACATATCATGAACAGATTTCAACACATACCTGTATCTCCTCAAGTCATACCTATCGAGATTTCTTGTAGTCTTCTTATGTAAGGCCTTAGCCTCATCTCCCCCTGAAACTGGAACTTCTTCACTTATGTAGGTGTCCAATTCTCTTATAGGATTAACCCAATCCACTTTGATTTGCTGAGACTGGATCTGGAGTTGGATTAGGGTTTGTCAGAGAAACCCTAAAAATTAAAATTTTGAATTTCAAACTTATGAATGGATGGAAAGATGTGGCTTGCTGAGCTGATCAAGCTGGTATACTTCAATTTTGAAAACTGCAAAATTTGACCCCTCAAAATTGCCTTTGAAACTTCCGGATCTTCTAGACAAGATCCTGAAATAGGGTTTGATAAAGCCAGGTCTTCTGCCCATTTAAAAGGTTCGATATTTTGTTCTAAACTTCGATTTTTCTGAGGAGCTTCCAGCCGTGGTCACAGATTTCAAAAATTCCAACTTTTGTAGAAGCCCTAATTTTCCACCTTTCCGATTAAAATCCCGAACTAGGGTTTGATCAAGCCCAACCTTCTACCCAACCAAAAAATTTGATCTTGGTCTCTAAATTTCAATTTTGATGAGGAACATTTAGCTGTGGACTCCGACTCCAAAAATTCCAACTTTCTCTGAAGCCCTAAATTCCCGCAACAGTGACAAGCCAAGAATGAAGGTGCTCGGAATCCAATTCTGTTTTGACGGAAATATGCACCTGATTGTTTCTAGTTCATCTCCTAAATTACGAATTCAGGGGGTCTGAAACTTCATCCTGTGGTAGCTTGACTTGTCATCTTTCCAACCTTACAGGTCTTACCTCAATTGGATTCTCTAAGAGAGAGTTATGCCAAGTGTCGCAACGTGACCTGTTTATGGGATAAAACAGGAGAGCGAACTTGTACGGCGTTCCACGTGTCACTGGTTCAACTTCAGCCTCTGAAAAGAGGACCTGTGAAAGTACAATCCATTCCCTACCTGTCACTTTTTACTAAATTTCATTTGGAGCTTCCTAGCCCGAGATATGACCTTTTTTCCTAGGTCCCCTGTTTATGACTGAGATCTAGAAGAGGTAGAAACCCTAACTTGTACTGATCATATCTCACAAAGTACAATGAATCTGAGGTTGTCCTTCGGACGCAAGGTACAGGGGGATGTTATCTAAACATGTAAAGGTTTCAGATCCTGAACCTTCGCCAAAATGTATTTATATCGAAAGTTACACAATGACTGCTTTTGCTATATAAAACCCTAACCTTCAAATTGTTGTAAGTGAAGCAAGTGTCGTAAGTGCCATACATTGCCTTCCTTCAGGATAGCTTTGATACCATGTTAATATTTAATATGCTAAGACAGACAATATCAGTATTACATTCCACTTCACAACAACAGCATATACAGGATCACTAAAAAAACAACAAGCACAGCATAAACACAAGAGACACAGATTTATCCTGGGAAACCCTCATGGGGTAGAAAACCCAACAAAGCTTCCTCAATATAGATGACCAGCAAATACAAATATTTAATCCACAAACATGAGATCCTTCTCCTCCATAGCATATCTCTCTCTCACCTATGCGCCAATCACAAGTGAGTGAATGTGTGTTAAATGAGGAACACACCTCCTCTATTTATACACAACTCCGACTTGACCTTTACACTAACTAGGTCATCCCCAACTTAACCACTTAAAATAATGTGACAGGGCCGACCCCACTAGGGTGGTTTAATAACCCTTTAACCCACATGACTCATACAGGGCCGACCCCCAATAGGGAAGTCTAATAACCCAAGTTACCACATTCTCCACAGAGGAATAAAACATCTTTGGATATACAATAAGGCCTTCACGGAGGAATGAAACATCTCCGGAATAATAAAGTACAAATATAATATTCTTATAAGTTACAATATTTCAACATATAGGATATGAAGGAACTATTTTTACCAGAAAATACACCAATGTTTATTTCATTACTAAAAACAAGTCTAGTTTACAAAATAAAGGCCATCGGAGGTTCTCATAGGTATAACCATACCATTAGAGGCACCAAAATAAATATAACAAGAAAACATACACATATCGAAGAACTATAACTATGTCCATCTGAAAAGTTTGATGGAATATAACTTGATACCAAATCATCTTTCCTCGCCCCCCTGTTGTTGTCATTGCCGCAAACATCATATCACTGGACATCCTATCAATATTTCTATGGTGATTTATTGTGAAGGAATCAAATTGGAAAGTAATGATTCTTCCTTCCCTATGAAACATTTTTAAATTTTCCTTTCTGACTTGTTGCGTGCCTTTAATTTGGTTGCATACAAGTTCAGAGTTCATGAAGACACTTATGCCATTGGCTCCATGCTTTATCACCGTTTATAGACCTTCAATGAGAGCAATATAATATGCTTCATTGTTTGTAGTCCTTCCACATATATCTCTTTTTCGCTAAAACACTTGATTTGTAGCATTATTATACAAAATGTAAGCAATGGTTGCTTGTCCTGGGTTCGAATAACATGACACTTCAATGCATAGTGTCCATTTTTCCACCATCCTGAATTTTTCCAATGCACTGCAAAAATAAAACCAAGAGAAACTATTATACAAATAATAAACATTCGACTCAGAATTTTGTAAAAATTGAAGAAAGCTAAACATTCTACAATTTTTAGTTTTTCCCAAATCTCGTTTGTCATCACCAAAATCAATCATAAAACATTTGTTAAAATGACAATTTTGGATTGTTGACATCGTTATTTTTAATGTAGAAATGGAACCAACACCCTCAAATATCCCTACGGTGGCCTGATTTTGCAATGTTACTTATTATTATCTATCAATATATCAAAGAAAAAATATTCTTGACAGATCTCAAACAAAATAAAGGCCAAATTCTCTTTATTCTGAGTGGATGAAAATTGTCAAATTCATAGAAAATTTTGTCCATGACATGAAAAAATCATGGTTACTAAGTACAAGTTCGAATTGCAAACAATATGGAGAGAAATTTAGTCTAAAAATTTTAATACCAAAAATACTTGAATATCATTTATTCTTTTTATAAAATACTTGAATACATTGTGTTCTACTAATCAATTAATGTGTCCCACTATTCTTCAATTTAAGTATGTTTAATCCGGATACTTCTCAGTGTCCTCATTCACAATACAAGTGAATATGTACATATACATATCTTCTACTTTAATGATCTGCTCAAACTCAACAATGCATTAAACATATCTCTAGCCATTTGTTGACAGTGTGTATGTAGAAGCGTGTAGCTTATTAGCAGTGCAAATCACTGGGAGAAGGAAGGCTTACATCTTTGTGCATAATGACAAAAAGATATAGCACACAATTAAAAGAAGAAATTAAATACATGTATATGTGTGTATGGGGTAGGTGTGATAAATGCCCATGCTCACAAGCTTCAGGGTGAGATATAGGGTTATAGCTTGCTACGAGACGATCTGAGCAATTTCATATTGTTGTTGTGGGGAATGAACTGGAAAATGGATGTGTGCTCACTGCTGTGCTAAGCAATATATTGAGTTCAATCCAAATAGACACAACATAGAAAGTTGTTAGTGCCAGTATGGTTCAAATAAATGGAATCTGATGCCATTTTGGGATCTAACACATCATTCCATAAACCTTAATACTTTATGCGGATCGAATCGTCATTATGAGATATATTTAGTCCTCATAATAAACCTAAAATATCACATTTAACCTCCTTTGTAGCAGAAAAGTACCATTTTGGAAGGCATTACCACTTGACTATTTGAGTGGTGTATTTCATTCCTTTTAAGGTTATCTTAAATGATTTAAATCTTCCCTCTAAGATCATTTTTATCCAGCATTCTATTTCAACATCCATTGCATTTATTCAAACCTAATTAGGACTGTAGCACCAAGGTAAAGGTTTGAATTTGCAATATCAACCCTTTGAGAAACATAGATACTTTGTATTGCCTCCATAAAAGAATATCATTTTTTAAGCCTTTAAAACTATAGATCCAAACTACTAAAAAGTGTTTAGCATCACTCTTTTCCTACTGTTCTTTATGCATTACATCCTATTGGAAGACTATGTTTTGCATCTTGAAATTAACCCTCCCTGGTACCCACAACCAATAGATACATATTGTCGATCTATGCTTAGCAACTTGAAGTTGAAGTCTCTATTTACCACTATCCACTATATTGCACATTTGGAGGCCTTTCCCTCTATTTTGTGATTCTTATCCTTTGCATGCAAAATTGGTCAATACAATGACATGTTAAAGGGCTAGCAGCTAAGCATAAATCTTGATATTTAATGAATGAAACAATATTTTAAATGTTGTATCTTTACTTTATTTTGGAATTTGGTCGTAGCTAATACTCTATTTTATACCTTGAATCAAATAAGCCTTCACACCTAAATACATGTATATGTGTGTATGGGGACGTTGTGATAAATGCCCATGCTCACAAGCTTCAGGGTGAGCTATAGGGTTGTAGCTTGCTATGGCACAATCTGAGCAATTTCATATTGTTGTAATGGGGAATGAACTAGGAAATGGATGTGTGCTCACTAATGTGCTATGCAATATACAGAGTTCAGGATGGTCAGTCCTTGTTAGAGCTCCAATTGGGTGGAAACAATCTAAATGGAACAATTCCACTGAAAATTGGATCCCTTGCAAAGTTGAAAATTGAACTCAATCTCAGCTACAATTCTCTTATGATCCCAGTTCTTTGACACTTATGATCAGTCTTACACTGTTGAACGTGTGAAACAATAGATTAAATGGCACCCTTCCATTTTTCAGAAAAGGGTTGAATATTAGTGATGCGAGAAACCCTGATTGAGCATTGTGGTTCTGTTGCTTCCATATCTACAAAGAAAAGAGTCTCAATGATTTTGTTAATTGGAGTTGTTGTTGCATGTGTTGTTTTTGCAATTGGGGTAGTTGCATTGTTCATTATGGCATGCAAATACTTTAAGCGTGATGATCATCAAATTCTAGAAGTGCAACTAGCTCGTAAGATTGAAGGCCATTGCATTCATCCAGATAGTATCCACAGGCTAAGGATTGACTTTGAAAAGGGTGTTGAAGCCACTCTAGATTCCACAAACATCTTCCTAAAGAACAAGTTTAGTACCTATTACAAAGCTGTCATGCCTTCTGGCATTAGTTATTCTGTGAAGAATCTCAACTAGAATGATAGAAGTTTCAAATCGGGAAACTACTAAAAGCTTGGTGCAGAACTGGAGAAGAGGGGGAGGCTACGACATCCCAATATCCTAACACCGTTGGCACATGTTCTAGACACAAATTGTGCTTACCTTTTCTACGAATATGCTCATAAATACAACCTGTCATACTTCCTTCACACTAGTAATGTTTTTGTATTGGATTGGCCATCTCGATGCAACATTGCTATAGGTGTAGCACAAGGTTTGGTTGTTCTACATGGGTGTCAACAACCAATTTTCCATCTCGATCTCATCGCCAAAAACATTCTTTTGAAGTGTTTAACAGAACCACAAATAGGTGACATTGATCTTTGCAAGATTGTTGATCCTTTTAAGAGCACAAAGAGTATTTCTGCAATTGCTAGCTCAGTTGGATATGTCCCTCCAGGTATGCTCCAACTACTCATTTATGTCAAAACATAACATATTGCATAACATAGACTTTAATAGTGTATTTTTAGCTGTATCAGAGAGACCATATTGCAAATTTCTACCCATTTATAGCTCATTATGATTGTAGAGATGCTCAGTAAATACGAGTTATGTCTATCAAATTAGGGGAAGTCTACAAAATGGATAGGATTGTCTGATAAAAAAGTTATTTCTTTGTAAGGTTTTTGAGTTGGGTGTTTTTGATATCATTTAAAGCATAGGATATTACATTACCAGGCAAATTAGCTAGGGAAGCCATTGAACGGGAAACAGGAAATCCCCGTCGTGGTCTGCGAAGGATGGCATCTGCAGGGGAGTTCCGAGGGAAGACCTCTATCTCCCATCGGGTTTCAAACGCACACCAATCCACCCAAAAAAAAAATGTAGAGTTTTCGGTTGAAAATCACACCTAATCAGGACTGTCTTCACAGATACTCAAGCTGGTAATCGCGGGCTGCTCCTCCTCAACCTGGTCTGAAGGCAAAAACAAGGCTACAAATCCTCTACCTAATTTGAATGCGTCCAGTGGGAAGAAGATTACATGCGGAGTTGGCCATGCATTGAATGCATTCATCCATTAGAAGCTCGAGGTGCAAGTGGAGCCTACCAATCGGGTTGTTGCCATTTTGGTCAACCGAAAACCATAGTTCAAGGAGGGACCTCGGCCCAGATTCAACTCACTGACTGGATTCAATGATTTGGCCAAAAGGGGGAGATGACGACCGGCTTCCAGGCCAAATCGTCGAATCTGTAGACTACTTCAAATTTTTTGAGCGGTCAAATGATTGGGCACTAACAGATTCTGACCATAAATGTTATGGAAAACCAGTAAGTTAAAATCACAAGGAATTATTCATGGAAATGGTAGCTTCATAGTGTAAATCAAGCTACTACATATTTTCATTGAGTCTGTATATGTACAACGCTAACCTAGGATTATTCACCTGCATACGTAAAAACACATACTAGGCATCTTGTATTTGATTCTGGTCGGGGATGGCCTTGTATGAAGGGCCTCGTTGGAATCCTCCAGCGCTGGCTCAAATTCCTTAAGTTGAAGCCTTGTCTTCGCCCAGTTGGAATACACATGCAGGAGGCATGTGTTGAATTCATTGGAGGAACCCATCTTGAGATGAAGCAGAGCGGCATCGATGCATTTGGTATAATTCTTGGCCACTGCGTGCCATCATTTCTCATTGAAGCAAATATTTCCCTTCTTCCTCAACTCTCTGTAAGATTCTCTTTCTGGGTCACGTTCATCTCGACGTTGGCAGGGTTGTCAATACGGATGACGGCGGTACCATCGTGGATGCTCATAAAACAGGGGTCCCTGATGGCCAACATGGATCCCCTGCGGTGAAGTGTCTTGATGTTCGTCTGTGAATGAACCACATTATATATTACTAGCCCAATGTCGTGGCCATCATCGTACTCAAGCAAAGTAATTATGACACCAATTATCCTGAAGGCCTCGGCGCAGAGAGTACCGTAGAGCACCTGACCATGGTGGACTTTCTCGACCTGCAGCTGGTTTAAGGAAATGGGGTTTAGTCTTTCCAGTGGAACCGAAGAAGCTGCGCTTCTGCTGTCAATGGAGTCTGTGAAGGACAAGTATGATGGAAAAATGTCTGCTGGTATGTTGTCTAATTGATGATGGGTTAATTCATGGATTTGGAGAAGGGATTGCTTTTCAAACTCAATCATTGCTTATGCATGCAGCACCCATGTAAGTAATCTTGCCTTAAAACTGAAATTTTAGGAGGATGTCGGTTTTTACAGAATTTATACTTATAATGCTGCAATTTTGTCGAGCAGTACTATGTTCAAGCGAGTGATACAGAAACGTTCAACTGAGGATTTATCAGGGTTTTCATATGTAATAGTGTTGTTTAGCTGTATTATCTATTTGTGGTATGGCTCGCCTCTTATAAGCATGGTCTGGGAGAACATTGTAGTATTGGTTGTCAACTGCATTGGGATCCCCCTCTAGATCTGTTTCATATCCATCTATCTTACTTTTGATCCACCTAAAGTCAAGGTAATTAATACATCTTCCTCAATAATTCTAATCGTGTAGCAGACTTTCTTTGAGGTGTTTCTGGAATTCATCGATATATTGTTAATTTTTAGGTGACCTTGTTCAACTGAAAATTGGGAAAAATCTCCGGTTAGGTTTAAATTTTACTAAATCTATGTCAAATTTATGATGTTCTCATGTAGAAAACTTTGTTTAGTTATTGGAATTCAACAACATAAAGAATGAAAGGTTTTCCTCCCTCTAGATCTTCCTCTAGATGATCGGGTTCGATTCAAAATTGAACAAAACCTAGAATACATTATTTCATACACTCTTCATACTTCAAATTTCTGATTTCTACAATATTCATGTCAAATTTATGACCGGAAGAAATAAACTAAATTACTACGCTCTTGTTGCATGAGAATATAATATATTTTTTTAGCAGACTATCGTATATTGCTTAGGTAGCTTTGATGGTATTTATTATTCAGTGTAAAATAATGGATCTCAAATATTGTTGACAGAGAACAATTTTGATAATGCTCGTGGACGTGTTCACGTTGTTTGTCACTGTTGCAACGATTTCTTTCTTTGCTCTCCATGATCACAAGTATACGAAAGTACTCGTAGGAACTACGGGGATGGTGGCAGCTGTCACCCTATATGGTTCTCCACTGTCCGTAATTTTAAGCTCTCACTTGCTTTGCTTCAAAAATTTATATGCCTATGTTGTTAGGTTTTCATCATCACAGTATTCTGAACTTTCAACTTCTTGAATTAAAACGTTTATATTTTACTCAAGTTTGTGTGATGCAGAAATTGGCGACTCAAACGAATAATTTGTTGGTCAATGTAATAGTTGCATGGAGCATTGGTCCCCTATGTGCATTACTCTCCAAATAATAATATATCATATTTAAAATTAAACTAAACAACTATCCTTCCTACATGAGTGCCCAGGTGTTGATCAACTTTGTTTGGACCAACTTGTGATGCTTTAGATATTGTGCTCACTAACTGCTTGTTGTCGGAGCTAGCCATGGTGGATGGCCTGTTTTTCCCAACATGGTTGCTTATACTGCTGCTGACCGCTCTAATTTTAATGGATTCTATATTTATGATAGATCCGCATCTATCATGCCTCTTTCATCCCAAGTAAAATTATCAGTGGTAACTCTACTTTTAATGGATTCTATATTTATGATATCTTCATCTATCATCCCTCTTGCACCCCAAGTAAAATTATCAGTGGATATCTTAGAAACTGAGGCTAATTGTATAAACTTAATTCTGCTATGCTACTATATTCTATTACATGTCGGATGCTTTATATTGTATGAACTTGAATTCAACTAATAGAATTACCATTTTATAATACGTGTTTAGATCATAGTTTGATTTAGTTTTATATTTATTTTGTTTTCGTTTTAATAATTATTTTTTATTTCACTATTAATTTTCATTCGAATTTTAAATAATTAATTTGTTTGCTTAGATAAGACGACCGAAGAAACTTATTCATCATAATGAAACCAAATATATGGAGTATGTGTCGTAAAGATTCTGCTAACTGTCCACCGCCATCACAAGAGGAAAAAAAAGTGCTATGTTCCAAAGGCATGGTTTTGTCAAGCCATTTTATAACTCTCTCAGAGCTTACCCTAATACTAGACCAAGTGAACCACAACTTGGGTGAGTCTCCTTTTTAGTACTTATTGGGGTAGTAGTGGCTAAGCTTAGCCTTAAGGCCATTCCATGTTGTACATCCCTGTTAGGGCATTTAGACAAGGTTAACCCCAATTTTATCATCTTGAGAGCCCGCATTCTTAGAGTCACCACACAAATCCAATCAACTTCCAAGAGGTACTTAGCTAGATAGCCCCACAAAATTGTAATGTTCTTTGCTTCAATAGGGGCATACAAGTTGGCAAGAACAAGGACCCTACCATTAAGACAAAGGAGCACCCACACCAATCTGGTCGAGGGGTCAATGCCATAATCATTTATACAAGATGATAACTTAGGAGAGATAAGATTTGTTTCTCCCCTCACCCTTCCTCATCCAAGTTGAAACACGGTTGCCACAAGACAAATATAATGCAAGGTCGCATTTAATATAAAAACAATCACTTTCACTTCTTGCAAACACAAAATATTCAAATTCGAAACCAACAAGTGAACTCTAGATGAAGCATGGTTTTCTTGACTGGGTCTAGAAGACCCCTCACATTCCTTGATACAACCTTATTTGAGAAATTTCCACAAATATTTCCATCTCCTTCCCATCCTTACTACTTAACACTTGGTAAGATCTTTTAGCAACAAAATGATTTTCCTCCATTACTTGCATTACCCACCTATCTAGGGCATTTTTCTTAGGTCTTCTCTTCCCATCTTCAGTACCATCATTGAATCACTTGTCGATCCTTAAAGGAGGATATTAGGCCCTTTAGCTACCCCCTCATGGGAGGAAGTATCATGAGTGGATCCAATGGGTTACTTATTCATGGTTGTGTGTGTAGGCTTGGATGGAGTTGATCCAAAAATGACCATGCATGTGCCTGAACAATATACATCATCTATAGAAGTAGTAAGAGTAGTAGTCCATATCTAACATATATTCAACATTATCCCTCTTATTTTTTTGCATTATCATATAGATTAAGGGTTCTATAGCTCTTCATTGCTTCCATTCAGTGTTAGTAACACAAAATCAATCATCATATAACTTGTCATATTTTATTATTCAAGCCATGGACTCATATGAATTTTAGGAGGATACCCTATTTTACTGATTTGAAGTACTCATGAAACTTCTATTTCCATCCTCTATCATGGACATTGCCACAATAACAATGTTGCCCTGCTTTTCCCGATGCCTAGGCCTGGCATGGCAAAGCTTGGAGCAATAGTCAAGGTGCCAAAGTAAGAGCCAATGCACTAGAGCAAGCGTCCACCTTATGCATATGCAATATCTATTTTACTGCTCTGTCATGGACATTGTCGCATGCGACTCTTGTTGAATATGCAATTAGATTTTGCTTCTATTTTATGAGAGGAAATAATTTGACCTAGATTGACCATGAAATTTTGTGATTATGATGAACCTCGTGACCTAGAAAGGATAGTGTTGAATGGGAGGTCTTACTTAAAGTTAGCTAGCAGCGTAGTAGTTGCACCTTAGCCACTCAATTTTCAAAAGATGGCAATGAAGGAAAGGTCTTAGATAATCCAACTAACTAACTAGATCGAACGTAACGTTGAGCATTTGTGTGCCTAATTTATAGCCACTCAAAAAAATCTATTAAGGAAAGATAAATTAGATTGCAAGAAAGAGCAAGAATTTGAGCACAAATTCAAACTTGCAATTGATAATATTTATTCTCACCATAAAAATAAAATCATTATTGAAAACAAAGTTACTCATATGAAAATTGTTTTTAATTAAAAAATTAAATTATTCGTTCTCTGATTCTTAACTTATTAACCATAAAAATAAAATCATTATTGAAAACAAAGTTACTCTTAAGAAAATGGTTTTTAATTAAAAACTTAAATTAATTATTCTATGGTTCTTAACTTAATCATAACTCATTAATTCACTAAAAAAATTAATGATCAAAATAAAGTGTTTTTTATAATAAAGTGATTCTTAAGTTGAAATACAGTGAGAATCAATGGTTGGGTTTTGCAGGATGGAGTTAGGGTTTGCAATTTTGATTGAAGTAGGATCTCAGAGTTGGTAGCGGTCAACATCGAGGTGGGGTCATTGATGAGATGGTAGATGACTGGAAACATTTGAGCGATGAGGTGGATTATCTATTAGATCCAATGGAAGATGTGATATGGGCCCAGGAGGGGGGTTTTTGGACAGATGTTGAATACAATCATTTAATGCATCTAACTCAAGATGCACTAGAAAAGGACAAGTCTAAAGGGTTGTTGTCAAATTTTGATGGTTGGTTTCCATATGGTCGTCCATCTGTGGGCGATGGGGCTATTGTTCAGGTGAGTCATAATTTTTTTATCGGGAGGCATGTGTATGGCCTAATTCGTCTGTACGGTCGATTAACGAGAGGAATTTTCCAGAGTCTTATTGTATCGAGGGTCATCCAATGCATTCCTCCTCAAGCTCTGAAGGTTTCTTCAATGATGGTTGCTGAAATTTGCATAACCCTGAGGATGGGAGGAATTCTCGTGTGGTATCGGTTATAATGGGTGGGAGGAAATATTGTGGTAACCGATTGAATAGGCCTTGGAAGGTTCACCCTAGAAGGCCCAAGATGGTTCCAGGGAGAGATATAGGCATGGGGGATGTTTCAAAGCTCTCCCTTACAATATTGGTGTGGAAGTTCAACTATGGATCAATGAACATAAGGGATATTGGAGCATGAGTTTCGAATTAGTGGGAGCCAGTATTGGGATATAGTCCCATTATCCCATTTTTAACCAAGGGTAGGTATTGTTTCATCTTTCGGAAGGAGGAAGATGTGTCGCAGATCCTAGATGGCATTTGGATTTGTGGTGAGGGGAGCTTAATTCTTAAGTAATGGGGTCATACCTTTGACCCATCAAAAGGAAGTCTTTTGATGATACATATATGGGTTCTACTTTTTGGTTTTCCTCTAGAGATCTAGCATCGAGAAGCATTTGCAACTATTGGAAATGAAATTGATTGATTTCTTCTTATTGAGGACGATGTGCTCTTTGGGGTGGACAAGCATATGGGGTGAGTATTGGTTGAGATGGATATTGGACCAGGATTGCCCGCAAAGATTGAAATTGAACGGAGAAACATGTCTTATCATCAAAAGTTGGATTTTTGGGGCATTCCTTTCAGATGCTCCTTGTGCAAAATTTGGGTCATCTGTGAAAGAATTTTTCTGGAAGAGATGGAGGGTTTAAAGAAGACCAAAAGGTAGATTTTCCCTAGGAAGCTCCAACTGTTTCAGATTTGGAGATGGGTGAGGAAAGCAATGAGCTGATGGTCGTTGTTCAATCTCTCTCATCTCAGGAGTCTCTCTTTTGAGTTGATCCAACCATTATTGGGTAAGTTGAAAAAATACTCTCCCTTGCTTTTAAATTCCTTACCTGAGTTGGAGTTGGAGTTATTAAACAATTTAGATATTTCAGGGTCGGAGAGCTCATCAGGTGATTGGATTAAAGGGAATAGTCAATCCCCGAGAAATGAGATGAGTGTTTATAATAGGATGTCTCCCTATTATTATGAAGATTGGGGTCTCACAGATATTGTGGGTGAAGAATTGAAGGTTTCTAGATCCAAAAGGGATGATAGCGAAGGTAGTAAGTTGGATTTGGTGTATATTTCTTTAGTTGAAGGTTTTGGTTTCTCTTTAGGTGGTGGTGTGAGTTCTAAAATTTCAAAGCCTTGTAACAAGAATCTATCTTCGGAGAAGGGGAATGTTGATTTTGATTTTCATGGGAATGAGTTGGTGGTTGAAGAGGTGTTTACTTATCTAGCTCCTTCATATGAGGATGCTCTAAAAAATCCTATTCTTCTGGTCTTTTCAGGGTATGTGTAAAAGTATGGGGTGAAAATTCAGGGCCCTATTGGGGATGATAAAGGTTTTCCAAAGGATGGATCTATGGGGTTAAAGGATATAGGGGTGATTGCCCTTAAGGGGCCTGTAAAAGGAGGTATGACTTTTAATTTTTTATTCAATGAAAACTAGAAGCATAAAAGATAAGATGATGTCCAAGTCTTGTAAAGAACAATATGATATGAATGTATCTGGTGGTCCTAGGGCACTTAGAGCTCAGAATGACCTGGCTCGGTCTAAGAAATTATTTTAGTGTCCTTAAATATTAGGGGGGTGGGAGGGCACCCTAAATTTTTGGTCCTTCATAGATTGTTCAAATTGGTCTGTCTAGATGTGATTTTTATTCAAGAAACATTGCGTGTGAGGCTAAATCCAGGGAATTATTTGCTAAAATTCTTGGGGAATGGGATATGTGCACAGTACATTCAAATGGGAAATTGGGGGCACTCCTCTCTGCGTGGAATCCTAGGAAGTCTAATTTTGTTCCCTTCTTATTGTCTACATGAATTTTATTAGAGGGGGTTTCTAGAGATTGTCCTTGGCCATTAAAGTTGGTGAATTGTTATGGCCCCTATACAAATTTAAAAAAAAAATGGGATGTTGTTGATGAGGACAGGTTATTAAAGATCAAATTTTGATTTTAGGAGGTGATTTAATTTTAACTCTTTCTACTAGAGAGGGTTTGGGGTTCTCGACCAAGGTTGGATCCACTAGCTCCACATTTCAACCAGTTGTTCCAAAATGTAGGGTTAATTGATGTTTGGCTAGTATCTTTACTCTCGACTTGGAGGAATGAGAGGGTTGGAGTCGAGGGGTTGGCCGAAAGACTGGACATATTTATTTTAGTTGAATATCTAGCTGGTGCGATGGCTAGTTACAAGTACTAGGTTATTAACTCTATGTTGTTAAATCATATGTCGGTTTTATTGCAGGTGGATGTTGTAGATGAAAAGATCAACTACCCTTTCAAATTTAATCATGTGTGGACTAAGGAGTGAGATTTCATCACATTTATTAAAAATAAATGGGGATCGTTGGAGCGGGATCAAGGGATCTCTGCAATGCAATCTTTGGTGAACAAACTGAAAGCTCTAAAACTTGAGCTGATTTGGTGGGAAAAAGGAGAAAAAGAGGAAACTGAAGGAAGATTTGATAAACATCGAAGGGGAAATTGAAGGTTTTAAGAAATGCTTTAGGATGCTTGTCGAAAATTGATAGTAAATGATTTCCTCCTTAGAAAAGAGAAGATTGGATATATTAAAAGTTGAAGAGGAAACTTGGCACCTCAAAAGCAGGGCAATGTAGTTGGTGCAAGGAGATCATAATACTAAGTTTTTCCATAATTTCATCGAGCATCGAATAATTTCCAATTCCATTTGGGATTTGTACAATGAAGAGGGTGGCCTATTGAATGACTCAAAGTAGATTAGAGCTACAACAATGCATCATTTCTAGAACATGTTCAAAGGTTCAGGTAAAATATCCATTGTAAGTCAATTGGATGTGATTCAATGTTATCCTACATTCTTCTCTAAGGAAGAAGGTAATAGTATTGTGGATCTTGTTACCTTGGAAGAAATTATTATTTTTTATCTGGATTTACAAAATCGAAAAGTCCAAGCCTTGATGGGTGGATTGTTGAACTTTTTAGGAATTCTTTGAGATTATGGGCCCTAATCTTTTAGTTTCACTAAGGTAATCCAGGTTGAAAGGTAAATTTATTAGGGCTATGAATGCAGCTTTTATAGCTTTAATTACAAAAAATGCCAAGCTGGAAACTTTCAATGACTTTAGATCGATATCATTGTGCAATTTGGTTTATAAGATAGGTTCCAAGATTATTGCAGCCATATGGAAGCCATTGTTATCTAAATTCATATTTAAGGGACATTTTGGTTATTTAGAAAACCGTCAAATTTTGGATGCCATTGCAGTGGCTCAAGAATGTCTACATAGCATAAAAATCAAAAAGAAAAAGGCAATAGTGTTAAAACTAGAATTGGTGAAGGCATACGATAGGGTTAGTTGGGATTTTTTGCAATTGGTACTTCTTTAGATTGGTCTTAATCTTGAAGCTACAAATTGGATAATGAGTTGTGTATGATCTACAAATTTTGTTGTATTAGTCAATGGGTATCCTACGAATTTTTTCCAAAGTTCAAGAAACCTTAGGCAAGGTTGTCTATTGTCCCCTCTTCTTTTTCTTCTTATTGTTGTAGGTTTAAGTAGACTGATTGGAAATGCCAAGATGGAAGGAATATTAGGAGTTAAAATATCTTCCAGTACTATAATCACTCATTTACTTTTTGTAGATAATGTTTTACTTATTGGAAGAGGGTCTTTGTCTAAATGGCAAGTTGATAAGGAAATTTTATATGTGTTTTGTGAAGCTATAGGTATCGCAGCTAGTGAGGCCAAGTCTGTTTTTTTGGGAAAATGATGTTGATGCAGATACATCATCCCAAATTGGTCAATTGTTTTCTTATTAGATAAATGATCTAAGTTCTGGGATGAAATATATGGGTTATATATTGAAGCTTAATAATTACCTAGATGAAGATTGGTTGTGGCTATTAAGGAAGATTGAAAAAAGAATTGGTAATTGGTGTTTTAGATGGTTGTCCTTGGGTGATGGATTTATTCTAGTGAAGTCTGTCCTTGAGAATATTTCAATATATTGGATTTCATTGTCGAAGATTCCAATTTTGATCTTGGACAAATTATAAAGAGCGTTTTCAATTTCCTATTGTGTAGCAATAAACAAAAGGAGGGTGTTCATTTCGTAAGATGGGATAGACTTGCTAGACCCAAAAAATTTAGGGTTTGGGGTTTTAAAAATATTTTCCTTTTTGGAAAAACATTAGCTTCCAAAATCCTTTGGAGAAGTTTATTTTATATTAGTATGTGGAGTAGGGTGATTAAGGAAAAGTATTTGAAACACAGGTCTGTCATGGATTGGATAAGAACAAAGAGAAAAAAACAGAGGGGTGCTTCAAATATATGGAGTTGGATGGTTAATTATTTTATATTAGTATGTGGAGTAGGGTGATTAAGGAAAAGTATTTGAAACACAGGTCTGTCATGGATTGGATAAGAACAAAGGGAAAAAAAGAGAGGGGTGTTTCAAATATATGGAGTTGGATGGTTAATTCTTTTCATGCCTTGGGAGAGTGGTTGGTGTGGAATCCTAGGAATGGATGGTTTATCGGAATTGGGTAGGACCCTTTCATTAGGGGAGCTGGATATTATAAATTATCTTCAAAATTGGTATGCTATCTTCAAACAAAAGGTATTAAGTAATTACATCAAGTTAGTAATAATGAGACTGGAATAGGAGGTAATCAAAGGTGGAAACAAACTAAATATTTGGAACTGTAGGGTAATAAAAAAGATGAATGGAACATGTATATTTTTGGGCTCCAATGAGGTGGAATTATTCTATTTGATGCAAAGGCTACTATTGACTAGTCTTTGAATGAGAAGATTGGAAAGGTAAATGAAAAATTAGCTTATGAAGCCCTCTCTTTTTCTACTTTGGAAATTGATATTAGATGGTGGTTCTCACAAATTTGGAAATGGCATGCTCCATTCAAAATTAAGTTGTTATGTTAGCTAGATTTAGAAAATAAGATACTAACATGGGATAATTTTATTAAGAGTGGAGGGAGTGGACCTAATATATGCATTTTGTGTAAAAATGATGTTGAGACTGTTGATCAATTGTTCCTTTACAAAACTTGAATGGATGGATGTTATGAAGAAATTTTAGATTCCAAATATTTGGTATGGCTAGTCTTTGTCACGGTGTTTTCATAAGTAGATACCTAAAGCCTTTTTATGGCAAGAATTGCCTTGTTTTATATGTTGGGAATTATGGAAGCATGGGAATGGTATTTTGTTTGATGGGAAGAATATGAATGTGTTGAGGGTAAGCCAAAATGCATTTGGGGCTTTTAGTGAATTATTTAAAGAGAAAGGAATCGACCAGAAGAGGGTGGTTAAATCTCCTACCTTCATGAATTATTGGCCCACAGGATTTTTTGATGGTGCATCACAGGAACAGGGTGCTCGTTGTGGGGCTAGTGTATATTTGAAGTTGGGAGAGGCTCATGTTTACAAGCTTAAATTAAACTATGGTACGGATACAAACACTATAGGGGAACTTCTTGCCCTTTGGTGTATTTTATTCTTTGCTTGTTCTAAAAGAAGTTCTCACTTGCAGTTTGTTGGAGACTCAAAATCAATCATTAATTGGGTATCCCAAGTATGTCAGCTACAGGTGGTGGTCCTTGAAGGATGGAAGGAGAAAATTAGGAAGCTTTAGGCAAAGTTTGTTGGGATTAAGTTCCATCATATTTTTTTAGAGTTCAATGGAGAAGTTTATTTCATCTCCAAACAAGCTTTGGACTTGATGGAAGGACTTGTGCATTTTTCACAAATAGTTGATTTAAATATCATCTATGAAGAAACTTTGTATATTTTTGAATGATGAGCTTTAGCTCTCCTTTTTGTTTTTTTCTATGGGAGGATTTCTCCTAGACTCTCTCATTTTGATTTGATGGTTGACTATACACTCATTGAAATTTGTAACTAGAAACTTTAGTTCATGATGTTCTAATCTTTGTGGGCTTTTCGGATATTGTTGTCATCTTGTTTCAACATTTTCTGGAAGATGGCTAGTTGTAGATGATCTTCTCTTGTTCGACTAGTGGTTGTAATTTCTGTTTTGCCTATTATACTTTCTTAATGAAAGTATCTTCTTCTTTTTTCTGTTGAAAAAAAGTGATTCTTAATTTATCATTGAAATTTTAAATTTCAAATTAATAATATATTTGAAAAACTTAATTATTCAAATACAATTATTTATAATAAAAATGATCTTTAATTTATTATTGACAAAATTTACAATTTTAAACTATTAATACATTATAGTGTCCCTTTTTAATAAATTTGGAAAAATTGAAAAAATTGCAATTTTTGGCCAATTCGACCCTTAGACTAGTTATGACTCTAATGCTTCCAAATGGATCTAAATGCTTCCAAATTGGGTCTGAAGGTATTTGAAAGGTATTAAGACATAAAAATGAGGTTGATAGATGTCTAGACACTCTCCAAATACTTTTGCAACATTCATTTAACTTCATGAGAAATTGAGGAATTTTACTAGCAATTTCAAGGTTCAAACCCCCAAGGGTAGAGGTCACTAATGGCTTCCCAAATGCAGTACGACCCTCTGAAATTTCAAAACAGAGACATGGATTATTTAAATTAATTCAATGGTCACCCAAATACATCATTAATTAGTTTCTAAAGGCTACTGCAACTCCCATAAATCAGAGGTTTGTGGGCATGTCTTCACATAGGGGGTAATGATAGGAAACTTCACCACTTGCTATGAAATTCAAGATTTATGTTCCAAAGGATTATGTAATGTGTATGAAACTTCTTCAGGACATTAATGACTCTCCATACATCATAAAAATCACATATATGAACTGGTACAATTCGAAATAAAGCAACTTCAAGCTCTCACAACAAGATATAAGGAAAATGGCACCATTTATGCATTGTTTAGTATTTCGACCTGAGAGTCTTCTGAGCATAAAATACAGAGTCTATATATCATATTACAAATAAATGGAGTACATTGGACTCTCACAAAGAGATCATCATCTCACCAAGTGCGCCTTTCCTCCAAGAGCCAAAATATGCAGAGAAATGTGAGATAGAGATGGGAACAAGTTGAAGAAGAAAGAATCGCGAGCTACCATGTAGCTTCAACCTGCAACAAATAAATCCATTATAGATCTAAATGAAGGTCTCAATGGCCTCTCCAAATGCCAATTTGGATGGGAATCTTTGACCCCCGAAATTGGTACTAAGGCGAGTAGAATAGCACTCTACTAGCTTGGACAAGCTATGCTCTCCAATTTGCAAAATGAGAAATGATAAAAACCCACTCTCCTTCTTGGTTATTGTCTTTTATTACCTTCCCAAGCCTTCCATGGTTCTAATTCCCTCCATGAGCTTCATGCCAATTCGAATTGGAAAGAGATTCCAATGTGTGCCACTTGTCCATCAATTCCTAGCCTCCTCCTTCACTCAATTCGAATGGATGACTCTTGGTTTCCCTAACTCCCTTATGTGCCCTCTTGGAGGCTATTTTTATCCTTGACATGTCATATATGTCAGATGTCAACATTCAGGTCTGATTTGTGTCATAAGTGTCATAGCATCTTCATCATTGTTGTCATAGAAGCTAGGGAATCTATGTCAGAACTTAAGATCTAGCTAAACTAGCTTATCTATCTTAGCAATCAATAACATATCACAGTAAATAAGAACATAAGGAGAACAAGGAAAAGAGTACACTAGATATACGTGGTTCACACAATTGGGCTACGTCCACCGGAAGGTTGTCTTCTATTATCTACAGAAATCTCCTTCAATCTTACAAGGGAGCAATTATAAATAATCCCAATACAATAGTAGAGCTTGAATCACAAAACCATGTGTCAATACTATCTATGAGCATATACCACTTTATCACTTGTTGTTCACAATATATTGATGTGACTCCCTTTACCCTATTATATACCAAGAGATGTGGAGGAATTACTCTCACATATTGCATGTGGGATGATATAATTCTCCATAATAACATCTCTTTATATAATGATGGATATCAAGAGTATACTTTACTGTTGGGTTCAAGAAATGCCCCTTTTTGGCCACCTTTATTACATCATTTTGCCCTGATTCCATCCTACTTTCATGAGCTATATCCATGTCTTTTCCAATTCAATCAATGATATTGATAGGTATAATTTGTTATTTCCTTATTTATTTGTATGCCTAAGATTGTTAAATATTATGGATTTTAGTCCTTGGTTTATACTAATCTGTGTGATTTCATTTAGCCAAAGTCTAAGCGCAGGTGTATCAGCCCAGCAGTTCCAGTTGTTACTCTTTCAAGCCTAATTTCTCATACTCCAAGGGACAATGCATCCTCCACGCAAGCTATATCAGATCCCCACTGTAACATATTCCACTGAAGCAGGGCCTAGCTGCGACAGACCGGTGGCGTTCCAGTTGCTGAGTCTACTGAATCCATTAACTATCAAAGCAACAACATCTTTCAGAATTAACAGCCCTATTTAATACGTTGTATCAGTTAGTTGTAACTCCGTAGCATGAAGATCATAGATCTTCATTGCTGCGCGATTTTAGTGGATCTGAAACTGTATTTCCTTTGTATAAATTCCAGAAGGCTCTCGTAGCCTGGGGTTGGACAATCATTACTTGTGCAAGCTATAACAGGGTACTGAGACTCACGATCTTCCATCAATAATATGAGAGCAGAGTTCTTCATTTCTGTGTCTTAATTTGTTGTGACTCTTGGTGTCTCTGTTAGAAGTCCAGGGCCCGCCTTCTCACAGAGATAACTGGTTTAAGTAGATAGAGTAGTTTAGTTTTACTTCTGTTGTGTGGTGTGGAATGATTGTAGACATTATTGGTAGCTGCAACAGAGTTTAGCTTTCCTTTCTGGTAGTTTGTAATTGCATCTTGAATAGTTGTAACAAAGTGGTGTGACAGTCGACTGTGTAGGATAATTTACTTAATTTGCATGTGTGTTTTAATCAGCTGTGACAGCCAAACTCCATTCCAATTATCTTCTAGTTGTTTATGCTTTCTAGGATTTCCATTAAATTATCAATTAGAGTTCAAGCTTGTGTTTTAATGCTGGTTGTTGTATCTTCAATTACATTCATAGATTAGGCAGATAATGGTAGAGTTACAGTAGCTACTGGATAGATCATTTTGGTAAAGATTGAATGCTGTAGTTTGATAATTATAGAATTTAACTTCTTGCAAAAGTAATCTAGTTTCATTTCATCATTAGATCATTAACTTGCTGGGTTGATTTATGTAGGGAAGTTGCTTTCTTTTGGATTCTTAGATGTGTGAATTAGATTAGTTTTCTTAGGGAATGAGTTGGCTGGACACATAGGTAGGATCATTATTTACATTCAGTAAATCAACTGCTTGATCTGTTTATGCATAGACTGTGCTTATTGCCTTTGAAATAGAAGACCTTCCTGGGTTTGACAATTTATATTGACCATTCTATGTGTTAGATTTAATTAACTGACATATAGGGTGACCAACATTTTGGCACCGTTGCCGGGGATGGTAATAGATAGACAAAGTTAGTAGTTGGTTTCATTTGATTTTATTTTAGTTCAATTTTTTACAGCATGCATGAATACAAGAAAAACAAATCGGGAACCACCTTTGAATACTAACATCGCAGGTGGAAGAGGTCGAGGTTGTAATGTAGGTCAAGGAAGACACACATATATTGATGAGATAATTTCTAGAGTTGATTCTTCCACTAGACCATCGCAGAACTCTACAGGCAGGGGAAATTATGTTCCTCCCAATCTTGAACATTCAGCATCCACAGTGGAGAACACAACAGGACCTTCAACTCCTGTTGCAGAAAGTAAACCTCCTGAAGATAAGGGAAGTGCTGTAGGTGTACCAGATAGAGAGGAGATTTATCATATTGACGGAACCAGAGTTACTAAAGAGGTGTGGTTGGAGACTCGCAGAATAGCAGAGGAAGAAAGAAGGAAAAGAGAAGAGAGGAGAAAAGAAGAAGAAGCTAAAGCAGAGGAAGAACGCATAAAAGAGACTGTTGAATTTTGGACTAAAACCATGGATGGTAGAGAACAAGGGGGTGAGAATGAACATGAGGATCGTCTGGAGGAAGAAGGAGAAAATAATCAGCCTGGTAATATGGTGGCTACATTAGAATTCCCTATCCTCCAGACACCTGGAGCAGCTCCTATGAAGAATATCTCACCATCAGTGCTCCCTAATTTTCGTGGTAAGTCCTCTGAGGATCCTGATGAGTTTCTTTTTGAGTTTGATATCCTCTGTTGCAGCTATGATTAACCTCTAGTGCTCAGAAGTTGAAGCTATTCCCAACCACCTTGAAAGGAAATGCTCGACAATGGTTCATGAGTTTGGGTTGTGAGGCCATTACTACTTGGGACCAAATGAAGAACATCTTCCTTTCTAAATATCAAGAATATTGCAGAACTAGAGATAGAAAGGAAGAGTTGTTCAAAATGGTTCAGAAGGATGAAGAGAGTTTGGAAGACTTTGTGGAGAGATTGTTGTAAAATTTGCAAAGATATGATCATGCTGAGATTGGCAAGGACGTGCTCAAGATTATCTTGCTAAGAGGAATTAGAGAAGATTGCCTTGATATGTTGAATCTGCTGGGGAAAGGAGATATCTCGAAGGAACCTTTTGAAAAGATTATTGAATTATGTCGAAGGTACTCCAGGGGATCTTCCAGAACCAGCAAACGAGACAAAGACCGAGACCAAGATGTATTTACTGGGACTCAGAAGTCAGCTAGTGGAGGTGCCACTCGAGCAGAAATAGGCAACCTACTGGAGAACTTTAAAACAGAAATGATGAGCTCCCTTTCCTCAGAGCTGGATGCCATGAGGGAAAAACATAAACAAGTAGTAGAAGATCTTACACTTGGGGTATTCTATCCTAAATATAGAAAGAAGCATCCACTGAAGGAGTTCCTGTTGGACAAAGCATAGGTATGCAGGATATGTGAACTCGAGCATGATACTAAGGAGTGTCCATCATTACCTAAGGTTAAAGCAGTCCTGCAGCCATCTATTCCGGATGTAGAGCCAGCATACTTTATGGTACAGAAGAAACCATGGTAGCCTAGAAACCAAGGGATGAATCCAAATCCAGCATTTTTCTTGCATAATATGAATGGAATGAACAACATGCATAATATGAATACACAATTCCCTTCACATTATTCCAACAACCAGTGGCCTCCATCTCAGAACCCAATGCAAAATCCTAATTCGTGGACACCATGGCCACAGCAGTCAAACCAAGCTCCTTCGAATTCCAACTGGAGAAACTCTTACCAAGGAAATAACTTTCCCCATCACCAGACTCAGTATCAACAATACCCTCCTCAACAGTATCAGCATCAGCAGTATCAACAACCACAGCTCCCTTTCCAGAACAATGTTGCACCCATGAATGCACCACTTCGACCACAGCTACCTGCACAACCTAACCCGAACCCAAACAATAAAGCAGTCCATCAATTTGAGACTGCCAACATGCCTGCATATTCCATCACTCAGATTCCCTGCAATGATATACAATTACGATCAGGAAGGGTGGTGGAGCTTATTATCACTAAGGATGTTTCACCCCCAATGATTGCAACTAGAGTAAATCAGCATTATGATTTATGAAAACATGGTTAATTCAGCAATCCCCATTATTGAGGATGTTGATACTCCTACTGAAGCAGCAGCTGAAACTCAGGAAGCAACACACGATCTGTCACAGCCTACATAGTTGAATAGAGAACCACTGTACCCTGAACGATTGCAGCTGCAGAAAATAGTGGAACAGCCCCGATTTGATCTCGTGGGAGAGTTGAAAAATTTGTATGTTAAAATTCCACTGTTACAGGCCCTCCATGATGTGCCCATTTATGCTAAGACAGTTAACGATTTGTGTGTTAAGAAACCAGGAAGAAGGCCCAGGGACCCTCCCACTGTCCACGTGCTGGGAAAACTTTCAGAATTAATAATGGGAAAGGCCCCTGTGGCAAAGTACGATGACCCTGGGAACCTGACTGTTACAGTGCACATAGGGAACACACAAATTCCAAATGTCTTGGTGGATTTAGGCGCAGCTATTAATGTTATGACCATAGAGACTGTGAAGAAATTGGGACTCACTAATCTTCGGCCAACCCCTACTATTTTGGAACTTGCTGATAGATCAACGATCAAGCCTGAAGGAATCCTAGATGACCTTGTAATTTCAGTTGACTCGTGAGAATACCCTGCGGGTTTTTTGGTACTACAGCCAAAATCTCAGTTGGGGGGACACCCACTAATCCTGGGAAGACCATGGTTGGCCACAGTTGATGCCTGTATCAGCTGTCGGTCAGGTTCTATGACTATTTTAGACGGGACTGAGATCAAGAATCTAACCCTGTACCCTCCAGCTTGACCAAGCATAGAAGCTGAGACTCCATTATGGGCAGATTTGGAGGAGGAAGAGGGTGTGCAGCCACTATTAACCATAGGGAGAGCCCTGACATTTAAAGATGAAACAGAGGATGATGCCATTAATAGTTTCATCAGTGAGCCCATGTCAGTCAATAAGAATGTCTATCAGATCTTGGACAGTACTTTAGCTGCAACAGAACAAGAAAATATTACAGAAGAAACTCTGATCAGTGATGATAATGTAATTCCAGTACTTAAGAATTCGAAGAGTGTTCCAGTGGAAATTGAGCCAGGAAAAACATTGAATATCAATCCTAATCTGGCATCTAGCGAGCTGGAACAGCTAATCACTCTACTGAAACAGTGTAGGGGAGCTTTTGCTTGGGAGTACACAGACATGAAAGGAATTCCTTCTCATATGTGCACTCATCACATCTATATTAAGAGCGACTCCAGGCCTGTATGCCAACCCCAACGAAGGATGATCCCGAACCTGAGAGACATAGTGAAAGAGGAAATCTAGAAATTGTTGGAAGTTGGATTCATATATCCAATTTCAGACAGTGAGTGGGTTTCTCCACTTGTGATCGTGCCAAAGAAGAATGGGAAATGGAGGGTCTGCGTGGATTACAGAGAATTGAACAAGGCAACGTAGAAGGACCATTTCCCCTTACCTTTCATCGATCGGCTCCTTGATACCTTGTCTAGGAAGAAGTATTTCTCTTTTCTGGATGGTTTTAGTGGCTATAACCAGATTCAGATTGCTCTAGAAGATCAAGACAAAACCACTTTCACTTGTCCTTGGGGGACTTTTGCATACCGAGTACTTCCTTTTGGTTTGTGCAACGCACCAGCTACATTTCAGAGAGCAGTGATTGGAATCTTTTCAGAAATGGTGAATGATTGCATGGAAATTTTTATGGATTACTTTACTCCATATGGTGACAGTTATGAAGAAGCACTGAAGAACTTAGAAAAGGTCCTGAAACGCTGTGAACAAATCCAGCTCTCTTTGAGCACTGAAAAGTGCCACATGGTGATGAGTGAAGGCATAGTGTTGGGGCACTTCATCTCTTCTGATGGTATCCAGGTAGACCCATCCAAAATCAAGGTAATTGAAAATATACCAACTCCTGGAACACAGAAGGATGTACGTAGCTTCTTGGGGCATGCTAGTTATTACAGAAGGTTCATAGAAAATTTTTCCAAACTATCTTCTCCTTTGTTCACTCTGTTGATGAAGGATGCACAGTTTGTCTGGAATGATGCATTCCAAACAGCGTTTACTGAGCTAAAGAAAAGGCTATCTACAACACCCATCTTAAGAGGACCCAATTGGGCTTTGCCTTTTCACATTTCTTCAGATGCTTTAGACATTGCCATTGGAGTAGTCTTGGGACAGCAGGAAGGTAATGCTCCTTATGCTATTTACTATATTAGTAAAAATCTGTCTCCTGCTGAACTCAATAAGCTTATGCCATTATATTAGTAAAAATCTGTCTCCTGCTGAACTCAATAAGTTTATGTCTCCTGTCACAGAAAAAGAATTTCTTGTCATTGTTTATGCCATCAATAAGTTTAGACATTATATTACTGGATATTCTACTTTTGTGCACACTAATCATTATGTTATCAAGTATTTAATGAATAAACCAATCACGAATGCTAGAGTTACTAGATGGCTGTTACTGTTATAGGAATTTGATATTACAATTATTGATAGACCAGGAAAGGAAATTGTTGTTGCAGATTTTTTATCTCAACTTACTAACAGTGATGACAATTTACCAGTCGAAGATTCCTTCCCTGACAAACATTTGTTTGCAGTATCAGCTCATTCCCCATGGCATGCAGATATTGCTAACTTTTTGGCTGCAGGTAAGCTTCCAGCACATCTGTCAAAGAGATAAAGAAGGAAGATCATACAACAAAGTGCTAGGTACTGCTGGATTGATGGCCATCTTTTCTACACAGGGCTTGATTTAGAAATCAGAAGATGTGTTAGAGAAGATGAAATCTTCAGCATTCTTAAAGCTTTCCATGATGAGCCCTGTGGGGGACATTTTGCTGACAAAAGGACAGGTCATAAAGTTTTGAGAATGGGTTATTTCTGGCCTACATTGTTCAGAGATGCGAAGAAGTATGTTCAGGCATGTGATAGCTGCCAAAGGATGGGCCAACCCAACAGATTAGATGAGATGCCTTTACAGCCACAGCTTGTGGTTGAACCGTTTGATAGGTGGGCTCTAGATTTTGTAGGGCCTATCAACCCTCCCTCAAAGCAGAAAGTTCATATCTTGGTTTGCACGGACTACATGACTAAATGGGTAGACGTTGAAGCTTTGGTCAAGGCCAATGATCAGGCTATGATTGATTTCCTGTATGAAGATATTTTTACTCGGTTTGGAGTGCCTAAGGAGATTATTACAGATGGTGGACCATAGTTTGTATATCACAAGTTGGAAGCACTGTTGCAGAAATTTCATATTCAACACAAAATAACCTCACCATATCATCCACAGGCCAATGGGCAGGTGGAGAGCACAAACAAGGTTATTGAGGCTATTTTGACAAAAACAGTGAAGAGCCATCATAAAGATTGGGCTGAAAGACTTCCATAGGCACTATGGGTCTATCGTACCACTTGGCGTAACACCACTGGTTTTTCCCCATATGAGCTAGTATATGGCAAGAACGTTGTTTTCCCAATTGAATTTGAAATTAGAACTTTAAAAACAGTTGTTGAAGCAAATCTGGATTTATCAGAGGCACAGAGGAATCGACTGAATCAACTCAATGAATTGGATGAGAAGCGCACAGCTGCAGTACATCATACAACTTTAATCCAACAACACCGCTCTAGATGGCATGACAGCTTTATAAAGAAAAGAGTCTTCCAGGAAGGAGACTGGGCCCTGTTGTATGATTCACGATTTAAGAGGGACTTTAACGGCAAATTGCGCAACTGTTGGTTGGCACCCTATCAGATAGATCGGGTATTTGATAATGGAACAGTCCGGTTGATCACCATTGACGAGAACAAGGTACCATTATTTGCAAATGGTCATCGACTGCAACTGTATCACAGGCCTATCTAAAGGGAGGCTTTTATTTCACAAGTTGCAGCTAATCCAGAGTATCAGTTAACATCAGGACAAGGATTTTTAAACCCTATGAATTCCTAAAAGTTGTAATTTCCACACATATTTTTGTACATAGATAATTGGTTTTTCTTTCATTCTGTATTTTATCTATTTTTAATTTTTCTTGCACTTGATCGGTTTGTTTGAAGAACTGTGTGCAGGAACTTATTGGAAGAGCAGCAGCCGCGACTGGGCCAAACGACTGTAGACACTCCATATTTTTTCCTGATCTAATAAAGCTTTCTGAAAAAGATGGATAATTCATGGTCTTCCACAGATAAAATTTGCTTATACTACAATCTGACGCAGCTACGACTCTGCCACATTTGCCCGTTCTGCCAAATTTCGTAGCTGCGACTCCGCCACTTCTCCTTTGCTTCACTTTTCCAGTAGCTGAGACTCCGCTACCTTTGTCCATTTCGCTAAACATAGCATCTGCGACTTCGCCATTTCCACCTCTTTTTTACTCCTTCCCAGCAGCTGAGACTCCGCTACCTTTGTCCATTCCGCTAAATCCAGCAGCTGAGACTCCACTACCTTTGTCCATTCCACTAAATCCAGCAGCTGAGACTCTGCTACCTCTGTCCATTCCGCTAAACATAGAATCTACGACTCCGCTATCCTTGTTTAATTTTGCTAAACTTAGCAGCCGCTATTCCGCTCTTTCCACTTCATTCTCGCTCCTTCCATGCAGCTGCGACTCTGCCATTTTCGCTTATTTTGCTAAATTCCGCAGCTGATACTCCGCCAGTTTGCCTGCTCTCCGATTAATGATGCCAATAATGATGTGACTAGGCATCAGTTTTGGCGCTTGCTCCACAAGGTCCAATTATGATCCACCACGAAGGAAATTTCGGATGCCTTGAGTAGCTGTCAGCCTGAGTGGCAATGGCCACGTCACTTTAGCACATGTGCATTTATACCCGCAAGGACGACGGTCGGTTGTAATGATTAATCCATGGCTCAAACTCATAAACGCAAGGTATGGATCCCATATTTTACATGATTTGGCAGAAAATTAATACGGTAATAACGATTATATCCTGTCACAACCCTCGATTAATGAACCCATGCGAATTACACTTTAAGAATTATGTTAAGGTCATAATTGTAATTATTCTCTGTCACCTTACCCGATTTTGCACCTGTTACTCCTATCCGCCAACTTCATCGCTTCAATAGAATGTTCATACTAGCGCAGACTGGCCTAAAACCCAGTTTTTGAACCCCAATGACCCTTTGCATGTTCGTAAGCTGCAACTTTCCACTTCTAAACCGGAAATTATTGAATTATGAACCTTGAGGAGAGATTAAAATGGGAAACCCAGTCAAACATGAACCAGTAAATACAGACGTTGTACGTGCCAATGCAGAGGTTCTCAATATTTTCATAGCAGCATGTTGGATGGCATATTTTGAACGGTTGAATGGATTTCACACAGAAACCACATTGCAATTTGCCCTCAACCTGAATGATAATCACTCTGAGGTGAGAGGACTGCACGTGGATGCTACAGAGGAAATCATAGTTGAAGTTACTGGTTTACCCATGGTTGGGAAGAGGCTATTTGGACGGAAGGTACATAATGCAAATGCGGTGAGGGATTTTTTGTCAGTGGGAGAGCAGGTCATTCCAAAGCGTCGTGGGTTGGAACTGGCATCCTTACCACCACCTTGGAATCAAGTGGCAATCTTTGTGAAAAGATATATTTTTTGTGGAGGTAGGTACCAAGTTGTTTCCTTCTCTGAACTTCCCTTACTGTCTCATTTACGCCATGGTAATTTAGTTAATATACCATTATATCTGCTTAAAGCCCTACAAACCATGGCTGGATATGCAAGAACTTCCCAGCACCCAGTTTCCTCCCTTACTAATCATGGCTTAATTAAGTTACTGGTCCTAAGAGCCATTGCAATTCGTAATTTAACCTGGGAGCAATTTTTGGCTGGAGATGCGCCAATCATACAACCCGTATTGGAAGAGGGGGGTGCTGGTGAAGATAGTGAGGACTAGAGTTCCTCAAACCTAGTTGGGGGGGAGGCTGGAGCAACAGAAAACCAAGTCAATGACGAGGGGGAAGTAAATAAAGGAGAAGCAGCAGTAACAGAAAACCCTATAGTAGGGGGAATTTTGATGGAAACACTGGATCAGGAGGAAGAAAGAGTAGAATCTGTAACTGCAGAAGAAGATATTCAATTAAAAGAAGTTGAAACTGGAGCAGCTGTTGAAGCTGTGACAGTTGAAGCTGCAATTATAGAAACATAAATTCAAAGGGAAGGAAATCAGACAGCAGAAGAAGGGGTTGTGGAAGTTTTGGAAGTTGAATCCTCTTCAGAAATAAGGGGTACCATTATTGAAGAAGAAAACACTGAGGTAGGGACCCCTGTGTCAAAGAAATGAGGAGTAAGATCAGGAAACAGGAGCCAGACACCTACCGCAACAAAGAAAAGGAAAATCATAACTGTTAAAGCACCAATAGCAGTAGGCATGGAGGAACACCCAGTGGGAATGGTGAGAAGAAGGACTTGATCAGCACCAGCAAAAGAAGCAGCTGTGATATCAAAAACAACAAAAGAAGTGGAGATAATGGATGCAACTGGGGGTAATATTGAATCACCCCTAGCAGAGACAGCAGAGGTAGCAGAAGTAGCAGGGACAGCGGGAGCAGTCAGAGAAAATAGGGAACCATCTTGGGTGGAGAAAATACCTGTGACAGAAATAGATTTAGAGATTCTCATTTTGAACCCTAAGACATCTACTGTTATGCAGGAACCTCCCAGAGAAAAACCTCAAATTGAAAATCTCCTACTTGAAAATGAACTATTAAAAGAAGAGGTGCAGATATTGCGAAATGAGCTGGAAAGATGGAAGGGAGTAGCTGGAAAACAAGCTGAGAAAAATTTGAATACATTAGCAAATGCTGCAAATTTTTTGGAAGACCCATCTTTTGCATTTGAAAATGAGAAGTATGGGGAGACTGTTTGTCCAGAGTGTGGAGATATATTTTCTGCAGCAGGACACAGAGTTGTTGTGTTGGGACTTTCATCACAAAATCATGTGCAAATAGAGGAGGTGGAAGAAGGAATGTTAGGAATTGAATTGATAGGGGAAAATGAGCCAAGAATTGAAGAAATCCCTGATTTGAATTTAGGGGATAAAACAGTACAGTCCCAACCATTGGGGGATACTGAGCTTCTTTAGGACCAGTCTCATTAGTCAGAAAAATCTGATATAAACCAGAAACAATCTCAGCAGCTCAAATAAATTGAGGAACAGGGGACTGTTACACAAGAACCAGTACCCTTGAAAATGTCTAGTGAAGCTGCAATTCAGATAGCAACATCTGATATCAAAGACCAGGAGGAAAACACTGTTACACAAGAACCAGTGTTTCCTAAATCATTTGCTACAGTGGCAACACAAACTGAGCTGGCTGAGATCGAAATAGAGAACGAGGGTCCTGTCACACAAGAAACAGCAACCCTAAGAATATTGACTGAGACTGTAACACAGACTGAGGAAGCTGAGGTAGATATGGAAATAAAGAATGTTGTTACACAAGAACCAGCATCCCTAAAACCCATGGCTGAGACTGCACTACATGCACATACCACTACAACCCCACTAGAGGATGAAACTATCACAGTGCCAAGGCAAGGTAAGGAAGTCATTTATTTGGATTCTGATGATGAGAAGGAGGTAGAAGACAGAAAGATTCAATGGCTGCAGAAGAAGGTTCTCTGGTTAAATCTCGAGTTGGATAAATGGCTCAAGTGGAGTGAACAGTTCAGAACAGGTACGATCTCTCTCCAGGAACATAGGAATGTCATTTAAGGGATTGAGAGAAAAGTGGGCTGAGGAGTTATTCTTCCAGAAACTCCGGTGGGAGAAACTTCAAGAAAAATTGGAAGGATTGAAGAAACTTAAGTCCCTACAACAAGAAAAAGATAAAATGTACACTCTCTCCATAGAATTGTTGAGTTGCAGGGCTCCATCCCCCTCTTACCCTGTTTTTCTCCATGAGCAGACAACCTTATTCCAATTAAGAGCTCTCAAGGATGAGAGATCATTTGATTTGGCAACAGCTACTCAGTTTCTGGAGACTTTTCTAAAGAGTGAATTTGAGGACCAGCATTTGTTATGTGAATTGTATTTACATGACAGGGCTTGCTACATTGACTTTCCATCTAATCCTTTACCTATTCTAGGGGATATTCAGCTGAGGGAATTTGCCTCCTTTGTCACTAATCATGTAAGATGGCGAGATGCTTTCCAAACCATCCTTAGGAATGAGGAGAATTCTACTCTTTGGATTAGGGGGGAACCTCATAATCCATCAGCATTCATGGAAAATCATACTAAAACTCTTAGGGTTCCCTCAATTGCCCAATATTTCGAGAGACTGCGAGATAGACTCCTTACCACTTGTGTCCCAACGATCCTCAATATGCAGCAGAGTGCCCTGGAAGGTAGTGAATACAGATGGATGTACTCTTCCTCATCTCTTAAGGAAATGGATCCATATGGATTTGAAAATTTTAGGCAAGTTTGACAAGGATTCCTAGATATGTGCGGTGATGGAAAGCTGTGGGTCTTGGTGGCTTGGTTTGAGATTCAAATTCCCTCTCATTTGGTTTCCTATAAGCAATTCTTACAGAACCAACTATGCTCTAACATTAGAAGAAGAAGAGCTGTGGTGGGGGCATTGGGTATCCTGCTATGGGTTTGTTCCTCGAGGGGAGGCACCAGAACTTGCTTACAATCTTACAAATCTCCACAGGTTCCACTCAGACTCAAATTCGAATTAAGGGAGGTTGTTGCATGAGGACATGCAATTGGATAGTTGGGGGGAGATGTTGGGTTCAGGAAATGCCCCTTTTTGGCCACCTTTATTACATCATTTTGCCCTGATTCCATCCTACTTTCATGAGCTATATCCATGTCTTTTCCAGATCAATCAATGATATTGACAGGTATAATTTGTTATTGCCTTATTTATTTTTATGCCTAAGATTGTTAAAGATTATGGATTTTAGTCCTTGGTTTATACTGATCTGTGTGATTTCATTTAGCCAAAGTCTAAGCGCAGGTGTATCAGCCCAGCAGTGCCAGTTGTTACTCTTTCAAGCCTAATTTCTCATACCCCAAGGGACAACGCATCCTCCATGTGAGTTGTATCAGATCCCCACTGTAACAGATTCCACTGAAGCAGGGCCTAGCTGCGATAGACAGGTGGCGTTCCAGTTGCTGAGTCTGTTGAATCCATTAACTATCAAAGCAACAGCGTCTTTTAGAATTAACAGCCCTGTTTAATACGTTGTATCAGTTAGTTGTAACTCTGCAGCATGAAGATCATAGATCTTCATTGCTGCGCGATTTTAGTGGATCTGAAACTGTATTTCCTTTGTATAAATTCCAGAAGGCTCTCGTAGCCTAGGGTTGGACAATCATTACTTGTGCAAGCTGTAACAGAGCACTGAGACTCACGATCTTCCATCAATAATATGAGAGCAGAGTTCTTCATTTTTGTGTCTTAATTTGTTGTGACTCTCGGCATCTCTGTTAGATGGCCAGGGCCCGCCTTCTCACAGAGATAGTCGGTTTAAGTAGATAGAGTAGTTTAGTTTCACTTCTGTTGTGTGGTGTGGAATGATTGCAGACATTATTGGTAGTTGTAACAGAGTTTAGCTTTCCTTTCAAGTAGTTTGTAATTGCATCTTGAATAGTTGTAACAGAGTGGTGTGACAGTTGACTATGTAGGATAATTTGCTTAATTTGCATGTGTGTTTTAATCAGTTGTGACAGCCAAACTCCATTCCAATTATCTTCTAGTTGTTTATGCTTTCTAGGATTTCCATTAAATTATCAATTAGAGTTCAAGCTTGTGTTTTAATTCTGGTTGTTGTTGTATCTTCAATTACATTCATAGATTAGACAGATAATGGTAGAGTTACAGTAGCTACTGGATAGATCATTTTGGTAAAGATTGAATGTTGTAGTTTGATAATTATAGGATTTAACTTCTTGCAAAATTAATCTAGTTTCATTTCATCATTAGATCATTAACTTGTTGGGTTGATTTATGTAGGGAAGTTGCTTTCTTTTGGATTCTTAGATGTGTGAATTAGATTAGTGTTCTTAGGGAATGAGTTGGCTGGACACATAGGTAGGATCATTATTTAAATTCAGTAAATCAACTGCTTGATATGTTTATGCATAGACTGTGCTTATTCCCTTTGAAATAGAAGACCTTCCTAGGTTTGACAATTTATATTGACCATTCTGTGTGTTAGCTTTAATTAACTAACATATAGGGTGACCAACATTTACCATAATGAATATCATATATAATGTATTACTCTTTTACATAAGATTGTGGATAACTTCCGGCATAATACAAAAACATTATTACCTTCCAAGGAATATACTTAATATATTCCAACACTCCCTCTTAATAATGTCTGGGAGAAAATCGCTCACTAACACTAAGGAATGAAGGAGTCATTACTGCTCCCCCTTGATGACAATTTCCAGAATATCCATAAGCTACAAATAAGAAGAACACTTCGGCTAATGGAATTTGATGAAGAACAACCGCTTCTCACCGAATCATGAAATTGCACACGAACCAGGTTGTACGATGAAATACCAAAAACAAGATGCACAGATCTAAAGAGAATCCTTTATGGCTACTAGATCCAACAGTAAAATGCCGATAACATGTGACGTAATACAACAGCAAGGAAGCCCCAAGAGTTAGCTCGAACGGATGTGTTCTCGGAAGTTAGGCCTCCCAACATGCGAGGTCACGGGATCCATTCTCATCGACTCTCTTGGGGTTAGGCACGCAACGGCCGCAAGGTGGAAACCCCTTCGGGGCGGGTCCTCCGGAAATTATTTCGTGGATGTAGCGGTCGGCTAAGCCGATTAAAGTGAACCACATGGAAAAAAAAAAAATACAACAGCAAGGTGCCCAGATCTAAAGAGAAGTCGTCATGGCTACTAGATCCGCAAGATGCCTAGATCACCACAAGAATCATCACAACCATAACTGATAGCCGAAGAACTATATAACATCCACGCTAGTGTATAGATAACTTCTAACGGCTGATACAACAAAACATGTGGCTAAGAACACCACAACATTGTACAAAAATACCCATATGGCCAATACACATGCGGATAGCAGACATTCTTCCAATCAAGGTGCAATATAAATATCTGTAGAAGACCTCAAACATCAAAGAAACAAGACCCCAATGGTCTATATATCGAAAATGATATCATACAGATGAACATCATGACTTTAACAGTAGAAGATGGATGTCCATCATACAACATTACTGAAATATGCTAGAACATGATTAAATTCAACATTGCATTCCTTCTTAAGAGGAACAATGTTGAAAAACCAAAGATCCACAACCATCATATGCTTAAACAAGGAAGGAATAACAGAAGCAAGCTATCCCACAACATGGATAATGAATCTGCACAAACGAACTTCTAAGAATAAAGCATATAAAAACATGATAAGCCCAAAAGACATAAGATATGATAAAATGACATTGCTCAAGAACATATAAAAAGTAAAGGATGTTGCTTCTATGCAAGACCATATAAATTTGAGCAAAAGATTATCAAAAAGGATATGACATGATATAAAAGATAGAGGAGCATAAACATGAGTGAGCATAATAGATACCAAGATAGAATAATGAGCCAAGATTTCACTTAAATATATGAAAAAATTTAGTCATCAAGTAACTAATCTTAATCATAGGTGCATTTCTTATTAAGGTTATGTTAATATGCAAGAGATGAATGCCCTGAAAATGTCAATGCTTCTATATATGAACATTAGAGATAAGAAACACCTGTCAATGCTTCCATATAGGAACGTTAGAGACAAGTAGGAACAAGATAACCTCTGTAATCATAAGAATAGAAATCCCATTGCAACAAGAACAAGGTGCTCATGAAAAATATTTCAAGATTATAAGATTGCTCAAAGCCATATAAATATTGAGTAAAATATGATTGAAATAAACATGACATGATATATATGAAAATAAACCAAAATGTTTAATATGATCAACATATAGAAAATTATGATCAACTCATGATATCACTTATAAAAAATTATGAAATGACAGGTCACTAATGGTCTTAATCATGGGTTCATTTCTTGTTAACACTATGTCAATATGCAAGAGATGAAATGCCCTAGAAATGTCAATGCTTCCATATAGGAATGTTAGAGACAAACAACACGGGAACTAGATACAATCTCTGCAATACATGAAAAGAAACTATATCCCAATTAAAGAACTTATGACAAGCCAACAAATATGATATCACATAGATTCAAAAAATTGACTTTACTCAGGAAATTAATTAGCAAGAGCATATAATGATCATAAACACATTGCTTATAAAAACTATGAAATTGCTTTTACACAAAGGTCAGCAATAACATATAAATAAAGCAAATAATGATCACAAGATGACACATATAGAAGTTTCATTATCATGATTAGAAGAGTGAGACCATTTAGAATATCACTTATAGATATGAAAATATAGTCATGAAACAACTAAATCTTAAGCATAGGTTCATTTATTGATGTCACCATTACCATACTAGAGATCCATGCCCTTGAAAATGTCAAAACATCTTCCACACAAAGAAGGTTAGAGACATAAGAATAAGACAACCTCTGTAAATATGATGAATCAGAACAAAAACTAATGCAAAGAGATCAAGAATCTTATGACAAGAATTTCAAGATAAAAGATGAAACTTTTCCAAGATCTGAAAAACAAAAAAAACAAAATAAAAAACAGAAACTTTACCTACAGCCCTTAGAAAAGGTGCCAAATAAAGTCACTCACGGGTCTTCCATAGTAAACTCGCGTGTACTCGCGGGTTATGCACAGAGAAGTCATGGGTTCATGTGTCTGTAAAGGAGAAAGTCGCGGGTTTCTGTATAGTAAAGTCGCAGTTATGCCGAAGCACTCGTGGGTCTCTGCATAGTAGGGTCACGAGTATCCTGAAGTAAGCGCGAGTTAACAGTTATAGTAGTCGCGAGTATGTCGTAGTACACGCGGGTCTGCAATATACTCACGGGTTCGCAGTAGGGCAATTCATGGTTACCCGCGCTATCTGCGAAGAGAAAGTCATGAATGTCCAGTTTTAGGCCGAAAACAGTGTCGATTATGCTAAAGACGGAAACCTGCAAAAAATCTACCAAACATGGACGAAAACTGCCGATCTAACAACCGAAATATAGATCTCCTTGAGGAGAAGCCAAAAAACACATAGATCTACAAAAAAACATTCAAGAAACCCTTGAAAAATTTCTGGAAAAATCTACACAACAAGGTTAGGGTTAGACAAAAAAAACTGCAGAAACATGCCCAGATGATGATAGTTATTGATTGAAATCTATAGAAGGTGCTAGATCATAGCAACCAACTCTGTTACCATGTCAGAACTTAAGATATAGATAAACTAGCTTACCTATCTTCGCAATCAATAACATATCATAGTAAATGATAACAGAAGGAGAACAAGAAAAAGAGTACACCATATATACGTGGTTCACCCAATTGGGCTACGTCCATAGGAAGGTTGTCTTCTATTATCTCGAGAAATATCCTTCAATCTTACAAGAGATCAACTATAAATAACCCCAATACAATAGCAGATCTTGAGATCACAAAACCATGTGTCAATACTATCTATGAACATATACCACATCACTTGTTGTTCACAATATATTGATGTGACTCCTTTGACCCTATTATATACCAAGAGATGTGGAGGAATTACTCTCACATATTGCATGTGGGATAATATAATTCTCCATAATAACATCTGTTTATATAATGATGGATATCAATAGTATACTTTACCATAATGAATATGGGATATAATGTATTACTCTTTTACATAAGATTGTGGATAACTTCCGACATAATACAAAGACATTATTACCTTCCAAGGAATATACTTAATATATTCCAACAATCTAGCCCAAGTGTCCCAATAGATCCAAGGTGCCTCTTCCTCTTCCATGGGAGTTACTCTCCCTCTCAATTTAGACCCTCATTGAGTCATGCCAAGTATTATGCCCTTCCAAATCCCCCAAGAACGTTGGACTCCACATTGGATTCGAATGGGTGAGAGTGGAATGCCATGTGGCATGGGGAGTCTTGTTTGAGTGGGCCCCACACCTCCAATGTGCCCTCATGACCAAGTGCCACCTTATTTTCCTATCTTAAATATTTATTTATTCCCCATTTAATATATTTTTTCAAGCTAATGTCCATTTGGGGTTTTATATTCTCCTTATTCCAAATCTAATCTTTCCACCCCAACCTAGGAAACTAGTAGATTGGTGGGATTTTCTCTTCTTGAGATTTATTTGAATGGGGACATTACAGTCCTCCCCACCCAAGATTGCTTGCCCTCAAGCAATTTCAAATTAAGATGCTGCAAAATTTGTATAGGTGAAGTGACCACCTTCGAAACAATGTTGTGCTAAACTCCTCTACCAAGTAGCCTTTCAGGAGGACGGTCTCCAAAAACCTTTTCATATTTGTGTAGTAGTTTCCTTATCTCCCTTGGATGTTCTGAAATATTTATTTTTGGCTTGGGGGAAGTGATGCAACATTCAACAGCCCATTCAATATCCCTGTGCCTCAATATGGACCTCATACTGTGGGAGGACACTACTTGATTCGGATAGGTGTGCATTCCTCGCACTACCCTTTGTTTTCCTTCTGAATCTTTGAATCTCATTTGAGGGATTTGATAGTTCAATGTATGTTCCCCTATAGAGTACAACCATTGCACTCCCAATGCCACATTAGTATCAGCAACATCAACCACATAAAAGCTATCAAAAAATGTGTAATTACCTATGGTGAGTTGTAGCTTTGGAATCCATGTTTTGAACTCCATAGTATTGTGGCTTGGAATGATGACTGTGAAGCCATCGAATGGTTCAGCAGGTAGCTTTCTCCTCTCCACCATGGCTGCATCAATGAAGTTATGTGTGGCTTCTCCATCTATCAATACCGAAACCCTTTGTCCTTGTACCACTCCCTTGCATTGAATAGTGTGGAAACGAGGCACTCCTGAAAACACTGCCAGTCTCCCTTTGTCAGGTAATGGATGATATTATTATTGTTTCGCTTCTTCTGTTGTGGCATATCCCTCTTCTTGGGATGAAATATGTCCTCCTTCCTCCATACCCCCTTCATACTCATCATCATCAAAAAATACTTCAATGAATTGTGCTTTCCCCTTAGCACATTTATGCCCTGGTACCCATGGTTGGAAGCATGTGTAACATAGTTTTTTTCTTCTGAGTTCTTCCCTGCTTAGTCCCTCTTTTTTATCCTTTCCAAATGCATCTTCTTTCCATGGCTTCTTTTCAAATCTAATCTGGGGAGGAAAGTTGGGCTTGGGAGGATACCTTGTCTTGGGTAGCACATTTTGCAGATCTCTTGCCAAGTTCATGGCATCTTTCAATGAAGTAGGTTTGTGGGCCTTAACTAAACACTTAAAAGGTTCAACCAACCCTTCAATATAGAGCAATACTAATCTGACCATAGATATATCAGCCACCTTAACTGATAGTTTTTGGAATTCCAACATTTACTCCGCAGGGGTTCCAGTTTGCTTCAATTGTGCTAGTTCTTTGAAAGGCATTTTTGGGTCTTCTTGCTCAAATCTCTCCAATACCCTGTTAACAAATTCTTCATATGTTGTAACCTGATCATGTCCCAAAGTTTTAATTCCATGGAACCACCAATCATTGGCTTCTCCTTCAAGATGCAAAATAGCCATTTTTAGAGCATCCTCTTCAACCATTGGATTCAGCTGAAAATACACATCTAGTTTTTGTATCCAAGTATTTGCAGAACTTTGAGATGAGCCATCAAATGTAGGAAGGGGCATTTTACCTATGGCATAATTCAATTCTTTATTTTGAAAGGGATTCCTATTACCTCCCCTCATTTTGAGCTTGTTTGCAACAGTAAAGTATTGATCAAATGGTAGGGTCCTTCTACAATCTTCACTCAACTGCTGCCATTCTGTTATAATTTCATGCATATCATATTGGGTGTTAGGATCTTCTTTGGAATCAAGAAATTTAAGTGTAGTAGCCCTTGTTGAACTTTGAAATTCATGAGGTCGATTATGAGGCCCTGTCTTTGAGAAAATACTTTCACCCATTGCCTTCTTTTCCTCGGAAGGAGAACTACTGTTGCCTCCTATTGCCAATTTGCTTCCAATTTGACTAGCCAATAATTTGAATCCTTGCATTATATGTTTTTTCATGTATTCAAAGAATGGTTTCATGAATTTCCTAAACTCCTCATTCTCCCCCGAGGTTCCTTTCTCATCCTTACTCATGGTTTCTAAAGAATGCACTTCTTCTCCTACTTCTTCCCTTTCACCAAAAGTACTTTCAGTTTCAGTTTCTAAGGGTGGGGGCTTATTACTTTGACCTCTAGTCCTCATAAATGTTCATCCACATCAGGTGCAAGGACCATTCTCTGATACTACTTGTAGTGTCCATTTTTAATAAATTTGGAAAAAATGGAAAAATTGCAATTTTTGGCCAATTCCACCCTTAAACTAGTTATGACTCCAATGCTTCCAAATGGATCCAGATGCTTCCAAATTGGGTATGAAGGTGTTTGAAAGGTATTGAGACATAAAAATGAGGTTGACAGATGTCTGGAAACTCTCAAAAGACTTATGCAACATTCATTTAAGTTCAAGAGAAATTGGAGAATTTTACTAGCAATTTCGAGGTTCAAACCCCCAAGGGTAGAGGTCACTAATGGCTTCCCAAATGCAGTAAAAATCTCCCAAATTTCATAACAGAGACATGGATTAGTTAAAGGAATTCATTGGGAACCCAAATAAATCATTAATCAGTTTCTAAAGGTTGTTGTAACTCCCATAACTCATAGGTTTGTGGACATGTCTTCACATAGGGGGAAACGATAGGAAACTTCACCACTTGCTATGAAATTAAAGATTTATGTTCCAAAGGATTATGTAATGTATATGAAACTTCTTTAGGACATTAATGACTCTCCATACATCATAAAAATCACAAATATGAACTGGTACAATTCGAAATAAAGCAACTTCAAGCTCTCACAACAAGATATAAGGAAAATGGCACCATTTATGCATTGTTTGGTATTTTTACATAGTTTCACTTGGTATTTCGACCTGAGAGTATTCTGAGCATAAAATATAGACTATATATATATCAGATTACAAATAAATGGAGTATCTTGGACTCTCACAAAGAGATCAACATCTCACCAAGTGCGCCCTTCCTCCAAGAGCCAAAATATGCAGAGAAATGTGAGATAGAGATGGGAACAAGTTGAAGAAGAAAGAATCATGAGCTGCTCTATAGCTTCAACCTGCAACAAATAAGTCCATTGTAGATCCAAATGAAAGGTCTAAATGGCCTCTCTAATTTCCAATTAGGATGGGAATCTTTCACCCTCGAAATTGGTACTAAAGCAAGTAGAATAACACTCTACTAGCTTGGAGAAGTTATGCTCTCGAATTTGCAAAATGAGAAATGATAAAAATACACTCTCCTTCTTGGTTCTTGTCTTTTATTACCTTCCCAAGCCTTCCATGGTTCAAATTCCCTCCATGAGCTTCATGCCAACTTGAATTGGAAAGAAATTCCAATGTATGCCACTTGTCCATCAATTCCTAGCCTCCTCCTTCACTCAATTCGAATGGATGACTCTTTGGCTGCCCTAACTCCCTTGTGCGCCCTCTTGGCGTCTATTTTTAGCCCTGATATGTCATATATGTCAGATGTCAGCATTCATGTCTGATTTGTGTCATAAGTGTCATAGCATCTTCATCATCATTGTCATAGAAGCTAGGGAATCTAGCCCAAGTGTCCCAATAGCTCCAAGATGCCTTTTCCTCTTCCATGGGAGTTACTCTTCCTCTCAATTTCGACCCTCATTGAGTCATGCCAAGTATTATGCCCTTCCAACTCCCCCAAGAATGTTTGAATCCACCTTGGATTCAAATGGGTGAGATTGGAATGCCATGTGACATGGGGAGTCTTGCTTGAGTGGGCCCCACACGTCCAATGTGCCCTCATGACCAAGTGTCACCTTATTTTCATATCTTAAATATTTATTTATTCCACATTTAATATATTTTTTCAAGCTAATGTCTATTTGGGGTTTTATAGTCTCCTTATTCCAAATCTAATGTTTCCACCCCCAACCTAGGAAACTAATAGATTGGTGGGATTTTCTCTTTTTGAGATTTATTTGAATGGGGACATTACATACATGGTATAATTCTATTTTAATTTGGATATTATTCCATTTTGTGTGAGATGTTGTATAAATATGATCAATTTTATTAAAATACAAGTAAACAATATATGAAGATATTTATAACAAAAATGATTTTCAATTGAAAATATTAACAACTTCTAATCAATGATACATGGTTTAATTATATATGAAATTGAAGATTATTCCATTTGGTTTGTGATATTGTATAAATGCGATAAATTTTATCAAAAAAATATAAGCAAACAATATTTGAAGATCATATATTTTGATAGGTCACAGATTGATTTCTTCACCAAATTAAAAATTTGGATTACACTTGAAAATAAAGTGATTAAGAAAGAATAACTAGAATACGTGGGTGGGATGGGTGAGATATATTAGTGGTTTTTTTAGATTATATTATTTAGATAGACCATATCTTTAATATACTGATTTGGATTTTTTTTTTATTTTTTTTTCTAATGAGTTAAAGAAATTGTAAAATGAAAATTTATAGTTGTAATAAGTTTTTTTTAGTTTAATGTCACACTAATTATTAACTTCATATTAAGGTGGGTATTTTCCTCTTAAGGTAAGTGGGATTATTATAAATATAGTTTTACCTTATTGTTGTGTTTGTTTGTTTTTGTTTTTTTTGCGAGTATAACAAATACATATTTTTCGATGAAAACTACAACTATTCAAGTTATTAAATGTGCACAATGTTTTTTATTTTTTTTGGTGACATAATTTACTTTTCACTATTTTTTTATTTTTTTAAATGTTATTTTCATTTTCAACATAATCCAAAGCATCTAATTTTGTGGATACATGGAATGAAGTGTTAAAACTAAAGATTATTTTAAGAAAGAAGATCGAGGATAGGCAATTTGTTTACATTAAAAAACCACCTACATGTTATAATTAGCAAGTTTATCATTCCAATTTTATTTGTTCATTCCTAAAAAAAAAGCGTAGAACAATTTTATTATAAAAGCTAAACCACGTTGTTTACTAGCCAGAAGGCCTTACATCATAAAACTTTCCTTCATAACTATTAAGCAACTACCAAGAAATATTCCTCTAAATATATCAGCTTCCAATTGGATAAATCAAACATTGTCTATCAAGAAAGGTACATAGATCATATCAACACTCAAATCAAGCCTGTGTTCGTATAAATGATTAAAGATAAAAAGCAAAAATATGTAGCATCCCTTATAATGAAAACTGTAAAAAGGTCAAAACTATGGGAGAGACAAGACCATGAATACATGTAAGTTATCCCTGATGTGGTCTCGGATCGTGTTCATTGATAGTGTCATTGTTCACCTCCCAAACATGCCGTGTGCCATCACCTACTTGCAGCCCCGTATTAGATAATTGATCTACTAGAACATTCCTCTCCCTAAAGAAGTGTTGATATGAGATATCACATAAAAGTCCTGCAATTCTGATGATCTCTTCATACAAAGGTTTAAGAAGGACATTTTTAGGAGGTCTTTTTAATATCAACCAATCTATGACCGATTGGGAATCCTTGGAGATCTACAATTGTAGAGCACCAATCTAATTTGCCAACAACAATACCAGTTTCATTGCCATCAACTCTGGCATGTTATTGGTAGATAACCCTAAACCCGCTGAAAACTTATACCAGTGAGTTTTTGATAGATATATAATCCCACCAGCTCCCCTTAAACCAGGTCTACCTTGAGAAGCTCCGTCAAAATAACACCAACATTTAGATTTGTCAATATTCTCGATCGTAATCTTCCTTTGTTTTTTAGGCCCAGTTGTGAGTGGGAAGTGCTCTAGAATTAACATACCTTTAGCTGCAAAACCATGTGGGGGAATAGATATGTCCTAAAAAATAATCTTGTTTTGGGCCAACTAGGCCCCCCTAAATCATGAGCAGCGGACGAACCTCGTAATCATAAAAAATTGCATTATTTATCCATGTTTGAAAAACCCCGTGGAGATCATCACCATTCTAATAAAACTGAACACCTATTACCTGTGATGCCCAATTCCACATATTGATCATATATGGACAGGAGATAAAGATATGATTGATGTTTTATGTAGCTTCCTTGCAGAAAGAGCATCTACTTGGGCCATTACCAAATTTGCTAATCAAATTGACCCAAACTAGGCCTTTCCTAACCAAGGCTAACCACATAAATAACTTGTTCTTTAATGGGAATTGAATTTTCTAGATCACATGTGACCACCACTCTAGATCTGGGTGATCTTCTTCTTCACCAATGACCATATATCCCAAACTAGGAATATATTTACCCCTGGCAACATTCCTGCTCCAGATCAATTTATCATGGCAATCCACTAGTCTAATATGTATATCTTGTAGGCCTTTTATGTATCCATCCCAAAGGACCCTCTATTTTGCCTCAAAACCAATATATTCAGCTGGCAACCAAGCTTGTCTCATAGGGGTTGAATTATATAAATCTTGGATCTGATACCCCTATCCAACATAGAATCAACCATTCTCATTGGGATTTTGTGAATGTTTGACGACCCTGTTGCCACTAAAACGCACACCTGGGGGGAAGCGCAGTAGAAATATTTCGAAGTTGCTCGGTGTGACCTTGGGGGCAAGTCTCGGGTTAGGTGCTATCACCTGATCCTGACTCCTTCATTTAAGCTAACTCCTAATCAAAGCCAAGGGGGGTAGATCCTACTAAAAAAGGTTACTAAATATTTTTTGAGTTTTGTGTTTAGTGATGGGAAGATTGTTATTTAGGAGTTTATGAATGAATTATCAAAATTAAACCAAGTTTGCTCACACATAAGTTGTAACACATCCACAACATGACATAATCATAAAATAAACAATACTTGCGAAATTAAAAATAGAGGTATGAAAATATGATTGCAAGTGCTTGAAACTAGTGCTAATGGAGTCACTGACTGTTGGAGTGTTGTATTTGAAACTATTGTGCGAATGTTGTTGGTTTAATTTATTAAATATTTTGAGAGAATGAGTTTATTAATGAGGGAAAAGGGGGATTCCCGATATACCTTATGGTGCGGGGAATGTCGGGATTATGATCTAAGTGGCTTCGTACAAAGACAAGTGGGCTAGAATGGAGTCTCGAGAGCGGTGGTCAACACTACACCAACAAGGGTGTAGTCTAACTGTGCCCTGAGGTCGCCTCCCAGTTTTTTCTACGTCCTTAGTCAAAATTTTCCCACTTGATCACATATCGGCAATGTCTTATTTTTGTTGGTTTAATGGGGACTTGGTTTTATTAATGTGAGTGAATTAATTAATGTGAGAAAATGAAGAGTGCAAACAACCGTTTTTGATATCCCAAAGATCAGACTAGCCTGCGATGGGTAGAGCATACACGGTGCTTACAAAATGTTAATTCTAGTTTTAACCCTCCGATAGAGAGCACTCTTGATCCGTGAAAGCGATATTCAAGAGATTTTTTAATTAAGTTAGACTCTCCAATAGAGAGCACTCTTGATCCAATAAAAGCGAGATTCAATAGATTTTAAGAAAATAAAAACTCTCTGATAGAGAGCACTCTTGATCCGCTAAAAGCGAGATTCAAGATATTTTGATGAGTATTCAAAACTTAACAAAAGGAAAAAAGATGCAAATTGAATTAAGAAAACTAAAGCAAAAAGGAAGCTATTTGATTTAGCATCCAAAAAGATTTAATGCAAAAATTAACTAAGTTGGACTTTGCAAAAGTAAAACTTGAAGCAATTTAAACTTGCGAAATAGAAACTTCAATAACTTTAAATTTGTGCCACTTTGAGAAAATGAAACTTCATGCAATCTTTCAATTTTTGCAAAAAGTAAAACCTTTAAGGAAAGACGAACTTATGCAAAAGTAAAACTTCTAAGTAACTTTTCGATTTTGATTTTTAACCTTGCAAAATGAAACTTATCCTAACATGATATTATTCTAACTATGAAGTATGTAAATCATAAAATAATAAAATCAAGGATAGATACAGACTTTCCCAAATGGGGGAAGAGGGGTGTGGGAGCCGTAATCCCACTTGCTTCTTTTATTATTAATTACAAATTAGTTAACTCTCTGATAGAAAGCACTCTTGATCTGCTAAAAGCGATATTCAAGAGACTTTAAGCTTTAAGAAAGGCTAAGGGGAAGCAAGGCGATGAAGAAAGGGGAGCTTTATGGTTTAAGCTCCAAAAAATTGTCTCTTTTCCATGCTTTCCTGTAAAACAAACACAAAAACCAACAAACATATTTTTTTATTAAGATCTTAATATGTTAGTTTAAAGGACATAAAATACAATTTTACTACTTTCCAAAACTTAGGAAAATCAACGTTTCAAATAGTAAAGAACACAAATCTAGATCTATGATGATTCTATAGTATTTATAGATCTATGATTAAGCAAAATAGATTATGAATTTAAACTATTAAGCCTAGATCTACTTACTTCTTTTAACTGAAAAGGAAAGAAAGAGAGTTTGATTTGACTTTAAATGGTGAGAAAAGTGGAACCAATCCCAAGCTTGAGAATGATCAAAGTTTGTGAATATCTACAAAATCAACTTATTAGCATGTATAACAATATGCCTGTGTTGTTGGAGAGGAAGAAGATCCAACTTAGGTTCGCTTCCAAATCAACTTGAACCCTGCAAAAAATTCATACACTTACAAGAACAAATGGATTAAATCTAGAAAACATAGATTAATAAAAAGTTACGAAGAGTAATTGTAGAACTGAGTACGCATGCTACTTCCTATCCTTTCAATAACATGTTAAAAGCAAACAACTCAAATACTATGAATGTTTGCTCATATGGGATCAAAGGCCTTCTTAGCTAAATAGATCCACAAATTCAAAGCAATAAATATAGAAAAGCAACACAAAATTATACCTCAACAAAAAACATGTTTCACAATGATGGATCTTACACACTTCATGGACCTCCAAAGCCTCAACAAAAATCTATTATGGAAATCTTACGCATTACATGAGCAAAGGTTAGATGCTAATCCACGCTGAATGAGGGAGCTCGACCTTGCTTTTATAGAAGAAAAGAGAAGAGAGGGCGCACTTATTGAGCAATCTAGGTCATGGAGGGCGCATCACATGATAGATGGAGTGATTGGTGCTTGATCTAGCTCTTAATAAGCTCTTGGTTGGCGTGGTAGAGATGAGGTAGCTACCACCTCAAGAGAGGACGCCCCTCTCAACCTTGAAATCGCCTCCCAACGAATAACCATGAGCCACCTCACAAAGTCGCCCAAGCCATGAAGGAGGGCACAAATCCCAAGGAAGGTAAGCTTGTAGTGACTTGTATCTTAACTGAATGTGATATTAGTTGATTGGAATCATCTATGATGTTGATTGCCATGTCAACTAGGCCTTTATTTGGCCTCAATCCCTCTAATTTAGAGAAATTGGTTTTTCTCCAAACTTTATTAATTTAATTAAAAAATTATCTTTTAATTATTTATGAGAGAATTTTATTAAAGTGAATAATATTCACTCAAAACTTAGGAAAAGTGGGTTTTGGGGTTTTGTGGGTGCTCCGGGTTAGAAAACGAGCACCCCCAAGGAAAAAACAACCCCTAGACCACACTTTTATCATATTTATGATTTTTAATTAAAATCATTAAAAAACCCCGTAAAACGAGAAAAATTAAAACTATCTGAATTGACCAAAAATCCTAGTGGACCTAGTACATGTTCATTATGACTCAATAGTATGTCTAGAAAGCTCATAAACATTTACACTTGAACTTTAATAACGTCATAAGGCTAAAAACTCAGGGTGACCATTCCAGCTTTGGAGGAGCAGGGGAAAAACTCATCAATTACACTATGCTTATTCAACATTTGCATAATTGGCAAGGAAAAAACACCATGGAATAATAACCATTGATAAACAAGTCCTAGGATGCCAATTTCTTTACATAAGAACATCTTGATACCACATTTTTACAATATCCCCAAGGGGTATGAACATGTAATTATTACAAAGGGGCCAAAATGGCCTTGGAAAGGTCTTTTGAACTTCTAAACACTGATGATGAACATTTGATATGTTCATAAAACTGGCGGCTCACAAGAAGTCCAACTATGGTACACAATAGTTGGCAACAGACCCAATCCATAAATCCTGCCCGATCCTTAAGCTTCTCCCATTACCAATCTCCCAAGCAAGCCAATCCCCAGTTACCTCAAATGTTAGTAATAAGGACTTCCACATAATGGAAACGTTTCTAAGAGGATTTTCATGAATTCTAAGACATTCTTTTGTGGTAAGGGGGGGTATATATTTCCGATATACTACTCTGACCCAAAGACCCTCTCTTTGAAGGACTCTCCAAATTCCTTCGGTAGCAAGGACTCTAGAAAAGCACTGATGATGTTTCAAACCCAATCAGCCCATTGGCTTAGGAAGAGTAATCCTTTTCCAAGAGACCCAATGATAAGGCTTCTCACCAAGGTTCCTTCACCAAAGAAAACTAAAACACAGCTTCCTGGTATTTTCCATAAATTAATGCCTGTAAGAACATGGTCTAAAGACACCCAGAATACAGGTATAGCTTCTAATACAGACTCCATCAATATTAGTCTACCCACCCTAGATAACCACTTATTACACCATAAGTGGAGGTTTTTTTCAACTTTGTTAATGAGCCAAACCCAGTCTAGCCGATGATAATCATTTTCTTTAATGACAAAGCCCAGATACTTCATTCCCTATGAAATATCTGTGTTAACAAATTCAAATAATGAGGCTATCCACTCCGACACATCAATATCCAAATTCATGAACAAAACATAAGACTTCCTTGCATTGCATACCATCATGGTAGCTTCAGAAAAAAGGGCAAGAATAACCTTGATCTTTAATATTTCCCTTCTCGATCCATCAGAAAAGAGTAGGATATTATCTTAAAAAAGTAGATGAGTAATAAAAATTGTACTCATTACTCGTTCTTGTTAAAAAATAAAAATAAAATAAAATAAAATTGTACCACTGATCTTAAAACCCTTAAGATTCCCATTACTCTTAGCTTGGAGAATAGCTCTACTAAGGCCTTCCATAATTAAAATAAAAAAGTAACGATGCTAGAGGCAATATTTGCCTTGCCCCTCTTCCAAGCCTAAAAGAACCAGTGGCAGAACGATTGATTAAAATGGCATAGGAAATTGATTGCACAGAAGAAAGAATCCAATTGAAAAATGGGAGATCAAAACTAATCTATAGAAGCACCTACCTTAGAAAAGTCTAGTTTAACCAATCATACACTTTCAAATGATCAACTTTAATTACAATAATGAGGGAACGAGTCAATTTAGATGAATGAGTAACTTCGTGCGCTATTCCAATATCATAATGTATCTGTCGCCCCTCTAAGAAGTCAAATTGCTCTGGAGAAACAACTTTTGATAGGATATCTCTAATGCGTCTAGCAATAATCTTCGCGATCAACTTATAGATACAATTACATAACGAAATTGACCTGAAGTCCTCCATCTTTGTCACCCAATCACATTTTGGGTTAATAGCGATGAAAGTAGATTTAAAAGAAACAATGACTCTGCCTCTTACCCTCGATTCTTCGACAACAACAAGTAGATCCAAAGCAATACGCTCTAATAGGCTCGAGAAAAATTCCACACGCCAGTCGTCTAGACCTAGGCTTTTATCTCTTTGTAGAGATATGACAGCCTCTTTTAATTCCCTGAGAGCTCAACTTCCTTGAGGGATAAATTTTGTCCATTACTAACAAATGATGGGCAGTGTGCAATAAGACTCAACATAGAAGCCACTGGAGCCCGATCATCCTCTTTGTACATATTAGTTAAATGGTTCACACCAACCTTAGCAATATTTTGAAAACTTGTAACCTAACTTCCTTCATGCTCATCAATCTGCCAAATAGAGTTGACATTATTTCTGTACCTGATGAAATTGTGGAAAATTTTCGAGTTGTTGTCCCCTTTTTTAAGCTAGATAGCCCTACTTTTTAGCCTAACAATAGCCTCTTCTTCGTCTAATCATTTCCTCCTCCTTGATTCAAGTTCCAAAATATCAAATTTATGCTCATTGGAAGAAAATCCTTCTCAAAAGATACGGAAGTGGTATGAATTCCCACTTCCCCCCACCCATTGTTTGATACAAGGAGCCAAATTTAAAATACCTTCATTAACTAGGAAGTGATCTAATATGTTCGTAATCCTATGTTCTCCCGAGTGCATATTTCTCCAAATAGGTCTAAGAACGGCAGGTCGCAAATCATAAAGAGGTGCCTCCTCAAGATTTCAAGTGAAATAATTAGATAGCGAATCTTGATGGGCATTTAAACCTCAAGTATCAGCCTCCCCCAATGAAAAATTAATATCTTCCCCTAGTATAAATCTCTCCACAGAGTAAAAACCAAAGCTAAAAAGCTTCTCCCAATAGGTCATTCGATGAATGTGAGGGCCTGTCCAAAGTCTTTGGAAAATACAACGATACCCAGGCCTAGAAAGACCCCCCAGCTACTAGTACAAAGATAAGATCTAGAGAGCCAACCCATGACTAAGCCCCCTTATCTACCAATAGCATCTTGACAAATAAAATCCCATCCAAGCAACAGGGGCCTGAGCTCAGACATAATAGAGTCACCTATAGAGTCACATAATAAGCATTAGTTAACCTTAGTACATGGAGAACATGCTCTAAGTGTCCCTTTGATAGTCTTTTATCGGCCAACCCTCACATCCAAAGCTAATTTACCCCTAGCAGAGGCCACAATAGACCTGTGGCCCCAGAGCATATTTGAACATGTCGAGATAGCTTGGTAAAGGCAACCTCTCATACCAGCACTATACGATAGCCTCGAGGAAGATCTAGGACTCAATTGATAACGAGGGGTTTTCTGTGCACCCCCTAAAATTTCAAGTTCCATAGTAGAGTGTTGCACTAGTGAGGTAAATTGAAGAGGCTCCTTCACCGAGAGCTCTGAATTACTATCCAACAAAACATAGGAGTCAACCATCAGACCATGCCCAACATATCCTTTATCTATATCTACTAGAGACCTGACAATCGACGAGAATTGAGGAGAGGCAAGTGGTCCAACAAATATACTAGAGCGCAACTCCTCAACTGTCACGTCCCCTCCCGTGGACCCAATTCAAGGAAGGGAACATGATACCAAATTATGGGGCTCTTACAAAAACTCAACCCATTTCATCAAATTCATATAAATAAAAACACATTTGCAGGTGTATAACACAACAAAAGCAAGATCCACTACATGCATATCCAGCATGCATTTCTCTTCATAAACATAACAGTCAATAATGAAATAACATTGCAGAGTTTAATACATATAAAGAATACTTATCTTCATTGTAAAATGGCCCCCGAGCAACTAGCTATGCCGCTGCAACGTTCCACCCAACCATAGGTCTCTGTCCGGCCTGTATTCTTTCAATGCTCAGAGACCACCCCCGAGCTGGGCATGATTTCTACAAGGAAAAGGGGACATTCAAGCTCATACACAACCAAATAACCATTACATCTCAGCCAAGCCAGTCCACTGCTGGGTTTATCAGGCTAAATCTGAACCCTCTTCATTTTTGGATGCTTGCACTCAAGCTCAAGCCAAAACAATGGATACCCATAACCCATACCCCAACATACTCTACCTACACACAACAAAAATCAATCATTGGGCATGGATATATGTTTTTAACAATGGGATTAGAAACAAGATGGCCATGGGTTTTCCCCAAATCGTGTCCAGCCAAAAATGGATTGTGGGATGGGGAAAAACAATCACAGGGAGGAAAACGATTTCTCCCCCAACTATCTAAGCATTCAACGGCGAAAACGATCTCTATGGAACCCCAATTCGATTCACCCTTCTTCCCCACTGGTATACAACACAAAAACGCCCTTCTTCCAGCTGAGAATGAAGGAAAACACATAATTTCAATGGGGAAAAACGTCCAGCCAGCTCCCAACTCGTGAGAGAGCCAAAACTGGTTGATGGATAATCGCATGGGGAGCAATTTCATGGCTCATTTCTTGCCAAGGAAGCCAAACACGATTTTCCATGCAAGGTGGCTTGCCCATACCCGAATTTGGACAGCCATACCTCCCATTCCCCAAGGCATTAACTACTTCAACCACTCTTGGAAGAAATAAATGACTGGGTACCAAAAGTCAACATGGGTAGTTGAGGGTTTTATGGGTTCTCTCATTGACACTTGGTTTGACTTGATTGGTTCAAGAGTTTGAATGTTTTCCCTCCCAATTCCTTGTAAAATCATTCCCCCATCTCTTGTTGCATTGCATAGCTAGTTGTGGGTATTTTATTAAAATGCATATTTACATGATATTTGCAATTCCATTGTGCTTGGCTAGCACGTAAACCATATGCATCAATAAATCGATGGCGGGGCCTTGGCCTCGAGCTCCTCACCACGATTTTATAACAATATTACATCATTTACATTTTAATGCAATGGGGTCAAACTCGGGATATGACAATCCCCTCCCCCTTGGAATAACACCGTCCTCGGTGTTCCAACACTTAGGAATAAATACCCACTTCACACATGTCCAAAATTCACAAAATGTAGCAGGTCTGTCCTACGTTTCATCTTTTTACTTTGAACCTTTAGGACCAAGTCCTTTGGCTCCCACAAGCTGCTCATGTTGGCTTTGATCTTCCAACTCTGCAGGTGGGCATTGCTCCACAACAATCCCTTCCTCTTATTTACCTTCCAGCTGATCTACAAGTCTAGAATTTCATGGATGCCATCTTTCTTGCTGTCCTGGAAACTATTTGAGGAAGATTTTCAGCCAAAACAAATAGCTTTTGGCCTGGTACCATGATCAATGTGCACAACTGGCTCCCACTTTTCTCACTAGCAACACTTGGCTACTAACAGCTGCAAACAATGGCTTTCAATTTCTCACCTGTGAGATTCATCATGGCAATTCCTGTTAGGACAAGATAACACAATATTAAAATTAGTCAATTATTTTCCCAATTGACATGGAAATTCCATTCGTAACTCATGAGACTTCCACGCTTTTCATGATTTCCCAATAATGAACTCATTCATGTTCATCCTTTCACAGGGAAATAACTATTTCAGCATTCACAATTCATTTCAAGCAATTAAACACAATCTATTTCCAGCCATGACATGCACTCAACAATCCTCTGTTTCTTAAATGCATCAATCAAAAAGGAAAGAGAAGAGTAAGAGTTTCTCCCTCTTAGTCTTGTTCCAATCCGGAGCCACACCATCACTTATGGTTCTATGCTCCTTAGCCTCTTTCACTTCAATGTGAATGCGTGAATTGCCCTTTCTTGGCTATGACACTTAGTGTCTAAGGTTTGTCTAAGGTTTCTCAACTGGGGAACCCTTCCCCCTTGTTGCCTATCAAACCTTTGGCTGCTAGGACCCACACATGTCCACTATCACCATCTTTCATTACTACTCATACTGATCCCTTTAGGACAGTAACATGCCCACATGCATCCCTATAATGCCTTCATAGTCCTTACTTCCAGCAATACCTATACTCAAACATTGAATCAATTCACATGTTTAGTTTATTTTCATAATATTTATCTCTAAACAGAGTTTGAGAAATCATAACCAAATCATATACACATGTATATTCATAAGCAAGAAGCTGCAAGACAACCAAATACTTATATGTATTGGATGTCTTCACTTTATTCCACAGGTTCCTTCTCGTTTTATAAGCCTTGGATTGCCCATGGTTACAATAATGAATGTTGGGCCAGCACGCAGGCTATGCCTCAACCATTCGAATAGGCAATGCCAGGACAGTATGCCGACTGGGATTATCGGGCATCCCATTTGTCAATATGCTAGGCCAGTACCCCAACTGGTTTTATCAAATATTTAAGGAATGTTTGGCCAGCATACGCACTGCTAGTTAATTCTCAACCAGTTACTCTCTGGATTTACCAAGCATTTGTAGCGCCCAACTAGTTACTCTCTGGATTTACCAAGCATTTGTAGCGCCAAACCAATCACTCTCTGGTTTTACCAAGCATTTGTAGCGCCAAACTAGATCCTCTCTAGTTTTACCAAGCATTTGTAGCTCCAAACCAAATACTCTCTGGTTTTACCAAGCATTTGTAGCGCCAAACCAGTTAATCTTTGGTTTTACCAAGCATTTGTAGCGCCAAACCAGTTACTCTCTGGTTTTACCAAGCATTTGTAGCACCCAACCAGTTACTCTCTGGTTTTACCAAGCATTTGTAGTTCTTTCAGGGTCCTTACTTCCTGCAATGGCCAAGGTTTCCAACAAAGAAACAATAGTGTATTAGCTTGGTTGTCATAAGACTTGTCCATGAAATTTTTCATTATTTGAAAATGAATGAAAATCAAATACTTATCTGTATTGTGCATTTCTTCTCTAGTCCACATGGTCCTGCTTCGCTTTGCAAGCCTTGGGATCGCCTGCGGAACTGGATGCTGGCTAGCCTGAGGCCACTCCACGTCATCCAAATAATTATTTCCCAACCAGTTACTCTCTGGATTTACCAGGCGTTTATAGTGCCCAACCAGTTACTCTCTGGATTTACCAGGCGTTTATAGTGCCCAACCAGTTACTCTTTGGATTTACCAAGCACTTGGTGGTGCCCAACCAGTCCCATACCTGGTTGGCCCTCTCCATTGTCGAGCCAACACATCTGTTTGGGTCATCAACCAATGGAAGGAAACTGCGCTACCAACCATTATGGGTCAAGGCTCTACTACGGAGCCATAGGATTCTCAGGGTTTCTAGTCAGTCTCGGTGCCCCACCTTACTACCGACCCAATAGAGATTTTATGCCTTTATCAACATCACCACACCTTCACACACGACAGGTCTTCATATACACATTAACTTTTCATCCACAAAAGGATGGAACTGGTTCCCTCTAGGAACTGCTTAGGTGAATTTCTTGACTACAGGCTAGCATGGCCCCACAATACCCACTCACACTACACAAGGATGATACCCCTTTTCTACTACACAGCTCCTCGGTCCTATCGATCCCTTCTAGTGTCCTTTAGTGTGAGCGTAGAAAGGTTACCACTAGCCATACAGTCCTCTTGAGTACTTTCTCTTCACATTGCCCCTTAACGTGCAAAACCAAATTGCATCTGTATAAGCTGACAACACAAGAAGGATAACAGGCTCATCAGTATTGCTGCTCTAAAATTGTAACCATATTTCATAACATTCACTATCAAGTATTGAAATACCAGGAATGCGTCCATTCCCTTAGGGTGTAGTCAATATTGACAACCCTAACATCACCCAGCGCCCGAAAGGTATGCATCCCTTTCTGATGTGAGCCATGTAGGCCTTAGTCACACTCAAGCATTATGGAATAATAATGAAATAATAAAACATGCTCTGCATATTAAATCTAATAACCAGACATGTATATTCTTAATTAGGGTTACATAATACTCATCCGTTTTACAGATGTATCCTTTCTTCATTTGCGAAAAATGGGGGCTCCCTTCTCTGAGTCAACAGTCCTTCGGTTTGCCACCCCAATCTTTTCACGTTCCATAACCCACACATGCCTTCTTGGCATAATTTCACCATGTCACTCACATGGTTTTCCAACATGCAGTGTAGCTCGAATATTGTCAAAATTTACTATAGCGTCTCACCCGAAACCCATTTCCAAAGCATGGGGTCCTTCCCATGGAGTTTGGCTTCTGCATGCCATCACACATGGCCTTCCTGCAATGTGTCTTCATGGCACACTTATCAAATAGCCAAACAACCAACAACATTTTGACAATCAAATTTAAATATGATTTCCCTAATCAGTCAATGGCATTAATAATTAGTTTCAACATGAATTTACAATTCAGTCTCCTACAGAAATTCATTTGTTTAACCATGAGGCCATCCTCATATTGTTTGGCTCTTGTAAGTGGTATCACTTTGTCCATTATGGTTTTACACTTTCTACCATACATGAAAATCCACCTACAACATGTCCTCCTGACACAACTTCATATAAGCCCAATAGTCATTAGCCATTATTAGTAAAGTTTCAGATATGAAATCTATAAATCTTTTTTTCCTAAAGAATTTAGATTTGCAACCATGAGATTATTCTCATAACCTTAAACCATAAAATTTTCAGATTTGTTTCATGCATAAGTTACAACCATGAGAACCTTCTCCTAACCTTTGGCTTCTGCACATGGTAGATCCTGGTCTTTACTATGGACTTGTCCTCATTGCCATACGCAAGACTTTTCTACCTAAATTCTAAACTTCGATCAGCCAAACACGTTGTGAGTATCTATGCATATAATCATTTCATTGCTACCATAATCACTGAAGTGATCTCAAAATTATAACGCTCAATAATTCAAACACTTTCAGCTGTTAATATTTGGAATGCAATGAAATATATATATCTATATATGCATCATTATCATAATAGAATTGCAAGACACGGGTACACTTCCATGCAATTTAAATAAACTGTAAATACTCATTACTTCACATTTCTTGTAACTCTGTCCTTCCAACAGAGCACTCTGGTAGCCCATCAACATGTCTACCTTCTTCATGCAATCATTCTCCTGCATATTCACAATAGCTCATGAAATGGTCTTAGGATTAACAATAGTTCACAATTTCATCTATTATCTAATTGCATTGAAACATATATATATATATATCACAACCATGCATTCACATAATGCATCTCAACATGTGCACCCACACATATGCATGCACATTCACAACATTTACATAATATCTTGATGTGCATTCACCCAATGCATAACCCCTCAATACAACATTAATCCATGAATACTATGCATTCCAGCATATTATGGTCTAACAATGGTTGTCTCATATGGCATGCACTGCCACAACAGGACCATAAGCCATCACTTGCTTTGGTTGTTAAACTCACAACCAACATACACAGTGGCATGATATAACTTCATATGAATGCATTGAGGTTTCTAAGAAACTATATGGTGCAAGGCTCCTTGCCTTTACTTACCCACACCTCACCCTACTCAGTGGGTTGACATTCACATTCAGGCACTCAATACCACATGCAAACCAAATCAACATAGTTTAAACATAGTTGAAGGGATCTTACCAAATCCTCTTTCAACATTCCTGCAATTTAAGCACAAATAACCATTACCTGCATGGTTGTCATTAACATCGCTTGATGTTACCTGATCAGTTGGCCTCTTACCAAGGCTTCACAATCATTTTTCCAACCTCATGATCATAGATTTGTTCCCCTACCTTTCTTCATAAGGTTGTTGGTCATATGCAACAACACCATCCACATCTTTAGCCATGCTTCGGTTGTCTTTAGTCCTACAACCAATGCGAACACAACTAATTATTAGCAACCACCATAATCATCTTAAGTGGCTCATTGCATATGTAAAACCTCGCTATTTTACCAATATGCAATATCATGCTCATGCATAATCAATTCACATGCACTATGCAATGACTTCTTAATCATGCCCACTAATTCATATGCATTTAATCTGCTACTCCCTTACATTTCCAGCATCCCTATGCCATAATTTTCAGTATATAAAACTCAGGAAATATAAATACAATAGCAAGAGAGGAGTTAAGGAATTCTCCCTTCCCAATCATAGCATGGAATTTCCTCTTCCACATCATAGCTGATTCAAATTCGTGGCCTCTCTACCAAGCATACAAGCAATCATTAGCTATGATCTTCTCACCAAGTAGCAATTCAATATATATGTATACGTGTAAAATCATTCATTCTTGCTATTTTCCAAGCTTACAATTATTATGTTATAAATATAAATAGTTTAAGGTGAGAGATTTCCCTTTCATCCTCCATAATGGATATTACAACCAATTACCCTTACTGAGGATTCCGCAACCCCTTTATGCAATTCATAGTGTGCATTCTAAGCATAGAGAATGCCTTTCATACATACAACGACTGTCGTTGGGGGATGACGGGGGTCAAGGGGGATTGCCCCCTTGTGGCTTCCCACGCCACTGCCGGGCGGGTCGAGGGCAGCGCCCTCGTTTTTTTTGTTTTGTTGTTTATAAATCTTTCCATTTCGCGGAATCTGGTGCATAAGTTCAATGCCGTTTTTTCCCATTTCTAGCACCTCCAAATCTTCCTGGAAACTGCTCAAATTTCCTTGCATCGGCAGACTTGTGAATTCTCCTCCGACCTGTTTCGAAGCAACTCACTGAGTTATGCCGATCGATGAACTCATTTATCTCCTCCGACCTGTTTCGGAGCAACTCACCGAGTTATGCCGATCGGTGAACTCATTTATCTCCTCCGACCCGTTTCGGAGCAACTCACTGAGTTATGCCGATCGAAGAACTTAGAGTTTCTTGTTGATCTGCTTTGGTGGACTCACCTCAACTCGTCGACCCGCTTCACCGAAAACTCATGTTTGGTCATTGATCGTTTCGCCGAAATTTCCTCTTTGACGCCGACATAGAATTAAACAACAAAAATTCAAAAACACATAGAAAAATTTGAAATTTTTCTTCCTTTCTCGGGCACTTCCGCAAGCTTCGTCGGCGCAACTCAGCCAGATTCACCAAAACATATCGACGCAACTCAGCGAGATTCGCCGAAACACATCGTCGCAATCTCCTCAGCGCAACTCGATGAGATTCTCTGAAACACATCGCTGCGATCTTGTTGGTGCAACTCGTCGAGATTCGCCGACACAGTCTGGCAGAAAACTCAGAAACACTTATAATTTTTTTTGAAATTTTGAAATTTTTCTTAATGATCACTGCTGAGCAGGAAGCATACTTACCTCTGCAAGTTGTCTGATTTGGCCCATTAGGTCCAATGTTGTAGCCTACGCTCTGATACCAATCTGTCACGTCCCCTCCCGTGGACCCAATTCAAGGAAGGGAACATGATACCAAATTCTGGGGCTCTTACAAAAACTCAGCCCATTTCATCAAAATCATAGAAATAAAAACACATGTGCATGTGTATAACACAACAAAAGTAAGATCCACTACAAGCATATCCAACATGCATTGCTCTTCATAAACATAATAGTCAATAATGAAATAACATTGTAGAGTTTAATACACATAAAGAATACTTATCTTCATTGTAAAATGGCCCCCGAGCAACTAGCTATGCCGCTGTAACGTTCCACCCAACCATAGGTCTCTGCCCAGCCTGTATTCTTTCAGCACTCAGGCACCACCCCCGAGTTGGGCATGATTTCTACAAGGAAAAGGGGACATTCAAGCTCATACACAACCAAATAACCATTGCATCTCAGCCAAGCCACTCCACAGCTGGGTTTATCAGGCTAAATCTGAACCCTCTTCATTTATAGATGCTTGCACTCAAGCTCAAGCCAAAACAATGGATACTCATAACCCATACCCCAACATACTCTACCTACACACAACAAAACTCAATCATTGGGCATGGATACACGTTTTTAACAATGGGATTAGAAACAAGATGGCCATGGGTTTTCCCCAAATCGTTTCGAGCCAAAAACAAATTGTGGGATGGGGATAAACAATCATAGGGTGGAAAACGATTTCTCCCCCAACTATCTAAGCATTCAATGGCGAAAACGGTCTCTGTGGAACCCCAATTCAATTCCCCCTTCTTCCCCACTGGTATACAACACAAAAACACCCTTCTTCCAGCTAAGAATGAAGGAAAACACAGAATTTCAATGGGGAAAAATGCCAATCCAACTCCCAACTCGTGAGAGAGCCAAAATTGGTTGATGGATAATCGCATGGGGAGCAATTTCGTGGCTCATTTCTTGCCAAGGAAGCCAAACACGATTTTCCATGCAGGGTGGCTTGCTCATACCCGAATTTGGACAGCCATACCTCCCATTCCCCAAGGCATTAACTACTTCAACCACTCTTGGAATAAATAAATGATTGGGTACCAAAAGTCAACATGGGTAGTTGAGAGTTTTATGGGTTCTCTCATTGACACTTGGCTTGACTTGATTGGTTCAAGGGTTTGAATGTTTTCCCTCCCAATTCCTTGTAAAATCATGCCCCCATCTTTTGTTGCATTGCATAGCTAGTTGTGGGTATTTGATTAAAATGCATATTTACATGATATTTGCAATTCCATTGTGCCTGGCTAGCACGTAAACCATATGCATCAATAAAGGAAGTCACCTAGGGTCGAACCAATCATAGCAAAGATTTCCATCGTCCATAACTCCAACAGAAGACCAGACAGCTTAACCCATGTCGGGTGCTTATATATTTTCTCTCTTTTCGCATCGAAGGATGGCACCCACCTCTTGAGCTTTAGAGCAACATTCTCCCACAACCAAACCCTTCTAAAATCATTTTCACGCGTTCTAATGCGGGATAAACCCCAACCAACCTTTGGAAAGGGAGAAGCATTAAGGGTTGTAACCAAGGTATGAATCCAGTACACCATCGTCCATGATTTGAAGGTTGCCAACGCCATACTTCTACCTTTGAATCTTCCCCCTACCGCAGTCTCCGTGAGCAAGAAAGCCTCGTGCATTTGGACATCTTCTCCTAAATCCAGGTTCACTTCCGCTTTTCTCTTTACACACTTCTCACCCTTCATGTTAGGAATCTATCTATTCCTCCTATGGTCAAGTCCTTCATCTATAGATGTCACCCATAGGCCCAACTCCTTCACACCATTAGGGATAATGTTGTCTTCTTCTTGCTCAATAGACCGAATAACCCGATGCGAAACCTCCAACCCCACACCTGATGGAGTATCCTCCTTTCTCTGCACGTAAAAACCAGTAGAGGTACTCGAGGCAAAAGAAGATTGTAAACCCTTCCTAGCACCAACTAAGTTATTATATATCACCTCATTATGACCTTTAGGATTAGTCTTCGATTTTATCACAACCTTATTCCCTAGCCTGACTAGGTCCCCCTTAGTCATAATTGTTGCCATAAACTCAAAACCATTGGACCAGACATTGATTCTAGAAACATCATATGACCCACACACTACTATAGATGGACAAATGATTTTCCTCACATCAAATCAACACTAAGTCCAACATAGCAGGCATAAAATAACTAACAAAGACACATAAGCCAAACAGGGTCTGAAAATCAGGACCTACTAGATCATCCTTCCTCAGACACCCACAAGTCTCACGACCTCTAAGAAAGTACCTAGAGAGTTATAGAAAAACACAAGAACTTCTACCTGAACAGAGCACAGAGCTCATAGGTCAACCTCCATTTCCACCGAAACCCTAGCCACCATCTCCACATAAACCCTAGCCATCTCTAGATGAACACCAATCATGTAAATATGAAAATAACTAAAGATAAAATAATATAGGACAGATATTAATTGTTTTTAGTCAAATAGTAGTCAAAGAGATTTGCTAACAAAGTTGGTCTAAGTCTCTCAATTTATGTTTGATAAGTTTATAGTGTTTGCAATTATGCACATCTATAATATTTGCGAACAATATTAAATGTTTGATAAATGATAAATGATCAAGTTTCTTTGCTAGTGTTGTTGGGCATTTGGCTAGTTTTGTGCCAAAGGGCACTCGATTTGCAATCGTTTTGAATCCTTGTAGGTGAGGTGTATTAGTTTACATTGGCAAGTTTACAATGGATGCCATCCACAAATGTGGGGAAGTGTCCTTTTGATTTTCTTACAAAGTTTTGTTTGGAAAAATGATAAAATAACGTATTAAGGTCCGCTTAAACCAAGTTGGCTTGTTAGACATGTGTTAAATCAACTCAAAGAGGTCCAACATCTGCTCTCGTATTTTTCTTTATATTAAAAAAGTAACTCAAAACAACAACATCAACAAAATGCATAAAAGTTTATGTCATTTAAAGCCTACCAATTGACTAATTACAAGAAGAAGCCCATCAAGGTGTATTTTAATGGCTACTAAATCAGGATGTTGGATAAATATAGTTCTATGTATGCCTAACTCATAGGGGATTTATGCATTCGAATGAAGTGTACCTTGACAAAGTATTACATCGATGTGTATAACACTGACATGACAATATCGCCATTAACATCACCAACCCATTGAGCTAGAGCCAAACGATGGATGTCCCATACTAGAAGGCATTCAACCGACCAATATTGAGGCCTTTCCTAGGTACAAAACTCGACTAACCCATTCGACATGCTTGTGTGTTGTAGCACCAAACCTAGGCTTGTAAATGTAGTCTTCTCTAACTCAAACATTGATCTCCTCGATGAAAGGCAGTGAAGTCTACCAATTCTCATAGTAAAATAAACATCACTACATCATAATTATTTTTCAAGCAAAAAAACCCGTATATTTGTTATTCCAATATAAGAATCAAGATATACCACACATCATAGCGAGTTCACATATCGAAAAAACTAATGTAGATCATCGGTCTTGTAGATTAGCAAGAGTATCCAAACTTTCATTGAAATACCAAAACTGTATCCATGAATACCACTCTTCACCTAAGCAGTCATCGGCAATACAAAGACTGTATCCATGAATACCACTGTTCACATCATAATTGTAAGTTTTATGAGATTTTCAACCCAACCCGATTTTCATGTCAAGCATCCATAATTTAATGCCTAACCCAGTTTTTTATGATGGCTGGAAATTACACAAAATTTTCAAACAATGAAAACATAGCTGAAACTCAAATTTACAGGCGGATAATGAAATTTAAATGCACACCATAAAATATTTCAGACTCATAATTTTTTGGCAAAACGCCCAGGAAAAACCCACAAGGGGAAAACCTGTCAGAGAGAGTGAGGATGATTTTATTTCTTCAGAAGAGTTCAGAACAACAATTTTATAGTAAAAAATAAAACTTGTCTCCACCGCAAAATACACCCAGAAGCTTCCTCAAAATCTGTGCCAAGCTTCCTCAATTTTTGTGCCAAGAACTGAACCTCAAAAAATGTGCTTGTTGCCTTGAATTCTGTGTAGAAATAGAACCTCGAATTTTGTGCCAGAAAGTATAGACCGTACGGTCCTGGAAATCTGTGCCTGAAACTTTTCTCGATTTATGTGCTGAGTACGGCCTCGTTTTTTGTGCCAACAGTCTCATAATTCACGCCTAGAATTTTAGCTTGGGAACTCATGCCCACTGTCTCGGGAATCACGCCTAGAGACTTCCCTCGAAATCTGTGCCCATAAATTGTGTTGTGTTGCCTTGAGAATCGTGTTGTGCTGAATCTCTCTCCTCCTCGATTTTTGTGTTGCTCATGAAATGCTCATGAAGTTGCCTCGAAATTCATGCTCCCTCTCTTCAACTCTCTTCACTCTTCTTCTTCACAAAAAAAAGTGAGTGAAATGCCTTCCCTTGCTCTTTTTGAGTGAAACCCTAGGGTGAGTGAATGGTCATCTAATCCAAGGGTTGAGATTGGTTTAGATGAGTGGATGAGAATAAATGCTCATTTAATTCTCATGAAAATTAATTTTACTCATCTCACTTAAATTTATCAAAAAGTGACTTTAATCTCTAAAGTCAAATTAAATGCTCATCTCAAGTCATTTAATGCAAGGGTCACTTTATTTCCCCCTTTTAAGTGACTAAGGCAAAAGTCACCTAGGGGAACACTTTCCTAGGTACAAAAATAAACACTCCCTCTTACCAAGGAAGGTGTTATGCACCACTCCCAACTTGTCCTTGAAGAAGACAAACTTGCCCCGCCCCAAGGATTTCGTCAAAATGTCTGCAACCTGCTCATCAGTGGAAATGTACTGTAACTCCATAACTCCTCTCTAAACATAGTCTCGGATGAAGTGGTACCAAATCTCTATGTGGTTTGGCCTGTCGTGAAAAACTGGATTCTCATATCGCTGGATGCAACTCTGATTGTCACAACAAATCACTGTGGGCCTTAGCTCCTAATCAAATAAATCTACCAATAACTTGCGAAGCCACAGTGCCTCGCAACTAGCCTGACTGGCTACCATGTACTCAGCCTTGGCAGAACTCAAAGCAACGGAATTTTGCTTCCGACAGAACCACGACACTACTGCTGAGCCAAAACTGAAGCAACAATCGGAAGTGCTCCTCTGATCCATCACACTGCCTACCCAATCTGAATCCATGAAGCCAACCAAACTAACTCCAGCTGAACTCCTATAGTCCAAACCAAAATCCACTATCCCTCCAAAGTATCTCAACACATGTTTTGCGGTTGTCCAGTGCACTCTCCTAGGCTCCACCATGAACCGACTGAGAGTGTTCACCGCAAAACATAAGTCTGGCTTGGTGTTGACCAAATACATCAATGAACCAATGAGTTGGCGATATAATGTAGGATATACCAACTCTCCCTTAGAAGCATGACGCTGCTTCCAGTTGGTAATCATAGGCGTGGACATCGGCCTGCAGTCCTCCATCCGAAATCTCCTCAGAATATCTGCAGCATACTTTCCTTGTCCCAGGAAAATATGACCAGGCTCCTAGCAAACCTCCATCCCCAAATAATAGTGCATTAGCCCAATATCTGTCATCTCATACTCTGAAGCAAGATCTCTCTTGCAAGCTGCAATGAGACGCTCCTCCCCTGTGATAAACAAATCATCAACGTACAACAGAAGAATGAGTGGATCCCCATGAACCACAATGAAGTAAAGATTGGGATCAGCCTCACTCTTCTGAAATCCCATCGACATCAGATATGCATCAGTCCTCAAATACCAAGCTCGAGGAGCTTGCTTCAGACCATACAAGGCCTTCTTCAGCCTGCACACATGAGAATCCCTCCCATGAATCTCAAATCCCTGAGGCTGCTCCAAATAAACCTCCTCCTGCAGAAGACCATTGAGAAATGCGGTCTTCACATCCATCTGGTGGATCTTCCAACCCATCTCTACTGCCATGGAAATCACGGCTCTAATGTAAGAATATCGAGCAACCGGTGCAAAGGTCTCATCATAATCTACTCCCTCTATCTGTGAAAACCCTTGTGCCACAAAACGAGCCTTGAACTTCTCCACACTTCCATCTGCAGCATGCTTCACCTTGTAAAGCCACTTGGAAGTCACCACTGACTTCCCCTCTGGTCTCGGTACAATCTCCCATACATCATTCTTCATGTTGGAATGGTACTCTTCCATCATGGCATCTCTCTAAACCTGATGCTGAGAGGCCTCCTCAAAAGTAGAAGGCTTCGAATCACAAAGACTAGAAACTAGTGCCATACCCAATCTGCCAGGCATCACAACTATCCTAACTGGCTCCTGGGGCCTACCAAATGACTCTGCTTCCTTCAAGGTCTCCCGAAGCCATTTAGGCTTCCTCTTCCCCGAAGGTGGCTCCCAAACCGGTCTCTCCTCATCTCAAGAACTACTAGAAGTAGATGGCCCATCAACCTGTGAACCAGTAGCTGATGAAGTAGCCACTGGTGAACTCAGTGATTCAAAAGCTGCAATTGGTGAATCTGTGACCTGAGATCCAGAACCTGTCCCCGAAATACTTGCTGGCTATGCCACTGTACCTGTAGAACCTGTGGTCCAGTCACTCCGGAAACCTATGATCCAGTACTCTGAACTAAAGATACCTGTGTCACTTGAGGTGTGGAAGCCCGTGACTCCTCATACTCCAACTCTCTAGACTTCGTGAAGGCTCTCTCCTCCTCAAACCTCACTTCCCGCCTCACAACAACTTTCCTAAGTGCAGGAAGATAAATGCGGAAAGCCTTCGAAGTCTCATCATAGCCCACAAAGATGCCCTTCACTACAGTGGGCTCCAACTTTGTCCTCTTCTCAGAAGGGACATGAGAGTAAGTCAAGCAACCAAATATGCGAAAATGACCAACCTCAGGCTTCTTGCCTGTGAACATCTCCTCGAGAGTCTTCCTCCCCAAGGCACGGTGGGGACTCCTGTTCTAAAGGTAAACAATTGTACTACAAGCCTCTTCCCAAAGAAAGAAAGGAAGACTCTGATCATGAAGCATAGCTCTTGCTGCTCCCACAATAGCCCTGTTCTTCCTTTCAGCCACTCCATTCTGCTCAGGAGTATATGGAACTGTCAACTATCTCTGTATGCCCTCCTGTCTGCAAAATTCATCGAAATCATTTGAGGTATACTCACCCCCATTGTCTAATCTCAGAACCCAAATCCTCCTCCTTGTCTGATTCTCCACAAGAGCTTTGAACTCTTGGAAGGTCCGCAAGACATCAACTGACTTCTTGCTCCTCAAGAAGTAGATCCAGGTTTTCCTTGAATAGTCATTGATGAAAGTCACATAATACTCAAATCCTGTCAAGGAAATAGATGACATAGGACCACATAAATCTGAGTGAATCAAATCAAGCACCCTTGCCGACTTGCTGTCACTGCTCAGAAAAGCAGTCTTGGTGTACTTTCTCAAAGCACACCCTCTGCATACGTCACTGTGCTCTATGCTGAACTTTGGTAGACTTGTAACCATACTCCTCAACAATCTCAAAGCTGGAGGATGCAAATGGACCATCCTCCGATGCCATAGCTCGCAAAACTCACCGCTGTTGCTGTGTGCCAAAGCATGCTGGGGTTGAAATAAGAGCTTGTATAATTTCCCGCATCTAACCCCAATTTCCAAAAAGGTAGATGGTCCCGCAGTCTTGGGGAATATACGCACATGTCCATCCATGAAACAAACCCCAAGACCCCTATCCTCAATAGTGGAAACTGATACGAAGTTCTTTTTCAGCCCAGGGACAAACAACACATCCCTCAAAATCATAGGACTCATGGACTCCCAATGAAAAGTAATGGTCCCACGACCAACTGCTCTGACAACCGTGTCATCTCCCAGTACAACCTCCACATCTACACTTGTCTGTGAAAGCTCAGAGAACATCTCTCGAGCATCTGTCACGAAGCTCCGCTATCAGTATACCAAGTGCTGGTGGTAGATGCACCCATCTGATGGCCAGTCAACAAGGAATACTCCCTCTCGATATCTAAATTGGTGCTGCTGATAATAGAGGCTCTATCTCTCTCAACATGTCCATCACAAAGAGAAAACTCTCTCTAAAATCTCTCTCCAAAATCATCAATCTCTGTTGAGGTTGCTGTCTGCTACTTCTTCTTCTTCTTTGGACACTGTGAAGCATAGTGCCCAAATCCCTGACAAGCAAAGCACTTGACTTTGCTTAAGTCTTTCTTCTGTCTACCCTGCTGCTGCTTAGCCCCACCCTGCTTGGGGCCCTTCTTGGATTTCTTCTTTCCTTTTGTAGTCAATGCCACATTCTCCTCATCCTCCCTACCCTGTGAAGAGCTGCCCTGCACAAGACCTCTCCTGGTCTCCTCCTGTACAAAATCATCCCACAGTTTATTCCAGGAAGGTAAGTTCTCCCTGCCAACTATAGCCTGCACAAAAACTGCCCATGGATTGGTCACACCATTTACTGCTGTCCGCACTAGCTCAATGGCTGAAACTACCTCCCCAACTGCTACAAGCTCATTTCTAACCTGAGATATCCTAGTAAGGTAAGATGTCACACCCTCTATGTTGTTCATCTTTATACCCTTCAACTTCTCTCTTAAGACCATCTTTTGGTTCTCATTAGTGCTCTGGCATAAATTGGTCAAAGCATCCCACATTTTATATGCACGATCTTTACTTGAAATATGTGGAATAATGTGGTCTTTAACTGCATCTAGAACAATTCTCCTAGCCTTACAGTCCTTCTTGTTGAAAGTTGCTAATTCCTGTGCATCTGTAGCAGCGAGAATCTGAATAGGTTTAACTGTAGTATTGTTTACCACTTCATCCCATCATTTTCCTCCAAGATAAGCATTATCCTAGTCTTCCATGGAACAAAATTCCCTGTCCCATCTAGCCTATCTTCCAACCTAAGTCCTGTAGCCATCTTACTGCCAACTCAACAAGGTGCTGCCCATTGACAAAAGAAATTTACTGACAGTCTGAAAATCACTTCTATTTTCTGCCCCCAAGCTTTGATACCATGTAAGTTTTATGAGAATTTTCAACCCAACCCGGTTTTCATGTCAAACATCCATAATTTAATGCCTAACCCAGTTTTTATGATGGTTGGAAATTACACAAAATTTTCAGACAATGAAAACACAACTGAAACTCAAATTTACAGGCAGATAATGAAATTTAAATGCACATCATAAAATATTTCAGACTCATAATTTTTTGGCAAAGTGCCTAGGAAAAACCCACAAGGGGAAAACCTGTCAGAGAGAGTGAGGATGATTTAATTTCTTCAGAAGAGTTCATAACAACAATTTTACAGTAAAAAAGAAAACTTATCTCCACCGCAAATACACCCAGAAGATTCCTCGAAATTTGTGCCAAGCTTCCTCGATTTTTGTGCTAAGAACTGAACCTCAAAAACTGTGCTTGTTGCCTTGAATTTTGTGTAGAAACAGAACCTTGAATTATGTGCCAGAAAGTACAGTCCGTACAGACTGTACGGTCCTGGAATATGTGCCTGGAACTTTTCTCGATTTATGTGCTGAGTACGGCCTCGTTTTCTGTGCCAACAGTCTCAGGATTCACGCCCATAATTTTAGCTTGGGAACTAGTGCCCACTGTCTCGGGAATCATGCCCAGAGACTTCCCTCGAAATATGTGCCCAGAAATTGTGTCGTACTGCCTCGGGAATCATGCCGTGCTAAATCTCTCTCATCCTCGATTTATGTGCTGCTCATTAAATGCTCATGAAGCTGCCTCGAAATTTGTGCTCTCTCTTGACCTCTCTTCGCTCTTCTTCTTCACAAAAAAAAGTGAGTGAAATGCCTTCCCTTGCTCTTTTTGAGTGAAACCCTAGGGAGAGTGAATGGTCATCTAATCCAAGGGCTGAGATTGGTTTAGATGAGTGGATGAGAATAAATGCTCATTTAATTCTCATGGAAATTAATTTCACTCACCTCACTTAAATTATCAAAAAATGACTTTAATCTCTAAAGTCAAATTAAATGTTCATCTCAAATCATTTAATGCAAGGGTCACTTTATTTCCCCCTTTTAAGTGACTAAGGAAAAAGTCATCCAAAAAAACACTTTCTTAGATACAAAAATCAACAATAATCATTCCCCTATGCAAAATATTATCCCGTGGAAAAATACTTTACTAGGTACAAAAACCAACCATAATCATTCCCCTATGCGAAATATTATCTTACCGAACGTTACCAAACGTGATAGACATAAATCCCTCTAACTTTGAGGACATGAAGGATACCTAATACCTATCATCGCACCTACTTTAGTGACCCAAATTCCAGTCCCAAGGGATATAAAACCCTACATCATTTTTTTTTCAGTAGAATATAAAACCCTACATTATCACTTAGGGGTTTCATCTTCAGCAATTAGTTATATTTAAAATATACCAACTAAACCTAAAAGAGACTAGCAGTTGGCGTCAGTGAACAGCATGTGAATTCCCACAATAACGTCTATAAACAGAATGTTAACTGACGGGACAGTAATTGTTGTGTTTATCAGACGCAATATTACCCTAAATAAATGTATGTATGCGATGCTGGTTATGGTATACTGTACTCGATTCTGTCGAGCAAAGGCTTCCCCCCCGGTGAAGTGAAGTCTGCAGTTGAATTTGCAGTCGCCGTTCGTTCTCCTTCATCCTTGGGGCATCCTTGGTAAGTGTTTCAATCTATCCAGTTTTCATTTGGTCTTAATGCCTCCGAAAATGCTCTCAAGAACCAGACTTTCTATCCCTTGTTCCATTCGATTCTCGGAGCATTCCGAAAGAGAATGCGGTTGTGTACAGTTCGTGGATTGTCCAAAACAAAACTATTCATCTGTCGAGCTTTCTGCTTTTAATGTTTGAATGAATCTATTACGAATAACGGGGGTTTGGTATTATGGGTAGTAGTTGCCTGGGGTCTGATCGAATCTACGGAAAAATGAATATAAGTTCACAATGCTAATATCAGATATTTAACATGGTGCTCTCACACTCTCTCTTGGGAAAATACGTTGTAGTTGGTTTGGATGGCATTCCGTAAATAGTTTTCTTACAAGGAAAATCGATTAAAACAGATAATATACGAGGCCTAGACCTAGGTTCACTGGAGATTTGAAGGACAGAGTATTAAGCTGCCCACCAGGTTTCGTTCTTGCCATGGTCAGCGCCACCCACGTGGGATTAGTTTCAAAGGGACGAGGCCAGGAGTAAGTCCTGGGCAGTTTTGGTGGCATAGTTACCCATCAGATTATGACATCGGCGCCGAAGGAAGTTCATCCGGTGCGCACTTGGGGTGTGTTTCTTACAACAACTCCAACAGAAGAAAAACCTTAAATAAATAACATACTTACTTAGGTCACTGTTTCAGGGCATGGTATGTTGGATTAGTTTGAATGAACTTAAAGGTTGCAAAATAAATCACATGCCTGCCGTTCCTGTGCTTCATTTCCCACGGTGCTCTAAATTTTTCAACAGTGACGGATGTGCTGCACCGATACATCCTTGAGAGTGAAGTATTTGCATGCTGTGGTCCAAATGGAAGAACTATAATATTGCTCGTGATGCTAAATACAAGATGGCCAAGCCCACCCAAGCCATATGCTGCAACAACTATTTTGTCACAGATCATCTCACTGAATGAGGGAATCCATTAACCTAGAACTGAGATTACTACAACATTATAATCTAGTCCAATAGTCAATTAAGGCTTCTGCTTGTCTGTATGTACAAGGTTTCAGTTTTAAAACTTAACACACGTTTTGTTGGCAAGTAATATTTTTTGGTTGGAATCATGGTTTAGTGCAAAGGCTCCTGATGACATGGTTTAAGCTACACTAATTTGCTAAAGTAAATTTGAAGTTGTTTTAAGAAGAAACAAAATTTAGCTCAGCATAGTAAAGTTTATTTTAACTAAGCCCGAATAGAAATAGTTAAAATATATATAATCTAAGTAATTCAAGCACTGCCATGGGTATTCAGCACATAATCTTCTCACTTGCATTGAAAGTGCCCATTTCTTGCACTGGCCTTGTCCATCCATCCACCTGTGATCACTAAGTCCTCATACAGTGTCAAGGGGCCCCTGGGTAGTGTCCCATCACCTCTAATTGGAGTCAAAGGGCAATGTCCCAAAACCTCATTAACATTTAGTGTAGACAATGCGACATGCTCTACCTCCAGAGTATTTGTGCACACATTCGAGCGTTGTGCACAGACTTCAGTGTTTTCATGCTCATTTCAGCATCCTCGTGCACACTTCAAAATCCTGTGCGAGGTTCCAAATTTGTGCCTGCACCACGGTGCCAGTTGTTGCTAGGATTGTTATACATGCACACCACCAACAACTTGTGATGCACCAAGAAGATGAACAATGCACACAGTTACAAAAAATTGCCTTTGATAATCAAGTTTTGATTTTGTAACTGAAATGTATTCTTAATACTTATGTATACTATGATAGAGCACAAAGCAAGTTAGCAAATTGTTAGTCATTCGTTTTGCTATCTCATGCTCTCTAATTTGCTTTGTGTGCACATTGTTCATTATTTGCTGTCATTTCTGTTCATACTTCGGTGCCAATAACTTTATTGGTCCAATTTATCTAAGTTGTCTTTCAATTTGCATCAAGGAATCAGATCATTAGGTGTACCTTAACTTATGTACAAATGTGAACTAGCCTTTAGCCTTCTCTGAATCAACTTTATGATGTTACAAATTTATCGCTTAAGATTTCAAGCCTTATACAAGCAGGCTTGCAAACATGTCATATGAAATTTAGTAAGAAATGTTCTCCATTGCTTGTACTTGAGAAAAAATTCAACATGATAGCATGTTATTATACCACAAATAATTGGTATTAATGGTCTATTTGTAGTTATTTGAGTAGTATGGTTGTATCATGGCACTAGTACTGAATATACAATTAAGCAATTCTGAGTAAGCGCATAAAAAGTTAGTCATTTCAATGGATGTGTCATATGATTTTTATGGTTACACATTGCTTCAAAGGCAAGTTATGTGTTTGGTGATTATTCATGTTAAGAATGCAGGAATTTAGGTGATTTGCTTGTCAAGAGATCAATAAGTTCATCAAGGGAGCACATCTACGTTCCAATATGGACAACCAATGGCGTCTATTTATTCGATTTCATAGATAGTGTATATAGAAACAAAAAAAACTACAATTATATATCAGTCTAATTTGAAGTACTAATTATAGAACTTATTTTTGTTAGCCTTAGATGGTGGTACCTCAAAGTAACAGTAGGACATTCAACGCAGGAGCAATAATGCCTCTTATGTCCTATTTGACTTTTAGTGCTCCTATGTCACTTCCACATATTTCTTCCCTTGAACACCTAACTCTGAGTTCAATTTTAGCCTAGTCTCTATAATCTGCAGTGAATGTGCGTTTATAACTGGAGACCAACACACTAGAAAATTGCTATAGCCATTGATATCATATTAAAACCAAAAAAATGTACTCAAAGGTTGATAGTCAAAACTTATATTGTGTATATGTAGTGATTGGACAAAAACACTCAGTTTTGGCATGATTGTTTCAAAGGATTTTAGAAGCAGACATTTGGACCATTCCATCACTGTAGGTTGTAACAATCACTGCTTCAGATCTTGTTCCATCTGTCTTAATATATCAAGATAAAGTTTTGAGTTACAAATAATTGAAACTTCTATAATAGTTAAGTGTTGATAACTTGATGCAACTCTTTGTATTTTAATTGGTCACACCTCTTCTATTAAGGATGATGGCTTTGTTAGTGTATCAATACTCCAATAATAGGAGTCAAAGCTTAATATATAACATTAGTCCGTAATAAAGGTCTTATATATGTTAGTGACCAACTATAATATAATAAAATGTCACTAGAGTTAAGTGATGGTAGTTAGAATAATTTGGCAACCCAACTATTGAATGTGTAGATTAAATCTTTCTTATTGTCTCTATTTGATAGAAGTTTTTACTTCATATCTCATTCATTTGTGTATATTGTTATTAAGACTATAATCAATATGTTTTTTGAGGATATGCTTGTGATCCCTAAGATTGAGAAGGGTGATTCTGTAATTGAGGAAAAGGGGAGGCAAGTTTATTCAATTGAATTCACAATGTGGATTTATAAATATTTTGAAGTTTCTAAAGCTTGAAACTTTAGGAAGATGGATTTAGTTTAATCTTATAGAGCGTTGATTAAGTCTTGATTTTGAGATGAAGAGATGGAGACATTGCATCTATTTACCCAAGTGCCTTGGTGGATGAGAGTAAACCCTTATGTGGTTTTATAGTCATCTTTGTAAATTTTTTTTGAGCTTTTGTGGATTTGAAGGGGGGTACATAGCTGAAAATATTATTTCCATGTTAAAAGGGGAGGGGCTTGTTGGAAATTTGGAATATTAACACTCCAATAAAAGGAGTGAGGTTTAAACAATAAATCAATGTGTAATAATAAAGGTGATATGTGTGTTATATGGCCAATGATAAGTTAATATAGTGTCATTTAGAGTTAATTGGTGGTAGTTAGAGTTTTTTTGTAAATCAACTATGGAATGACTTTTTGATTTTCTTGAGATTGGAATCCGTCCTTTCATGGATGGTAAACCTGAAAATAAGCTTGACCCATTGGTAAACTTGAAAATAAACTTGACCCATCCTCACATAGTTATGTGAAGAATAGGGTTTGTTGGTACCTTGCCAACGCTATACAAGAATATTCCGAAAGGCTACATCAACAATATTTAATATAATCAATAGTCACATTTGGCAAATCCCAAGGGAGGAGCATGCTCGATAGGATATGAACTTGGGTTGTTATCACAACAACTGGCATGAGTTGCTATTAGACCAGAGTTGAATGGAAAGCCAACTTTGGAATGTATCGATAAAAGCATTTCGCCTTATTGTAGCAATGGCTCCATTTAATTAAATATTTTATTCCACATCTCCTGTTTATATTGGTATGTTATTATTTTGTATAGGCCTACCATACCTTTACTCATTAGATGAGGAAACTGCTTTCTGAGACGGTCTTCATGAAACTAATTGCTTGAAGTAACTTTCCTCGTTGTCCAACTTGCTATAGTTTATTTTGTTGATGGAACGTAGTCTATATGTCATGTAGGTTGAATGATTATCTCATCTAGAATTGATGTCTTAAACAACATGAGCTTATACATGCTGAGCATTGGATAAATGCTTAAGGAAAATGGCAAATCCAATTTAAATGCATTACTGGTTATTTGTTCCACAATGTTAAGACCTCCACTTGCAAGCATTCTCTTGGGAGGTGCAACACATTTTTTCCATGTCTCTAGCAAAATTTGTTGCGAGAGTAGTGCTAAAGCTTAGAAGATCCTTGATGTTCCACAAACCCCCCACCTGAAAGTGTTTTGGATGGCACAAGCCCGAGAATAGGTGCTTTTTTTTCCTCATTACCCCCTTCTTGGAAGAGGTGAACGATAATATATTGAAGGCTTTTTGAATTTTGCGAGGAATATGTAAAAGGAATAGTTGATAAATTGGAATAACCTCCATTACACTATTGATCAAAGTTAGTGTGCTTGGCATGTAAAGCCACTAGGTTTCCTAAAAAGGAACCCTTCTCTTTAACTCATCCACAAGCCACATCTAGTCTTGAATAAGATACTTTACAAGCTTTAGTTGAAAACCTAGACATTGAAAATCATCATAAAATTTCCCAACCTAGAATGGCAAAAAATTTATGATCATCTTTCTTTTGTCTCAAGGAGTGTGGAAGGAAATGGTTGCAGATTTGGTCATATCGAGCTCTATCTAGAGGCATTTGAGAAGAGATCAAGAAACCTAGAGAGAAGCTTTGCATCTTTCATAAAGCCATTTCCAACAAGTAGCTCATCTACAAATTATACATATGTTGTTTGCCACCTCCATGCCCCCAAGCTTTCTTTTTCTCTTCTCAGCTTTGACCATTTTCGTATTTGACTGAAATCCTTATCCGCCATTATAAATGAAAATAGGGAAGGGGAAACCTTTTTGGAGGTCCCTTGAATGTGCAAAACTGTTTGAAGGAGCCACATTGACCAAAATAACAAAGGAGACAACATAGTTGTATGCAAAGCTTATTGAATCGTGCGTATACTATCATGAATTTGTTGACCCTCTAGGAAGCCAAGTTGCTCCTAAAAATGTGCTTAGTCTCATGGTGATGACCTTTTCACTAGTCTTGTAAATGTAGCTACACAGGGAGATTGACCTTGAGGATTATATTTAAAGGGAATTGGAAGTGACTTGCTAAGGTTGCCCATGCATAAGCCAAGGTAGTTTGCCAAGGTTTCCCATGCATAAGCCAAGGTAGTTTGCCAAGGTTTCCCATGCATAAGCGAGTGTAGCTTGCCAAAGTTGCCCATACATAGGCCAATAAGAATGTGGCTAGATCCCTAACCTTTAAGGTGGGTTATTTTATGTTATGTTTACAAAGGAGAGGAGGAGGCCATTTGAAACCAAGAATTAATGCAATTTTGACCAAATGGCTTTATAATCCTTCTTCTTGTTCGAGTAGGTATACCCAAGATCTTTTTGATCATGCCAAAAAGCTCACTCTCCATGAAGTTTTGAAATAGGTTAGAAGGTGCCATCATGTAGCTCCTGAGATTGATTTGATCACGCTTAAAAGCTTCATCCTCTCGATGAAGTTTTGAAATAGGTTAGAAGATGCCATCATGTAGCTCGCGACTCCCTTTTCTTTTAGAAGGGAATAGAGTGATGTTTAGATTGCTAGCTAAAATGACATTTGTGCACTCTATATTAAACTATCACACTATTTTATCTAGAATGGAACTTTCCCCTTTATAGGGTTCTAATTTCTAAATATTTACCAGAACTACTTCATAATTTACTTCACAAGTCCTCAAATTGATGAGACGGGTACAATCAACATGCCCTAAATCAAGACGTTGAACAAAAAATTAAAACATTAGTTAGATCACTTGCCCTATTTTTAATCTTTCCTAACTAATTGAAGGGATTGCATGCATCTTTTGTGTATCATAGTCCCCCATAGGAAAATGAAATTAACAACAAAATGTTGGAGTAACTTATTGAGGATCCTTCTTTTATGGGACTTACCCAAACCCCCTTATATTCCAAGTAAAACCCTTCATTTAATCCTGATTGCATGTTGTATTCCTAAAGGCCCATCAAATAATGGCTTATGAACCAACAAAAACCTTCGTTGCTACTTTTCTTTCACCCTCCACTCGATGCTCTCATTCGTGCTCATAGTCTAGGGCTTCTCAGGCCTTAGATTAGATTCATACTTCACTCTTTACTTTTTGTGTCTTGCTTTCTCTTTATAGGCCTTTTTGATGCCCCCCTTTATTTTGACGCTATTATTACTTAATAGTCCCATTGATCTACCTTGTGGTCACTTGTTGGACATTAATAAAATTATCTTATCTTATCTGACCCTTTTAAATTTGTGACGATCTTCTCAAATATTTGGTAATGTGGAAGGGGAACTACATTTTGACTCGTCCATGGATCATAGAAATTTATTCCCCTTTGTTCTTAGTGGAGAGTGGTAACTTCTTAATTGATGTCTAGGTTCCTATATTCTCATCATATATTTTTTCACTACTAAAGTGATGACAGTTCACCCATAATAGTAGAAGACAAGAGACCTAGGGTGCCAAAAGGATCTTGCTCGATATGGGATAAGAGCATTTCCTTAACACAAAATTCCCATTCAATAGGATAGCCACATCACTATTTGTTTTGATTTCCCTTTCATTCTCATGTATTTGTTCAGGGTGTGCTCCTAAAAAACTGCAGGATTCTCAACCCCCTCGTCAGGAGTTATCTTTATCAGAGTCCCCATTTGATTCACCCAATACTCTTGCATCTTTGTCCTTGAAGGGATCATCAATAGTAGTATTAGATGTTTTTAAAGAAAGGCGAGGGGAGATCTTCAGATTGATTTGAGCATCACCCTTCTTACAAATTGATCATGAATAAGAATGCAGGACAAAGCTAGATGACCATATTTTCTACAATGTAAACATTTTTAAAGGTAGATGTTCATAATCCACAATATGTTTATTGGAGCACCCTCCCCATAACTAGTATTATTTCTTGATAAAACCCCCCATATCTAGCTAAATTCATACGTGATGACATGCCACACAACACTTGTCTTGAGGAAATGCCACTAAGGGCTTGTCTATAGTTTTATCTGCAACTTTTAGAAAATTGGTTACCAATATACTTGGGAATGTCCATATCCTAAAGCTTTAGGGAGAGATATGGTAAATGGAGCCATGATGGAATCATCTTGATTTGCTATACTACTGGATTAAAACTTGACACCCCATCCAATAATGTTAAAGCATTTCATTTCCAAAACCATGGACCACATGCCTTGATCTTGTTATTATTCAAGTTATTTTTGAAGTTGACGGTAATATAGCCCTAACAACTATACTTATCTCCATGAAGGACAAGATTATGTTTGAGAATTATTTATCCATTTGAAGAGCATATATCTTTGAACTCGATGCACATGAAACCTTCTTTTCAATATCTAATTTGATCCATTGTGGGTCCAATCCCTTTCTCATTTCATACCCTTTTCTCTTGATGCAACTCCTTTTGTTCTTTTGGCTTTTGTTGCTTGCCATTTCATACCCTTTTCTCTTGATGCACCTTTTGCTCTTTTGTCTTTTGTTGCCTGCCATTGGAGGACCTTTTGTTGCTTGCCATTGGCTTTTCTCCTCTTCTCTCCTTCCATAGTCCTCAAGGAAGTAGATTTTGAGCTTCCTTTTCGCCACATGAGACAACCGCTACCCTATAAAGGGCTTGATGCCCTTCACTGATTCACCATCTTTATAGATGAAGATTACATCCTCTCTAACCAAGTATTGATGACTGTTTTACCTAATTTTTATGTTAAGCTTGTTGTATTATCCCTATCTTGATCTGTAGCATGTGTAGTTAATAATAATTCACTGTTCTCTTATGGTCAATCACTACATCATTTCTCAACTCAAGGTTTCCTTTCGGGCATCTCCATCATTTCGGTATTCTTTGGAAGCACTTGATCACCTCTTGCCTACCAAGTAGGAGTTGAACAAATCACTCGTGAAGATATCTATAAGCAGTATGTGCAAGTAACATGGATCAAAGATGGCCTTTTATGTAGAACATTTCATGGACATGAGGGGTAGACTCATTATTTGGCCCCACTACACATTTTGCCATTGGGCACATGCTCTTCGTATTCCCTTTGACAGTTCAAAGTGGTTTCCCACCGTCTTAGGGTTGAGACGGATCACTAGATTGATTGATCAGACAAGATTTGCCAGGTTTGCCACTTTCGAGCGGTTGAAACAGAGGGGCACTTCATCTTTCGTTGTCCTGTACACTACGAGATTCGTGGACAATTCCATTGTCTTTATAGGGAGCTTCTTCTTAAGGAGCTTCAGACCTTGACTAGTTTCTTTCAGTATCACGACCAGAGATTTCTGGCCTTGTATTTGTAGTAGGCCCTTTGGCTCCACTCTCTCGTCCTCTAGTCGTATTCGTTTACTAGAATAGTCTCTAGTCTGCATATTACTTCTTTCTTCTGGTGCTCCCATCTTTGAGGGGTACCAAGAGGCAGATAAATGACGACACTTCTTTCGATTCCAGAGCTATTTGGACATGAAGGACCTCCTCCTCCTTTGTTCGATCCCAGGGACATAGCCGGTCTCAACCTTGTACGAGCAGTCAGCTAGCCTCTTCTAGGTCACAGAGGCAGGCACATCACTTCAGGCAAAGACGCATTACCCCATCTAGTTCCTCTTCCAGGGCTTTCTCTTGATAGGGTTCTATTTTGGGCTTCCTCTAGTCAGCCCTGGATTGTAGGAGAGATGGTTTCGATGTAACATGACAGACATATGCTATTTTTTTCACAGGCCCTAGATCTACTATCTCTGTACATCTCTCTCCTAGATTGGTTCTCCATCTTTGGAGTTCGATATCTAGGTTTTAGGTTTTAGTCATACTTTTTGTTCTGCATTTCATTTTAATAGGAGCCGCCTTAGTGCTACCACTTTGTATTGACATCTTGGTACCAAACAGTTCCATTGACCTACTATTGTGGTCATTCGTTGGACATTAATAAAATTAACTTATCTTATTATCTTACCTAAATAGATTAACTTTGCTTACTGTTTGTTATTTCTTTACTTGTGGTGGATGATTAGTGTTTTTCTTGTAGATGCAAACCCTAGGCCCTGTATTGTGCCTCTCTCTCTCTCTCTGTATATATATATATAAGTTTGAACCTTTTAATTTTTGCAATATTTTTTTATGTTTGATTCATAAGATATATGATATAAGTTTACAATATATATAATTAAATGTGCAACACATAATTTTATGTCGTCAGTGTGGGCTCTTCTCCTCTAATTGCAAAGAGGTTGCTGTATAAGTCAACATGCTTTACAATAAGTGCGGTTAGGTCACTAATTAGAATGTGCCTATGCTGCTGCAACTAAGAGCCAACAATCACACGATTGGGTCAGATCGTTGAGAATTTAACCTAGGCAATCATTATGACAACTGCTCCAAGTTGCTCCTAAATGATATATATATAACATATAATTTTCCATTTGTGATGACAGATGTAGAGGACTGCTCAACAAGGGCACACAGAAAGTCCGATGAAAACTCAGAGGCATTTTGGCAATTGTAGAGCACAACATAGATAACGCCAACAAATACAAAGCAACATTAAACAAGAATGCCTAATTGAGAGTTGGGGCAAGCAAAGACCTTAACTGTGACCTTAACAATTATCAAGAAATGTTAAAAATTGAGCCGCCAAGGAAGGAAGGGGTTCCATTTTGATGGTAATGATATTTTGTTCCATAGATGCACAGTGCAAAGGAATGAGATACCAAAGCAAGGCAGAGGAAGAAGATCATCCTGTACCATCTAATGACGGGGCACAATGTCTATTTGCTCTATGGGAGCCTATGTTCCTTTGTACTTGTATTTTAATCTTGATAAATAAAAAAGTTAATTCCTTCATTTTGCTGGAGTTTTTCTCTGACAGGTTTCTCCAGGGTAAAATAGCATGTCCATGGTTTCTATCAGTGTTGCAAATATCTCCTATTTCTCCCAATATTTCTGATTTCTCTCGAGTTTTCAAATTGCCGAGTTTTCTAATATTTTCATAATTCTTCAAGTCTAAGTTTCTTCTTGCCATTGTTTTTCAAATAATTTCGGAATTTCCAATATTTTCCCCGATATTGCCGATAAATTTCTTTCCAGAGCCTCGGCAATATTCCCCGAAATGATGTTTGCAACATTGGATTCTATGGTGTTTTATTTGTTGTAGTTTTCTGATGATTTAACTGCTTAAAAAAGCTTATAAATATGAGTTATTTCTGCAAAGTAGAGTATAACCATGCTATATTTTCAACATTACTCCTCATAGAAGAAGTAGATGTTTAAAGATCTGTTGCAACAAATTGTACAGTGGGATATCCATGACAGTTTGCTGAAAATATGGTATTGAGGTGGTTTTTGGTTTCATGGAGGGCTGAGATAAATTGAGAAAGACTCTTAAAAGTTGCTAGAGATAAACCCACAAATCCAAGTAGCGAATTAAGAGCTGAGGAAAGAAGTCCAATGCTTGGAAGAGAAAATAGAATTAGAGCTGTGGATTTGTATGGGCCATTTTCAAGACTTGTCTGAAAAAAATTGAGCAAGGCCAAAATCGAAAACTGCTAACTTATGGTATGGGCTATTTTCAAGACTGACCTGAAAAGTTGAAAACCACAGAGCAAGGCCAAAATCGAAAACTGCTCATTTGGGGCTCAAAAAAATGCACTTTTTGGGGTCAGAAAAAATGCGTCATTGGCATAGCAGATGGCCAAAGGGAACAGTGCACATTGATAGCTTTGAAATGACCTATTTTGGACCAAAATGGAGTCAATATGAGAGGGTTATGTCCTCTGGAAGTTGATGTATTGATTTGACCACCACAGTACCAAGTGGATGCCATGTCAGTTCTTGTCACTCACAGGTAGAGCAATTGTAGACTTTCAAGAGGATTCTATATGGTCCAAAACCCAAACCCTAATGGAGAGTTGGAGCATGCAAAAATACTATTTCTAACCCTAAATACTCAGGAAATGTTAAAAACCGATTCGCAAGGGAAGAAAGGGGTTGCATTCCAATGGTAATGATTTTCTGTTACACAGATTAACATTGCAAAATAATGAGATATCAGAGCAAGGAAGAGGAAGAAGAGCACCTTGTGGCAGCCTATTACGGAACTGGAGCCAATCTTTTTTTGTAATTCTTGCATTATAATCCTGATAAAGAAGAAAGACATATACCTTCATTTTGTTGGAGTTTTTCCCATACAGGTCTCTTAATATTGTGTCCATGGTTTCAACGGTATTTTATTTGCATTAGTTTTGTGAATGATTTTACTATTTTAAAAATCATACGAGTAATTTCTGTACAGTAGTGTATAATCTTGCTTTATTTTTTAGGTGTTTTATTTGCGTTAGTTTTGTGGGTGATCTACTGTTTTAAAAAGCATATGAATACAAGTGAATACTGTACAGTAGAGTATGATCTTGCTGTATTTTCAGTATCACTCCTCATAGAAGAAGTAAATGGTTAGGTATCTGTTATGACAAACAATCCTTTGGAATATACAGGGCAGTTTACAAATCAATTTGAGCCGTGATTTGGGCAAATCTGATGTCTAGCAACAAGCCTAGATTTAGATTGCCTCAAGTTGTTAAAAGGCTTTAAAAAGGGGACAAACACTTCAGGATATTTTTGACAAATAATTCAAACCTAGTTTGGTAAATTTTCTTTGTTATATGGTGGCAGTTTTTGATTTAGTGTGATATACATTTATAATATATCATTGTAAGTTATTCATTGTATTTTTGTAGTTATTTTGTGAAAATTCTGAAGGTGAAGAATTCTTGAATCCAATGATATTTGGGAATCCGTTTTAACTTCTCTCGCATTTCTATTCATTACTGCCTAAACCCTATGATATATTTTTTTTATCTTATCCATTATAGCACGCTTCAGCTCCTAATCTAGGTAATTCTCAATCCCTAGTATAGATAGTCATATAATCAAGGAAGTGATTCATAAATATAATATATAATATGATAGCTAACAGCTGCTAGAACAGAGTTACTTGCTGGGACATTTGATATATGTGGTATATTAAATAAATTCCAGTACTTTTTTTGGGTTTGGTATGAATATTAAATAGTTGTTGTTTTCCAAAGTTGTATCTGATTGAATTTGGGTCCATCGTCATTGATGAGTAAGCTTTCATTTTTGAATTCTTTTTATAAGTCAATTTCTTACAAAAGTATTTTCTTTCCAATTAGTCTCTATTCTGGTGAGAATATACATTTCTAAAGAAATATTATCTTTCAATATTATTATTGTGCAGGAAGAAGGATATCTAACAGTCTGTAGAGATGGGCAAGGGACCTGGACTCTTTTCAGACATTGGAAAGAAGGCAAAAGGTAATTTAATGATCCATAATGCTTCCTTTTCATGCAATTTGAAGTATTGAATTGGTCTCATTGAAGTTTTCTAGGTTCGTGGTATATCCTGAACTATAACTTGATCTTTTAGTGCTTGAAAAAAGCATTGATGACTTGTGAGTTCTTGACAAATGAGTTGCATTTTGTCATATTTTCCACATTCTAAGAAGTATATCTTTAGAAATTTCAATCATAGATTGTAAAAAAAGGAATTTGATTTGATTTTTGTTTGTTTTTGAGAAGTATGCAGTTTCAAAAGGAAGTAGTTGTCCTTGTCAAACATTGATAGTTATCTGGCTGAATCAAGCTTTTGTATTTTCTTTTTGCATTTTTTAAACAAAAGGTAATTATGTTATATTATACAAAAAGATACATTCACCATGACTATACATGGATAGCCATTTTATCAACAAATACTTCATCGGTTCTTCTTTCATGTTCTGCATTTGTCTTACCCCCAAACATGAAAGATGCATTTAACTACAAGAAGACAAGATGGAGTTGATATGCTTTACATGATCTCATCTCTTGAGTCCTTAATTGTTAAGAATTAGAGAATTATCCTTCTTGACTTTATTTATGTATGAATAGGTCGGAGCCATCATGACAAAGGAAAACATTGAATCCTAAATTGTAAAATCTGTTAATGCTCAAGGGCCCCATCCCTTAGCCGTGGTACCCTTTCTTTGTTAAAAGAATGTAATTGCAAAAGATATTCTATTTGATACTTGTCTATTGTATTATTGTATTCCTCCTTTGAGAGATGTCATTGATGTAATTAATAATGTAAGAGTCATTGAAAGAGTCAATGTAAACCCTAGGTCTTGTGTCGGCCTAGAAGAACCCATAAGAGATTATTATATTATGTATTTGACAAGTCCACCCAGTCAGTTAGGAGACGTTGGCCCTGTTGGGGAAAAGTCACCCCAATGGAAGAATATAAATAGAGGAGGTCTCTCTCATTTGTAATCACTCATTCACTCACACAAGTTCGCATAGGAGAGAGAGAGAGAAGTTTGCACAAGTGGAGGAGTAGCTGATCTTGTCTTGGGGTTTTCTTTTGTACTTTGTGATTTCTATATTGAGGAAGGTTTTGCCGGGGTTTTCTCCCTTGTGGTTTCCCCGAGAGAAATATTGTGTTCATTGTTTTCTTGCTGTGCTTGTATTTCTTTCTGTGATAGATTGTTTAATGTTATATGCTAAACAAGTAAAAACTAACAAGGTATCCGAGCTGGCCTGAAAGAATACATTGTGCAACCTCTGTAACTGCAGAAACTAGGGTTTCTTGTTCCGCGAGCTCCCTCCATAGAATTGCTGAAAAAGATAGTGCATCTAACTCGCCTCACTAGGGCGCATCTTTCTGTCGAAGTAGATTTCCATTCCGAGAATTTTCATTTTTGGGTCCCCCACTGTAGCCCGGGAGAATTAGGGCATCAAGTTTTTGGATCATCTGCTCACAGAATTGGAAGGAGTATTTGCTCAACTCGCCTTGAGGAGCTGAATTTGCTCATCCAATCAGATTTCCAAAATCCCGAAGTTGGAAAACAATGAAGAAGCAGCTTTCAGAAGGACAACTTTTTGGTAAGTCTCAAATCTATTATATTTCCATTTGAAGTACTCATTATATCAAGATGACAAGCAATACCAAGCTTGATGAGAAGCTTGAGGGAGCTAAGAACTTCAGGGCATGGAAGTATAGAGTCACGCTCATTCTTTAAGAACATGACCATTGTTGATTCCATCACAAAGACCACTTGATCCCCATGTGTCTTCCAAGAAGACCCCAAAAGAAATGTTTGATGCTTTGACCAGCCTGTTTGAAGGAAAGAATATCAATATAGGAAGATGACCTTGAGAAATCAACTCAAGGGTGTGAAGAACTTGAAGTCTGAGTCCATGCACTCATACCTCTCTAGAGTGTCCCGGATAAAAGAACAACTAGAAGCTATTGGAGACATTGTAGAGGATGTAGAAGTTGTGATGACCACTTTGAATGGTCTTCCCAGAGACTGGGAACCATTTGTTCGTGGCATTTGTGCTAGAAAGAAATTGATGCAGTTCAGACAACTATGGGAAGAGTGTGCGCAAGAGGAAAAAAGAATAGCGGTGAGAGAGGAGAAACTGAATGACAATGAAGATCAAGCTTTGGCAACTCATGCCAAAGGTGGAAGGAAAAGGAAGAATGATGTACGTAACTCTCCCAGAAGATCTAAAGGATATCAAAAGAACAAGAGATTCAAGAAAGTCCTCTCCTTCGTTGAATGTTACTCTTGTCACAAGACATGACATCTAGCAAGAATTTATCCATCCAAATTTGGACATCATAAGAAGCAGAAGAAGAGGTTTCATGCGCATGCAGCGAAAGATAGTGAATATGATGAAGAAGTCAAAACCAAAGAAGATTTCGCCAATGATGAGGAATATGTACTTTAATCCAAACCAGGGGAAGACTATTGATGATGTAGTCGTCGTTGGAAGACTTTAGAAATTGAAGGGTCATGCAGATACAACATTGATGACCAGTATGTCATGTCCCAAATTTGGAATTGGGTCACAATGGCCTAATCACATTAGCCATATTCATTAGAGTTTGTAAAATTGATGTTAAGGGTCAAATAATTGCCAAGGAGGAAAATTACTAGTTTCCTAGGTTTGGGGTGGAAGCTTTGGGATTTGGAATAATGGAGATAATAAATGATGTTTGAACATTAGAATGGAATAAATATTTAATAAAGGACCTAAATAAATATATACAAGTGAAAATCAAAGTGGCATTTGATCATGAAGACACATGGAGGAAGTGGGACCCACATATGGCTAGATTTCCCCACTACATTTGGCCTCATTCTCTCACCAATTCGAATTCAAGGTGAATGGTAACATACTTGGGGGAGTCCAAAAGGTATTATTCATGGTATGACTCATCCAAGGTCGAAATATAGAGGAAGAGTAACTCCCATGGAAGAGGAAGAGGCAATTTGGAGCTAGTGAGACACTTGGGCTAGATTCTCTAGCTCTATGACAACAATGATGAAGATGCTATGACACCTATGACACAAATCAGACCTGAAGGCTGACATATGACATATATGACATGTCCGGGCTAAAAATAGACTCCAAGAGGGCGCTCAAGGGTGTTAGGGCAGCTAAGATGCTTCCACATGTGATTTGGTGGAAGTGGGAGACTAGGAATTGTTGTACAAGTGGCGTTCTTTGGAATCTCTTCCCAACTTGAGTTGGCATGAGTCTCTTGGAAGGAATTCGACCCATGGAGGCCATTAGAACTTTATAAATGTCAATAACAAAGAATGAAAGGGGCTTTTGATCATTTGTAGAATTTGTAATTGCATTTGTGAAGAGGGAGAGCTAGTGGATGACTAGTTTCTTGCCTTAGCCAATTTCGAGGGTGAAAGATTCCCATCCAAGTTGGTAATTGGAAAGGCCATTCAGACCTTTCATTTGGAGCTTTAATGGAGTCTTTATTTGCAGGTGTAAGCTACAGGGCAGCTCATGGTTTCTTCTATTGCAGCTCACTCCTTCAACCATTTCCGGTTTTGATGGCATATTCTTGATCCTTGAGGGAGGGCGTTTTTGGTGAGCTATTGCACTCTTTGGGGAAGCTTTTAATGCCCCATTTATTTTGTAATATGAAGTAAATACTCTGTTCTTCATCTCCAAAAAGTTTCAGGTCGAAATTCCAAGTAGAAATGTATAAATCTCATTTTTAATGGAAGAACAATGCCATTTCCCCACTACCTTGTTGTGAGCCAATGTATTGATGATGATTTCGAATGGATGGATGATCCTCTGATATATTTGTGGTCAATATAATTCCATGGATGTATTCTACAAGTTTCATGTACTGTACTTGATCATTTGAAGTATTTTTACTTAGTTTAATTGCACTGGGAGAAGAAATAGTGCCATTTCCCCAAGGGTCGAATTGGTGATTTTTGCAGTTGAATGGGAGAGGGTTGGAACAGATATAATAATCAATTAATGGTGCACATGAGACCTTAATAACATCCTTAATACATTCCCTACCTCTGTTCAGAAATTTGAGTGGCTTTGGAGGCATTTGGGAAGCCATTTTCAATACTTACCCCAGGGGGATTTGAACCCCAAATTACTAGTAAAATTGCATACTTGGTCCAGAATCTTAAGAGAGTTTGCAGAGGTATTTTGGTGGCCATATATCATCCCTGAACATCATATTCAAGTCTTAATATCATTCATACACCTTCCTTGAAGATTTGAAGGCATTTGGAGTCAATTCGAGACATAGAGACCAATACTAGTCAAAGGCAAATTACTAGTAAAGTTCCCTACATTGGCCAGAATTGAAAGAGTATTTGCAGAAGTATTTTAAAGGTCCAAAGGCATCCTTAAAACACATATTTATGTTATAATCTCATTCATATACCTTCTCAGAATATTTGAAATCATTTGGGGCAAATTTGGGACCTAGAGATCAAACTAGTCAAAGGTCGAACTAGGGAAAAAAAGTGGAAAATTGCCATTTTAATAAAATTCCTAACAAGGGACATTACAGTGGTATCAGAGCATGATCTTGGCACCTGATGTGGTATAATATTCATGAGGACAATAATTCAGGTTCCACCATTAGATATTGAAACCAAAAGTGCTTTTGTTGAAGAAAAAAAAAGTAGGAGAAGAAGAGCAACTTTTTTGGGGAAACTATGACTAGGGATGAAAAGGGAGCCTCATATGATGGTGAGGAGCATATAAAAATTATGAAAACAATATTTGAAGATATGACCAAGCAACTTAAGGAAGGATTCGAATTGTTTTCTATCGAACTTGTGGAAAAAATTATTGATTTTAAGGAAACCAAGGGGCAAAATGCATCAGCTTGCTTGAAGGATAAAAATGAAGAGACATCACAAGAGCATGAAGAAGATTCTATTGAAAATATGGAAGATCATTTCGAGACACCTTCTAGCTTAGACATGAACCAAAGAGCATCTACTGATGGATGCTTAAACTATGAAGGAGTACCTACTCATGGGTGCTCACACCTCTATGTTGGTGACATAGAGATCACTTTTGAAAGTGTTGCTGCAAGCCCAAGTTCCATTAAGCATGATAATGAAGACCTTGTAGCAGTTGAAGAAGAACCAAGATCAACTTCCCCATCACCACTTGAGCTTCATGAAGTTGGTCCAAGCAAAAATGAAGAAGATGAGGAGGTTCATTTGCAAGAGCCTCATTTCCTTGAAGGGTCCTTAAAGATGAATGAAAAGAAGATCCAAGAGTCCCTCAACATTCTCCATGACACTCAAGCATTGGTGTCAAATTCTTGTTGGAGAGCTACTTCATTGGAGGAAACATCCTTCATTGAAGACATGGAGAAGATTCAAAGAGCAATGTGCAACATCAAAGGTAATTTCATGTCTTTGCTTTTTGATAGAAACCATTTGTTTGAGCTTAATGAGTTGTTACATGATGCATACTTGAAGAATAATGAGGATATTCATAAGCTCACAATTCAAAATGAGCAACTTCTTGAAAAGTTGCAAGATACTTGTTTTTCCTCCTATGTTTCAGATTGTCAAATGGTAGATTATTTGGAGGATTCTCATGACATGGTGGATCATGAGAAATGTGGGAATTTGAATGTTCTTAATGTGTTTGAAGATGAACTTGAAGAGATCCAAACACTTGATGTGGTGGAAGAGGAACTTGAATTGTCTTTTGATGAAGGTTATGCAATTTTTAAAGAAGAGCATGATTCCTCTACATTGGAACCAATCTATGACAAAGGTTTCCCACTTTTGAAGGAGCTGCATGATACTACCCACATGGCTACTTTCCATGGTGAAAATTCTGCATTTTTTTATCATTTGGGTGAGTTAGTTCATTCTCCTACATCCTACAATTCCATGTTTTGCAGTATTAGTCTCAATGAAGTATGGGTGAAAGGGTTCTTTTTGATGGTGCCACATGAGGAGTATGGAACTCCTAGATTTACCTTTTATGATGACATAGTTGGAGCACATTCTTCTTCACATTTGAAGCAACATTATTTGTCACTTTATGATGATGCAAATCTACATGGATGCACCTATGATATGCATTTGAGTCACTTGAAGACTCATGGTTTTTCTTACTCAACACTTGATTCATTCGATGTTAGAGGAACTTCATCCAACACTTGGGTGAATAGATTTATGATGGGAGAACATTTTTATTGGCAGCCACATACTTTGTTACATCTTTATGATTCTCACATTCATGGATGTATGGGTGAGACTTCTTTGATTCATTTGAAGTCTCCTTGTTTTTTCTGCTCATTATTTGGTTCAGATTCTAGTGGAGATTCTTCATTCACTTCTTGGATGAAAGAATACATGGCTGAATATTTTGATGCATATCACATCCTTTTGGAGCAGCATTATAGGACATGGGATCCTCACCTATGTCATTGGAGCAGATTTGATTGGTCACTTGAAGCTTGTATGCACTTGGAAAATGGTGGTCTACTTGCTTGGAGGTATAAGCACTTTCATGACTCTTTGATGAAGCATATCCTTGATGTACATTTTCATTATGTAGTTATGTACTTTGATGATATATATTTTGTACTCATGATGTTTGGAAGAATGCATACAAGAAAATGGGATCCAGGAATCATCTTATCTGATGGTATGGGTTGGAGAGCACTCTTCATTGTTGGGGTGCAATACAAGCAATGGGACCCTGGAATAATTTTTATCTCATTGGTTTCATATTTTTTTTGGGGGAAGCAAGCAGTATGGGAGATGGATTCCCCACTTAATAAAGTGATTTTAATCAGAGTAGTGCAGCAGCAAGCATGGTGGTTCCTCTCTAAAATATTCATGGAAACTCAAAGACTCAAGGTTTGGCAATTCAATGGCAACTTCAAAGAATTATACAGAAAGCAGGTTCTTCAACACCCATGTTTGAAATTGCTTGAGGACAAGCAATATTGGGAAGGGAGGATTTGTCATGTCCCAAATTTGGAATTGGGTCACAATGGCCTAATCACATTAGCCATATTCATTAGAGTTTGTAAAATTGATGTTAAGGGTCAAATAATTGCCAAGGAGGAAAATTACTAGTTTCCTAGGTTTGGGGTAGAAGCTTTGGGATTTGGAATAATGGAGATAATAAATGATGTTTGAACATTAGAATGGAATAAATATTTAATAAAGGACCTAAATAAATATATACAAGTGAAAATCAAAGTGGCATTTGATCATGAAGACACATGGAGGAAGTGGGACCCACATATGGCTAGATTTCCCCACTACATTTGGCCTCATTCTCTCACCAATTCGAATTCAAGGTGAATGGTAACATACTTGGGGGAGTCCAAAAGGTATTATTCATGGTATGACTCATCCAAGGTCGAAATATAGAGGAAGAGTAACTCCCATGGAAGAGGAAGAGGCAATTTGGAGCTAGTGAGACACTTGGGCTAGATTCTCTAGCTCTATGACAACAATGATGAAGATGCTATGACACCTATGACACAAATCAGACCTGAAGGCTGACATATGACATATATGACATGTCCGGGCTAAAAATAGACTCCAAGAGGGCGCTCAAGGGTGTTAGGGCAGCTAAGATGCTTCCACATGTGATTTGGTGGAAGTGGGAGACTAGGAATTGTTGTACAAGTGGCGTTCTTTGGAATCTCTTCCCAACTTGAGTTGGCATGAGTCTCTTGGAAGGAATTCGACCCATGGAGGCCATTAGAACTTTATAAATGTCAATAACAAAGAATGAAAGGGGCTTTTGATCATTTGTAGAATTTGTAATTGCATTTGTGAAGAGGGAGAGCTAGTGGATGACTAGTTTCTTGCCTTAGCCAATTTCGAGGGTGAAAGATTCCCATCCAAGTTGGTAATTGGAAAGGCCATTCAGACCTTTCATTTGGAGCTTTAATGGAGTCTTTATTTGCAGGTGTAAGCTACAGGGCAGCTCATGGTTTCTTCTATTGCAGCTCACTCCTTCAACCATTTCCGGTTTTGATGGCATATTCTTGATCCTTGAGGGAGGGCGTTTTTGGTGAGCTATTGTACTCTTTGGGGAAGCTTTTAATGCCCCATTTATTTTGTAATATGAAGTAAATACTCTGTTCTTCATCTCCAAAAAGTTTCAGGTCGAAATTCCAAGTAGAAATGTATAAATCTCATTTTTAATGGAAGAACAATGCCATTTCCCCACTACCTTGTTGTGAGCCAATGTATTGATGATGATTTCGAATGGATGGATGATCCTCTGATATATTTGTGGTCAATATAATTCCATGGATGTATTCTACAAGTTTCATGTACTGTACTTGATCATTTGAAGTATTTTTACTTAGTTTAATTGCACTGGGAGAAGAAATAGTGCCATTTCCCCAAGGGTCGAATTGGTGATTTTTGCAGTTGAATGGGAGAGGGTTGGAACAGATATAATAATCAATTAATGGTGCACATGAGACCTTAATAACATCCTTAATACATTCCCTACCTCTGTTCAGAAATTTGAGTGGCTTTGGAGGCATTTGGGAAGCCATTTTCAATACTTACCCCAGGGGGATTTGAACCCCAAATTACTAGTAAAATTGCATACTTGGTCCAGAATCTTAAGAGAGTTTGCAGAGGTATTTTGGTGGCCATATATCATCCCTGAACATCATATTCAAGTCTTAATATCATTCATACACCTTCCTTGAAGATTTGAAGGCATTTGGAGTCAATTCGAGACATAGAGACCAATACTAGTCAAAGGCAAATTACTAGTAAAGTTCCCTACATTGGCCAGAATTGAAAGAGTATTTGCAGAAGTATTTTAAAGGTCCAAAGGCATCCTTAAAACACATATTTATGTTATAATCTCATTCATATACCTTCTCAGAATATTTGAAATCATTTGGGGCAAATTTGGGACCTAGAGATCAAACTAGTCAAAGGTCGAACTAGGGAAAAAAAGTGGAAAATTGCCATTTTAATAAAATTCCTAACAAGGGACATTACAGTGGTATCAGAGCATGATCTTGGCACATGATGTGGTATAATATTCATGAGGACAATAATTCAGGTTCCACCATTAGATATTGAAACCAAAAGTGCTTTTGTTGAAGAAAAAAAAAGTAGGAGAAGAAGAGCAACTTTTTTGGGGAAACTATGACTAGGGATGAAAAGGGAGCCTCATATGATGGTGAGGAGCATATAAAAATTATGAAAACAATATTTGAAGATATGACCAAGCAACTTAAGGAAGGATTCGAATTGTTTTCTATCGAACTTGTGGAAAAAATTATTGATTTTAAGGAAACCAAGGGGCAAAATGCATCAGCTTGCTTGAAGGATAAAAATGAAGAGACATCACAAGAGCATGAAGAAGATTCTATTAAAAATATGGAAGATCATTTCGAGACACCTTCTAGCTTAGACATGAACCAAAGAGAATCTACTGATGGATGCTTAAACTATGAAAGAGTACCTACTCATGGGTGCTCACACCTCTATGTTGGTGACATAGAGATCACTTTTGAAAGTGTTGCTGCAAGCCCAAGTTCCATTAAGCATGATAATGAAGACCTTGTAGCAGTTGAAGAAGAACCAAGATCAACTTCCCCATCACCACTTGAGCTTCATGAAGTTGGTCCAAGCAAAAATGAAGAAGATGAGGAGGTTCATTTGCAAGAGCCTCATTTCCTTGAAGGGTCCTTAAAGATGAATGAATACCTAAGTTGAATAAGCACTCTCTAAACAACTTATCCATTTGTGAGACACAGCCATCCCCCGTGTTCTTTTGTCCAGCACAGAGTTTGTAGCTTCCCCCTTTTCCCAGTCCAAAGTATTTTGGAGTTAAGTTAGACAAGTCAAACCCTTGGCCCAACCTTGCTCCTAGCCTTCATCCTTCACTAGCAGTTTGACCATGTCCAATGGGTGAGTTTGTCATTTGAACTATTGTGCAAGTAATTTTATATAACAACAGAATATGTTAACTTGATTAATGCCACTGAATGGAATTTATACTTTGAGCTTAGCTGTGGGAATGATTAGAGAAGCATTGTCTTAGTCTACTGATGTGATTTATCCTTGATTATATATATTCTTGGGATCCGTGATGATGTGGACCATGTATGATGATTATTGATGATGATTTATGAGCCCACATGTTTGATGATGATATCATATGATGGACATATGATGCAGATGATGTTTGATCCAGTTCAGCAGGTTTATTATTTCTTCAGATCAGCAGATTATACATTGTCCATATATGGTGGACCCTACAGCAGGCCCATTAGGGCAACCCAGGGTGTATGAGTACTCATTCCTAGTGGATTTGGGTCTTCTGGATCCATTGAGACCCTTATCCTTCAGTTCCGGGCACTTCTGACAGTGATTGATGCAGTTTTACACTTGTTGACCACATTGGGGGCTGATTTCCCAGCCTGAGCAGCAGGGGCCCCGAGAGGCCAGTTCACCTAGGGCGCTGATGATGGAGGGGGTGGTCCAGCCACTTGTTATTACCATTTATCCCCCCTCCCGGAGAGCCTGGTGGGCTCAGATGGACAGCGCTAGCACCCTAGGGGGCAGTTTTGGCACTTTCACAGTTCCCGAGGCAGTTAAAAAATGGGATAAAGTGGTCACTGAGGAAATCGATTTGGGCAATTGAGGCAAGGTTTTGGCATTTGGTTTTCACAGAGGTCTTCCAGGGTGGCATCACTACCTTCCAGCCAGTTTTCACCATGTGGGTATGCCCGGATTGATCACAGGAGGACATTTACTGCTTGACTGTCATGGATTCTGAGGACAGTTTTGGTCATTTTTATTATATTGGACATATTTTATTATTTTTATTGTGCCTTGGGGATGAGCTAGTAAGGATTAAAACCTCCTAGCCCCACCATGAGCTTATATTGTTATGTCCTAGTCACCATGAGGTGGATTTTGATGCTTATATTTTCTCGTGGATGACGTCACCCCTTATTGTACCTTTTTAGTGGGGGCGCTATCATTATATGGGTGATCCATGTGATATATGGTTATGATTTATTGTTAGCCATTGATTAGATCTTGAGATCTTTTAATCTTAGCCACTCATGTAAAAAGTGGTTATGATTGTACTCTCTCCCCATCCTATTTAAGAGGGAGCCTCTCATTGTAAAATTCATCTAGAGATTTTTGGCTCTTGACTCTTGGAATAAAATTTCTATCTTTTGGAGTACATGCTTGGATTGGAGTGGATGTTGGTTGTTTCGATTGTAAATGCTATTGTCCATTGCACTGGAGGATCCATTGTAGCTATCTTGCATATTTGCCATACTTTATTTGCAGGTTAAGAGGGCGATTTTGACAAGTGCGAATTGGTGGGGAGGCCTGCCCTTCAAGCTTGGAAGAAGTCGTTTTGGGTTTGACAGGGAGTAGTTTTGCCTTTGTGTCAACTATTCTATGTTTTTCTCTCTCTTGCTTGCATCTACCTTCAATTTGTTAAACTAATTGATGCTTTGCTCCTTGGCTTGACAGGTTAGAAGGAATCACATGTGGCTTGGAAAAATCGATTTGGCAAGAGGGCTTCAACAATTCTCCATTTGATCTTTGGCAAAGTAATCATCGTCATAACTAGCATTCATCTCTTCATCCAGGTATGTTCCAAGAGGTATGATCTTCTCTTCCTTGAATCTTCCATAATTTCTAGATCACAAAAACCCTAATCAAATTAAAACCCTTGTTTTTTGGTATTTTCTAGATCTACTTAGATCTAGCCTTGCAATTGAAAAGATATTAAAAACCCACCTCTATAGGATCCACCCCTAGTTGGATCTATAGTTTGGTGGTGATTGGCTAAGAATTGACACACTTTTCAATGCAAAAAGCCTTCTTGAACCTAAATCGATTTTCCTAAGAGAAGCTTGTTGGGTTAGATCTAGCACATGGGTAGGTGAGATCCCACTTGATTTGAAATCTAGACACTTGATAACCTATACCCATATCCTTACTTTGGTGAAAACTACCTTGTGGACATCTCTCCATGTTTTAAGGGGTTGAAACCCCCTTTTGATCTTCTTGGTACCTTAAAACTTAGATCTACTAAGATCTAGCCATTGGATTCACTTGAATTTTTGAAGATACATAGATCGGGGTACAAGCCACTTGGATCTACAGTTTGGTGGCCATTGAACTTGATTTGGTCCACCAAACCCATCTTTTACCCTTCCTTGAGCAAGTCGCACCCCCTTGAAGTTTTGAGTTGGTCCACTTCTAGGAAGTGGGTGTTGGAGATTTTTGTGGATTTGGAATGCCCATGCCTTGAAACCTAGGTCTATACTGTCCTTCCGTCAAGATCCGCCTTGGGGATTGCATTCCTTGTTTTAAGGGATTGTGGTCCACTTTTGGTCATCACTTAAAAACCTAGATCTAGTAAGATCCAACCATTGGATCTCATTCAACCCACTTGACTTGGCTTCTAGGTGTCCCGATCTACACTTTGACATACTTTTTGACCCCATTAGCCCATCCAACAAGGCACTAGTCCTTCTCCAAGCAAGGCGCACTCCTTGGGATTAGTGTCAAACCCTAGATCTAATACATGGGTAATCCTAGAACCAACTCCAACTTCTAGATCTAGCCTAGATCTAACCTATAGTACCAATCTCACACCTAACTTCACCTTGTGGGCCTACCTAGAATCATTTCACACTTCCCAAGAAACTAGACCCACTTGTGTAAACACATGGTACTATACCTAGTAATCATACCCCATAAAGTGGCCTAAACCATACATAGGTTGAAACACTAACTATCCATTACACCACCTTCAACCATTCCTTGACTCTTAGGTCCACTTAGCCTTGCATTGGTTTCCGTAACTCATCCTTTACCTACCCTTAGAAACCTTTGTTTGTGTCCAATCAACTGTGATTGGGGTATAGGGTCTCCCCCTTGGTCTAGTTACACCTTGACCTAAAGCGAAGAGTGCCTCGGTTGACGTGACTCCCACATTGCATTGGGAACCGTGGCATCTCTTGGGTCACCTCTTTAGTTGCCTGTCTCCTCTACCGTCCCGGATGGGATACCTCTAGGGGCAACTACAAGTTGTGTGATAACAGTAGCCTTCATGTGTAACCATGTTGAAGAGGAACCAACTTGTTTTGAAGATGCAATGAAGAAGAAGGAATGGTTGGATGCTATGAATGAAGAATACCAATCCATCATCAAGAATGATGTTTGGGATGTGGTACCAAGACCAAAGCATAAATCAGTTGTATCGTCAAAATGGATCTTCAAAATAAAACACTCAGCAGACGGAAGCATTGAAAAGTACAAGGCAAGATTTGTAGCACGAGGATTCTTGCAAAAGGAAGGAATTGATTATGAGGAGACTTTTGCTCCTGTGGCTAGATATACTTCAATTAGAACCATTCTTGCCTTGGCAACCAAGATGAAATGGAAGTTACATCAAATGGATGTAAAGACGACGTTCCTGAATGGGAAGATAGAAGAAGAAGTATATATCGAGTAGCCATAAGGATTTGAAACAGAAGATAGAAAGTCACATGTATGTAGACTAAAGAAAGCATTATACAGGTTGAAGCAAGCACCCAGAGCATGGTATGGAAGAATTGATAGCTTCTTGATGAGTTTTGGCTTTACCAAGAGTAAAGCAGATTCTAATCTTTACTATAAGATTATGAATGATGAACCTATGATACTATCATTGTATCTAGACGATTTGTTCCTGACAGGAGAAGACAAGCCCATCACCGAATGTAAGGGAAGGCTTGCAGCAGAATTTGAGATGAAAGACCTTGGTATGATGCATTACTTTCTAGGTCTTGAAGTATGGCAGTTTCCAGATGAGATTTGTCTGAGTCAAGGAAAATACATAGTTGAGATCCTAAAGAGATTTGGGATGTTGGATTGTAAGGTCATGACTACTCCGATGTTGACAAACTTGAAGCTCTTGAATGATGCTTCATCAAAGATAGTAGATGTCACCATGTATAGACAGATTATTGGGTCATTGATGTACTTGACCAATACTTGACTAGATATATGTTTTGCTGTGAACACATTGAGCCAGTATATGGTGGAGCCCAGGAATGTTCACCTGATTGCAACAAAACATGTGATGAGGTGCCTAAAGGGTACATTGGATTATGGACTCAGATATGCTTCAGATAGTGAGTTCAGGTTGTACGGGTACACAGACTCAGATTGGGCTGGATGTGTCGAAGACAAGAAACGCACTTCAGGATGTTGCTTTAGTTTGGGATTAGGTATGATCTCATGGCTTAGTAGAAAGCAGCCCTGTGTTGCACTCAATACATTGAAAGCTGAATATGTAGCAGCTTGTTCAGCTTGTAGCGAAGCAGTGTGGCTCCGCAAGATGTTGGCAAGATTATTTGATGTAGAGATTGGTGCTATGGGGATACTCTATGACAACCAGAGTTGCATCAAGATGATAGAGAATGCTGTGTTCCATGATAGATCGAAGCACATCGAGATCAAGTTCCACTATATTCAGGATATGGTGCAGAAGGGAGCTGTAAAGCTCAAGTATGTTTCTATAGAGGAACAAGATGCTGATGTGCTGACTAAGCCTTTGTCTCTCGTAAAGTTGGAATACTTTCAAGACAAGCTTGGTGTGCTCCCGAGGGACCTCTCTCGAAAGAGAGAATGATAGAGTTCCTATCCTTAGGGACAGATGCCAATCCTAGGGACTGAAGATTAGTACTGGTTGACTAATAGTGTTCTAGTTCTTCAGAACTGATGCCAGTCCTGGGGGCTGAAGATCAGTACTAGTTGACTGATAGTGTTCCAATTCTTTGGAACTAATGCCAGTCCTGGGGGCTGAAGATTAGTACTGGCTGACTGATGGTGTTCCAGTTCTTCGGAACTGATGCCAGTCCTGGGGGTTGAAGATCAGTATTGGCTGACTGATAGTGTTCCAATTCTTCGGAACTGATGCCAGTCCTGGGGTCTGAAGATTAGTACTGGCTGACTGATAGTGTTCCAGTTCTTTGGAACTGATGCCAGTCCTGGGGGCTGAAGATTAGTACTGGCTGATTGATAGTGTTCCAGTTCTTCGGAACTGATGCCAGTCCTGGGGGCTGAAGATCAGTACTGGCTGACTGATAGTGTTCTAGTTCTTCGGAACTGATGCCAGTCCTGGGGGCTGAAGATCAGTACTGGCTGACCGATAGTGTTCCAGCTGATGATGTTGTTGACAAGGATGTTCCAGCAGAGGATGTTCCAGTTGATGGTGTTGCTGATCCAACAGAAGATGTTCCAATTGATGATGTTGCTGATGAGGATGTTCCAGCAAAGGATGTTCCAGTTGACGATGTTGTTGATCCAGCATAAGATGTTCCAGCCGATGAGGATGTTCCAGCAGAGGATGTTCCAGCTGACGATGTTGCTGATCCAGCAGAAGATTTTCCAGTAGAGGATGTTGTTGATGATGATACCGAGGATGCTGCTGATGATGATATTCTAGCAGATGATGATGACGATGCTGATGATGACATTCCAGCAGACGTTGATGATGCTACTCTAGCAGATGATACCCTAGACAGATAATGATCCAGAATCTTCGTACGACATATAGAGTTTCACAAGTCAGTTGTGCAGATGTTGTTGTTACTCGCAGCATGCCTTCCTAGTTAAGAGGGAGTGTTAAAAGAATGTAACTGCGGAAGATATTCTATTTGATACTTGTCTATTGTATTATTGTATTCCTCCTTCGGGAGATGTCATTGATGTAATTAATAATGTAAGAGTCATTGAAAGAGTCAATGTAAACCCTAGGTCTTTTGTCGGCCTAGAAGAATCCATAAGAGATTATTATATTATGTATTTGACAAGTCGGCCCAATTAGTTAGGAGAAGTCTGCCCTGTTGGGGGAAAGTCACCCCAACGAAAGAATATAAATAGAGGAGGTCTCTCTCATTTGTAATAACTCATTCACTCACACGAGTTCGCATAGGAGAGAGAGTGAAGGATCGAGCTTGATAGAAGTAGCATCATGGATTTTTTCCAAAAAATCCCTGGTGCACATTCAGGGACCACTTGGTGATAATATCTCTATAGTAGAGGGGGGAAGTTAAGATCTATGCTCTTTTGGATTGAAAATGAGGGTGTGTGGCCATTGAAGGTGGTTTGGACTTGTTAGGCTTCAGATGTTCTGCAATGTGCTGTACCAGTTATGCCAAAGAGGAGGGATCTTTCCTCATTGTAAAGGTCAAGTTTGGGGTTTGTTTATGTAAAAGTGCTGGCCTTGTGGGGCTCAAGACTCATGGTATGGTCATGGCAGGTCCTCTTGGTTTTCCAAATGGAGGCATACCTTCTAAAGCACCGAACACCAACACAGTGGCATTGCTAATTGCCCCTTGATGGGTGGAAGTTCATTATCATGTTGGGCCATTTGTGCCTTGGGTTGGTGTTCGGTGCTTCTTGGGATGCCTCCATTTGGACATATGGCTTAGGGGCTCCTAGCCACACTTATGTTTATGCTTTGTAGAAGGTGATTGCGCATGTAAGGATTGTCATACTTGTCCTAGAAAACCTTATTTATGCCCATTTGCACTTATTTTTTCATGTGTAAACCCTTCTCTTGGCTCAAGCAAGCCAAATTGATGATGACATCATCCTTTTGAAGAGGCTGTACCATCTAAAGGAGGGCGTTGAGGGAAAAAGCACATCGTTGGGGTTCGTTGCGGCATGTCACCCTCCTCCCATGCTCAACGTTTCATCAAGTTGCAGCAAGTCATCATTTTTATTATTATTTAATGTATTACGTGGTTTAGTCCCTGGCTTGTGGGCGACATACCCTAAAAAAGTCATTTTAAGTCATTTCAAGTCATTTTAGGATGGTCATCTTAAAAAGGAGGTAAAGTTAGCCTAAAGTAACATATAAATAAGGCTAGCCTCCTCATTTGTAACTCAAGATCATGGGATCAAATAAAGTTATCTTTTTTTTCCTACTTGTCTATCTTAGCTAAGTGGTGCGCACCTCTCTTCTTGGCATCTAGAAGCTTCAATATGGTATTTTCTTGGTGTTTGAAGGTTGATACTTAATCTTGCAGGGCTTATCTAAGGGAAAGAATTCTTGAGAGGGTTATTGTCTTCTTCTTTGCTCTTGTTTTATGGTAAGATCTTGGGTTCTCTTGTCTTGCACCATCGGAGACATCCAAGATAAGAGTTAGTTAGAGTTTTTAATGCATGATAGCATTGTCTTGTAATTGAGACATCCTTCTCTTGTTAAACCTTTGGCACCTCTCTTTGCCCTAACTAGGTTAAGACCAACACAACCTAGAGTTTCTCTGTTTTGCTTTAATTCATCAAAATTGGATTGCCAATTCTTGAGAGGAACGCTAACCGTGATTCCTCGGTGGCCTTGTAGGGAAGAGACTTAAGTCTTTGTTTCCCTCATTTTCACTTGGAATATCTTTTATCAAAATTTTGTACTATACATTGCAAAAAATACAAAAAAATCAAAGTGTGGAAAACCCTAAAATTTTTATATTTTTTTGCAAAAATTCAAAAATATTTTATTTTCGTTCCCTAATTGTTTTAATTATGATTTTCTTGTATATTTAATTGCAATAATAAATTTTAGACTTATCAGTATAGATTATAGACATTCTGGATCCCAGGAATTGATAAGGTAGGCACACATATAGGCTACAAAGGGCATAAATGGGATATTTCCTAGGCAGGGCCAGGGGATAGGCTTAGCATGTATTTTAGGGGGTAAAAAAGGCGTTTTAAAAGGGGGGGGGTAAAAAAAGACCTATTTTAACCTCTAATTCAGAATGGTCCAAAAATGGACCCTTTTGGGGTAATGATACGTATGAAAGAGGGCTTACAGAGACCTTAGATAGGGCCTATTAGGTAGGGTGGATAGAAAAGGTATTTGGCAAAACTGGTTCCCTAAAAATAAAGTGAGGTTTTAACCTCTAATTAGGATATAAATAGATTTATATGATAGGAGGGTCTTTATGAGTCTTTTTAACCTATAAACATATATGGTTAACCTATAACCTATGTCCAGATAAAATATCGAAAAAATCCAAAAAAGTTATAAAAAATTGCAAAGAAGTAAAATTTTAGCCCTAAAAGTACCTTAGGGTTAGGTGACATCAGCCCTTAGGGCTTGTTATAGATCCATTTATTATGTTATTGTAGGCCCATCTCGAAGGAAAAGTCAAACCCTAGGAATTTGAGGAAGTTTGGGTCAAATTCTAGGTTACTCGAGAGGACCCTGGGGGGATTTGAAGTCAAGGGTGTTTTTGATTCACCTTGATTGCAGTAAATAGTAGATTTGAAGCGTAAATCAACATTAAATCACATCTTTCATCCACCAAAGGAGGGGCGCCCTAGGGGGGATTGATGTGCCCTGCTTGGTTGGTTGTTTGGAGGTAAATTTTGTGTATTTTTGAGGGTTGGTTTGAGATATATCGATTGTTTTATATTGCTGGTTTTTATTGCAGAAAATAACATTAGCAGGTTACATATTCGTCATTGCTCCTAACCTTTCGAGTTAAAAGGTTTATTGTAGACATATATCATTGACTCCATTAGGCACTGGTCTACTAATAATGGGAAGGTCTTGCAGTGATAGAGGTACTTTCTATTGTGTTTCTTATAGATTTATCCTTACCTCATTTCAGGGAGCCTTCCGTGGCCCAATGAGCAGGGTCTAAAGGGGAAGGGGGTTACATTGAGGTGACATTTGATGTACCTCCTTTAAGAGTTTCCGATCATAGCACTGGGTCCATTGGGTCCACCTGTCATATTTGGGTCCACATATCTTTGATCATGGATGAGTGCAAGTTTTTGAGGTAGCAAGACGTGTCCTTTGATAGGGTGGATACACTACTTTTTGGGAAGGAGCAACACCCCCCCTTAATGGAGGAGGTTGTTGCAAACTTTAGAAATTGAATTTTTTATTAATGTCTATTGAAGACCTATGTAGGCCGTTAAAAGAATTAGTGATTATGAGTATTAAAGGAGAAACCAAAACAAACCGAAGAGGTGCAAAATTCCACCTAAAATGAGATGAAAGGAAATGAAAAATGAGTTTAATAAGAACATGACATAAAATTGGTTATCCCAAGAAGGAAAATCCTATAAAGTTAAGGAGAGTCAATGGCATAACTTTTGACAAATATGGAACTACTATGAGGTTGAGGAGGGAGCTTGTCTTTCTCACAATCCAAATTAGAAGTGCAAAGGCCAACACCAAGTGCTAGTCTAATAATGCTCTTTGGAAAGTGCTTGCACTCACTGAGCCTTGGGGGGTTATCTTTGGTGGTATTATCTTATCTCCAATGGCAACTGAGATTTAAGAAGAGATAGGACCACTCCTACCATCCAAGGTTGACGAAATCACATTAGGAGAAACAAAAACTAAAAATGCATTTTTGAGTAGGTATTTAGTAGTAATGATGCTCCCATGCAACTCTGAGCCTCCTATAAGCACTTGATGTAGCATGAGATGGAGCCTTGGTGGATTTCCATTTACACTTGTGAAGAAAACCTACGACAAACGTGTAGTTTGCTCACAAAGAGTTTCTAGAGTGAAAATCGAGGCTTGAAGTATGCATAATGGGCGAGTAATGCAATTAAGTTAAGGCCATATCTGCTCTTGATAAGCTGTGTTGTGAACCTTCAAAATAATCTTTGAATCAAGCTTTTTGTATTGCTGAACATAATGTTTGGAAACATACTAGGTCTAACAACCACATAGATTATGAGTCTTCGTAGTAATTGCTTATTTTTGGCCATTTTTCTTTCTTGTTGCAATTTCCATAACCTCTGGTCTTGCATTGATATTCCACCATACATGTCTCATGCATATACACATAAAGAGCATTGTCACCTTGCAATGGAATGATTGTTGCATTATTCACCCTTTAACACAGTGGATATCCTCTACTTATGTCATGACTAATCTGTGGGGTCTTGACAATGGATCTACATTTCAGAACCTGTCTCAAATTCAAATCTGTGAAGATCCATTCGCTAAATGAATCCAATTTGGCATGAAATAAATCTCGTAACTTGGAGGAGGATCCCTTGAAATGGATACAAATTCCCCCCAAAAGGAGATGGATCCTGTGATAGTTAGCTACCACCACATGCGGATCCCAAGGAAATATCATTCTAGTTTTAGGTATTTTGAAATTTTAAATGGGTTTTCAACTTTTTTTGACACTTGTTGAAACCCTAAGCCCATAAGGATATTTTATAAGATGACCCTTGCCCTTCTTCAAAGACTCTTAGTGATTGAACATTGAACGTTGAGAATGATATTAAGTGATGATATCTAGCTGTGATATTTTCCTCAAGTTAGTGAGCAGTGATATTTCTTGAGTAAGAGGACACTGAGATTGATATTGAGCAGTGACATAGGAACTAAGACTTGAACATCAAGTGAGAGGATTAATATCTTCATTTATATTGAGCACTGAGTGAGCAATGTTCAAGGTGAAGAAACGAAGCAACAAGCTATCATACTCTACAAGAATAATTGAATCAGTGATGAGTCAACTTACAACTTACACCTATAGGTATGTAAACTTCAAAGTTTAGGGGATAGTTTGTTGTTGTTTGTTGCTTCACTGTTTAGATTCTCATAAGCTCTACTGTTGCCTCATTGCTCATGGTACCACATAGGATATTTTATAACTTTGAAACTAGGTGAAATGTCAAAATGATGAATGGGGGAATTCAAATATTTCTAGGATGTCAAATAAATGTGATGCCACGATATCTCATAAGATGGCTTGAGATATCTTTCTGTTTGTGCTTCTCATTCTTCTTTGGATTGTTTAGAGGTCCTCCAATATTAATGTGGTTGTAGGATGGTGCTCAACCAAAATTTCTTTGCATGCTATACATTTCCTTGATGTTGTCTCTCTTAAGCTTGAAAGTCTATCTCAAGCCTGAAAATTGCAAAAACATGATTAGTTTGAGGACATGATAGAGGTTGGAAGCATTTTAACTCTTGTGGCATGCTAGAATGTCTCAACCATACAAGATAGACATTGATTTGGAGACTTGTGATTATCATCATAAGTTAGGAGATTGAATGAAGGGGCTTTGTGAAGGCTTTTCTTGAAGTAATTGTCCTGGTAATTTTGCTTGTGATTGCCCCCAAGGCCTCCCATTTAATGGATGAAGTTATGATCAGATTTGAAAGGTTCTAGTTTTTTTGGAATGCTATGATAATGTTTTTATAAATTTAAAAACAAGCTTCAGAAGATCTCCATTGGACCACTCTTCTTCCTTTGGCTCCCAAAGGAGTAGAATTAGATTGAGAAGACTTTTAAGGAGAAGAAGCTCAACCATCATCCCCTCTACCAAACTTGGGGCTAAGGTAATAAGGTGCCCCATAGTATTTGTTCAAATACGTATTAGTTGGACCCTTGTATCCCTTCTTAAGATTGGTGATGTCTTGGGCCATATCTTCTACAACTCTCTCAAGACTTTGTTCCTTGGTCTCCAAAGAAAGCATGCTATCGTTGGAAATGGAAAATGGAGGGAAATTTATGATTTCACCAACTTGGACATAGTTGAATCTCCAACATTCTATAAATAGTTTTCTTCCCATTTTGTACACATTGCATGATAACAATTTTGCTAGTATTTGAAACAGGACTTCAAATGACCACGAAAGTATATTTGAGTGTTGCATGATAATAAGTCCATTGATATATTCCACAACTTGCCTTTCTAATTTATCACACATGAGTACAAACCCTAAGCTTAACTTGCTAATGCTCTACTTACCTTTTAGGTTAAACTAGAAAACAATATTTTACTTATCTAAATGATTGAAAAAAAGTATATATGATATATGGTTACCCAAGCTTAACATGTAATTCACTTTTCTTAAAGTAAGACTTTGGAGTCGAGATTCTCCAAAATTCTAATCATATATCGATTATCTTTTGGTCATGTAGATAAGCATACTTTAAACTATAGAAAAGGGAAAAATGATTAATAGAAATTACAATTAACTTGTAGGGAAGAATATGTTAACTAGTAATTCTCTTGATGTGTTTTTATTACACTAAAAATAATAAACTATAGTCTAGTAGTCTACATATGATCAACAAGATTGTTACTTAAACCATAAATGCAAAGTCCTCTAGCTTTAGACATTCTTAATTTCATAGAATATAGGTTTCAAGAATTATTCTACTTCCAATATAAATATTAAATATGACAAAACTTATTGAATAGTAAATATATTAAGTGCTAGTCACGACGACACTCTAAAACAAGACTAGCCTGTTTACGGTTTGTTTACTTATAACAATTTGAAATTTCTTATATACTCAGTGCTATAGATATGGAACCCCACCCTAAGGGGCAAGTATACCCCATGAATCTCCATTGTCAAGAAAGACCTAAGATTTCCTTTTTGATAGTATGTGGAAATTCTAAACAAAATTCTTAGAGAGGGTTCATACAACTAGAAATACAATCACCACAGGAAGATATGAAATGGCTCTTACACTAGGGTGAATGCCGATCTCATTGGGATGACTAACATAGTGGTGCTAGTATGCACGACATCCAAATGATGCAAATGTCAATCTTGGACAAAGTTTGAGTCTTGTAAAAGTTAAGTTCTATGCATCTTTGCAAGATGCAACTCATACGAGACTTGTTAAGGGAAAACTCCTCAAGCAGAGCTTTGCAACTAAGCCATTGTTGCCATTGTGACTAATAAAAGTCCTACTCTGGGACCTCTTGAAGCAACATTTAGAAGTAGCCGATGAGTATATAACTTCTTGCAACTTTGCAAATGGGCTAACATTTAATTTGGTGTGCTGTGCTCCCCTTATTGGCAATACATGATTTAAGTAGACAATGAAGTGCCAAAAGGGTACAAGAACCACTCTTATGAAAAATCCACGCAACATTATTGACAACAATCACTTCGAGATGCATGGGTGGAAATAGGGGTGGTTATTTTTGATCGGTGGAGAGACCAAAGAAATCACCCTTAATTTAATGTTAATGCAATACCCCCCCCAAGGGGCAATGCTTTTAAAGGTTGTTGATTGTAGTGGAGTGGAGAAGATGCAATGTTAATCTCCACAATTCTTATTGAAGCAATAGAAAATTTAGTGCCACACAACATTGTCCAAGTTATCACAGGCAATGCACAACTTTGTAGACTTGCATGCTTAATTGTGGAAGGTATGATCACATCTTTTGGATTCCAAGCACGATACATTCGTTGAATCTTATGCTAGCCAAGACCGGCGAGATAGAATGGATCAATGAACTATATTTAGAATTGAACGAGATCCAATGTTATTACCAATCATTCGATGTCCCAAGCCATACATCAGGGTTTTGCAAAGTTGTAGTCATCGAAGGTGCTTTTTTTAATCAAATTTATTTGTATTATGATTTCTTAAATTTAATTTTATATGATTTTGATTTGAGGTTTTTGACATTTCAAAATCTATAGGTCGTTGAAACCCATTTTACTTTCTACACTCTTGTTATAAAGAGGCTAGTGGAGGTTTGACAAGCCTTATATTTGGTGGTCATCAATCCTATTTGGGAGTTGTGGAGGATGTCCACTTCCTATATCGGACAAAGTATCAAGTCTATTATTCTTGATGTTATATGGTGGGAGTCAGGACAAGGTCCAATACCATCTTTTTTATAGAAGCAATCTTGACCATGGTTAGGGAATTTGACACATATATGCCTTGTTTGTGGGAAGTCTATGAAGTCATAGATAGTATGTTGGAGAGGATAAAGGAAATTTATTAGGGCAAGTGAGAGTGAGCCATTTGAAGTTTTTTATCGTGAAGTGAAGGACATGGTTACCGAAAGGTGGAACGGAATGACAACACCATTACACCTTTTGGCTTGTGCATTGCACCCTTTTACCAATTAAACTAGCAAGGCTAGTAATTGGCAAGCATGAGAGATGGTTGAGAGACTGTCACCTATTCCCAACTTCTCAAGTTCTTTGGGATTATGAATCACCCCAAGTGTATTTAACAAGTTATCAGCACTTAGAACTACAACTTCAGTATTAAACAGTGCGAGCATGTGTCAGTCAGTTTGCATATATATATATATTTGGTTCCAAATTCACCACCAAATGTCAGTTATCATTTTTAATAATAAGCATTCAGGATCAACATTCAATAGTGTATTCCAACAGTGATGCTATCTATGTATCTGAAATTGCATTGAGTATATGTAGATGTCACAAATTAGTAGTTGTGTAACTATGCATCCACCAATTGCTAATTATTTGAACATTAACCATCAATCATTAGTGCAAAATAGCTAGCATCAGTAGAGACTTTATCATTCAACAGCTATGCATCCAAAGGCAACCAGTCACTTACGCTAGCAGTAACCTACTCCTGTCAGCAATGCCATTAAGCCATAGTACTTCAAAGAGCAAAATCAAGGGGCTGGGTCATGGCCAACCACATATGGAAAGCCCACACTAGACCTTCTTAAGCCTTCCTTTGCCAAATGCCCTGTTGGAATGTTGTAAAATGGCACAAGCGTAACACACCCCAAATATGTTAAAGAATAGACCAGACACAACATAAGAACTGGTGGAAAAGTTTTAAGCCATTCTCTACGATATATTCATCCAAAGATATTAATATATAGTACTAGGATGTAATCACATCTAAATCTAGATCTCATTGGCAACTCATTAGTGGACAATGACAACATCTCATCAAGAGATGTTGTCAACTGGCTTACCCCTCTTGTCATAGTTTGGCCACATAGTTTACAAGACAAACTTTAATGGTTTGTCCCATTCTCGGACTCACCAGATTGCCACATTGGATCCAAAACCTTTGGCATTTTCTCAATGCAATATCAACTTGAACCCTGGGGCCAAAAAATGGAAGAAAACTAACATTAAATAAAAACAACCTGTTGCTAAAGGAAAAAAAGTCATCTAAATTGTTTTTCTAGCCATGGAAATACTTTAAAATATATTGGAATATGATGATTAGAGTCAAGAAAACAATGAATTTGAAAGCCTGAGAAAATCTTAACCAAAAATGAAGGTAAGTGGGATTTTAAAGGAAAAACAATCCCTCAAATTGTTTTAACCATAGAAAATGATGATAAGAGGAAGGAAAAGATGGGCTTTGAAAGCCCTAAAATAACTTATGAAAAAATAATGCAAGAGTGGAATTTGATGACATGGTTGGTATTTGAGATGACTAACACTTTAGACAACTAGGAATTTGATTTGTGCTCCAATTCAAAAGTTCTTGATGGTGATTAAAGCAAGGATTTGGTCCTCCAAATCTGTTTGTTTATGGTTGCAAGCTCCCTACTTCTCATTCCCTCACAACTGGCAAGTAAAATGACAAAAAAACCAAAAAAATCACTTAAACTCATCAGTTCGTGTGTTGGGCGATGTTTAGGGTCATGTCACGATTTTTTAGGCAAAAATCACGATTTTTTGAAAATTGTGCAAAATTCGATTTTTACTAGAAAATCGTGAATTTCTTGGCCCGAAAAATTGGGGCTGAAAAAAATCGCGAAAAATTGCGATGTCACGTTTTTTTTCAGCGATTTGGCGAGAAAATCAGCACTGTTTTAAATATAGATCATGGGCCAATTCTGTGTTAAGCCATGGATCAATAGTTGTTAAGATCGAGGTGAAGATGATTCCTTGTATAACTTTATGTCTAGAACATATCATGATCGCCAAATTACTTAAGTACACATGCATACTAATGCATACTAAAGAAACACACTTTACCTAAAGACACATTAGACCAAGTTCATCTTAACTAAATCCTAAGTGTCTAAATATACTAACATCCCCCTTTAAGAACGACTTGGGATTAGGATTTAAGGATTTACAACACATTAGGAGAAGGAAGGAGACATTAGATCCTATCCCCCCTTAGTGACAAATTCATGAACTCCTAAAATAAATTGAAGTTTAGAAAACTTCGCTTTGTTTAGAGAACTTCGCTTCGTTTAGAGACTTTGTGAAAATGTCTATAGCTTGATCATCTATAGGGCAAAAGAGCTCTTCGAGAACACAGTCTTGAATAAGCTTTTGGATGAGGTGCATCTATAGCTCAATTTGTTTGCTGTGTTGATGTTGAATTGGATCTTTGGTGAGCTTGATGGCACTCTCATTGTCACAACAGATGGTAGTCAGATGCTGTTGCTGTAATCCAAACTCTAAAAGGATCTATTGAAGCCACATGGCTTCTTGATTTGCATTAAGTACGACTTGATACTCTGCTTTTGCTAAAGAAAGAGCAATAGCTTGTTGTTTCTTACAAGCACAAGTGACGGGTCCATAACCAAGATTGAAAACATAACCTAAAGGAGTAACCTCAGAACTATAATGAATCCTAAAGGAGTAACCTCAGAACTATAATGAATCCCAAACTGAAATGTACCTTGGAAATATCAAAGTATCCTTTTTGCTGCTTTCCATTGACTTTCATGTGGTGTTTGCATATATCGGGCAAGAAAATCAACAACAAAGGAAATATTAAGATAAGTATGTTCAAGTATAAAAGACTACCAACTAACAAGCGATACAAGGTGGCTTCTACTTTCGGTGTAGTGCAGGGGTAGTATCATCCATGTCAAAGTGACGACGAAGGTCACATGCATACTTGAATTGAGAATGAAAAATTCTTTCTTTGGTTTGCAAGACTTGGAGGTCCAAAAAATAATGTAAATGTCCTAAGTCGATCATTTCAAATTTCTTCTTAAGGTTGGCTTTCACACGGGTTAAAAGTTTGTTGTCACTACTTGTGAGAATAAGGTCATCAACATAAAGAACAACGCTTATGAGATGGTTTCCTACATTCTTGGTGTAGACATTGGGGTTGGAATGACATCTAGGAAAACTGGGCTGAATATGGGTATCCATTTTAGTATACCAAGCTCGAGGAGCTTGCTTAAGGCCATATAGAGATTTCTTAAGTCGAGAAACAAGGTTGGAGTCATTATGAGTATAGTTGGGAGGTTGTTCCATGTAAATTTCTTCTTGCAAATCCCCATGCAAGAAGGTAGATTTGACATCCATTTGATGGACCTCGCATTGATGTGAAGCGGCAAGATCTAGAGCAAGGTAGATGGAGTCCATTTTGGCGATAGTGGCAAAGGTTTTATTGTAGTCAATTCTTTTCAACTTGGGAAATTCCTTTGGCAACTAACTTGGCCTTAAGTCTTTCAATACTTCCATCTGATGCATACTTAGTTCTATACACTCATTTACATCTAACAAGTTTTCTTCCTTTCGGAATATGTACAAGATCCCAAGTATTATTCGCCATTAAGGAACGATATTTTTCACTCATTGCTGTGATCCAATTTGGATGGCCAAAAGCTTATGCAAATGTTTTTGAATCACGAGTCTAAAAAACGTGAGTCCTTAAAGAAGAGGCGGCTCATTGGAACTATAAAGATGTTGTCGCCTAATTCGCACCTATGAAATGTGAGAAAAATCTTAACTCACTTAGTGCAGCCATGGGGTCAAGTTCAGGTTAGGTTCCACTATCACCACATCACACAACCTCTTTTTTTATGCCAACTCCTAAAAAGAGCAGTGGGCGGTGGTCCCTAATAAAATACTCTATGGATAAGTAAACTATAGGAACTAAATGAAGTTACAACCAGCTACTTAGGAAATAAATCATGTAAAGTAGATCTATTCTCGATATATAAATAACACAAGAACTTAGATCTGCAACCTCACAAGCACATTAGATTCTTTGCAAGTAAGCTATTCAGAAAGATCAATGGCTAAATAGATATATACTACAAAGCTAATTAACGACAAGGAAGCTTAGATCTATAATACCATGAAACTTGCATATATGAAACTTTGAAATACGAGGATTGCTTAAAAGAAGTTATCTGAAGTAAAAGCTTTGTAGTTCCTTTTGGTTGATTAGATTGGTATATGATGAAAGTCGTAAGCTAGATTGTTGACGTCCACATAAGGGATGGACAAGAAATAGATGAAGTTAGAAGACCAAACAGAGAGAGACACCATTGCCCCACGGGCAAGCTTGAGAACCATCGATGGCCAGCTAGTAAAATCAAGGTTCTGTTGAGCAAGGGGTCTCAAGATCCAAGGTACTCCTCAACTGCAGTGAGTGTACAACTTGGTTCTTTCTGTTGGTTGTTGCTTTGAGCTATTGTTGTGTACTCTCTACTAGAGAATTTTTGGTAATAAGAAGGAGAGACTTTGGAGGTTACATTGTGGATCTATATTAACATTTTCTATGTAGATTTGCTTCTAGAAGAGAACAAGACAAGGAGAAACTACTCTCCTTTTCATATGATTATTTGGAAGTTTATTTCGTTCATCAAGAAGATCAAGGTTAGCCTTGAGCAACCACTCTCTTTCGGTGACCTTTCAAAGCAAGACCCTCATAGTAAATCTACAAGGACTCCATTGTCCAACTTCTTGACACTTTTCTTCTCTTTCTTAGCCTTCCACATTCACTTTAAATCAACATTTTTGTTACTCTATTTCATGCAAAAGAATTAAATCTATATTTCTCAAATAAAATCACAAGTAGATTTGTTGCATGCTTAGATCTATCATTTATTTATTGAAAATTGTTAAGTAGATCTATTTAAAGGGCAAATTCTCTTGAATGTATATGATTTATGCATAGATTTGCTTGTTCTACATCGTTAAATTGCTTCCTTTTTTAACTTATTGATCTTGAATTTGGCAGACACATAAGGGCAGCTTAGTGCTAGTAAATTAGAACATCTTTTGTTTGCTATCCTATCAACCCACAATTAGTCCCTAAAATTCTTTTCTTTTGCTGTTTATTAAGCTCACTTTTCCCTTTAACATTTGCGTTTAGCTATGTTCATTTTACAGGACAAAGTAACAATTTTATTGTGGGCTTAGTAGGTGGCAACTAACTAGCAGCATTCAGGTGAAAAATTTGTAGCTGTTCGTGCACTTTTTTTAACCAGGTTTGTAGCAGCCCTAAGGCAACCCCAAAGGAGCAGTCTCATCCTCTTGAAGTTCATGAACACGTTCGATGCTGATTTCTAGGATCATTTGCTAAGATTAACGACTGCTTTGTATGTTGTATGGACTCATCTAGGAAGCAATGGTATTGGTGTAGGTTCATGTTCAATGGACCCAAGTAGAGGAAAGTGAGCAGGCAAAGGTGGATTTTTATTCTTATTGCCATCATATAAAGAAGAAATTGGAGTAGAATCACTAGCAGAGAAGTTGGGAATAGAAGATGGCACATTTGTCGAAGATAACTTGTAGGTCGAAGATGGTACAAACGTCGAATTAGGCTCGTAGGTTGAGAGATTTTCATCAAATTTAACATTTCTCCTAATAATAATTTCATTGGAATGAGGTTGAAGAAGTTGTATAACCTTTTACAACTTTAGATAAGATAAGATAATTTTATTAATGTTTGACAGGTGACCACTAAAGTAGGCAGAGTCACTGTTGGTTACAAAAATGTCTGTACAAAGTGGGAGCACTAAAGCATCTCCTATAAGATATAATATGCAGAAAGCAAAAATGAATAAAATTATGTAGAAACAATCTCTAGCCTCTAGGGCAGGAGCTCCCTTGGGAGAAAAATGAGCAGTATGGGCAAATACACGAGTTGGATCTAGAAGATAGCAATGATTAGTGCATCGTGTATCTCACAATTTGTTGGATTTGTTTCTCCTAGCATCCGGGGCTGAATGGAAGAAGCTCAAGATAGAGGATTGAATGGAGGAAGTGTCGAGAGGGGAAGGGAGTTTGGACGACAAACTGTGCTACTGAATGGAGGAGGAGGCTCGTTGGGATCTGGATGAGCTCTGTTGACTGTTGAATCTGGTTTGGCAATGCTGTTGAAGTCTCTATGATGTGTGGGTGGTCCTTTGAGGCGTACTGATATGGGGACGAGGCTCATACCACTATCCATCTACCTCTTGGTGCCCTAGAGTATCTAACAAATTTGCACTTCTCACTCTTATGCTACCATGCTTTTCATTTTTCATCAGGAATGTGAGCTCGTGCTTCACTACCAAGCACATGAAAGTGGCTTACATCTGGGATAGTGATTGACTATGTAATTGGCTCAATGAATGGCTTCCGCCCAAAAATCAGTACTTAATTCCTTAGATTGGATCATACAATTTGTCATTTTCTTTTGTGTGTGATTATTTCCCTCAACAACACCATTTTGCTGTGGTGTGTATAGAATAGTATGTTGCATATGAATGCTCTATGCAATGTAATACTTTTTGAATTTATTGTTTACATATTCGTCTCTATTGTTTTTTTGTAACTAGGGGAATTGACAATTGGGATGGGGTTGGTACTCGCGTGACACAAGATCTAGGGATCCAATCCCGTCCACTACCACTATACCCCTAGGTGCACCCACACAACCCGCAAGCATGCGGCATGGGTAAGCCGAGGTGATTTGAACTCGTGACCTCCATTTACAACATTTCCTTCATATCAATCGAATCGCCGGTTGAGCTACACCTCTGTGGGCTACATATTCGTCTCCGTTATTTGTTCTTAACTTTTGTATTTGATGTCCAGATTGTTTTTCTACAAGGGCCTTGTAGGCCAAAATCATGTCAAAAGATTCATTCCTGAGTTTTAAGAAGTAAACCCAAGTGTGTCCAGAAAGGTCATCAATGAAATTTAAGTACTTGAACCTAGAGAAAGAAGTAGAAGGAAGCGGATCACATAAATCATTGTGAACAAGTTGCAAGGTGGTCGAGGTGTGTCGATAGGCACACTCCTGAGTTTTAAGAAGTAAACCCAAGTGTGTCCAGAAAGGTCATCAATGAAAGTTAAGAAGTACTTGAACCTAGAGAGAAGTAGAAGGAAGCGGATCACATAAATCATTGTGAACAAGCTACAAGGTGGTCCAGGTGTGTCGATAGGCACGTTTGTGAAAATTTTCTCGATGAAGTTTGTCGAGAACACACCTAGGACAAACATCATCTTTGCAAGAAATAAGAAGACCAATCACCATTTTTTGATTACATAGCTACTGCAATGAGCGATAGTTCAGATTATCGAATCAATGAGCCATTCATTATAAGTAGATGATGCATTATAGGAAAAACCAAAAGTAGAAAGTGCATGTCCACGAGAATAAGAGTTAGAAGAAGAAACAAGATTGATGTTGTGCTTCTTCATTGTTGCTTCCAAGGCTTCCATTTTCTTGAAACACATAAGATTTCAAATGACCATTTTGCCCACAAAAATTGCAGCGTCGCTCAAGCTTCTCACCTTTGTATTTAGTGCCCTTTTCACCATTGGCTATAGGAACTTGCTGACAGGGTTTGGAGCCCTTGTTTTGCTTATTGTTGCGAGGTTGGTCCTTTTTTAGATGCTTGGATTTATCTTTTTGTTGTGGCACTTAGGTTTTGCTAGATGTATCAACAATGCTGGTCACTCCAAGATGTAAGAGCTTATCTTGCTCTCTAATTAAAGAATTACAAAACTCTTTAAGAGTGGTATCGTTAAAGGCAGGTCCTAGAGCTTCTATGGTGGAGTGAAAAGTAGATCCGAAAACATGATAAGGGCTACCAAGCTTAGCAAGGATAGCATAAATACATTGCTTATTTGGCTTAGGTATCTTGCACTATTAAGCTAAGAGTTTAAGAGTTTTGAATTGAGATAGATAGTCTTCAATGCAAGAGAAATGTCTGGGATTAAAAACAACCAACTAATTTTCAAGTTGGTTAGCTTGAATTTCATTGTGTTCACCAAATATGGTTTCCAACTTTTTCCAAGCCACATCTGGTTGGTCAATTCCATGAAGGTGGAGTTGAAAGTCATTAGAGATGGACATCTCAATTAATCCACGTGCTTTGTCTTTTTTACTGTCCCATTTGGCTTTTTTTGAGGCATCAATGGGGGTAGTTTCTTTTCCCAAGGTAATCTTGTAAAGTCCCTTACTTTGTAGGACATCCTCCTTACGAGGTCTCCATGAGAAGTAGTTTGTATTGGTAAGCAACAGATTACTTGGAATATCCATATTATAATATGTAGGTAATATGGCTTCAAAATAGAAACTAATGGTTTAGATGCAAAGATCTTGAAAAAATAAGCACTTTAAAATAATAGTACTAAAAACAAACTTTGGATGTCAGTTATGCCTTTAAAAAAAATCATAAAATGGAACCAGGGAGCCACGTGGTAGGTAGAGGCTGATCCATGTGGCGATAAGGTTAATGAGTAATAGATGTTTCCCTCTTTCACTAACTTTGCGTATAAGCTCACTTTTACAAATAAGTTATTTTAAAAATAAGTGACCCACTTTTATGTGGGAAGCACTTTTACATTGAAGTTATTTATAAATTAAAATTGCATGATTTTTTTCAAAAAGTAACTTAACAAAAAGGACTTGAACCCAAGACCTCTTACGTAATAAAGCAAATTTCAACCAAATGAGTTGAATGGGGGTGTTGTTGTTATGGCGAGTGTGCTTACCTAAAATAACCTTGCTTTTGGTTTGCAAGACACTTTTATAGAGCCACACACAAACAAAAAATAAAATTTTGAAATGAAAGTTTCTCAAATTTGGTGTTAGTTCTTTGTTAGCTTACTTGAAAAATGCAAGTTTTCTCACAATTTTTGGTTTATCAAGTTTGCAAAAGGCACATGACAAAAGGCACACAGTCAAGAAAACTCTTTTTGCTCCATTTCTGATTTGTCGAGTTTGCACCCAAGTCTCTGGATTCGGCTGATTTGAAGGTTAAAGTTTAAAATCGACGAATTTAAGGATGTGCCGAATTAAATCTTTGAAATTCGAAGGAATTTGTAAACCTTAGCTCGTAGCCCGTGCTCAAGGATTTTAGCTGCCCGCGTTCCGGTTCTGTTGACTAACTAAAGACTGCACCAGTGTTATTGTGGACGCTGCCTCCATTGTCATACTCAAGACTTGAGACTTGAACTTTGTTTCTCATGCTACATGCCTCCATTGTTGCTCGCGCGATGCACCTTGCCCTCATCCTCCACTCTGCACGCCTCCATTATTGCTCGCGGGACGCACCTTGTCCTCTCTCTCCAGTCTCTACTGTCGAACCAGCTTGCCCTTGCTATCCAATCTCCATTGTCGAACCACTTGTCCCTGCCCACATGTTACTCCTCGACACATGACTTGAAATTGAATTATATGTTTAATAATTTATGATTAATGTTGATATGTTTTTTTAAAATATAAAGTGTTTTTATAAATAAAATATTATTAAATAGATCATGTTACATATAAATAATTTATACACATCTCTAATTTTTTTTACCTTATAGTTAAAATCAATGTTACAAATATCGACGCGGCGCGGAGATCGGCAGGGTCCAGGAAACATTGTTTTCGGGATATCTTGGTAGAACATCGGCAAAAATCGGCAAACTTAAAAAACGCAAAAATATTCATTTTTTTTCAATTTTTTAAACATCTAAAGCAACAATAACATCAAATAAACACATTGCCATATGAATATGGAAAGAAAACCCATATATAAGATATATACTATGTCACATGGTTCGGGTTCGAGTTCGGGTTCGACAACAATAAAATTCAAAATCAGGTTCGACATTAGATTCGTCAATATACATATTTTCAAATAATATTATATTTTATAATATATTTAAATAGCTCACATATATATAAAACAATTTAATATGTTATGTACATTGTATACAACTAATAACACTTAATGAATATCAAAATAAATACAAAAGTTATACTATATAATAATAAAAGTTTATACATTATATACTATATAATAATAAAAGTTTATACATTATATAAAATTAAAAGTATAAATTATATTATAAAATATAAAGTTTACAAATTGTCTACCTGTTGAATAAAATTAACCTTTCGAATATGTGCAAAGAAATATTGCCGTAGACAATGGAATTCATGAATGTCGACCAAAACATATCATGCGATTGTGGGGGAAGAATAAAATTTGTCCGTTGGGAAGATATAGTCCGCATTTTTTTATAAAATAAGTATGTGTTATCCCAGAACGGTGACGCGTTTGGTGGTTCTTTAAATTGGTAGGTTCCCGCATAAACCTGTTTCAAGTGAGTATATCACGCCCACGATATCCTGGGAAAAATCACGCCCACCCTAATTGCCTTGGCTGTTCTCTCCACCACTGTAGCTAGCAAATGACCCCGGAGTGAATGCTCCCGCGGGCTTTAAAACGCCAAAATGCACTTTATTTTGCACTGTCCCGGAAATTACGAGTCGACGGCGAAAAAGCAGAGAAAAATCGGCTATTTTTTGGGTAAAAATCGGCCTGATTTTTCCTTGAAAAATTGGTGGCTTAGAAAAATCGCGAAAAATCGCCGTAGCGCAAAAAATCGGCCGATTTTTGTAACTATGGTTAAAATGATATATTAATGTTTTTATTTTCATTTTTATCCTTTTTAAAATTAGAATATCGAATTTTATCAAAAAATCTAATATATATTTTTAATTTTCAAATTTTATAGTCTCTCGAATTTAATGCCGAATTTTATTACCAAAATTTTCATTGCCGAATTTTTGTCGAACTTCAAGGTCATCAAACTCAAACACGAATTTGAACCAGGCGACTTAGGTTTGCACAGAGCACACAACAAAGAGCATACTTATCCCAAAAGCTAACAAATCGAGAAAATAGAAGACCAAGCTGAAATATGAAAATAATATGAGAGATTTTCAAAATGTCTATAAATGGAAACAGTATACCTTAATATTTGGTAAGATCGCTGTATATTGGGCAAACGGAAACCTTTTTGAGTGAAACAATGTATGTTTCTAATTGAAAGCAATGCTTTGGATGCAATGGAACACCTTTTTCAGCCCATAAATTCATAGAAATAGCCAAATCTAGAAATCGTTAGATGTATACAACTACACAAGTTCAAGATCTCAATCATCAACGGGTGTGGGTCTTCATAAGCGCTTTGATACCATGCTTGACTAAAATACTGTATTTCCACACAGGTTGAACACCTGAAGGAACCACTCACATGAATAGACCACAGATCAACAGACCAATGTTTTATGTGGTTAAAACCCTCAGAGAAGGAAACAATGCATGGGCTTAGCCAAACAACTAGTTGAGGCAATATAATTTACATGAGTTTTTCACAATCGATCATCAAGCAAATGACCCTCCATGCTATTTAAATAGAGATCATGGATCAATTGGGTGTTAAGCCACAAATCAATAATTGTTAATATCGAGGTGAATATGGACTGTCAGATCACTTCAACCTTATGTCTAAAATGGATCATGCGCTTTGATACCATGCTTGACTAAAATACTGTATTTCCACACAGGTTGAACACCTGAAGGAACCACTCACATGAATAGACCACAGATCAACAGACCAATGTTTTGTGTGGTTAAAACCCTCAGAGAAGGAAACAATGCATGAGCTTAGCCAAACAATTAGTTGAGGCAATCTAATTCACATGAGTTTTTCACAATCGATCATCAAGCAAATGACCCTCCATGCTATTTAAATAGAGATCATGGATCAATTGGGTGTTAAGCCACAAATCAATAACTGTTAATATCGAGGTGAATATGGACTGTCAGATCACATCAACCTTATGTCTAGAACATATTGTAATTGTCGGATTACATAAGCACAAATCCATACTAAAGAAACACACTACCTAAAGACACATTAGACCAAGTCGAACTTAACTAATTCCTAAGTGTCTAAATGTCCTAACAATAGGTCCACTATTAGAAAGCAAATATTGTTAAATTTTATTGTTAATGTAGACAATGCCCTGGAGAATTGAGGGAATAGCTTGAATGACATTTGGTCTATTAATGAAAATGTAGTTTTCCCGAAAGGATATGCGCTGGTGAATCTTTTTACCCAGTTAGAGGATTATGTGGAAGGACATAGAGAAGGTTGACCAGTCTTGGGTGGTTAAACTGTTTTATTTTGTAACTGTCTAAACATTTGTATACTGGTATGAGCAAGAACTGAGGCACAAGTTCTTGTAATTTTGAAAGAGGCGTATGTCTATGCAATTTTAAAACTCTAAAGCAGGTTAGTAAAATGGCATTTGTATAATGGTATGAGCAAGAACTGAGGCACAAGTTCTTGTAATTTTGAAAGAGGCGTATGTCTGCAATTTTAAAACTCTAAAGCAGGTTAGCAAAATTTAATGAACTTGAAGAAAATTTTAGTGCATTGATGCTTTTTGTACATTTACTTTCTTCTGTATATGTAATGTAAATGATTTGGTTAATGATTTCAAGGTTATACTCTTCAATCTATTAAATGCCCAATTGGAGCGAACTATATCTGGTTTGAACAGTTTAGAATGATCTTCCTGTATTAAATCAAGAAGTACAGCAGGATTTCTTGGATCTTTGAAAGATGCATATGCTATGCAATTTTGGAACTCTAAGTTGAGTTAGCAAAATTTAATGAAGTTGTAGCAAATTTTAGTGAATTGATGCTTGTTGTACATTTAATTTCTTTTGTTAGTGTAATGTGAATATATTTGTGAATGATTTCATGGTTATACTCTTTAATCTATTAAATGCTTATAGGCCCGCTATTAGAAAGTAAATATTGTTAAATTTTATTGTTAATTTAGACAATGCTCCAGAGAATTCGAGGAATGGCATGAATGACATTTGGTCTATTCATGAAAATGTAGTTTTCCCCAAAGGATATGAGTAAATAATGTTAATTTACTTTCTTCTGTATAGTGTGATGTACATAATTTTGTGAATTATTTCATGGTTATACTCCAGTGTTACACGGGGACGCGTTCCCTAGGGTTGGGGGCGCGCCCCCCCTCGCTCCCCGCGCCCCGGGGACTTGGGGGCTCGTAGCGAAACGTTTCCCCTCGTCCCCAATTTGGAGAAACTTCAGGAAACGCATGGGGGAGCTCGTCCCCTATTTTGAATCGCGCACTGATGAAGTGGGGGGCGCTTAGGCGCTCCTTCCTTACTAGAGTTGTTCAGTAGTAATGGTAATATTAAATTCTTAAAGTAAAAGGATAGAAAATGAAAGATAAGGAAAATACCACTTTTAGAAAATGAAAGATAAGGAAAATACCACTTTTACTTAAATTTTTAACATTACCATTAATTGTTTCAGGATGTTTGAGAGTGGTTCCAACCTTATCGGAGTTCATATGCAAAAAGTAGAATTTTAGATTCCATTCATAATTCAACAGACTTAACAGTTTTCAGGATTTCAGGATTGCAACGTTTCCACTGGATTCTATCATGTATGAGGTTAAGGGATTGGCATTTAATCAAGCGCATCAACCTCTCTATGTACCTTGATGTTGGTGGTGTTGATTGTTGAACTTCTCTATCATGACCTTAATCAAAATGTTCCCTTTAGTCAAGCAAAAATCACTTATTAAGCATGGGAATTTTTTTTCTAATTCTACCTTATTTTAATGCTTGATTTAGGAAGTTTCATCAAAATTGTAGTGCGTTGAGTAATGTCCCTCGAGGATCAACTTCGAAATTCAAGTTAGAGGCAAGGGCTAAGAGCCTAGAGGAGGGGGGCACAGGGTGTTATTGATGAATAGGATCCCATTATAGGATTAATAGTTCACTCCTACATAATTGTATGTTGGACTTGAAAGCCTCAAATAATGTGATTTCCTCTAGAATCATGAAGAAATAGGATCCTCAAGTCACAGTTCCCCATTACAACATCTATGCCATGGATTCACACAATGTTGAAGTGTATTGAATCATTGAAGAATTAGACTTTATTTATAGGGAGCAGCTTAAATTGTATTTACACGCGATGAATTGTTGTTGCTGGTATTTAAAACCTCTATATTTTTTATAATTTTTATGACCTTAACGCCCCCCCGTCCCCCCCGAATTTCCCTAAAATTTGGGGGTGGTCTCCACACGTCCCCAATGTGCGTTTCCCCGCTCCCACGCTCCCGCGTCCCGGAAATTTGGGGGAACATTGTTATACTCCTTAATCTATCAAATGCTAATTTGGAGTCAAGTCAACTATATCTGGTTTGAACAGTTTAGAATGATTTTACTGTATTAAATCAAGAAGTAAAGCAGGAGTTCTTGAATTTTTCAAGGTGGCATATGCTATGCAATTTTGTAACTCTAAGGCGAGTTAGCAAAATTTAATGAAACTGTAGCAGATTTTAGTGAATTAATTCTTGTTGTACGTTTAATTTCTTCTGTTATAGTGTAATGTGAATATATTTGTGAATGATTTCATCGTTATACTCTCTAATCTATTAAATGCTAATTGGGGTAAACTAAATCTGGTTTGAACATCTTAGAATTATCTTGCTGTATTAAATCAGTCTCTCAAATATAAAAGTAATGTGTTTTGTTACGTATTGCAAAATTAATTGAGGGGTGAGTCATGTTGCCGCCAGAAACACACCTGGGGTTAACGTGGCAGAAATCTTCAAGCCACTAAGTGTGTCCTTTGGGGGCAAGCCTCGAGTCAAGTATTGTCACTTGATTCTTGACTCCTCCATTTAGGCAAACTGCTAACGAAGCCAAGGGGGGTGGACACTAAAGGTTACTAAGGCTGATTAAGCTAGTTAATTTTGGTGGATGAGTTAGTTTTTTAGGAGTTTTTTTTTAAACAATGAAATTGATACAAGAGATTTGCAATGTAAAATTAAAGCATAACAACATAAAGATTAAACATGTCCACCAATCCATTCAACACATGATAGAAATTGAATACAAATTATAACAAAAAAGGCCAGTGCTGATAATGGAGTCAAATAAAGTGTTATTGTAATGCTTGAAATGAAATGTTGTGCGAATGCTCTTGGTCAATTTTAAATTAATATGGAGATGAGTGGATTATTAGGGTGGGGGATTTCCGATATACCACGAGGTACTGGAAATATGTCCGGACTATGGCAAAGGTGGCTCCTCACTCGGAAATGTGGGCTGGATCGGAGTCTCTGGGAGGCGTTCAACACTACACTAAATGAGGGTGTAGTCTAACGGTATCCCGAGGTCGTTACCCAGTGGTTCCCGCTTCCTTTGAGGAATTTCCCCACACAATGCCAAGAATCGATACACCGGATTTTCGTATATGGAAGGTTAATTGAAAAAAGTGAGACTAATTATTAGTCACTAAGTCCCTTTCTGGATCGATCTGTTTAGTCGAGGCTGTAGTGATCTAGAGCATACTCAGGAAAAAGCCTTGTTAGTTTTAAAAGTTTTTTGAACAACGTTTTCTTGTTTATTAAAAACCCCAAGAGTCTCTTTTTCGGCCAGTACTCGGGCAAGCCCTTATCCAGAACTCCGTTCTTCGAGAAAGCAAGGGGGGTTAATTAAAAGTAAAAGACTGAAAATTAAAATGTTTTCTAATTACTACACTACCAAGCTAGTGGGTTAGTATCCGATTACTTTTGCAAAAGATAAATCAAAATGTATTGAAAAGTATACGGTCTGCAAAAAACAAGGTAAAAAGTTCTTAAGCCCTGAGTGAGTCAATGGCCCAATATTTGGATTGGACCACGCCGTTAAATTTTAATTATTCTTGGTTGATTTTAGTTAGACTAAGCTAATGTAAAGATTATTAGGTTGGAAAATGACAACATCCACAAAAAGGGAATCGACACCAATCCCCACTAGGGGGATGAGAAGCAAGCTTTGTGAGCTTGCTTGCAAAAATACCTTTATTACGATATTACCATGCCATTCTTGAAGTGAAAGAACTCCTCTTTTTCCTTATAGATCTTGGATAAAAGAGGTTACAAAATACTGTGGAAAAAGTTTGGAAGGAAAGTTAAGGTTCAAGAAAGTCCTGGATCGTCCAATCTTGTCAAAATGAGTGCTCCAAAGACCTTTTTGCTGCTGTCATGCAACAAAAACCAGCAAACAAATTAGTAGCAAAAAGTGCCCAAAATCACTTTAGAAGTGAATTGGGCCAACTCAGAAAAAAGCTAAAAAATTCTAAGTTAAGAAACTAGTTAACTAAAGCAAAAGAACTAAGATGGTTTGGCTAAAAAGCCAAAACGCTATTAGGGTCTTGGACAGCCTTGGAAAGGCAGCCAATAAAGCACTCAAGTTGCTTGATTTATCTTTAAAATACTTCAAAGAGAATCATTCAAACAAGCTTTAAATTTGACTTGCATAACTTGCTCAAAGACACTTTTTCAAAGCTGGATCCAAAGAAAAGAATGATAACTTTTTAAACAACTTTAGATCTATGCATAAAATCAAATCTGTTCTTTTAATGAGCTTGATAAATAAATCAGATTTAAAAATTTAAGAACGGTAACCAAGAAGAATTTTATTTTAGAAGGGAGAAAGAGTAAGGTGAAAGAAGCTTGTTGCTGGATAGATCAACCAATTAAAACTTGTTTGTGGAGTGTCGAGGGACAATGTCTTGTGATTTTGTTGAAGTGGAGTGGAGTCAAGCTAGATCCACAACCCCTCCAAGCTTGGCAACTTGAAAACCACTCAAGAAACTTGCAAAACCCGTGAGATTTGGTGATAGCATAAAATTGAGACTAAAACAACATGCATATAATCTTATAAAACATGTTAGATGTAGATCTCTAAAAACATGTATTAAAGTAGAAAAAACAAGTAAACTTACTTACATTACTCTACTTCTAACGATTGGGAAAGCCGGATACACAAAGCAAAGAGCAAGAAATTGGAATGATAAATAGATTACCTCATCAACATAAGACAATGTTGACCCACACATAAAAGCACCACACAGTTTAGCCTCCAAAGCTTCTTTATTAGCAAATGCAAAATATAGAGTGATTACAAAATGGCAAGCCTCCTCTCAATCCAAATCTAACTAGTTTGGAATGAGGGGGCTGCCATGCTTAAATATCAAAAATGAAGAGAGGGAGGGCACATTAATGGGGAGACCCAAGCCAAAGATTGAGTCTTGATGGAACGGGCTGCCACCACCTTTTGGGCTGCCAGAAATCATCCCAAAGGCTTCCTAAATTATAGCTGCAAATTCCTTACACAATGGGCCCTCTTTCTTGGGAAATGCGCCCTAAAACATGCCCAAAATCCTCCCTAAATACTCCATCAAATCTGATGCAAAACTCTTCGAAATCCCATTAAATTAGGAAATGGATTTTTTCATATTTTTCTCTTTTTTGTTATTTTTTTCCACATTTTTTGACTTTTTGACAAGAAGTGAAAAATAAAGCACTTAACCACTTAGGAAAGTGGGTTTTGGGGTATAATAGATGCTTTGAGCTTGAAAACGAGCACCCCCATGGCAGCAAAGACCCCTAGACCACACTTTTATTACATTTTTAATGTTTTTAATCAAACCATTAAAAAATGGCTTCTTTTTACAGAAAATAATTTTTCTTGGAACTTAAAAAAAACCTATGGGGATCTACCACATGTCCATACAACTCAAAATTAATGCCTAGTATGGTTTAATACATTGACACTTAGGCTCTAATAACCTTCTAAGGCCTAAACACCATGGCCACCACCCCAACTTTGGAGGCATGAGTGAAAAACTCGAAAATTACTACTCGTTTGTTCAACAACAAATAATTTACAAGGAAAAAAACACTCTGGGCTAGTCGGATTAATATTCAAGTCCTAGGAAGCCGAGTCTTTTACATAAAGATACCTTTACATAAAGATACCATGCTAGCACATTTTATTACAATTTCCCTGAGGGGTATGAACATGTGGTTCAAAAAATAAAAAGGGCCTAGAAGGCCTGATGGACTTTTGAACTCTGATAATAAACACTTTGACATGTTCAAATTTCGACGGCTCACTCAGAATCCACTAAGTGCAATCTAGTGGATAACAAGTCATACTCATGTTGACTGAGTATGGTTTGTGACTCTTTGCTAAATGAAGTCAGTTTGACCTTAATTGTTCATGCCGATTTTGACTTGCCAATCTACTTGTAAGTGCCTTGAAATGACCATGCTTATAATACCTAGAATTTGGAAGGGTGGAGTAGGGTATGTACACCTTCATAGACTAAGCAATCAGATCGTTGCATGGAGGGGGTCCCTTGTCCCACAATCAAGGGTGTCTCATACATTAATGTGGTGTCTGACATGTCATGAGCTTAAAGTTAAGTATTATTATTATATTGTTTTTGTACTTGTTAAGTATCTGTTGAATTTTTTCGAAGTCAAGTCAAACTCTCAAGTCTTTTGCGTTGTTGAGTTTTTTTCCCAAGTGACTCTAGTAACATTTGGCTTTAGACATCTTTCACACGTTTGGTTAAGAGAGTTTTCTTTATGGGACAGATATTTGTTCTCCATATGACCATTAAGTGATGGTGCTAATACTAGGAGTTACATTGCAATGTTATGTTTTTTTTTTTAAGCTAGTACCCACGGAGTTTCGAACTGGTGACCTAACAACACAAGGAGTGTCTTAACATGACACCCATTCACCGTCTATTCTACACCCCGTGGGCATTACAATGTTATGTTGTAATAAAATGACTTGAGATATTTAAGTCACATGTCATAATTAAAATTGAGGAGTCACGTTTGGGTGTAGACATCTTTCACACGTTTGGTCAAGAGAATTTTCTTTATGGGACAGATATTTGTAATTTTGTTCTCCATATGACCATTAAGTGATGGTGTTAATACTAAGAGTAACATGCAATGTTATGTTGTAATAAATTGACTCGAGATACTTAAGTCACATGTCATAATTAAAGTTGAATGTTAAGACATTACTAGGTTAGGTGATGTTTAATTAATAAAGTGGTTGTACGGAATACTGGTATGGGACATTGTTTCCCTTGTATGTATTGACGTCCACCATATTGAAGAATGAGTTGTATATCTTTCTCTTCCCTTATTTTTATCGTGGATTGCATTTATTCTGTGCACACTTGTTTGGTTTTAATGATACCCCAGCTTATTTGGTTTTGTTCAAATTTGTCCCTTGGATTGCTCATTTAAAAGGTCAGCTATGGGTGGTTTATGTCTTCTTCTAGATGGTCCACTTGAGATTTTGGTTACATGGATACTCTTCAAGCGATGAAATCATATACTGTCATGTTGCAATAGATGTTGTTGGGTTGTTGGCCTTGCTTTACATCTATCAACTTGCACAAGTGAGCATGTTAGATATTCCAGCCTCATTTTTTCTCTCTCTGAAATTCATTCAGTCTAATATTGGCCTTATTCAATGTTTGTTGCTTCCAAACATGTAATCTTGTAACTTAAAAGCAAATGAGATTGTTGGGTTTTTACAGTTTACCCCTGGATTTTGACTATCTCATTATGGTTCAATTTCAGCTCACTGCATCTAGTTTCTTAGTGAATCTAACTTATCCTTAACCTTTATGTCCGGCTAATCTCATCTGTTGAACAACTATTTCTCCCAGATGCATAAACGATCTTTTTTATTCATTGTTAGTGGGGTTATGTTTTAGCTCCTTAGCTAAGAGAATGCTTCAAAGTCTATACAGCACCTGATGCCGCTTTAGGCTATCTTATATTACCACTTTTTCTGTTGAATACAGAATAAAGATACAATAGGCCTTCTTCCTCATGTTGACAGACATCATTAAGGGCTATCCGAAGTGATATTCTCTGACCAGATAATCTCTGTTTATATCAATTTTGAACTGTACTTCTGATGAACCAGTGTAGAGCGATCTTAACTCAGGATCTATCAAGCACCGAGGAGGATTAAAAATAAATCAAGGTGCTAATCCATTGGTGCTTAAAAGGTCCACAGTTAATATGGATCTATGCTGGTATGTGTGTGTAAATTAATGCATCGTATTTTTTAGTTTATTTTTTTTACATTATGGATTTTAATTTCTTTTCCAATTTGATTTTTTAGTGTGAGATACAGACGTTACACATCTCATCCACACTGGGCTGTAGAATGCATCTCACTTCTCTGGAGAGAGTTTCATCTGTGTTTACATTATGGATTTTAATTTCTTTTAACAGTTTGATTTTTAAGTGTGACAAGCAGATGCTACACATCTCATCCACACTGGGCTGTAGAATGCACCTCACTTTTCTTAGTGCAACAAGTATAGAGTTTCATCTGCCTTGGCTTGTTTGGTGAGAATTTTCCCTTGGGGTTCGGCATGCATGTTCTCCTAAACAGAACCAGTGTTTTCATCCTTCCATCTATTTCATGGCATAGTCCAAAGCCCATGTTATGAAGTGAAAATGTCAAAGTTGTCCTTACCATGTATGGTAACTGCTTAAACTTCATCAGAGTTGTCATTTGACATTCTCACCAATTTCACTCCGACATATATCCTCGTGTTTGGGTTGGTGAATGGATTTTCAGAATTTTAGCCTTATAACGTTTATAGGTTACGAGCTTGTTTATGTTGTTCCTCTACGATTCATAATCTAGATAATGTTGCAACTTAACTATGGATTTTGCTGCTACAGTTGTCAGTGGGTATATGCAGATAAAATTAAGTCATCACATTTATGTTCAGCACACACTATGTACAACGCTTTTATAGACTACTCTGACATGATTTTAGTAAATCATATTCAGATGCTTCTGACTACATGTTTGTAAAGTTACAATAGATACTGGTGTTATGTAGATAATTTCCTTAATCACATTTATATTTAGGATTTTATGTGTAGAAAAAGTTGGTATAGATGCCTCTAATATTGTGTAGTATATGGTTTTCAGATCTTCTTACAAGGGACTACAATTATGATCAAAAATTTACTGTGACTACATTCAGTGAGACTGGTCTGGTGAGAATATGTTTGTGTTTTATTGGGGTTTTCTTTAAATTCCTTTTTGTATATTAAATATTTATATCCAATGCCCAAGCATATTTGAATGCGAACATATGGTTTATTCCATCTATTCTATCCTGGAGATCTGGCAGACCCCAGGGATCGAACATCAGTGATTCAGATCTTTTTGAAATATCATATAAACACCATGGCTAAATCGAGACTTGTAGGGATCCTTGCTGGATACAAGGAAGACCAAGGAGGAGGTTCCTACTGTTAGCATTTTAATAGCTCATGTTAGCTGTAACCATTGATATGGTTTGTTTCGGATTACAATCTAATGAAATATGAATATGAAGGCAATAACCTTGTGGGATGCAACTGGGACCAAGGCTGGGATTTCTCTCCATTAGCAGCAGAATAACCCCTTTGCCAATATGACTGAATCCAAAATTCCCTTGAAAATCTCTTCTACTGCTTGCATTCAAATAGCTTCTGTCAGTTATATACCCAAATCTTCCCCTGGCTACAACCTTGACAGGGTAAGAATATAAAATGCAATACCAATCTCTGGTCACAACCAAGACCAAGAGTGGAAGAATAAGGAGCTATTCCGACAGTGATATAATTTATATGAAAATCAAGTTGATGGAAATGGCTAAGAGTTATGATGTTCATTATTGTTTCAATTAGATTTGCTCAATTTAGGCTAGTCATCTTATTAATTGGCCCAAGACTTAAGTCATTTCAATGCAAGGGCTTGGTTCATTACTTTTTTAATGATATATTATGATTGACAAATGGTACTCTTTTCCATTAAAGGTTTCACATTCAATAATCAGCATGGCTTTCTTAACATCAACCTATAGGCTATGATACCGGACATGTCCATATAGGCCACCGTGTCCCGTGACATCGTGTCAGACACGGACACGTCCTGACACGGTGTTGGATATGTGATTTGGACGTGTCCTGTTTTAGGACACGTCCAAAAAACGTGTCCGACACGTCCAAAAATCATGTCCGACACCATGTCAGGATGTGTCCCAAAAACAGGACACCGTGTCCCTAAAATAGGACACTTCTAACCCAAAAAAACTGTAAACAAAACAATTTTACCCTCATTCATTCACATTTTTTAGTGAGGCTTGAGCTCTAAGAGGGGTTTCTTTTGTAGGTGAAGAGCATTAGAAGGTTTCCATCTTGATCTACCCCTTTTTGTATTTGTCAGTGGCATTCTGATATCTATGTATTACATTTTGATTTTGATGACTTGATGAGAAATATGATTCCGACATCTATGTCATTTAACATTTTGATTTTGATGACTTAATGAGAAATTTTATTAGTCTGTAAGAACCCACTGCACCGATGGAATTATAGCCACTCATGTTTGTCATCCTTCTCTGTTTGCAGTTTGTGATGTGTTTTTATTATTCTTCCATATACATTTACATATTACATTGTTTGGTTCTTAGTTGTGATGTATTTTTATTATTCTCCCATGTACATTTAGATATTACATTGTTTGGCCCTTAACCTCTCAAATCAAGTCAGGGAGCACGCCAATATGTATTATGTGGGGACATATTCGACAAACAACATCAGAAGGGGATTCATTTCACATAGGGGAGGTTACCCCTTATTTCTATTCCTACCCATGACATTCAATCTGTAAGTGGCATCATCATTGTGAGTGGTATAATCTAAAATATAAAGGGTCTTTAGTAACGGGAAAAGAATAGGGTGTGGCCTCCATCCATGTAATCTAATCAAATCAAAATAGTCCTATTTTGGTTGGCTTTCTTATGCCTCTCGTGGGCATCCAATAGTGGGGGCGGGGGAAGCCAATCACCAGCCTTTTTCCCTTGTTTCAATAGTGGAATGAGTCCTATCCCTTTCCGCTAATGGGGGTTTCAGTTAGGTCTATCATTGACATATGCATTGTGATTTGTGAATGTGTAATGTGTATTAATTGTAATTTCTATTGAATATTTGTAAACTTTCTAGTTTCTACAAAAATTTGGATCTCTCTCTCTCTCTCTCTCTCTCTATATATATATATATATCGTGTCCTAATTCCGGGGCTCGCAGTGTCCGTGTCGGACACTATTATTCCCGTGTCCCATGTCCTTGTGCCAGGTTACTTAGCCTATAGGTTGTTACTGTTTTAATTAGTGCTCCATTAAAAGTTACATATGTTGTACGTTCAAGGTTGTTGCTTAAGAGCAAATAAAACCGTAACAAAGATATTTACATGATAGGTGGATACATCCCCACATCTAATGGCCCATGTTGATCTGTGGCTTAGGGGTTGGGATGGGGTGCCACCACTCAAACAACCCAGGTTCAAGCCCTGGTGAGTGTAGGTAAATCCCTTGAAAGGTATTCATGTTTGGGTTGTGAATGCCTTGTTCCAGTAAGGCCTTGAAAGTGTTGATTTTTAGTGCAACTGCGAGACCCATTCTCAGAGAGAATGGTACCCTAGTCATTTGACTAGGGTTCCTGGTCAAGTTAACCAGGTAGAGTATGAGTAAGACCCTAGAAGGTACCCTAGGGCCCCCAACTGTCTCCTGGGGTTCTTGGTCTAGGACCAAGCAGATTGATGCCATGGCAAAGTCCCTAGCATGTGGCTAGGGCCCCTATTTGTCTCTAGGGTATTCTGGTCTAGAACCAGACGGTTTCTTGGTCATGATGACCAAGCAGATCCTGTAGGTTGAGACAAAGACTTCCTAGGTCCTGCAGATGATTGATCAACATTCAGCCTAGGACTGAATGCTCAGCTTGAGGCTGAGGACCATTCTCTGGGAGAATGGAGATCCTGGTCATGGACTAGATGGTTGATCAACATGTCTCAGTCTAGGACTGAGGTTCAGCCTTGAGCTGAAAGCCATTCATTGAGAATGGAAGATATTGTTGTCCCCTCTCCTAATCGGTTATTGCTAGGTTGCTTCTTAAGGGACTGGCCACCCCTTGGCGATGTCTCTAGTACCTAACCCTTAGGAGCAGCGTTAAGGACAAAAGGATTGCACCATCCGTTTGGATCTTCTCCCTTACTCAGTGATGCAAAGTTACAAACATCGCCGATATATCGGCAACATTGCGATATATCGCGATGCCAACCCTCCGGCAATATATCGGAATATATTGGCCGATATTTTCCCCGATTTTTTCCCGATTTTTTCGCGATTTTTTGGCGATTTTTTTTAAAATATCGCAATTTTTTGCCTTTTTTTTGCTCATTTGCCGTGTTTTGAAAACAAAAATTCTCGTGCCCATAAAAAATGTTGCCTTCTTCATTAGTAATTGGTCATATTAAATGGTAATATTAATGTTGCCTTCTTCATTAGTAATTGGTCATATTAAATGGTAATATTAATGTTGCCTTCTTCATTAGTAATTGGTCATATTAAATGGTAATATTAATGTTGCCTTCTTCATTAGTAATTGGTCATATTAAATGGTAATATTAAATTCATAAAGTAAAAGTGACATTCTCCTTATTTTTCATTTTCAATCCTTTTACTTAAATTTTTAACATTACCATTAATTGTTTCAGGATGTTTGAGAGTGGTTCCAACCTCATTGGACTTCATATGCAAAAAGTAGAGTTTTAGATCCCATTCAGAATTCAACAGACTTAATAGTTTTTTAGGAGTTTAGGATTACAAAGTTTCCACTGGATTTTATCATGTATGAGGGTATGGGATTGGCATTTAATCAAGCACATCAACCCCTCAATGTACCTTGATGTTGGTCGTGTTGATTGTTGAACTCCTTTGTCACGACCTTAATAAAAATTTACTCTTCACTCAATCAAAATCACTTATTAAGCATGGGAAGTTTTTCTACCTTATTTTAACGATTGGATTAGGAAGTTTCATCAAAATTGTAAGGTGTTGAGTTGTTGACTAATGTCCTTGGAGGATCAACTTTGAGATTTAAGGTATTGGAGGATCAACTTTGAGATTTAAGGTAGAGGCAAGGACTAGAGCCTAGAGGAGGGAGGCATAGGGTGTTATTGATGAATAGGATCCCAATATAGGCAATGATTCGCCAACATGTATTATTTATGGTTTATGTTTCACATTCATTTTTTTAAATGTCCTTGCTCATTGATTAATAAAAAATATGCATATACATACATAGCGATTTAAAATATACATAGAGTCCACTACAACCCCCATGACCGCTAGGGCCTTCTAGCTCTAGAGGCAAAGCCATTACTAAAGCAATTACCTTTGCTTGTAAAAGGGGTAGAGGGAATCAATTGTTTATTTACTTGATTTCATTGTATATAAGATACATTGATTGTATTTTTTTGGTGATTCAATAGTCGGGGACTCGCGATCCAAGACACGATTCATTTTTTGTGTGAACTATCACTAGATGTCTTATACATCTTATATATCAGTTTTCTTTCCATATTCATGTGGTAATGTGTTTACTTGATGTTCCTGTTGCTTTAGATGTTTAGAAAATTGAAAAAAATGAATATTTTTGTATTTTTTTAAGTCTGCCGATATATTGCCGATGTTTGCCGACACTTTCGCCGTTAAATCCGATAATTTCTTTTTGGACCCTCGACGATATATTCGCCGACACGATATTTGTAACTTTGCAGTGATGACAAAAATATATAAGCTATGTATCTTAAGAGAGAGAAGAGTTTTTGGTCTTGATGGTCCTATTTGATTGCATGCCCACCTTGGTCTTGTGGTTGTTGACTCATGGTCTTTTTCTTACTTGGTCCTAGCACTCTCACTCATGTGCACACTTGACCCTGATGATTCCTACTTTATGGAGTATTTTTACCTAAGAGTTTATTAAAGATCATTGGACCATGTATTATTATGTTTTGTTATAGGGCCTTGTCCCACTTATGTTTTTGGTCTTTTTACTTTATGTTGAACCTTTGGTTTTTCACTTTATGATAAATTCATTAAATATTTATTTTAGTCTTATTAATAAAATCTTTATGATTTTATTAATAAAGACTTTGAGTTTATTAATAAAGTTTTTATTATTATTTTAAAGTCTTACCTTTTTTTTATTTAAAACCCTTGGACCTTTGGTACCCTACTTTTATTTTATTTATTATTTATTTATTTCTTATTATTATTTTTTTTAATCCTAAGTTTTTATTATTACTTTAATCCTAAGATTTCTAAATCTAAAACTATATAAAAACTTAACTCTAATTCAACAAAAAAATCGTGAGCTTAATCTTTACGTCTCTCTTCTACTCGCATCAATTGTTTTGGGCAGTTTGTCTCACGGATTATCTCAGCATTCAGCATTTTGTTATTTTTGTCTGCCTTCACGGTTTCATCCTCACAGATCTGCCTTCACGATTTTATCCTCATGGTGATCTCCTTCACGACTGTATACCTGTCACGGGTTTATCCTCACAGTGATCTCTCTTCATGGTTGTATCCCTGTCACGAGTTTATCCTCACAGTGATCTCCTTCACGACTGTATACCTGTCACGGGTTTATCCTCACAGTGATCTCTCTTCACGGTTGTATCCCTGTCACGGGTTTATCTTCACCGTGTTCTCCTTCACGGCTGTATCTCCACGCGGGCTTCTCCTTCACGGCTATATCTCCACGGGGGTTGTACTTCATCGGCTGTCTCTCCACAGGGGGTTTCCCTTCACATCTGTTTGTCTCCTTCACAGCTTTATCTTCACGGTTTTACTTCACGGCTGTCTCTCCTTCTCGAATATCTCTCTTCATGGCTGTAGCATTTAACTGTCTATAGCATTTGATTGTCTCACGACTTCTCTATTTTGGTTGTAGCATTAATTGTCTTACAGTTTCTTTTGGCTATGGCTTCTCTATTTTTGGCTGTAGCATTTGATTGTCTATTCTGGCTGTAGCATTCTGCAGTCATCACTATAATTGAACTCTGAGTGAGTGTTTGCTTACGTGCTTGACCTTTGTAGTCTGCAGCACCTGTGTGTCTTTCTTACTACTGTCATTTTAATTGAAGAACTTGAGGTCTGCTTTATTCTACCTGAACCTTCTCTCTCTTAAGGTACGTATATGGTTGATCTAGTTTGACTTGTCCTTTCAGTGACAAGATCAAAACTATCTGAGTATAAGTTGAATCCAAATGGTTGTTTTAATTCTTTAATGCAGTTCATGTTTATTTTACTATAGTTCATTTATTTTATTTTTCTGAACTTAGTATTTGATGATTCTCGAGGACCAACATTAATGCAGTGACTAAATGGAGCATTAAGTTGAAAGAGATGAAAATTATGTTTTAAATCAGTTTGAATTTAAATTTTGCAGTACAATTGTTTACATGTTCTTGCATCAAGGTTGTTATATGTGATTTCTGCAGTTGAGTTTTCTTCTAGTTAAAAGGAGGCAGCCCTTTTCATTAAGTTATAGGAATTTGTGACATACGTTATGTCACGATGTCTAAAGACTGTTTCTGTTCTAAACTGAGAAGAAATGCCAACAGTCATGCCCAACAATAAAGAAATTGAATCAGGGAAGCTGGATTTTGTGTTATAAATGATTGCATAGTGTTTAGGTCCTTAGGAGGAATTTAAGGTTACATGGTTGTATAAAATTATGCCCACACGCTATAGAACATGGCGGGTACATGCATGTGTGCACATGCAGAGAGAGAGAGACAGAGAGAGAGAGAGAGAGCTAATAGTATATTCAAAATAAAAAAGAGATACATACATAGTAAGTCTCACGGCAGAGATGAACCATGGTAACCACTGACATTAAAGTACATTATGGATGTCACAATTAGTTTTCAAACATTGTACATGCATGTGTGCACATGCACAGAGAGAGAGAGAGAGAGAGCTAATAGTATATTCAAAATGAAAAAGAGATACATACATAGTAAGTCTCACAACAGAGATGAGCCATGGTAACAACCAACATTAAAGTACATTATGGATGTCACAATTAGTTTTCAAACATTCTATTACCCTCCCTTGATGGTCACACGTGAAACTATGCCGAGCTTATCTCTAAACTTTATAAAAATCTTGACCGAGAGGCTCAGTAAATGTCTTTGGTCTGCTCCTGAGTTGCACATTGCAGCCTAATGTCTCCACTCTACTAGCTGCCAAATATATGGCAATGAGCCTCCACATTTTTTAATTACTCATGAAACACTTCATTTCTAGCCAACTTCAACACTCCTTGATTTTCACTATAAAGTACAGTTGTGCCAGATTGTTTTATCGAAACAACAAAGATTCTCCTCAACCATATTGACTCTGCTCTAAATTCTGCTTCATAAGAAGAGAGTGACACAATTTGCTGCTTCTCACTTGGCCAATAAACTGCTCCTGTACCAAGACTGGAAACATACGCTGTGTATTTTTTTATCATCAACTGAACTGTGGAGATTCACAGGAGGTAGTCAAACAAAATCACCACGAAACCCTAATTCTGCAGTAAGAGAAATATATACCAGCACTAGGGCAGCACTATACTTGAAAATATATCAGCCAAAGCAAGCACAGCCCTAGGAGCGAGAAAAAATAGCCAACAGAGAAAGAATGTGCTAAAGAGAGATATAAACTGAAGCACAGGAGAGTGCAACACTTGATTGGTTCCCCTTTGCGTAACACTTTATTAGGAATGGAGGATAATCACGATGATAGATTATAGATGAGAGTTGTGTGTTTATACACAATTCAAAAGTAGGGTGCTTTTTCCAGAAAGGATTATGTGCCTACTTTTACTAGGTTGGCCTTAGCCAAACCTAGAAATACTATAATGATTACAATACAAGGTCGACCATGGCCAAAAGTGAAGATTACACCATTTTTGACATGCTCCCTTACATTGAACAAGGGGCCATGGAGAAATATGAGGAAAACAAATGAAAGTGGGTGTATAGATATCCAAATAAATATATTGTTGGCCATGGCCAATATGCAAATGTGCGTGGGTGTATGGAAACCCAACTCAATTTAAGGTTGATCATGGCTGAAATACAAGTGAGACTGGGTGCATAGATAACCAACTCAATATGAGGTTGATCTGGGTGCATAGATACCAATGTCTCTAAGCCTTTGGAGCAAGGCCTCCCCAGGGATTGAATCAAATTCCTTTAGAACGCCTATGTAGCAATAAAAGACTCTTGAAGAGTAATGCTTCACCTCCTCGATAATGGCTTGAGTGTGAGAATATGATCAATGGTTTAGTGTTCTGGCTTGAAACTTGTCCTTTAGCCCGGAGATGTCTCCTCTCAAGATCCCTAGATAATTGTAGGTGGAGAGGTTGTGTAAAGCTTTTAGAGAAAGCGTGTCCCACGATATAACTTTGGTAATTATTTGGAGTAGAGTTGGCACCTGGTTTGTGGATTGGGTAAATAATGAGTGATGTAATCAAGAAATGTCGACATACCTTATTTGAAAAGCTCAGCTTGGAAGCCCTCCTCATTTGTCACTCCACCGGTGTTCAAACCCCACATGGCTTGCTAGATATTTGTTGAAATAATAGGGAACAAGGTATTGGTGAGTAGGAGGTGACTATGACCGGAGGCTTCCCAAGTACATCGTAGAGGGTAGTCGTATGGGTGAACTTGGATCCGGGGTCAAGGGTGGAGTGGCGGTGAAAGACTTTACACCAAAAGGTTTTTGGGGAGTAGAGGGTTGCACACAATTTGTGTCTCTTTTCTTGCGGTGGAGAAGGTTGCATTAGCAGTTACCAAGGATGGGGTAGTAGGTGGGGTTATGGCAAAGGGTGTGATGAAGCTATCTATGATGGGATATATATGTTCATGCATGGTTGGTATGGTTAGATTAGTACACCAATTTTAGGTCATAATGTTTGTTTCAGGATGTGTTTTGTTAAGAAACATGGATCTATCTCAAGGGGTTATGGAAAAGGGTGTGATGAAGCTATCTATGATGGGATATATATGCTCATGCATGGTTGGTATGGTTGGATCAGTATGCCAATTGTAGGTCATAGTGTTTGTTTCAGGATGTGCTTTGTTGAAAAACATGAATATATCTTTAGGAAGGAATATCGATAAAAAACAGTTATACATTTCCACCTATCCATTCGTAAATTTTTACCTAGATTCATTACTAAAAGAAAATATAAAACAATTACATTGTCCCTAAACAAGTATACATTCTTGTATATGTGGTGGACATAGTGGGAATGAGTACTCGTATAGTGGGGATAAGAGCTAAGGGCCACATCTCAGATGGTCGATGAGAGATGATTGTATTTGGAGGAGTTTGACTTTAGGAAACAAAAATGGGTGAAAGGAGGTAGATGTTGTCGGTGGTGGGACATGAAGTCATTCAATCCTAGCGAGGAGGCCTTAGGGGGAATGGGGTGAGGGAGGGTTTAGTGAATTCAGAGGGAGAAGGACCGCACTAGCACCTCCATTCTGAGGGAAACACGTGAACGCGTTGGAATCTGGAAGTCATTCAGGATTAGTATCTCATGAGACTTAACAAGGTGCATAAGATGCTTGTCGTAAGCTGTAAGGGATCCTAAAGCAATGCTCGAAGTTTTGTAGAGGTCCATTGAATTTGGAACAATCTCGTGTAGGCTAAGAGCATCCTTAGACTTGTCATTAAGAGGGATTCGACAGGCTCTGGTGCGAACATTGAAGTCCCTCAATATGATGATATCCTTGAATGTTGAGTATTAAAATATAGTTGTATATAGGGAAAACCCGAAGGACATGGGAAAGTAGCACACTATAATGAAGATGTCTATGGGATTGGTTGGTAAGCCACAAACCTAGATCCACATGAATCTACCATAATCATCCAGTGCAACCATGGTGAGTTTACTATGGAGAAGGTCTTTGATCAAGCAAGCTACTCCCCATGAACCCCAAACATTGCTCGAGCGTTAGGTCTCTTGTCTAAACATTGATAGACAATGGTATCTATGATAGTTTGGAATGAGCTTGGTTTGATTGATGTGGGTCTTGATAAAAACTAGGATATTCAATGGTCCAAGTGCATTGTGAATCGACCTCGTGGAAGGCCAAAATTTTGTGTTGCAATTACAAAATTGCATGGAAACTCTTAACCCCCCACTCCCCCCCTTGACGAGGGTGTCATTTGGTAGGACCAGGTTGGGTTCATCCCGGGGGAGGAGAGGTTTTCATAACTGTGCTAAGATATTTGATAAAAGCTCATTCTCTAGCCTTTTGAGCTCCAACAACCTATTTTGGAGATTGTTTGAGATCTACAAATAATTATCTCATAAGATTGACATTGAGGAAAATCTTTTTGTGGAGTTAAAAGAGCTTTTGCTTAGCTCAAAGGGCTTGCAATGTATCCACCAAGGATGTGAAATAGAGGAGAAGTGTGGACCCAGAGCTAAACCATGTCATGTTAATCCAAACTGCCACAGTTCTTGTTGCCCTTGTCTAGTTGTTCTTGACTTCTTTTGCAAAAGTGTATCCTCTCTTAACTCTACTTGAGCTTTTGGTGCTAAGTCCTATGGTAGGTCAGGCTTGCACCTTATTTTCTTTATCCACATTCTTTACTGAGTAAATGTGCATGTATGGAGGTATATCAAGTCTATCGGCATTATCACTTACATGTTGTAGCACACTTTAAAAGGATCATACTGTACAACCTTGATCTTCTTATAAGGACCTTGCAACATCTCCTTTTTCAAGTGTGATTAGAATCATTCTCTTACCTTGAATGCCCATTAAGTTCTATGTTGTTCATGCCCGATCTTGAACTTTTCATGTGACTTGTTTAGTGCCTCTTTTACCTATAAAGGGATATGCTTGATCTTGTGACTGAATCTTTAAGCCTTCAATGTTGCTTTGTGATATCTTCCTTCTCTCCTCCACACTATCCATATACAACATCAAAATGCAAAGTGGCAAATATCCAAAGTAAGTTTTAAAAGGGGACTTATTGTGGAAGAATGGTCTGCTTTCCTATAACAGTGCTGAATATAGGTCAAATTCTTGTTTTAGGTTCTTGGATGCTTCTAATTGTTACCCTTGAAACATCATATTAATGTGATGTTCATCACTTCTATTTACCCATCTGTTTGTCGATGGAAAAATTGTAAATCTCTTCAACTTGGTGTCCATTTTCTCCCTAAGTGTAGTCCAAAAGGTGTTGAGAAATTTGGTATCTTGGTCTAAGATTATTTTTCTTGACATTGCAAAATGTAGTCAGATCCTTCCAATGGACATGATTATTGTCTTTCTACAAGGCATAATAATAATGCACATTTGATTAATTTTGTCCATCACCACAAAAATAGATAGTCACGTCTTTGTTTGGTTCTTGGCAAACCACCCACAATATCCATGGAGATGCTCTCCCATAGCCTAGTAGGTTCAAGTTGTTGGATTTTGTACAACTTCAGAAGATATTATTCATTATATTTTATTGTACTTTCATTGTACTTGTTTATTCCTTTTAAGGGAGAAGAACTTTATGTAATCAATTATGTAAACACATGAAAGAATCAATGTAAGCCTTGGCGTGCAAAAGAAACAAATAAAAAGATTAAAATTAAATTATTTATTGCCCCCAGGTGAAATCGGCCCCAGAAGGGAATTTTCTAGTTTCGCACTTGTATAAATAGGAGGCTAGTGCACCTCATTATCTCATTCACTCACTTAGGAAGTGCGCATCACTTGCAGGAGGAGATTTTCGCATCACTTGAAGAAGAAGGTTTATTTGGGGCTTCTACTTGTGAAAGATACTTTCACATTCTTTCTCTTTCTTCATTTGTACTCTGATCTCAGAATTATCATCTCTCTGCGAAGGTTGCTGGGTTTTATCCCATTTTGGTTTCCCAGGGTAAACTCTGTGTTTGTTTTGTGCTTTGTCTTACTTCTAGTGATCTTGGTAATGCATTTATGTTTTATGCTATGAATGTATGAAATTTAACATGGTATCCGAGCAATTCTAGAAGAAGCCATTGCCGAAGCATTGTCTGAACCCTGCCGGAATTAGGGTTTCATCTTGTGAAGTCTTCACCCATTATTTTGGAGAAAACGGGTCATAGGAATTTCGCTTTTGGCTAGACTAATCCATTGGTGAAGACGAAATTCAATTTCGAGAACTTTCATTTTTGATAGAGCTCCTGCTAGGGTTTCTGATCTAGATCCGCAAATCAAGATGATTGGGATGAAGGTTGAAGATCGGTTGGAAGGAGCCTCCAACTTTATCTCCCGGAAGTCTAGGGTTCTTCTACTCCTAGAAGAAAATGATCTCTTACTATATGTAAATGAGAAGGTCCCCGAACCAGAAGCCGAAGAAGATAAATCTTGATGGAGGAAGAGTGATGCTAAAGCAAGAAGGATTCTTGTGGATTCCGTGAGAGACCATTTGGTTCCTCAGATCTTAGGTAAGAAGAGTACTAGAAAAATGTTCAAGACCATTATGAAGTTGTTTGAACACACTAGCCTAAATGTATCCATGACTTTGAGAAACCAACTCTCAAATATGAAGATAGCGAAGTCGGAATCCAGTGCCCCATACTTTGTGAGGATCGCAGAACTTAGAGACAAGCTCAACACTAGTGGAGATCCTATTGGCGATAAGGAGCTTGTCCTCCACACCTTAAATGGTCTTCCACCATCACGGGAGTCCTTTATCCAAAGCATAAGTGGTAGATCTAAAGTACCAAAGTTTGACAAGCTTTGGGCAGATTGCTCTCAGGAGGAGACAAGGATCGCAGCACGTCAAAGAATCCATGGCAATCAAACTGAAGAGACTCAAGCATTTGTTTCTCATACCAAGAATGGTAAGGGAAAAGGAAAGAAGTTCCATAAACACAAGCACCAAGAAAGGAGATCAAGTCCCCGTCAAGAACAAAAGAAGAAGAAGGATGTATCTCAAGTTCAATGCTATAGGTGCAGGAAGTATGGACATTACGCTAGTAGCTGCCAAAGTCAAATCAAAAGTAAGCATGAAGCATCCACTGCTGATGTAGAAGATCATCATCACAAGAAGCAAAAGAATGAAGATCACACAGAATTTCTATTCATATCAACATTATCAGGTACTATTCCTATTACTAGTGACACTTGGCTCATAGATAGTGGTGCATCTAGACACATGACAGGTTATAGAGAGAATCTTTCAGAATTGATTGAGAAAGATTCACATCTCCGTGTTGTACTTGGAGATGATGCAAATTACACTATGAAGGGATCTGGAGCCACCACCCTTCAATTGGAATCAAATGATACATTACGCTTAAGTGATGTACTCTATGTACCTGGTATGCAAAGAAATCTTGTCTCCATCTCAGCATTGGAGGACAAGGGTTATAAAGTAGCTTTCTCAGAAGGGAAAGTCCTTGCTTGGCACAAGAACTCAAGCATGAGTTCAGCCAAGGTTATTGGCATAAGAGAAGAGAGCTTGTATAGGCTAAACACTTCTCCAGTCCAAGTCCTAATACATGATGCTGCAAGTATGGGCGAGTTATGGCATAGAAGGTTAGCTCATCTGAACTATCGAGCTCTCCCAGTTCTGAAGAACATTGTAATAGGTTTGCCAGGGCTCCAGGTAAACCATGATGGAACTTGTAGAGGATGTGCACTTGGCAAGAATGCCAAGAGGTCTTTTCTAGATAGCGACAGTAGATCCAAAGGGATTTTGGATCTAGTACACTCTGACTTGTGCGGGCCCATGGCAGTTGTGTCATTAGGTGGTTATCATTACTATATCACCTTTATTGATGATTACTCACAAAAGACTTGGATATACTTTCTCAAGTCAAAAGAATCTGAGGAAGTACTCAGCAAGTTCAAAGAGTTTAAAGCACAAGTTGAGAATCTGCCAGGAAAGAGGATCAAGATCTTGAGATCCGATAATGGTGGAGAATATACCTCTACAGAATTCAATGATTTATGCAAGGAAGCAGGAATTAAGAGGGAGCTCACAGTTCCCTACAACCCTCAACAAAATGGGGTTGCAGAAAGAAAGAATTGTACAATTGTGGAGGCAGCCAAAGCTATGATACATGACCAGAGTCTTCAAATGTTCTTGTGGACATAAGCGTCCAAAACCACTGTATATGTACAGAATAGATGTCCACATAAGATCTTGAAGAACATGACTCCAGAAGAAGCGTTCACAGGTGTGAAACCAAAAGTGGGCCATCTCCAGATTTTTGGCTGTCCAGTCTACATACATGTGCCCAAAGAGAAAAGATCAAAGTTAGAACCTTCAGGCAAGAAGGGTACCTTTGTGGGATACAGTGAGTCTTCAAAGGCTTACAGAATTTACATTCCAGGATCTAGACAGATTGAAGTCAGTAGGGATGTGACCTTTGAAGAAGAAATGGCTGTCGGGAAAGGCAGAGGATCAGATATGGAGATTGATGATGCAAAAATGCTAGAACCAAAGGAGATGAGATCATCTCCCCCTCCAGTTCAGAGGGAGTCAGTAGAAAAGGATGAACCTATCGATCCCATAGATCCAGTTGATATCCCCAGAAACGTGACAGGTCGGAAAAGACCTAGATGGGCACAACAGACACTGCAAGATGCAGAGGGGCATGATGCTCCACATGGCACTTTCAGAGAAAGCAAAAGACCTCAGAGGTTCTCTAGCTATGTGGCACTGATGAGCAATATTATTGATCCTGAACCCACCACTTACGAAGAAGCATCCAAAGATCAAGTTTGGAAGGATGCCATGATGGAAGAATATCAATCCATCATGAAGAATGATGTGTGGGAAGTTGTGCTGAGACCTAAGGAGAAGTCGATAGTGACTTCTAAATGGCTATACAAGATCAAGCATGGAGCAGATGGCAGTGTTGAGAAATGCAAGGCCAGATTTGTAGCCAGAGGATTCTCTCAGAAAGAGGGAGTTGATTATGATGAGACTTTTGCTCCTGTGGCCCGATATACTTCCACCAGATCCATTATCGCGATTGCTTCAGCTATGGGATGGAAGTTGCATTAGATGGATGTGAAGACAACCTTTCTCAATGGTGTTATTGAGGAAGAAGTTTACATCGAACAACTAGATGGGTTTATTGTCCAAGGAAAGGAGTCTCATGTATGCAGACTGAAAAAGGACTCAAGCAAGCACCTCGTGCTTGGTATGGACAGATAGACGGATTCCTGGTGAGCTTGGGATTTTCCAAGAGTGACGTAGACCCCAACCTTTACTACAAGGTTGTAGATGATGAGCCACTGATCTTGGTATTATATGTTGATGACTTGTTTCCCACAGGAAATGAGAAACTCATTGTATGGTGTCAAAAGAATCTCGCCTCTGAGTTTGAAATGAAAGATCTTGGATTGATGCATTACTTCATGGGTTTAGAAGTATGGCAGAGGTAGAAAGATATTTTCCTAGGACAAGGAAAATACACCATTAATATATTGAAGAGATTTAGAATGTTGGACTCCAAGTCCATGGCTACTCCGATGGATGCGAATTGGAAGAAGTTGAGAGATTCTACTTCAGATTATGATTTGTTTGATCCCACCATTTATCGCCAGTTGATTGGGCCATTGATGTATCTGACCAACACCAGACCAGATATATGTTTTGTTGTGAATGCCCTCAATCAGTTCATGTGCGAACCGAGGCAGATTCACTGGGTTGCTGCAAAACATGTGCTCAGATACTTACGTGGCACTATGGGATATGGAGTGAAGTATGCTTCAGATGGTGACCTGATATTACAGGGGTTTACAGACTCAGATTGGGCCGGATGTGTTGCAGATCGGAAGAGTACTTCTGGATGTTGCTTCAGTTTGGGTACTGCAGTTATTTCTTGGTGCAGCAGGAAGTAGAACTCGGTAGCACTCAGTACTGCAGAGGCCGAGTACATCGCTGCTAGCACAGCAGCTCGAGAAGCAGTTTGGCTTCGTAAACTCTTGGCAGGATTGTTCGGCTAGATTCCAGAGCCGACCGTGATTCACTGTGATAACCAGAGCTATGTGTAGATGTCAGTGAATCCTGTATTTCACAACAGGTCGAAGCATATCGAGATTCGATATCACTTCATTCGTGATATGGTTCAGAAAGGTGCGGTCGAGTTACAGTACGTGCCGACAGATGACCAGACTGCAGATGTTCTCACCAAGGCCCTTCCTAGGGTGAAGTTCGAATACTTTCACGGAAGACTTGGAGTCGAAGAGAATGTATCCCTCCTTGAGAGGGAAAGATGACATTTAGATGCTTGCCCTGCTTTGCCCTGGTGCCTTCTGTAGTCCAGTTAGTTAGCCAGATATGGGAGAAATCCCATAGGCAGATGAGTAGGACAGTTAGTAGGTTGTCGGGCTCACCCAGGTACCTTCTGTAGTCCAGTTACTCAGCCAGATATGGGAGAAATCCCATAGGCAGATGAGTAGGACAGTCAGCAGTTGGTTGAGTTCACACTGGTGCCTCTACAGTTCGGTTACTCAGCCAAATATGGGAGAAATCCCATAGGCAGATGAGTAAGACAATCAGCAGTTGGCCGTGTGGTTGCGTAGGTGCCTCTACAGTCCAGATACTCAGCCAGATATGGGAGAAATCCCATAGGCAGAAGAGTAGGATAGTCAGTAGATGGCCGTGCCCTTTTGCTCGTCTAAGATCTCAGCCAGGTATGGGAGGACCCCATTGGCAGATGAGACAGACAGGTAGCAAATTGTATAGCAGAGATGGTACAGTTGATAATCTCAGATATCCAGGATTGAGTGATTCTCCTGGACTCACCGAAGGACTGGTGATGATGATGCACAGAGACTGTGTGGACAACCTTCACTATGCAGAAAGATGATGGAGACAGAATGGATGTACAAGATGAAACCCAGATGATCGTGATGCAGATGAAGATCGAAGAATACCTTCCCCGTTGAGAGGGAGTGTTGGATTTTGTACAACTTCGGAAGATATTATTCATTATATTTTATTGTACTTGTTTATTCCTCCTAGGGTAGAATAACTTTATGTAATCAATTATGTAAACACGTGAAAGAATCAATGTAAGCCTTGGGGTGCAAAAGAAACAAATAAAAAGATTAAAATTAAATTATTTATTGCCCCCAGGTGAAGTCGGCCCCATAAGGGAATTTTCCAGTTTCACACTTGTATAAATAGGAGGTTAGTGCACCTCATTATCTCATTCACTCACTTAGGAAGTGCGCATCACTTGGAGGAGGAGATTTTCGCATCACTTGAAGAAGAAGGTTTATTTGGGGCTTCTACTTGTGAAAGATACTTTCACATTCTTTCTCTTTCTTCATTTGTACTCTAATCTTAGAATTATCATCTCTCTGCGAAGGTTGCTGGGTTTTCTCCCATTTGGGTTTCCCAGGGTAAACTCTGTGTTGTTGTTTTGTGCTTTGTCTTACTTCTAGTGATCTTGGTAATGCATTTATATTTTATGCTATGAATGTATGAAATTTAACACAAGTAAGGGATGTTATAGACCTTGCTTCCTATTATTGGGTTTGTTGGTAGAACATAATAAGCCAAGGTCTCTTCTTGCATTATGGGCTAATCTTGCATTTATGCTCTACAAAACCTTCTATTGATCCCTTCCCCAATAGAAACACTTATTGTTAGTTGTTATGGCATGGAGTGGTGCAACTACAATTGAAAAGGATGTTTTAAACTTTCGAAGATTTTGCTTTGTTCCCACAAAGCTTCCAACTTCAGTTACATTGGTAGGATTTGGCTATTTGATGATGGCTTCCATCTTTGGAAGATCAATATTGAGTTTTCCTCCACCAATCACCTACCCGAAGTCAATAGGGATAATTGGGAAAATTCACGTTTCTTAAGATTTGCTAGCGATTGCTGCTTTGTCAAGGTCTCTAATAGATGCGTGAGTTGTGAGACCCATGCTTCCTAGCTAGAGCTAAAGATCAATATATCATCCAAGTATGTTATTACAAATGAATCTAGAAAGGGCTACAATACATCATTCATCAAACACATAAATGTAGTTGGTGCATTATATATATTAAAAAGGCATTACCAACCATTCATATAAACCTTGCCTCTTCTTGAAGGTGGTCTTCCAGGTGTCTTATTCTTTTACTTAGTGTTATTCCTATTTGAGATTTATTTGGTAAAGTACTTGGCATGTTGTGACTAATCTAACAAGTCATCTATCTTGGGTAGTGAATATTGATTCTTTAGGGTGGTCTTATTCAAAGCTCTATGGTTGATACACATTCTCAAAGTTCTATCCTTGATGGGCACTATAATAAGTGTCCCACAAGGTGAGGTACTTTGTCAAATTACTCCTTGGTCCAATAGTGGTTGCAACTGTGTCTTCACTTCATTTGCTTCTAGAATGGACTATCTATATAGTGCTATTTTTGGTAATGGAGAGTCATGAATCAACTGTAGTTCGTGCTCCACTTCCCTCTTTGGGTGTGTTACGCCTCATAGTGTCCGAAGGGTTCTTTCCAGATGTACAAGACTGAGAGGTTTCCTTTTTTTTGTAAAGGCCAAGTTTTGAGGCTATATTGTGTAGAGTGTTGATTTTGGGGCTAAATACCCTTGGTCAAGTCATGGTAGGTCCCCTTGGTTTCCACCTTAAGGAGGTGTTGGCGTTGTGGCTCTGTTGACTACCTTTTGGGTGGGTGTTCAATGCCGTTGAGACAAATCTTTGGGACACATGGAACACTCATATTTTGCTTTATAGAGGTGATTGTGTGTGTAAGGGTTGTCATACCTGTAACCTGTCTATCACACCTCATTTTTCCCACTTGGACCTATTGTTTTGATGCAAAACCCCTCCTCTTGGTTTCCAGACATGCAGCGTTCATTCCTTAAACAAGAAGCCTACATTGTTAAAAAATGAGGGCATTGAAGGAAAAGCATTTGTTGTGGTTAGTTGAGGCATGACCATTGTTTTAGAAATTGATGAGATCGGAATTGGAATCGATCGATTCATTGAGCATACCCCAAACTGATCCGAATTGGCCATCAAATCGGTTCAGTTGATTGGTCCGGTACTGAACCGGTGAGATCGGTCGATTTGATGGTCAGTTTGGACCAGTTAGTCACCTCCAGCCTATATATGGTCTTTCCTTTCCTATAGAGTAGCTGCGAAGTGATGGGTCATTCCACTTTGAAGTTAATCCAATGAGGACGTCTATCGTTTGGGGCTTGTTTTCTCACGTTTTCATATTTTCCTTGTAGATCAATCAACATTTGAGGGTTCTACCAAGTCTTCTTCTCATCATTCGTGCCCTTTTTCTTCATAGAAGGAAGCCGTCCCATGTTTTAATGCTGGTTTTGCATTTCTTGAAGCTGATATTTATAATCTAGATGAGTCTCGATCCAACCTTTCTCATTTTTTGGTGGAGGATAGTCTTGTTTTAGAAAGGGTGCAATTTTAATGGATATTTTATCTCTTATATGGTATATACATGAGCACTCTTATATGGTATATTCATGAGCAGGCTTTGGATATTTTATCTGTAATGCTTTGGAATCAAAATATTGTTCTTTAAAATTTAGATATTTTATGTCATGACTGATTCATTATCGATTTCGAGTCATTAAATTCAAATCAGTCTAGTCATGACCGATTCATTATTGTTTTCGAGTTCGAGTTGACCCTTGATCAATTTCGAGTCTGATTCTGTTTTTTAAGACTATGGGCATGATGTCCTCCTTTTGGCTCACTTTGCACTTGGTGGAGCCTATTTGCACATTTTTATTGCTATTTTATGTCATGATGTGGTTTACTCCCCAATTTGTGGGTGCAAAAACCTAAATTTAATAATTTGTCATTAAATTTGTAGACTTGAATTTGTAAAAGGTTGGGATGAATGAAATGTCTTCTAGGCTTTGATGTTGCACATGACAAGTTGATGCTAAGTCTAGTTGTAATAACATATCTAGGAGACTGGAACTGGAACAAAATACATAATCCATGAGGCCTATAGGCTATATGGCCAGTAGAGTCCATAAAATAACATGTTATATAGTCAACTACATAACATCGTCAACTGTGTCTGTCATACATCGTCGCTGATCAATCATCATCATCAAACTCATCACCACTGCTACTGCTAGGAGTAGAAGTAGAACTAGACCAAAAAGAACCAGAAGCTGAAGGACTAGCAAAGGCATCAACATCTGGCTCAATTCCAGGCTCCTCAGGCTCAGCTGCACAGTCATCTACTACTGCAGTAGTAGTATTGGCTGAATTCCTATGTCGTCGTCCCCTATAAGTACGAGGTCCTGGTCCACTAGTGCTTGTCGTGCCTGAAATATCAAGATCGACACTTGTATGAACTGATGGCATCAACAATAGAGGATCTGAATCTATATGAGGTTGTAGCAAGTCCTCCATCTCAACATCCAGATCATCACCAAACTTTGGCTTTGTGGTCTCCACTACCCAATCTGAGGTTGGATCTATATCATCTAACGAAATGGGATCTGTATCAGGTCTTTTGTTCATCAATTGGTTGCGTTTGAGTTGCATGTTGTACTGCACGAAGACTAGATCATTTAACCGTTTTTCTCTAAATGGTTTCTCTTCTTCGTCTGAATCCGCTCTAACAAAGACCAATTGCGCTCACACCCAAAAGCACTGCAGGTTTGACTCAGGACCCGAATTGCAAACTTTTGCAATTGTTTACATTGACCACCAAATGCCTTCCACCATTGTGCTGCAAATGCGAAGAGTCAAAGCAGTTAATTCAACAAATTAGATTGTGAATTTGGCTAAGAATCAAGGTATTTACAATTTAAACTTTAAAGTTAAACACCATAATTTAATAAAACAATGGAATTGTTTACCTGGTTGGTCCTCATTTATTGCAATCTTAGCCACATTTTTGCCAAAGGTACCTTTGGAGGTACCGAAAGAGGTCATCTGCCGATGTATCTCCAATTGGGTCACCTCATTTGGGACCATGCGCTCAAGGCAAGTATACAATCCATCCGATATCTCCCCACTCGGATCAACATCAATGTCAACTCTATAATGATACCTCGGGTTCAGGAAATACCCAGCTGCATGTATACGACGATGGAGTTGATTGTTCCATCTCCTATCAATGATCTCCCAAATAGGCCCATACTTGGTTACTCTATCTTTGTATGCTGCCTTTATTTGATCCTTTGCCTAATCCATAGCTTCATAAATGTATCCCATGGCCAATTTTTCCTCATCCACCAACCGCAACACCTTAACAAGTAGCTCAGCAATTGCCACAACCTCTGTTGCTTTTTTCCAAAATGAAGAGCTTTTAATTTTCTTCTTAATGTCTTTTCCATCTTGTGTGCGAGCCCAATTAGATGAATTCCATTCATCACTTGAAAACATCTGCTCCAAGTTCCGTGCTTGGGAAAGGAGAGATTGTAACGCGAGGAAGTGAGTTGCAAATCGAGTAACTGCAGGCCTAACAAGCTCCTTGCCCCGTGTGTGTCTCCTCATCAAGTTCAATACCCAACCGTGGTTGTAGATGTACTTGGTGATGCTTTTGGCATACTCCACAGTGAACTTGATCCAATCATGTTTGCATACATCCTTAAGCATGAGGTCTATGCAATGTGTCGCACATGGGGTATAGAATATGGTTTTATGTTTTTCTTTTAACATCTTACCAGCAAGAACATAGTTAGAGGCATTATCTGTGATGATTTGCACAACATTAGCTGCCGCCACCTCCTCAACAATCTCATCCAAAAGATGAAATAACAGATTTGCATCTTTCACCTGATCAAATGCATCACATGATCTAAAAAACATGGTTCCCCGTGAGCAAGAGACAAGAAAGTTTATAAGGTGTCGGCCCTTTTGATCTTTCCATCCATCCGACATGATAGTGCATCCTGTGTTTACCCATGAAGCTTTGAAATCCTTCAGGTATTCTTCTATGGAAATGATCTCTTTTTGCAAAAGAGATCCCCTCAAGTCATGCATACTAGGGCCTTTGAAGCCCTTACCAGCAGCTACAACGACATCCCACATAGGTTGGTAATAATAAGAAGAGCGGGCAAACATTGAATGGGAGATCAACATCATACCACCATCTTGCAATGTACTCATGGGCAACTTCTTTGTACTGCCTCTTCCAGTGGTCATCTAAGGTGGGTTGAATTTGTGTTGGATGTTGCATTTGAGAAGCATTGACACTGGCAGAAGTGGTGGGAGGTGTGAAATAGATTTCAATGCTACCCCTCTTTTTGGCATTGCCCTTATCTTATGTAGTCTCGGAGGGCGGAACATACTGGAAAGGATCCCTAAGAGTGGTAGAAGGGATAGATGAAGAGCCTTCTTTTGAATTTGAACCAGGGGCATAGCTCCCACCCATCATTTCAGCAAGCCTCATCTTCTTCCCTATTTCTTCCTCTATCTCTCTTTGCTTAGCCTTTCCCTCTTCAAACTTCTTAAAATGTTTTTGCATCTCAGCTCTAATTTGTCCAATAACATCTAGTGGGACTTCACATGCCTTAACTTGGCCTTTGATGGCAACCAAGTGCTGTTTAAGCCTAAAAATTCCCCCACCCTTAATCAATTTCTTGCAATACTTGCAATATATGTACCCCCTGAACAACATCTGCATGGATCCATGCAGGATCTTTTGCTTTTGGGGCCATGATTCTATACTGCAGATATGGATTCTGAGAAAAATTCCAAACATAATAAGAAAAAATTAATTAAATTTTTAACTTCTGTTAATAAGAAAAAATGAATTTTTAATTTCTGTTTAAAATTTAAAATATAAAAATGATGTGTAATTCACAAATTTTGTAAATTTTTAATTTGTAAACTTGTAAATTTTTAACTAGATTTTACCTTGAAATTTTTGTTGGAATACACAGTCCACTCCCACACAGGTGACAGTGGCTCTCCCCACAGTCCAGACTCTCCCCACTCCACACACTCCACGGTCCACTCCACTCCACAGTCCGCTCCACTCCACTTCACGGTCCACTTCACTCCACTCCACTTCACGGTCCACTTCACTCCACTCCACACACTCCACGAGCCACTCCATAGAGTCCACACTCCAGTCCACACTCCAGTCCAGTTGCAATGTCGCCCACTTTCTCTCTGTCCACAGTGCACACTCCGTGGCTGCTATCATACTTCACAAAACACTATGAGAATGGGGTTGGGTTGGGGGCTCGGGAGGGTAGTGTAGTAAGTTAGTAAGTTAGGTTAGAAATTAGAATAGGTTAAAAATTAAAAAAAAAAACATAAAAAACCATTTTTTATTGCCCACGGGCCCACACAAAAAATGGCCAATTTTTGTCGTAAATCGGTGGACCAGACCATACCGAATGTCCTCCGATCCGATTTGGAAACCGGTTCGAACCGGTCTGGCCTTAAATTGGTGAATCGACTGATTCTGAAATCGATTTTTAAAACATAGATCCTAATAAACACTCCATCTCTTTTATTCAAAATTTTACATCTTTTATTTTATGCAAAACATACATAAAAATAGTATACTGTTAGAAAAGACCTAAAAAACTAAATAAATTCAAAAATCCAAAAATATGTGATTTTGTATTTTTGGCCCTTCCAACAAATTCGCCCGAGGGTTTTCTTCATAAACCCTAGAGGGCGTCTCCTTTTGAGGAAAGTGCATTGGGATACATGAAATTGCCCAAAATCAATAATTACTTGTTTAGTATTTCTAGTTCATCTTGCAAGTGTGCCTTGCTGTGAAGATCTTCTAACCCTAAAGAGTGCACCTTTCCAAGGACTTGTCGTGTGAAACATGAATTGTCTTGGGATTTGTGATAATTTTTTGAGAATTGTGATAAAGAGAAAACTCCATTATCGTATGCTTATTGTGTCTTGTTTAATATTGTTTTACTTCGATAAGGCACTAATCATAGCTATCATGGCTTGGTGGAAGGTATTTGTGGTTTGTTGGTGGTTGCAGGTATCTTTCATTGATTAGGGTATCCCCCTGGGTTCTGGAGTTACTCGAAGTGTTGAGAGGTTAGACTGTGGTGACATTGGATTTAACCCCTCCAAAGCTTATCGTCACTAGCACTGGGTCTATAGAGCCTTGCTTTACAAAAGGGTGCTAGCTCAAGCAGTAATAGGGGTAACACTTTAGGCTCTTGTAACACTTATCTATACGCTTGCAAAAGCTTCTCCAATTGGGGTTTCATCTCTTAAGTACATCCTTGTAGAGATACCTTTACTTCTATTAATTCACTTCCTTGTTGATTTTGTTTGAAGAAGAGCAATACAAATTCTGTACTTGAACTAAGTAGTGTCATGGCTTGGTTGGCATTCACTAGAGAGATCTTGGATTTACCTTCGTGTGCATTGATGATGCAGGATTTTCTATTCTTGACTATGCGGTATTTGTTTGCTATCCTCGTGAAGGTTGCATCCCTCATGTTCATGGAGGGGATCCCAAGCACTATGCCACACACATCAAGTGGCACATCTACCTCAACCTCATCAATGTAGCTTGCACTTGTGGAAAATTTGATCTTACGTTGCGTAGTGACTTTGAGCTCTACATCCTTATTCACTCATCCTAGGGGGTATCGACAAGGATGGTCATGAAATTTCAATCCTATGTTACTTGACAGATCCTCCTACAAGGTTGGTTTATGAATTATAGTTGAATAGAGAACCCACCTTTGTCTTCTCTTTCTTGGGAGAGTGCTACTTAGGGCCACCACCATCTACACTAGTGTTGACACTCTTCTTGTCTACATCTAAGCCACTCTCTACTTGGTTGCTTGAATTCATAGCTAGCATGTTCTTCTTCTTGGTAACCTTCTTGTCTTCCTTTGGATTGAACTCCAAATGTGGCTTCAAGCACTTATTTTCATTGCGACAAATGATGTTATGATGGTTAGTGGTTGCTTTGATTCTTGCATTGATTTGCAATGGTGGCTATCTTCTTGCCCTTTTGTTTCCACTTCTTTTTCTCATTGTAAGCTCTTTGTTGGTCTATTTATAGGAATCATTTTGGCTATCCTTTTTTCTTGTCCATCTCTAGATATTGTGCTTGCACATAGGTCTCAAGAGCATCACTTGCCTCCTTAAATGGCAGTGGAGACCACCCAAATACTTGAGGAGTACATTTGAGTTCTTGGGTGATTTTCATGTAAGATATGATTGTTTTTTAAATTTAATGATGTGCTCTTGATCACTTTGCCCTTGCTTTTGCTAGAAGTAATGCCAAAAGATCCATTAGTCCTCTTGATACCCAACAAGGTAAAAATGGGACTTAAAACGGTTTTAAGGGCCTCCCACTTAGATATTGGTGGATTAACCTCTAGTGTAACTGTATTTGTATGGCTTTCCCATCAAGTTTGGGTGTCGCCCTTGTAGGGAAAATGATATCTTTTGATCTTCTCCTATGTTACGCACATTGAAATAAAATTCTAGTTGTTGCAACCATTTATTTAACTTTATAGCATGGATCTCACCTTGATAGGGTTTGATGCCCACTTCCACTTCCACTTTGAATAGAGAAAAATAAGATGTGATGCTCGAATTTGTCTCTTTTTCTCTGGCTTTAGGTTTCCTGTTGGAGCTAAAATTCGAGTTAGAGCAACCAAGATCTCTAAAAGGTTCGGACTTGCTCTCTAGAGGACATTGGTATTGCTATTTTGCAGGGGATGTTAGGGAATATGTTGGTTTGTCTGCTAGGAATCATTTGGTTGTTATTTTTTCTTGTCCATCTCCAAAAATTGTGCTTGCATAGAGGTCTCATCCAATGTCACAGGGTTCGGCGAACCTGAACCATCAGGTTCGAAATTCGCCGAACCTAAAAAAAAAAGCTAGGTTCGTTTGGGTTCGACGAACTTTTCAAAGCCGTACATTAATTTTCAGGGTTTTTTTTTGGTTCATTTGCGATTTCTCCCCAACTCGAGCTTTGCGCTGGCTATCTCCGGACTCTACCCTCGGTGAGTTATCCCACGATCCATGACTGTTCCAACTCTGCCATGATTGAGTAACCAGTGCGGACGGGGTTTCTGAGGACGGGGTTTCGAGGACGGGTTTTCTGAGGACGGGTTTTCTGATAAGTTTTCGAGGAACTAGTATAGCAGTGCCGACTGCGGAGGCTCTGGACAGGTCTTCCGATGTCTTTAGGTCGGGGAACTTGTGTCGAGTCGTTTTTTAACTTTGTGCCCTAACGGTTATTCGCCGAACCGGTTTTGAGGTAAGCATCTTGCAGAACATTACCGGGAACTTTTGAATCCAGACTACGGTTATTCCGAATCCAGACTACGGTTTAATATTTTAAAATCTTTTGAAGGGATATATAGTTATAACTTATTTATATTACATTAAATTACATACATTATACATTAAATACATTATCATATCATGTATGTAATATAATGTATCATATCATGTATTATTACATACATTATATTACATACATGATACACTTTATAATCTTAAATATTAAATGTTTTAATCTAGGTATAGTAAATAGTAAATATTATATATATATATATATATATATAATTGTATTAAATGTTATTTCTTATTTATAGAATATAAAAATATATTAGAAAGGTTAATTTTATAAAATATTTAAAATTTGAAAAATGTATATAGACGAACCTATGCCGAACCCCATCCGAACTTCATAGGAAAAGCCGAACCCGAATCGAACCTGAAGGTCACCGAACCCGAACACGAACCCGAACCTTGTGACATTGGTCTCATCAACAGACATAGTTTTAAAGAACATCACTTGCCTTCTAAAATGGTTGTGGAGATCACCCAAATACTTGAGGAGTACAACTGAGTTCTTAGGAGATATTCCCATAAGAATAGATTATTTTCTAAATTTAATGATGTATTCTTGCACACTTTGCCTTTGCCTTTGCCATCAATAATGCTAATGGATCCATTGGTCCCCTTGATACCCAACAAGGTAAAAATGGGACTTAATGATTGTTTTAAGTGGCTCCCATTTAGGAATTGGTTGATCACCATCCAGTGGGAGTTTCTTTGTATGGCTTTCTCAACAAATTTAGGTGTGGCCCTTTGACTTCAGTTGGGCAAATGATATATTTTGATATTCTCCTATGTTATGCACATTGAAATAAACTTCTAGTTGTTGCAACCATTGATTCAACTTTATAGCATTGATCTCACCTTGGCAAGGTTTGATGTCCACTTTCGCTTCCACTTTGAATAGAGAATGGGGAGATGTGATGCTAGAACTTTGTCTCTTCTTTATTTTTCAGGTTTCTTGTTAGAGCCAACGTCCTAGTTAGAGCTACCAAGCTTCCTGAAAGGTCCAAACTTGCTCTCTTGAGATGACATTAGTATTGCTATTGTGCTTCCAATTTTATAAATCTCTTTTGAGTCACCCTTTAGATTGGCATTGTACTCATCCACAATGGTTAGGGTTTGAGACATTTTTTCTTTATGCCAATTTTTGGATCTTGCAGTATCCAACAAAAACCACTGAGAAAATTGTTCTAATACTAATATGATCTGTACACTACTGTGGATGTTCTATTGGATAGTTTGTCATATCAGATCTTACAAGTTATTGCAAAATCTTGCAAGGTTATTGTCTATTATGTAGTGTTTACTTATGATTTAAATGTAATATTTAATATTATAAACGTATCATTCAAAATATTGAAAGAAACTCAGAATATAAAAAAGAAACTACAACAATAAAATAACCACCCATCCACGCAACGAACACAAGATGTATTCTTGGAAATCCTACACGGCAAAACTCAGGGAGAGAGTGACCCCATATAGTTGCTTCATCTGTTAAATTAAAGTATATGTAGCTTTTCCAAAGGGATTTATTTTGCTTATAATATGTGATTTATTCTTAAATACTAGGACCATCAGATTTCTTGTAAAATACCTTGTTTTCAATTTGTGCGACCGTCACTAGAAAAATCCTTAAAACAACTGATTTTAAATCAGTGATTACTTTACTTCCTGGACTTTGATATGGACAAATTTTTTTTTATAATTGGATGTTTTTGTGAGAGGAACTCAAATCTATAACTAGATTCTTCAAAATCTATACAAAAAGTTTCAGAAATTGATCTAAATATCACCAATTCACCACCTTTTTTTCCAAACAAATTGTAAAAGAGAAAAAAATATTTCCCATTTTTGTGCCTAAGAAAGGGATCGATACCAAATGCAACGTAATGCACCCAGGGAAGATAATATGGTGTCTAGAAAGTTTTTAGAATGTTTCACCTACTAGGAATTTCCTTCTTTAGAAAGTATTTAGAAGGTTCCACTTTCTAGAAAGTTCCTTCTCTATAAAGTACCTAGGAGGTTGGATAGAAGCTAAATAAAGAAGTAGAAGCATTGGAATGAGATGTCTTGTGAAGTATTGAGGATGTAATAGTTGTAGCAAGCATAGCTTGTGGAGTGATCCCTTCCATAAGGAATGGTAAATGGTTTTACAACAAGTGGGGTTTCAGAGGACTTTCCAGGGCCAAAAGTAGATAATTTTTTTCCTTATATTTTGTAGTGTTTCAAAGGGAAAAAATAGGGTCGCAACACTCAGATCTGATGTGTATTGGTTATTTTTGAAGTTTAGAATGACTTTTGACATGGAGATCCGATTGCAACCAGACCAATGCCATTGGATAGATAATTTTTTGGGCTTTGATCTGATATATTATATGATATATTTTTTGTTAATATTGAGTGTGCTACAACTGTTATAAATTTTTGTTCTCAAACCTTCACGAAATTGAAGAAAGGAAAGGTGCATGATGCAAACTTTACAAGATATATATGTAGAGTGTGAAGCTATAAAGCAAATAAACTGTAAATTTGAGGAATGTATGATTGATACCACATATTCTTTCATCATCAAAGAGTATACTGAAGAAATATCTGCATGGTATGAATTAGAAGATGCTTATCAGATGTAATTTTTGGGAAGACAATTACTTCCATTTTATTTTTGATGACTCTTCTCCACTATATGAAGAGAACTTCTTGGAGAAAAAACAACAAGAAGTGGTGCCTATCAGTTTCCAATATGCTTCTATTATAGTAGTAGAGTTCCTTTTAATGCCTTCTTTTTACTGCTACATGGAGGATTTGTTTGCTGGATAGTTTTACTTATTCACATGACCTTGGTGGGCATTTGAAGCATCACACTCACCATTCATGGAGCTTGTGTCATTGGTTGGGTGCCATCTTGTGCACCTGGACAGGGCACCTAAGGTATCGATGCATCCCTTAGATTACTTTGACATTGCAACTAGTCCACGCACAAGGAATGTTGGTTTCTTCAGAATTGTGGTTAGCATTTGTACATGGGACTCGGGTTTATGGTGGAGCTTCTTTGAGTACTTCAGCATGGTTGGCTTATGTACATGAGATCGTAGTTCCTTGGCTTACTTCAATATTGTGGTCAACACCCATCCATGGGACCTTGTTTTATGGTTGTACATCCTCACATCTAGTATTGAGGTCAACACTTTTGAAGGGGGATGTAATGTAATGTAGCTAGGGAGGATAATATTGGGTACCTAAGGAGGTACCTTAGAGGATAATGTTATGTATTAAGGCCATCTTTATTAAACAAGGCCCATGTAATGTGAAAAACAATAATTGTAATAATGCTTACTAGAACTTTCTGCCTACTAGAAAGTTAATTCTCTAGAAAGTATCTAGTTCCACTTGCTAGAAAGTACCTAAGAGGTTGGATAGAAACTATATAAAGAAGTAGAAGCAATGGAATGAGATGTCTTGTGAACTATGTTAGATGTAATAGTTGTAGTAGGCATAGCTTGTGGAGTGATTTCTTCAGTAAGGAATAAATAATGGTGTTACCCTACCTTAAATGTATTCTCTACATTATCTTTTCATTATCTTGTTGTTCATTGTGTGGATCTATTGTGTTATTTGCATGTTAATCTATATTTAGATCTATTAAGGAACACAACAAGGTGAGGACCATGTCTTGCTTTTTTCTTCTAAGATGTAAAATGTAAAGACAAAGAAAGATGGATTTACTATGGAATTGCAATAAACACTGTGACCAGAATTGTTACTGCAACGTCTTCTACTTCCTTTGTTATGCTCTATAACATCCAATGCCTTTGCTATGCACATCTATGGAACAATGAATCAATACAATAGTACTATCCTTTCCTTACGGCTTAGTGTTTAACATGTCCAAATGGCCATCTAGGTTTAGTGTTAGGGTTTCTGCATTTCCTCAACCCCCAATCAGGGTTATGGTTTTTTATCATTCAGAATCTTCTTGAAAGTCTACAAGGACACATTGTGTTTTTACTTTGCCGTGTGTAGAGGAAGACTGGATGGTTTCACACATTTATGCAATTGCAATTGCATTAAAGAAAGCACATATGCAAAGAAAGCAAGTGTTCCGCAAGGGGTTTGTGTTGCAGGAAGTCTAATATATATATATTTTTCCATGGAAAACTTCTCCAGGGAAACTGCCTACTCACATTTTGTAAATGACATCTATGGTAAATTCTGCCAGCAGACCATATGACCAAGCCCAAGGGACCCAGGTTGATACTTCAGCATGGCGAGTCAAACCAGTCGAGCTCACACATATATATATATATATATATATATATAATTAGAGAAACACATTTTCCAAATTTTCAAAAACAGGGAAACAAAATATATATATAGGCATCTTAAAGCAATGGTTTGATATTTTTTCAGCCACTGAGGTGCCAGTCTGTATGGAAAAAAGTTGGATTTATATTGTAGAGATATAATCCAACTTGAAGAAAGTAGCCATCCATTTGAAAGTTTTTGGTTTAAGCCAAAATTTGAGATGGAAGATTAGGCTGAAAGCAGTTTGCATTTTGAACTTCGGTCCTTCATTTTAAGGTTTTTTTTCCCAGGTCACAATGCCTGGGGAAAATCCCGGGTACTTCCTTCATGTTGAGGATGGTATCCATGGTAAATACTAAACACTAGATTTTTCAGGGCACTAGTCCAGGTGAACCGTAGGGCTCAAACTGTTACAACAATATACTCATTATGAGCTCAATATGTCACTTACGGGAATAGAATTTGGGTGGGAAGGATAACACACCATTCCACAACCACTGGGATAGACCCAATTGACATCCTTAAAAAAACTTATGAGCATGGATGTAAACAAGCTCCTTTAGAGGTGGTATTTAAATAAGAGGTGTTATCCACCCTACAGGAAAGTCAAAAGCAGCATGGACAAGAATTTGAACATGACAATTCTGTTAAAAAGAGGAATACTATCCATTTTTGAAGTAGTAACTCAGGTCCAAAGGGAGATGCATATGGTTTTTATAATCTAACTAGCAAAGATATTCCAAAACTGTGTAGATAGTAGTAGTTGAGTTTAGCTCTCACTAGTCATAAGCCCTGAAGACCTTAACTAAATTGAAAAGCTAGCCAGGTTATGGAGACATTATCCCTTGACACATCCAAGTAAAATGTTTGTCTACATGATTTGTGCATAGTGCCAAAACTGGAGGGTACATATGATTTAGGTATGTAAGAGTTTGTTTATATGTCCTAGTTATAACCACCTAAAACGAGTTTCAAATTGTCATCTAATGAACACACGAACTTATTGGGTTGTGCTTTCATAAATGCTGTGTTGTTATGCTTTCCGATCTTGCATGCAAGCTATAGTTTGATCTGCTGACCATTAAAAAGATTCCTTGATAAATTGCAACATGGAAAGTGAACGAATTTATTTGTGGCTATTACATCTTATTTGTCCAAGACAGCCTCTAATTGTAAGTTCTGGGCTTATTTTTTGACACTGAAATATGGAGAGCTGTGCTTGTATTGGCTATATGTTATCTTGTGAGTTTTTTTCACAGATTGTATTTTTTGAAAATGGTAGACAGTCATTCTATGTAGCTGAAATTTGCTTTCAGTAAACTATGGTGAAACTTAGAGTTGATAAATCTCATATGTGGTTTCTATAAACTATAATGAAAAGTGAAATGCGTTTGGAAAGGATTAAAAAGTAAATTGATTTTGATAGCAAAGTATTTTGGCTAAAATTGCCCCAAAGACATAGTATAGGTGACGAGTATTGTAAAACAATAGACCAGATTTGGGGCAGTATATTTTGTTAGGACTTCCTAGTGGGCTATGCTTGAAATTTAGCTTATGCTTTATAAGGGAAGAGGTAAGGTGTTCAGGTGTTTATTATTTGTGCCTTCAACTTTGTCTTCATTCTTAAATCACCTAATCTCATTGTACACGATTAACAGGCATTTACATCGACTGGTGTAAAGAAAGGGGAACTTTTCTCTGGAGATCTCAACACACAGTACAAGTATCAAAATGCAAATGTGGATGTGAAGATTGATACAAATTCTAATGTGAGTAAACTATTTGCACAATTGATGGAGACTTGATTCTAAGAATTTTATTTTTTCTTTGTATTTCACAAATGCTTTTGTCTGGTACCATTCTTTTTGGAAAGGGCAGTTTGCATGATTATAGACACTTAGTCTTTGTTCTATGCCTGCCTGAATTGGATTGGACATTTTTTATTAATTGGGAGATCCTAATCACATGTTCCTGGAACAGATTTTAACAACAATCACTCTTGATCAACCCATTCCACATGTAAAGACTATTTTCAGCTTCAAAATACCAGATCAGAAGTCTGGCAAGGTTTGTTCTCTTTCCCATTGATCAGATTTTCTCTTGTTATTAATTTATAGACAATAGATTGTGTTTGAATATTTAGTAAACACTGACTCTTGGAAGAACATGTTGTAAGTTATACTTCAGTCTCTTTTATTTTAAGCGTGATTTGTCTATTTCATAGAATCTTGATTAATATGACTGATTATGAGTTACTTTAACTAAGTAGCATGGCTGCATGAGTATCTGTATCTGGGGGTAGGGTATGTTTACCCGTACTGGATACCCGTACCCAAAATGGGGTCAGGGACATCACAGCTGTACCCTGCCATACCCAAAACTTGGCCGAAGTACCCGAGACGTTTGTCATGGATTTAAGGGACGTTGTTCGTAGAGGGGACAGGGTACCCCTGTTTTGGGGACGCCTAGGGACCAGTTTTGTAGGGGATACCCCTGTTTTGAGGACACCTGGGGATGCCTAGGGACCAGTTTTGTACGAGCCCAGCCTGAATTGGATTGGACGTGTTCTATTAATTGGGATATCGTAATCACATGTTCCTGGAACAGATTTTAACAACGATCAGTATCAGGAACAGATTTTAACAACAATCAGTATCACTCTTGATCAACTCATTCCACATGCAAAGACTATTTTCAGCTTCAAAATACCAGATCATAAGTTTGGCAAGGTTGTTCTCTTTCCCATTGATCAGATTTTCTTTTGTTATTTATTTATAGACAATATATTGTCTTTGAATTTTTAATAAACACTGACACTCTAGGAAGAACATGTTGTAAGTTATACTTCAGTCTCTTTTATTTTAAGAGTGATCTGTTTCATAGAATCTTGATCAATATGACTGATTATGAGTTACTTTAACCAAGTAGCATGGGTGCCCTTACGCGGGACTAGGGTATGCATACCTGTACTGGATACCAGTACCCAAAACAGGGTCAGGGATGTCACATCCGTACCGTGCTGTACCCGAAACCCTGCCAAAGTACCTGAGATGTTTGTCATGGATTTAGGGGATGTTGTTCCTAGAGGGGATGGGGTACCCCTGTTTTGGGGATGCCTGGGGACGCCTAGGGATCAGTTTTGTAGGGATACCCCTGTTTTGAAGACCCCTGGGGACTCCTACGGACCTGTTTTGTACGAGCCCAGCCAGGTTTGTACAAGTGATATTAAAGTCAGTAATATTAAATGGTAATGCTAAATTTTTGACATTCTCCTTATTTTTCATTTTCACATTCTCCTTATCTTTCATTTTCTATCCTTTTACTTAAAATTTTAACATTACCATTTAATTGTTTCAGGATGTTTGAGAGTGGTTCCAACCTCATTGGACTTCATATGCAAAAAGTAGAATTTTACATACCATTCAGAATTCAACAGACTTGACATTTTTCAGGATTTCAGGATTGCAACGTTTCAACTGGATTCTATCATGTATGAGGGTATGGGATTGGCATTTAATCAAGAACATCAACCTCTGTATGCCTTGATGTTGGTGGTGCTTATTGTTGAACTCCTCTGTCGTGCCCTTAATAAAAATGTACCCTTCACTCAAGCAAAATCACTTATTAAGCATGGCAAGGTTTTTCTACTTTATTTTAACACTTGGAATAATAATATTCACCAAAACTGTAGGGTATTGACTAATGTCCTTGAAGGACCAACTTCAAGATTCAAGGTAGAGGCAAGAACGGGAGCCTAAAGGAGGTGGACACAGGGTGCTATTGATGAATAGGATCCCATTATAGGCAATGATTTTGATGATATGTAATTATTTGTTGTAGCATGAAGTTTTTTGGACTCAGGCCATTTAGCCTCTTTGTTTATGTATTTTGGGTCAGATATGGATTGCACTTGATGTTTTTTTAGTTGTATGCACCCTTGCTATATACACGAGAAACTTTGCATATTTGTGTATAATGGTTTGGATTCATATGGATGCACATGAATATATATGTACAGTGAAAATGATTTGAATTATATATATATATATATAGTATCCTCGACGTACCCAAGTCCCCTGTTTCAAAAAGTGTCATCCCCGTCCCTGTCCCCTCCGAACCCAAGTTTCCTGGCAACTTAACTTACCTGTTATGTTGATTCTTACTTCAGGTGGACTTGCAGTACTTTCATGATAATGTGGGATTGAGCTCAAGCATAGGTCTGACACCTACTCCCATTGTCGAGGTCTCGGGAGCACTTGGTAATGATGAAATTTCAGTTGGTGGTGAGATGGCCTTTGACACTGCGTCAGGCATATTTAAAAAGTACAGTGCAGGCATTGGTGTTTCAAAGCCTGAATACACTGCAGCTGTGATATTGTATGTACTTGAGTTTCATCTTTGTGCTAATTTGTTTCATTTCAGATGTGTTTGACAATAATGTCACCTTTCTTACAACGTTTCGCTTTACATGGAATTGTAGTTCATGAGACTTTGCATCTTCGTATTTTTAGAAGCAGGCTTTTCAGATTTCTCTATTACAAGAAACAAAGTCATTGATTCGATTGCTTCTTTTGATTGTAGGGCTGACAAGGGAGACACTGTGAAGGCCTCATATACACATTTAGTGAATCCTATTACAAAGACTGCAGTTGCTGCGGAATTCATCCACAAGTTTTCGACAAATGAGAATACTTATACAGTCGGGAGTTCTCATGCTATTGATCGTCTTACCACAATGAAATCACGGCTTGACAATCGTGGGAAACTTGGTGCACTTATCCAGCATGAGTGGAGGCCTAAATCCCTAGTAACCATTTCTGGAGAATTTGACACCAAGGCACTTGATAAGAGTGCCAAAATTGGTTTGTCATTGGCATTAAAGCCTTGAGATAATCTAGTACAACTTGAAGTTTAGCCTATTTGGATTCTTCCCAGATGTCACTTAATATTTTTTTGAAATAATCTGAAGGTAGAATGCAGCTATTGACTATTTCCAATTCTGAGAGATTTAAACATGCTGCTGTGCATTCTGTAACTGGGCAACTAGTCGGTTGAATAATTTGTTCGTGGAAGATTGTGGCAATAATAGCGTTTGGCATCAACTGTTATTGCTGATTTTACCATTGAAACCATTTAGCATGAGTGATATTCCCTACTGGATTTTAATGTGTCCCTGCCTGAAGCAACATGTTGGGATACATTATACCGAGTCTTAGGTACAGTTTCATGCTTCATTGCAAATCAGGGAAAAAAGATACATTCAGGGCATTTGCTAGTCAAGAGTCGGTACATTTCATGAGTAAAGCAGTTTTCTTGCTACATAATGTTGGGTCAAAAGCAGAATGATTGTTACGATTGTTAGCATTGCGTTGTGTTGTTCTTTTCTACGGAAATGGTGATACTTGTCGGTCTTTTATCTAGTATTTGTACAAATCTGTTTCAAATTGTCATGATTTTGCTCCTCTACTTTAAGCTTGGTTTTCTGGTTTCTTTCAATTGCAAGTAGCCATGTTATTGGTATAAATGAAATGTAGCCCCGAGGGGTTAGCTCATTGGTTGTCACCAAAGTCAATGGGCATTTGGCTAGTTCCATGCCAGCAGCTGCCCAGTTTGAATTCCCTGGGTTGAGTGCATTAGTTTAAACTGATGGGTTTACTTAGTACTACGGATACTATCCATGAATATGGGGAAGCACCCGTGGTTTCCCTTTGAGGTTTAACCACTTTGAGGTTTTCCCTTGGAAAAAAATGAATAAAATGAAAATGTAAGTTATAAATGAACTCTCCTCAATACTTATTTTGTATAGGGATAAAAAGTTGATTGCGAGGATGATAGAGATTTTGATTATTCAATTTGCCTGAATTTACATTTCTAAATAAACTTAGTTGATCGAACATTTTAGGATTCAATACCTGGAATTTTCAATCCTATTAATGGAAAGTACCTTGGTCCATGATGTTAAGGCTGGAAGTCAATCCATTAGGAGGTAGATATCGTCTTCAAAGAAATGTTGGCATAGACACGTCAGAGAGGTGGATATAGGACCATATATTAGTGATGGAAGATTAATTTGTTTCTTTGGGGTTGCGTTAGGTATAGCTCAGCTGCTTTGAATTGACACATGAGAACACAGAATGGTGGTGTGCATAATTCTCAGTAGCTTCTATAAAGCTGTCACAATTATGCCCCACCATTTTATAAGCTTTGATATTTTGTTTCGTTCAACTAAAGTCAACATATTACAGAAGTAAAATAACACGTGTATTACAAATAGAGCCTTGGCAATGTCTCAGCTTACTGGGAATGGGAAACGGAAGTGGGCTGTGAGATTATCAAGAATTTAAATTGTAGAATTTTGTGAGCATTGACAAGTATATTCTAGATCAGCTCGGTGAAACTCTTTCTTTTTCGTTACAGCAATAGGATATCATTTATGGTAAGTATTTACTTTTGGTTGGGTGGTCATTCTATTACTCTTGACAAAATTGTTATATACAACATAATGCACCTATCGATTATATACTATTGAAATATTGAATGGGATACAGATATTGTGAATAGAATCTGGTCAATGGGGGCGGTAGAAAGCGCACTTCCCTCGTAATTGTTCCATCGATGTTATTCAATAGCGTGATTCGATGATCAGATAGAAACACTGAAAACATGGGATCAAGCTATCATGTATTTACCTATATTGTCGGATCGGTTCAGTTTCAATAGCGTGATTCGATGATCAGATAGGAACACTGAAAACACGGGATCAAGCTATCATGTATTTACGTATATTGTCGGATCTGTTCAGTTTCAAATCTTTGTTCCAACAACAAAGCTTTGCAACCCAATTATTTTGGAAAGGATGAATGGTTTTGGTATATCTTAAGAACCGATGCTGGGAGCTTACATGCCAATTAATTGGAAATCTTATTAACACACTTGGTCAAGGGTACAAGTCAATGCAATGGATACTAGATATGCCTTTGTAGAAGTATACGCCAGAAGATAGCATATGCAATTGAGGGGAGATTTTTTAGTTGTTTTGTTTAGTTGCATATATGTATGTTTGAGTAATGGACATGGTACTTGACATCTTAGTCCTTTGGGCTTGGGAGACTTAACAACAGACCATTTTCCCATAACTTTTAAACAACCTCCTCAATTATTTTATATGAATAATCAGTTACCTTTAATGGGCTTTGATTGTTGATTTTTTTGTACTTAGGAAGTTGTTCCCCTAGTGATATTTGCCCAAGTCACTTAAAGCGGGAAATTAACGTGACCCTTGCATTAAATGAGTTGAGATAAGCGTTTGATTTCTCATTACAATTAAAGTGACTTTTTAATATATTTAAGTGGTGGTTGAGTGAAATTAATTCATGGAGAGAATTAAAGAGCATTTATTCTCATCCATTGATCTAAACCAATGTGGACCCTTGGATTAAATGTCTATTCAACTAACCAAATGAATAACATAAAAAGGCAAGCTCGATGAATTTTGGAAGAGCAAGAGAGCAAGTCGAGTTTCTTGAGAAGTACTCGTAGAGAGAGAGAGCTAGCACGAATCCCATGAAGATGACCAGCATAGAAATTGAGGAGATTGGCACGCTTCCCTAGGGACATAAACAGGGCATGATTTTCTAGAGTGCTGGCACAGTAATTGAGGGCAGATACAACAGGCCATACTGCATTTATTGCAGCAGTGTTACAGCTGTCCTTACTGTGCACAAATTTTAAGACAAGGACATGAAACAGTTTGCTGCTGTTCTATTGGGCACACATTCGTAAAATGAAGACTGAGTATGACACAAAAATCAAGGAGCTTTGTACAGTTCAAGTTAGTTAGCTTGAGAAGGGCACAATTTTCTAGAATTAATTGCACATAATTCGAGGCTACCTTCAACACAGAATTTGAGGCTTTGAGTTTGTCTTCTTTTGGTTGAGATAAGTTGTAGTCTGTTATATTATTTTGTTGAAGAATTAATAAATACTCACTTTTTCACAGGTTTTCCCTTCGGGGTTTTTCCTGGCCATATTGGCAAAAATTCCCGCGTCTGAATTTTTCATGTGTGACTGGCATTTAATTTCTGTCCTTTAAAATTGTAATAGTTTCCTTTTTCCAGTGTTGTTAAGTTCATGAAAAAAAACTCATGCAACAGATTTTTTGACTGGGTGGGCATTAAACTTTGACTCTAAAAACTTGGAAAACTGGGTTGGGGAAGCTTACATAAAACTTTCATTGCTTGTCAACTCTGTTCGAAGGTTTCTGAACTTACAATGAACTTACAATACAAGTATTTAAAATTAATTCTTCAGTCTGTTATTAGGATTGAACTAACCATACTTGCAAAATCAATTGTTTAGTTTAATAATAGGATCCAACTTTACAAGTGTAATAAGGTTTCAGAGCTGCAATGCAAATATTTTAAATCAGTTGATCAGTTTAATATTGGGATTGAACTTTGCACATACAAAATCTATTGATCAGTTTTCTAATTGAGCCACAGCTCATGATGTCCATATATGCATACACCTAAATGCTGAAACACATAAAATTCAGAGTATATTAAATATTGTATGATGTGCAACTTTTGAGCTTCTGTTCTTTCAGTTACATTAGTTTTTCAGAACATTTACACCTTACCGAATAATCGCAATTATATCGTACATTGGACTATATTCTAAAGTTCAACTACTAACTCTAATTTTGGTCTAAAAATTCTTTACCTCATTCAATACCCCAAACTCAGACGGAGGAGAATATGAGATCTTGGTTATAAAGAAATGTTTTTTGTTTTATAAATTTTGACTTTGATTGCAAATAAAAGTTGATTGATCAATCTCCAAAATATACAACTACCTTGTCACGATGGTTACGTTCTCCTAGTCAAGGGTTTTATCAACAAGTGGGTTTTGTTTGAAGACATTAATTTAGGGGTCACAAATTTGAATTTTTCTCTAAGTAGAGATTTAAGTCATTAAACAAAATTATTTACTTGGCTGTCAAACTGTCTGTTTTTGTCTATGTGAATGTTTGTCAACTCATAGATAATCAATGATATCTTATTTAATATTTTTTTGAGAGAAACATGAGTCACATTGATGGACAAGATAAGTCACAACCTCATAACCTCTCTGATGTGTCTATAAGGCATAGACACGTTAGAGAGGTTGACTTTATGGACTTTTAAGACAAGTCTCATGTCTAGGGACGATACAATCCATGATCCTTTTAAGACAAGTCTCATGTCTAGGGATGATACAATCCGTGAAACTTTTAAGACAAGTCTCATGTCTAGGGACGATACAATCCGTGATCCTTTTAAGACAAATGCTCTCACCGAAGCCCTCAAGCTACAACCTAGGTCTTCGTCATCCACCTTCCAAAAGTAAAAAAGGAGGAACACCTATGAGTTCATCATCCTCATTAAGGATTAGTTTTCCTAATAGGTTAAATGCATGGTAATATACTAATCTGAAATGGATTTGGTGTAATGAATTCAATTTTCACGTCTAACCTTTGAAGATAAGTTATCAATTCATTGTTTGCATGTTTCTTGATTTTTTATTTGAAAGATTCATTAAGATGACGGGTGAAGGAGACATTCATGTAATATGTATGAACATGCCATAAGATAGGTGTGGACACAATGCCAATATAGACATGAACATGCACATGAGACAAATTTTTAGGAGCATGAGTTAGCGTAGGCCACAAGGTGCAAACAAGCACATAATTTCAAGGGTTATTGAGGTGCTGCGTGTTGAAATTTTAACCTGAGAGCTCCATAGAGGTGTCATAAGAAAACACAAATATGAGTGCATTGGCAATGGGAAAACATGCTCGAACAAAAACGTAAACACACATAACAGAAACACAATCTTTTGTGCTTGAAAACTAAGTGTTTAATATACTCAAATTGGGCACATGTTAACAAAAACATGTTTGTAACATGTTTAGTTGCACACACATCATAAAACAATAAGCTTATTTTTAAGCTATTCTTTTGAACATATTTTTAAATTGGTGGATTGGTGTATTAAGATCACTATGTGGTTAGTTATTGTGGAATTACATTTTCTAGATGATTAGTAAGCATGAAAATGTTAATTTGAAACAATGGTTTTAACGACAATAATTGACGTGTTAAGTCACTATGTTAGAGGTTGAATATTTATAAGTTTGGTGCTCAGAAATAATTTTTTAATATGGCTAGTTTGTCAAATATTATGCTCAAACCTAGTTAGAAGTTTAATGACCATTTTAGTGCTTGAAAATAAAGAACGATATCTGTTTTTTAAATTAAGATGCTTATTATGCATTGTCATAAGAAAAAATGTGAGAACCCATGACAAACAAGCATTGGAAGCATGTCCAAGAAGGTAATCTTGGAGCAAGAGACACTTGATGCAAAACACTATGAAGTGGTGATGCTTATAAATAGTACTTGATATATGATGGGTAATCTTGGAGCAAGAGACATTTGATGCAAAACACTCTGAAGTGGTGATGCTCATAAATAGTACTTGATATATGATAAGCTTTTGGAAGTGCAAGATGGTGAGAATGCCTATACAGTTTGAAAGCGGTTGTGAGAGATGAATACAACATTAATGATTTTTTTTCTTCCTTGAATGTGTTTCTTCCCAAATAAACATGGAAGGATAGTCAATTTAGGAACATATTAAGAATCAAAGATATTAACAATAGATGAAGATTGGTTGTGATCACCTTGAAAGGGTTTTTATTGTCTTTTGAAAAGTTTATTGAAACATTTATTTTAACGCCCGAGTAACAATGCAATAAATTAATTCAAAAAGATAGCTGGAAATAATTTGCCAATCAAAGATGTTTTGATGCCCAAAATGGTATTTGTAGAAATTTCACTTCTCTAACAGGCTTTCAAGCTAACTCATGTTAACAATGTTTAATAAACCATCTCAATCAACCATAGATAGCTGAAAATGAAATTTCACTCATAAACATATATGAACTGGAAGCACAAGAGAAGTCCTACCAAAATACTGAGAACATAATTAACATAACAACCATGCACAGAAAAAATTTAGACTCAGATATTTTAGCCAAAATGGCCCAGGCAAAAACCCCAACTGGGGAAAACCTGTGTGAGAAATTTTATTTATTTATCTTTTTAGGAAGAAATTCTATAGCAGCAAATATCTCAGCAATTTAAGTAACTTATCTCAACCTAGAAGACTGATGCTCTGCCTCGAAAACAATGCCAAAGTATGTGCACTGTATGGTCTTCACCTTGGCTTATGTGCCAACTTTTACAGTAGTAAAAATTCTAGAATTTTGTGCCAGCTCTGCACATAAATTCGTGTCAACTCTGTAGCAGTTTCACATTGTACAAACTGTTGATATTAATGCACTGTATGGCCTCATTATATCGCTGAGACAACTACTCAGATTTTGTGCCAGTGTCCTGGGAATGCGTGCAACCAGTCTAGGAATGCGTGCTACCAATTCTTCTCGAATTCTGAGCCAACTACCTAGAAAAATGTGCCTCCTCTTAGCTTTTGTACGGTCCTTGAAGTATGTGCCAAAATCTCTCTGCTTTACTTCCTTGGAAATCGTGCCAACTATCTCAGCCAACTCCTCTCCTTCTCATGAACTCGATTTCTCAAGATTTTCTCAAGCAATTCTCTCTTGCTCCAACTCTCTTGGATGTGTGCAAATATGATGAGGGAATGCTTATTTAATTAAAAAACATTCTCTCTTGGTTTGCCTCTCGAGGGTAATTAAAGAGTCATCTAATCCAAGGGCCCACAATAGATTAGATCATTATTAGTCCCTGCTGTAGGTATTGAGACTATATATTCTGCTCTACTCTAATAATTTGCATGGTGGCATAAAATGACTATATAAATAACTACAGTTTATAGAAAATAAAGATTTGTTGATTTTTTTAATAAAAAATCTTTCCAAATGTGTTACACTTTCATTGGGGTATAGGATGTGATTTGACTAATTTTATCATTACCAACTATTAATAAAAATTATAAATAAAAAAAAATACTTTCACAACCTTAGTTACAAACTTTAATTTCTATCCATGGTTCATCAACCAACGATTCATTGCCTGCAGACTGTAAAAGCATTGGATATTGTTCTTTGCCAGACTATAAAAGCATTGGCTTGTTTAGGTTCTTTTTACTTAACAAGGAGGCGTGCTACCCCGAAGTTCAAAGGAGGTGCTAGGTGAAATATGTGATAAATGCTTTATTGCATGCCGCCTTAGGGCAGTCCAATAACAGAGTATCAAACGTCTTTCCCCGGTTGGAATGCCCTCTGTTAAATGCATGGTGTTAAATGCCTGGACGCTCTGGATCACTGGAACGCAGAGAGACTCGTGCCTGTGCAACCGCCACCCATAACCATTTGCCTTTGCCTTGGTAATAGGTTTTATATTCCAGAGTTGCATCGAATTATGCACCAAATTGTGTGTGAATTGAGCAGAGGATACTTAATACATAATCGATTGTTTGTTAGAGTCCTTGCTACAGCAAATAAAACTGTTTTTCGTGAGCAACCTGTGATTTTGTGAGCGATTGTTTTTGCATTTTTGAGGTTTCTAGGTTTCCATTGTTCCACTGCATTTAACAAACTGTTTTTCGTGAGCAACCTGTGAGCGTTTTTTTTTGCATTTTTGAGGTTTCTATGTTTCAATTGTTCCACTGCATTTAACGACTGTAAATACAAACTCAGAGCAGCAATTTTTTGTGGGATATGCCTTTTTCGACCGTTCAAATCTTCTCATAAAATTCCAGTTCTTGTGGCCGCATTTTTAGTTGCATCCGTCTTACAGCGATGGTTTCGGTGGTCATTCAACATAGAATTATTTTTTTCTCCGTCTCTATGGTTTTGGAGGTGTTCGGTGGAGGTCATATTCTATTTTCCCTTAGTTCTAGTGATGTTTAGTGGTAAAGTGTGTGCTATATTCCAAATTGTGTTATCCAAAGGTTTGGCCAATTTCTTCCGAAGTATCTCGTTGACTATCAAGCATATCAATTTCCGATGGAAGGCATTGGTTTCCTTGGTATTCATGATTTATATGATTTATACAATGTACAGATGGTGGCTTTTATATTACTAAATTTAATTGCAGTTCTTGCTCCATCCTCCTCTGCTCCAGGTTTGCAGAGGCTCCAGCGGGAAAATTTTGGCATGATTATAGGTAATTTGAATCCCAGCAGAGCATGGCAAACCGTGGTTGGACGGTTAGGCACATACTGATTACTGCAGACTGCATATATGAGTGTCTTGCAGGCCCTCCAAAGTTTGCATTAAGTTCAGAGTTTGTATTTTATTTTCTTTCTTTCTAGAATGTAGTGCAGTTTTATGAAAGTTTTGTAATTAAGTTCAGTGTTTGTGTTTTATTTTCTTTCTTTCGAGAAAGTAGTGCAGTTTTATGAAAGTTTTGTAACCTGCAGAGAGGTGAATGTTCTTAAACGAAAGTGTAAGGTAAGGTGTGCAATGCTTACATTGTAACGGTTTTCATCCCGCCACAGTTATCAATAATCACACATTTGTGTCAAAAAAATGGAGAAAGAGGTAATTTCTTTACCAGATTTCTTTCCCAAGTTCTTACCATTTTCGAGCATGGCGGTTATCCAACTTAGCAACCTATTTTAATAAACATATTAAAATATTAATTGTAAAAAACTATTAATATTGTTTTTTAAAAGTTAATCAGAACTTTTTTCGCATTCATTCGAGCTCGCCAGTTTTTGATATAGGCTGTTATTTTGGTTTTTGTTATATTTCATGACATTGCATGGCAAGGCACACGACAGAAAAACCCATGTTCCCACCTGAATACATAAAGCCTTTTGTTCACTTATAAGCATATTTATTAAGTTAGTTCCACAGATTGGATTTAGAACGTAGTTTCGCGCAGGCACTATATCTCGGGAGAACATTTTATATAATTTCTCAGTCACTATTTTTTATCTATACAAACTCATTTTTTTGCAAGTTGGAGAATCACTCATCGGGAAACTTAAATGGATTTTCTTCTTTCAGAATAATGTAAAATCGCACAATTTCTATATGATAGTCTGGATGGATTCATGGATGGGCAACATATTATTTAGAAATTTATATTTTATGCTACTCTGAAATTTTTGTTTATTTAGGAAGTTACTATTTTTGGACTTAATTTGTAAATAAAATTGATACAAATTTTACTAAAAAATATTATTATATTTTGGAAAATTATAATTTCTGTAAATTTTTGTTTTTGATATATATCTTTTTTTGGAAAACTTATATTTTCAAGAATAATCAATTTTGAAATACTTTTATTTTCAGTGATTATTAATTTTGTTTCTTTACGAAGTCATTATGAAATTTTTGTTTATTTAAGAAGTTACTATTTTTGGACTTAATTTGTAAATAAAATTGATAAAAAATTTACTAAAAAATATTATTATATTTTGGAAAATTATAATTTCTGTAAATTTTTGTTTTTGATATATATCTTTGTTTGGAAAACTTATATTTTCAAGAATAATCAATTTTGAAATACTTTTATTTTCAGTGGTTATTAATTTTGTTTCTTTACGAAGTCATTATTTTTGAAAAGTTTCTTTGTTTAGAAACTTTTATTTTCAACTAGACTATTTTTTTTATTTTTAATGGTTGCTATTTTTAGAAGGTTTTATGGAAATTTTTATTTCTGCAAAGTTTCCTATTTTCATCGTTATTTTTCATCATTGTTGAGTGTAATTTTTATTGCAGCCATGTAGAAACCAATGTTCCCTTTTGCAAACATAGAAGTTAGAACCTTATCCCAATGAGATCTATATTTTTCAAGATCTAAGAATATAATATGGTTGGGGTTAAAAGGGGCAAAGAAATTTCAAACAAGGAAAGAATAGAATCGGTGAAATTGAGGGTAAGATTTTGAGTGATGCCCATAAAGATAAAGCTAGAACTTATGGTGCCTTTTACGGAGAAGTGAATTCTTCATCTTTGCATTAGGAGTCATGTTTATTTGATTGATTGATAATCAGACTCATGAATAAAATCAAAGAACTTTTGCAAACATCTTTGTAACTTAGAGGGCCATATCCCTCAACTAGAATTGACATGATAAGTTAAAATTCAGACATCTATATCAAACACTAGAGCCATGGTCCCTACCTTCCCTTTGCCTATTCCTACTAGCAATTAAGTTAAGAAAATTTTCAATAGCATCATGACCCAAAATAACTTTTACTCATAGCAACTTTGGTTTATATTGCAATTTTTTTATTGTGAAGAAGGAAGGACATAATAAGCTGATTTCTGGACTATTAACATTTCAAATATACAATGAGTTTAAATTAGATTTCAGCAACAACATTTTTGGTTAAGGGATTTGGCCATTTATAGTTGAAGTTTCTTATAAAATATGATTGTTTTGTCTGAAATTGCATTAATGTGTTATCATTAACTTATCATTTTGTTAACAATAACATTGTTTATTTGTTTTTTAAATATATAGTTATTGGTTGATATTTAATATTGATGTTTGTTTTTGTACAACAAAGCAGGGACTAAGCTGCATGCAGCTCTTGTTCTCTCTATAAATTAAATTCATTCTCCTACCACTTAAATAAACCAAAAGTCACTATAACAATAAAGTGAATTAATTGTTCATCTCAAGCAATTAATACAAGGGTCATGTCCCCTTTTTCCTCATTAATTACTTAGGCATAAAATGACTAGGAGAACACTTCCTAGGTACAATTTCAATAATATTTTGGGAAAACTATATTGGAATGCTAATATAGGTTGATTTGAGAGGAGGTTGGGAATACATGAGGATTTATAGCCCTAAAATTGATTGGAGAAGGACAAAGGCTTTTTAGAAGGATTAATATTCTATTTTCTATTTACAAGCGAAAAGTTTATAAACTAATTCAAGAAATACATGCTTGTTGAATCTTAACACATAAAGGAATGATGACACTTATGCACACTTGATATACCTAGAAACCCTTATGAGGAAAACCAACAAAGTCAATGCCACACCTCTTTATCATCTTAGTAACAAAAACAATTTACAATGCAATATCTAGGTATTCTGAAATCTCCTTCAACTCTAATATGTCAAGCAATATTAAATTGCAATGATTATAAAGCCATGTGGTTAAGCCACCAAAAACCCACAAATATGCTTATAATACTCTCCACAAAATAGGGAGTGATTTTTTTTAGGTTCACAACCCCAAGTTCTACAAAAATGTGTGAGTGCACAATCTATACCTATAGAGAATAAAACACTTCCAACAAGAATAGTTGATACATTTAAGGTAACAATGTCACAAGATGAAGGATTAGTGATAAATTCTTTAAAACATAATACGCACTAAAGGCTTTAGAGCATGAAAATTCCTTGACTTAATTCATTCTTATGTTATATAAAATAAATAAATAGAATACTTAGGACTTCAATCTTGTTGCTTATAAATTCCTTGACTTAATTCATTCTTATGTTATATAAAATAAATAAATAGAATACTTAGGACTTCAATCTTGTTGCTTATCATTTTGACCTGATATGTTTACCCTTAAAAAAACCAAAAAAATAAAACCATATAAGTTCATTATTACTTAAACAATGTATGTATATTTTCCATTTGTGTAATGATCTATGATCTTTAATTTCATTTTAATCATAAATTTATTCACAAATTAATAATAATAAATAATAAATAATTTTAATCTTAAATTTATCGATAAATTAATAAAATAAACAATAAACATTTTTAAAATATATATACTAAATTTGTGGACTTCTTTAGTTGGATTAGCTCACCCTTCTAACCTAACTTTGTTATTCCTTCTTTTGATTTTTATATATTATAATTTGTTTGTTTTGATTTGATTTGATTTATATTAATCTAAAAGAGTGAAATGGAAGTTAAATAAACAATGACACGGTTTGGGATTGCTGGTTTATATTATACATGAAACAAAAAGGTAATTAAAAAATCTATAAAGGTATGCAAATTGTTGGTTAAGGTCATCTAATTTATTTGCAATTTTTAACGATTAAGGAGTCTAATTTATGTACAATTTTGATTAATCATGCTTGAGAATTTTGCCAACTATGTTAGCAAAAATATGATACTTTTGCTACATAATTATCTTACTCCTTGATGAAACAACTTTTGTTTTTGTCACTTAACATGTCTTTATAAACAACTAATTGAAAGCTTAGTCTACAACATCACTAACACCTTTGACACGTCTCCCTAAATTATATGTTCATAATTTCCAATGACCAACATCACTAATCCAAAATGGTTCACTATGCAATGTCATCTATTTGGTAGTTTTTCAGTGGCATTTTAGGGGCATGTCATATTTTGGTGATTCAGGGTCTTGAAAATTTTAGAGGTGGGGCATTAAATGACCATTTTGGGCTCAAACTTTGTGGGTGAAGTTCTCACCCTTATTACACTATTCTACACACTGGGATTTTTCTAACGACATAAATATCACCTTAATCAGATTTTGTGTGAAAAGTGATGCCTCTTGCAAGTTGTGACCTCCATGGTTTTGAGTGATTGCCACATCAAATCCCATTACTCACACATAAACTCCCATTACTCACACATGTGGGGTTTTAAGAATATTCTAGAGGGTTCAAACCCCTAACCCTAATTGGGAGTTAAAGCATGCAAAAGCCCTAAACCTAACCTTTGATGGCTTTTAAGAGATGTCAGACACTGGGTTGCTAGGACATGAAGGTGTTTCATTTTTCTTGTGTTGATTATTGTTCCATAGTTGAGGAGAGAAAGGGAGTGGAAAATTGTGAGCATAACAAAGGAAGTAGCAACCATACATACCATGATGTCTATAGTAACTCCAAACCACGTTAATCTTTCTTTGTATTTGTATTTCATATCTGAAAAGAAAAGAGCAAGGCATAGTCGTCACCTTCTATTTGGGTTTTCTCATATTGGTTTCCTAGGGTACATCTCATGTTCATTGCGTGGATGGCGTGGCATTTGTTTTAGTTTCTTTTATTTCATTCTCAATGCATTTTGATGTTTTTAGCACTAAGCTAGTAATATTAAATTTTAATTTTAAGTAAATATTGCATAACAAAGATGTTGTAGATACCTATAAATATCTATTATGACTAATAGTTCCATTGGAATATCCATGACAATTTATAGATCATATCGATATCAAAGCCTAGGTTTCTTTGGGGTTTTGTGGAAAATTGTGGGATCTAGGAATTGGATTAAAGAAAGAAGTCTGACAAAGCATAACCATGATGGTAGATGAATACAATAAAAATCCAAGGGATGACTTGGAGTATAGATTTTCAAAGCTAAAAGAACATGTCTCTAGCATCTCTTGCAACATGACAATCCTCATTACGACATTAGAGAGAATGTTCAAACCTTTTGAGGAATTTGGTAGATATAACTAAGAAGTTGTCTTTGACGAAAAATATATAGACAAAGAAGAACCATAAAAGGAACTAGAGAAAGAGAGACCAAGTTCCATCATCATCTCTTCCCAATTTTTGTTCACAATGAAAGAGAAATCGAACATCAAACCCTATTAAGGTGAGATTAATGTTGTCAAGTTGAATCAATGGTTGAGCAATTAGAAGTTTATTTTATTGTTCATAACACAGGAGAAGAGAAAAATCTATCATTTACTCGATTAAAGTTAAAGGGATATTCCCAAACATGGTGGAAAATCCTGTTGGAGATGTGTAGAATCAAGGATGATTCCCTAGTAACTAATTAGGAGGTGTTTAAAATGCTCATTAGACCCCAAATTTACCTTACTAGTTATGAAGAGGTCCAATGGATCCATTGGCATTAATTCTAGTAGAAGCAAGGGTAGAGTGTACACGAGTACACCATTGAGTTCAGAAAACAAACCATTATGTTAAGAATATATCCCAAGAACCTAGATGTACTCCTCAAGTATCTTGGTGATCTCAACATTGATTTAAATAGGAAATTGATACTCTTTAAACCTAGGATCATTGACAAGGCATATGTGCAAGCACAATATATGGATATGTATAAGAAGAAAGGAACTAAATGGTTCCATGTAGACAAACCATCAAGGCACTTCCAAGGAGGGGAAGAACTAGAAAGGAATCATACGAAGATGAAAACCATTGCACATCAGTGCAAGGATCCAATCAACCATTGTAATATCAATGGCCATACCAAATATACATGTCAAAAACATCCAAATATGAATCCAAAGAACTAAAAGGAGGCGGACAAGAAAAAGAACATGCTAGATGTGTATTTAGGTAATAAAATTGAAAGTAGCTTAGATGTAGACAAAAATATTGTTTCCACTGCAAGCAAAATGAGGTGAACCTAAGTAGACTCCACCCCAAGGAAGAGAAGGAGACGACTAACTCTTCCTTATTAAGATCTAGGTCAGGAAGATAAATCATATGCTCTATTTGATTCCAATTCAGTGGCCAACCTCATAGTAGAGGATGTGGCAAGTAAGATTGGATTGGAAGTCCATGACCATTGTCTTCCATACTAATTGGGATGGGTAAATAAGGATGTAGAGCTCAGGGCCAATAGGTAGTGTAATATTGGATTTTTTATAAGTGCAAACTGCATTAAAGAAGTGGAGACAGATGTAGTACCACTTGATGTGTGTGGTGTAGTGTTTGGAATCCCCCACATGTACACGAGAGATTCAATCTTCATAAGGAGAGAAAACCAATATCACTTAATCAAGGATGGAAGAGAAAATACCTGGAAGACCACTTTCAAAAAAATGCACAATTTTGAATGAATGGTTGGTAATTCCTTTTGGTTTATCTAATGCATTGACAACATTTATGTGTTTGATGAATGATGTATTGCATCTCTTTCTAGATTCATTTTTAATAGTGTACTTGGAATCAATAACTCTACATGGGAAGAACATATATGACATTTCATGCACATGTTAGAGATATTGAAATAGTATCAATTGCTAGTAAACCTTAATATATGTGATATTTCTTAATGGTCCTTGGTGTACTTGGGGTACGTGATTGGTGGAGGGGATGTAAAAATTGTTCCTATGGAGATGGAGGCCACAAAAAAGTAACCAAATCAAGCTGAATTTAGGAGCTTTGTGGGAGTATCACATTACCTTGGAAAGTTTATAACATCATTTTCAACTATGGCTCACCACGCCATGCCATAAGAATCAATGTCAAGAGTTTCTAGCAGGGGAAGAATCGACAGAGGGATTTTGAAGAGCTAAAATGAAAGATTAGTCAAGCATTGCTTTTCTCATTGTCCAAATTGTATAATCCCTTCGAAGTGGAGACGTATGCAAGTGGATATGCTATGGGAGCATCCTTGATGTAATGAGGTAACCTATTATTCTATAATTCTAAAATGTCTTATGGCATAGTATTGAAATACCCCACATATGACAAGGAGAATTATGATCTAGTACGAGCTGTTGAGAAATGAAAGCATAATCTGATGGGAAAGGAAACCATCATCCAAACTTATCACCATCTTCCACAAATTTTGTAATCTTGGTGTAAGCTTCAACAAAAATATACTACTAGTGGATATGTTTTTTACAACAAACTTCATCTTATCATTAAATATGAGAAGGGAAGTACTATAAATTGGAAAACAAGCTCCGAAGGCCACCCATATCCAATATCATAGCTTTTGGGTACTCTTATGCACATGGATCCTTTCATCCATGATGCATACAAATCATAATACATAAAATATGAGGACTTCAAGGATGTATTTCAATAGCTACAAGGTCAAAGTTTTGAAGAACATGATAGCAAGGATCATTGCCATCTGCAAGGTGGGTTTCTCTACATGTTGGATAATCTCTGTGTTTCTAAAGGAGAACAATTTCAACTTATTAGAGAGGCTCATATATCTAATGTTGTAGGGAATTTCAGTGTTGGGAAAACAATGGAAAAATAATGGCCAACTTATAAATGTATCATGTATTGGCCTAGAAGGAAATAAGATGTATCTTGCTTTATTAGAGGATGCATACTTTGTTGAATGAGCAAACCTAGTAATGTGAAGCAAGGTTTATACCATCCTTGACATGTACCAACTAGACCATGGTAGGCATTTCCATCAATTTCATGGATGGTTTGATAAGAACTAGGCAGGGACATGATTATTTATTTGTGGTAGTGGACAAGTTCAAAGTAAGATGTGCATTTTCATGCCTTGTAAAAAGATCATCAAGGGACACGATGCAACAATCATGTTCTTGGAAAATTTTTGGGTGCACTATGGGATAACAAAGATCATCATCTCAGACAAATATACTATGTTTCTTAGTGTCTTTTGGACTAAAATTTGGGGAAATATGGACACCAAATTGAAGACATATACAACTTTGAATCGACAGATGGACGACCATACATAAGTCCACTTGAAGAGTTATAATTAGAAGCATACAAGGACCTAAGACAAAGTTTAATTTATATTCAACACTCTTATAACCTAGTAGTCCACATTTCCATGAGTAAGGCCCCTTTTGAAACTTGATTTGGATATTTTCCACCTGCTCCATTAGATGCTGTATATGGATAAAAAGGAGAAAGATAAGACACCATAGGATAACCATTGAAGGATGAAATATTTGTTGACAATATTAGGTAGATCCATTTGAAAATACATGAGACATTGAAGCAGTCCCACAAAAAGTAAAAGGCGTGGCATTGCCAACATAAAATTGAGATGCCATTCAAGGTAGGGGACTAAGTTTGTTGCATCTAAACAAATAAATGTTAAATGATCCTGGTAAGAAGATCAATTCTATGTGGTATGGTCCATTTGAAGTGTTGGAGTAGTCATCTAATAATACTTATATTATCAATCTACATCCATATATGCACATTCACTTAGTAGTGAATGCAGAAAATATGAAACTCTATGAGCCTTCTATGTTAGTCTAGGATAATGATAAGCAAGTTCTACCTATGATAGAGGACTTAGCACTACAAGTTATAGGAAAAGTAAGTATATGATACAATTTTGTAGAAGAATTCTAGAACAACTAAAGCGAGACAACAAGAACTCTAGTAGGTTGGGTTGAAAGGAGAACTTCTACGAAAGTCCAAATGGTAATATAGCGAGAAGGTAGAGGAACAATTTCCTCACCTCCTTCAGTAAAATTTGGCAACCAAAAGCCTCTCAAAATGGGGTGGCATGATCCAAAATGGGTCACTATGTAATATTTGATCTATTTTGGTACTTTTTGAGTGGAAACGCTAGAGATTTTGATTTATAATTCCTATTTTATGGGTAGGTAATATTTTAGTGATTTTGGGTCCTCAAACTTATAGAGCCCATTTAGAGAATTAAAAGGTTGTTGTCAGGGCAAAAAATTAATGGTTAAAGTATGTAGAACTCCTACACTATTCTACATGTCAAGGTATTTTGAACGGTGCAAATATCACCTCAATTGGAGTTTGTTAGAGGAATTTATGCGTACCACAAGTTGATATATGCTTTTGACCACCATGATATTAAGTGGATGCTACATCAAATCCCATTACTCACACACGTGGAAATAGCCAAAATTGATAGTTTCAAGAAGATTCTAAAGGGTCTAAAACTCTAACCCTAACCACATGTGACTATAGAGACATGTTAAATATTGGGTTGATTAGGTAGGAAAGGGCTCCATTCTTCTTGGATTGATTATTGTTCAATACTGGAGTAGAGAAAGGGTGTTGGATGTTGTGAGAAGAACAGAGGAAGTTGAAGACATTGTAGTAGCCATACACGATACATTGTCTATGGAAACTCCATAGTGAGTTTATATTTATTTTATTTTCATTTTATATATATGAGAAGGAAAGAGTAAGGTATAGTCCTCACCTTTTGGTTGGGTTTTCTACTATTGGGTTTCTGAAGGTACATATTTTGTTGATGGCGTGGTAGTTGTTTTGGATTCCTTTATTTAATTCTCTACTTATATAAGTAATTTGAGTTCTAAGCTAGTAATATTAAATTTAATCTTGATTCAACACATAATTATTTTTTTGCAAAAACTCGTAAGATCTATTGTGGCAAATTGTTGCCGTGGAATATCCATGATAGTTTATAAATCAAAGGCTGATTTATTAATGGAAATTTTTTAGTATTACAATAGTCTACAAATTTCCTTAGCACCACTGTAATAACCCTTAGCGAGTCTACTATAGGGATATTACTCAAATGACATAAAATCTTAAAATTCATAATTTTTTTTCCTTTGCAAATATTAAAGAAAAAGATACTACATCAAATCATAAAAAATGACTAAAGAAATAAATATTATTTATATCCAAATCAATTCGATGATGTCCATAATTTCGACTAGTGCAAAGCAATCTTCCATTCCAATGGCAGGCATAGGGGAATTACACTCCAAGGATGATTTTCCTCCCAACCATAAAAAACAACAAGAAACTGATGATGCCCTTGATGCAGGGCTTTAGTTCAATGAGATTACTTAATGTCCCTCACCTAAAGATATACTAAAAATAAAATTCTCTTCCCAAGTGATAGCAACAATTATCCATAATTTCAAATTGATATAATCCACTAGGTGGTGGAGAGGCTTATGGATATAACAATACGTTTCCTTTTAGGGTCCTACTGTGAAGGACATCTACCATTCTTGGTCATAATGACTAGTAGCTTTAATGATTGGGTTCTTCTAAATAATGCAAGGCACAAATGGACTTTAGTATGTCTTGTAGGCTAAGCACATCCCCAACCCCATCCTACCCACTTAGACAATATAATGAATTTTTTTCAACTAATCCATTAAATTCCCATATAGGTGACCAAAATAAACCTCCCCACAAAGGAATGCCTCCCCCCCAAGAACACAACTAGAATATATAACAAAAGAAGTCTAAGAGTACTTTAATTCCCCTCTAATACCAAAAGAAACAACTTACTTTCCTTTGTCACTAGTATCTAGAAACATAAATTTACTCATCTTTCACCCTAATACTGAAGCGTAAAAGCTTCTTAATTGTAGTAAATACTCTAAAATGCCCACAAATAATCTGAGGCCCACATTTCGATGGTAAATAAGATATTTATAAATTGATAAGATGATTACAATGTAATGAGAGGCCCCGTATAAATAATTCCAAGGTTATGTCCCTTTGATAATTATTGTTAATGACTATTATTAATATTATTATTTAATATCTATATATTTTAGGTTTGTTACATTGCCTTCCCCTTAAGGGAAGCTTTGTCCTCACAGCTTTATTGAAGACAAAGGTTATGTTTGATTTTTTGTTTGAATTGTCATCTCTAGATCATTTCTTTTAGTATTTATGACACTTGAGGAAATGAGGCGATACGAGTTACGAATTCCACATAAGAACTGTCACATCGTTTATGATGTGGTCCATCCGAGATCTATTTTTATCGGAGCTATTTGATCGCTTTGTGGGATGGGTATTTTCGTTTGTTGCTTAGTATTTTGATTTGATTTTCTTGCTTGTTTGACATCGTAATTCCTCGGTGTATGTTCATTTTGACCCTGTCGTTGGTCAAAATGACGTTTGTAACTGGGGTGTCGACGAGGAGTTCTTGTTGTTTGTTTTCCTGCTAAATTGACTCCTTTTTTAACTGTGACGAGGATTGAATTTGTATTTAATTCTTCTTCTTCAACTTGAATTTGTTTTATGGAGAGTCCAGATGCTTCCTTTTGGATTTGCGCTACTTTGTCCTCCAGTAGATTGTTATTACTCTGAATTTTCTCAAACCTTTCGTCTTGCGACTTTTTGTCCTCTTTTAAATTCTTGATTTGTTCTTCTAGTTCCCGATTAATGTTTCTTAAGCATTGGTTTTCTTCCTCTTTATCCAGTAGTTTTCCTTCGATATCTTCGTTTGATTGTTCTAACTTTTTGGTACTTCTCAACTTCCTGATTTTTCCAATTAATGTTTTGATATGTTTTCTTAACCGATATATTTCTTCATTGTTATTTGATAACATTCTCTTGGCATCTATAATCTCCAGCTTATGTGTCTTTCTAATGTCATCATACTGTTGCTGGAGTTTTTCCTTTTGTTGTTGGTGTTGATGTAACTCAGATTCTTGATTTTATAACTTTCTCCAGACTTGCGCCAATTCAACATCTTTGTCCATGATGAGCTTGTTTAGACGCTTTATTTCTTCTTCTAAATCATTATCACTTCCATATGGTGATTTGTCATCATTTTTTGACTTTTTGATCTGGTCTTCTAGGTTTTGATTGTGAATTTTTAAACATGAGATTTCTTTATCGTGATCAGATAACATTTTCTTGTTATCTCTTATGGTTAGTTCCAGATGTCTCTTTTGATTCCATAAGCGATGATTCTCATTGTCTCTCCATTCTTTCAACAAATTCTGCATCTCAACCTCAACTTGTAGACATTTATTGATCGCCTTTCGTCCAATGCTGCTTGTAATTGTGACTTCATTTCTGATTTTGAATTTGCCATAATTCCTGGCTTTGGACGATAATTGGTCTTCTTGACTTGATTTCTTTTTTGACTTGGTCTTCTTTTGACTTTGATTTCCTTGGTGATAGATAGTCTTCGACTTTTTTGATGATAGAGGTTCTTTGACTTCCTTGACAAGTCTTCCTTTGACTTCTTCAATGATGGATGATAGGTGGCTGTCGATTTCTTTGATGAATGTTCCTTTGAATTTGATTTTTTTTTTGACAATGAGGGTCTTCTTATAACTTGATATTGTTCTTGTATGATAACTGATCTTTAACTTCTTCTACAGTAATTTTTCCTTCCTTTGACTCTTTTTTTTTGTAGTATAAACTAATAATTATAATGGATTATAATTATTATTATGTGAAATAATAATATTATGCATAATTATTATTATTATTTATAATAATAATATTATTATGAAATTTCAAGGACTGGATATCAACAATGGTCTTTGATTCTTCTTGTTTTCTTTCTTAATAGGTCAAATAACCCCTTTTTTTCCCAAAATTTTTTATTATAAAATAATAATTATTATTTCTTTTTGATTTTTTTTATAATAATAATTATTAATTAATTAATTAGTAATATTATTCTATTAATGTTTTATAAACTATATATATAGTTTTATTTTTTTCAAAAATTAAAATATTTTTTGAAATCCGTAGAGGGAATTAAGATTTCAAGCCCTATCGTGAGGAGGGAATATGTGGATGAAGAATGACATGGAAGAGATGGATGGGATATGGGAATGGATGAGGATGAATGGAAGGAGATGGAGGCGTTGGGGGAGGATGAACAAGAAGGAGGAGTGAAGAGCACGGGAGTGAGGGATGGCGGGAGTGAAAGAAGGAGATGCTGGGCAGAGGTCAGAGATGGCGGGAGTGAAGAGTAGAATGGGGGCAACAGTAGTGTGGGGTTGGGATTACAATGCACAAGAAAGATGGAGAAGGAGGCAGTGGCAGAGGGCGGAGGGAATATGGTGCGGAAGTGGAGCAGAAGCTGCGGTGGTTGTGTGAAGCTGCAAGGTTTGGACGCAGGGTGACTGGATGAGTGGGAGGGGGAGATGTATGCAGGCGGATGGAAGGGCGTGGAGCGAAATGAAAGGGTGAGAGCGTGAAGGTGCTTCCTGTGGGAGTCCTAGAGATAGGAGGAAAAGTATGGGAGGGAGTGGTTTGGTTGAGAGAGGGGAAGCCCTAGTCATGGGGGAGAGGTGGATGTAGGATGGAGGGAGGGGAGTGCAGGCGTGAGTTGGGGAAGAAGCGAGGAGCACCGGATAAGGAGTGTGGCAGGATTGGAGTAGCTAAAGGGAGATGGAAGGGTGCGAATGTTTGTGTGTGAGAAGCTGGGGATTTAGGAAACCCTAGAGTTAATGGAAAAATTCCAAGGTTCAAAGAAACTTTGAGATGATGGCTATCCGCTGGATCAGAACCCGGTGTTGGCAGGGAGTTTGGTAAGATGGTATCGCAGCATATCTGATGCTACGAAAAGGTAGAAGATGGCACAAAAGGCGACGACAGAAGATGATTTTGTGCATGTATGGGTTAATTGTACCGCGGATTGCGGGTTTTGGGTTATTTGGACCATGTAGTATGTAATGATGAGTCAGTCATACCGTAGAACGCAGGTGTTTGGTCGTTTTGGACTAGGTCAGTTAGAGAGTGGGTCATTTTTCCATAATGTCAGTTAGGAAGTCGTTAGTAAGTGGACAAGAATTGTAAGGCGGAAGCCTATATATAGATAAGAGTTGTAAGTGTTAGGGGACAACTTGCTGGGGAATAAGAGGAATCTTTGATGTTGGTTATTTTCGGTATGTTGTGATGTCAAGAATCATTGCAGAGATCTAGTTTTTGAAAAGACATTGTATATGGGTTAACAATGATAATATGATGAAGCTATTTTGGTACAATCTCTGTGTTCAATTTGTTCGGTTCTGGTAATGAGATGATGCACTATATAATTAATGTCATGTTTCTCTGATGTGATATTTTCTTTGCAATTACTGTTTTTACAATGATGAATGTTTGGGTTGAATGGTGCTTTAATACTATGCTCAATGCTTGAAGATCTCTGTTCCGGTTATGCACTAAGTTTAAGTATTCTGGCCGCAACCTTCCTCCTTCATTCGGCGGAAACATGCCGTTCCGTCTGCCCTTCTTGGACGCCTCGGGAGAGACCTCATCTGTTCCGCAGGTGTTGCTGGGTGGGATAAAACCTGTTCAGGCCGGTGCCCAGGGAGACTGAGGTATGCGTCGACAGTGAGAGGAACCCCTCGACTGGGTTCGGGCCAACAAATGGTTCCATTTCCGGGACCATGTTTGAAGTGAAAGGAGGAGATGTTGTGGCACCCGACGAAACCAGAGATCCAAGAATGGTTTGATCAGAAGTTGTAGGAATTCGCTGAAGAGGAAAGCCGGAACACTCGATTGAAAGTAGGATAGTGGGTAGATAGATACATTCACGACGGACCGCATGAATGGTTCTTCTGTGAGTTCCCGGTCCCATTGTTCGAATGGTTGGCAAAGTTGACATTCCAGAAGAGGAACTTCCAAGGTGGCGAACCGACGACCTGGACCCCCGAATTGATTCAAGAATTGCAGGAAGTTGATAATAAAGCATCACGGGTTGTCGAAGTGTGGTTCAATAGCATCCTAGATGGCTATATCACAGAGTTCATGGTTGATAATTAGAAGTCCTACAGTGAAGCTGAAAGATATTTTTTTCGCAAACCTCGGGGCAGGTTTTTACTGTCACTTCAACTGTTGATCAAGATGCTTATTTGTGAAAAGGGTATATTGAAGATGCATCTTGATCAGTAGATAGCCTGGTGGGCGGAGGCCGTGGGTACCGCGATAGCTGGGGGGAGGTGCATGGAATGTTAAGGGGTAGATGGGTGCAGGTCATGATGAGACTGTGAGTGAAGCCGAGGAAGAGAGTGGTCTTACGAGGGGAGGAGGATGGGAGAAGGTCCTACTGCGGTCGAACTGCAAGATTGTGAAGGAAGACCACACAAGATGAAACGAACTCACAGTCCAGACAAGGACGGTCAGGATACACCCAGGATAGAGGCAGGACCAAACCCCAGCACCAACGCACCCACACCTCCGCTCACTATCTCTTAGATAGCAAGAAATACCACTTCGACACCTCCAAGTTCGTCAATCCCACAGAAGTTAATTGGTAGTAGTACAACGAAAGGAGGAAGGAAGCCTAGAATGGCGGGTGATGATGCTAAGTTACCGTTGTTCCATGGGAGTGCGACAGACAACCCATAATAATATTGGTTTTTGTGTGAAGCGATCTGGACCATCAAACAGGTCACCGATGATGCTGCTAAAAAAGGACAGTTAGCCACGACCCCACGAGGCCATGCATTAGATTGGTTTATGAAATTCGTTCTAGTCTCGACAGGAGCCCCAGAGAAGTCACTAGATGAGATTCGAGATGGTTTGATTGCTGAATTTAGAAGGCCCAAATCCGAGGCTCAATATATTACAGAATTGAAAGAAATTAAGCAGTATCCCAATGAAACGGTATGGGATTTCAACCAGTGATTCAAGACACTGATGGAAAAAGTCAGTTTTGATATGAGCATTGCCCAACATAAAGAATGGTTCATTGCGGCACTACTACCACATATTCGGCTACCATTGATGCACCAAAATATCTCAACTCGCAACGAAGCTCTAGAGATTGCAATGCGATTGGAGGCATTGCCGATTGGAAAAAATGCAGCCGGGATGTCGTAGATACAAACACAACTCGCTAACTTAACTATACAACTGCAAGATTTGAAGAAGGGCAAGGAGCAACGCGACGATGTTTGGTGTACACGATGTCGAGGAGAAGGGCATACGAAGGACAATTGCCCAGACTTCTGTAATTATTTGGTTTCAAGAGCGCAAAATCCATTGAATGTTGGTAGCATGCCGTGGTGTCGCGTTTGCTAGGTGTATGGGAATAGTCACGACAATTGCCCATATATGCAGAAAATGGTCACCACCCCGAGGAATCTCTATTGTACATTTTGCAAATCGGTGGGTCACGACGACAAGGATTACCGTGCATATGGGTTTCTACAAGAAAGAATGTGTGATGCGTTTTATGTCAAGGACGACCAGCGTGCCGTACCACATCCGCAACTGCAGATGGTTCCACAACAGCCCCAGTAAGTACAACAACCACAGTATGCACCACAAGGACCAGGAATGCAACCGGCACCAGTGCAACAACAATTTAATAAACCACAGTACCAACAGCAGGGAGGATTCTGCGGAGGATACTGGGGTGGCCCTGGCAGTGGATTTGGTCATGGAGGAGGATGAGGTGGTCATGGACCTGTCCAATGCTATCACTGTGCGGTATGGGGACATTACCAGCGAGATTGTCCTCTACTGCAGAACTAGTGTACGTTCTGCTTTGTTAATGATCACACGATTGAGAATTGTCCACAGTTGATTGCGCGATGGCAAGCAGGAAATAATCCCCAGTTGCAGAACCAACCCCAGGCACACCAACATACCTAGAACCCAGTGCATCAACCAGTATAGAACCAGAATATGCGGCCGAATCAGAATCAAAATGTGAACCCACCTGGGAATCCACCGTTGAACGAGACCCAGGGTGCAAACATCGCGGCAATTTTTGCAAAACCAAGACCGCATGATGCTTATGTTGCTGCAGTCACTTGCGGAGGAAAGACAACTGGCATAGATAGTTTAATGATCAGGTTAGCCAGACAAAAGAAAGTTGCATTTGACATTGATGAGGAGCGGGAGACATTTCTTCAAACGCGACGTGCACTAGAACACGACCGAGGTAAAGCTGTTATGTATGACATGCCTTCTACTTTTGATACCACTTCGGAAGCTGGCCCGTCACAACGGTCCAGCACGCTTCGAGCATTTTTGGAACATTGTTTGTTCCTGGCCAGAGATCCCAATGCTCTTGCTGCGATTGAAGCCTTGTTGCAACGACCGGCCCAGGATCGACAAGAGCTCGTGGTTAATTCCCTGCAACGACAGAAGACGGGTAAGGAGATGCAGATGAATATTCAAATTGGTGACTACGATGTTGATTTGGTTATTCTGGACCTTGGTTCGGATGTCAAAATCTTAACCAAGTAGGCTTGGCAGAAGATTGGGAGCCCCCCATTGAGCTGGTCTCCTGTACAGCTCCGGTTAGCTAATCACGTTAAAGTAACACCAATTGGGAGAGTTCCACGAATGGTGGTGGACATTGAGGGAATGAAAACATATGCCGAATTTGATGTAATAGAAGTAGTCGAGGGAGGAAGCTCTTATCCAACGTTACTGGGGATTGGATGGGCTAATGATAGTGGATCTATAATCAAATTCAAACGACGAATGATGACTTTTGAAAATCGCAATCTCAAAGTTATCGCCCCATTGGATCCGGGTGAAGGACGTCGCTACATAGAGCCAGTGAAGGACGATGATCCCAGTGGTTGGGACCATGCATTCAATATTTCGGACGATTATATCCATCCGACTACTAACGACAAGCTAGGATGGTGCAGTGACATCTCTGCGTCCTCTGACTCTGATGATGCGCTAGAATATTGGCAGAACCACTTGCACGAGGTCTCGCTCCGTAAGTGCGGGTTGGTTACACAGTCAGTACGCCATATTGCAACTGAACCGGTTACACTCCCAACATATGATGGGCTTCCTGGCATCTCTGAATTTCTGACGGCGTTTGAAGAACAATTTTTTGAACCTCAGCGATTGCTGGCATTGAATGAAGCATTGAAGGTTGCTCCAGCACGATGGTGGGAAACACACAAGGCCTCCATTGAGGGATGGTCGAAATGCATAATATTGATGTTGGTATGCTTTGGCGATACTGAGGTCTACCACACTGGGAAGTATGATGGTCGGGACGACCCTGGTGGTCATTTGATGGAGTGTCAATGGTTATGGGTATCGCGACCAAAGGATGAGTGGGTCCATGCTTTTATCCATACTTTGGATGAGATGCCACGATCATGGTATGTTGCAGTTGAGTTGCGAGGGGAAATTTCTACTTGGTTAGAGCTCACCGTGTGTTTTACCCATACATTCAGTTTTGCAAATGATGATCCCGAGGTCAATAATGCATTACAGCTCATCCGCAATGTAATTCTACAGGTTGTCCCGGTGGCCTATCTTGCGGATCCGCATGCGCATTTCTAGATGCAGTCTCTCATGGAATGTTTCAATATCAGTGGTGGGCCAGAAGATGGTGATGATCCGCGGGATGTGCATATCCCGGAATTTGAAGGAATTCGTGCTATGGTACCACCTGATGTGCCAAGCGATCCTATCAGTCAGCCGCTGAAGATCCACAAGATTAACATTGGGACAGAGGACACTCCAAAGTTTGCAAATGTCGGGGATTACTGGGATGACGAGATAATAAGCAAGGTCACTGATATGCTCCACGCGTTTCAGGATGTATTCCCAAAAAATTTTCTAACATGAAGGGGATTTTGGGTGATTTAGGGGAGATGAAGATTCCATTAAAACTAGATGCTAAGCCGGTCCGACATCGACCCTATCGGCTAAATCCGTGACATAAGGAGAGGGTCAAGGTAGAAATTGATCTCATGCTGGACACTGGTATTATTGAACCGGTCGAGGAGTCGGAATGGATCAGTCCTATGGTGGTGCAGGACAAGAAGACTGGAGAGGTGCGCATTTGTGTGGATTTACGAAAGTTGAATGATGCCTGCCTGCATGACCCCTTTTCGACCCCATTTACTCACAAAGTGCTTGAAGGAGTGGGCAGCTAGGATATGTACTCATTCATAGATGGGTTCTCTAGCTACCATCAGATCCAGATTGCCAAAGAAGATCGCCATAAGACAACTTTTGTTACCGAATGGGGTTGCTTTCAGTACACCGTGATGCCGTTCAGCCTGAAGAATGCGCCATGTGATATTTTCATGGGTTGTCGTTGCTTCATTCAAAGATTTCATTCAGAAGTTCTTACAAGTATACATGGATGATTGGATGGTCTATGGGTTGGTTCACGATCATCTGGAAAGTCTGCGGTTGATGTTGGAGCGATGGCGACAACACTAGATATCGCTGAATTTGAAGAAATGCATCTTTTGTGCACCGTTTGGCATACTATTGGGTCATATTGTGTGTAAGAAAGGATTGTTGGTTGACCCAGCAAAGATCGTGCTTATTCTGAGTTTGACACCACGAACTACAGTTAACCAGTTACAGGCGACGCTGGGACGCATAGGGTATTATCGCAAGTTCATCAGGGGTTATGTTGTGATTACTGCCCCTATGGAGAAGTTATTAAAGAAAGATGCGGCGTTCCAGTGGAGCTCAGAATGTCAGGCTAGATTTGAAACACTAAAGGCAAAGATGGCATCAGCACCGATATTGGTATTTCTGGACTGGAGTAAGGAATTTACCGTCCATGTTGATGCTTCATCGATTGCGTTGGGCATCATCTTGGCTCAACCAGGTGAAGGGGATCTCGATCACCCCATTTCTTTTTCTAGCCGGAAGTTGTCATCTACAGAAAGAAACTACACTACTATGGAGAGGGAAGGTCTGGCAATGGTTTACGCTTTACAAAAGTTTTGCCATTACTTATTGGGAGGCCATTTCAAGATGTTCACAGATCATTCTGCATTAAAATACCTGGTCAATAAGCTTGTGTTGGGGGGGAAGATATGCCGCTAACTACTTCTTTTTCAAGAGTTCAACTTTGAAGTCATTGTGAAGCCCGACTGGTTGAATGCCGGTCCTGATCATCTTTCACGGATTCATACAGAAGAAGTGCTGACCAACATTGAAGATGGGTTACCGGATGCCCAACTGTTTCGGGTTGAGGTTGCAGATGGCTACTTTACAGAAATCATTCAGTTTCTGACAACGGGTACTGCACCCGACGAGTTCACCACCAATATGAAGAAGCAGTTGGTAGTCAAGGCAGTGGAATTCCAACTAATTGCAAGAGATTTATACAAAATGGGTGCCGATGAGGTATTGCACAGATGTGTCTTAGCGCATGAGCAAGTGCAGATATTAGCAGAAGTGCATGGGGGAGTAGCCGGGGGACACTATGGCGGTCGTGCGACTGCTAGGAAAGTGCTGCATGCCAGGATGTGTTGGCCCACACTGCATAATGATGCGACAGACTATGCGCAATCCTGCGATATCTGTCAGTGAACTGGAAAACCATCCCGATGTGATGAGATGCCCCTCATGCCTCAGATGACATTGCAGCTGTTCGACAAATGGGCGGTGGACTTTGTCGGACTGATCAATCCACCAGGGAAGCACACGGGTGTGTGCTACATTATCACAGTGATGGAGTATTTGACTCGATGGGCAGAGGCGGCACCAATAGTTGATTGTTCTGCAGAAACGATGACATGATTTTTGTTCGATCACATTATCATGCATTTCGGCTGCCCCAAGATACTACTGAGTGACCAGGGCAGCCACTTTCTCAATCGCACCATCAGCACATTGACGGAGGAATTGTAGATCCAACACAATAAGAGTACACCATATCATCCGCAAGCCAATGGCACGATGGCAGCCTTCGACAAGGTATTGGAACATGTGCTGACAAAGGTGTGCAATACGAACCACGATGACTGGGATATGAAAATCCCAGCGGTGTTGTGGGCCTATTGCACCACGTGTAAATGGTTGACAGGGAAAACACCATTCAATTTAGTATATGGACAAGAAGGAATTATGCCCATGGAATATATTGTCCTGAGTTTGCGCATCACGGCCGCAACAGGCCTGGATGATACAACGGCAATAGATGAACGTCTTGAGTAGTTGGTGAAGTTGGAGGAAGATCGATTCATCGCTGGGTTCCACCAAGGGTAGAGAAGGATCGCCAGAAGGCATGGCATGATCTACGCATAAAAAACAAATAGTTTCAACAGGGCGACTTAGTGCTGTTGTATGAAAACAAGTTTACGAAACATCCAGGAAAATTGCAGATGCATTGGCTTGGTCCATATTGCATCAATAGCATTACTTCAGGGGGAGCGGTTCAGCTGCAGCACCTGAACGGGGCGATGCTCCCAAAACTGGTGAATGGTCATAGGTTGAAGCCCTATCAGTTGGGCTTGGAACAACGCGATGCCTAAGTCGCACCAAAAAAAAAAGTGTGTTGCAGGATGATCGGTGGCAGGATGGTGCACCGATGGAGAAATAAATGCGCAAGTAGGAGGGCTTGTGTCTCAAGTGAAAAACGGACTGTGACAACTGGCCGTGTTACGACCGAGTCAAATAAACAATAAATGCCAAAAGTTAATAGTTAATTAACGGTGCGTGCTTGCATGATCGGCATTAATGGAGGATCCGGTCGATCGGCTGACAGGATCGATGGAGGATTTGTGTCATTAATACAGGATTTTGATTGCATTAATGCATGATTTCGTGATGATTACGGAGGATTCAACTCAAAGCTATAAAACCGGGAGTGGAGTTGGTCGAAAAACCCTGATATTTTCGTTGATAAGTGCATGTGCAGAGCCGACGACCACTGGTATAAACTTGGTGAGGCGTTGGGCAAGGTCCTATTGAATTTGCAGAGTGGTGTTAGCATTGTGAGGTATGCCAGGAAAACTAGAGACAGTTGAGATTAGCAACGAAGTGGAGTCTCCCTTTATCCCGACGGTTGTCGAGCAAGAAGTTGTGTCATTTGGAGCCGTCGATCTTGGAGCCGAAGTTGCAAATATTTCGTTGGGAGCATTAGTCATTGCTAAGAGGCGACAGAGAGGTCAACACTCTGAGTCCCCGCAGAGTAAGAGGGTGCTTCCTTCATCCGCTGCAACGGTGGGCGAGGCTCAGGAACAGGTGGTGCAGTCCAATCGCCGCATTCACGAGTTTTCCCCATGGGTGGGACTATTAGCCAGTGACATCCTTGGGTATATCCCTCCCATTCAGTCGGATGCCACTCCACGCAAGATAAACCCAAAATAGAAGTATGGTGTGAAGATGCTGATGCTCCCGACGGGAATGGAGTGCTCTGTGGATATTGGGCCGGCATTGATGCACCTGCGTTACGACGACCATGACATGGTGGCCTACCCTGACATTGCATCCGCCCCATATGTGCTTGAGACACGCCATTCCCCGACGCCGACTGTACAAGACTGGACACGCGAATTGAAGCAGGCCGACTGGATAGGGCTTATTAACATGCCACATTTTGGGCGACTAGCGGAAGTCAATGCGTGCTTTCACGGTGGTTCATTTTGGCTGGACAGAGAAATCCCGGTCACCATCGATTTAATCTCGCACATAACCGGCTTGCCGAAAAATGGAGTCGATCCCTCGCAGTTCATCCAAGGGAAGGAAAACGATAAAAAGCAGGCGTTGCAGTTGGCACATAAATATGGCTTAGAAACGAACGGGCGCGGCTATCACACCAACAACTACAATGATTAAGCGGTACTCATGGGCATTAAGATCCTATCCTGCAAAGTGATTAGGGTTGGTCGACCTAACCAGTGCAACTCAGGGATTGTTGCATGCGCAGAGCAATGTGCGGAAAGAGTTCAAATGAACTGGTCTCTGTTTCTATTGAATCAACTAATGGAGGATGTTGTGGCCGTACAATCAAGAAAGGGTGCCTTCACATATAGTTGGCTGTTGCTGTTAATTGCATTCGTTGCATGGAAGGAGCCCAACACGTACCAGGGCATGGACTGTCCGGCTGCAGCAGAACGACGGGTTGTGCGATATCAGAATCTGTGGTATGTACGAGAGCCAGAGAGACTCTGGGATTGCCAATTGCAGTTTTGGCTATTTTGGGAGATGCTTTGTGCTGCAACAACACAAGTCCCGCGAATATTTGAAGAAACTGCAGTATGGTTCCGACCAGTCATGGCGTTTGCAATTCGAACACATAACATACATATATTATGATGAACTTGCAATAATTAATTAATGAAACACACAATATAGCAGAAATAACAGAACCAAGAATCACTTTTATATTGATCACAGGCCACTTCGAGGGGGCAACCTCCTTTGAGCAAGCTCAATACAAATAACTTCACGGTGCCTTCATTGGTCTCAACACAAACTTATATACTAAGTCTAGGCGCCAATACCATGTGTCAATACAAACCATGGGACAATACAAAATATGGATAAAAAATACTACGGGACGACTAATAAAGCATATGCGTCCAACAACAATAATACAAACTATGGATCAACAAATACTAAGGGACGACTTACAAAGCATATGCATCCAACAACAATATACTAACAAAGTAAATAGAAGGGTTGACATGGGTTCCTAACATCCCCTTTCCCTTAGAAAAAGCTTTGTCCTCAAAGCTTTAGATGTGGAAATTGATGCAAAATATGAAGGAGTGGTTCCCCTGTAGCATCCTCGGGTTGCATTTCGGCCCACTGACACCTGTTGAGTTTCAGTGAGGATTGCTTGGAAGGATGTAGACGAAGAAGGACCATATCAGTTGTGTGAAAAGTGCGCTCGGAACGGTGCTGATCATGTTAAGATTCAATATGCTAAGATAGAAAAATATCAGCATTGTATTTCATTTCACAACAATAGCATATATAGGATCACTAAAGAAACAACAAGCACAACATAAACACAAGAGACACATATTTATCCTAGGAAACCCTCATGGGGTAGAAAACCCAACAAAGCTTCTTCAATATGGATGATCAACAAATACAAAGATGTAAACCAAAGACATGAGTTCCTCCTCCACCATAGCAAACCTCTCCTCCACAAGTGTGCTACATTCTGAGTGATAGAAGTGTATCAAATGAGGAACAAACCTCCTCTATATATACACATCTCCGAATTGTACTTTATATTAACAAGGTCGGCCCCAACTTTCCCACTGGGTTAAACACCCCATTACAACTGACTGGGCCGACCCCACTAGGGTGGTCTAACAACCCTTTGACCCACATAACACATACAGGGCCGAACTCCACTAGGGAATTCTAATAACCCAAGTTACCACATTCCGACGGAGGAATAAACATCTCCGGATATACGATAAGATCTTCATGGAGGAATGAAACATCTCTGGAATAATAAAGTACAAATATAATATTCTTTGAAGTTACAATATTTCAACACTCTCCCTTAACAAGAAGGATATTATAACAACATCTGCACGGGCAAGGAGTCATCAACATCATACATGATACATCTATAAATCATTGGAATCTTTCTCAACATCATCAGTAACTCAAGCAGTTATTGGAACATCTTCAATACTGGAACATCAACATCTTCAGTACTGAGTCTTCATATTCGGTAGCACTCGAACAACTACAACAACATCAACATCATCATCTGTATCCTCATTATCATTAGCATCGTCATCACACGATCATCAACATCGTCATCACACGATCATCAACATTGTCACTATATGATCATCAACATCGTCATCACATGATCATTAGCATCGTCATCACATGATCATTAGCATCATCATCACACGATCATCAGCATATTCATCATACGATCATCATCATCGTCATCACACGATCATCAGCATCGTCATCATATGATCATCAGCATCTTCATCACACGATCATTAACATCGTCATCATACGATTATAAACATCGTCATCACACGATCATCAGTGACCAGCATCTGGATCATCTCGATCTACAACATCTAGATCATCATCTAGATCAGCATGATCAACAACATCATCATCTAGATCATCAGTATTAGTATCCACACCAATACAAGTATACATACAAGTATCCTCATCAATACATCAATACAAGTATACATACAAGTATCCTCATCAATACATCAATACAAGTATACATACAAGTATCCTCATCAATACAAGTATCAATGCATCAATACAAGTATCCTCATCAGTCAAGTATACATAATAGCAGCATACCCTGCAACATATTATAGGATGATCAATCCCGCTCTCTTTAGGACATAGGTCCATGGATGATACAATCTAGATCAAGTTCCAGGATGATCAATCCTTATCACTTTAAGACAAGTCTCATGTCTAGGGACGATGCAATCCCATCACGTACATTTTGAACCAAGAGTCCAGGGATGATATAGTCCTACCATTAATTCTCGGAGACAAATGTCTACGGATCAATTCTGGGACCAAAGTCCGGGGAAGATACAATCCCCTACCTGTTGATTCAGGACTTCATTCTCAGAGACCCATTCTACAGCTCAATTCTGGGACCGAAGTCTGGGGAAGATACAATCCCCTACCTGTTCATTCAAGACTTCATTCACGGAGACATCTTGTCTATGGATCAATTCTGGGACCGAAGTCTAGGGAAGATACAATCCCCTACTTGTTCATCCAGGACTTCATTCTCGGAGACCCAGTCTATGGCTAAATTCTGGGATCGAAGTCCGAGGAAGATACAATCTCCTACCTGTTCATTCGGGACTTCATTCTTGGAGACCCAGTCTACGGCTCAATTTTGGGACCGAAGTCTGGGGAAGATACAATCCCCTACCTATTCATTCAGGACTTCATTCTCGGAGACATCTTATCTATGCATCAATTTTGGGACCGAAGTCCGGGGATGATACAATCCCCACCTGTCCACCAAGGAATTCATTCTTGAAGAAATAGGTCTATGGATCAATTATGGGGACCGAAGTCCGGGGACAATACTATCCCCACCTGTCCACCAAGGACTTCATTCTTAGAGACATCTATCTACGGATCAATTCAAGGGACCGAAGTCCGGGGACGATACAATCCCCACCTGTCCACTAAGGACTTCATTCTCGAAGACATATGTCTACGGATCCTTTTAGAACATTTGTTCAAGGATGATGCAATCCCTCTTCTTTCTCAGAGACATACGTCTACAGATCCTTTTAGAACATGTGTTCAAGGATGATGCAATCCCCTTGTCAACTTAGACCCTGTCTAAGGACCATCCACCAACCTCTCTATTGGAATCACCAATATAGGTGTCCACATCATCGAGCTCACTGTCGATGCAGGCAATCTCATCATAAGTGACCACATCACTCCCCCTTTCAAGGAGGGTCCTTCTGAACTACACCAAACTTGTCTTGGAAGTATTCAAACTTTACTTGAGGTAGAGGTTTGGTTAGTATATCGGTAACTTGTTCTCTTGAGGTAGAGGTTTGGTTAGTACATCGGTAACTTGTTCATCTTGAGGTAGAGGTTTGGTTAGTACATCAGTAACTTGTTTATTAGTGCCTATATTCCCTTTTGCACCATATCTCGTATATAGAAATATCAGATCTCTATGTGCTTTGACTTATCATGGAACACTATATTCTCTGCCATCTTTATACAACTCTGTTTGTCACATAGGATCACAATTGGGTCTATTTCTAAGTCAAACAATCCTGAATCCATACCGCTTCACAACTAGTAGAGCAAGCAACCATATATTCTGCTTGTGCTGAGATCCACACTAGACTGCTTCCTGCTAAACCACGAGATCATGGATGATCCCAGACAATAACATCCTCTCGATGTGCTCTTCCTGTCTGATACACTTTTTGCTCAATCAAAATCTGTGTAGCCATCTGAAGTCATGATCTCCAAGATATCATAGATCAAAGTCTATCGTATCCTTTAGGTACCTCATCACATGCTTTGCAACTAACAGGTGAACACATCTAGTTTCCACTAGATACTGACTCAAGGTGTTCACAGCAAAGCATCTATCTGACCTAGTATTCGTTAGGTACATCGATGACCCAATAATTTGTCTGTACAGAGTTATATCCACTAACTATGATGAGTCATCCGCTAACAACTTCAAGTTGGAATCCATGAGAGTGGCCATTCCAACACATCAAGTCCTTTTAATATTTCTCGGCATACTTTCCCTAGTTGAGAAAGATCCCTTCTGAGCCTTTCCATATTTCCAGACCTAGGAAGTAATGCATCAATCTGAGATCTTTCATTTTCATGAACTGTTTGTAAAAATAGATCATCCTCATATAGTAATAGTATGACAGGTTCATCATTCGTAATGGATCAGATTTACTTTTGGTAAATCCCAAGCTTATCAAGAAACTGTCAATTCTCCCTTTGTGACTGAACATCATTCACACTCTGTATTGAGTGATCTTTTGCATATCTATCTGTGCCATCTCTCGTCAGATGGGTCTACTGATATGGGCCTCAATATCATTCGAAATCTGTGATGAGTTCCTTCTTGCATCCATGTCATCTGTGTATAGAAACCATATTCAACCTTGTAGCAAAGGTTGAGATCCACATCACCCATGGTGATCATTAAGATCATCAATTGACTATCGATCCTGGGTACCCATACAGAACCTGATTCACACTTCTTCTTTAATTACACCATTAAGAGAATGGTCTTATCTAGCCACTTGGAGCAAACATCTCGTCATGATTCTCTTCCTCTTTCTAAGAGAATCTTCTAGCCACGAGCCTTCTATATTATGTTTTGATTTGTAAATCTTTTGTTGAACATCCATCACTTGTTCGGTGTTCATCATTCTTCATGATCTTTCCTACAAATCAAAATTAAGTACATGATTAGTAATACTTCATAATCATCAAATCATGTTGACATGATAACCTATTATGCATACAGATATCATTTACATAGTTATGCAACTATCTTGACCAATACTTTGGCACAACACTTTTCCATATCCTGTATGCATACAGTGGCTATCTATATGCCTTCCATCTCTACCAGAACATACTATCGAGAATGTGCACAACTCTCAGCATGTCAGCAAAGAGGTTTCATTCTAGACAAGCAACAATGGGATGTTTGTACAACTTACCAATCATATGCATATTAGTAGTATACTGTTCAATGCTATATGAATGTTTACACTCAGCATGATATATTTTAGGAATACAAATATGCATACAACTATTACAAGTAATATCATTTACTTTTTCAAATAACAATTCAAATACTTATCTTTTATGTTTTTGTGGTTGCCTCCCGCTTGATCTTCTATATGTCTTTTGAACATCTATTCATTCTGTACCACTGTGCATGCTCAAGTGTGTACTAGAGTCATCCTCATGATCTCATACACAAACATACATTCATTAGTATAATCTCAATATTATCAAAATTCTAAATAGTCTTGAATATGTATGATCATAGATAATAAACATTAGTATTCAAGGTTTCAGGGAAGTCTTCTTTTACTCATGCATCTTCTTATTTGATCATAGGACTCTTCTGGTTAGTTAAATCATTCGTCAAGACAAGAGACATAATGTGCATAAACCCTTGATTACTAACTTTATGAATAAGCATAACCAATCATACCAAGTATACTTATATAAGGGATCCTAACACAAGGTAAGATTCTAACTTGACATAGGAAAACATACCTGGATTAGTATACCTGCTTATTTATGTCTAACATACCTAATCAATATCTTCTTTGTTCTCTTCAATGATTTAGAGATTCTATGCCGGAACCTGCATATCTCATATTAGAACAAAGTCATACATACATCGTAAGTAGAACTTCTATGTGATCAAAGATTATGGAGGAGTCTTTGTCTTCATGTTGTCATGGTCATGGAACTTGATTTGTCTTTCGTGATCTACCTGTATCTTGTTAGCAGACAACATCAACCTCATACAACACCACAGTGCATTAGTACAATCATATAACCCTAATCAATGAATGTCTTCTATCATTCACATTCATACTTTTATTAGGGTGATAAGATAATGCTAACATTGTACTAACCTAAATAATATGAGGCCAAACATATTATGAACTTAATCAAGAATCAAATTTCGAGACATACCTATATCTCCTTAAGTCATACCTGTCGAGATTTCTTGTAGTCTTCTTATGTAAGGCCTTAGCCTCAACTCCCCCTGAAAATGGATCTGGAGCTTGATTAGGGTTTGATAAAGAAACCCTAAAAATTCAATCTTTGACTTTCACACTTCTGAATGGATGGAAGGATGTGTCTTGCTGAGCTGATTAAACTTGCATATTTCAATTTTGAAATCTCCAAAATTTGACCCCTCAAAAATTGCCTTTGAAACTTCTGGATCTTCTGGACAGGATCCTGAACTAGGGTTTGATGGAGCCCACCCTTCTTCCTAATCAAAAGGTTTGATCCAAGGCTCTAAACTCTTATTTTTCTGAGGAGTTTCTATCCGTGGTCACAGACTTCAAGAATTCCAACTTTTGTTGAAGCCCTAATTTTCCATCTTTCCGATCAAAATCCCGAACTGGGGTTTGATCAAGCCCAATATTCTACCCAACCAAAAAAATTGATCTTGGTCTCTAAATTTCGATTTTGATGAGTAGCATCCAGCCATGGTCTTCGATTATAGAAATTCCAACTTTCTCTGAAACCCTAAATTCCGAAAGCCATGAATGAATGTGCTAAAAAATAATTCTGTTTTGACAGAAATATGTACCTAATTGTTTCTGCTGTAACTCTGAACTTTTCGATCCAAAGGGTCTGAAATTTTTTTTGTGGTATCTTGACCTGTCATATTTCCATCCCGACAGGTCTGACCTCAATTGGATTTTCTGAGAGAGAGTTATGCCAAGTGTCGCAACGTGACCTTTTTATGGGATAAAACAGGAGAGAAAACTTGTACGACGTGACACGTGTCACTGGTTCAACTTCGGCCTTTGAACACATTTTATGAGATATTAGAGTCTGTGTAATACCTATCACTTTTTACGAAATTTCATTTGGAGCTTCCTAGCCCAAGTTATGACCTTTTTTCCTAGGTCACCTGATTTTGACTGAGATCTGGAAGAGGCAGAAACCCTAACTTGTACTGATCATAACTTACAAAGTAAAACGAATCTGAGGGTGTCCTTTGGACACAAGGTACCTGGTGATTTTATCTACGACTTGTAAAGGTTTCAGATCTTGAACCTTCTCCAAAATGGATTTATATCGAAAGTTACACGATGACTGGTTTTTGCTATACAAAACCCTAACCTTCAAATTGTCGCAAGTGAAGCAAGTGTCGTAAGTGCCATACATTGCCTTCCTTTAGGTTAGCTCTGATACCATGTTAAGATTAAATATGCTAAGGCAGAAAAATATCAGCATTGCATTTCATTTCACAACAATATCATATATAGGATCACTAAAGAAACAACAAGCACATCATAAACACAAGAGACACAGATTTATCCTGGGAAACCCTCATGGGGTAGAAAACCCAACAAAGATTCCTCAATATAGATGATCAACAAATACAAAGATGTAAACCAAAGACATGAGTTCCTCCTCCACCATAGCAGACCTCTCCTCCACAAGTGCGCTACCTGAGTGATAGAAGTGTATCAAATGAGGAACACACCTCCTCTATATATACACATCTCCGACTTGTACTTTATATTAACTAGGTCGGCCCCAACTTTACCACTGGGTTAAACACCCCATTACAACTGACTGGGATGACCCCACTAGGGTGGTCTAACAACCCTTTTACCCACATAACACATACAGGGCCGACCCCCACTAGGGAAGTCTAATAACCCAAGTTACCACATTCCGACGGAGGAATAAACATATCCGGATATACAATAAGATCTTCGCGGAGGAATGAAACATCTACGTAATAATAAAGTACAAATATAATATTCTTTGAAGTTACAATATTTCAACAGATCGGCTTGTTGTTTCAGTCGAATTCTTGCCATGTGAAGATTGTCCTGTAGAATGAGAAGAATCTAATTGCGGTTTCAAAGAACCGAGTTAATTGCTTGAACTGGGGAGCTGCTGAGAGTGCATGGAAGAAGAAATGGCAGTGCCTGTCCATAAACTGCTTCATATGGTGTCCTTTTAGATGTGGTATTGTACCACTGGAGCGCTTCTAGGAAATCCATAGAAATAGCTGTCCACATCTGTGTAGGGATGGGCAAGGGTTCAAGCAATCTCGAAAGGAGTGTCATTTCACCCTTGTTGACCTGGAAAGTATCACACTCAACCATCATCTGGTGAAGTTTTATTTTCAGTCCCTGCCAAAAGAAGTTACATTGTTCCCGATCATAATTTTTGAGGAACCCAGAGTGCCCTGCCGATGAAGAAGCATGGAGTTCATAGAAGAGATAGCCCTGTTGAACAGATTGCAACCAATTTGTAACAAGAAGAGAAATAGCTGTAAGAGAAACTAGGTCATCAAATTGGAGAGAAGGAGCATTTGCCACCATATTATCCTTACCCTTCTTGTAAGTGATCGCATAGTCATAACCCATGAGTTGGATAACCCATTTTCGGTGTGCTGGTGAGGAGACCCTTTGTTCCAGAATCTGGAGATCAGTCTGAGGCATAAATAATTTCCTAATAGGGATGGCTGCCACTTCTGTACTGCATGTAAAATAGCCATAATTTTCTGCTGAGATGTAGATGCGGATAAATGCTTACCGGAAAGGTCTCTTGAAGGCGGCAAGCCCACTAGTGCAACAAAGACACTTGCATATCTATCCAAGGAAGTAGTGGAGACCGTTGGTGGTTGCATCTGAATGGAATGGAGCTGAGCGATGACACCATGTGAATTCGTCTAAGGATCTTTTCCAGGCGACGTGAACTGATGATGCGGAGAGACCCTTGTTGTAAGCCCATAAATTTGTGTTGTGTGCCATTGATTGAAAACTGCATCCAAAGTTCATCAAAATCCCATAAGATGGGGCCAAGTGTGTGTAACCATTGAATGCCCAAAACCACATCACATCCGCTTAGGGACAAGGCAAACATGTCAGAGCGCAGGTTATAATCTTCCAGAGAGATACGCACATTGTGACACTTCCCCTTGCAAGGTAAGGTGCCCCCATTGGAAACCATGAATTCAAATTTGGAGCAAGGATGGACAAAACAATCAGCCTGTTTGGCGGTCCGAGGGTCAATGAAGTTATGAGTGTTTCCAGAATCAATGAGTATTGTAAGAGGAATATTCTTGAAGTAACCCCTGACCTGCATTGTTTGGGGGGTGGTGACACCAGATAAAGCATGGAGAGATATCTCTGGGTGGTCGTCTTGAGATGAAAGGTCAATAGGCGGCTCTTGAATGTCGACCTGATCATCCGGTGTATCTGGAGCCTCTTCACCAACTTCAGAGGCGGGCAGAGAATCGACATCCAAGAGATAAAGCTTTTGTTGAACACATTTATGTCCTCGGGTGAATTTTTCATCACAATTATAACAAAGCCCTTTTTCTTTGCGTGTCTGCATGTCTGTTTCGGACAAATGATTGATAGGAGTTGGTCGAGGAGCTGGCGGGATGGGAGGTCGTTGAGAACCCATATTTTGGAAGGGAACAAAAGTGGGTTTGGAGCGCTTTTGGGTGGAAATCTTGTCTTCTTCCAACTTAGCCAACCCCAAGGCTTCCATCATTGTGTTGGGACAAAACATTTTGACCTCTGGGTGGATTTCAGCCTTAATACCACTGATAAAACAACTCATGTAGAAGTCATCAGAAAATCCTTCTGTGTGGTTGGCTAGTTTCTCAATTTTTGTCTGATACTCTCACAGTGCCAATTTGACAAAGTTTAGTGAGTTCTCCTGTGAAGTCATCAAAAGAACTAGGACCAAATCGTTGCAAAAGGAGTAGAGAAAAATCTATCCATTTTGGCTCGTCATGACCCTTGATGTACCAACGGTACCATTGAAGGGCTTCCTGTTCCAAATGAAAGGATGCAAGTGGAACTTTTTGGACATCAAAAGTATTATGCAGACTGAAATACTGTTCTGCATGATAGATCCACCCAGTTGGATCAGTACCATTGAAGCGAGGAAATTCAAGCTTCGGGCCACGGAAAGTGCTGGAAGAAGAGAATCCATTGGCTACAGAAGATTCTTGCTGTCGGTTATTGTTCATGGTTGAATGCTGAAGATGGAGGCTAAGAATTTTTTCATCCAGATCTTGGAGTTTGGTTTGGATGGCTACAAGTGCTTCCCCCATGGTTTTTGCTCCTGCGCGGGTGACAACCATAGCCATGATTTTTTTTGTTTGTTTGTTTGGGAATGGATAGAAAAACACAAACAAAAGCTTATTTAGTAAGGGGTTATTTGGATATGGAAAAAACTCGGATGGGTAATTGGGGTTTGAATAGTTTTTGGAGACTTTCTGATGGGCAGGGAAACAAAAAATGGGGATTTCAGAAGCGGGGTGAAAGAATGAGAAAATTTGTCAAAGAGGGACAAAGAAGCAAAAATAGGGAATGATCACGGTGGCAAAATTTGGAGGTGAGTGGGTGAAAATTGAAGAAGTTATGGCAAACCCTAAAAATAGACAAATGTGAGATTTTTGGCTTTGGGAAGTAGAATTTGGGATAGGGTCCTCAGGAATGAAATATGTAGAATGGGATTGCAGGGGTGTCTGGGAAGTTTCAAGGGAAACAGAGTTAAAACAAGGGAGATATGGCAAAAAATAGAATTTTATACCGTTTTTTTAATTCAGGAATGGATCTGCAACAACGCGGAAGGGATCGGAAATAGATAGATCTGCAATGGAGTTGAAGGGATTGACAACAGATGGATCTGAAATGATGCTGAATGGATAAAAAACGGTTGGATTTGAAACGACTCGAAATGGATTTGAAACGGCGCAGAAGTGATCGGAAACAATTCAGCTGAAAATAGATATGGACCCCAGGTATGTGCGACTTCCTAACAGTTCAGGGGTTTCACTCAGCCACCAATGTTGTCTGACAGCTTGCGTATTGGGGCTGTACCCCTCACTCCACGGCTTGGGTAAAACTGATAACCGCTTTGCCACAAACGACAGCTCTTGGTTTACCTCACGGGTGGGAACTAGTCAATCAGGTAGGGGTCGTTGCCCTTTTCGCTGGCAGGTCCTCTCAATGGGCCAGCTACTTTGGGGTTCCTGTGGTACTCCTCACAATGAGTTTTAGGGCTTATGCCCAAGTACTTCCCACAGTTAAGCGGATAGGGATTATTCCCAGATCCGAACTTGCAACAAATGCAAATTTTTTTTTTTGGCAGAAATTCCACCCAACGAGCCCAAGAAAGTGCTTTGATACTAGATGTGATGAACCTGCAATAATTAATTAATGAAACACACGATATAGCAGAAATAACAAAACCCAGAATCACTTTTATATTGATCACAGGCCACTTCGAGGGGGCAACCTCCTTTGAGCAAGCTCAATAGAAATAACTTCATGGTGCCTTCATTGGTCTCAACACAAACTTATATACTAAGTCTAGGCGCCAATACCATGGGTCAATACCATGTGTCAATACAAACCATGGGCCAATACAAAATATGGATCAACAATTACTGTGGGACAACTTACAAAGCATATGCGTCCAACAACAATAATACAAACTATGGATCAACAAATACTAAGGGACAACTTACAAAGCATATGTGTCCAACAACAATATACTAACAAAGTAAATAGAAGGGTTGACATGGGTTCCTAACATATACAATCCTATCGGGATCCTGATCGACAATGGTTGCAGATCTTGTATAAGGTGACGTCCGAAGAGTTAGAGGCTACTGTGAATGAGTGGCCGGAGGCATGGCGACAACCCATGAGTTTCGCAGAGATAGAAGTCGGTGGCCTGACATTGGGCCCAGATGATTGTGCATCGGCCCAGGACCAGCAAAGTCACCATAACTCAGGGCAAGAATCGACCAAAATGATATCGGATGATAGTGATTGATCCCTTGAAGAAACCTGATCGAAAAAGTACCAGGAGCATGCAACGATCAGCGGGTTGTCCTTGCTAGCCGAGGCATAGTTGGGTCACCTGCTCACAACACTCAATACAGTATCCTCTGCGGCAGCAGATAAGATGGCAAGAAAAGAGGATGAAGGGTTCCATGCGATCACCGCTCGGTTAGAGTCGCTGTATGATATGGTTTCCAGAAAGGCACCAGAGGAAGCAACGCCACCAACCTTTGGCACAATCAACACCGAGCTGCGGGTGAGGAATGTGGAGGTTCCCTCGATTGCGATTGTGACTGAAGATGAAGCTTCTAACACCGTGCTGCAACAACTGAAAATAGTGACCCTTAATGTGACTGCCTTTCCCGCGGAAGGGTTGGCCACTATGCATGCTACTACCAGCAAATAACAGACAGACAGACTGCGACATATCAGTGATATGTGTGTACGACTGCAGGAAAGTAAGGCCTAGGAAAAGCGCACTGTCAAAGAATTGACCGCCAGGGCTGCTTCTGCACGGCAGGCTGTGGATGAACTCGAAGCACACATCAAGGGAGAACGGGATGAGAAGGAACGCAAACTTGAAGGCCTGAAAAAGGACCACGATTTCCTTATTGCAGAGAAGGCTCGTATGTGGGATGACAGTGTCCGCGTTGACCGGGCAATCACAGAAGCTTATCAATACATACCAGAGCCCACTAAAGAGGTGGATGTGCTCCACCGAGTGCAGCGACTGGGGACTACCATTAATCAGTTGCGTCAGGAAAATTAGGCGTTGAAGGCCCAGATGAATCCGGGTATGCCTCAGGATGATGTTGATGAACAAAGAAGGGAAATTGAGGACATTTCCGCTTAGATGGAGGAGCTGGAGATGCAGGAAATCAGGCTCACGACCGACACTGTACAATTCTCGGGTTGCATTGTTCACGATGAGCAGGTCGAACAACTGACTAAGTATTGGCAGGAAGCGGAGGGACAGTTGGCCACACTGAAGGCGGCAATGCTCACTATGCCACCACTGGAGCAAGTTGCTAAGTCTCAGGAGCTAAAATATTTGAAACATCGTGTCACCAAGGTGGACGAGCGACAGAAGATGCACGTGGCACAGTTAGAGGAGTTCTAGGACAACGACAACAAATTCATGATGCAAGCTAGTGAAGCTCTGCAGGCAGTACAGACATGTCGACAGCAGGTAGCGACAAAGCTTACAGATCATCCATCTGCCGCAGACGTGGTCGACAATTAATCAGTAGCTATAGAAGCCAAGGAGGTGGTGCGGACTGTTGAACAACCGTATGAGGACTTCAAAGGCAAAACGACCGAGTACACCGTATCCAATTGACGTGGCTCGAGGGCGAGGCACAAGATTGTGTTGGGGACTTGTTAAAAGGTGGTTTGGTACGATGGTATCGTAGCATCTCCGATGCTGCGACAAGGCATAAGATGGCACGAAAGGCGACGATGGAAGATGATTTTGTGCATGTATGGGTCAATTGTACCGCGGATTGCGGGTTTTGGGTAATTTGGACCACGTAGTATGTAATGATGAGTTAGTCATACCGCAGAATGCGGGTTTTTGGTCGTTTTGGACTAGGTCAGTTAGAGAGTGGGTCATTTGTCCATAATGTCAGTTAGGAAGTTGTTAGTAAGTGGACAAGAATTGTAAGGCAGAAGCCTATATATAGATAAGAGTTGTAAGTGTTAGGGGACAACTTGCTGGGGAATAAGAGGAAGCTCTGATGTTGGTTATTTTCGGTATGTTGTGATGTCAAGAATCATTGCGGAGATCTAGTTTTTGCAGAGATATTGTATCTGGGTTAACAATGATAATATGATGAAGCTATTTTGGTACAATCTATGTGTTCAATTTGTTCGGTTCTGGTAATGCGATGATGCACTATACAATTAATGTCATGTTTCTCTGATGCGATATTTGCTTTACAATTACTGTTTTTACAATGATGAATGTTTGGTTTGAATGGTGCTTTAATACTATGTTCAATGCTTGAAGATATTTGTTCCGGTTATGCACTAAGTTTAAGTATTTCGGCCGCAACCTTCCTCCTTCATTCGGTGGAAACATGGTTCCGTCTGCCCTTCCTGGACGCCTCGGGTGAGACCTCATCTGCTTCGCACATGTTGCTGGGTAGGATAAAACCTGTCTGGGCCGGTGCCCAGGGAGACTGAGGTATGTGTCGACAGTGACAGGAACCCCCGTCGACTAGGTTCAAGCCAACACCTGGCTCTGATACCACTGAAGTTTAAAAGCTTCTTAACCATAGTAAATACTCTAAAATTCCCACAAATAATTCGAGGCCGACATTTTGATGGTAAATAAGATATTTATAAATTGATAAGATGATAAGATGATTACAATGTAATGAGAGGCCCTGTATAAATACAATTCCAAAGGGTACCTCTAATGGTTGTTCACAAGGGTTATGTCCCTTGGATAATTATTGTTAATGACTATTATTAATATTATTATTTAATATCTATATATTTTAGGTTTGTTACAAATACGCAAAATCAATAGTTTACTTTCCTTAATAACTAGAAATATCACTCTCCTTTCTCAACTATTTTTTCCACAAAAGGTAATTAAAATTTATACATAAGCTTTTGAAAAAATTAAGGTTAGTGTAGTTTTACACAAGACGCTTTCCTTTCTCAATTATTTTTTCCACAAAAAGGTAATTAAAAGTTATAAATAGGCTTATGAAAAAATTAAGGTTAGGGTGGTTTTACACAGATCACATAATAAGTACTCACTAACTTAATCATGAGCCCTTTGGGCCTTAAAAACTGATAAAAAAATAGGAGCTAATATTTTGTAAATGATCATTATTTACTCCATTTTTTGCCTCACATGTTCCTAATACAATGAGGCTAGGTTATCCTCGTTGAATTGAAGTCCTTTCTTATGATATGATTCCACAACAACATTAATAATCATTAATGCTACTCCAAACATCTAACCTAAGTCAGTGCGGGTCTTTGAAACTATATTGCTACAAATAATGTTAGTATTCACATAACTTAAATTATTTATATGCTCTTTGAGGTTCTCCCAACATCTAACCACATCTGACCATGGTTGTTGCAATCCTTAAAGTAAGGAACTAAAACATTGTACACCTTAATCATATCATTCCATTTTAACCCAAATAACTCATATAATCATTTCAACATAGCATATAAATCTAATCATACAAAATACATAGTGTAGTGGCTAGATGGGGTGTTACATCCCCCTCAGAATTAATGTTGTCCCTTGTGTTAAAAACTCACCATTTTTCAAATAACTATTGAGGGGTTAGATAAGGGCCTTTAATTTTAGTAACTCACCATATTGGCACCTGTGCAAGTAAGATTAAAATTATCAACAATTGGCCAGATACTCATTAAGTGCCATAATAAAAAATCTCCTATTTGGAAATAGTGAACAACTCACATCTAGTAATGGTGAACATATCACAATGATGAATATACCATAAAGGTGAACACATCACATCGATGAACAAACCACCACAGTGAATAGAAACCATGTGAACAAACCACATTAGTGAACAAACCACCACGGTGAAAAACACCACATTAGTGAAGAAACGACCATGATGAACAAGCCACCATGTGAAAAAACAATGTTGATGAATAAACCACCTCAATAAACAAATCACACTAGTGATCAAATCCACCAAGTTAACTTAACTAATCCCAAAATGAGTAATTTTTTTTTCTTTTTTGGAAAGTCAAGAGCAATATGAGTAGTTATCAACAATTCAACATACAGTTATCATAACCATAATCAATGCATGCACATCATAGCATAAAGTAATGACATTTTCCATTTTCCACAATATTTTGTATACATAGAATTTCTTTTCCAAAAGTATTCAACATCTAGTTTGTTGCATTAGATAAATTAGTTAAGCTTTTGTTTTTTTAATTGGGGAACTCTCCAACTAGATTAGTGAGCTCCGTCCACTGAAATTGTCTGGATTACAAACCACCGAGTCGAGGCCAGCCTTAGTTTGGAATTGGATATAATCAATGAAGCGTGGGGCCTACCACCGCGGGCACAAAGCAGGCGAGCTTGTAGGAATCAATCTGGGGTTTCCATCAAAACATCCTTGTAACTCACTGCTGACTCCAAGATCCAATGAGGCATTAACATATAAGCATGTCTATGTTTTCTAATGAAAAAATTAACTAAATTTATATGCTCATCCATGAGTTAAACTTATGACTAGCAATGGTTTCCACAAGCATTGAAAAATAAACATTCATAATATCAACAAGTATATAATATTACCATTATGATTTTCTTCCATATTTAATACTATAAAAATGATCTCTCACTGGATAAGTGGATTGATCCGCATGGGGTTTATTCAACATGAGGTCATCTGTTCGATTCCCGTGGGATTCCCCTGGCTCATTGATTGGTTAAACCTCACTTTGCTGGAGACTATGTGAGCATGTCGCTAAGTTATTCCTAGGCTTAAAGAAAGAAACTTACCCATACATTGGATGCGGGGAATCTTTTCCATCAATAAATGTTTAGATATATAATCATATATTAGAATAAACAACAAATGCATGCTACATATTCATATATTTAATAATTATAAGGTTAATGCTAATCATTTCATAGAATGGGATAAAGGAACAACCGTTCATAAGTCACAATAGGTTTACTTGGAGTTTATCAATCCTTACACCCAAATCTGATTTACACATTAATGTATTTGGCAAAAAGAGTAATGATTATCAAATTTTTACCTTGCAACATTCACCTTTCTTCATTAGCATATTGTTTATGTCTGAATAAAAACCAATGGGAAAATTAATTTTCTGAATGATAAATTTTACAATTATTTATTTATTTATTTATAAAGAATCAAGGATTATTGTTTGGTTTTCCATTGCTTAATATTGAATCAAATTTCACATTACATGATTGGGTTCTTGAATGTCATTACAAACATTGAAAATTTGATATTTTTTACTCCTTCCATCTAAGATTCTCCATAATGATTCTTTAACATTCTTCATGAATCCTATCAAACAAATGAGCTACTTATAGGTTCTCATAGTAGGGAAACCTATTGAATTGGAGGGAGTATCTTTCCATTTCTCATGGAAGCCTGCTAATATGTTGATGACCTTTATGAAATACAAATGAATCAACAATAAATATTACATATGGTAAAATGAATTGAATATAAATAAAAAATGTATAAACGTTACATATGATATGAATGCCAATTGCTTATATCGTCAATTTTTATTATATTGCAATTTTCATGTTGAGGTGTCATTCTTCATGGTTTTATTCTATTCTCTTCCTTCCCATTATTATTGTTGTTTTTTCTTGGCAGCTTGATGAATATGTTTCTTAGGGAGAAGTTTCCTATACCCATCAAACACCTCCTTTCCTAAACCTCTTGAACATCATGGCATATTTCTTGGAACACAAACTAATATATTTCTAGGACCACAAACCATACATGCAACTTTACTCTTTGTTTGAAGACTTGCAAGATATGGAACAATGCCAATACTAATATACCAAGCAATTATTTAAAAATATGCATGACATTGTGATAAAATTGTATACTATTAACTTGTATTACTTTAGACATCACAAAAATGTGTTAGCCTTGGGGCATTGTGAATTGTCCATGTAAATATTCCATGGAATTGAAATTGTTTTTTCCCTATTGGTTTGGAGATATTGTACATTGTGATGTCGATCCATAACTTTAGAAGCTAGTAAATAAGAGGTTCAATATATACATCCATATATTTAACTTGGTACCTACATAATTATTTGAAAACACACATTTATTACCTTGTACATATAATAAATTAACAAGCCAAATGAAACATTATTGTAAAGAAATACCTGGAATAATCATTACCATCATTGTGTGCTCCCTCTTTATTGACATCTAAGGAGCAAGGTTATTTTTTATAAAAGAATAGGCCACATTGAATAAATGAAATTGATCTCTACAAATGGATTGGCACCATTAGCTACCAATGAAATCCTAACATTATACAATTAATAAAATTGGTGATCTTTCTTTGGTGTCCCTCAATGCAGAACCATCTATAGGAATTCTTAAAACATCATGTTCATGTCTCTTCCATGCATGGTAATCCTTCAACCGTGCTATGTTTTTTCACTTGAACAATCATTCAAATAATGGAATTATTGGAATATGAAGAAGAACCTTACAGGGAACCCTATTTGCTACTTGATCGGTTCGATATCTACTAACACATTGAGGGAATTCCATATTTGTTTTTATGTTGTGTATTATATAAAATATGAACATTAGGACATACACCAATAACTTGGTACTCCTTTCCTATATATTCCATAATTATAGACAATCCGTATTATGTGCGAGGAAAATTATTTGACGGTGGTAGAAGACAATCACCTAGTAGTATACAACATTAGTTTTTTTACTGTAATGAATGTTCATCAAAATTACATCCTATAACCAATTAACACAAAGTAGAAATAAAATTATTCATGTATGAAGAATTATATTGCATACCTTAGGATCTATGCGAGATAGGTGTTCGATGAACCATTTAATACCTTCAAGTTCACCAACAACAATATAGTAGAGAGAAGATTTGTCCTCAAGTCTTCATATAGGGGTTTTCACGCCTTACTAAATAAGAGGTACATCATGAATCTCCTTAAAATTACCATCTATTAGAGAAACGACATCGTGGATCAAACTATTTATCCTGTTATTCTCAATTAGATCAATATCATTTTCATTAGAGCAAATTTGAGGTCTAAAATGGGCCACATAAGAATACGAGCCATCTAGTAAGAAAATGGGCCACCTCATAAGAAAAAGATCCATTGAATTCAAGAACCAATAGAATTTCAAGAAAAGAGTCAACCATAATGGTTGACATGGCATATTTGACATTAAAAAAACTACTTTTTTTTAATTTGTATTTTCAACTTATCTCCCTGCCGTTCTACTCAAATTTCGAGCGGAATCACTCGTTGGATGCATAATTAAAATTTAATTCTGCATCCCATGAGTGCTCTTGCTTGAAATTTGAGTAAAACAGTAGGGATATATGTTGAAATACGAAAAATGTAGTTTTTTCACTTTTAATCCAAAATTCATAAATATTATTCTATTATTTTAACTTTTATTTTATTTTATTTACTTAGGAGGCCCATTTTAGACCTCAAATTTCTAATGCTTCTGTTGGGTCATAGATTTGTCCATATTTTCATCACATATAGACACCCATTTCATCCCTTTATCTTCCTTTAGTTGTTCATTTATCATTTCATTTGCCGTAGCTGCTGATAAATTGCCATATTATGCCCACCAATGCTTTAGTGGTTAATAATGATTATTTTCCTTTATTTTTAATGAATTAAAAACTATTATTCATGATTTTAGTGATGACGGTTTGTGAAGTGATTTTCCGTAGTAACAGTTGTAGCACCCATGGTTCCAACCTCCAAGATTGGCATACCAGCACACCTTCATGTGGAAATCTAAAACATGGATTTTGTTCCTAGTCCCAATGACATGGATTTGTGACCTTAAATTTATACCCAAGTCCAACATGGCAACCTCTAGCTCATAGTCAAGATATCTCAATCAAATGCGTGCCAAATAAGGAGAGACAATTTTAGAACGCAAATTGTGAGCAAACAATAGCGAATCTTTACAAACCATTAAAAACCCACTTCCCAAATATACTCATTTACTTCATTCTTAGGTGGTTTTTTAAAATTTATCAAAGGTATGGGACAAATTAGCATCTGATTAGAACTATTTTTTTCTAGATTTAATGTTGCAACCGGTTCTCTAAACTTAGTAATTTGCTTGAGCGACCTAGGGATTTGGGGACTGTATCTTATCATTATTTCATGGGATTGATGTATAAGTAATACATATTCAATCAGGAGCGAAGAGTCATTAGTTTTGTATAGCATAGATCATTTGATGCTCCATAATATTTAATTCCAATCAATAAAAACATGGCAGAGTTTTGATAATTATATTGAGTTGTAGTCTCTGTAAGATCTGAGTTCTTCAACACTCTATTTGGGAGGGGTCCCACTTCCTCACAGAGTTGCTTGTATCATTATTGTGAATTTAATTGTTTTAGTTCATTGCTGTAACATTTATGGTGTGAATCATAAATTTATTTTAGTTTGTTGTTACATGATCGTAGAAAGTTTGCAGCTGCTGTTACATGATCATGGGTTTGATTTCTTGATTACAAGATTTGTGATTCAAAGATTTGATTTGAGTGGTTAGTTTGATCGTCTGAATTGATTTATGCAGGCATGAACTCCATTTAATTCTGCAAGAGTGAAGTTAGATCTAGGAAACTTTTAATTTTGCAAGAGTGAAGTTAGATCTAGGAAATTTTAATTATGCAAGAGAGACTTGATATTTAATTTCGTGCAAGAGTGAATGCAATTTACATTCAATAGATTAATTTCAATTCAACAATAGAATGAGTGTGTTTTCCTTTCAAGCAGTGTATGAATTTAAATTAGAGTGATTTACATTCAACAAGGGTGTGCTGATTTTAATTCCAAAGCAAGTGTGGGTGTGTTTAATTTCAAGCAAACTTGAGTTCAATTTCATTTATGTTAGGATATTCCTATACTCCATCCTAGTCCCACTAGTATTTTGATCATTTACATTTTCAGTCATGCATGCACCTTTAGGGTTTGCATGCATTCTAGGGTTTGCATGCATCCCAGTCATCAGTCCAGCACCTATCCCTCAGTTAGCCAGCCCCCAGGAGCTTCTCACTATTTATTTTTAGCCCTCCAGTTGCTTAATGCGCCCTTCTTACTTAATTTTAGGGAGCAACTCTCCCTTCTTCACCTACAAGTCCAGTTGTCACTCAGTTACACTCAATTACAGTCAGTTACAGTCAGTTACATTGAGTTACACTCAGTTACATTGAGTTACATTGAGTTACACTCAGTTACACTCAGTTACATTCATTTACATTGAGTTACACTCAGTTACACCTACCAGATTTAGTTTGACTGATGGTTGACAGTTACTTGAGCATTGATGACTCAACTGATGATGATGAAGACTTCCAGTTGCACTCCGATGATCATGAGGACACCTAGTTGTGCTCCGATGACACTCTATTGATCTTATGATCACTCTGAGAGGCTAATTGGAATTGCCACCTTAGGCATTCAAATCCTCTCTACCATTGTACTATTTATTTGTCCATACCGTGATTAATTAATTAGTGTGTGTGAAGTATTATTGCTTCTATCTGAGTTCTACTATACCATATTTTTCTATTGCTCATTATACTGTATTGTTCACTCTTCTTCTATTTTCCTGCTTAATCATAATTACTCTTGTGAGGTATACATCATCTCTTAGATTTGCTGTGAGGATTTTCACAATTTCCACTATGCGTTCCAATTCAAAACAAGCATGATCTAGTTTACAATGAGGTTTTGATTTCATACCAATAGATCAACAATGTTGGATGGAAATTGAGCCCGCATAGATCTTGCATGATATATTTTAAATAAAAAAATTCCTTGGGTTGAAAATTAATGCATGGGTGTTTTACCTGTTCCATTAATTAGACAATTAAATTACCCAACATTTTGGCGCCATTTCTGGGGAAGTTATAAATGGTACAAAAGTACATTTGACATTGTTTTGTAGATGCACTATTAAAGTAGAGCATGGTAGATTTGTTCTTGATATTGAGGTGTCAGGGAGGTAAGATGTAGTGAAGAGCCACGCATCGTTCAACATACTATAGCGGGCTCGACCTCACAAGGGTTAGGGCATGTAGATTGCATGATTACTTTTCAGTTGATTGAATTTGCTTTGAGTGTGGGGTTTATTCCTTTGCATTCAGTTTTATTTCATTTTCAATTTTTGGTGCGTAAATCTTATCATTCCCTTTAGTGGTGTTGTAAGCACCACCCATTCTACTAACAAGTTGATAGGAACATTTGAAGAAGGATCCTTGATATAACACATGAAGAACCTAATGAAGAGATGGAAGGTAAGAAAGACGAAAAAGTTGTTACCTTTGTGTACAAATGAAAAGAACTTATAGTTCACAACTGTCTCCACTTAGTAACACATGGGAGGTATTGTGGAAATGCTCATCATGGGAGGCACTTATATAACTAGATTCTTTTCCATTCTTCTTCCAATTTTTTTGTGGGGACAATAAGTGGGGTTTCCTTCTCAATGCCTCGGTTACTTTATGGATACCCCTTTATTTTCTTGTCCCTTTTCTAGTAGTTTAGTTAAAAGGATAGAACATATTTTCATTTACATTTCTTTGCCTAGGAAAATGACTTTTGCGTGTATAGAGGTGGTAAATGAGACAAGTTAGCATGAGCATTGGTCCCGGGTCCTTTGTAGGGTGATTGTATTTTAATTTAGTATTGATACACTCAATAACATATCAGAGGTATTTTTTGGCCATGCTTTTTTCATGAGACACCTATAAAGGAACCTTTTTCCATTCTACTTAGGATGTCCATGGCCCTTTTTGGTTCCCTAAGAGGGATTTCCTTTTGCAACCTCTTATTGGATTTGTATCAAAAGTGAGTTATGAGGACAATGTGTTTCTTGATTGGCTACAAGGAATTGTAGATATGATTTATTTGTTAAGGGAAATGCCATTTCATGTGAGCAATGGTGGTAAATAAGCTAGTTGTTGAGTCCACTTGAAAAATTTCCATGGGTTATTTGTAAGGCACTTAAATTTTAGTTTTCTACCCTCTCCACTTAGTAACTTATGAGGAGTAATGCTTTCCATGTTCATTGTGAGAGGCACTTATAAACAAATGCATTGTCATTCTTTTCTAGGATGAGTGATTGTTGTGGCTTACTAAGAGGTATTTCCTTTCCAACTTATCTACAACTCTACATGATGGGAACCCTAGAATTCTTCTCCCTAGGTCATCATGTTACTTGAAATACTTTGATACATTGTATATGTTCAATTTTTCTATGGTGGAAGTGTGTTTTCATGCCAAAAATGGCGTTGATTAGCTATTTTTCAGGCTAGTTTATACAATGGGCCGTGTGTCATTTGTAGGGCATCCAAAATTCCAAATTCTAGTTTGCAATCCTCTCCACTTGGTACCACATGAGCGATAATGTGGAAATTATCATCATGGGAGACACTTATATAAATAAAAACGTTTTTATTCTTCATGTTGTCTTAGTGAACTTGTTTATGGCTCCCTAAGAGGGCTTGTCTCCTTAATGTCTCAACTACTTTATGGTTACCCCTATTGTGCTTGTCCTATTTTTAGTGGCTTGTTAAAAAATAGAATGAATTTTCATTGACATTTCTTTTCCTAGGGATCAAAAAGAAAAATCATTTGGGTTTGAGCCACCCATTGGGATCATTCTTTCATGTCATCAACTAACAAGGCATGTACTAATTTGGTCAATAACAATCTTTTAAATTCCATTCTCCTTACATATGTGGGTCTCCTTACATATGCGGGATTTAGTTTATTAATTGTCAATATATGTCTTGTCCAACATGATTTGAAAATGAAATATAAACGATAAGAATACTATTCAAATACTCAACGTTATTTCTTTATTGGTTTTACAAATATATTAACTCTGCCAATTATAATCGTCTAAATATAATTAGAAATGAATTCATGCAAGTAACTAAAAGATATAGAGATACACCATAACTGACATCATAAACATTATCACAACATTTAAAATTAATGATAAGTCATTCAATTCCAAGCATTGAATTCAAGTACATAGTAGTACGATCAACTTGGAAAATGAGTCCATCATTTTAAATACCTCTTTAACATTTCCATGCAAGTAAATAAAAAATATAGAGATACACCATCTAGGACATCACAAACATCATCACTATGTTTAAAACTAATGACAAGTCATTGTATTGCAAGACTTAAATTTCAATACATAGTAGTGTGATCAACTTGGACATTGATTCCATCATTTTAAATCTCTCTTGAACATTTACTTACAACAAATATTTTATTTGTACCATAAATATTTCCTTTTACCACAAATGAAAACAAATCACCATAGGATAAAATGTGAATTTTGGAAATAAAATGTTCTTTTAGAAAATTTTAAAATCTCACTTTTAAATCAAGCCTACGATGCTTTGCGAGGGTTCTTTGTTTGTAATTACTTTCCAAAATTTTACGCGGAGTTTTGAAAACTTGATGCTTGAGGTATTTGAACAATCCCACAAAACTTGTGGAGATATTTATTGCTTCAAACATTATGTGATTGTAGGGATTTCCAATATTTAATGGAACAAAGTGAAAAGTTTTCACCATATGAAATTTCTCCGCCTCCATTAATACTTCAAAGCTAAAAGTCCACTTTCACTTCCATAAATACTACAAATTTGAAAGTTTGGTGTTGTTGCTTTAATGTTTTTATTGGAGATAAAACCTAACTTTCCCACCATAGAACTACAAGGGGGGTCTACACACTAAAGTTGGTATATCTTCAGCTAATTGTTGATTTACAAAATAGGGGTTAGTAGTGGTGGTGGAAGGGTATATAGAAATCTAAATTCTCACAGAAAGTGTGTATCTTCATGTGGCGTATGATTGAGAATAAGGTCCCTACCCGGGACAAAATGATTCAAAGGCATATTAAAGGTCTAGGATGGTGTTCCTTGTGTAAATCATGGGAGGAAACAATTACTCATATTATGATCTCTTTTCCTTTTTCCTCTCTGATTTGGGAAGAATGAAGCAGAATGTTGGGTCTCAACTGTGTTTGGGTTGGTTCAACTATTGAGGAGGCCAAGAAAAATTCATTTTCAAACTCAAATTTTAATAAAATTAAGGCCCTTCCTCTTATTGTTAATTGCGGTATATGGATTTCCATAAATTGTTCAATCTTCCAGGACAAACCCTCCATTTCAGATCAAATTTCTCTTCAATGCCTAAACATCCTTTCTCATTTCCCATAAGAAAAGGATTCTAGAAATCCGAGTCATTAAAGAAAAACAAGTGAACAAATAAATGCCATGGGCAATTTTTGATGGCGTGTCACAAAATCAACTATGTGAGGGTGGGGCTATTTTATATACCTTTGGAAATTTTCTTCAAAATTGAAATGGGATTGGGAACATGATCTAACAACTATGCAGAGATTATGGCCTTGAAAATTTTGTTATGCTTTTCCAAAGAAAAGGGATGCTCTTCTATTCAAATCTATGGAGACTCAATGAATGCTATAAATTGGACAAATAAAGCACAAAATGTGACAATATTATTTTACTCTCTTTGGTTGAGGAAGTTCACCGCCATGTGGAAGGTTTTGATCCATGCATATGTTGTCTTGTTTACAGAGAGATGATCAATAAAATGCTGACAAATTATCAAATGAAGGTCTACAATTAGCTTTTGGTCAATGGAAGATATTAGAGGCATAGAATTGAAATTTTTTATTATTATCACCAACCATTTAAAGAGGGTGTGGACCCTCCACAGAATTAGCTTCCAACATAATTAATTTTTGCAGATTATATGATACTTCCAACACTATAGTATATGTATATATCAAATATCAGACTATCTACCAGTAGATACAAGATGACAATTTTTTTACATTAACAGTTCCATAAGACATATTTTTTCCCAAAAACCTTTTTTTGTTATTTTTGGATAGATCAAGGGTCTGTAGATATTAAATACATCGCATACATGTATTATGCAGAATGCAATTTAGTGTACATAAATAAACTATGCTTTTTTCCACACAAAAAAAAACTACAAGGGGTGCCCCACAAATGCTTGAAGAATATATATTTATAATGATTTTTTTTCTAATTTTCCTTTTACAAGTGAATGATCTTAAATAGATCTACTTACATAAAATTTTCTTCAAAATTCTTAGAAAACTAACCTTAGGTTTATGCACGTACGTCATGAATTATTTAATTCAAATGATGATAAATTCCCTATGTGAACTTTGATTTGAAATTCATTTTTTGCAATGCAAAGAGACTGGAAAATTATTCCAAATGAATGGTTGGAAGCCCATCTTGATTAGAAAATTTGAGATGCTCATAATTAATAAGTAGGACGTGCTTTGTTAACAAGGGAGTCAAACTACTAGTTTTCATAGTTGTAGGTATCATAATTGTTCCAAGATTTGTGTTGAGTTTTGTTGATGCCTCGGATATCGTAGCATCAATCAGAAAGGGATTCTCCCCGATAGATGATCCCAATTAGATTATCTACCGTTTGGAATGGGGAATCCGTCCGGTTAGTGGTTCCGACAACCGTGGGTTTGGAGTTTAATTCCAACTATACCGGTTATGGCCCGATCCACGTTTCTTTTGGATTTTATGTTTTTTTTTAATGAGATGCAAGTGCCGAATTTATATTTGATCTAAATGCAGAACTAAAAAAGATCTAAGTCTGAAACTGAAGTAAATCTACCTATCCTTGCAGGGAGCACATTTAAAGGATGAGCAACTAACTGTAGGGATTATCTTAAAGAAAGAACAACTAGCCATTTAATCTAAAAGAGAACTCTACAACAAAGATAAAGATATCAGCAGATAGCTCCTGATTTAACATAAAACACATTTATTGCTCATGAAACAGAGAAGCAAAATTATTTAATCTAAATGCAAAATGAAAGAAAAGATCTAAATCTAACAACACATGAAATAAATATAATTGTCCCTACAAGGAGCCAAATTAAAGCATGAGCAATGAGCTGTAACAGATATCATAAAGAAAGAACAGATAGCCATTAATTCTTACAAGTAAGGCTACAGCAAAATGAGAGGTATCAGGAGATAGCTTCTAATTTGATATGAAGCACATTCATTACTCATGAAAAGGAGAAATCGATTGCACAGAAAGAAGTGAAATCATTAATTGCACAGAAGTAATTCAAACAGCAGGAAAGATCTCACATTACAGTATGGAATTCACTGGAATAGTCCAATATACATCCATCCGTCATACCCATGCAAAACGTCCATCTCCAGGCTTTTATTAGAAAATTCTGTTTTCATAGAACCAATACAAGATAGCTCGTACAGGTCTCAAAATTTCATTCCCTGCCAAAAGTCCTTGTTCACTACTTCCTAACTTCTATTTATAATTACAAAAATGCCCTTTGGGCTGCCACCTGGCTTCTTACACTTGTCACCTACAGAAATTTTCTTCTATAACAGACCAAATTGTGACTCCTTTTTTTTTACAGAAATTATTTTAACAGAAAATAGGGATAGCTGTTCCCTAGCTTCCACCATTTTACACATCTGAAAAGCCCCAGAAAATACAAAAATCAGATTTAATGCTCTAACTCAGCGCTTTCATTCTTGCACGTGAGCTTCCGCCGGAAGAGGGTCGCTCAAATTAATAGTTGCTGCTGCTTCTACCTGGGAAGAAGGAATTGAGCTGGATGGACTTTCTGCCACTGCTGAAGAAGAGGGAATTGAGCTCGCTGTTGCTGCCGGAATGGTTTGGGAAGAAGGAGTTGAGGCCACTGCTGTTTCTGTAGCTGCAGGGAGAGAGGAAAACGAGCCAGCTGATGCAGCTGTTGTTTCTGCTTTTTTCTCCACCTCTGCAATATAACTATACCAGATGCCAGTGTCCCTTACGACTATGTTTGCGGAAGCAGGGAGCAGGATTTTCTGAGAAGTCACATTTTTTCTAAGCTCTGCTCCAACGCCTTGAACTTCCGTCACTGCAGCTTGATGTACTTCGTTAGGAAAGTGGCTGTGGACAGATGACATTCCAATATAATGTTGTAAGTCATCAATTGCTAGGACATCAATTTTCTTCACGTATTCGGTTTGGATGCCCAGCTCTTCCTTTAGCTCAGCCAAGCGTTGTTCTGAATCCGGGAAGTCATCGAGGGATTGTGGGAAATTCAATTTGCACCTGTCATGCACTTGCTGGATTCTTTGATACAGATCGTTGATCCTATCCCTTGTTCCTTGCACACTGGATATCAGCGTACTGCCGCAGTTTCTGCAGAAGTCCACAAGGGCCACATCTTCATTAAAACCCTCCACAGATTTGAATGGGAGATGTGCGGGGAAATCAACCTTTCCTTCTCGCCATTTTATCCGGCTCATGATATTTGCCTTGAAACGGGTATGCTTAGCTTTGAGCCTATGGGCCTCCGCATTAATTTCTTTTAACCTGACCACCATGGCCTTGAGCTTGCAAACCTCATTAGTGATTAGCTCCTGAGTGTCATGCACTTGCTTCAGGATGCTGCAGGACAACTCATGGAAGGGAGACATGTCCATCGTTCTGTTCTCAGCTTGCCCCAATTGCTCAGCTAATGCCAGCTTGTCTGTTTCAAGCTGGGACACTCTGGCTACTCCATCATTCTTTTCTGCTTCTTCAATCATCATCAGGATTGATAGCTGCTCCTTCTCTTCCTCTAACCGGTTATATTTGTCTGACAGCTCTTTATGCTCGGCGTACAGGCAATTATACTTGTTCACCACAAGATCCCTGTAGGATTGCTCATTAGCCACAGTCTGTTGTAGCGTACGAGCTCTCTTCTTTGTCAATGCATTTTCTCTAACTATAACACCTACATTGTCCAGTGATGCTTTTGTTGTTTCTACAACTGCGGACGCCATAGCAAAGGGATCTTTATCAGTATTCCGCATTACAGTGACCTCCCAGTGGGTAATGATGTCCTCCTGGAAGGGACTTTTGATCCTCTCTTCCGATTTGAGGACCATTGCTTTCATTTTCTTGTCATAGACAAACTCATTCCACTTGGACACCGTATGTTTTCCCGATGGAGTGTACGGGACAATTGGGCGGTCCATAATGTCTATTTCTTCTTCAGCAGGTGGGGTCCGGACTTCCTGAGCTAGATCTACTCCCACATTTTGGGTACCAGAGCCACCTGCTTGAGATGTGTCTATTTCCATGTCTTGGACACCGGACCCACTTGCTTGGGCATCTTCCCCTGCTTTCAGCTCTTCTTTTGCTTTCCGTTCAGCTTCCTGTCCTCCTTCCCCTACTTCAACTTGTGGCTGACCTTCATCTCCTTTCTGCTGTTGGGCTTCCTCGGCTTCTTTCTGCAGCCTCTCACTTTCGGCTTCTTGCTGCATTCTTGCCACTTCAGCTTCCTGCAGTAACCTAGCTTCCTCAGCCTCCTGCTGTAACCTTGCTTCCTCTCTTAATCTGAGCTCTTCCTGAGCTCGGGCATCATCAACTTATTTCTCCTTCTGCTGGCTGGTCTTCTGGATCTTGGTGGAGCTAGAACTTACTCCACTGCCTTGGCGAAAGTTTCGCAGCTCAGCCATGTTGCTGATGCCCCTAAATACCTCTTCCTCAGCATCGGGATAGTGAGAGTACTCAAAATGAGCATAGATTTCCCTACAGTGCTCGGCCACTTTTCCCTTCCTGTCATTCCTGTGGAATATCACCTCACTGAAGTGGAAGGTTTTTCAGATCTTGAACAAACTCTTCGGCTGAGGAAACCCCCGAGAACTTGTAAGCACCTATGCAGAAAGGTAGAGGGGGAAAGGAAGCCTTATGTTGTTTGTGGAGCATTGCTCCAATTCCATCCAGGAAGATTTGTCTTATTGCTTCCTTAAGGACCACATAATCTGTGGCATACTGCGACAAGATGTATGGAGCTTTAGTCCCTCCAAACATTCTGAGGTAGGTGCCTTGCTCTGAAAAGTAAAAATCCCCGTAATTCTCAAGGACTTCCACAGCGTTCTCTGACAGGCAGTTGGGCTCCTCCTTGAATAAATTCTCATATAGGGGCATGATGAACCCCTCACAGATGAGTTTGTATCTAGGTTTGTAATTCTGGGCCCACATCATCCTGAAAGCGGTATAAACCAGGGTGGTGGCCTTATCCCACGTGCAACCCAATTTGGGGAAGTCCACCTTGGCCAAAACACAATCGATCAGATATGAGGACATGAAAAATTCTGCCTTCTTCAAGGCTAGTCCTTCTCTTGCAGCAACTATCATTGAGGCCAAACTATCTGATAGGAGAGTGGCCTAGTCAAACACAGCTCCTTTAAACGCCACGAAGTGGATAATAGGGACCCACTGAATCTTATACACGGTGCCATCGGGCATGCCGAAGATTCTGCACAGCATTGAGGCGATCAATCTGAAAGGAGGTCTCAGATTATGTACGTCATATTCGTCCTTTCCTTTCTTTCTCAAATGCTTGCCTGCTACTAGTAGCTTTTCGGCCATCTCAATGTTATTCATTTTTCCCAACCATTCATCAATCAGAGCTTGCTGGGAGCGGGGAAATTTATAGGCTGCGGCAATGTATGCTGGGTGGAATGAGGCGATGGCTACTTTCCCGCTGTCATTTATCACTCTTCCTTCCGCATCAGCATGTTGGAGTATCCATCCGACTACTTCAGCACAGGGGAATAGTTCAGGGTGGGTAGCAGCTCTGGTTATGCCTGAAGCTTTGATATTTAGATAAATCTGCCCCTCTTCTAACGACATGTCGGGGACATCCTGGTCTCGGATCATCCTGTAAATGTCACCCCAACGGATTTCTGGAGGAACACCGGTGGTGCACCTAGTATCCTGGAGTGAAGTCTCAGTTTTAAGTGGCGTAGGCTTCTTTTCTGTCATTTTAGCCTTCTTCTTACCACCTTTTGGCATTTTGACTTATCCCTGATAGAACCCACATACAAGTCATTACAAAATTGAGCGACATACTGTGAGATTTTAACAGAGATCATCATCGTTTTAATATGTGAATGAGACAAAAGCAATGTGAAGCTGTATGTTTAGGAAGCAAAATACACCATTTCAACATGAAACATAGTTATAGAAATTTGATTCTTTTAAAGGGATGGGTTTGGAATGCTCCCGAGAGGATAGGTATGTCGCGGAAAAAATCCGCTCTCGGGCTAGCTCTAGGAGAAATGGTGATCTTCGTCATTGTGTTTTTAAAAGGTTAGTGGCGGGGAAGTCTGGGGTGAAATGACCCTGTGACGAAATAGGGAGCCGTTTTCATATTTATGAACAGGCGAGTACGGGGCCGCTTTCGTATTCATGAACAGGCGAGGGCTCCGACCGCCATTGCTATCTGAATCACCTGACGAGGCGCTCTATGGTGGGTTTTGGTCTGAGCAAGGGTGATGGAGCCCGGAGAAAGGCTGACGAAAAAGGCTCGGGCGGCCATAGTTTCTTTTGGCTTGATTTTAGTGGAATGAGAAACCCACGGGGCCTCGGGGCTTAAAAAATGAAACAACGATATATCCGACCAATGCCTGTCGGCCACGTCTCAGACGAAAATAAAAATGCAAAGACAATCTGATGTTCTTTACATAATATGCAAACGTTTTACAATTCCTTGGTTTTATATGACGGGAAATATGCAATTTAAGCCGTTTGACGGGAAAAATAGCCATGACGGGCATTTTTCCCGTCAAAATCCAACCAATTCCTATCGTCTTTGAAAAATAAGAACACCCAAAGGTAATATGACGCGTGGAATACAAAATTAACGGTTAAAACCTCCTACCTGGCACCGTGAAGATGGTTGAATGAGGTGGCTGCGAACGTGGACGAGTGAGCTGAGCTGGAGCAGTTGTGCGACGTCCAACAGTGGTTTTCCAATCAACAAATAACAATGTGTTGGCTCGTACCCCCATCGTTTATTTAAATAGACCGGGCACGTGCAAGTTTAATGTGGTGGTTGGCGTATTTAAAACGCGGCTTAAATATATCGTATGCCGTGGTCACGTCAAGAAATTTCGATCTGCGTGCGACCGCCAGTTCGCGGGATCGGCTTGTGAATTCTACCCGCCGTTGCGGAAGGATCTAGCGGAGGCTTCCGCGTCGCGGATGAAAAATCCAAACGTTCCGCAAAGCTCAAATCTTTCCGAAGGATAACGCGGAAGCTTCCGCTGTTTCGGGAGGAATGAGCGAATAATCTCGGTGGGCAACTTTCGAAAAGTTTTCTAAGTCCTCACGCGGCTTTGGAAAGATATGGTGAAGGCTCCCGCAAAAGACTTCTGCAATCGCGGAAGGAAAACCCGAACGGTTCCGCAATAATCTCTCGGTGAGGCTTCGGGATGAAAACGCGAAGGTTTCCGTGGTTGCGGGAGGCTCGAACGAATGGCTTCCGCAACTGTCGGGTGGAAAAGTCCAAAGGATTCCGCAAATTTCAAAGAAAAACTTCTAAGTTCTTTTCAAAGTTTCGGGGAGATTTGGTGAATGGCGCCCGTCGTTTCGGGAGACAAAGCTGAATGGTTCCGCGGAGCTTCCTTGGCGCGTTCCACAAACTTTCAGAAAATTCTAAGTCCCTTTTGGAAAGTTTATGCTAAATGGGTTCCGCCGTTTCAAATGGAAAATCTGAATTCCTCCGCAACTGCGGAAATTTTTGACGAATAGCTCCGCCGTTTCGGAAAGAATTACCCAATGGCTTTCGCAACTTTCCAACGTAAATTTCTAAGTCTTTTTCGGGAGTTTTATGCGAACGGCTTCCGCAAGTTTCGGGCGGCAAAAGCTGAATGATTCCGCAGAGCTTCCTTCTTAAGTTCCGCGACTTTTTCAGAAAGTTTCTAAGTCCTTCCCGATATGTTTAAACAAAAGGCTTCCGCCACTGCGAGGCTTTATCAAATCGTTCCGCGATTTCCAGGTGACTTCATGAAAAAATTTCTGTTGAGAAACAAGATTTTCTGGTAGACTTGGAGTGGTTCATGGCAAGACGTTCTGTTGAAAAACAAAGATAAAAGCTGGGAGTGGCCCTTAAGGAAGCCTTTCTAAAAAAGTTTAAAGGAGGGGCCCCAATATGTACAAAATTTTTGGGGGGGATGTTGCTGCAACAACAATGGCGATTCGCTGGCGAACACAGATCTCTGAAAAATTCCTCTTCATGGTCCGAAACCTAATCAAAGACATCCATCTTAGGTGCAAAACTCAGCTGAGCGTTTAAATTCATGTGAGGGGAAGGAGACACTTTACCTGCTAGCCATTGGGGAAAGGAGAGCTTTGACCGAGACATATTCACCACTCTCAAAGGGCAAACATATGAGATTCATTTTAGGAGGGTCACCCTTCAGATGGTTACTACTGCCGGACTCCACAGGATTTGCAACACTTTCTCATGGACATTATTGCTCTTGTTCCTCATTCCCATGCTGCTTGCATCCTTTTGGATGTTTGTACTTTGGACAACTTAGTTGTTTGAGCCTTCCAGAGATATTTTCTTTTAAACATGATCTTTGATCTAGGCTCCTCAATCCATAATGTCCTTTTGTGTGAGTTAGAAATTTTATTGATTTGATCAAGCCTCACGGACGGAGAGGAGCCCAGTTTTTGGCTGAGCCTTTTGGAAAACCTTCTTGATTTTACATGTCTTTTGCTTTTGTCTCAGCCATGCTTTAAGTGAGGCGAGAATCTCTGGAAAACAGACCCTTGAATACTAGCCATTTTGGCTGTTAAATTTGCAGCATGGAGTCATTTCAATACCCTATGTCCTCGATATGTGCTACTTTCCATGGGTCCAACTTTGGTAACCTTCTTGAGATGCCTTTAAAGTGTGAGAGTGGGTGGAGCCCAATGATAGTAGTGCAGATGATCATAGGTAACTGCTATTAAACAGGATTAGTATGATCAGCAGAGTAGGCTTCCTTCCTTCTGAATATTTCAGCGAGAGCACAACAGACAGGATTTATTCGAGCATAGTTCCGGACTCATGGGTTGCGAGATTTCTTTGAGAGACTTATCCTCGATGGGGAACTCAACCAAAAGGGCTTTCAGAAAACAAAACTTGTTGCAAAGGTTCAAATGACAATGAAAGAAACAAAATGGCCGAAAATAAAGCAAATAAAGGCTAAAGCAACAATAAAAGAAAACTTTATTTATGTACAGAAAGTCTCAGCGAGACTATGCGAAGTATTGTTTCAGGGCGAGGCCATTGAGAGGAAGGGCTACTTCTTCTCCCTCGAGATTTGTCAATTTATAAGTGGATGGGCCTAGTTTTGCCGAAATTTGGTACGGGCCTACCCATAGATGTTGAAATTTCGTATGCATTCCTTTGCCTTCATGGTTATGGTCCCATTTCAGGACTAAGTCCCCAACTTCAAAACTTCTCTTACCAGACTTCCTCTTATTGAACCATCTCTTAACTATGTCTTGGTGTTGATGGAATCGGTCTTTAGCTTTCTGTCGGGCTTCTTCAAGTTGAAGCAGGGTATTGATCCTGGATTGTAAGGCTTAGCTAGCAGAACCGCGAGAAGCTTGGGATAACTGTAAGGATGGGAGTAAGATGTTTGGGGGAAGGATGGCTTCCTTGCCATATACAAGAGTGAAAGGGGAAACACCTAAAGCATTCTTTGGGGTCACCCTATCTGCCCATAAGGCGTTTGGGAGAGCTACATGCCAACTTTCTCTGGTTTTCTATCACAGTCTTCTTAAGAATTCGAATCATATTTTTGTTTGAGGATTCAGCTAATCCGTTCCCTTGGGGATAGTAATTGGCTGAATAATGCAACTTAATTCCCCATTCATAAACAAATTCATTTATCTTGCAAGATGAAAAATAAGTAGCATTATAAAAAACAAGGGAAATTGGATCCCCAAACCTGGTTATGATGTTCTCTTTCAAGAAGCTGATGACTGCGTCTTCATTGACCTTGCGCAAAGGGATAGCCTCCGTCCACCTAGTGAAGTAGTCGGTAGCCGTCAGGATGTATCGATGTTGCAATGAAGAGTTTGGATTTATCTCTCCGATAACATCTATACCCCACTGCTCAAAAGGATCAGAAATGATAACCGGCTGCAATGGTCCTGCTGCCTTAGGTAACTTCCTAGCACTTCTCTGGCATACATCACAGTTTCATGCATACGTGTGGGCATCTCGGAACAGAGTGGGCCAATAATAACCAGCTCTCAATATCTTGTGTGCTGTTGTCTCACCTGAATAATGTTCGCCTGCGGGGCCATCATGCAATTATTTGACAACTTTGTTTGCATCTTCTTTTTATAGACATCTAAGGAAAACTCCATCATAATTCTTCCTGAAAAGGATCCCATCAATGATTTGATAAGGTGCTGATTTCAAGCGGAGTGCCCTTCTTTGCTTAGAGTTCCAGTGCTCAGGTAGATATCCCTGCTGCAAATAGTGTACCATATCCCTATACCATGAGTGGGGAGTTGTGAAGATATGACACACTTCAACTGAATTTAACTCAGCTTCATTCTTCCAATGTTGTTCTTCACCAGTTGAGTTTCCTGAAAGTAACTTGCACAGGCCTTGTCCTTTGATGATCATGGCTGGTCTTAATTCCAAATCATATTCCTGCAGAGCTGTGACCCAGTTCCCTCTCCTTTCTCCCAATTCCTTTTGAACGAAAAGGGATCTAACAGCTGGGTGAGGAACTATAACTTTCATTCTGTTCTTCAGAATATATGGCCTAAACAGCTTGACTGCTTTGAAGACCGCATATGCATGCTTGTCAACCACGGGATAATTCAGCTCAGCCCCCTGCAGACCAGTGCTCATAAATGAAATTGGGTACTCATCTCCCTGCTCCACCTTTTGCGCGAGTACAACTGCAAGGGAGTCATCCGAAGCAAAGGTATAAAAGATGAAATCCTTATCAAAATCTGGGCTTCTTAAGGAAGGAGCCTTAGCTATGGCTGCCTTGATATCTCTAAATGCGTCCTTCTCCAGATCTGTCCACTTGAATTGTATGCTTTGTTTAACCATCTGTTGCAGTGGCTTAACAATTTGTGCGAAATTCGGAACAAATCTGCGGACAAAATTGATGGTGCCCATAAAAGACTGCATAGATTTCTTGTTGTAAGGCATTGGAATCTTATTAATAACTTGGACTCTTTCTTAATCTATTGACACTCCTCCTTTAGAAATGATATGGCCCAAGAGTTTACCTTCGGGGACAGCAAATACGCTCTTCTTGGGATTCAAGGAAATACCATATTTCCGGCAGCGATAAAAAATATGCTTTAGATGCACGACATGATCTTCCCTTTTCTTTGAAAAGACTGTAACATCATCTAAGTATACAACCATGCATTGTCCACCCAATCCTCGGAAGGCAATATCCATCGCCCTTTGGAATGTAGCTCCTGCGTTTATCAGACCAAATGGCATCCTTCGATATGCGAAAGTTCCCCATTTAGTTCGGAAAGTAGTCTTGAGACGATCTTCTTCGGCTACTAACACTTGATTGTAGCCAAAGAAACCATCGAGGAGAGAAAACAATTCGGATCCTGACACCATTTGAAGGATTTGTTCCATTGAAGGGACGGGGTAGTTGTCTTTATCCGAAGCTCTGTTTAAATTTCTGAAATCTAGACATAGCCTTATCTCTCCTGACTTCTTTCTCATGGGAACCAGGTTTGCAACCCATTCAGAATGCCAGACCTTAAAGATTATCTTCGCGTCTAGGAGCTTCTTTAGTTCCTTTTGGATCAACGGTTCTAGAGTGGGATGCATTCTTCTTAACTGCTACTGAAATGGTTTGACGCCCGCTTTCATTGGTATAACATGCTGAATAATGAGGACGTCATACGTTTTCAGATCTTCATAGGTCCATGCAAAAACATCCTTGTATTGTTTAAACAATTTGATGAACCTGTCTCTTTCTCCTGGTAAACAACATTTGCCAAGGTTGACAAATCTTGGTTCTGCCTCGGTACCCAAATTAACTAACTCATGTTGCATTGATGAGCTGTTAGTTTTGGTATTAGCTGGCCTTTTGAACCTATTTTGAAGATCAAACAGCATTTCGAGGGATCTTACCCCCTTGGGAATGAAATTTCCTTTCTCCTCATCCTTCTTCTTCAAATCAACATCATGCTCTTCTTCATCTATTGCAGCTCCTTGGAAGCTATCTTCGTTTGTTAGAAAGCTGATAATTTGTTCATCATCATCGAAGACTCTGAAGTTTGTGATGTTATCAGGAACGGAAGGCCTGAAAATCAATTCAATTGAGCATTTATTATTTGACGACACCAATCTAGAAGCAGATGTTGCTAACAAATCAACTGCAGAATTTTGCAATCTAGGAATTGATTTTATATTGAAAGCGTTAAAATGCATAATTAAATCCCATACCTCATCCTGATAACCCTTCAACTGAGGTGAGAGACAATGAATGGTGTCCCTTACCTGTCTTACAACTATCTCGGAGTCACCAAAAACTTTTAGGTACTTAACATTTAAGCCAATGGCCTTCTTTAATCCATGTACCAAAGCTTCATATTCAGCGGTGTTGTTAGTACAATGGAATTCTAATCTACAAGACAAAAAATACTTGTTTCTTTTTGGATCCATTAGAACACAACCGGCTCCGGATCCTTCCATAGTTTTAGAACCATCAAAGTATAATGTCCAAAAGGTATTTTTATATTCAACTAAGTTAGTTTCTTTGTGATCTATGTCAGTAACTAAATTGACTATGTTACAATCAACATCATCAGTCCGAGAGAAATGAAGGAGATCGGACTGTTTATCTGATTCATGGCTAATGGCTTCAGATTGATAATTACCCGGATCCATTTCTAAGAAATAATTCCCCAGAACCGAGGATGAGAAAGCTACGGCCTCATTTTTTTCTTCCAATTGCGTTACGTTTTGCTTCATATGAGGTTCCCTAAGAACTTTAATTTGATTCTTCCTGTTCTGATAAGGTAGCCATAGGTGGGACCAATCAGTAGCAAAGTAGCCACTCAACTTGGTAGACCAATCCCTACTTAAAATCAGCCCATAGGCTTCAGGAATATCGACCACCATTATGTCAATGAATTGACAGACTCTAGGGTCAGCTGATAATCTAATGAGGACGTCTTTCATCTCTCCAATTACTTTGACAGCGGTCCTATATAATTGGATAATTTGGGCTGGAGATGGAACACGCTGTCCGTTAATCTTTTTACAAATTGACAGTGGCATAACGTTTGAGGATGCTCCAGAATCTACCAAACAGTTGTGGACATTGTGGTTGAAAATTTCAAAGGTCAATAGGAATGGCAATGTTTGAGATTTAGATTTCCCACCGATGCTAGCCCCATTAATTTCGGGATTGTCTTGAGAGTCCGTTAATGGAGTGATGATCTGGGGTTGTAGAACATGCAGCAGTTTGTCTCGTTGATGGGGCAAGCTACACATGTCAAATATTGACACATTCGCTTTGACCTTCTTGATATCTTCAATAATATCATATCCTATGTCAGATTTGTTCCCAATTCAAGCTTGCCGATCTGTTTTGCTCGTTGTGACCTTAGGTGGCTGAACTATGGAGTCAGCGCTTGGCTGCTTGGTCACTGTTTGGTTAACTTTGGGTTGTTGTGGGATAATTGTTATATGCCTCCTAGGAGGTTCTTTTGAAACTTTAGGCTTATGAGGAGCTGTGCTTGGCACAGGATCGACAATTGGGCCTTTGCTGCGAGTAGCAACGTTTACGGTAGAGGGAGAGCTGTCTATGGGATCCTCTTGTGCTAATTCAGTCATAGGTACCCAATTCCATAGCACCATAGTAGTGTCCGGGGTTGGTTCCTCTAACTCAGGGTTCGATTCCTCTGGAGAATCATCTTGGTCTAGGATCTGTGAATCTAGTATTTGGTTCATGACTAAGCTCATGGAATTAATCCATTGCAGGCAGCTCTTTTTCGAATGTGGTTCTTGATGAAAAGTGCAGAAATTTTCCATCCCGATTTCGTTCAAGTTTAAGACCGGAGAAGTATTCATTGGTGGATGAGTTTGATCACCGTCTTCCCTTCTTTTATAAAATGGCTTGAAAGGTTTCCTAGATGTGCTAGCAGCCTTGTCTTTCTCGAGATCTACGATTTTATTAGATAATTTTTGCATCATCTTGACTACATTTTCCATGTCTGTAGATGGCTCTTCTTTACCTCTAGTGAGCAGCAAAGGTTTTTTGCTAGCTGCTGGTTTTGGTTCTACATCTAAGGCATGTTTAGCAATGCTATCAGCTTCTTCTTCTACCTTTCTAGCTTCCTCAAAGTTCTCTATCATGGTAGTTTTCTTGGATCTTTTTACGAACATTGCGATGGGTCCTTCAAAAGCGGTAGTGTAGTATTCAATCAGAGATTCCTCCGCTGGTTTATTAGCTTCACTGAAATTATTTAACAGCGTTATGAATCTTTGATTGAAATCTTGAACCATTTCTTTCTTTTCCATTCTCATGGATAAGAGTTCTTTCATAAGTGTTGCCACAGTCTTTTGGTTTCTGTATTTCTTTAGAAAATAGTTTTCGAATTCATCCCAGCTAGAGATCGAGCTGGGTTGGAGGCTAAAGTACCAGGATGATACTTTTGGCTCGAATGTATATGGAAACAACCTGCAGACTACGTCTTCATGTTGTACGTTCAAAAGGTTCAGAGCTAAGTAAAAACTCTTGAGGTGGTCTTCCGCCGAAATGGCTTTCCCTGGATCGAACTTAGGCAAGACCTTTTCTGGGTTTTTAGGAAGATTATGGAATGGTCCAGCTAGGTTCAGCGCTCCCCTTGCTCTCCAAGCAAGTACAACCATGTTTGGATGTGGAGACTCTGGCGGAGAATTGTATGGTGAATTCTGGGGAGTACTCTTTGGAGTAATTGGTTCTTCAAGGTTTTCTTGGTCTGAAATTTTTTTCTGAGTTTTCAAGATCTGCCTTGTTAAGAGTGTTTGAAATTTCTTCCAAAGTCAAATTTACAAGTTCTTCAAAACTTTGAACAAGAATCGAATCTCGGGTATATTGTGGTTCTTTTCTAGGGGTAGTTTTCTTAGGGAGAAAATTCACAGCGTTTAAACCACCTAACTTCCTAACGTAGGATCTTGTATGCCTTCTCAAATCCTCTATTTCTGTAAAAGGGACAGCGTATAAAGCTTCTTGAGGCTCAGGATTAGAAATGAGGCGTTCTTGATTTAATAATTCAAGATCTGGGCTGTTTGAAATGCTTTCTTTAAGCGGGTTTTCAGTGTCGTCTATGGCAGTGGGAGATTTTCCTCTATCAGCCATGCACTTTCAGGCCCTCCTTCTAGCGCCAAAAACTGTTGATGCCTCAGATATCGTATCATCAATCAGAAAGGGATTCTCCCCGATAGATGATCCCAATTAGATTATCTACCGTTTGGAATGGGGAATCCGTCCGGTTAGCGGTTCCGGCAACCGTGGGTTTGGAGTTTAATTCCAACTATATTGGTTATGGCCCGATCCACCTTTCTTTTGGATTTTATGTTTTTTTTTTAATGAGATGCAAGTGCCTAATTTATATTTGATCTAAATGCAGAACTAAAACAGATCTAAGTTTGAAACTGAAGTAAATCTACCTATCCTTGCAGGGAGCACATTTAAAGGATGAGCAACTAACTGTAGGGATTATCTTAAAGAAAGAACAGCTAGCCATTTAATCTAAAAGAGAACTCTACAGCAAAGATAAAGATATCAGCAGATAGCTCCTGATTTAACATAAAACACATTTATTGCTCATGAAACAGAGAAGCAAAATTATTTAATTTAAATGCAAACTGAAAGAACAGATCTAAATCTAACAACACATGAAATAAATCTAATTGTCCCTGCAAGGAGCCAAATTAAAGCATGAGCAATGAGCTGTAAAAGATATCATAAAGAAAGAATAGATAGCCATTAATTCTTACAGGTAAGGCTACAGCAAAATGAGAGGTATCAGGAGATAGCTTCTAATTTGATATGAAGCACATTCATTACTCATGAAAAGGAGGAATCGATTGCACAGAAAGAAGTGAAATCATGAATTGCACAGAAGTAATTCAAACAGCAGGAAAGATCTCACATTACAGTATGGAATTCACCGGAATAGTCCAATATACATCCATCTGTCATACCCATGTAAGACGTCCATCTCCAGGCTTTTATTAGAAAATTCTGTTTTCATAGAACCAATACAAGATAGCTCGTACAGGTCTCAAAATTTCATTCCCTGCCAAAAGTCCTTGTTCACTACTTCCTAACTTCTATTTATAATTACAAAAATGCCGTTTGGGCTGCCACCTAGCTTCTTACACTTGTCACCTACATAAATTTTCTTCTATAACAGACCAAATTGTGACTCCTTTTCTTTTACAGAAATTATTTTAACAGAAAATAGGGATAGCTGTCCCCTAGCTTCCACGATTTTACACATCTGAAAAGCCCCAGAAAATACAAAAATCAGATTTAATGCTCTAACTCAGCGCTTTAATTCCCGCACGTGAGCTTCCGCCGGAAGAGGGTCGCTCAAATTAACAGTTGTTGCTTCTTCTACCTGGGAAGAAGGAATTGAGCTGGCTGGACTTTCTGCCACTGCTGGGGAAGAGGGAATTGAGCTCGCTGTTGCTGCTGGAATGGTTTGGGAAGAAGGAGTTGAGCCCACTGCTGTTTCTGTAGCTGCAGGGAGAGAGGAAAACGAGCCAGCTGATGCAGATGTTGTTTCTGTTTTTTCTCCACCTCTGCAATATAACTATACCAGATGCCAGTGTCCCTTACGACTATGTTTGCGGAAGCAGGGAGCAGGATTTTCTGAGAAGTCACATTTTTTCTAAGCTCTGCTCCAATGCCTTGAACTTCCATCACTGCAGCTTGATGTACTTCTTTAAGCAAGTGGCTGTGGACTGATGACATTCCAATATAATGTTGTAAGTCATCAATTGCTAGGACATCAATTTTCTTCACGTATTCGGTTTGGATGCCCAGCTCTTCCTTTAGCTCAGCCAAGCGTTGTTCTGAATCCGGGAAGTCATCGAGGGATTGTGGGAAATTCAATTTGCACCTGTCATGCACTTCCTGGATTCTTTGATACAGACCGTTGATCCTATCCCTTGTTCCTTCCACACTGGCTATCAGCTTACTGCCGCAGTTTCTGTAGAAGTCCAAAAGGGCCACATCTTCATTAAAACCCTCCACAGATTTGAATGTGAGATGTGCGGGGAAATCACCCTTTCCTTCTCGCCATTTTATCTGGCTCATGATATTTTCCTTAACACGGGTATGCTTAGCTTTGAGCCTATGGGCCTCCGCATTAATTTCTTTTAACCTGACCACCATGGCCTTGAGCTTGCAAACCTCATTAGTGATTAGCTCCTGAGTGTCATGCACTTGCTTCAGGATGCTGCAGGAAAGCTCATGGAAGGGAGACATGTCCATCGTTCTGTTCTCAGCTTGCCCCTATTGCTTAGCTAATGCCAGCTTGTCTGTTTCAAGCTGGGACACTCTGGCTATTGCATCATTCTTTTCTGCTTCTTCAATCATCATCAGGATTGATAGCTTCTCCTTCTCTTCCTCTAACCGGTTATATTTGTCGGACAGCTCTTTATGCTCGGCGTACAGGTAATTATACTTGTTCACCACAAGATCCCTGTAGGCTTTCTCATTAGCCACAGTCTGTTGTAGCGTACGAGCTCTCTTCTTTGTCAATGCATTTTCTCTAACTATAACACCTACATTGTCCAGTGATGCTTTTGTTGTTTCTACAACTGCGGGTACCATAGCAAAGGGATCTTTATCTGTATTCCGCATTACAGTGACCTCCTGGTGGGTAATGATGTCCTCCTGGAAGGGACTTTTGATCCTCTCTTCCGATTTGAGGACCATTGCTTTCCTTTTATTGTCATATACAAACTCTTTCCACCTGGACACCGTATGTTTTCCCGATGGAGTGTACGGGACAATTGGGCGGTCCATAATGTCTATTTCTTCTTCAGCAGGTGGGGTCTGGACTTCCTGAGCTGGATCTACTCTCACATTTTGGGTACCAGAGCCACCTGCTTGAGATGCGTCTATTTCCATGTCTTGGACACCGGACCCACTTGCTTGGGCATCTTCCCCTGCTTTCAGCTCTTCTTTCGCCTCCCGTTCAGCTTCCTGTCCTCCCTCCCCTCCTTCAACTTGTGGCTGACCTTCATCTCCTTTCTGTTGTTGGGATTCCTCGGCTTCTTTCTGCAGCCTCTCACTTTCGGCTTCTTGCTGCATTCTTGCCACTTCAGCTTCCTGCAGTAACCTGGCTTCCTCAGCCTCCTGCTGTAACCTTGCTTCCTCTCTTAATCTGAGCTCTTCCTGAGCTCGGGCATCATCAGCTTCTGTCTCCTTCTGCTGGTTGGTCTTCTGGATCTTGGTGGAGCTAGAACTTACTCCACTGCCTTGGCGAAAGGTTCGCAGCTCAGCCATGTTGCTGATGCCCCTGAATACCTCTTCCTCATCATCGGGATAGTGAGAGTACTCAAAATGAGCATAGATTTCCCTACAGTGCTCGGCCACTTTTCCCTTCCTGTCATTCCTGTGGAAGATCACCTCACCGAAGTGGAAGGCTTTCAGCTCCTGAAAAAACTCTTCGGCTGAGGCAACCCCCGAGAACTTGTAAGCACCTATGCAGAAAGGTAGAGGGGGAAAGGAAGCCTTATGTTGTTTGTGGAGCATTGCTCCAATTCCATCCAGGAAGATTTGTCTTACTGCTTCCTTAAGGACCACATAATCTGTGGCATACTGCAGCAAGATGTATGGAGCTTTAGTCCCTCCAAACATTCTGAGGTAGGTGCCTTGCTCTGAAAAGTAAAAATCCTCGTAATTCTCAAGGACTTCTACAGCGTTCTCTGACAGGTAGTTGGGATCCTCCTTGAATAACTTCTCATATAGGGGCATGATGAACCCCTCACAGATGAGTTTGTATCTAGGTTTGTAATTCTGGGCCCACATCATCCTGAAAGCGGTATAAACCGGGGTGGTGGCCTTATCCCACGTGCAGCCCAATTTGGGGAAGTCCACCTTGGCCAAAACACAATCGATCAGATATGAGGACATGAAAAATTCTGCCTTCTTCAAGGCTAGTCCTTCTCTTGCAGCAACTATCATTGAGGCCAAACTATATGACAGGAGAGTGGCCCAGTCAAACACAGTTCCTTTAAACGCCACGAAGTGGATAATAGGGACCCACTGAATCTTATACACGGTGCCATCGGGCATGCCGAAGATTCTGCACAGCATTGAGGCGATCAATCTGAAAGGAGGTCTCAGATTCTGTACGTCATATTCGTCATTTCCTTTCTTTCTCAAATGCTTGCTTGCTACTAGTAGCTTTTTGGCCATCTCAACGTTATTCATTTTTCCCAACCATTCATCAGTCAGAGCTTGCTGGGAGTGGGGAAATTTATAGGATGCGGCAATGTATGCTAGGTGGAATGAGGCGATGGCTACTTTCCCATTGTCATTTATCACTCTTCCTTCCGCATCGGCATGTTGGAGTATCCATCCGATTACTTCAGCACAGGGGAATAGTTCAGGGCGGGTAGCAGCTCTGGTTATGCCTGAAGCTTTGATATTTAGATAAATCTGCCCCTCTTCTAACAACATGTTCGGGACATCCTAGTCTCGGATCATCCTGTAAATGTCACCCCAGCGAATTTCTGGAGGAACACCGGTGGTGCACCTAGTATCCTGGAGTGAAGTCTCAGTTTTAAGTGGCGTAGGCTTCTTTTCTATCATTTTAGCCTTCTTCTCACCACCTTTTGGCATTTTGACTTATCCCTGATAGCACCCACATACAAGTCATTAAGAAATTGAGTGACATACTGTGAGATTTTAACAGAGATCATCATCGTTTTAATATGTGAATGAGATAAAAGCAATGTGAAGCTGTATGTTTAGGAAGCAAAATACACCATTTCAACATGAAACATAGTTATAGAAATTTGATTCTTTTAAAGGGATGGGTTTGGAATGCTCCCGAGAGGATAGGTATGTCGCGGAAACAATCCGCTCTCGGGCTAGCTCTAGGAGAAATGGTGACCTTCGTCATTGTGTTTTTAAAAGGTTAGTGGCGGGGAAGTCTGGGGTGAAATGAACCTATGACGAAATAGGGAGCCGTTTTCATATTTATGAACAGGCGAGTACGGGGCCGCTTTCGTATTCATGAACAGGCGAGGGCTCCGACCGCCATTGCTATCTGAATCACCTGACGAGGGGCTCTATGGTGGGTTTTGGTCTGAGCAAGGGTGATGGCGCCCGGAGAAAGGCTGACGAAAAAGGCTCGGGCGGCCATAGTTTCTTTTGTCTTGATTTTAGTGGAATGAGAAACCCACGGGGCCTCGGGGCTTAAAAAATGAAACAACGATATATCTGACCAATGCCTGTCGGCCACGTCTCAGACGAAAATAAAAATGCAAAGACAATCTAACGTTCTTTACATAATATGCAAATGTTTTACAATTCCTTGGTTTTATATGATGGGAAATATGCAATTTAAGCCGTTTGACGGGCAAAATAGCCCATGACGGGTATTTTTCCCGTCAAAATACAACCAATTCCTATCGTCTTTGAAAAAGAAGAACACCCAAAGGTAATCTGACGCGTGGAATACAAAATTAACGGTTAAAAACTCCTACCTGGCACCGTGAAGATGGATGAATGAGGTGGCCGCGAACGTGGACGAGAGAGATGAGCTGGAGCAGTTGCGCGACGTACAACAGTGGTTTGCCAATCGACAAATAACAATGTGTTGGTTCGTATCCCCACCGTTTATTTAAATAGACCGGGCACGTGCGAGTTTAATGTGGTGGTTGGTGTATTTAAAATGCGGCTTAAATATATCGTATGCCGTGGTCACGTCAAGAAATTTCGATCTGCGTGCGACCGCCAGTTCGCAGGACCGGCTTGTGAATTCTACCCGCCGTTGCGGAAGGATATAGCGGAGGCTTCCGCATCGTGGACGAGAAATCCAAACGTTCCGCAAAGCTCAAATCTTTCGGAAGGATAACGCGGAAGCTTCCGCTGTTTCAGGAGGAATGAGCGAATTCTCTCGGTGGGCAACTTTCGAAAAGTTTTCTAAGTCCTCGCGCGGCTTCGGAAAGATATGGTGAAGGCTACTGCAAAAGACTTCCGCAATCGCGGAAGGAAAACCCCAACGGTTCCGCAATGTTCTCTCGGTGAGGCTTCGGGATGAAAACGTGAAGGTTTCCGCGGTTGCAAGAGGCTCGGACGAATGGCTTCCACAACTCTCGGGTGGAAAAGTCCAAAGGATTCCGCAAATTTCAAAGAAAAACTTCTAAGTTCTTTTCAAAGTTTCGGGGAGATTTGGAGAATGGCGCCCGTCGTTTCGTGAGACAAAGATGAATGGTTCTGCGGAGCTTCCTTGGCGCGTTCCGCAAACTTTCAGAAAATTCTAAGTCCCTTTTGGAAAGTTTATGCTAAATGGCTTCCGCCGTTTCGAACGAAAAATCCGAATTCCTCCGCAACTGCGGAAAGTTTTGACGAATAGCTCCGCCGTTTCGGAAAGAATTACCCAATGGCTTCCGCAACTTTCCAACGAAAATTTCTAAGTCTTTTTCAGGAGTTTTATGCGAACGGCTTGCGCAAGTTTTGGGCGGAAAAAGCTGAATGATTCCGCAGAGCTTCCTTCTTAAGTTCCGCGACTTTTTCAGAAATTTTCTAAGTCCTTCCCGAGATGTTTAAACAAAAGGATTCCGCCACTGCGAGGCTTTATCAAATTGTTCCGCGATTTCCAGGAAGACTTCACCGAAAAATTTCTGTTGAGAAACAAGATTTTCTGGCAGACTTGGAGTGGTTCATGGCAAGACGTTCTGTTGAAAAACAAAGATAAAAGCTGGGAGTGGCCCTTAAGGCAGCCTTTCTAAAAAAGTTTAAAGAAGGGGCCCCAATATGTACAAAATTTTTGGGGGGGATGTTGCTGCAACAACAAGTTTATAATCACCAAAAACTTATAGTTATATTTTCTTTGAGACTAAATTATCACATTTGGTCAAATTTCAAAAATAAAAAAGTAATTTTTTTAATGAAATCCTGAGCGTGATTTAGAATGCTTCTTTTCCCAAATTGAATTCTGTTAGGTCATCTTACATGTTTTTTTATATTGTTTTCCAAAATCATAACTAACATTGTATTGATTCACCACCATATGAGATATTTAAATCCATGAAAATGGTCAAGTGACATCCATGACACCTAATACCAAACACCTAGTGAATCTATCTGTTCTTCCTGAAATGTGGTTCTGAGTTAGCCAAAGATGTAAGACATTGGAAATAATCATAGATGATGTTGTGCATACTATTACATGGGTTAGGGACAATCAAATATAGCATACACATCCTCAAAGTTAAGACACATGTAGTGTAACAAGTGTTATAATGCAATTGTACGAGAAAACCAAAATTTTGATAATGCATTTGAAACAAGATTTCCCGATTACACATAAAAACTAGAAAATGAAACAACATCGAGAAATTTTAATACAAGTGAACATTATACAATCATCAATTGAATCCAAAATAAATAAGACATTGAAAACATCACTTGGACTGAAAAGGATTGAGTTAAAAGTTTAAAAGGGGGGGTCACCATGTTGATTAAATTAGGGTGGGTTGAGGCTTCAACAAATGGTGACATATTGGGTGAATCCATGGATCTCTATAATGCATCATTATGTTTCCAAGATAAACAAGAAGACAAATTATACTTTTTGATATAAATACATTTACTGCTCATCAATTGGTCTCATAGAAACAATTCTTAGTGATGAAATCCTAGAATAATTTGATTCCACAAATGAAACTACTCACCAACTAAAATAAAGGGCAGAGTTGATGGAGTTTATTATTTAGAGCATGATCCTTAGGAATAGGATTGCAGATCAACAAAAACAAAATTAAAATAAAACATAGAAGAACATAATACAATATAGAGACATATATACATGGTTCACTCGATATGGGCACATCCATGGAGAAACAACTAGTTATTTCTTTATTCAATATAATAAAATATAGAGATAAAACCTATAACACATTTGCTGCAACCTCCTTTTCACTCTCTCATAGTCTCCTCTCTCACACTAAATAGTTGTATTATAATTCCCTCATAAAAATAGGGTTTCCTTCTAGGGAAAAAAAGAACCAAGATAAATTCTACCATCGGATATGTGACCTAATGATGAATTGTCTAGATTGAATATTACAATATTTTATAATACATTTTCCAAAAAACACTCTTCAGGTGTGTTGCCCCTGAATTTCCACCATGGGGGAATGCAAAAAAGTGTCACCGCCCCCCTAGATCCCTTGATGATATTTGGTTGGGGGGAGGTGGGAATCCCCCCCACAACCCCCATCAAGAACTAGGATCCAAACACGACTAAAACAAGACTTTTGAATAAGGAAGATAATCAGGATCCACAACCAAAAATATCCCACTTGGAGGCCGATCACAACAACTCCACCACAACTGCACTTGTTGAACTATGCTCCAACTTTAGACTTCGAAAATTTCTCATATTCACCATCATGATTGAAGGCTAATTGAAACTGAGTAGGAATTCAAATTTTTTTTTTCCTCGAAAAAAAAGCGTAATTTCATTTCATGAGTAGGAATTCAATTTATCTCTGGTTACTAACTTCATTAACATGTCTGCTAGATTCTAGCTAGTGTGTATCTTTTCCAACTTTAACTGTCCATTTTCCAAATTTGTTTATATAAAATTGTGCTTGATTTCTATATGTTTAGTATTAGAATGGAATTCTGATTTTTTTGCAAAATGAATGGCACTATGGATGTCACTCTACAACCTACTATTCTCTTTCTTCTTTCCCAATTCCTCCATAAACCTCTGTAGCCAAATCATCTCTTTACTATCCTCTATAGTAGAAACACGCTCTACTTCCATTGTTGAAAGTGAAACAACCCTTTGCGGTCTCAAAATAAAACTTACTTCTCTCCCACCTAAACATTCATTCTTCCTCTATTTCTCCCACTCAATCTAGGATCCCTCCTTTCCTGTGATTTTATTAGCCAAATAAACCTTTGGTTTTGATGCTAGTTGTTAGGAATAGGATCATGGAGCAATAAAAAAAAATGAATGTAACAAGACCTCTAAATCAATAAGATAATTAGGCTCCATAACCAACAGATCCAAGTTTTAGGTTGAGGCCATGATCACAAAGTCTATTTATACCAAGTGTTTTACAATATTTCTCCAGGAAAGCCTTTATTATTCTCACAGTGTCGCTCCACTATCTATGAGAATATATAAACTGAATGGATTCACTCTAACATTATAGACCTTGCTTCACTGCAAGTTGGGGTCCATAGCCTTGGCAGATATATTTGCATTCCCTTTAAATAATTTAAACTTCCTTAATTTCAAACCCTCATAAAAACTTTGCTTTAGCAATTAGGGGATAAAGGAAGTAGCATCTCTTTCAAGCGAGGATTATACTTGATTCCAAGAATCGATTAGTCATTCCTAGTTATAAAATATTCCCTTTAATGTTTTAGCTTTGTATGTCTGAATCATACACTTCCATAGGATTATATAATACTAATGTGGGTGAATGAAACCCCTTTGACAATCGATTCATTGACTAACAATTTGAGTCTTGAAGTTGTCATGGAATTCAACCACTTAGAGAGCTCTAATTTCCACCACTATTTTGAGAAGCTCAAATAACCTTCATACATTATTTCTTATAGGATTTCCTTTCCTAGGCATGGTTGTACTATGCATAATGATATTTCATGACTTGATGAGTGTACCATAAGTTAAGACACTTCTGCTATGATCAAAGATTTTTTTTCCTAGGAAAATAATTCTCGAGGAAAATCCTAAGCACTCCCATCCTTTTGAGGATGATACCTAGTGTAAAGCCAACGATGCCTAAGTTCCAAGCACCTAATTAATAGAGTTGAACCCATGAATTCCCCTACATCGGGGGGTAGATATCACGTCTGGATCATGAACACTTGAGATAACGGTATAAATATGCAGACACTTTAAGAATTCAAAACAATTAAAAAACTCAAAATTAAAATTAGGTGAGAAAAATAGCTCATATACTTATCGACATAATTTTCGAATTACAAATCGTTCATGTACGGTGTTGGAAAAAATATTATTACAAAAATAAAAGCAAGTAATATACATCATTTTTAAAAAAATGCATAAAAATGAAATCAAATGCGATTGCAACACATGGATAAAAAAAATCTATGTATGAGATGATTAATGCATGTTTTTATAGCAAAACTTTGGTATTTGGTTGAAACATTACTAGGTTTCTTGTTCCTTCTAAATCTTTTTAAATTTCAAATAAAATTGCATTCCTTTATTTATTTGTACCATTGATTTATGTCCAATTTTGAATAATATCAAACGTAATGCTTCCAATCATTTCACAACTTCTAGCAGATTGACACCATATCCCAAAAATTCAAATTTAGACAAAAAGTGCTCAAGTAATGATCACAACAATTGTAAGTTAAAAGGAATTATGGGAGAAAATTGAAAATTTGAGAAACACATGAGAATTTTCTACACATATCTCCCTCAAACAATTGGGTTAATGTGTTAGGAATTCTCGAGGCTTGTCAAGTTTATGAACTGGTCTCAAAGGAGTTTCATTGAATCTAAATCATAATATGTGGTTATGGGTATAAGCAAAGTATCCATAAGCAAAGTATCCATAGAAGATATTAAAATGAAGAGTTCCCAAAGGTGGTACATTCTCTTTTCTTTTGTCAAAAGTTGGGTAGTAATAGAACCACTGAAATATGTATGACTAGATTAATATTTTAGATCTACTACCACCTCTATGCTCCTTTCCTAATAAACAAATGCTCTCACAAAATTCAGATATTTTAATAAACAATAGTGCATACCAGGTTGAATATTTTTTGGTTTGAATTACAACCTACCAATCTTGTGGTTGTGAATAACAATTTCATGGGCATAGTTAGATGATCTATATTCTATAACTCCAACAAAATGTTTTCCTTACATAAATAATATTCATCAAATCAACAAGCGCTCAATCATGTCAAATCATTAGTAACCCTATCGTCAAAACATAAATTTCCAAGAAGCTAGAATAGGCCTATTTGCAAGGTAAATAATTGAACCACAAATGTAATAAAGGAATAATGTGTAAAACAATAAAAAAACTCAAAATTTATTTGATAAATGAAATTCAAAATATAATTGCATACTCTAAGCAATAAAATTAAAAACATAACGAAGTTACAACCATAAAACGAAAACTATCTTATCTCCTATACTTACCACCAACAAACCTATGTCAAATGAAATTAAAGTGCCATTGTGACCATTGATGTAGATTATGTATGCTCTGAATTGTATTTTCATGTTTGGTGGGTGAAAAATTACGTTGTCGACTAATATAGATCAAAATACAATCCATCATTGGTCCATTTTCAATGAATGATTCATGAACATTTTTCTTATTTTGTAACCCTAAACTTTAATCGAAGAATAATTGCTTCCATAGATATGAAATTAAACACTTGGTCCTTATTTTCCATTATAGATTGATTTATCAATTTGGATTTTGGGCATTCATCATAATTGAATCATGCTCAGTTCTATTAGTGATGATAAATCATTCATTTTCAAGAATGATACATTCAACCTTTTTACTAACCCATTTTTATTAGATTATACTTGTTGTTCCTCTCTTACTTCCCCATTGCTTTGAAATATTTCTTGGTCATGATATCTAGGCTTATGAGTTGGAAAGGTATCCTCATGGTTTTTTATTAGAAAAGGAGAAGATGGATTGACAGGTGTGAGATTATCCAAGAAATATATCGCATTCATAACTAACTATTTTTTGTTTTTCAAAATAGAATGAAACTTGGAGCTTACTTGGTTTTAGGTTTTTCTATAGCAATACTTTTTCCTCTTGGATATAATTTATCAGAATAGTGTACCTAGAACATGTGATCTGGAAATGATTCTCAATTTCCACCACTTCTAACTCCAACTTAAGACCTACTTTCATCATGTCCTAAATGCATGGAATTACAACATGGGAACAAAACTAAGGAATACTTTGATAAAGGTGCTCATGTGTTAAATTAAATTTGTTAGATTACATTGGGAAAACACAATGATCCTCTGAAACTAATGTACCACTAATTTTCTTAGGCTTGTTAACCCCCAGTTGTTCTTGCACTACTAGGGCATTAGTGTCCAACAAAATTTCTTCAAGATAGTTACATTGTACATTGATCTAGACGTACACATTGATTATACTTCTTTCCAAAGCTAGTAGAGTTAGAGAATACTATTTTTAACAGTTGATTTATCCAAGAACCTAAGATTAGGGGACCCATGTGAAATTAATATTAATACATTCATGCTTCTTGTAAGACATTGATTCTAGTGAGACTATTTTTGCTTGTCATTCTTTTATTTTTTGGTAAGAATCCAGATTGATGCTCTTTCCTTCAAAACTGGTCTTTCCTGTTCTTTTTTCTTTTTTCTTTTTTTAGTCAAACTATTTTTTTTGACATGTGTATAATGAACAATTTCTATGTATGGAAGGTACATGCTGAATGTCATGTTTCCGAGCAAGTAGTGATGGTTTTGTTCAAGGTCTTGGTGGTGAAATAATGATGAGTCAAAAGCACTTTTGAATGGATGGATGGTTATTCCATTATGACATATGGAATTTTGTGGAAAGGTTTCGATTTTCATGATGTTGTAAAATTATCTTATGCCAACACCCTAAAATTTGTTTCTAAAACCCTAATTCGAAATGCTAGGTTTAGTGGTCATTATTACCAAGCTTGACTTTCCAAACCTTGATTCCATATGCTAAATTTGACCACTCCAATACCTAGTTTGAGCTATTAGGTATATTTGAAAATTTTCATGGTTTTCTAAAAGTGTACAAGCTTGATTTGATATTGGAATGTTATCCTTGCATGCAAATAAAGGGTGGTATAAAGTTTCCATTGTTAAAATGAAAGCATAAAAAGGTATCCTAAAACAATATAAAAGTAAAATAAGATGGGAAAACCATTCCAAAAGAAAAAAAAAAAGAAGGAGATCACACATAGTGTGGATGTTGAGGTTTTTCCTTAATAAGTTTTCTTTCATTTTTCTCAAGCAACAAGGATGAATGGAGGTCTATATATACATATTTAAGAAGGAGAGGAAGGGTTATATATTATTTTCTATAAATAGTTTGTAGCATTATACAACTCTTCACTCTTCCATTTTCAAGACCTTAGATCACTACCTCCATTGAAAGCAAGGAGATCCATGGAAGCTTGTCACTTATTATTCATTATGATACAATCAATATATTGGGTAATAAGTGATTTGTCATGCTTATGCTTTGTTATAGATCTTTGAACCTATTGGTTATAATTGATTAAGTTGTTTGCAATGTTATGGTTGTTTGTGGTGCAGCGAATTTAAATTTTATTCACTTAAGAGGCACATTCACTCCACTTATTTTTGTTAATTCATTGTCACAACTATCTTTAGGATGTAATCCCAACCACTTCGTTAACAATCAAAATTTTCTCACTTACTTTTCATTAGTGTCATCATTATTATATATCATAATCGGTAATATAAGCACCATTTTCCATCCATTTCATCCATATGACCTAAGGAAATGACCAAATGGACAAAAAACTGAAATTCAATCTCAAAAATTGGTCATAACATAAGGGTCATTCCTTTTCCTTCTAAAAGAGTGACCCTGTCACACATATTGCCTAAAAACCGCCAACCTGGTCCAAAAAGTGAAAATTTGGTTATAATTTATTGTTTAACACATCCCCAAGGGAAGTAGTGGCTAAAAGTGGACACATACATTGACATGGTTGAAATTAAAAATAGATCTGTCTTCCAAAACTCTAAACTCTCCACTAAGAAATCAAGGGAATGGAGAGCATATACATTGGATCTAGATCCTATTTTTTACCACTCTTTTGCCTATAGAAGAAGCCCTCATGGTCACCATTTCATAGATCATTCTCATATATCCAAAACACATCGACATGCTGCTAGATTTACATTATAAAAGGGAGAGAAACCATATCCTTCTTTCCTTTTTCATCATGAGGGGAATCAACTCACATTTGGCTAGAGATTGGGATTGCAAGGATATGAATGAACCTACCATTGGATTAGCTGCATAGGTACATTAATCTCAACAGACTGTACCAAGGTGTGTTTTGTATCATTTGAGTTATTTGTGTAATAAAAAAATCACATTCTTTTACATGTAGCTTTTTCTTTCAATGGATAGTTTCTTGATATTTGTTTGCATATTTTGTTTAGTTTAGGTCCATTTCCTTTTAAATTTATGATCTGATACCAAGGATTTCACAAACCCTTGGTAGGTTCGTTTTGCATTTGTGTGTGAGAAATCACACACCACACACTTCAAATTATTATTGAAAACTTACCTTTTTTCTTGATTGCTTACAATCATCCCAAGATGAATTATTTTATGTTTTAATAATCTTGGACTTTGTGAATGTGTATTGTATTAGATGGAAACATACACCATTTAGCAACAACCCCATAAGACTAGAAAAACACTAGTCTAAATAGAGAGAGATCTAGTGGTGACGAGGTTAGATTTCCTATAACTATTAGACATGTCTATCAATGCAGATTTTATTGATAACAATTGGTGGCATTTTTAGGTACTTTGTTAATATTCATAAATGAAAATGAAATCAATGTTATTTTATTTATATTTTTTTTTATCTCACTTGGTGACTCCAATGTTGAAGGGTTTTATCCCAATGGACAATCAATGAAGATATCCACAAGTTGATCGTGCACAAGGCATAGTTCCAGGCCTTAATATACTTAAACATAGATTCTAGAAAACAAAGGTAGACCACTTGAGTCTTCCCTAGGGACTCCAATTGCAAAAGGTTCATGATTGATCATTGATGTTGAGTACATATATTAGATGTAAGATAGAAAATCCATGATGGTATATCTCTCTTGTATTAATGAGAGAGAATATGAAACTACACCTATTTTTCATGCTGGATTTATTCATGCATTGCATAATATTCAACCATCATTCCAACAAAGAGGTGGTGTATTGGATCATGTTTTCTATTTTGATCTTGAGTTTCATTCCCTCATATTGAATGAGAAACCAACAAGTTTAGGGAAGGATTTTTGCATTTCCCTAAGAGTGTGGGAATTCCTTGATGCTGAGAGGGAATGAAGTAGAGGAGGCTTTGCATGTGATGAATTTACTATTGATGAATATGTTGAAGATGAACTAGTCTTGGGTGATCATGAACCAATAGTTGCACCACTTTAGCCATAAGCAAAATTCCATGAATATGAAGAGGAAGAGTCAAATTTACAAGCTATGGATTCATTGATTTGTCCTAGTAATGATGTTGAATTTCAAAAAATAAGAGTAAACGATCAACCATGGATAATTAAATCATCCAGAGGGCTTATCCTTGCATATCCCCATAGTGATCCAAGAATAGTTTGATCCGACACCATTGCAACAAGAGGAGAATTTTTTTGTTCAACCAGAAGTTGATCTTTCTTATAGTTCTCCCACGATCCCACATGTAAAATTCAAGTTCTTTGAGGAGATCCTTCAATGGATCATTGCATATATATCAATATTGTTCACGATCTGCTTGAGTTGAGGATGGTGGAGGTGTTTTATGAGGCATGTTTGAAGAGTTTTAGTTCTTCTACTTTCTAATTGTTCACTAGTGAGGGATCATGTTCCAAGTTTTAGCCAACATACTTAATTGGTTTTTTGACCAGGAAGCACATGAATACATTTATTAGGAGACTTCATGATTGGATGCATTGGAGGGTTGACTATGTTGATATTTCTAACATGATTGATCACCTAGTTGCATGGTTACATTGGTTATTCAAGTATGTTAATTAATCATGGAAACTTTGAAAAAATCCACAATAAGGGTCTTTGTGCTCATACATTTATTTTTATTTTTATTTTTGGGGTTTAATATATGGTAGAAGTTGTCATTTTTACCATTTTTTTCTCCTACATTTTTTATTTTCATCCTATTATTTGCATTTTCATAATACTATTGTTTGCCATACGTTTTTCCTTTATTTTAACTTTAAAATTGTTTCCATTCACCAATAAGGTACATTGTATTCCATTTGTTGAAGTAGTAATAAATTATTCATATTTGTTGTTTCTCATATGTTTAACCAATTTGTTGCATTGAGTCCAAATTACTAAATTTGATGTCATACAACAATTTATTTATCATTTAGAAATCTTGGTAAAGTCTAGAGGGGGATATTATTGCTTATATTGATTTTTCTTAGTTGAGCCTCGAGTCTACTAGGTATGGATAGTGTTGAAGAGATAAAACTATGCAACTTGAGTCTTATTATTAATCTTGTCCCTTCATTTCCTACAATTGAGTTTGTCCTTTCCCCATCTAGCCCTAGTGATATGACACCATGTGGTTTTGTTATTTGTTTCTTGCTTTGAGTTAGGAGGAAGGTTTTCAATCATTAACTCTCTCTATTAGGTCATTCCTCATCAAATTCAACACATCATCTAAGGTTTGATCTACAACCTAGAAAACCTTGATGATCATTATCCACATTGGCAATTACCTTACATATTTTAGGACTAGTCATCATTAGGTTCTGATTAGATGAACTCCATATGTGCTCAAGTTTAGATTTTTTTACACTGATGAGTTGGGATTGTACCTTAGATCCCATTAGAATCATTGGTGGTTTCCTTCATGACTATTTTGTTCTTTTATCACTGGCATTTGATTAAGTGGTTTTTCTCCCTGATGTCAACTTCAATCATTTTCTAGTGGGAGGAGCATACTTGTTGGATGGGTTGTAGGATGTGGATGAAAATAGGCATGTATAGTTGTATCTCATTTTCAACTGATCAACTAAGGCATAATCTATTTGACTCCATTTCCTAGAAGACACCCACCTTTGATACATGTTATATTTTCATAGATTAGTTTTTAGATCCTTAGAGTACAAAGAGATTTGATGATTCTTGACATCTCGCAAGGGGATGTCATTCCCTTGAGTAACCATTTCTAAACCGTATTTATTCTTGCACTATTGGAGGGTTAATGTCAACAAAACTACATCAAGATGGTTACATTGTAAATTGACCCATACATACACATAGACCCAAGTTCTTTCTAGAGCTAACAAATTCTGAGATTGTTATTTTTAACGATTTCTTTTTCCATGAACCCTAGATTATGAGGCCACGTGACACTGATATTCATACATTCTTTATTGTTGTAAAAATGTGACTCCAATGAGATTATTTTTCTTTTTTGCAAGAAGCTAGATTAATACTCTTTCTTTCAAAATTATCTTTCCCATTTTTTTGCTTTTTACTTTATGAGGAAAGCTTGTTTTTTGGGCATGTTTGTAATTAGTAGTTTCTATGTATGCAAGGTACATGTTGAATATTATGGTTCTGAGCAAGTAGTGATGGTGTGGTTCAAGATATCAGTGGTGCAAGAGTAACGAGTCAAGAGCATTCTTGAGTAGGTGGATGGTTATTCCACTATAACACATGGCATCGTGTTGGAATGTTTCCATTCTCATGAGGTTATACAATTTCCTTATGCCAAAACATTAAAATTTCTTTCCAAAACGCTAACTTGAATTTCTAGGTTTTGTGGTCATTCTTTGGCAAAGATTGAATTTACAAACATTGATTCCATGTGCTAAATTTGACCACTCCAAAACCTAGTTTGACCTCTTGGGTATATTTTGTATTTTTCATGGTTTTTTAAAAGTAAAAAATCTTGATTTTGAATTTGGAATATTATCTTTGCGTGCAATTAAATGGTAAAAGGTATAAAGTTGTAGTTTTTTAAAAGGAAAGAAAAAAATTATTCTCAAATAGAATAAAAGTAAAATAGCAAGGGAAAAACCATTCCAAAAGAAAAAGGAGATCATGCCTAGTGTGGATGTTGAAATTTTCCCTTAATGAGATTTCTTTCTTTTTTCTAAAGTAACTAGGATGAATTTAGGTTCTATAAATACATATTTGATAAGGAGAGGAAAGGTTGGGTATTATTTTCTCTACATAGCTTGTAGTATTTGACAACTCTTCACTCTACCATCTCCAAGTTCCCATACCGACTATTTCCATTGCAAGTAGGGGGATCTGTGGCAACTTGTCACCTATGATTCACTATGATACAATCAATCTCTTGGGTAATAAGTGATTTAGTATGATTATACTTTGTTCTATCTCTCTGAACCTATTGGTTATCATTGATTAAGTTGTTTGCAATGCTATGGTAGTTTATGGTGCACTTACTTTAAATTTATTTACCTAAGGTGCACATTCACTCCACTCATTTCCTTTAATTCATTGCCACAACTATTTTTAGGATTTGATCTCAACCACTTCAAATCTTATATAAAACTCACCCTTGCTCTTAACTATTTATGGACAACCTAAGGGATGTGCTAATCGTCTTGGACTTTGTGAAGATTTATTGAATTAGATGGAATGATACACAATTTAGGGACACCCCCATACTAGAAACAAACCATTATGCACGAATAAGGATCTAATGGTGACACGTTTAGATTTCCTACAATTATTAAGTAGGTCTAATGGTGGAGATTTATATGATAATATGGCTTAGAAAATACTGATCTTGATTACTATTCATAAATTGGTTAGTTCAAAAATTCATTATCCTTCTATTTACTATGATTAGAAGAATAAGATACATCCCCTTCATTATTGGCCCTATCCTTATTTGAATCATAGCTATTAGGATTTAAACCTATGCTATATACTATAAAAGACATTTTTTTTAAAATCATGCAATGCAGACTATTGACTCAACAAATTAAATGCATTTAGGTTATAATTTTCTTATGAGGTTTTATATTTGAATGCTTTACAACAAAGAGTAGAAGTAAGGCATTCATTACACCTAGGACTTTTTGTGGAATACAATTTGTGATCAGATTTATCAATAAATTTTACAACCAATTTCCTTTTCATATTTAAAGGGGGTTGAGGACTACATACAAAGGATACCCTTTTCATATTGTGTGCAATATTTCTCTTATTTCATTCTTCTTGTAAGGATACAACTTTGTTACATAAAATATTAACTTGAATTTCCAATTTAGTAATGTATGAAACCTTTGATTTATCTTTAGTATACTTTGTATTATTAAAAGCAGAAGACATAAATAGATCTAAAGGATACCTTTTCAATTCTTTCTCAATATTTTGTTTTTCCTCATAGGATTCATTTAAATATCTTATTGCTTTTTGTAAAATTAATATAGCCATAGTTTTGGGAGAAGCATGCATAGTCATAAATGACTTTAGTTGAAGGATCGTGGTTATCATGGAGGTGGTAATAAACTCGTCGAAAACATGTGTTAAAGTCACAAATATATTCTCCAACTTCCACATGCATTTCATCAAGCTTTCGGCACAACTTAACTATGTTAAAGTCTTATTCATAAGTATTTATGAACATGCTTTTAAACTGAGAGCAATTTTGAATTGTATCGATAGGATAAGAAGTGTACCAATATGAAATCACACAATTTGAAGTAAAAAGAAACAACTTGCACACCACATTTTCATAAATAATATTGAGTAGGTATAATATAAATTCATATTTTATAACATGATCAAGTGTTGTAATGTTTCCTTCACCATTAAAATTCGAAATTTTTTAACTACGTTTCTTGGGAGCTCATGCAAAGGCCCTTGCAAGCTTACTGCCTTGTTAGACACCCATTTAGGGAATTAAGGTAGAGACATATAGATAAAAGGTAGAAAATAAATATAAAATCATATGTAATTAGGGGAATCTTTCTAAGATTCGACCCTCCTTCTAGAGCCAATTACGTTGACATGGAAAAATTCAAAGCATCAACAACATGGGTTATCCTCAGAAGAGAGGAAAAAATAGAATCTCTCTCATTTGATATAGTAAAATCCATCCATATTCTAGCTCGACAAGTATTATTGGTTTAGGTCTTTTATCAGTCGCATCTTGCTCCATCATTTAGGGTTTTATGATGCAAATAATGAAATGCAACTAAACTAGCATACAAATGAAGAATTCCCTAGACTAGATAAATAATAAACTAAAGATACACAGGCAATTGAAATTTGTGTAATTAATAACAAGGAATCAATTCACTTATCTTAATATTACATAAACTTAGAATCGCTAACAACCTATTGAGAATAATCTATAGTTAAAATTTAAAGCTACAGCCTCATATCCAGCTAATCTACTCTAACTAGAACAAGAACATCATAAAATTAGTTGAGGCAAAAATATGATAATATTCTAGAAATAGATCAAAAAAGTATTCTTACGTAAACCCCAAATTACAAACAACAAGCTGAGGATAGCTTGCAAGCATAGTTGAAAGTAATCAATTTATACTCCAATAAGTCAAAATATTGTAACAAGAGAAGGAAGAAATAAATACAAGGTAGTGAGAGTATTCCCACAACAAAAAGATACCATTCCCATAGCCTTCCAGAGTACCAAAGACCAACATAGATAGTCTATGCTAGATCCATATCGAAATATCTAGCAATAGCCTTGACCAGTAAATGGATTATCTCATTAAAAAGTAAAATATTAATTACACTATAAGGAATAACCACTAGTGGTCTCTCCTCATAGTAGAATAACCTCCATCTCTTTTAAGAGAAAAATCCTTATCTTCTTTCCTTCATTACATTTATAATACTTTTCTCCATAAATACATTTTCTTAATTTTCTTGCTATGTCACATATTAAGGTTTCAGCGAAAAAGACCCCCTCCCCTTTTAGGTATTTTTTTATATCTTATACTTCTACACAATTTTCTATTTTGAATAATTTATTTTTAAAATAATTAGGAATGCATTCAAAACCCTTTGTTAAAACCAATTGATGATCATATAGTGACCATAATTATACCCACACAAGTGATATTTTTTAGTATAGGAAATAATTTCTTTCAATCGTTATCTTATAATTCATGTAACGATTTGGTTAATACAAATCTTTTAAATTCCATTTATAATTCATGTAACGATTTGGTTAATACAAATCTTTTAAATTCCATTATGTTGAAAAATGCGAGAATGGGCTTATTGATCATCATGAGGGGAACATAGATTCTTTGTCCAACATTTGGAAATGAAATACAAATAGTAAGATTAGTATTTAAATATGTAGCTTTATTTCTTTATTTATTTTATAAATATATTCATTCCATCAATTATAATTGTTTAAATATGACTGGAAATTAATTCATGTAGGTAACTAAAAAAATAAAGAGATACATAAGAGAAGATTTCACAAATTATAACCACTTTTAAAGCTAATGGTAAGTTATTATCTTGCAAGCATTGAATTCCAATACACAATAGTATAATCAACTTGGGAAATGATTCCATCATTTTAAATCTCTCTTGAACATTTTCTCACCGTAAATAATTTCTTTATCGCAAATATTTCCTCATAGCACAAATGTAAAAAAATCACCATGAGAATAACATGCATGAATTTTGGAAATTAAAATGTTGACACTTGGATTTTAAAATCTTACTTTTAAATCAGGCCTCCAATGATTTGTGGTAATTTTAAAACTTTCTACTAGGTTTCTTTGTTTGTTGCGACTTTCCAAACTTAAATTGAATTTTGAAACTTGATATGTGGAGTATTTGAACAATCCCAGAAATATTGTGGAGAGATTTAATACTTTCATCTCATTATGTGATTGCAGGGGAGTGATCTCCCACTTTCATCGAAGTGAGATTGGCACTTTCATCGGAGTTACTTTTGCACTTTGGTATAATTGCACAGGTTTACTCCCACTTTCAGAATTATATTTGCATTTTATTATGATTGATAGGTACACTTTACCTTCATACAAAGTAAAAACCATGCCCTGCAAGACTACTGGAGTTAAAGTGAAAATTTATTCTAGTGTTGACGAGTTGAAATGACCCAGGGTCAACAGTAGGGGTTCTCCCCAGTAAGACGTCCCAATTAGACCTCAAACCACTTGTAGTAGGGAACTCGTCTGGATTTTGTCCTGGAAACCATTCCTTATTGGGGTTTCAACGATTGCGGACTGATCCACCATTTAGGGTATTTTAATTAAGGGATGAAATGCAAACTAATCTAACCTAAATGTAACTCCTAACTAAACCAACCTATCCCATTTGGGAGCAAGATTAAAGAGAGTGAGCAAGGAAATAACAATTGGACATCCACATTCAAGTAGTTGTTTCTAAGAAGCAGATAAATAATTGACAGAATGAAAGCATAAATATTAAAGTAGCTCTGGTGTTTATGTCATTATGACTTCACTACCCACATAAAGCATAAGAATAGAAATAACATACGAAATAAAATAAGAAAGTTGTAGGAATAAATCCATATCTGCATGTGAAAGAACATGAAGTAGTTCAAGACATTCATCCACATAACAACTGTATTCCTGTGCAAAAGATAATCATAGGCTTCTCCTCATTCACAATTCAACAATAACACATTCCAAAAGTTCGAGAGAAAAAGCCCCCCTTTTCTCATCAAATGAGATTACAATATATAGGTTAATGCTAATTGACCCTTGGCCTTCCATATTCTCTTACAAATTTTGGAATTCCTTTAATAAATTTATTACAAAATTGATTTAATTCACCCCAGGGGACCTTTGGGATTCCATCAATTTTCCTTTTAGTGATTTTGTCTTTATGAGGCATTGTCGACTTCACTAACTTATTACTGCAGAGAGTTTCTCCATGGATAAAATCTTATAAAGGGAAATGATCATTTCAGACTGCCCTCATGTTCCTTAATCTACTTTTCCTCGGTTTTTCTTCTACCTTCTCAAATGTGTTGCAATGATTCATGTCGTAATACTTCTTTCGACTCCATTCATGACTTTTGGTGTGTTCTGTCGATCTCGATGTAGCATGATTTTGTCAAATGTAAAGTGTCATCGTCGACGAAAAAAAATATGTTTACCTTCACTTGACCTACATCTATTGCTAGCCGATGATGGAAATGTTTCTCTCCTAATAGTGCACTTTGTTCTTCTTCACGACACTATCTATATCATGTCACAACTTATGTTGGCCGGTTGGGCATCAAAACAATTTCTATTGGTGCGCCATCCAACATGTCTTTTGGAGGCATCATTTTGTGTTCTACTTACTTGGTGGTCATTGCAGGTGCATGTGCATATATGCAAACATATAAGTTGGAACCATGCTTTTCTTATAAGAATTTGCATTATCTAAGGTCTTCGATCAAATAGACTCTTCTAGTCATCGACGATGTCAATACTCTTTTGTCTTCATCTATACCTTTCCAACGATATAAGGCACGCTCAAAATGGATGACCTGGACAAAAACTATGGTCAAATTGCGAGAGAGACAATTTGTCATCTTGTCGTTGTCGTACATCCTCAATGCTTAAGTTTTGCTTCAGTGCTTGAGATCAATTTTGCAAAAAGAGTCTTGGAGCATCCTTGTTATTTTTGTCATGAAAATTTTGCATTCTTTTCCCACACTTGTGTTTTCCTACGAATAACAATAATCAATTTTAGCTTTAATAATACTATCTTCAAAATTTATTAAAGAAAACAAAATTAAAATAAAATAAATCTCAACTAAATATAATAAAATAACAAAATTAAATTAAAGTGAAATAACAATAAAAAAAACTTAATCTAAGTCTATTTGACATTTTTTTTTTAACAGAAACAGTGGAATTCATATATATATATAAAAGGATGTGCACAACCATTCATTACAAAAATTGAGCCAACATTCTGCTTCAGAAAGAGGGAAAATGCAGAATTTAAGAAAGTTTTGGCCCTTGAAGTCTTTACATCTTGTATTCCTGAAGATTCTGTTCATTCTACTTGGATATACCCTTACAAATTGATTACATAATAAGTGGCAAAAAAACATTTAGATAGTGGAGTTCAAAGGGAACCTGTGGAGAAAACATTCACCAAAATTTTCCAAGAAGAGAAATTAACTGTAATTCTGTTGCTGGAAAGAGGTGGCCTCCATCATTCCTTGATTGACTGTTGGCGCTTCCTGAACTTGACTGAATTGGGTTTTGCTAATGAAGACAGAAAGGTCTTCCTTGATGCTGTCAACGTTCCCCAGAAGTTCAATGATGTTCCTGTCCATATCATCCATTTAAGGTACACAAGAAAGACGGGAGTGAATGTACTTGAATTCCATGGTCTGCTCTTTGTTATGGTCCATAATGGAGTAAACGGCCGAGTACGTTCTGCACAGGTAGACCTTAATCTCCGAGGTTAGCTGGCTGAGCGTGGCGATAGCCTGCCTAACCCCATCCATGTTGCTGAAGGACGAACTGCTGTAGGGGGATTCTTCTTCAGGGAGCTGCAGAGGGTCAAGAGCAGAGACAGAGATGCTCAATTGCTTGAGCTCCGGGTCGAGGGCGAAGAAATTAGGGCGCTCCATGCTTCGAAACAATGCCCAAATACAATCCAGGAGCATTAAATGTTTATGCGTGGGAGCATAAATGCCCATGGTGAAGGCACATGGGCGATGGCGTGTCAACCAAGAGAGAACGCGGACAGGGACAGCCAGGTGCCCACAACGAGGGAGGAATCATCCCCAAAAAAACTTAGGATTTGGTTTTATTCTCATTATCCAACAACCCCTCAAGGATTGAACCGATACTCCAAGAATTTATTGTGCAATATTTGTCCTTTTTCCAATGTGGCTCCAATATTGGCTAAATTGTTAGCTGTGGAATTAAGATCTCTGAGGACGTGGAAAAAAAGAATGTCAATAGGAAGAGGAAGGAGCTCGATTCTTTTTTGAAATATTTGGCTCTTAGATCTTCTAATGAGAGAGCCATTCCTCATAGCTTGAATTGCATGCCTGGAGTCTCCCAAGACCTGTAGCTTTTCCATGTTTAAGGTGGAAGCTATCTCAAGAGAGTGATACATCGCCAACCATTCTGCTTCATTATTGGTTCTTGAGCCTAATCCCCAGGAAAAGTCAGCAACTTTATTTCCTCCGGGATCAAAAATAATCCCCCCCGCACCTGCCTCCCCTGGGTTTCCTTTGGAAGCCCCATCGAAAAAGATTGTGTATCTTGCTTGGCTTTTCCACCATTTTTCGAAGGGCTGTTTATCTTTTTTTATCTCCCATTCCTGATGGGTAGGTAATATTTTGGACTGAAGAGAACTCTCTTTTGTGAAGGTTTGGCACCACTGAAATTCATGCCAACTTAAGGCTTCTTGATGCTGTATTGCTATCCCCTTTGCTCTCAGAGATTCAGAGGTGAGAGATATGACTTTATTATCAATTCTGTTCTCTGTCTTCCTTTTTTCTTCAAAAACTCTTTGATTTCTTTCCAACCATAACTGCCAACATATGTTCATCGGAAGGAGTTTTAGAATTCTTGTCAAAGTTGGTTTGTTCTTTCTTCCTCCCTGTAGATCGTTGATCCAATTGTCCATCATTTGCTGAATTTGCTTGGGAATTGTGATTACATTTGTGAGAGGGCCGAGAACCAAATTCCAAACTTGTTTGGCATAACTGCATTCAAGAAATAAATGCTGAGAACTTTCTTCTGCGTTTTGACACAAATGACATCTAGAGGGGCCTTAGATTCCATGAAGCTTTAGGTTGTCTACAGTTAATTGTTTGTTATGAGCCAAAATCCAATAAAAGTAATTGATTTTTGGAATGCTGTCAGAACTCCAGACTTTCTGCCAAATTTTTTGGGCTGGAGGATTATTTGAAGTGAGAAGATCATAGCCATCTTTGACTGTGTATCTTCCAGCTTTCCCCCATCCTCTGACATCCTTGGCCCTGGTGCTGATTGGGGCTTTCCCATGAAGAAGATGAAGGTATACTTTGTAACTTTCAACTAGATTATCTGGTGGCTCCAAGAATTTCCATTCCTTCCACCTCCCTGTAGGCGTCCAGCTTGCCATATCTGCCAATTTCTGAATTCCTAAATCCTGAAGCCAGATATTAACATTTTGAATTTCCTGAATTTCTCCTAAGGGACGATCTCCATTAATACTGTCCTTCCATATGTTGATTTTATTCCCATTTCCAGGAATCCAATACAAATGATCTTTTATCAGTCCTGTTGAAGAATGTATTAGCCTCCATATAACAGTTCCTTTTTTCTCTTTCAAATTGTTCAGGCATCTTTGTCTGGATCCCCTAATATACTTTTTCATGATGGCCTCCTTCCACCATTCTTTTTTACCGGTTATCATTCTCCAAGCTATTTTTGCTCCCAAAGCCTTGCTCATTATTGCTGGGTCTCGAATTCCCAATCCCCCTCTTTGGCGTTTTCCCTTGACTACTTTCCAATTGTCTAGATGGAATTTCTTACCTTGAGTTTTCCCACCTTGCCAAAGAAACTTTTTGATTTCCAAACAAATTGAGTTAGTAACAGATATTGGGGCCAATAGAATGGCACCAATGAAGATTGGGATAGAGGAGAGTACATATTTGACAAGAGTAACTTTTCCTGACAAATTTAACCAGCGAGTCCCCCAGGAATTTATTTTGTTTTTAATTTTTTCAACAATGGGAAGCTAAGAGGATGAAGTTATTTTTTTGTGGGATATTGGAATGCCCAAATACTTAAAGGAGGTCCAGTCAAAGCAAGGTTTAAAATCCAGGATATTGGCTAAATTCCTGAGATGGAGGTTGCTACAAATCCAGCTGTAGATATTACATTTTTGACTGTTTGTTTTACCCCCGGAAACCCCCAAGAAGAGGTCTAAGGTGAGTTTAAATCTAGAGGCGATAATGGGTGAGGCGCTGCCTAGCAGGATGGTATCATCTGCAAACTGAGCATGATTGATAGGAGGGACATCTTTGGCAATTACAATTCCGGGGAGTGAGCCAATGGATTGAAGACTGTTTAATTTTCTGCTAAGAGAGTCTGCCATGATAACAAAAAGACAAGGAGAAAGAGGATAGCCTTTCCTCAATCCATGGGACATGCGGAGAAAGGAGGAGGGTCTACCATTAACAAGGGGAGCAATCCAGGGAGATCCTATGCAAGCTTTAATCCAACTTATGAACTCTCTCTCAAAACCAAAATTTTCCATGACTGTGAAAAGAAAATCATGTCTAACTCTGTCAAAAGCATTTGCCATATCAAGCTTTATGACCATACCTGAATCTTTCCTTTGAATGCTTGAATGGATAGCTTCTTGAACGAGAAGAATGTTGTCGTATATTTGGCATCCAACAATGAAACCTCCTTGGTTAGGAGAGATGATTCGAGGAAGAAGACCCTTGATTCTATTAGCAATAATTTTTGTGAGGATTTTAGAGGAAGAGTTACAGAGAGAGATAGGCCGATATCTTTCGATATAAAGAGGAATTTTTTACTTGGGAATTAAAGCAATGAAGGTGGAGTTGGTAGCTCCCCCAATTCTTTCTCTTTTCCTGGTCCAATTTAGCATTCTGATGAGGTCTTTTTTTAACCAATTCCAGCACTTTCTGTAAAAATGGATTGTGAATCCATCCGGTCTGGGAGCGTTATCCAGGTGAAGAGACCATATTGCCTTTTTAACTTCACTTTCAGAGATCTGATCCATTAATATTTTATTATCAGCCTCAGAAATGAGATTGGGAATTTCCTTACTCATTTGATCCATATCTTCTTTGAGGACATTGTCATTGTCACTATATAATTTTTCAAAATGGGCTTTGGCTTCCCTTAGAATAAGATCCCGTCCTTCTATTTTCATTCCATCCTCCTTTGTGAGGCTCTCGATGTTATTCTTCCTGTATCTCTCCTTACATTGAGCATGAAAAAATTTGGTGTTTCTGTCTCCTGCTTTTAACCAAAGACTTCTAGACTTTAATCTCCATTCTTCCTCATCCTTTCTGGCTGCTTTCTGAATTTTTTCTTCAAGATCTTTTTCATCCCTTAGCATATCTTCCGTGACAGTATTGTGCTCCATTTTGAATTGATGTTTTTCTAAATCCTTTTGTAAATTCTCGAGTTCCTCTCCAGGTTTTATGTAATTCTGCTTCACCCAGTTTTTTAGCATGCTTTTCACAGGCTTTAGCTTTGATTCCCAAATATAACCCGGGGATCCAGGGATGAATTGCCCCCAAGCGGCTATCACCTCTTCCATACAACTCTCATTTTCGAGCCAGACTGGGTTAAATCTAAAAGGGAGGGTACCTAAATTCTCGGGGGAGGAAAAAAATAATGATATGGGTCTATGATCGAAGACTGTAGAGGCAAGAATATTTGAATTTGGAAGCTTAGGACCGGAGAGGAAAGATGTACTTATTAGGAATCGATCTAATCTGGCTGCTATATGATTTGGTCCTATTCTTTTATTATTCCAAGTATAGATGCCTTGCTTTGGTTTGATGTCGATAAGGCTCCAAGCGGTCATTAAGTCTTCCATTCTTTCTCCATAAGGGTCTCTGACTTTGGACCCCCCTTTCCTCTCGGCTGCTGAAATAGTGACATTAAAGTATCCAGCAAGAATGCAGGGGAGATCAACAAAACTGTGTTTTAAATCTGTTAGCTGGTTCCAAAAAAAATCCTTCTGCCCATAGATGGTAGGACCATATATGTTTCCGACCCATAGATTTCTGTTATTTGAAATCTCTTCAAGTTCAATGAAAATCCAATGACGATTTGAAAAAGAGGCATTACATTTATACATACCCTTGTCCCACCAGGTGATGAGTCCTCCGGAAGCTCCTTCGAAAGCTCCTGAGGCGCTCACAACAATCCCTTCCCTGCTGGGCCAAACTTGTCTCATGAGATTGATACTATCCTCATCTTGCATTATAGTCTTCTGGATCATAAGGATTGTTAACTTGTCCATTTTTTTAATTCTTTTTATTGCTTCTGCTTTTTGCTTTCCACATAATCCTCTGCAATTCCAGGAGACTATTTTCATTATTTTTTAGATGGTTGAGGACCTGCTCTATCCTTCCTTTCCTCCTGAACTCCTTGCTGCTGCTTCCCAGTAGAGATTATTCTTACGTGCTGATCCAGGCTGGTTTGCTTACCCGCCGCCTTTTCTCTGGCTGCTTCTTGTTCTCTTATTGTTTTATTGAATCTTCTTCCTCTTTTTACCAAAGGTTCCTGCTCTTCTTCTTTGCTTTCTGATGTTTCTTCCTGAAAGAGTTTTGCTTTGGATCTTGTTATTGATCCTCCTGAGTTTAAAGATGACTCTATTTCTACAGTTGCATGCTGATGGGAAAGATTGATGAGGTCCTCTTTTTCAGTGTTAGCTTGGTCCTGATTTTCCTGCTGCTCCTCTGTTTGCTTCTCTTTCTCCTGCTCCTCATCGCCTTCTTCTGTGGTCAGAACTTGAAATTTGTTTGTGTTTTCATTGCTCTTCGCGAGAGATTTGGAAGCTGTATTTGCATTAGACTTACCCCCTTTTTTCCTTGTGACTTCGTTCCATTCCCCTCCTTGGGTCTCCTCGCCTTCTGGGGTTTTTCTTTTTGGGCATAACCTTGCAAAATGGCCGTATTCATGACAAACCTTGCATTTAAAGGGTATTTGCTCATAGTCAACAGTTTCCTGTGACTCCACCCATCCATTAACAAGTCTATAGCTTCTAGTAAACCCTTTTCTAGATCTACTTCGACACATATTCTTGCATATGAGAACATTGGGGGTTTTGGCTCATATTTATCTATGTATTTCCCTAACGAGTTGCCGATGGCTCGAAGATCTTCATCATTCCAACAATGCAAAGGTAGGTGGGGCAATTTAACCCAAACTGGAACTGCTGTTGGGATGTCTTTCTCTGGGTCGAAGGAAAGGTCCCATTTGTTGAGATACATTCCTCTTGGCCCCATGAAGTAGGGGCCGTTCCTGAAAATCAGATCTCGGTCCTCCTTTTTTTCAAAGTAGAAAACAAAGAACCCCTTACTACAAAATATTTGCTAAACTTCCCCTTGGATTAAAGGTCACCAGTTTTTATTGAGCCATGTTTCTATAGAGCGGGGCGATGGCCATAAACCTGTGAAATGGCCGACCAAACCCTTTTCAGCTAACGCCACGGCCTTGCATTTTGAAGTTGTTGATGACAGTTTGACTTCTGGGACATCCGTTTTTTTCACGAACTTGGAGTCATTCGGGGCAGAGGACTTTGGGATAGCTGGTTGGGAAGCAACCAACGATCTGAAGAGGTCTGAGATGGGGGGGCAAACTCCATCTGAAACTGCTCGCCCAGGATCTGGGGGCGGATCCATGGCAGAAACCGTGAAACCCTACCAACTTTCAAAAACCCTAGCCTCAAGTGTTCTCTTGTTGCACATCTGCATTCACAACCATAGACATTAGTTAAGTCTATTTGACATTATATTAAAATAAGAGAGGAATAACACAAACTTAATTAAGTACAAAATAAAATAAAACAAAAGTAATTAAGTAAAAAATAAACAACAAAATAAAATAATATAGCATCCTAACCTATTTCTTGGCTAACCTAAGCCTAAGCTAAACCTTTGCAGTCCACCTTTTTTCAATATTTTCGCGGCCCCCTTTTTCACCTCTAAACAAAGTGGTGAGACAAGAATGCCATGTAGGAAACTCTTGTCTCCGCCCTCCCCTCCAACACTTAAACTCATGCCCACTTGAACCATGTTTTATTCCTTTTCGGGGTGGCTTGAATTCATGGTCGGGGGCCCCAGTGATCAAATTTGAAGGGTGGGTCTTAATTTTTATTAGAAGGGCATTTGTTCTTGGAGCCCTTCAAAGATGAAGGGCAATTTAAATAATTGTACTTCAATTCACAAGTATAAATTAACTAAACCCTTCCTCCAAAAAAATGCAAAACACAAATATTTCCCATCCAAATCTTTATAATCTTAAACAATTGAGCACTCCTGAATATCTACATAATAAAATGGTATCTTTTCAATAAAACCGAATTTGAACACTTTAATTTGACATATATGTAACATTAATTTTACAGTTCATTAAAATACCAACTATTTTGTTGTATTTTTCTGGGTTAGACCACACTTCAATATACATAAAAACTACTTAGACTATGCAATAACCATATTGGGGCATCTACATGATGTTATGCATACTGCAAGATGTTGTAACTAGATATGGTCTTAAAATAAAACTAAAACCATGAGAAAATGACTTATTGTTAACTATGTACAAAAAGAAGCCACTAAGCAAAATGAGACTATAATAAACCCACAACCAAAATCTACATATAAAACCAACCAAAACCTTAATTCAAACCGGAGAGAGGGAAACCATCCAAGCTTGAGAGATGTAAGAATGATGGACATTAGGCGCCTAAGAAAAAACAATACATAGCTCAAAAAAACATTAATAATCCTCCATACCAAGCAAGTTAGCAACACCAGCATCATTAGGGCCCGAGCATCAAATTTTGTTGTTCAACACTTGTCACAACAACATACAAGTATGGGATGGAGGGGAAATGGAATCAATCCTAAGTCAACTAGAGCCTTGCGACTCGCTACATGTTTGAGTCTCGACAATCTACCTTTTAAATTGAACTACAAGAACAAAAGAAGTTTGTTAATGGCTCGATTTGCAAAAATTCTAGATACATGAGTAATTAAGAGCTCGAGGCTCTAAAATTTGATGTGCTTTTTACCAATCCACAATTCGGTGAATTCAGTCACTGGCATGAAATTTAAGTTATTTAATGAAAGAATTAATGTATCTAGCTCTATGTCGAAATTGTTTTCCATGCTAATGCAGGCTACTTCCCTCCTTATTGTCTTACCAAAAGGCATGATAATGAGGAAGAAGACTTAAAATTATTGGCTTCACCATCAAAGAAGCATTACAATCACATTGGTAAGGTGTTATAAGAAGATCACAACAATACAACGTGTCAAATCTCAGATGATAGTGCAAATTAAAGACTTATATGGTAAATTTAATATAAGACTTACTTATAGTTGTCTCTTACTCTTTGCGTCTTGACACATTTAATAATTTATGGTTGTCTCTGCGCCTTGAACCAATTGATATTATAAGGTGAGGATGTGCATGCATAATAATCCTTAGTCATGACTATGCGATGAGGATTTAAATGGAAGAGGATGTAAAGACATGTAATTTTTATACGTATTTTGGTGGCGAGTGTCGAAGAGAAACGTGGTGAGAAACCACATATTTTTGGAAGGACGGAGGGAGATTACATGATCATGATCATGCCACCCATCAAATTGAAGACAATTCCTGAGCCAAAAATTGTTTTTAAAATTTTATTAATAACCATTGTGGTACTTTGGTCCAAACGTTTTTTCTAACTCATTGTTTCTCCATATTGTGTGCCTAGTGCCACCTCTCTATATCAATGCATAAATAAACCTCAGCTTGGTTTGTGGTTCTAGTTGCATGCCATTGAGTGTTGTTTAGAGTTGTCATGAGTCTGCGACATTCATGCAATAAATGAAGTCTTGTAGAGGAGGACTCATCAAAGGGGAATTTGAATTTCATTTTGACGAAAAACTAGTGGACATTGGTATCCAGGTTCACATAGGTAGTAGGCACAATGTTCCGGCCTTGTTTTGGGCCTAGTAGTGGTTCTATTATTACAACCATAGTCATTGACACATTGTCACACCTTAGATCTCAGCCCAAAGTGAGTCGGGATTCAGAGTCAAATACCAGTGGCTAGTACCTCGTAGTCGTCAGTCATCACTCGTCACCTTGCAAAGCTAAGCAGTGAGTGCATGACATGAGTGAGTGAATGAATATAATTTATGATATTTCCAATATTTTGAATGACGAGTCGAATTTTATAGAATAGGAATTTTAACATATAAATTGAAATTTATATGGATGGGTAATTTCAAATGTTGCCCTTCTTTTGAAATGTTGATATAGATTATGTCCTTACTATTGGAAGGGTAAAATTCGGATTTTAATTTTTTTTTGAAGGACAATTTTAACTTTACACTTCTAGGAAGGGCTAGAACCCTTTGGAAGGGCCGGGAAGGGTTCAAATTTGAACGTTGGTCGGGGAAAACCTCAAACTATCTCCACTTTGATGCGGCATGAAATGCAAAACTCTCCAACTAGTCGCGACGATGAACGTCGGAACTACTCCGACCAATTGCGATCAGAATCTCAAGTCTAGTTGACATGGCGAGATCTGCTTTGTTTCACTCTCCTTTATTATTAGTCATTGAATATTTATGGTTATCAAATTGATTGAGTGATCTACTCCATCTCTAGTTCCACTTGTGTACATATGTAGGTTTCCTCTAATCCTTAAAAAAAAATAGTGCTTAAAAGTTCCACGTGCCATGAAGAGTATTAATTATATAAAAAAACAACAATGTATTAGAGCCTCTTTCCTAGTGTGGCTTGCCATACGCATAAATTTACGAGGCTAAGTAAAGTATAGTGATGTTTAGTGGTTTGGGGAGGTCTCCATTAAGTAAAATCATGATTAGTGCATACCTCATAATTAATATCATTCCAAAAGGATGTATTCACCATGATTTAATTCCGGACTCAAAGTGTTATAATACATTTGATTTAATACCACATAATCACTTACCCCCTTAACCTACAACGCTTTGTTGTATGACTTGCTTCCTCAACGCGAGGGGATGGAGGTGTGAATATTTTTGGCCACTTAGAGTTCAATGACGTCATAACTTCTCTTCGTGAAGGGGATGACTTGCTAAGCGATGCAACTTGTCGGCTGAGTTTGCTGGGAAATTGTCGGGGTCATTGTGACACTTCCGGAGCTTGAATTTGAATTTTGAGAGTCGCGTTGGATTCGTAATGACAAGGCCGTCAAATATGGATAGGTTTGTTGACAAATTTTTCACTTTCATTGAACCCAAAAAATGCGTGCAAAAGCATTTTTTTAATGAAAATCAAGGCCTCATCCTTGCGATTAGCCTACTCAAAATTAACTTAATCAACTTCCCTACTATCTGTGTTATATATTATTTCAATCCATTAGAAGGGATCGACACCATCTGCCACCAATTAAAACATTTTAATCCTTAAACTAGGCCAATTGATCACCTAGTGCACTTCATGTTTACCATCTAGTGAACGATTGAGTTGCTTTTTGAAATGGCTCTAAGTCAACTAGTGAACAATAAACATCACATAAAGATGATCTGAGCTGAGAGAGAGTCTTAATATGAGAAAAAACCATGTACAACTAAGATACACAGATAAAGCTTATTGTTCATGAGACCTGCTAGACACAACTCGAATGAAGTTGTGGTGCACATTTATTTAGTCATGCAAGGCTTCAATGATCAATGAAAAAAATTCTAAAATATGTGATGGATATGAGAGGGTAATCGTTAGGTCAAGACATAGATCGAGGTAGAGCAGCTTATCCCGGCTTGACTGTTTCCATGCAGTTTGGCAGGCGTGGTCGCAAGCAAATATGGGAGACAATGATTGAGAATTGCATATAGGTGGCTCCAGAGCACCATATAGGGCTGTGAAATGGACACATAGATCACTCAATTAGTCACATCAAAGCAAGCTGCCTGTAGAAGGTGAAACAATTAGATCCAATAGTTCAAATTACTCATTCAAGGATGACAATGACTATTGACAAAGACCATTGTGAAGGTATCCACAGATATTCCAGTAGTTTGACTTCATTCGGCTTAGTCATTACATAGATCAATTTAGGTCACACTCAAGAAACCAAAATTTAGCATGGGGGTCTCGACTTTTATATTCGAAGAATAAAAAAAGTAGGGGGGATGTTGTAGCCACAACACCTAGGAAAAAGTAAAAGACATGCCCTACATGAATATTGGAGTTAAAAGTCCAATTTCACTTCTGTGAATTCTTCAAAGCTAAAACTCCACATTCACCTCCCCTAATACTACAAAAGTTGAATTTTTTCTATGAACTTTACAAGTGGTTCCTGGAAAATGATTAAATAATATACATTTTATAGTTTGTGGAGAGGTATGGAAGTTAATATTTTTTTTTGCTAAAAATAAATTTTCAAAGTTAATACTCTTCACTAGATCTTACTTAAAATTTTCTTCCAAATTCTTAGATCAAAACTAACTTGGGTTGATGCATGTACCTCGTGAATTATCTAACTCAAATGATGATAACTTCCCTATTTGAACTTCAATTTGAAAATTGTTGGAAACATAATCCTTAGGGTTATGGTAAAATATATTGTATTACTATTACTATTCGCATGAAGAGTCGTAGGTGAATAGGCAGAGTCATCATGGAGTTCAAGAGACCACTTGGAATATTGAACCAAGGTTCACATCTCCATGTATTTATTTGTGATTTATCTTAATAAAATATAATTCATGCTTATCTCTATTTGGCCTTGTTATATCCATCCGGCCTTGAAGCCTTCACCTAATAGTGATATTTAGAGTCCTATAGTTCTTATGGATTGAAGGAAGCTATGGTAATTTGTCGATAGCATTCTAGTAGCTTGGATTATGGCCCTTTCATTTCCTTCCTCTTGAGATTTGGCCCTGTCTCTTCAACTAAGATTGTGGCTCATTGTTTTCAAATCTGAATGAGTTTCTTCACCTCCCTAGTTGCAAATCCTGAACACGTGAAACCCTCTACAATTAAATATGATTTGAAGTGAAAAACTTCTTTTTATTCAAATTCCATGTCACTACCATATTTTTGGAATGTGGTTCAAACCCCACAATATGAAATACATATAGCATATTGGTATTGCTTCTTTTAACGTTTACCAACTCAATTAGTTTTATTATTTATGGGTATGTAGGTAGCACTATAAAGATATATAGATCTGTACACATTATCAAATACTTGTATCTATACATATATTGTACTTTTGGCTAATGATAGCTATTGATAATGAAGAATGATGGATATTTTCCATAATCCAGATCCAAATATATTTGTTGGGAGATTATTATTCATCATCCCCTTCTTCTTTCATGTGATAGAATTTTCATCTAAGTGAGAAGAGTTTGTGAGCATGTAGTGACATACAAAATTTTAAAAATATAACGTGCTTGAATTTTAGTTATTTCATGTTGTGCCACTACAAGGCGTGGCCTCATCTTTTGGTTTTTTTAATGCTACTGTTTACTTTTGATAGGATATTTTTGATCTGCTAGTTATCGAGATTGTGTTACCCACATACATTTCTCCATGGGCTCTCACCTGAAATTTTGATTCCCTTCGCATAGAAAAAATAGAGAATGGAGAGGAAGACATAAATGATATCAACAAAAACAACACAAGTTTGGTGAATTGGAAGAACAAAGACAAAATCCTAGTAATGCATAACTGTAAGTCACGTTCTAAACTTTTTGTGATAATAATTACATACTAGTTTGTGGTTTAGTGTTCTGGTATCCATTACCCAGTATATCCATTACACACCATTTCAAAGGTCTATCAGTTGCAACAACTTGATGAAAACCCTAAATAGTTGAGTTAATGCTTTCCCTTCTCATTGGCATGCATTAGTATTGCAATGACTCCTTGGTATCTCCAACGCATTGTTCTATCTCCGTGCATAAACTACATAGCTTTCATTTCTATCACTCCATTGGTTTGAAGAATCTACATGACATGAGAAAAAGATACCTTCTATCTTGCACCAACACTCATTGAGCATACACAAAACTGAACACAATAGCTGAAATAATTTGTCTCTAAGGGATCATATATTGGTCGAGTCTTAGTTGAGATCACACAATGAAACTTGTTGCAATAATAATCCTTCATACCGATTGATATTTCACTCCTTAGATAGACATGTCAGATATGTTGCATGCAACCTAACTCATGTGTTGATTAGTAAAGTTGTTCAAGTATTCATACATGCACTGTTATGGTTAGGATTCTATTCAACCATGTAAATGTGATTTTTAGTGGCTACTATGGAAAATGTATTCAAAGTAAATTCTTGAACATATTCCAAAACCCTAGAAGCATCCAATTTTCCACTTCCCACACATTTTTGAGAGGACAATATGAACACACTTCCATAGCATTCCATCATCGTGGCCAACCTCTCACAAATAACTTATTGGAAACCATAAAAAACAAGTCAATCATCATCAATTGTAGACTATACATCTCAAGCTAACATAGGTTCAAAATTTGTTTCAATTCATTTTTCTTACCTAATTGAGAATGCTTTTTGAGGGTGATTTACATAGGAAATGATCTACCCCAAGAAACAAAGGTTAAAGCACCGAAACAATCATTAAAAAAATATAAAAACATGAAAGGTATATCCCAATAAAGAGAGGTGATATCTCACATATACTAACATCAAACAATAGGGGTACGTATGATCAAAATATGCCTTACCATATTCTAGCCAAATTTTGGAAGCAGGGAGGGAGGGAACCCCTACTATATATCTCTATTGAAATACAAGAATAATGGGTGTTGTAAAGAGGTCATTTTGGAGCCACTCGTTTTATAGGGGCCTATTTTCATAGGAAGGATAATAGTCATTTTTTTCTCCTTTTTATGCTGAACACCAACAAACCCCTAAAAAATAATTGTCGTAGAAGAAGATGTAGACTCAGGATATACAAGGATCCCATATTAGGCCATAACCCTCCTTCCAAGCCTTTTAAAAAGAAAATAAGGCTTCTTCTAAACCTGGATGTCTAATTCCTCCGATGAATAAGGAAAAGAGGCTCCACCAAAGTTCTAGTATACTATCGATTGATTCCTATGTATGAGAAGTTGCTTGGCATTGAATGACGTATATGGTTAACATATTTCTTCATTTCTAATTACTTTGCAGATAAGACATCTTTTGATATGAAAACCAAGGAAAATTGACATCTCTATGACTCCTTGAACCATGATCTCAATATTTTGTCCCTTGACCAATGGTGAAGGTATGGATTACACAACATGATCTTGGTGCATGTATTGGGCATGAAGTTTTTTTCTCTCTATGCAAACATTTTTGAGCAATTTCCTTTGATTTAAGCATGGGTCTCTCATATTCATCACCTTCTAGTAACTCATTTTTTAGGAAAATTACTAGATCGACATTGGGTTTTAGAAGTGAAGGAATCCTTTGTTGGCATAGTACTTCGGAACCTTGAAGCACACAAATATTTTCAACTAGTTCAACTAGTATTCACCCATTTTGTTAGAAATCGATGGATTAGGCATACTTAGTTTGTTGGAATGGAGTATTGACCTAAGAACTCAACCATCATTTTATATCTTGGTTTGGTGGGAGAAAACACTCAACAATCCTCCATTATAATATATCATTGCAAAATCTATGTCTAACTGACAACAATTACAACATACATTGAGTTTCAGACCTATAGAAGACCACGAGAGAATTCTTTATTGATAATTTTTGGTAAAGCATTTTTATAGCCTTGCATTAATGTATACAGGAATATTTTAAATACCGTTGGAGTTTGAGAACCATTTATTTTTTGTTGGGTTGTTGGGATAATTTGAATTGCAAATTAATTGTTGCTTGGCTTGATAGTATTGTGACATTATTGGCACCACAAGCAAACAAACCAAATCTGAAGCAAAGGCATCCATCCATTCATTCATTTACATAAGTTTTATTTTTGCGTTGACACTTCAACAAGTTAAGCATGGGAGCCATGATAATTTAAAGTCTATATAAAAGCTAAAGAGGCATGGTATTGGCCTACCTATGATTTCAAAGAATTAAATTATTTATGTAGAGGTAAAGCATTCATTTTTCAAGACCAATTAACTTCAAAATCAACATTAAATTGTAACATGCAAATAGTCATTTTGTAAAGTTTTACTTGTATTTTGTTACTTGCAATAGTTATTTTTGTGAATGTCAAATCAAAATTAAGTTGAATTGTATTGTGTGTATTCTCGATAGAAACTGACACCCTTCATTCTTTGAGTTGGAATTTCAATTGTTGAATCTTATTGTTAAAGGTCAGAGTTGTAGGAAACCCTTTGAGGTCTTAATCAATATTTCAAATGGCTCATAACAAAACATTGCTAAGAGTTAATGAACATTGTTATACTCATCACTATTGACGATATAATCACAATAAACAAAGCAAATCTCCAATCCATTCTAACTTGTTTTCAAGATCACAATCAAAAGTGAAACTTCTTTAGACTCAATCACAATCCAACATGATCAAATACAATGAAGGAGTCCACATTTTTAATTAGTTCTTGTTAAAAAATCCCTCTTTTTGAATTTCATAACAATTCCTATCAGCAATCAACACATTATCAACCCAATGAAACCACTATAGAAGTAGTTTAATATGAAGATCAGGTTTATCATGAACATGTTAATCTTTCCAAGCCCATCACCATACCTTGGGAATAAATTAGGAAAAAAACAAAGAACATGACTTGCATATGATAAGGAAGTGATCTTTCATATTCTAGATTTTTCCAAAACTATCCAGTTTCAAAGTTGTAGATTCCTTTAAGAATATGCATCTTCACTTGTTCCAGTTCAACAATAGTATTTCCAACATTGTCATCAAATTGGCCACATGGAGGATCAATTTTTTGATATCAATCATTGTCAGCATTGTGGGAATGTAATACCCCTACCCTGCCTTAGGAATTTTTGGCCTTAATGTAAATATTGTGTTGTGCAATGTGTGTTGATCCTAGTGTGGAGCTCAAGGCCATGGCCCCACTAGTAGATGCTTAAGGTTTGCTTTCATAGGAAAGTATTTGACAGTGAAACTATGCATGCGCTATTAAGCCATGAGATTTTGTTATTGATGTAAATGTTTAATATTGCAATGAAATACCCAAAACTGGCTAAGTGAGGCAGCTAATGAGAAGGGGGCGAAGGTATCCACTAGGGAGAGGTGAGGGGGTGTGGGATGGTGACCCATGCTGCCACTTGGGAAGGAGTAACTGATTTGATTCCCTGTACGGGTACGGGTTCAGTTACAGAACATGGAAAAGGAAAGTCGGCGGAGGATATTCGCAGTAGACAAAAACGACGCTAGGATTAGAAAAAGGGGTTGTTGTTCATTCAGGGAGAAAATCCTGAAACACGGGGAAGCGAACCATGAGATAGAGGAAGAAGACGAGATCTCCTAGGTGAGCCGAAGTAGTGAAGCCGAATGCCAGATGAATCCTGCGCGTATGCGTTATCTTTGAGTATATCCTTGAAAACGAGTTCTAAGGAAGACTATAGGGCATGAATAGCTTGAGTAAGCTGTGTGAAGCCCGAAATCTGCGAGTAGAGAGTCGAGTTTCGGGATAGAGCTTAGTCCGTAACCCTGGAATGAACCAACATGTTTAGTAGACGTAGAAGATAGGGTTTAAGGTTGGAATGGATTGATAAACCCAGTGAATACTGTGATCTCATAGAACTAGCAGTTGGACCTTCTTATGCCTACCCTGAATAACACTGGAAGGGAAGGGGCCTTGAGGGACTGTGTATCAGGTAAGAGGGACTTCCTTGTGTTGGGTGAGGTGGATAATGTGGATTCCTTATCTACTAAGTGAATGAGATGTATGTAGCTCTGTGGTTGAGCTCACTGGCTTAGCAATATCCTCCCTGTTACCCTGTATGCTTGATAAACCCAACTGCAGGTTTCTTAGCATATGTATGCTTGATAAACCCAATTACAGGGTGGCTTAGCATGAGTATGTTTTTGGAATTGCTTGATAAACCCAGCTATAAGTTGGTTTAGCATTGAACTGGATCTTGACTATTAGAGAGCCTACCTAGCCCTCCTTAGTGGATACATAGCCCAGCTCGGGGGTGGTGTCTGAGCTGAAAGAGTATAGGCTGGACAAAGACCTAAGGTTGGGTGGAATGTTGCGCTCATTTAGCCAGTTGCGGGGGAAACTTCAGGATACAAAGATAATTGTTCTGTGGAATGAATGATGTTATTTCATTCGTTATTATTATGTTGTATTACTTAAGTTGTTGAATGAATGTTATATGAATGTGAACAATAGGTAGACCATGTGTAAGCATGAGTGGAAGTCTAAGTACTGGTTGAATGCTTCATACAGTTGCATGAGTTTAATGCATTGCTAATTTTACATGTGTTAGATGTATGGTTAGCCTTAGTTAATTTATTATATGTATTTTTTTATGAGATACTTAACCTTGTAAATGTATTGCTTAACCTCACTTAATCTTGGGAATGGTTATGTGGTTTGAGGTATTCTTAACCCTCCTCGAGAGTTAGAGGAAACATGGGTTATGGTAGGAGACAGGTAGAGACCTGTTAAAGGTTGGAATATACCTTAGAAGGTTTACAAATAAAACTTTAGAGAAGGAATTGAGGAGGTTAGATACCTCAACTGGGAAGGGGGTTGTACCATTTGATATATCTCTCCAAGAGATTTCCAACGGTATTGACCTTGCCTCATTTGGAATCAGGACGAGGAAGTTATGCCTCTCAGAAGTTTGCGTTGGTGAGGTGCAGGAGCAGAGAAGTTGAAATTCCGCAATTCCGACTTCCGCAATGCGGATTGCGGATTGCGGAAGGGGAAGTTTTCCGGAAGGTTGAAGTTGCACTTCCGCAATTCCGACTTCCGCAATGCGGATTGCGGATTGCGGAAGGGGAAGTTTCCGGAAGGTTGAAGTTGGGATTCCGCAAGTCCGACCTCCACAATGCAAATTGCGGATTGCGGAAGGGGGAGTTTTTCGGAAGGATGAAATGGGACTTTCGCATTTTTGACTTCCGCAATGCGGATTGCGGGTTGTGCAATTGTGGATCGATGATTGTTGAAAGACATAATGCGGATTGCGGATTGTAGAGAGACTCAATTGTGGATCGCTGATTGAGGAAAGACGCAATGCAGATTACAAATTGCGGAAAGACACAATTGCGGATTGCGGATTGCAGAAAGATGCAATTTCCTATTGCGGATTGTGGACCCGAGAATAATTGCGGAAGGGTACGTGATGGAAGCATTGGAAGAAAAAAAAAGAGTATCAGGGACTCCCATCGCCTCTAAAGAACACCGAGGTGATATGGGGACGTAACAGAGTGGTATCAGAGCTTCAGTTGTAACACGGGGCTGTTAGGTCCGAATCGTGGAAGAAATCGCACACAAGAAAATGCCCATGGCACTGTTTTAACCTAACAAAACTCTTATTTATTAATTGTTTAATGAGTAATTTCCATATTGTATGGATATTTCCATTTCTATGCTATCTAATAAACAATTATATCATGCACAGTGATTGTAGCAGGTTACAATTGAATTGAACAACACAACCGTGTGTTAGAAAGAAAGAACGGTGACAGTTAACGATGCACAGGATCCCTATGAACCCGAAGAAGATGTGATGGGGGAAAACGTTCAGGAATAGCATGCGGAAACAACGTCTAATGGAAGAAGGGAGCAGGTGACTCCTTAAGACTTGGTTGATACCATGGTAAGCTTTAATGAGAGGCTAATAAAGGCGCAAGAAGAGCAACACCAGCTCAATGCGGCCATTATGCAAAGCCTCACTGACATGCATCAGAAAGTAAACATGGGGTCCAATCCAGGTAATATGGGCCAAGAAGAAAGGCATGTAGTTAGTTACTCTAGAGGCTGTTCTAGGTAGAGGGCTCCAAGTCATAGAAAAGGTTCTGTGAGCAGAAGGCACAGAACATCCTCTTCAGGGTCTCCTTCCAGCAGATCAAAACACTCCAGGGACTCTCAAAGAAGTCCAAGGCACACTTACGACAAGACTAAGAGAGGAAGGAAGTAAAGAGGGATTCCACAAGGAGAATTTAGGAAAGCAAGAGCTCCTACCTTTGATGGAGAAAGCAAGACAGGCCAGGAGGTAGAGGCATGGATACTTGGGATGAAAAAGTACTTCCAAATGCATGATTATTCAGAAAGTGAAAAGGCTAGAGTTTCCATTTACAATCTAAATGACAGAGCTTCCATTTGATGGGAAAATCTCATGAAAGTGAAGAGAACCAGTGAGAGAAGGATCAGATGGGAATGGTTTAAAATATAATTCAAGGAGAAATACCTATCAGCTAAGTATTATGACAACAAGAGAAAGGAGTTCAATGAACTTAGGTTGGGGCAAAATTCCATGGAAGAACATGCTCATAAATTCTTGGAATTACTAAGGTATGTAGAATACATCATGAATGAAAGGGTGAAGATTCAGAGATACTTATGAGAATGGTTATGTATTTTTTTATGAGATACTTAACCTTGTAAATGTATTGCTTAACCTCGCTTAATCTTGGGAATGGTTATGTGGTTTGAGGTATTCTTAACCCTCCTCGAGAGTTAGAGGAAACATGGGTTATGGTAGGAGACAGGTAGAGACCTGTTAAAGGTTGGAATATACCTTAGAAGTTTTACAAATAAAAATTTAGAGAAGGAAATGAGGAGGTTAGATACCTCAACTGGGAAGGGGGTTGTACCATTTGATATATCTCTCCAAGAGATTTCCAACGGTATTGACCTTGCCTCATTTGGAATCAGGACGAGGAAGTTATGCCTCTCAGAAGTTTGCGTTGGTGAGGTGCAGGAGCAGAGAAGTTGAAATTCCGCAATTCCGACTTCCGCAATGCGGATTGCGGATTGCGGAAGGGGAAGTTTTCCGGAAGGTTGAAGTTGCACTTCCGCAATTCCGACTTCCGCAATGCGGATTGCGGATTGCGGAAGGGGAAGTTTCCGGAAGGTTGAAGTTGGGATTCCGCAAGTCCGACCTCCACAATGCAAATTGCGGATTGCGGAAGGGGGAGTTTTTCGGAAGGATGAAATGGGACTTTCGCATTTTTGAATTCCGCAATGCGGATTGCGGGTTGTGTAATTGTGGATCGATGATTATTGAAATACATAATGCGGATTGCGGATTGTAGAGAGACTCAATTGTGGATCGCTGATTGAGGAAAGACGCAATGCAGATTACAGATTGCGGAAAGACACAATTGCAGATTGCGGATTGCAGAAAGATGCAATTTGCTATTGCGGATTGTGGACCCGAGAATAATTGCGGAAGGGTACGTGATGGAAGCATTGGAAGAAAAAAAAGAGTATCAGGGACTCCCATCGCCTCTGAAGAACACCGAGGTGATATGGGGACGTGACAGAGTGGTATCAGAGCTTCAATTATAACACGGGGCTGTTAGGTCCGAATCGTGGAAGAAATCGCACACAAGAAAATTCCCATGGCACTGTTTTAACCTAACAAAACTCTTATTTATTAATTGTTTAATGATTAATTTCCATATTGTATGGATGTTTCCATTTCTATGCTATCTAATAAACAATTATATCATGCACAGTGATTGTAGCAGGTTACAATTGAATTGAACAACATAACCGTGTGTTAGAAAGAAAGAACGGTGACAATTAACGATGCACAGGATCCCTATGAACCCGAAGAAGATGTGATGGGGGAAAACGTGCAGGAATAGCACGCGGAAACAACGTCTAATTGAAGAAGGGAGCAGGTGACTCCCCAAGAATTGGTTGATACCATGGTAAGCTTTAATGAGAGGCTAATAAAGGCGCAAGAAGAGCAACACCAGCTCAATGCGGCCATTATGCAAAGCCTCACTGACATGCATTAGAAAGTAAACATGGGGTCCAATCCAGGTAATATGGGCCAAGAAGAAAGGCATGTAGTTAGTTACTCTAGAGGCTGTTCTAGGTAGAGGGCTCCAAGTCATAGAAAAGGTTCTGTGAGCAGAAGGCACAGAACATCCTCTTCAGGGTCTCCTTCCAGCAGATCAAAACACTCCAGGGACTCTCAAAGAAGTCCAAGGCACACTTACGACAAGACTAAGAGAGGAAGGAAGTAAAGAGGGATTCCACAAGGAGAATTTAGGAAAGCAAGAGCTCCTACCTTTGATGGAGAAAGCAAGACAGGCCAGGAGGTAGAGGCATGGATACTTGGGATGAAAAAGTACTTCCAAATGCATGATTATTCAGAAAGTGAAAAGGCTAGAGTTTCCATTTACAATCTAAATGACAGAGCTTCCATTTGATGGGAAAATCTCATGAAAGTGAAGAGAACCAGTGAGAGAAGGATCAGATGGGAATGGTTTAAAATATAATTCAAGGAGAAATACCTATCAGCTAAGTATTATGACAACAAGAGAAAGGAGTTCAATGAACTTAGGTTGGGGCAAAATTCCATGGAAGAACATGCTCATAAATTCTTGGAATTACTAAGGTATGTAGAATACATCAAGAATGAAAGGGTGAAGATTCAGTGTTTCCTTGGAATCTTACCACCGAACTACGGGGATAGGATTGAGTTTTTCCATCCACCAAGTTTGGATGAAGCCATTAGAATGGCCATGCTCTATTATGATCATAATAAAGGGAGGAAAGACACTCAAACAACATGGAAAGGAAATACCAAAGGAGGATTTGAACCAAAGAGAAGTGGATTCAAACCACCTTTCAAGAAACAACCTAGAAAATTTCCACAGGGACAACCAACAGGAAGTGGATTCAAACCAATGCTAACAACATAGAAGACATCAAAAGGACCACTTCAGTGTTGGGGATGTGGATACAAACACATGCTTAGAGATTTCCCAAATCGAAGAGGGAATCCCCGAAGCTTGCACAACTTGGGAGAAGCAACCACGGTAGAAGATATGGCGAGAGATACACCTTGAATCTATGCAACATTGGATGATCACCAGGCACACCACTAATCAACAGTGGTAGAAGTTGAAGGTAAGATTGCTAAGCAATCTATTTCTGTTTTAATTGATCCAGGATCCACTCATAGTTATGTGTCCCCTAAAGTGGTTGAAAGTTGCTCACTTGGTAAGGTGAAACATAGTAAGTCTTGGTTAGTTCAACTAGCCATTGGGACAAAGAGAAAGGTGAGTGAAATAGTGGTGGAATGTTCCGTAAAACTGAATGGACTTCCCACCAAGGTAAACTTGAATGTACTACCCTTAGGATCTTATGATGCCTTGATAGGAATGGATTGGTTGGAGAAGAATATAGCCAAGCATGAATACTACAAGAAGGTCCTTGAGTGTATTGACGATGAAGGAAGACCATGGTTGGTTAAAGGAATTTTGAAACAAGTTTAAGTAAGGCATATTTCAGCCTTACAGCTGAGAAAGTTCTATAAAAAGGGCTGTCAATTATATGCTGTGCATATATAAGATTCAACATAAGATAAAGGGACAAAGTTAGAAGACTTTCAACTGTTGCAGGAGTTCCGGGATGTATTTCCAGATGAAGTTCCAGGATTACCACCCAAGAGAGACATTGATTTATCCATTAACCTTGTTCCAGGAGAAGCACCAAGCTCCAAATCCCCTTATCGAATGAGCACACCTGAGCTGATAGAATTAAAGATGAAGCTGCAAGAATTAATGGACAAGGAGTATATCAGAACGAGTGTATCTCCTTGGGGTGCTCCCGTGCTGTTTGTTAATAAGGAGGGGACTTTAAGGCTCTGTATAGATTACATGCAACTAAACAAGGTCAAAATCAAGAATAAGTATCCATTGCCAAGAATTGATGACTTGTTCGATCAGATGAAGGAAGATAAAGTATTTTACAAGATTGACTTGAGGTATGGCTACCATCAAGTGAGGATAAAGGATGAAGACATTCACAAAACCGCTTTCCGAACCAGATATGGATACTACGAGTTCACTGTGGTGCCATTTGGTCTCACCAATGCACCTGCTACTTTCATGTGTCTTATGAACAGTGTTTTCAGCAAATACGTGGATAAGTTTGTGATTGTATTCTTGGATGGAATTCTGGTGTATTCAAAGAATGAAGAAGAGCATTCTGAACATTTGAGAATGGTACTACAAGTCCTTAGAGAACATCAACTGTATGCAAAGCTGAGCAAGTGTGACCTCTATCGACAAAAGGTACAGTATTTGGGACATATTATTTCCATAGAAGGTATTGTAGTAGAACCAGAGAAGATTGAGGCCATAATGGATTGGGCTACTCTGAGAAATGTTGCAGGTGTAAGATATTTTATGGGCCTTGCAGGTTACTATGGAAGGTTCATTGAAATTTTCTCGAATATAGCTCACCCAATTACATCATTACAAAGGAAGGAAGTCAAATTTATATGGTCTGAGAAGTGCGAAAGGAGTTTCTAGAAGTTAAAAGAATTACTTACCAGTGCTCCTGTTTTAAAGATTGCAGATCCAAATAAAGACTTTGTGGTGTGCACAGATGCTTGCATGGAAGGATTGGGTGGAGTACTCATGCAAGAATGAATTGTAATTGGCTATGAGTCAAGGAATCTGAAAGATCATGAAAGGAACTATTCCACACACGATTTAGAGCTAGCAGCCATAGTGCATGCTCTCAAGAAATGGAGGCATTACCTCTTGGGAAGAAGATTTGAACTTAGGACGGATCACATGAGTTTAAAATATTTATTTGACAAAACCAAATCTAAATGCCAGAAAAAATAGATGGATGGAATTCCTCTGTGAGTTTGATTTAGAGATCAAACATGTCAAAGGAAAGGAGAATAAGGTTGCTAATGCACTCAGTAGGAAATTTCATGTTGCAACAATAAATGTTTGTAAATCAGATTTGAAAGCAAGGATCATTGAAGTTAAAGCTAATGATGAAGCTTACATACAAATCAAAGAGAAGTTGCAGAAGGGAAAGGTGGATAACAAGTGTGAAGGATATCATATTGGGAAGATGATGTCCTTATGTACCAAGATGCCAGACTATACATTCCAAACTGCGCAGAACTGAAGGAGCTTGTGTTGGGCGAGATACACCAAAAGCCATATTCTGGTCACCCATGGTATCAGAAAACTATAGCTGCAACAAGAAAACAATAATTCTGGCATGGAATGAAGAAGGACATAGCAGAGTATATTGCTAGATGTCAAAAGTGTCAGCAGGTCAAGGCAGAGCATCAACATCTAGCAGGATTGTTGCAACCACTACCCATTCCCGAATGGAAGTGGGAAGTGATTTCTATGGACTTTGTAACAGGTTTTCTCATGGATGTGAAGAAGAATGATTCCATTATGGTTTTAGTGGACAAGATATCAAAAGTAGCTCACTTTATTCTAGTTAAGTATACTCACAAGGCCAATGACATTTCAAATATCTTGATGAGAGAGATATCTAGGTTGCATGGATTGACCAAGGCAATAATTTCAAACAGGGACATAAAATTCACTTCCAACTTTTGGAAAGGGTTATTTCAAGAGTTGGAGACTAAGTTGAATTTCAGTATAGCCTATCACCCTCAAACAGACGGTCAGACTGAGAGTAAACCAGATTCTTGAAGACATGTTAAGGATGTTTGTGATGGATAAGTCATCCAAGTGGGAGGAATACCCACACTTGGTAGAATTTTCCTACAACAATGGGTACCAGGCATCGTCAAAGATGAGTCCTTTTGAAGTTTTGTATGGCAGAGGGTGCAGAACCCCAGTAAATTGGGACATCCCCGTGAACAGGGTAGTGCTTGGACCAGAAATGATTGTAGAGATGGAACAAGAAGTTGTTAAGATCAAGCAGAATTTGAAGGCTCAGGACAGACAAAAGAGTTATGTAGATTTGAAGAGGGTACACAAAGAATTCCATATTGGGGATCATGTTTACTTGAGAGTGAGACCTAGGAAGAGCTCCATGAAGTTGGGAAGTTGTGCCAAGTTGGAACCCAGATATTGTGGACCATTTGAAGTCCTTGATAGAATAGGACCAATTGCATATAGGATTGCATTACCTGCTAACATGAAATCTCATAATGTTTTCCATGACTCTTTGCATAAGAAATATGTACATGATCCTAATCACATAATCGGTTGGCATGAGATACAGGTGGAACCAGAGGGAGAATTCCAAGTGGAACCTATAGGCATCCTCGATGGGAAGGTTAACTAACTCTGCAGGCGAGCCATCAGACAGGTAAAGGTGCAATGGAAGCACCTTAGTCCAGAGGAGGCGACCTGGGAGTTGGAGGATTCCATGAGAGAGGCATTCCCGTTTTTGTTCAGTTTTGAGAACATTGAGGATGGTGTTGCTCTAAGGGGGAGGGAGTTTTAATACACCTACCCCGCCTTAGGAATTGTTGGCCTCAATGTAAATATTCTGTTGTGCAATGTGTGTTGATCCTAGTGTGGAGCTCAAGGCCAAGGCCCCACTAGTAGATTCTTAAGGTTTTCTTTCAGAGGCAAGTATTTGACAGTGAAACTATGCATGTGCTATTAAGCCATGAAATTTTGTAATTGATGTAAATGTTTAATATTGCAATGAAATACCCAAAACTGGCTAAGTGAGGCAGCTAATGATAAGGGGGCGAAGGTATCCACTAGGGAGAGGTGAGGGAGTGTGGGATGGTGACCCATGCTGCAAGTTGGGCAGGAGTAACCAATTTGATTCCATTTACGGGTATAGATTCAGTTACAGAATGTGGAGAAGGAAAGTCAGCGGAGGATATTCACAGCAGATAAAAATGATGATGGGATCGGGAAAATGGGTTGTTGCTCATTCGGGGAGAAAATCCTGAAACGCGGGGAAGCGAACCATGAGATAGAGGAAGAAGACGAGATCTCCTAGGTGAGCAGAAGTAGTGAAGCCGAATGCCAGAGGAATCCCACGCGTCTGCGTTATCTTTGAGTAGATCCCTGAAGGTGAGTTCGAAGGCAGAATACAAGGCATGAATAACTTGAGTAAGTTGTGTGAAGCCCAAAATCCATGACCAGAGAGTCGAGTTGTGGGATAGAGCTTAGTCTGCAACCCTGGAATGAACCAGCATGTTTAGCAGACATAGAAGATAGGGTTTAAGGTTGGAATGGATTGATAAAACTAGTGAATACTGTGATCTCATAGAACTAGCAGTTGGACCTTATTATGCCTACCCTGAATAGCACTGGAAGGGAAGGGGCCTTGAGGGACTATGTAGCAAATAAGAGGGCCTTCCTTGTGTTGGGTGAGGTGGATAATGTGGGTTCCTTATCTGCTAAGTGAATGGGATGTCTGTAGCTCTGTGGTTGAGCTCGCTGGCTTAGCAATATCCTCCCTGTTACCCTGTATGCTTGATAAACCCAACTGTAGGTTTCTTAGCATGTGTATGCTTGATAAACCAATTGCAAGGTGGCTTAGCATGAGTATGTTTTGGGAATTTCTTGATAAACCCAGATATAGGTTGGTTTGGCATTGAAGTGGATCTTGACTGTTAGAGATCCTACCTAGCCCTCCTTAGTGGATACATAGCCCAGCTTGGGGGTGGTCTCTCAGCTGAAAGAGTATAGGCTAGACAGAGACCTAATGTTGGGTGGAACGTTGCACTCATTTAGCCAGTTGTGGGGCAAACTTCAAGATACAAAGATAATTGTTCTATGGAATGAATGATGTTATTTCATGCGTTATTATTTGTTGATGTATATGTAACTTCGGAATGTATTTCACCTATGTATGTTGTACTCCTATAGAGATGTTATTATTCCTCTATACGGAAGTGTCATCATTTGTATTGACAAGTGTCAAAACTTGCATGTGATGGGTTATTAGACCACCAAGTGTGGGGTTGGCCCTGATTAGTATTACCATGGGTTATTAGACTGAGTTAGACAAGTCGGCCCTGCTAGTTTATTGGGAAGGTCAGGTCATGTATAAATAGAGTGCGGGAGGCACTCTATTTGATCATTTCATTATTCACTTCTACACTCATCGGAAAGTGGTGCACAAGTGAGGAAGGAAGAGTAGCTGCTAGAGAAGACTATCTCTTGTACTTGGGTTGTATCATTGCTCTTTCTATCTCTGAGGAAGTTGTGGAGTTTTTTCACCTTTATGGTTTTCCACAGTGAAACTCTCTGTGTCTATTGTCTTATGTGATTGCTTGTTGTGCTTGATATGATTGATATGCTGTACATGTTATTCTCTCAGTAAAGATCCTAGAGTATGTTTAATTAATGCTCAAAAATTAACATGGTATCAGAGCTAACCTGAGAAGAAGACACTGTGCAGTTGTGGAAGCTAGGGCTTCTTGTTTATTGGGTTTGTATTCACAGATATTGAAAGGCAGTAGGGTATTTTGAATCTCCTCATCAAGGCGCATCTTTTTGTCCAATCAGAATTCAATTCTGGGCACTTTCATTTTTGGCCCTAAAAATTAGGGTTTCCACAAAAATAGGAATTTCTGAATTCTAAGACCATAGCTGGAAGCGCCTTGGAAATTTAGAGCTTTGGATCAAACTTTTTGGTTGGGTGAAGCTCTGGGAAACTCAAACCCTAATTTAGGGTCCTCCCTAGTGAATTCGAGAGATTGAAAAGCATTTCTGAAGGGTGAAACTTTGCAGTTTTTAAATTCTGAATATACCAGGATGATCAACTCATCAAGGCACATCTTTCTATTCTTTCTGAAAGTTGAAATTCACATTTTGAATTTTTAGGGTTTCTCTGACAAACCCTAATCCAACACCAGATATAGATTTCTGCAAATCAAGTGGTAAGACCTAAATATTTTCCATTTCCATTTGAAGTACTCTTTAAGATGTCTCACCACACCAAGCTTGAGGATAAGATTGAAGGGGCTGATAACTTCCGAGCATGGAAGTATAGGATTGGGTTAATCCTGGAAGGAAATGAATCGGACACCTACATAAGTCCCGAGGTCCCTGTCCCAGAGGAAGAAGAGGCTAAGGCCTTACATAAGAAGAACTTGGTCAAGGCAAAGAGAATCATTGTTGATTCTATCAAATACCATCTCATACCACATGTGTCTTCTCTAACGACACCCAAGGATATGTTTGACTCCTTGACCAAGCTATTTGAAGGGAAGAACATAAATCGGAAGATGACTCTGCATAACCAATTGAAAGGGGTAAAGCTTCAGAATGGAGAGACCATTCAATCCCATTTTTCTAAGGTCTCTCAGATCAAGGAACAACTTGAAGCTGTGGATGAAGTAGTGGATAATGGTGAAGTTGTTATGACCACATTGAATGGCCTACCTAGGTCATGGGACTCCTTCATCCAAGGAATCTATGCAAGAAGAAAATGGATTTATTTCAGTAGGCTGTGGGAGGAATGCTCTCAAGAAGAAGCTAGGCTTGTGGCCTGAGAAGAAAAGATGGGGAATGAAGATCAAGCTCTCACAGCACATACCAGGAAAGGTAAGTTCAAGAAGGAGTCATCCCATAACAGAAGACCTTCACACCACCATCATAAGAAAGATCTCAGATGCTTCACTTGCAATGAGAAGGGACACTTTGCTACAGATTATCCCAAGAAAAAGAAAGACAACAACAACAAATTCAACAACAAGAAGAAGAACAACAAGAAGAGATATCATGCTTATGCTGCTGAGGATGATGAACCTCCCAAGAAGAAGGCTAGAGAAGAAAGTGTTGAGTCATCAAGTGAAGATGAATATGTTCTAATATCTGCTCTCACAGGTACTATCTCTCATGGATGTAATGATTGGCTTATTGATAGTGGGGCTTCCAAACACATGACTGGGTTTAAATAATCTTTTATAAATCTATCTGAACATGAGTCACCCCATAAAGTGAAACTTGGGGATGACTATCAATATCCCATCAAGAGAAGTGGTGAATCCTCCTACAACCTACACTCTAGAAAGTCTTTGAAGATGAAATATGTTCTATATGTACCTGGGCTCAAGAAGAACCTACTCTCCATATCTGCATTGGATGCAAAAGGCATGAGGGTTTCATTCGTAGATGTCCAAGTCCTAATGTGGCCAAAGGGTAAAACTATAGATGATGTAGTAGTGATTGGAGAGCAAGAGGGAGGATTGTACAAATTGAAGGGACAACCTGAACATGCCATGGTACATGAATCCATGGAGCCAAGTGAACTTTGGCATAGAAGGAATGCACATATGCACTTTAGGGCACTACCAATTGCAAGCAAAGCTGTAGAGTGTCTTCCTAAAATAAAGACAAAGCATGAAGGTGTTTGCAAAGGATGTGCAAAAGGAAAGAACATTAAGAAGGCATTTCCAAGTAGTGAAAGCAAAGCAAAAGGAATCTTGGAGATTACCCACTATGATGTATGCGGTCTGATGTCATCCAGTTCTCTGAGTGGGTATGTATACTATGCCTCTTTCATTGATGATTTATCTCGGAAGACTTGGGTTTATTTCTTGAAGAATAAGGATGAAGTGTTTGATAAGTTCAAGGAATTCAAAATTTTGATGGAAAATCAAACTGATAAGAAGATCAAGACATTCAGATCTGACAATGGCAGAGAATTCACTTCAGGTGATTTCAAGAAGCTATGCAGTGATTCAGGGATTAAGAGGGAGTTGACTACTCCCTACAATCCACAACATAATGGAGTTGTAGAAAGGAAGAATAGAACAATCATGGAAGCAGCACGGGAAATGCTGCATGACTAGGATCTGCCTATGCATCTTTGGGCAGAAGCAGCTGGACAACTATATATGTGCAGAACATAACACCTCACAAGATATTGGACAACAAGACACCAGAAGAGGTATTCTTTGGTAAGAAACCTGAAGTTAGCCATCTCAGAATATTTGGTTGTCCAGTATATACTCATGTTCCAAAGGAAAAGAGGACAAAACTAGATCCTTCAGGAAAGAAGGGAATCTTTGTGGGGTACAGTGAAAGCTCGAAGGCTTACAGAATATACTTTCCAGGGTTCAAGAAGATTGATGTCAGCAGGGATGTAACATTCAATGAGAACTCAGCTTATATCAAATCAAAGAAGGCACCTGTTGAAGAAGAACCAAAGGAAACTAGGTGTCAAGACACCACTATGACTGAAGCAATTCCAGATACAGATCGTGAAATAGAAGATCCATAAGAACATGTAGATCCACCTCATGAGAATAAATCTCACAAGAGGAAACCTGCATGGGCTAGAGAGCTCATTCAAGATGTAGAAAGGTATGGCGTTCCAGAAGAAGAACACAGAGAAAGGAAGAAGACTAGATCTCATACCAGCTATGTTGCCCTACTCTGTGATATTATGAACAAAGAACCTTCCAGTTATGAAGAAGCAGTGGAAAAGAAAGAATGGAAGGATGCCATGGTCGAGGAATACCAGTCGATCATGAAGAATGATGTTTGGGATGTAGTCCCAAGACTTGAAGGGAAGTCTGTGGTGACTTCCAAATGGATCTACAAGATCAAGCATGCTGCATATGGCAGCATAGAAAAGTACAAAGCAAGAATTGTAGCTCGTGGCTTCTCTCAAAAAGAAGGAATAGACTATGAAGAAACTTTTGCTCCTGTAGCCAAGTACACTTCCATCAGATCAGTACTTGCCTTGGATGCAGTGATGAAATGGAAGATACACCAGATGGATGTCAAGACAACTTTCTTGAATGGTGTAGTCGAGGAGGAAGTGTATGTGGAGCAGCAACTTGGTTTTGAAACACATGACATGGAGTCATATGTGTGTAGGTTGAAGAAAGCCTTGTATGGCTTGAAGCAAGCTCCTAGGACTTGGTATGGTAGGATAGACATCTTTCTATCTAGTTTGGGCTTTACCAAGAGTAAAGTGGATTTGAACCTTTATTACAAGGTTGAGGAAGGCAATTCTATGATACTAATTCTGTATGTGGATGACCAGTTTGTTACAGGTGAGGATGTATTGATTACCAATACCAAGAGGAAGCTTGCTGCCGAGTTCGAGATGAAGGACTTGGGGATGATGCACTATTTTCTAGGCATGGAGGTGTGGTAGAGTGCAGATGGGATCTTCCTTGGACAAGGGAAGTATGCAGTAGAGATCCTGAAAAGGTTTGGGATGATGGACTGCAAGGCCATGGCCACACCTATGGCATCGAACCTGAAGCTTCTGTGTGATGCTTCATTTGAACCGGTTGATGTCATGGTGTATCGTCAGATGATTGGGTCCTTGATGTACTTGACAAACACGAGACCAGATATTTGCTTTGTGGTGAACACATTGAGCCAGTTCCTGACGGATCCCAGAGGTGTTCACCTGGTTGCTGTAAATCATATTCTGAGGTACCTGAAGGGTACAATTGACTATGGGCTCAAGTATGATGCGAATCAAAAGTTTAACCTGCAGGGTTATGTTGATTCGGACTGGGCAGGTAGTGCTGCAGATAGGAAGAGCACTTCTGGGTGCTGCTTCAGTATGGGATCAGGTGTGATCTCTTGGTTTAGCAGGAAGAAATACTGCATAGCATTGAGTACAGTCGAAGCAAAGTATGTTGCAGCTTGTTCGGCTAGTTGTGAGGAAGTATGTATCCGGAAGCTACTGTCTGAGCTATTTGATCTCCCATTGGAGGCTATTGGTATCTTTTGTGACAACCAGAGTTGTGTGAAGCTGTCTAAATACTAGGTGTTCCACGACAGGTCGAAGCACATTGAGATCAAATATCACTATATTAGGGATATGGTGCAGAGAGGAGCAGTGAAGCTCCTGTATGTTGCGACGGATGAGCAGGTTGCGGATGTGTTGACGAAACCAATAGGCAGAGTGAAGTCTGAATTCTTCATAGAGAGGTTTGGTGTTCTCCAGATTGACGACACTTCGAGGAAGAAGTGATGGACACATTTACTGGATCCATTCCAAGCATGGTGAGAGAAGGATCATTCCCATGGCTGTGGATGTAAGTGCTGGATGATGAGCATCAGGACGATGCTCCAGTTACTGCTTTGTATATGCATCATGTTGGATGCTTGTTATGATCAGTTGGATCATGTATATGTATATGCATAATGTTGGATGCTAGATATGATCAGTTGGATCATGTATTTGTATATGTATTAGGTGGATACATTGTATGATAAGGTAGATACATTTTATGATCAGGTAGATCATGTATGATGATATGTATTAGGCAGATACATTGTATGATAAGGTAGATAATGTATGATGATATGCATCAGGTAGATACTTGGTATGCATCCGATGGATGCACTGTATGATCAGGATGATCATGGATGATGAGCTTCGGGATGTTGCTCCAGATGATATGTATCAGGATGGTGCTGTGATGATGATCAGGATGATCATGTGATGATGTACATCGGGATGATGTATGGTGAGTATCAGGTTGATACTCTGTGGCCGTGGACAGGTTGTGTAGATGAGCATATAAGTAAACCTGGGAGATTCGATAGGTTGGGCTGTGTGCTTGTAATAAGTCCTGGGATTCTCTTTTGAGGCATTGCTCTGGGAGGACATATAAGTAGACCTGGGAGATCCGATAGGTTGGTATTTTTTCCTGTAATAAGTCCTGGGATTCTCTTTCGAGGCATTGTCCTATGGCATATAAGTAGACCTGGGAGATCCAATAGGTTGGGATATGTGACCGTAATAAGTATTGGGATTCTCTTTCGAGGCATTGCCATGACCACATGTAAGTAGACCTGGGAGATCCGACAGGTTGGGCTGTGTGCCCGTAATAAGTCCTGGGATTCTCTTTCGAGGCATTGTGGTGACCACATGTAAGTAGACCTGGGAGCTCCGATAGGTTGGGCTGTGTGCCCATAATAAGTCCCGGGATGCTCTTTCGAGGCATTGTGGTGGGGGTTGCATATAAGTAGACCTGGGAGATCTTTTCGGTCGTGCTTCGGCACATAAATGGTCCTGGGATACTCTTTCGAGGCATTGTGACGCATGTAATAAGTCCTGAGGATTCCACAGTATGGCTAGTGATGATGAAGACCTGCAGGTGGTGGGCCTACATCCAGTATGAAAAAGGACCGGCTCTGTAGAAATTCCTATGACGAGTAGATTGGAGATTGATTGAGATAGTAGCAGCAGTGACGATGACGATGATCCAGTGACAATGATCCAGAGAAGAAGACTTGTGCTAGCAGATCTGTGTCAAGAAATACCTTCCTAGTTAAGAGGGAGTGTTGATGTATATGTAACTTCGAAATGTATTTCACCTATGTATATTGTACTCCTATAGAGATGTTATTATTCCTCCATACGGAAGTGTTGTCATTTTTATTGACAAGTGTCGCATGTCTCAACTTGCATGTGATGGGTTATTAGACCACCAAGTGTGGGGTCAGCCTTGATTAGTATTACCATGGGTTATTAGACTGATTTAGACAAGTCGGCCCTACTAGTTTATTGGGAAAGTCAGGTCATGTATAAATAGAGTGCGGGAGTCACTCTATTTGATCACTTCATTATTCACTTCTACACTCATCGAAAAGTGGTGCACAAGTGAGGAAGGAGGAGTAGCTGCTAAAGAATACTATATCTTGTACTTGGGTTGCATCATTGCTCTTTCTATCTTTGAGGAAGTTGTGGGGTTTTTTCACCTTTATGGTTTTCCCCAATGAGAATCTGTGCGTCTATTGTCTTATGTGATTGCTTGTTGTGCTTGATATGATTGATATACCTGTAATAATATATTCCCCAATGTGCCTTTGCCTTTAATTCCCCAATGAGACTTTGTTTTACGCAGCCATGAAATCTCTTACCTATTGTCTGCACATAGGACATTCAAAATGCTTTAGCGTACAGCTAAGTAAGCTCTAGGGTACCTCATAGGACACCCTTTCATCAAAAATCAAACTGTCAGTATCTATTGCGAAAGAAAAACAGATTTGCATCTAATTACCTATCTTTTTACTACATTTTATCATAATCAGATTGATTGATTACACGTTTAAGCTATCGTTATCATTATGCTGCTAGTATAGAAATTAAAGCATGCTTAGTACAACAACCGTACAATTAATGCTGTCATAATCATAAACATTTATTTCACAATTATTATTATCTTAATTAATGTTGTTATTAACCACAATATGTTAGTTTTGCAACTATTATTATCAGATTTATGTTGTTAACAAAAGTTTTAAATTTTTATGAAATTTCGAGATGTTACATGTGGTATCAAAGCACATATTCAAACTCTAGGCCTGAATGAGGTCCAAAACACGCAACAGAAGATATATATATATATATATATATATATATATATTTTTTTTTTTGCAGAAAATTATATTAACTTGAGAATTTTATTATTATGTTATCTTCAGAAATTAATTTCAGTTACAGGTATGGAGAACTCAGCTGAACATTTAAGTGACAGATTTAAGCCAATCAATCACAGTTTGAGACAACACTTTGTAGAGGAAGGTCACGGGGAGTTAAACAACAGTTCAACGGAACTGTTACGTGCCTTTCAAGAATTAAAGGCAGAAATCAAATTTGTGAAACTAGATAATGAAAAGATTCTGCAAGCTAAGAACAACTCAATCAAGTGTTGTTTGAACACAGCCAAACAGAGGAACAATAAAGAAACCATGAAGATGTTTCCAAGGTTGAAGATATGCCTCACGCTGATAAAAATCAGAACATCAAAATCAGTGAAGTAAAATATAGCTCAACCTCATCCAAAGATGCTATTGCAGAACGAAAAAGGAAGCGTAACTATACCAGTGACAACAGTGAAGGAGACTCCAAACCAAGAAGGAAAAATCATAAGGAATATGAGACGATTTCTGGAGAATTAAAAAAGATAAGATCTCCAACTTTCAATGGAGAAACTGAGAAAGGTGAGACAACTGAAGCTTGGCTGTCAGGGATGAAGAAATACTTCCAGATCTACAACTATTCAGAGTTCTTAAAGGAAAAGATGGCTATATATAACTTGACCGGGAAAGTGGATATCTGGTGGCAAGACATCAAAAGGGTAAAGGGCATCAAAGATAAAGATGTAAGCTGGAGTGCTTTCAAATGATATTTCAAAAAGAAGTATCTATCTGAGCAGTACTATGAAGAAAAATCTAAAGAATTCTATGATTTGAAGTTGGGAGGTATGAATATGAAGGAAATGAACAGTAAGTTTCTGAACTTACTGAGATATGTACCATACCTCATAGAAGAGAAACCAAAAATTCAAAGGTACTTAAGCTGTTTACCGTTCAACATTAAAGATAGAATTGAGTATGAAAGTCCTAAAACATTAGAGGAGGCTATGAGGAAGGCAGTTTTCTGTTATGATACAAATCAGAAGAGAGAGGGTATGTCTAATTGGAAAAATCATAAGCCCAACAATTTTGAACAGAAGAAGAAAAATTTCAGATTCAGTGGGAATTCCAGATTCCAAAGGAAGAATTTTCAGAATCGAAATTCCCAAGGGAATAATTCCAGAAATAATTCACAGCAGAATTCTACAACACCCAGAAATGCACCTAATACTACCAAGACCAGTGAGCCAAAGACACATATTAAATGTTTTGAATGTCAAGGCCCCCATTACACATCAGAATGTCCCTTAAGGAAGCGGAAGGCAAACAACATCAACTCTATACAGGCTGAACCTACTGTTGGAGATGTAGCAAGGGAGATGCCAAGAATTAATGCAACACTTGACAACAGGCAAGCAGATCATCAAATCTACATGGTAGAGATTGAAGGTATGATACATGACCATCCTATTACTGTTTTAATTGACCCAAGTGCTAGTTTAAGTTATATATCACCCGATGTTGTGGAAAGTCTTAAACTGAAAACTGAAAAGTTTAGTAAATCATGGCTAGTTAGACTAGCAACTGGAACAAAAAAGAAAGTTTCAGATTTTATAGAGAACTGTGTTTTATCCATGAATCATTTGCAAACACAAATTAAGCTGAATATCTTACCTTTAGGTTCGTATGATATTATAGTTGGGATGGACTGGTTGGAAGCCCATCATGTCATCCTAGACTGTTATGGAAAAAGTTTTACAAGCTTAAATGATGAAGGGAAAACTGTAGAAATAAAAGGCATTCCAAGGAAGGTAACCCTTAGACAAATTTCAGCCATGCAAGTTAAGAGGGCAGTTAGGAAGGGATGCCAAATGTTTGCAGTAAACGTAGTAAATGATGAGATTATGGATAAAGAGGACAAACTGAAATTAGAAGACATACCTGTCCTAAAATATTTTAAAGATGTATTTCTTGAGGAGATTCCAGGATTACCACCCAAAAGAGATTTAGATTTTACCATAGAGTTAATACCAAGAGCAGTACTAAATTCAAAAGCTTCGTACAGAATGAATATACTAGAGTTAAACGAATTAAAATCTCAGTTGAATGAACTTATTGAAAAGAAGTATATTAGACCCAGTATGTCTCCTTGGGGAGCACTTGTCATCTTCGTTAAGAAGAAAGATGGAACATTAAGACTGTGCATAGATTATCGCTAGCTTAATAAGATGACGATCAAGAATAGATACCCGTTGCCCCGCATAGATGATCTATTTGACTAGCTGCGTGGAGCAACAATATTTTCGAAGATTGATCTAAGATCAGGATATCATCAAGTAAGGGTTAAGGACGAAGATATTTTAAAGACAGCTTTCTGAATTCGGTATGGACATTACGAGTTCGTAGTCATGCCGTTTGTCCTGACTAATGCCCCGACTGTATTTATGTGTTTGATGAATAATATTTTGCATAAGTACTTAGACAAGTTTTCTATTGTGTTTATAGATGATATTTTAGTGTATTCAAAAAGCAAAGAAGAGCATGATGAACATTTACGGATTATCTTACAAGTATTAAGAGATCATCAATTGTATGCCAAATTTAGTAAGTGTGCCTTCCACAAAGACAAAATTCAGTATCTAGGACACATAATTTCAGTAGAAGGAATCTCGGTTGACCCCGACAAGATAAGGGCCATTAATGACTGGCCGGTTCCTAAAGATGTGTCAGATGTAAGATCATTTATGGGCATTACTGGGTATTATAGAAAGTTTATAGAGAATTTTTCAAAAATTGCCAACCCCATAACTTCCTTGCAGAAGAAAGGGAAGAAATTTGTTTGGGATCAGAAATGTGCTGAGAGTTTTAAGAAATTAAAGGAACTATTGACAACAACACCTATCTTGAAGATAGATGACCCCAACAAGGATTTTGTAGTTTGTATAGACGCATGCAATGATGGACTCGGTGGAGTCTTGACACAGGAAGGACATGCGATAGCATATGAATCTAGAAAGCTAAAAGTACATGAAAATAATTACTCTACTTATGATTTAGAGTTATTAGCAGTTATTCATGCCTTAAAAATGTGGCATCATCACCTTTTTGGCATAAAGTTTACATTATTAACAGATAACATGGGTCTGAAATATTTACTGGATCAGACAACCCTGAATGCTAGACAAGCTAGATGGTTGACATTCTTAAGTGAGTATGATTTCGAAATTCAACATATTAAAGGAAAGGAGAACAAAGTTGCAGATGCCTTGAGTCGCAAGGCAAAACTAAATTTCATTTCAGCAATCAGTAATTATTCAACTGATTTGGAAGATTAGATTATGGAAAAAGGTGAAACAGATGAAGAATATAGAAAAATGAAGGAAAGGACAACCAATAACAGTTCTGAAAATTGTATGGCAGATTACAGAATTAAGGAAAATGGTCTATTACTGTATAAAAACAAATTGTATGTATCAGATATACCAAAAATAAAATTTCTGATATTAAATGAGATGCATAAAAGTCACTATTATGGTCATCCAGGATATCAGAAGACCATCACTATGTTGAGAAAAGAATACTATTGGCCTAGAATGAAAGATGAAGTAGCAGAATACATCGCAAAATGCTTGGAATGTCAAAAAATGAAGGTTGAACACCAACATTCAGCTGGATTGTTGCAACCATTACCAATACCAAGCTGGAAATGGGAAATGATCAGCATAGATTTCACTACTGGATTACCTAAAAACCAGAAACAACATGATTCTATTATGGTGGTGGTGGACAAACTCAGTAAGGCAACACATTTCATACCAGTGAAGACCACACATAAAGCACCAGACATTGCAGAGATTTTTATGAAACAGATTTTTAGACTACATGGAATACCAAAGGTAATAATTTCAGATCATGACTCAAAGTTTACAGGAAACTTTTGGAGGTCACTATTTAAAGGATTGAACACAACTTTAAATTTCAGTACAGCTTTTCACCCTCAAACAGATGGACAGACAGAAAGGGTAAATCAAGTGTTAGAATATTTATTGAGAATGTTTGTTAAGGATCAACCAGGTAAGTGGGAAGATTATTTGCACTTAACAGAATTTGTTTATAATAATCATTATCATGCTTCAACCAGACTTAGTCCTTTTGAAATTATTTATGGTAGGAAATGTAATACACCTGTTTCATGGAATGATCCAGTAAATAGAGTTGTTTTAGGACCTAAATTATTGTAGGAGTTAGAACTAATTGTGAAACAGGTGCAAGGACATTTAAAAATTGCCCAAGATAGGCAGAAAAGTCAAGCAGATTCGAAAAGAACTCATAAAGAGTTCCAGGTGGCTGATCATGTGTTTCTCAAGGTAAGACCGAAAAAGAGTTCACTGAAATTGGGGAGCTGTGCCAAGTTGGCACCCAGGTATTGCGGTCCTTTTGAAATATTATCTAAGGTTGGAGCAGTGGCATATCAACTGGCTTTGCCACCTAACCTGAAAATACATAATGTTTTTCATATATCGTTTTTAAAGAAATATGTGCACGATACTACTCATGTTGTAAACTAGAATGATGTTCAGGTGGGACAAGACAGAGATTTTCCGGTGGAACCGGATTGTATCCTCGGAAAGAGGGAAACTATTCTCCGGACTCGCAGCATTGTGCAAGTGAAGTTGCAATGGAAGCACCTTAGCCCATAAGAGGAAACCTGGGAGTTGGAGGGTAGTATGTGAGCAACATACCCAACTCTGTTTCAGGAACACTCAAGGAGTGATTAGCCAACATCGAGGACGATGTTGAGACTTAAGGGGGGGTGTATGTCACCTACCCAAATTTCTGAACATTATTATTTATTTGCAAAAATACTTTATGTTTAAACTTAATTACAAGTTTTGTAATTATGATCAACTTTGATCATGGATGAATGTAATTACTGAATATTATTATTTAAATAAATTAATTAGGAAACAAACACCCAAGAGGACTGTTGAATGAGTGTTCATTGACCCACTAGGATGAATGGAAGCTGTTGGAAGGTATGGGACACATGGAAACAGTTGCATCACACCACTAACTGTTGGTTATGGGACAAATTCCCCTTAAATAGGGCATTATCCCCCAGGTGCAGGGAGTGAGCAGGCAACTCATTTAATGACCCAGTAACATCTAAAAAGGCCTAGGCAGCCTATAAAGGCAAATTCAAATTGGGTAGGCAGCCCTTAATCAATATTTCTGCAGAATATTTTCCTCTGGTAAATCAGGTGATTACTAGAGAGATTTGAATAAGGGAGGTTAGTGGTGACTGCAATCTTAAGTATGCATATACTGAGAAGCAATAGAGTTGTTGGAGCAAGTCTTTTGGACTGTTACTTATTGAAGATTCATAAGATAACTATTATAGCAAGAAGAAGTCCTATTTCCTGAAGTTTCTTCCTCCTGGTGGTTCAGGGAACAGGCTCGGGGGTCCTAAGACAATACTTGACTGTTTCAGGAATTGGTTGGGTGGAACAGTCTTCTTGGGCTGTTTGTTGCCCTACAGATTTTCTCAGGTTCTATAGATTTCTAACATCATTCTCAGTAAATAATTCTGATTTATTTAATTAGTATTTTCTATTTATCTGTTTTTGAAAAGAATCAAATTCTGGTTTTGTTTAAGTCTGAATGTTTAAGTTTAATGCTGAGACTGAATTGATAAATCAATACCTCTATTTTTCCACATGCGGTTTTGAAGCATCATACTCTAGTAGAGGTACGCAAATTAAAATAGATTAGAAGAAAGGCATATTGCCATTTTGAATTCGATAGATAGTTAATAATTATATAATTATCAGTCTTATGTCAAAAAGAGAGTTCTGTATAATATTCATATATACATTATAAATGTTTTAGAGTTTTATGGAAAACAAACATTGCATATTTTCTGTATAGTTGCATCACCTTACTTTTACTAATCGTATGCACAAAAGAAAAGATCAAATTTATATATTTACATACTATTTTACGATCATGTTGTAAGAATATATCTATTATTAAAGACTGTGATCATTTATCAATACTGTACAAAACAAGTAGTCACACATTTTTCACATTATACATACACACACACTGTTTTCAATTTTTATCCTATTTTTTTATAAATATAAATTTATTTAGTTCAAACAAATAAAAGGACAAATGGAAATCATATATTTATTCTATTGCTGACAGTTATTGTGTGCAGTAGATTTTCAAAACTACAAGAATCATTTTCTTTCATTGTTTCGCAAACTCTTGTATTACAGACTTAGGATCAAACCTAAGGTACTTAAAAAGTTACAAACCCTAGCTCAGAATCATAATGATAATCCTATTACCACTCACAGCCGAGATGTTTAACTTAGAATTTTTACACAACAATTGATAACATAGACTTGACTTATACATTCTCACCCTTATATTTTTTCTCAGTTAATACTTGCTAGGAACCAGTTAAGAAATCATCATGACGGGCATAGCCATTACCCTTTTCTTTCCATAGTAAAACAAAACCTACTCGATTTTGTATAAAGAATTTTTAGACTTCAACATAGTTTTCATTTTCTTAAAACAAACTTGACAGACATAGTTTATAAATTAAATATCAACCTCTTAATTCCAGACAGAGATGATATATTATATTGTTTTCTCAAGACATAAGGGTTTTCACTAACGAGCCTTGGCTCCTACATCATTCATTTGACTTAAACAAAATGATTCATGGCTTCCGGCTAAAGCCAATACAAGTTTCCATTTCAAATAAACAAAGATGATACGCCCAGAAAATAGAAATTACACCATGTCATTCCAAATCGATACATACAGGATTTGTACCCGAGCTAAAGAAACAGCTTTGATTTTCCTGTTGTGAGGAAGATGTTCATTATGGTAGAAAAAACAAAAACTATACAATTAAAAACGAGAGCCACAACTCAGAATAGACATCGTTGTTTTGAGAGTCGCCATTTAGTAACCACGACGGTTTTTGACAGAGCCAGCTAACCATCTTTGAAACTTTTTCAACTACAGTCAAAGCACCTATGAGGGTTTTCGGAAAGACCCGGAGCTTACCCGAAAGAAGGATTTCCAACTCTTGAAACCCTTGCTCGTTGTTCCTGCTTCATAACTTGCAACTGACATTAGAACAATGGTTAAATATAGAAGATTGATATCTTTTCATTTGAGAATAGTAAAACAGTAAATGATTCATTCGTTCACAAAAGAATTGTTGTTCATTACAACAGACTTACCATGCTACGATTCCACCAAATCTTTTTCACCTTCGTCAACCTTTAATGCCTTCACACTGGGTTGTGACAAGAAACCCTCGGCCTATTTAAACACCAGGGAAAAGTTTTCAATTCTAATTTAAACGACGAGTTTCCAGAACTCCCAACTTTTAAATACAGACTCAGTATACAGTCTCTCAATGGCACAAATTACAAAAGGAAGAACAATCGTAACTCTCTCAAGCCAGATATCTCAAGGTCGAGTTTCATACAGGTTGAAGCTAAAAATTTGGCAGCCTGTCGGCCACAAGCCGAGAACATTGGGGAAAATAACCCTCAACTACCAAACTCTTAAACCAAAACTTCAAATCTTTGTTAGGGTTTGATCCAATGGACAACGCCAAAACTGATCAACGATCAAGGTTATGCCAACACACTCTACATTGGGTCGAGCAAAACATGCATTCATTACACTATCATTTCACACATATGAGATTACCATCGTGGATCACGCTAGAATGTCCAACTTGGAGTAAGGCTAACTCCAACAGTGGCACGTTGGATTCAACGTTTACCATTACCATGGAATTTCCTTACGTGGATGGACAATGAACCTTGTCATTCGTTTATCATATCAAGACTTCAATGAAAAATCAATGGAGGATCTCCATTACAGCCCGACAGTCGTTTCACTTTAAATGAATCCAGTACTGACAACCTGCCATTAGTTATTGCTTGTCAACATTTATAATTCCAACTTATATCTCAACCATAGTATGTGATATTACAACCTTGTATTTAGCTTTAAGTCAAACATTCCAAACTCGGATGGAGGCTAGGTCACTACCACGACGACCAATGTATTATTTTATCAATCAAAAGTTATATAGTTCCAAGTGGAATCGCGTTCTAGAGTCATGGAATGACATAGGAAGACCTTTCAAGGTTTATATATTCTTCTTATCACCTAAGTATTATGTCGAAAACAATGAGTTTAGATTATTATTTAGAATAATATATATAAGTGGATATAGTCCCAAGGTTCTGTTGGTAAATTTAAATAAAATTATTAAAATTTAGACAATAGGATAACTATGGCTATATTTTGATGTAGTATCTATTATGCCTTTCAAAACACTTTTATACTACCATGTAAAGTTCAAATAATCTAAAATCATAATGATTGTAGTCCATACACACTTGACTTAACACTAGTTTAGTGATATCGTCGTCATACATATAAATTTCACCAATATAAGTATAGGTAATCTCTAGCTTAGATAATTTTCGAAAATCCTTGGCAAAAGAGGTAATACAATTGTAACCAAAGATTGTGTATGCTTGTTTCATCTTCTCACTTCAAACTTTGGCATAGAAGGTACTTAGTAGCCTCAAGACGACAAAAAGCTAGTTACCATAACATTGAAGATCCTAGTGACAAAATTGATAGCTTAAAGATGAATTTAGACGATACTATTCTTTGCATAGTGAAGTCGTTAAATGACATATGAAACAGTAACTGTTACAGTGGAAAACCATACCTGCATACTCTTGGTGGATCGCAAACAAATTCCTAACATTTTAATTATTTATGACTTTGGGATTGAAAACTACTTAGACTTTGTTTTACGCAGCCATGAAATCTATTACCTATTGTCTGCACATAGGACATTCAAAATGCTTTAGCGTATAGCTAAGTAAGCTCCAGGGTACCTCATAGGACACCCTTTCATCAAAAATCAAACTGTCAGTATCTGTTGCGAAAGAAAAACAGATTCGCATCTAATTACCTATCTTTTTACTACATTTTATCATAATCAGGTTTATTGATTACACGTTTAAGCTGTCGTTATCATTATGCTGCTAGTACATAAATTAAAGCATGCTTAGTACAACAACCGTACAATTAATGATGTCATAATCATAAACATTTATTTCACAATTATTATTATCTTAATTAATGTTGTTATTAACCACAATATGTTAGTTCCACAACTATTATTATCAGATTTATGTTGTTAACAAAAGTTTTAAACTTTTATGAAATTTTGAGATGTTACAAGTAGAGAAGTTGGCATTCCACAATTCCGACTTCCGCAATGCGGATTGCAGATTGCAGAAAGGGAAGTTTTCTGGAAGGTTGAAGTTGGACTTTCGCAATGCAGATTGTAGATTGTGGAAGGGGAAGTTTCCATAAGGTTGAAGTTGGGCTTCCGCGAGTTCTATCTCTGCAATGCAGATTGCGGATTGCGGAAGGGTGAGTTTTTCGAAAGGATGAAATGGGACTTCCGCATTTCTGACTTCCACAATGCAGATTGCAGATTACGAAAAGACGCAATTTTGGATTGCGGGTCGCTGATTGCAGAAAGACGCAATGCAGATTGCAGAATGTGGAGAGATGCAATTGCGGATCAGTGATTGCGGAAAGACGCAATTTCCAATTGCGGATTGCAGAAAGATGCAATTTCCGATGGTGCATTATGGAAAGACGCAATGCAGATTGCGGACCTCAGAATAATTGTGGAAGGGTACATGATGGAAGCACTGGAAGTAAAAAAAAGAGTATCAGGGACTACCATCACCTCTGAAGGACACCGAGGTGATATGGGGACGTGACAGGGAAGCATAATAATCCTTTAGATAGATGTTGAAAACCAAAGAAGCCTATAATATTAACAATATGGGTGGAAAAATTCTTGGTGATGGTCATCAACATCCAGAAGATATATCAATCGTACTGAAGAATTCAATATTAAGTATTGACATATCTTGCAATATAAATTATTTGTGGTTCTCACCTTGCACTTGATAGGGGGGATATCATTGATTAATAGTCAGGATTCAAGTTTCAAATCCTTGTTAATCAAACATATTGCTTAGTAAATAGACTTTGGCATTGAGAATGTTAGGGACCTACCCTAACCCACATTAATTTAGGAGTTAGTCACACATTATATAAAACCGTCTCTTTGAAATTAGTTCAAGTAAGTTAATGTTCACCAATCAATGTAAAAATCATCTTTTTATTAATTAAGACCCACTATGAAGTTGTATTTGTTAATTATTTGACCATGTCAATTAGTTAGGGTTTTGGATATAAGATATTTATTTAAAAACATACAAGGCTATGAAGAATTTCATTGAGAATTATTGTAACATATATCTACTCAAGTGAAAGGTATCCCTACCTCAGGATGCCCGTGAAGAGTTCTCCCATAAATTTTTCTCATAATATAAAGCTCATTTTATGCCATATTTATCTTTTGATTGTCTTATGTTTCTTGTTCTTCTTTATAATTTTTTTCTTATTTCATCTTAACCTATCAACCATTTGATATATATCATGATCAAATGGTCATTTTGATATATATATCTGTTTCACCAATTCTTGGTTGGTCCCATAAACCCTTATTTGTGACCTACCACAAAAGACTCGCATTGTGCTGGTAATTTTGATATATATTTCTCACAAACCTATTTTGGTAGACTCAACCCCTATTACTTTGCAATTCATACTTTTCCATTCCTATGGTACACACCCATAACCAAACCAACATGAAGAATACCAACTAGAATCCACCCCAACCAATCCCGAACCAAACAACTATGTCTCTCAACTTTCAGATCCTGGCCTCTTTACTTATGAAAATAGATTAGAATTTTGAATAGAAGTTGAATAACCGAGACCTTTTTCTGACTTCCATTTCCCAACATGTTGAATATGCTCAACCATTTTCGACATTCCAACTAATGAAGTTGTCATCCTTGAAGACTAGGGCTCTCACTCTCTATTCCCAGAAAATAAGCTTCCGTCCTTTGAGGATAAAACTCCTTAGCATATTTTTCCAAATATTGATATGTGAAAATTTCATGGTTCCAACCCCCCGGTTTGGGTGACCCATATGGAACATTATTTTTCTCTCCATGGAATTAAAAATGATCTTTAGAAGTTGAAAATTGTGGTTTTATATATAGAATTTGAACGATGGAAATAATGGCAATGGTACGAGAAATATTATTTCTGTTTGTCCCTTGGAGCCTGTTTGTGAAGATCCTTCATAAACATTTTGACTATGACACTCACTATTTGGGTAGGTTGACCAAATTGAGCAAAACTAACATTGTTATAAACTATAACACATCATTTGAGCAATTGGAAATATGCACAAAAGACCTCTCTAATTCTTTATTTTTAGAATGTTTCATCAGTGGAATCTAGGAGAAAATTCGTTCATGTGTCCTTATGCAGTGACCCTCCACTTGGTTAGAATCTTGTAATAGAGCTCGCGAGGTTGAATTGATGATCAATGCCCAACCCAAGAACCCTTTGTTTACCACTCACATCATGTTTACTACGACTCCTCTACCTAGAAACAGAACCACTCTGCCACTTTGAATCCATAATTTGACCTCGTATTCCATGGATGATTATCAACACCTCAACCTTTTCTATAACTGTGATGAAAAATATTTTAGAGCGCATAAAATCAAAGAACATAAAATTATTTCAAAGAACATAAAATTATTTCAGATTGAGTCAAACCCTTGTGAGGCCCTTGAGGACAACATATTGAATTCTAAGCCTAAACCAGAAGTGGATGATCAGATGCCACCCATGAAAGATGCTCCTGATATGATAGTTCATGAGGAGAAACCCAAAATTTCACTCCATGCTTTATTAGGGATTTCCACAACTCAAACAATGAAATTGATTGGCTACATGAAGCACAAAAAATTCATCATGTTAATTTCCAGTGGAAGCATAATATCATCCATCAGCATGTAGATGAAGACACCCATTGCTATATCAACCCCATCTCCAATTTTCAAATAATGATAGCCAAAGGGGATACAATGAAATGTGGTGGCTGATGTGAAAATGTTAGACTCCAATGGGGGACTACCATCTCAAAAATCATATGTTTTCTATTGGCATGAGTGGTTGATGTATAGCTTTGTGGGTCAAATGGATGAGGCCCTTAGGTCCCCTCACAATGGATTTTAGGTTATTCTCTCTAAGATTTCCTCATATTGGGAACACACATCACCTCCATGGAAGTACACCTGGTTCTTTGGAAATTATCTCATCCCATTGTATGGAGAAATTGTTGAACAAAGGCCACTCTGGTGTCATTGCTCCATTCTATGCTTTCCAAGTTATGGAAACACCCACATTAGATATTCACCCCCAAATTACAACAGGTTCTCTCCTAATATTGTTGAGGGGGATGATAGGCTTTTCCCTATGTCATCATATGTATTAAATGAATGTATTAATTAATCCTTAACACATGAGAATTTGGAACAGGTGTAACCGCTCCAACCTCATCCTATGTTGTATAAAATACCTTTCAAGATGAATAGAAAACTGACTAAACGTTCCGTCCATATTGTGATAACTGCTTTCTTTTGTCCCCGGTAATAGCAGCAGCAAAAGAGAGTGGTTTGAACCCAAAAAGAAATGAGATACTTGTATAGAGAACATGCAAGAAGATTGAATATTGCTCGTGCCTGGTGCAGGCGACAAACTTCTATTAGTTATACCGAGTTGCCAACTATGTTTATTAATAGAAGTTGTAATCTAAAATTTTCCCCGCCGATACGACAGGCCATCGATATTGCTATCTGGGTCTTACATCCACATACGTGATGATTTGTCAATTGAAAGGCTAAAGGTTAGCACAATTTGTTAAAGAATTACGCAAACCGACAGTATATTCGACTACGGTAGTCTATACACAAAAGAAGCCAGTCAGCTATGTTGAAGTGGGTATTTACATTGACCGAAATCGAAAGAACTCGACCAACCAGTTTGACGGCCTATTGACCAACATAACAATCATATGTCATTGTCATAAGTTTGTCAAGTAAGTTAATCAGCCACCTGTCGATCACTTTTCTTTTGCAAAGTATTATGATGGACATGTTGAAGCTATATTGGACTGTCGAGAGACATACCTTGGCTGCGATGGGAGCACTTGTGCTTTGTTTTGCATAAAGACTCATTACTCGTTTGGCCTACTTGTGTGGATTTACATTTCTATTCTATCGAATAAAGTGTTGTCGACTATATATCAACCCGTCGGTTAGAATGTAGTTGACTAGACAACCCTTCCAACTAGTCGTTGGTCAGTCAACTAGATTAGTCGACTAGGAAATGGTTGGGGACTGGTTTGAACTTGAATAAGATGCAAAAATCATGCAAGGACAAGAAATTTTGTGCTCATGGATATTTTAAAGAAATAACGTGCTTCTGGTGATGTATTCCTACGAAAATTAACCCAGTAAGTAAGTAATTAGTCAATCAGTAATATCAAATATTGACCAACGTTCTTGTATTTTAAAAGTTGATTTATTCATGATATTATGTTGTACCAGTTTGCAATCACTATTACCCTCAACCATTAATAAAGATACCATTGACCAACCCGTTTTGTGCTATTGATGAACGCATGTCAACGTAAGAAAAGAGAAAGAGTGATCCGCACACGCCTAGGTGCACGAGGGGGACAATAGTTTGACTGAATGAGTCGGCTCTATTATGGTGAAAGAATAAGGAATAGAATAAGAAAAACAAGATTACACTATGCAAATAAACACAAATACACACAGACAATATGTAGGAATGCAAACTGATATTCTTTATTACTCGACGGTTGAATGCTCGATCGATCGACTGATAGATGTATGTTAAAATATTATACATGCTTATATAGAATGATGAGACACTTGGGTGCCTACCCATTACGTTCAGTTACAAGAAAAGTTAGAAAAATTCGGAATTTCAACCGTTACAGTCGACTTGAAGGCAAAGAGACAATCTGTCATGGTTTGACAGTCGCAGGTTGACACTGCATGCCGACGTCGGGAAACTGTTTAAGGTTGCTAAACTTGTCGAAGTTGCTGAGTTTGTCGAAGTTGTGTCGAATTCGGAACTTGTCGAAGTTGTGTTGAAGTCGATGACTTGTCACAGTTGATGTTGGTATCTGAAAATAATTCCAATTGCTGAGTGGATCATACCTCCTTCCTTAAGAAACAATGGTCCCCATTGTTTGCTCATTAAGGTGAGGAAAATTGTCGGTTAGTTCAGTAGCAGAGTACCACCTTCCTTGGGATGGGATTTGTCCAACTTTAGCAACCTAAAATAAGGGAATTGTGTTCTTCCTTGTATGGTGTACTCGTCATCCCACAATGGTGTCGCAAGGAAGAGGCTCCTGAACATATGGATGGATGTCTTCGGGTTTTTCTATCGGTAAGTTGTTCTGTTCCAACAGAGGTGCATGGTATGGTCGAAGTAGATCCACATTGAGTACTAGATGCAGAACCAAGCATGTAGGAATGTCAAGCTGGAAAGCATTTTATCCAATTTGTCGAAGAATACTGTACGGACCATATTGCAGAGGTTTGAGCTTGTTGTATGGACTGGTGAAGCGCTCCTTCTTGAGATGTAACTAGACCTTATCCCCAATTTGGAATGAATGAGGAATACGATGCTTGTCGTGTCGGGCCTTAGATTTCTCATTTGCTTGTTGCAACATTTCCTGTGCTTGCTTTTGGATTTCACAAATTTGATCTCGAAACTTCAAGGCTTTATCAAATTCCCGCTGGCTGTAGTCAGTTTCGGGGTTCGACTATGTTGAGGAGATAATGTTGACGCAGCATCTATCGATAGAGGTTCACTTCGCACTATCACCAACAAAATACCAACCCAAACTCCCTTACACACCGGCCCAGAAAGGTGTAACCCTTTCCAACAACACTTGCGGAGCAAGTGCAACCTCACCCGATATGGATAAGGGGGATACTGGAACCAAGTTTCCGCAGTGGAGTTGAGGATATGCTTTCAACACACATTACCTAGAGATTATAACATTCACAGCATACTATCAATTCACACATTAAGTCATTTGCAGAGTACAACATGTAACAAACATTTAGAACAACATATTCAACTTACTTATTCAGATTAACAATACTTCTTAAACCCATAGCATATTTGCATCAAAGATACTCTAAGACATTCACATTCATTATCACATAAAAATAGAGATGGAGATTGCATCATAATCGAACATCTTCATTCATTCAGTAACCCTGCGGAATGAACCTCGCAGAAACAGTCAATACACCATGTTGCAGATACAAAACAGACCCAAAAGATAGGATCAATCATAAAAAAATGGATGCCCTTAGGCTTACAATCCTACTCTATTTATATGCATCTATTTGGTTACAAAACAATCCACATGACCAAATTAACTAATTAAATACTTCTTGCACTTCCGTGAACTCCGCGAATGGTCCTTCTTTCGCGGAATGACCCTTTCGCACCTGTCGGATTCCGCACTTCCTGCGGACTTATCCCGTGCCAACAGGCCCCCAACACAAACTTCTGTCTCATCCCAAGCCACCTCAGTTGGACATTGCTGGATTGTTAAACTGCTGTTGGAAGTCATCATAAGTGGTTTGGATTTGGTCGACTATCTCTCTTACTAATGCTTGGAGCTGCGCACTCTCGATCACCTGCTGCTCCGTTGGGTGGTTGCCTACTTTCTGTTGTACTTCCTCCAATTTCTCCTGTACCTGTTTCATCACTGGTACTACTTGTGCTATGAGGGCTTCGGCCTTTGTTTGAAGCTCATCTAAATGTGTGGCTCGTCATTGCTTTCTTTCGTAGGCCTTTGTAACCTGCTGCTTCATACTTTGTAGTTCTGCGTCCTTTATCATTCGCATCATTGTGGGCATCGTTTTGAGTGTTTCTTAAAGGTTTCTAATTGCTCTTCGGCTTCGCAGAGCTTTCCCTTCAACGTGGCCATCTGGTCATCCTTGACCAACCTGTCCCAAAACTCTGTGATGCTTACCACAACTTGCTGGGCTGCCTGTTCCATTTCCTGAATCTCAGCCACTACTTCCTCTATCGCCGTCTGCCGACTCTGAATCTGTGCTGGCGGTGTGCTGGGTGTCACTCGATTCTGGAGATCCGCATTCCTTTCTGATCTCGGTGATAGCTACCCCTAACATAACAGCTTGTGCTTCCAGGGTGACATCAGATCTAGCTCTGCTGTTTCGCATGTCCTCGCGAGTGCTTTTTTTAATTTAGTCCATTCCTCTATAGCTTGCTCCTTCGAATTCAGTGCTGTAGTGCTCCGCTATGACCTTTTCTTTCGCAGTCAGTGCTGTAGTCTGATCCTCTATGAACTTTTCTTTGGAATCCAGTGCTTTTTCTAATTGGGCCTTTTCCTCCATAGCTTTCATTTTCGCAGCCAGTGCTGCAACTTGCTCGTCTTCAAGGTGTTGTGCCTCCATCTCGCTGGTTTGTAGTTGCTTCTTATATTCGACTATTTTATCGTGCATCGCAGCTTCACGGTCGTGAATTTCTGCACTTGCCGCAGCTTGGAATCTATGTAGTGTTAACATTGGGAGCAAATTGAAATCTACCATCACCTGGTTGTCCTTCTGGGCTTCGAGGTCCCTGGTCTTGTCCCCTATCAAAATGGCATGGGAATCGAGTTGGACTACTCGTTTCTATGTGCCGACTTCTACCTCAACTCTGGGAGTCGACAGATGTTGCTTGATGTCCCCATGTGGTACGCTTATGTTGATTATCGTATTCGCCACTGTGTTTAGTAGTTCCCCTATGTACTGGAATTGTTCAGTTGAACACTAGGTGGCCTGTTTGCGGTTATATTATACTATTTTTGTAATGCTAAATTTGTCGTCCTGCTGTACAGTGAGCCCTTCCCATGTGCTACTGTCGGCACGGTCCATCCTTTTCTTTGTCCTCAACTCTTCCTGTTGGATCTCCAATTTTGAATCCGTTTGGGTGTTGGCTGTGGAAGCCCCATCGTGGCGGGATTCCACGGTCTGGTCTTTCGCATCCTCCTCTTGTTCGGTGCCCTCTTTTCGGCTGGTTGTAGCGTCTTCCTTTTGGTTGGCTGTGTTGAGATATTGTAACTTCAAAGAATATTATATTTGTACTTTATTATTCCAGAGATGTTTCATTCCTCCGTGAAGATCTTATTGTATATCCGGAGATGTTTATTCCTCCGTCGGAATGTGGTAACTCGGGTTATTAGACTTCCCTAGTGGGGGTCGGCCCTGTATGTGTTATGTGGGTCAAAGGGTTATTAGACCACCCTAGAGGGGTCGGCCCAGTCAGTTGTAGTGGGGTATTTAACCCATTGGTTAAATATGAGCCTACGTGTACTTGTGTAAAAGATATGTCAGAGTAGTGTATAAATAGAGGAGGTGTGTTCCTCATTTGATACACACACTCACTTGAGAGTGGCTCACTTGTGGAGGAGAGGTCTGCTATGGAGAAGGAGGAGCTTATGCTCAGGGTTACATCTTTGTATATTGCTGGTCATCTATATTGAGGAAGCTTTATTGGGTTTTCTACCCCATGAGGGTTTCCCAGGATAAATTTGTGTCTCTTGTGTTTATGCTGTGCTTGTTGTTTCTTCAGTGATCCTGTATATGCTATTATTGTGAAATGGAATGAAATGCTGCTATTTTCTATCTTAGCATATTGAATCTTAACATGGTATCAGAGCTAACATGAAGGAAGGTAATGTATGACACTTACGACACTTGCTTCACTTGCGACAATTTGAAGGTTTGGGTTTTACATAGCAAAAACCAGTCATCGTGGAACTTTCACTATAAATCCATTTATGCGAAGGTTCAGGATCTGAAACATTTACAGGTCATAGATAACATCCCCAGGCACCTTGTGTCCAAAGGGCACCCTCATATTCGTTGTACTTTGTGAGTTATGATCAATACAAGTTAGGGTTTCTGCCTCTTCCAGATCTCAGTCAAAATCAGGTGACCTAGGAAAAAAGGTCATAACTTGGGCTAGGAAGCTCCAAATGAAATTTCGTAAAAAGTGATAGGTATTACACAGACTTTACTATCTCAGGAAACTTTTTTCAGAGGCCGAAGTTGAACCAGTGACACGTGGAATGCCGTACAAGTTCGCTCTCCTGTTTTATCCCATAAACAGGTCACCTTGCGACACTTGGCATAACGGGGGCTAGGAATCTCCAAATGAAATTTCGTAAAAAGTGACAGGTAGTACACAGACTTTACTATCTCAGGAAACATTTTCAGAGGCCGAGGGTGAACCAGTGTCACGTGTCACACCGTACAAGTTTGCTCTCCTGTTTTATCTTATAAACAGGTCATGTTGCGACACTTGGAATAACTCTCTCGTAGAAAATCCAATTGAGGTGAGACCTATCGAGATGGAAATATGATAGGTCAGGATACGACAAAAAAAAATTTCAGACCCTTTGGAGCGAAAATTTTGGAGTTACAGCAGAAACAATCAGGTACATATTTCTGTCAAAACAGAAGTATTTTTGGAGCACCTTCATTCATGGCTTCCGGAATTTAGGGTTTCGGAGAAAGTTAGAATTTTTGGAATCAGAATCCACGGCTAAATGATACTCAAGAAAATCGAAATTTAGAGACCAAGATCAAATTTTTTTGGTTGGGTAGAAGACCGGGCTTGATCAAACCCCAGTTCGGGATTTTGATCGGAAAGATGGAAAATTAGGGCTTCAGCAAAAGTTGGAATTTTTGAAGTCTGTAACCACGGCTAGAAGCTCCTCAGAAAAATAAGAGTTTAGAGCCTTGGAACGAACCTTTTGATTGGACAGAAGGGTGGGCTTCATCAAACCCTAGTTCGAATTCCTGTCAAGAAGATCCAGAAGTTTCGAAGGCAATTTTGAGGGGTCAAATTTTGGAGATTTCAAAATTGAAGTATGCTAGCAAGACACATCCTTCCATCCATTCAAAAGTGTGAAAGTCAAAGATTGAATTTTTAGGGTTTCTCTAGCAAACCCTAATCAAGCTCCAGATCAAGTTTCAGGGGGAGTTGAGGCTAAGGCCTTACATAAGAAGACTACAAGAAGTCTCGACAGGTATGACTTAAGGAGGTTCAGGTATGTCTTGAAATCTGATTCTTGATTAAGTTCATGATGTGTTTGTCTTCATATTATTTATTAGTACAATCTTGATTAATGTTAGAATTGTCTTATCACCCTAGTAACAGTATGAATGCATGTGAATGATCGAAGACATTCATTGATTAGGGCTATATGATTGTACTAATGCATTATGGTGTTGTGTGAGGTTGATGTTTTCTGCTAACAAGATACAGGTACATCACAAAAGACAAATCAAGTTCCATGACCATGACAACATGAAGACAAAGACTCATCCATAATCTTTGTTCTACTTACGAGGTATGTATGAATTTGTTATATTATGCTTAACCTATGAGACATGCAGGTTCTAGCTCAGGATCTCTAAATCATTGAAGAGATTGTTTAGGTATGTTGTACATAACTAAGCAGGTATACTAATCTAAGCAGGTATACTAATCCAGGTATGTTTTCTTATGTCAAGTTAGAATCTTACCTTGTGTTAGGATCCCTTATATAAGTATACTTGGTATGATTGGTTATGCTTATTCATAAAGTTAGTAATCAAGGGTTTATGCATATTATGTCTCTTGTCTTGATGATTTAATTAACCAGAAGAGTACTATGATCAAACAAGAATATGCATGAGTAAAAGAAGACTTCCTTGAAACCCTGAATACTAATGATCATGACTATACATATTCAAGATTATTTAGAATTAGAATGTTTTGAGAATAGACTAATGAATGTATGTTTGTGTATGAGATCATGAGGATGACACTAGTGCACACTTGAGCATGCACAGTGGTACAGAATGAATAGAAGTTCAAAATACATATAGAAGATCAAGCGGGAGGCAACCACACAAACATAAAAGATAAGTATTTGAGTTGTTATTTGAAATAGTAAATGATATTGCTTGTATGCATATTTGTATTCCTAGAATATATCATGCTGAGTGTAAACATTCATAGAGCATTGAACAGTATACTACTAATATGCATATGATTGGTAAGTTGGACAAACATTCCATTGCTGCTTGTCTAGAATGAAACCTCTTTGCTGAGATGCTGAGAGTTGTGCACACTCTCGATAGTATGTTCTAGTAGAGATGGAAGGCATCTAGATAGCCACTGTATGCATACATGATATGGGAAAGTGTTGTGCCAAAGTATTGGTCAAAATAGTTGCATAACTATGTAAATGATATCTGTATGCATAATAGGTTATCATGTCAATATGATTTGATGATTATGAAGTATTACTAATCATGTACTTAATTATGAATTGTAGGAAAGATCATGATGAATGATGAACACTAAACAAGCGATGGATGTTCAACAAAATATTTACAAATCAAACACACTATAGAAGGCTTGTGGCTAGAAGTTTCTCTTAGAAAGAGGAAGAGAATCATGATGAGATGTTTGCTCCAAGTGGCTAGATAAGACCATTCTCTTAATGGTGTAATTAAAGAAGAAGTGTGAATCAGGTTCTATATGGGTTCCCAGGATCGATAATCAATTGATGAGCTTAATGATCACCATGGGTGATGTGGATCTCAACCTTTGCTACAAGGTTGAATATGGTTTCTCTACACAGATGTTGATTGGGCAGAAATTGTATCAGACAAGAAGAGCACATCGAGAGGATGTTACTGTCTGGGATCAACCATGATCTCATGGTTTAGAAGGAAGCAATCTAGTGTGGCTCTCAGCACAAGCGGAATATATGGCTGCTTGCTCTGCTAGTTGTGAAGCGGTATGGATTTAGAATGGACCCAACTGTGATCCTATGTGACAAACATAGTTGTACCAAAATGGCAGAGAATCCAGTATTCCATGATAAGTCAAAGCACATAGAGATCTGACATTTCTATATACAAGAGATGGTGCATAAAAGAATTAAAGTTCGAATTTGTAAACAAGTTACCGATGTACTAACCAAACCCCTACCTCAAGTAAATTTTTTCGAGACAAACTTAAAATAGTTCAGAAGGACCCTCCTCAAAAGGGGGAGCGATGTGATCACTTATGATGAGATTGCCCACATCGACAGTGAGGTCGATGATGTGGATACCTATATTGGTGATGCCGAAAGAGAGGTTGGTGGATGGTCCTTAGACAGGGTCTAAGGTGACAAGGGGTTTGCATCATCCTTGAACACATGTTCTAAAAGAGAGACGTAGACATATGTCTTCGAGAATGAAGTCCTTGGTGGACATGAGGGGATTGGATCATCCCTGGACTTCAGTCCTAAAGAGAGCCGTAGACGTATGTCTTCGAGAATGAAGTCCTTGGTGGACATGAGGGGATTGGATCATCCCTGGACTTCAGTCCTAAAGAGAGCCGTAGACGTATGTCTTCGAGAATGAAGTCCTTGGTGGACATGTGAGGATTGCATCATCCTTGAACACAAGTTCTAAAGTGAGCCATAGACAAGTGTCTCCGAGAAAGAAGAGGGATTGTATCATCCTTGAACACTTGTTCTAAAGAGAGCCGTAGATGTATGTCTTCGAAAATGAAGTCCTTGGTGGACATGAGAGGATTGGATCATCCCCAGACTTCAGTCCTAAAGAGAGCCATAGACATGATGTCTCTGAGAATGAAGTCCTGAATGAACAGGTAGGGGATTGCATCTTCCCCGGACCTTGGTCCCAGAATTGAGCCGTAGACTGATGTCTCTGAAAATTGAAGATAGGACTGCATCGTCCCTGAACTAGGTTCAAAATGTACGTGAGGACTGCATCGTCCATGAACTGGGTTCAAAATGTACATGAGGACTGCATCGTCCATGAACTGGGTTCAAAATGTACGTGAGGACTACATCGTCCATGAACTGGGCTCAAAATGTACGTGAGGACTGCATCGTCCATGAACTAGGTTCAAAATGTACGTGAGGACTGCATCGTCCATGCACTGGGTTCAAAATATACGTGAGGACTGCATCGTCCATGAACTGGGTTCAAAATGTAAGTGAGGACTACATCGTCCATGAACTGGGTTCAAAATGTACGTGAGGACTGCATCGTCCATGAACTGGGTTCAAAATGTACGTGAGGACTGCATCGTCCATGAACTGGGTTCAAAATGTACGTGAGGACTGCATCGTCCATGAACTGGGTTCAAAATGTACGTGAGGACTGCATCGTCCATGAACTGGGTTCAAAATGTACGTGAGGACTGCATCGTCCATGAACTGGGTTCAAAATGTACGTGAGGACTGCATCGTCCATGAACTGGGTTCAAAATGTATGTGAGGACTGCATCGTCCATGAACTGGGTTCAAAATGTACGTGAGGACTGCATCGTCCATGAACTGGGTTCAAAATGTACATGAGGAATGCATCGTCCATGAACTGGGTTCAAAATGTACGTGATGGGATTGCATCGTCGCTAGACATGAGACTTGTCTTAAAGTGATAAGGACTAATCATCCTGTAAGTAGATTGGGATTGCATCGTCCCTAGACATGGTGAGGTGTCTTAAAGTGATAAGGACTAATCATCCTGTAAGTAGATTGGGATTGCATCGTCCCTAGACATGGTGAGGTGTCTTAAAGTGATAAGGACTAATCATCCTGTAAGTAGATTGGGATTGCATCGTCCCTAGACATGGTGAGGTGTCTTAAAGTGATAAGGACTAATCATCATGTAAGTAGATTGGGATTGCATCGTCTCTAGACATGGTGAGGTGTCTTAAAGTGATAAGGACTAATCATCCTGTAAGTTGATTCGGGATTGCATCATCCCTAGACATGGTGAGGTGTCTTAAAAGGATAAGGATTGATCATCCTGTAAGTTGATCTGGATTGCATCATCCATAGACATGAAAGATGTCTTAAACTGAGAGGGACTGATCATCCCGTAATAGGATCTTGTGTGTTGTAGAGTATGCTGCTATGTTTTGATGATAGATGTATTAGTGAGAATACATGCTTTTGATGATAGATGTATTAGTGAGAATACATGCTTTTGATGATATATGTATTAGTAAGAATACATGTTTTGATGATAGATGTATTGGTGTGGATACTAATACAGATGATCCAGATGCTGTAGATCGAGATGATCTAGATGTTTTAGATCGAGATGATCCAGATGCTGTACATCGTGATGATCCAGATGCTGTAGATCGAGATGATCTAGATGCTGTAGATCGATATGATCCAGATGCTGTAGATCGAGATGATCCAGATGCTGTAGGTCGAGATGATCCAGATGCTGTAGGTCGAGATGATCCAGATGCTGTAGATCGAGATGATCCTGATGTTGATGATCGTATGATGATGATGCTGATGATCGTGAGGATCCAGATGTTGATGTTGTTGTAGATGTTCGAGTGCTGCAGAAGATAAAGACTCAGTACTGAAGATGTTGATATTCCAGTATTGAAGATGTTCCAGTAACTGCTTGAGTTACTGATGATGTTGAGAAAGCTTCCAATGATTTATAGATGTATCATGTATGATGTTGATGACTCCTTGCTCGTGCAGATGCTGTTATAATATCCTTCTCGTTAAGGGGGAGTGTTGAGATATTGTAACTTCAAAGAATATTATATTTGTACTTTATTATTCCGGAGATGTTTCATTCCTCCGTGAAGATCTTATTGTATATCCGAAGATGTTTATTCCTCCGTCGGAATGTGGTAACTCGGGTTATTAGACTTCCCTAGTGGGGGTCGGCCTTGTATGTGTTATGTGGGTCAAAGGGTTATTAGACCACCCTAGAGGGGTCGGCCCAGTCAGTTGTAGTGGGGTATTTAACCCATTGGTTAAATACGAGCCTACGTGTACTTGTGTAAAAGATATGTCAGAGTAGTGTATAAATAGAGGAGGTGTGTTCCTCATTTGATACACACACTCACTTGAGAGTGGCTCACTTGTGGAGGAGAGGTCTGCTATGGAGAAGGAGGAGCTTATGCTCAGGGTTACATCTTTGTATATTGCTGGTCATCTATATTGAGGAAGCTTTACTGGGTTTTCTACCCCATGAGGGTTTCCCAGGATAAATTTGTGTCTCTTGTGTTTATGCTGTGCTTGTTGTTTCTTCAGTGATCCTGTATATGCTATTATTGTGAAATGGAATGAAATGCTGCTATTTTCTGTCTTAGCATATTGAATCTTAACAGGCTACAGCTTTGTCCTCCGTGGCTTGGTTTGGCCGACCTGTTTCCTGCCCATTTGCTATGTCCTTTGGATCTGTGGGGACCTTCCATTCTTCTGACCATTTGGTGATGATGTTGTCAAGCTTATCCTTGGTGAGCTTGTACTGTGTTCGTACCCATTGCTTCGTCAGGTCTACGTGGGCCTGGAGGTAAATTTTGTGTTCTTCAACAGAAATCTTCGCGATGGAGTGATACTTTTCTACGGCTTGCGCTAATATTCGTGGTATCATCTGTACATCCATCTGCATCCTTTCTGTTGTTCAGGATTTTAACCTTATAGTGAGGAGAGACACTACCAACTTGGGTGGTGTTAATAGGTAAATACATTCATTATATTGCATTTAGTTCCTACAAATGAAAGAGATCGGGATATTGAAAGATGTACCTTTAATCGACGGCTGGTCCTAGCTTTCACTTGATCTCCCGCTACGATGAACCTGAAACACAAAGGAAACCTTTCTCAGTGTATCTTGACTATATAAATATGATGAATATTGAAAACAATCAAACATCAACAACAATCATATACTAATCTGAATGAACATACAATCCAATAGACATTTGATTTGGGATAGGAAGGGTATTTCCACCTTTTTATTGTCAAAGAAACATGAATCAATACAATTATACTTGATCAATCAAGATGCTTCTGCAACTGAGTCCTGGCCTTTTGCTCTTCACAATGACTTGGAAAATCCTCCATTGTAACAACACTTCAAGCCTTTCTTCAAGGTCTAGTTCTTTCTCTCTAATATCCTCTCATGGATCCTCCTTGTATTTATGGGACAAGGTAGGAAGTTGGATTTGAGAGGTGGTTGAATTGGGAGGTTGGGGAAGTTGCAGAACCAACTTCAACTAATCCCAATTCACAATATTAATATATTTTTTGACTTCATCTTAATATGTACGCGGGTTTCATATAACTAGAGTAGTGTACAGTGAGCAACTTTTGTGCTTTACAACAAGCATTTGCAACATTTTTATTGGTGTATGCTAGTTGTCCTTGAGGAAAGCAACGTTCATATCCAAGGTGTAGGCTGGTTTTCTATACAGATAGTAGCGTTCATCTCATGAAATCAGTAAATAGGCTTAAATTCTCAGCTGGAGAGGGTAGTTCCAGTCAATAAGTCATCTAGGTCAACCTAGCTCTTCAATCCTTAGTGTCCTTTTGTGTGATCAACAGAGCAATGTGATCACGGAAGGAGAAGTGCAGATTTAACCGATAACAGATGCCCCCTAATGTGTGAGTTTAGAGGGAAATGATGGCCAAAATACATTATAATTCCAAGTCAGAGGAGGAGCAAGAAACCGCATAACCAAATCACAAAAGTACCTGAAACAACGATCAAGGTCAGCGAGCAATTACAATCTTGAAATCATATAGATGTGTAGCATGATACAACATGATCTTGGATACATAACTAGGAGATGTATATATAGCATGGCCACTGAAATACAAGCGTGGATCCATGTCAAAATGAGAGATCATAGCCATAACAACAAACTGGATCTATTTCTCATGAAGAGCCAAAAAATGAGTGAGGCTCAGTCTTGTGCAGCTTGGGTGATAACATAAACATGGTAATGTTATCAGAGTCCCAAGGTCTTCATCCAAACAACCCAAGGTACAAACCCTAACCATGTGAATAAGTGAGCTGTGGTCAAACATGGGGGGTATCGTTTGATTACCAGTCATTAATGTATACCGTTAACAAATGTGCGGACTTCCATCGATAATGATAATGGGGTCCAAGGTACCTAGTATGATCCAAAAAGTGTGGATAAGTGGACTTGAAGTCGAACACTTGAGGAACCTGTCGAATAAGAGACATTGATGTATTCCCATTATTCAACAGCGAGGGAAACTGCCACTAATGATTGCAATCCCCAAGGTACTAACTGAAACTCTAAACTTCATTCCCAGAGCATAATGAGTTGAAGTCAATGGAAAGAAGTCCGTTGGAAGGGAGGCATTAATGCATCCTCCATCATCCAACATGAGGAACACTCAATAGGTATGAGATGATGTGGAGTAAGTAACAAAATGAAACAAACTGACACCGGGATGATCGACACATGAAGTCAAGGTAAACTGCAGAATGGCTGACATGGGCTGTATCCTTGAACAGTGAGCACGGCAAAAAGTGACTTAGGCAACTTTTAACATGAAGGGGAAGTGATATAAGCCTGCAATGTAGGAGACATTAACAGACCCTCCATATGGTTGGAAGAATAACCAACCGGGGGAGTAAAAAACTCGGAGATCAGGTTCACCCTAAGGTCAAAAACTAAAACCCAACTGACATGAAAGACTCAAGTAGGTGCCATGTTCAAGGATATGACTGACTTAACTACCTTTGAAACTGAAAAAGATGTGATATACCCTTCTTATCCCTTATTCTTTTTGGTAAAAGAATGTCCTTCTTGTTGTTTTAATGAGTCCAAGAAAGATAGAAAACTCAATAAGTCCAACCATGTAAAAGTTTAACGAGCCCATGGGAGGAAGAATCAGGACCTTATTCATTTTTTACAGAGTTCGAAGAAGAGATAGAGAAATACTCTATAATACTGATATCTAGATTTTAATATCGAGCTGAGATCTGTTCTTGCTTGCCAGTGTTTTCTTGTTTAAGGAGTCAGAAAAACTTAAATAATCCTCCATACACTTACTCGTGGATTTTAATATCGAGCCCGAGTAGGTTAATGCTCGCCCGTGTTTTCCTGTTTATAGAGTCTGAAAAACTTAAACAATCCTCTATATACCCTCTCGTGGATTTCACATCGAGCCCGAGTAGGTGAATGCTCGCTTGGTGTTTTCATGTTTCGAGAGCCTGAAAACCCTAAAGAAGGCTCCAAAAGGTTCTTTTTCGTACAATTAGTCTCCTCCCTCGAAAAAGTGTAAAACAATGGAAGAAGAACTCTTCTAGCCACATATGACTAGAGTATTCCTTTTTCGTAAGAAATCCACAAAAGTCCGAAAAAGGGTTAAACTTATACTTAAGCAGATGGACCTTCAATTCCTTTAACGAGCTTGAAAAGACCAAGTTTTCTCGGCAATCTTGTTTATTTTTTCAAATAGTCAAAACAAGAGCTTAAAATGACTTTAAAAGATAGGTTCTAGGATCGTGGGTTCATGACCTACCAAAAGATAGGATCTCAACAATCGCATTAGTAATTATCGACAAATTTTCTTAATGACATAATAATGACAAGATGATACTTATATTGGTTTATCAATAAGAAAATAAGTTGTGTCTAGTTTAATACTTTGAAAATCTAGTGAAAATTTGAAATATATTCGTTAAATTTACCTCACCAAAACTTGTAGGTATTAGTGATTAAATAGAACATTTTAGGAACAACTTGAAACCATATACTTTTGCAAAAAGTGGGTAAAACTTAAAGTCAATTTATATAACTAGTTTCAAATTAGAAAATCAAATATCACAATTGAAAATTCTAGGGAAAAATTGGAGCAAAACCTTGATCTTCCTCCTTGATTGTGACCAAACCGGACCACCAATCGATCTTTCGCTTCCACCAAGTAAGTTCACTCCTCCCAAACTTGCAATTTCATGTATTTTTTTTGTCAATTTTTATGGTCAAAAATAATTTTCTAGCAATGTTCACATTGTGTTCTATGCGTACGCTATTGTGTATAAGGAAAAGCAGCGTTCACTAGCCAAGTGCACTAGTTTAGCTCATAAGAGCAGTGTTCAAACATGCCTGTTCAGTACTAACACTAGCGTACACCCCTGAAAGTAGGGTAAAATGTGAAAAAGACTAAAAATTGACTGTTGCTTGGAAGGATGGTTTTGGTATGGCGTGAAAGAGAGCATGAGGACATGGACCGAGAAGCATTACAAGATCCAATGACCCTTCATACGCTCCGAAGATGTGGATTATTGAAGTTTTATAGAACGGTCAACATGCGGGCACAAATCCGCTTGCTTGAAAGACTTGTCCAATACTGGGACGCAAATGCCATGGTGTTTGATATCCGAGGTGAGATACTAGAGCTCACCATAAATGACATCTACTTTATCATGGGTCTCTCTCGGAGGGGAGACTTGGTGAATCTAAAAGGGTCCTCTCGCAACGTGGGTGCCTTGTCCATGCAAGAATATGTCAATGCTTACTGCCTACCAGGAACTGAGAAATGAAGTAGTCAAATTCTCATCTCGATAGTTGCAAGCTTCCCTCTCCAAGTTATTCTGAGTATTCTCAACCGAATGGGGGGAAGTGCTACACAACATCTTGTGTCAAGACATTATATGCATATAGGTATTGAATGCTTGCAAGGGCATGTTTATGACTGGTGTTCAAGTCTTTTGGGGAACATGAAGCTTCAACTTTCGGGGTGTAAGACCGAGAGAATGCAGAATTTCGGGTATGGAAGCATACTTTGCACCTTCTTATTTGAGAGGGTGCCTGCTATTAGTTTGGGCATGGAATTTGCCGCTGTCAACCCTCGTGAGCCAATGCTGGCCTGTTGGGGTGAGATATTCCTCTGCCAGGCTGGTGGCGAGAGCAACTTTTGTTACCATGAGGATGACTTCAAGGGTTGGTGGGAGCGATAGGTGCCAGCTCTTGAGCAATTTCCATATGCAGGCATAGACTTCCGCCATGATCCTGAGCTGATACTTCCTCCAGGAGCAGCCTGGGGAGATATGGGTATGTACATGTTTTTGAAAAAAATATTTAATTTTTATATTTTATATATGTGATTTTTATGATGAGTTTGAAGTACTAAAACAAAGTGTCAAATGCAGATGTTGGACCAGTACGCCCTGAGGGACATCCATATACTTTCATGAGACTAGTGGAAGTGGGTGCAGCTAATGCCACGTTGGGAGCCATAGAGAGGAAGATGAGTCGGTTGACTCATGACATTCCTACATATCGGATTGAGTGGATGCCGGTTGATATGCAGGAGGATGTGGTTGGTGTGCCCCCAGCCTGGATTAGGTTATTGCGGAAAGTAGCTAAGCTGTTCATTTTCTACTGAGAGGCAACATAGGTAGATGAGGCCCCACCTTCTCCATACAAGAAGGATATTCTATGTATATTTTTGAGGCCATCGAGCCCAATTTTGTATCTTATGACATGACTCTGTGAAAGAATGATGATCCAATACTTTTTGATGCGGATATATATAGTATCGGTTATTTACATGTGTGTTATTGTGTTTTATGCATGAATTACTATGTGTGTGAATGATACAAATGCCAATCTAGAACGTAGTTTGCAAATGAATAAGCTAATGCATTCAAGTTCCTTGGAATATGTTGATATGTGATATATTCAAACTCTCTCTCAAGTAACCTAATGCGCAGAAACTGACATAGAAAAGTAGGATCTCTAACCTGATAAACACCCATTAACTGAAAAACAACTAACTGTGAGTCGAGCCGTACCTCCAAATGTGAAATGCCATGAAATAGGGCATCTCGGAGTAGCTCTATGACTGCACTGTATTCCGCCACATTGTTCGTTGTGGGACCTAAACAAGCCCCTCCCGAAGACACCAGTTGACTAGTTGGTGAGTAAATAACCCAAGCAGCTGTGACCAATTGATGGGTGTGGCGGCTAGTGCCATTAGCAAACCCTATAAAGTGTTTAGTCGGCATCTTAAACACAAAGCAATAAATGCATAAGACGTAACTACAACTATAAACAAAGCTAACTCTACAAAATGTAAAGCTAAAAATACATGAAAAAGCACAAATGCCTAAGCGTAGTACTTCTTCAAGTAGGGTCAATGACTGGGATCTCTTCATGAGACCGGGAAAATATGTCACAGAAATCGTTAAAAAAATTGGTATACGGAATGATCTCATCAAGATAACAATCCACTCCAATAAAAATGTTTTTCGTGACTCCAGGTTCAGTGGAAATGTTGATCGGGATGGTTCTCGATGTATTCGCCCTATTCCCTTCGAAAAAAATAGCTTTTGAAGTGGAAGGGATAGAGGACCAATCAACATTCTCACTCGATCTCGGAGAGAACTCACCTCTCTCTATCAAGTTTAGAACGGGAAGTAAATAGGACCTGGGGTGTATACTTTCTCGAGGGTGGTCTAGGCCTATCATAGCTTCCAAAAATGTTTCGTCAGAAGGAAAAACCGTGTCTAAACAATTAGGAGAGTGGGTAGAGTGCACTGACCATGCAAAAGCATAGTCCATATATGACTCAACAGAGACCAATGGAGTCATGATATGCTATGTTGTAGTTTGTTGTGAATCCAAGTAAGTTACCTCTGCAATAGATACAAGCACAATTGGTTCTGATTCAGTAGGGAGAGTCCACGGATCTATCGTTAAACCGACAGTGGGAGTCTCAAGCGAGGAACGTTCTTCAGAACCAATAAAATTAATGGGAGAAGGTAGGTCAAAAGTGCCTATTAATGACCCATAGATACCTACTCCCAAACTCTCAGTGACTGGGCTGGAGTGATCAACCAACGGGATAGTTGAATCCGATGAAGTCTGGTTGGTCCTCCGGGAAAACGAAAGTTGATCGACTGTGATGATATTTCCTTCGTGAGGGAACATTATGATCCAGAAAACAGCTAACGACACTACCTGCATGGAATATGTCCAGCTCCTACCCAACAACAAGTTATAATCGAGTGGATCATCCAAAACTTCAACCTCTACCGATACTAGTTTGCCCGCAAGTTCAACATCAAATGATGAGAATACTTCGTGTGGATGGAAAGATCTTCCATAAAAGGTGGTGAGTACCGTATTAGAGGGGGATAGATCAGGTTCACCTAAAACCTTCCAGCAAGAAATAGACATTAGGCACGTTGACACACCCTCATCTACAACAGATTGTCAAATTGTCATGGGACCATGGACGACGTCTATCTGGAGAGCGACATGATACGACAACCGGTACTTGATATCTTTCATATCAAAATGCGCAAGCATGGTGGATGAATCAACACTCCCAATCACTGCGAGGAGAGAACTGCGTTGCAATGGGAAAATTTGCAGTACCTCCAAAGTAGACATGGCTCAGGGGGTTTGGGATAAATCCTCCACAACATTGTAGTTGGGGGCAGCCCGCGCATTGAGGTTGTGCACAACTCATTTGTAGACACCTTTCAGTATCTTCGGCAGCATCTCCACTGGTATGTGAAGAGGAGTAGAGGATTCAGGAACATCCTTTTGCTGTGGATCCGGGGTATAATTCCTTACTCAATTTTGCAATAGAGAATCTGAGTTAACCATATTAACAAAAGACTGATCAGCAGAGGTGGCACGACTGGTGCCCCTAACACTAGAGCTGCCAGAAGATGAACTCTGTCCATGAGGAAAAGGGTCTTTTAAGACAACTGGTTTCTTCTCACAGATCAGATTCTGGGCTTCTTCCATTAGAGGGCATTGATGGGTAAGGTGGTCCTCTTGACATAGCTTGCAAGGGAACTTAGCTTTCTTTTTTTCCTTTTTACCCTCCTCAACATTTTGTGTGTTTCTGGGATTTTGTTGGTTTCCCTCCCATTTCTTGCCCTTTATTTTGTTGTTGTGCTGCTGAGAACCCTTCTGGTTTGTCTGTACCTACTGTACAGATTCTGTAGTTGAGGGGAGAATGCAACAGAAGTTGCTTCTGCAGTAGACTATTTGACTGACAAGGTGTGAACTTGCTTTGTTAAAGCATCAAACGCTATAGAGTCGACTGAACCCACAATGCCATCAACATGTGGTCCAGGTTTAGGTTGACCTAAGTCTATATTAGACCTCGGTGCATCAAGAATATTTTCATATAAAATCCCAGACTGAGCATAGACCAAGTCCAGCTGCTGGGTTCTCAAAATGGCTTCCTCTTCGAAGGACACCCTAGAAGTGGCAACTTCCTTAGAAATAAAAGGAAGAAGAGGTTTAAGGTACCATTGTAATAAGAATGCTGGGGGGATGTCTGCTTTGATGAGCCTCTTTCGCCTTTACCACTCCTGAATATGATCAGATAGATGAGTGGATTTGTTCTGTCAAAAGGTCGACAGAAGGTCTGTTCTGGCATTGTACCGGACGGTAAGTTGAAAGTGGTTCAGGAAAACAATGGCAAGATCCTAAAAGGTGCCATAGGCAGCTGCAGGCAATTAAATATACCACTTGGCTGCGACACTTGTAAAGGTTCTTTGGAAAAGCATTAAATTTATGGATTCATCATTCAGCGAATTGGAGGAGCACCAGAGATGAAATGTTGTAACATGGTCATCGGGGTCCTCACCAGTCTTACCTTCAAACTTTGGTATGTCTGAGGGAAACTTGGGGGAAGGGGTGGCCATGCAGAGTCATGACGCATGGGGTAGTTCGTGAGATTTGAAAGATCTGGCAAGTTCAAAGTTTCCAGAAAAGGTAAACGTGGTTGAGCGGATGGCATTTGATAGACAGGAACCGTGTATTGGGAACCACCCATTGACTGGTTCGTGTACTGTTGGTTGGGGTTGCCCCCAGCCATCGGTTGTGAAAGGAAAGGATTGAAATTTCTCCACTCGAAAGAAAGCAGATTAAATCCCTGTGTGTTTGTCCATTGTGGCTGGGTGTTAGCCCCGCCAAACTGTTGGTTAAACATACTACCCCCTCCTCCAGAAAACAAAGAGAAAGGCATACTCCCTACGGGTATATTCAATGGATTCACATTGTAACCTGCATAGGGGTTGAAACCAGGTGTGGTCGTAACGGACGATGTAGTCATGGTACCCATGATAGGACTAGATGTGGAGGGAATTGATCCTACAGCGGAAGTGGAAGCAACAGCTTGAGTTACACCCTGAAACTGTTGTGTAGCAGAAGACTGAGTGAAATTCACAGCAGGTATCCTTGACAAAGGGACATTGTTTGGTCCAAGAGTTGGGGTAGAAATTGAGGTAGATGTCGAAGCTGATGAGCTCATCATGCCTAGAGTACCAGCGTTAAAACTAAAGGATGGAGTTGAGGAAGAAGCAGTCTGCGACAAACTCGGTGTAGCAGTGTTTTTGAAAGAAGGATTAACAATCCTTGCATCCATAGAAGTTGTGGGAGTTTTAGGAACTCCCTGATCGTATCTTGGGTTAGTCATATTATAACCCGGTGTAAAAAAGTAAGAACTATACTCAGGTTGTTGAAAACCTACAGGTACCAGAAGTAGATTGTTAGGTCCAGTAAGAGGAGGGTTAAAAGGAGTATTGAACTCTCTAGAAGTTAGGTCCTCAATCTCGACAGTATCAAATAATTGTCGATCCTAGGTTCTGGGTTGTGGTTCACCAAGAACCTCTGTGTCGCCTGTAAGTTCAAAAGAACCACGGGAGTTTGTCCTTTGGTGTCGCGGTGGCGGTGGAGACTCCACAATGGGTGGGGGAAGGTTTTGCAACCTCCGAGACTGACGAAGATGTTGGTCCTCCACAACTATAAAAAAGTAGACTAAGTAAAAAACCTTGTGGCCACTACAACTAAGGAACAAACAACATACCACTAAAAAATTTCCTAAGTAATCAAACCAGGCAAAAAATGGAAAATACTCTCAGAAGCAAGTCTGGGATGATTAGGGCCCAGAACAGACTAACATAGTATCGACAGTCAGTTACGTGGCGTCCTACGGAGTTCCATTGGGTGCAAGCATTTGAATCACCAAACCGCCCTCCTGGGATTACTACCAAAGGGTTACCTTCCATGTCTATTCGAGGTGAAGTGGGAATAGCCTCCCACTCTACCTATGTAGAGCCTTAAAGGTCTAATACTAAGGCTACCATCAATACAAAATAAACTGGGGGGATAGTCGTCAACCTAGTCGAAACGCATGGGCAAGGTAGCAATAAACTCTGGTTTATGGTTGAGAGGAAAGTGAGGAGATATCCTCAACAATTCCAATCTCCCACAGCCTCGTGCTTAAATCTGGTTTAAGTAGAGCATCCCAGGACTATTTGATAGAGATGGATTTACCTAAAATAGAGTCGTACTACGATTGTTGAGTAATGAAGCCAGTTTCAGACCGTTTAAGGTGATTTAAGTCCGAAACTCTAGCCTAAGCTAGTTGATGATGTGTATACCTAAAAATAAAAGTGTTGCTAATAAATTTTATTAATATTTCTTTTTAAGGGCTACTTGTTACTCAAGGGTTGTAGTGCAGTGTGTGGAATGGTTTGTATGAAAGTAAAGTGCATGTAAAGTAATGCTTTCAAATTCACAATTTTTTTTTCTCTTTTCCGTTTATATTCTTTCAAAAATAAAAAAAACTAGGCAATCCTAAAATCAAACTTCTTTTTGTATTTTCTTTTAATATTTCAAAGCAAACTATGCTACCTCAAAATAATGAAAGACCTTACTACTAAGATGCTTAAACAATTTTTTGTCTTTTTTAATAATTGTAAAAGAAAGAGTACTTGTACAAGAGCAAGTAAGATCTAAATGTAAATCGTGTGTAAGACAAACACCTAAATGGCTCAAAACAAATGAATCAAAAGATTCGAGAAAGACTCAAACTACCAAGTTGTTTCGAAAAGAAAAAACTTTAGGCTTAGAAACAACGTGTAAAAGAAACAGGGAAAAGAGACGCTCGTAACAGAAAGGAAGACCTAAACAGGTTTCTCCTAAGCATCAAAACCCTAAGAAAACACTAATCCAATCAAAAAGGTAGGCAAGCGAACCAAGAATGACCTTACAAATACACAGACTCAAAATAAAGATAACTAGAAAGATTTGACTCACTTGGACTAAACTAATAAGACAATCAGAAAGTATCTAAACCAAGCAACCTTTTGAAAGCAACCCTAAGGACTCAAACTTGAGGTCAAACCCTAATGGGAATGATAAGACACAGTGAAAGTGTGCAAACGTTGCCACATACAACAAACGTTAAGAACGCAGGTCTGTATGACTGCAACAAGCAACTAGGGTAAAAGTATGCAGCTCTGTCCAAAAGAGAATAGTGCACGAACTTCAAAAAGGGATAGAAAGCAATAAAGACACTTAAACAAATACTCAAGCAAGAAAAAACAAACTAAAAGACTCAAGAGAGGCCAACAAGACTCAAAAGAGACATGGAAGTCTCAAGGGTCAGTCAAGGAGGCAAAGCAATAGGATGGAAATGAAACCAAACCACTAGAAATCAAACCCTAACAGAAAACTGGACACTACAGGAAAATACACTACTGTGCAGTGCATAAACCAACGCACATTAGAAAAGAAATGCTACTATGCAGTGTCTAAAGAAACGTTCATCAGGTAACAAACGCTACTGTAAGTAGGGTAAACCAGCATACATGTCTCAGAAGGACACAAACAGGCTTTGTAGCAATAAACTGAGATGAATCAGGAAAGAAAGAATAGGTAACAGTGACCTACAAGACCTCTCAGAGAATCAAAAACTGAAAATGGTCTGGAAGAAACCCTAAACTAAGTCTCCTAGAACAAAAAAACTACCGGTTACTCCCCAGCGGAGTTGCCAGTCTGTTGTTCAGGATTTTAACCTTATAGTGAGGAGATACACTACCAACTTGGGCGGGGTTTATAGGTAAATACATTCATTATATTGCATTTAGTTCCTACAACTGAAAGAGATCGGGATATCGAAAGATGTACTGACGACTGGTCCTAGCTTTCACTTGATCTCCCGCTACGGCGAACCTTCAACACAAAGGAAACCTTCCTCAGCGTATCTTGACTATATAAATATGATGAATATTGAAAACAATCAAACATCAACAAAAATCAGATACTAATCCAAATGAACATACAATCCAATAGACATTCGATTTGGGACAAGAAGGCTATTTCCACATTTTTATTGTCAAAGAAACATGAATTAGTACAATTATACCTGATCGATCAAGATGCTTTTGCAACCGAGTGCTGGGTTCCTGCTCTTCACAATGACTTGGGAATTCCTCTAGCGTAACAACACTTCAAGCCTTTCTTCAAGGTCTAGTTCTTTCTCTCTAATCTCCTCTCATGGATTGTCCTTGTATTTATGGGACAAGGTAGGCAGTTGGATTCGAGAGGTGGTTGAATTGGGAGGTTGGGGAAGTTGCAGAACCAACTTCAACTAATCCCAATTCATAATCTTAATATATTTTTTGACTTCATCTTAAGATGTACGTGGGTTTCATATAACCAGAGTGGCGTACAGTGAGCAACTTTTGTGCTTTACAACAAGCATTTGCAACATTTTTATTGGTGCACGCTGGTTGTCCTTGAGGAAAGAAGCGTTCATCTCCAAGGTGTATGCTGGTTTGCTATACAAATAGTAGTGTTCATCTCATGAAATCAATAAACAAGCTTAAATTCTCAGCTGAAGAGAGTAGCTCCAGTCAATAAGTCACTTAGGTCAATCTAGCTCTTCAATCCTTAGTATCCTTTTGTGTGATCAACAGAGCAATGTGATCACGGACGGAGAAGTGCTGATTTGACCGATAACACTTTACAACCATATATAAAATTGTATGGTATTTTCCTTTTGTCATTCTTTATTTTTTGTCACCCATAGATTCTAGTATCACGCACCTTTGCATACCCATGGTCCCATGGGATACATTCCTTGATAATTGAATGGTTCCCTCCATCCTTTTAAGGAAATAAGTAGGAGTAGCCACAAATATGTAAATGACCACTCGTACTCCTGTGCATTGTACACATCCATGGTTAATTCATGTAGTAGGAACTGGGACTAGTTCATCTGCTCTCCTGCGGTGCACCTTTCCTCATCAACAATGACACCTCAATTTCATTGCAGGGGTCAGTTCTTTCGTGTTACCTTGACTGCGAGTATCTTTTCCCCTACCTTGATTGCTTGGTTATTGATCGTGTGGATCAGGTACCCTTTGGAATATTTCTGCACGTCATACTTTTCCGTCAATTGTTCTGCTAGTTTCTTGTCATTGTCCTTTCCCTGTAAAAAATGGGAAGGCTTGATTCCTTCTTGAGGCAGTCCAGTGATTCTTGCGATTAGGTCAACGGTGACTGGAATTTTCTCATGCAGCCAGAGAAATTTGTCATGAAAACATGCAATAAGTTGTTTGACACATGAATTGACCGGTGCCAACTGCCCAAAGTGTGGCAGGAGGGTGACACCTAATAGCCCCGAGCGTTCCAGTCCCAATGCCCACTTCTTGGGTTCCTTCATAGTTGGGCCTCCTACGTGAGGAACGTCATCATAAGCCTCTGCATATTCTTTGAATTTCGCTAAGTCATGATCGGTATACTGCAACCTTCGATACTTGGCTGTAATATCCCCAACTTCAGTAACCCCTGGTGGTACCGGTGCGACCTCAATGGAGTATTTTTTATTCTTGTTGATCCGCAGTGTGGGTGCCCGTTCCTAATGTGGTGGGACATACGATAAGAGAATTGGACCTTCGTATCCCTCTTGCGCAGCTTTAGCAACTGAAGGTCCTGCAACATCATCGTGAATCTTGTTGATTCCTGAGTGCCTTTCTTTTTCTCACGACCAATGTCTGCGGGTCGACTCGCACTCTGCTTCTTCTTGTGTGGAATTGTAGACATAACATCCGGCGGTTCCTGCACAACTGGTGTGGGCTATGGTCTGTCAGTGTTGGTGCTGGAAACATACACTTCCATTCGGCTCTATGGATACTGAATTAGCTAATGTGTTTCTGCTTCTCCTCCTATATTTATAGCGCTAGTCACTAGTATCCACCTGATCATGGGCCATAATGACCAAATCTAGCCGGGATATGCCGAATCTATCGCACGCGTTGGTTATTAACATCCGTTGTTCTCATTTTTTCTGTTGTCTGGTGTGGTATAACTACTGCATTTATTTCCGTATTGGACCTTCATGCATCGTGGCAGCTTCTGACTTGTTTACAATGTGTCGACGACTTTGTTTGTTTGTTTGTTTGTTTTTTTTTTTTTACCTGATCGACACAATGAGCGCCACTGTGTCAATACCTCGCCGTATCATCAGTTTCTCTACTGTTTTCGATCTCTGCCAATTCCTCTGGGTCACTGTTGTGTACTTCTCAACTTCATTCGTCGGTGGTTTTTCCTTGACCATGCTGCCAATTGTAGCTCGCATTTGTTGCTGGTATCTTAGCTTCGGTCGATGCGGCCGCTGCTCGACTGAATTCACATCGAGTTTTAGGGGGGTCTTCATCTCCCCTAAGTTTCTGAAGATTTCCTTCATCTCTGAGAATTTCGTTGGAAACAAATCCTGAAACTCATGCAGCAAGTCATTCATCTTCGTAGTGGTCGACTCGTCCCAGTAGTCGCCAATGCTTGTGAACTTTGGGTTCTCCTCTGACCCAATGTTCACCTTCTTGATCTTCAGTGGTTGCTGAAATTTGTCCGACGGTATGTCTGGTGCCACAACACTGTGACTAACCTTTGATTCTGGCATGTATATAGCCTTGGGATCATCCTCATTGTCGGGTTCTTTGGTGACGTTGTAACACTCCATCAACATTTCTGGTGTCGTTGTCCATTGAAGTGCCATCGGTTGTCCTGTCGGTACCACCTCAAATATTTGTCTGCTGATCGCCTGTAGCGCAGTGTGGATCAAGGGATTTTCATTTGAGAATGAAAATGATTGGTTGAAGCCAATGGTAAGTTGTTCCCAACAAGTCATCCCATGTCGCAGTTCTGCTGCGACATACCAGATCCATGGTACTTCATCCAACGTGTGTATGAATGCATGTAACCACTCCTATTTTTCCCTTGATCCCCATTGATGTTAACAAGCATTTAGATGCTCCTTCGAGTCACCTCACCCATCATATCTCATGTGGTCGTACTCCACAGCTTCGCCGAACCGAACCTCCATGAGGTGTCGACATAGTGGCCAAGTTGTGATGCTTGATTTGTGCACTGCCTACATCGTGCATGAGTAGCCTTCAAGGCTTCCTCCAGGGCCAATAGACACTGCAGTTCTACCACTTTTTCCTCAGATTTTGAGAGAAAATTTCCCAAGTTTGTAAATCCCTCATATGTAGGTAACACGTATTCCTCCATGGATACCCTTCGCAAGGACTATGTTACCCGTGCACATCTTCTAAAGGACACTTCATGTAACCGGTTCTGCCAATTCTCGAGGGCCTCGTTTGAATCAGAGGATGCCAAGATGGCGCTGCACCATCCTAATTCTCCATCTGTGGTGGGATTAACATAATCATCATGAATGTTGTACAAACTATCCCAGCCTTCCACAAACTTGTCTCTGGATGGTTCTTTATAGTGAAACCCTTCTGCAGGATCCAGTGGTGCGATGAATCTCATATCTTGATTCTCAAATGACATTATCCTTTTCTTAAAATTGATAATTGCTTGATTCTCCATGGCCTAGTCTATCCCCAGCAGTACCGGATAGGGACTGGTGTTATCCATGATTTCAATGACGTCGAAATCAACATACGTCCTGAGCCCTTCTATTTCAACTGGAAGATGACATACTCGACCAAGCGGAGTGACCTTGCTCTGATTCGCTAGTCGCAGCTATACTGGTGACTTGGTCATCCACGACTTTCCCATTGTCTCCCACATCTGTTTGGTCAGAATATTCACATATGAACCCAAATCCATAAGGATGGAGTCGACATCAAACGCTCCAATTTGTGCCGACATCTGCATCTCCTTTCCTGTCTTCATTTTATGTATGCGATTAAATCTTTGTTCCTGTTGTGCACCTTCCCGTCGATGCAGTAGACCAAGTATTTATTCCAGTGCATCTGGGTCCTTTTCCAAGTCTAGGAAACTTTCCAGAAGGCCTTTAGAGTGTTTTCCTTCCTTCACGACTTCGTCGAGTCGAAAGTCGGTGGCATGTCATAGATTTCTTCCTGAAGAGGTAGCTGCCTCTTATTCCTCATTACCTCCTGTGCTTTCAAGAAGACATCCCTATCTGCTTCTACGTCAAAGGTGACCTGCTTCCGTTGTGTTTGTGTTGGCCTAACATTGGTGTGTGACCTATCGCCATTTGTCATCGCCCCTCCTCGTGTCATTATTCCAATCGTCGCTTGGCTACTTCTAGATTATGTCGATATCATCTGCACGGCTGATGGTGCCTTTTGATTATTTTGGTTCTGGTTCTGGGGTGGATTCTTAGTCTTCCATTTCGCAATGAGATGAGGGTAGTCCTCTACACTATGATCTACGACACTGCAGTATGTACACTACGGTGCTAGGTTTGGACAATCCCTTTGGCAGTGCCCCTGCTGTCCACAATTGTAATAGATGATCGGTCCTTTTCCCCGTCCAGCAGCTCCTCCACATCCCATACCAATGCCTCGGCCTCTGTGGAATCCTCCCCTGAAACCTCCGCGTGGTGGTCCATATGGTTGATACTGCGGTTGCTGATACTGTTGCTGCCCATACTGTGACTGACCATACAACGGTGGTGGATACTGTGGGTGTCCGTACTGCGGCTGCCCATATTGCCCCTGGTCGTATTGCTTCGGTTGGTTAAATTGTGGTTGTGGTTGGCTGTATTGAAATTGCTGCTACACTACTAGTGGCTCTTCTCCCTTCATAAAATATGTGTCAGTTGTTCGATCTTGCAGTAGGTCATAGGACCTGCAGTCCTTCTCATCATGGCCAACCGATCGGTAGAACTTGCAGTATAAGTTTGCTGACTTTGACACCAAATTTTGTAGATATACACATTCCTTTGGTCGATGCCCTCTGGTCTGGCAGATAGGACACCATGGAATGCCTCCTTGACAAAGGGGGTTTGGTGCCCACGACTGCAAATACTCATGGAATTCTGGGCAATTGTCCTTATGGTGCCCCTCAGTTCTACACCTGGTGCACCATATGTCTCCGCGAGTTTCCTTTCCCTTCTTGATATCCTCCAATTGAAGTGTTAAATTGGCCAATTGCGCTTGGACTCTATCCCCGCATCACCTATTGGTGGAGTCTCCACCTCCATCGCAATCTCTAATGCTTCCGCCTGTGTCGCAACTTTTTGTTGCATCAGTGGTCCTTGGATATGTGGTACCAGTCCTACGATGAACCATTATTTGTGTTGTAGCTCATTTATTGGGAAGCTCACTTTTGCTATCAATGTCTTGTACCAATGATCGAATTCCCACACCGACTCATTCAGGAATTGCTTAATCTCCTTAAGCTCAGTAACATACTGCGACTCAGATTTTGGCTATTTAAATTCGTCAATCATCGCGGTTTTTACCTGCGCCAACGTCTTGGCTGGTGTTCCCGTTGGAACCTTTACAAACTTCATGTACCGGTCTAACGCTCGACCCCTAAGGGTCGTCGCCAGTTGTACCATATTTATGGCATCGTCTTGGAACTGCTTCACAGTTTGGACTGCTTCACATATGAACATATACTGTTCGGGATCCTCAGTCCCATTCCCCTGAAAGGTAGGCATCTTCACCTCGTCTGCCATCCTAACGTTGCTGCTATTATTATTTACCGAAGTGCTACTCTTACCACTGCACGTAGGTAAACTCTGTGAGTAGTTTGTATTTCCTCTAAAATTTTGAGTAGTGCATGGGGTTGAAGGTATGTTGTAACTTATGATCTATCCTTCTACTTCTGGGGTAGCCTGGTCAATGTCTCCTTCATAATAAGGGTGCTTCCTCCCTTGTGGTCCTGCTTCACAGTTCTCTATTTCGGTCCTCTCAGTCCTCCTCTTCCTCTCAGGATGCCAGAATATCGCTCCACTCCTCAAGGTACCACAATCTTCGTAAGCCTCCCTTGGGTCCTCATCGTCACTTATGTCCATCTACCGCACATATTCCTGTCAGATCCGCATTCACGTGATTCCCTCAACCTCCGCACACTGATTTTTCTACTCGTCAGAAGACATCCTCAATATTCCCTTTTTGCAGAAAAGCATATTAATCCAAAGTTTTAACTATCACAAGAACCTTCCTCTCGGTCCCTTGAATAAGTTCCTCTCGGGGTCACTATATGACTTGATAGTGTCTACTGCAAACTCTATCATGTATCCCTCGAGGATACTATCCATCCAGAAATCAAGAGCTCGCGATACCTTGTTATTGACTTGCTTCAGCTATCGAATCAACTCTCGGGTCCAATAATCAGGTTCAGTCTTCTGGCAGTGATTTTTTCGGAACGTCAACTGTGCTAGCCACTCATGCAACAACAATGGGAATTCACAGAAGAATATTTCATGGATATCCGAGTAGATTTATTTTTGTAGCCATTTGGTTTCTGTCTATTTCGGATCTTGCTTCTCGCTTTCTGCGAATTCCTTCGCCTTCTTGTTGAACCACTCTTGGATCTCTGGTTTTGTCGGATGCCACAGCATATCCTCTTATTTTCTTCCTCGGGGTCCCGGCAACAGAACCATTTGTTGACGCAATGTCTATCGACAAGGGTTCACTTCGCACTGTCGCCAACAAACTACCAACCCAAACTCCCTTACACATCGGCCCGAAAAGGTGTAACCCTTTCCAGCAACACTTGCGGAGCAAGTGCAGTCTCTCCCGAGATGGATAAGGGGGCTGCTGGAACCAAGTTCCCGCAGGAGAGTTGAGGATATGATTTCAACACACATTACCTAGAGACTATAGCATTCACAACATACTATCAATTCACACATTAAGTCATTCGCAGAGTTCAACAGATAACAAACATCCGGAACAACATATTCAGATTAACAGTACTTCTTAAACCCATAGCATATTCACATCAAAGATACTCTAAGACATTCACATTCATCATCACATAAAAATAGAGACAGAGATTGCACCATAATCGAACATCTTCATTCATTCACTAACCCTACGGAATGAACCTTGCAGAAACAGTCAATACACCATGTTGCGGATACAAAACAGACCCAAAAGATAGGATCAATCATCAAAAACTGGATGCCCTTAGGCTTACAATCCTACTCTATTTATATGCTTCTATTTGGTTACAAAATGGTCCACATGACCAAATTAACTAATTAAATACTTCTTGCTCTTCTGTGAACTCCGCGAATGGTCCTTCATCCGTGGAATGACCCTTTCACACCTACCGACTTCCGCACTTCCCGCGGACTTATCCCATGCCAACAGCTGATCAAGTCAATAGGTGTCGAGGGTTGAAATCTGTAATAGATCTTAAATGGACTCTTTCTTGTGGAGCTGTGTTGAGAATGATTGTAGCTGTGTTGTATATAGGCAAGAATTTCATCCCATGTTCCTCGATACTTGTGGTTGTACATGCGAAGTAGTTGTACTACGAAGCAATTCACAACTTCAGTCTATCCTTCGGTTTGAGGATGGAAATATGTCGACATATGCTGACGAATATGGAATTTCGGTCAGAAATGGTGGTTGTTGATAAACCAAAGTGTTTCCAAACATGTGTAAAGAAGAGTTGAGCAGTCTGTTGTGCTGTTGTAGTCTTCTTGCATGGAAAATCTATCGACTAATACTAAGATCGCGTCATGCTGATGTCTGGTAGTAGGATATCCCATCAAGTAGTCCATAGAAATAGATTCCCATGGTTGACTAGGAACTGGAAAAGGTGTGTACAATCCCTGTCATCGATTAGGCGGTTTAGAAATAACACAAAACACGCATGATCGAATGTACTTGTTGACGTCAGTTTTAAGTGTAGTCCAAAAGAAATACTTCTGCAGAATAGCAAGTGTCTTTGATACTCCAAAGTGTCCTACAGTCTTGCTGTAGTGCATGTCCCAAATGAGCTATTGTCGATGCTCACCGATTGGTACACAAAGCTGTCTAAGCTTGTATAGAAAGGTATTTTTCAGGAAATAGTCGGAGGTTGACGAATTTTCGGTATGTATTTGTCAATAGACTGATGAAAATTTGTTGTGGTCAAGTCATATCCCTGCATACTCATCACTGTTAAAAAGAGAGTAATGGGTGGTCGAATTAGAGAATCAGCGACAACATTAGCTTTACCTTTCCGATACTTAATCACCAACTGGAATTGTTGCAGGTAATTAATCCACTTGAGTTGTTGAGTTGTTTGTAGTTTTGACTGGGTTAGAGTGAACTGTAGAGGCTTGTGATCAGTGAGAATGACCGTTTCCTTGCCAAGGATGTAATTCCTCGATTGATTGAGAGATTGCACAATGGCATACAGATATTTTTCGTACGTCAAATATCTTCTAACTATGTCATTAAAATTTTCGGAATGAAAAGCAACTGGGTGACCAGAATGAGTGATCACTGCGCCCAAGGCATAGTCTGATGTGTCTATCTCAATCTCAAAGGGCTGATGCAAATCAGGTAACACAAGTACTGGTCAAGTGCAGAGCTTGTGCTTGAGCTGTTCAAAAGCTGCTTGTTGATTTGGTGTCCATTTGAAGACAGTTTTCCCATTTCCCTTCGTCAAGTGATTCAAAGGACAGACTATGTGACTGAATCCGAGTAGGAATCGTCGATAGAAATTCTCCAAACCAAGAAAACTTCTTAGTTCTTGAATGCTTTGAGGAATGGGCCAATCTTTGAAGATTTTCACTTTGTCTGGATCGACGTGAATGCATGTAGAATCAATTACATACCCCAAATATTTTATGTTGTTCATCGCAAAGGTGCACTTGTCCATGTTCAGGTAGAGTCTATGTTGCTGGAGATTGTCTAGGACTTGTCGAAGTTGTCCGACATGTTCTTCCCATGATCGACTGAAAATTAGTATGTTGTTGAGATAGACAATGATCCATTTTCCGATGAAGGGTCGAAGGATGTTATCCATATATTGCATGAAGGTCGTAGGTGCATTGGTTAAGCCGAAAGGCATGACTAACCATTCAAACCATCCTTCCTTGGTATTGAAATCAGTTTTCCACACATTTGTGGGCTCGATTGGAATCTGATGGTATCTTGACTTGAGGTCGAGCTTAGTAAATAATTTAGCAACTTTTAGACAGTCGATGAGCTCATCTATCCGCGACAGAGGGTAGATTCTTTACCGAAATTTTATTGAGTTCCCAATATTCAATGCACATACGTCGAGTCGTGTATTTATTTGGAACGAGGACGAATGGACTTCCACAAGGAGAGGATTTGGGTCGAATATGACCTTTGTTGATCAAATCTTGGATTTGTCTGCGAATCTCTTCATTTTCGAGAATGGATCTTCTGTAAACAGATGTGTTAGGAAAATAAGAACCAGGAGCAACTTTAATAGAGTGTTTTACCTGGAAATGTCGAGGTACTTCATCCGGTTCTTGGAATAAACTTCGATACTCATTGAGAACATTGTCGATCAACTACTTCTGTTAGGAGTTGCACTGGTCGGTGAGTCAACTTGTCATTGTAGTCTTCCTAAAATGTTGTGGTTTGATCATGATTAATGAAAATTTTTGAGCATGATTGATGAGATTCTTCGTCTGTTTAGTAGATATCATTAATATTGTTGGTATAGGTCATCGCTCTGGTATGCCGTACCATCGATTTTGGATTTTTACAATCACCTTCTGAGGCTGTGACTGATAATTTCCATGGATATCCCACAAGTAAGGTTTCCCAAACAAGGCGTCGACTATGGAGAGTGGTTCCACATCGCAGAGTACTTCATCTTCAAAAGGTTTTATGAAGTAGGAGAGTTTGCATTGTCGGGTGATCCGAGTTCCTGCCCATCCTTCATCCAATCGATGTTAAAAGGTCGAGGATGCAGAGTGGTGACAAGACTTAGCTTCTTTACGAGACCTTCAGAAATGAAGTTCTTTAGGCTGCTGTTATCCACAATCAAATGTAATGGATTTCTATGAACCCATATCCGTGTATGAAACATGCCCTCTCATTCCTCCTCTTCGACGATAGTCGAGGCTGTTGGAGTGGTTGTTGTTGATGTCAAAAGGGTCATTGCGTCTGGATCATATTCTTCCATAGTCTTGTTGAACGCATCGGATGTCGACACTTTTGCCAAAAATGTCTTCCGAGCTTTGCATTCAGATGTATCATGCCAATATGAGTGGTGGTAATCACACCATTTATCGGTTGTTGGCAGGCGGTTTGATGAGGAAATGACGCGGTACCGTCGACGCAGTGACACATCGAATGAGGGCGTGAAAGGAGTATTTTGTGTTAAAGAATACAGCAGTTGGCGGGTTTTGAGTCACTTGGACCACATAGTATGTAATAGTGAGTCAGTGTACTGCGGTTTGTGGGTTTTTGGGGTCATTTGGACCAAGTCAGTTAGATATTGGGTCAATTGTCCACAGTGTCGATTAGGAAGTCAGTTGTAAGTGGAAAAATATTGTAATGGAAGAAGCCTATAAATACATGAGAGTTGTAAGTGTTAGAGAGAAGAGAGCATAGAAGAAGAAGAACGATTGTGTACAGAGATATCTGTGTTTTGCTTCTAGTATATGACTACGATAGTAATATAATGATGATATTTCGGTACTACCTTTGTGCAATGTTGCGATATATGAATGTTGTTTGACGCAATGTCTGCTTATTGTTGTTGTGATTAAGTAATATGTTCTATGTCGAATGTGATGATGAATGCTGTGATTAAGTAAAATGTTATAACTCCTTGCCGAATGTTTAAAGTTTCTGCTTAAGTATCGCAATAGAGTTAGTCTGCATAGGCACAACTCTCTTCCTCCCTCGGGGGAAACATGGTTCCATTTTCCCTTCCTAGACGCCTCGGGTGAGACCTCATCCACTCTGCGGGTGTTGCTGGGTAGGCTCAAACCTGCCTGGGCCAGTGCCTAGGGAGATTGTGGTATGTGTCGACAGTGAGGTGAACCCCTGTCGACCGAGGTCACGTTGGTCAACAAATGGTTCCGTTGCCGAGACCGTGTGCAGAGTGAAAGGAGGTCATGTTGTGGCACTCGACGAAGCCGGAACACACAACTGGCAGTAGATCACTGGTTGGGAAGATATATTCATGACGGTCCGCACGAATGGTTTTTCTGTGAATTCTCGGTTATTTTGTACGAATGGTTGTCGAAGCTAACCTTCCAGAAGAGGAACTTCCAGGGTGGTGATCCAACGGTTTGGACCCCGGAGTTGATTCAGGAGTTACAGGAAGTCGATAATAAGGCATCGCAGGCTGTCGAATTTTGGCTTGATGGCATCTTGGAGGGATATATCACTGAATTTGTGGTCGACATGAAGAAATCCTATAGTGAAGTTGAAAGATACCTATTCCGAGGACCAAGGGGAAGGTTTCTACTATCGCTCCAACTGTCGATTAAGATGCTAATCTGTGAAAAGGGTATTTTAAAGATGCACCTTGATCAGTAGACAGCCTGGTGGGCGGAGGCCGTGGGTACCGCGACTGCTGGGGGGCGGTATATGGAATGGTAAGGGGTAGATGGGTGCAGACCATGAGGAGACTGTGAGTGAAGCCGAGGAAGAAAGTGGTCTTACAAGAGGAGGAGCGAGGTTTCGACAGGAGAAGAGGCAGAGGACGGGATAAGGTCCTGCTGCAATAGAACCGCAAAACTGTGAAGGAAGACCACATGGGACGAAGCGACCTCATAGTCCTGATAGGGATGAACAGGCTACACCCAGGATAAAGGCATGACCAAACCCTGGCACCAACGTACCCACACTGTTAAATTTTGAGCATTAATTCACAATACGGCTAGGATCTTTACTGAGAGAATAATATGTATAGTATATCAATGCATATCAATCATAACAAGCATGAAAATCATCACAAGAATCAAAATCATGAGAGACAAGAGACATAGAGTTTCCGTGGGGAAAAACCTAAGGTGAAAAACCCCACAACTTCCTTAGAGATAGAGAGCAATGGCTCAACCAAAGTACAACCAAAATACACTGAGATAGTCTCCTAGTAGCAGATGATCCTCCTCCTCACTAGTGCGCCACTTTCTGAGTGAGAAGTGTGAGCTTCTGATTGATCAAATAGAGATCTCCCGATCTGTATTTATACTTAACTTGTTTACCTAGTTACACTCTGGGGCCGACTTGTCTAGCTAGGTACATCCACAATATAATATATATTTCAGGGCCGACCCCACACATGGTGGTCTAATAACCCATCGGAAAGTACACACACTTGTGACACTTGTCAATACACATGACGACACTTCCTTATAGAGGAATAACACATCTCTCATAAGGGTACAATAAATATATATGAAATACATAGATGAAATACATTCCGAAGTTACATATACATCAACACTCCCTCTTAACTAGGAAGGTATTTCTCGACATAGATCTGCTAGACAAGTCTTCTTCTCGGGATCATCGTCATCATCATCGTAATTGATGCTTCTATCTCAACCAATCTCTGACTCTACTTGTCATAGGAAGTTCTATAGAGCCAGTCCTTTTTCATACTGGATGCAGGCCCACCACCTGCAGGTCTTTGTCATCACTGGCCATACTGTGGAATCCTTAGGACTTATTACGTGCACCACAAAACCTCGAAAGAGAATTCTAGGATGTTACAGGTACACAAATCCCACTTGTAGGATCTCCCAGGGCCATATTATATGTGAACTCACCACAAAACCTCGCAAGAGCATCCCAGGCTGTTACGAGCACATAGCTCTACCTATAGGATCTCCCAGGGACAGATTACATGTGGTCACCACAAAACCTCACAAGAGCATCGTAGGATGTTATGAGCACACAACTCTACCTATAGGATCTCCCAGGGACAGATTATATGTGGTCATGGAAAAACCTCTCAAGAGCATCCCAGGACTTATTATAGCCACACAGCCCAACCTATCGGATCTCCCAGGGACAGATTATATGCCATAGGACAAAACCTTGAAAGAGCATCTGCCAGATATCCCAGGGCCAAATTATATGCCATAGGAAAAACATCGAAAGACTATCTGCAGATCTCCCAAGGCCAAAGTATATGTCCTCCCAGAGCAAAACCTCGAAAGAGCATTTGCCAGATATCCTAGGGCCAAATTCCATGCCATAGGCAAAACCTCGAAAGACTATCTGTAAATATCCCAGGGCCAAATTATATGCTCATCTGCACAACCTGATCCACGGCCATAGAGTATCATCCTGATACTCACCATACATCATCCTGATGTATACATGATCATCCTGATCATCATCACTGCAACATCCTGCTGCATATCATCTGGAGCAACATCTTGAAGCTCGTCATCCATGATCATCCTGATCATACAATGTATCTACCTGATGCATACCAAGTATCTACCTGATACATATCATCATACATGATTGACCTGATCATACAATGTATCCACCTGATACAAATACAAATACATGATCCACCTGATCATACATGATACATATCAACATACATGATCTACCTGATCATACAATGTATCCACCTGATACATATACAGATACATGATCCAAGCATCCAACATGATGCATATACAAAATACATACAAATGATCCAACCGATCATATCTAGCATCCAACATGATGCATACATACATATACATATAAATGATCCAACTGATCATATCCAGCATCCAACATGATGCGTACATACATATACATATAAATGATCCAACTAATCATATCTAACATCCTCCTGATGCATATATAGAGCAGTAACTGGAGCATCATCCTAATGCTCATCATCCAGCGCTTACATCCACAGCCATGTGAAGGATCCTCCTTCCAACATGCTTGGAATGACTTCATCAAATGCGCCCATCACTTCTTCCTCGAAGTGTCATCGATCTGAAGAACACCAAGCCTCTCCCTGAAGCACTCGAACTTCACCCTGGCTAGTGGCTTCGTCAGCACATCTGCAATCTGCTCATCCATCGCAACATACAGGAGCTTCACTGCTCCTCCCTACACCATATCCCTGATATAGTGATATTTGATCTATATGTGTTCTGACCTGTCATGAAATACTGGATTCTCAGACAGCTTCACACAACTCTGGTTATCACAGAAGATACCAGTAGCATCCAATGGGAGATCAAATAACTCAGACAGTAGCTTCCGTATCCATATTGCCTCACAACTAGCTGAACAAGCTGCAACATACTCTGCCTCAGCTGTACTCAGTGCTACGCAGGACTGCTTCCTGCTAATTTGCTAAACCAAGATATTACACCTGATCCCATACTGAAGCAACATCCAGATGTGCTCTTCCTATGTGCAGCACTGCCTGCCCAATCTGAATCAACATAACCTTGCAGGTTAAACTTTTGATTTGCTTCATACTTGAGCCCATAATCAACTGTACCCTTCAGGTACCTCAAAATATGCTTTACAGAAACCAGGTGAACACTCCTCAGATCCGTTAGGAACTGGCTCAATGTGTTCATCGCAAATCAAATATCTGGTCTCGTGTTCGTCAGGTACATCAAGGACCCAATCATCTGACGATACATAGAGACATCAACCGACTCAGATGAAGCATCACAAAGAAGCTTCAGATTCAATTCCATAGGTGTGGCCATGGCCTTGCAATCCATCATCCCGAACCTCTTCAGGATATCTACAGTATACTTCCCTTGTCCAAGGAAGATCCCATCTATACTTTGCCACACCTCCATACCTAGGAAATAGTGCATCGTCCCTAAGTCCTTCATATCAAATTTGGCAGCAAGCTTCCTCTAAGTATCTCCAATCAATCTGTCATTTCCTGTTACAAATAAGTCATCCACATACAGGAGCAGAATCATAGGATTCCCTTCCTCAACCTTGTAGTAAAGGTTGGAATCCGCTTTACTCTTGGTAAAGACCAAGCTAGATAGGAAACTGTCTATCCTACCATACCAAGTTCTGGGAGCTTGCTTCAAGCCATACAAAGCCTTCTTCAATCTGCACACATATGACTCCCTGTCATGTGTTTCAAAACCAAGTGGTTGCTCCACATATAATTCCTCTTCAACTACACCATTCAAGAAAGCAGTCTTGACATCCATCTAGTGTATTTTCCATTTCATTGCTGCAGCTAGGGCAAGTACTGTTCTAATGGAAGTATACCTGGCTACATGTGCAAAAGTTTCTTCATAATCTATTCCCTCTTTCTGAGAGAAGCCACGAGCTACAAATCTTGCCTTGTATTTCTCTACACTGCCATCTGCAGCATGCTTGATTTTGTAGATCCATTTAGAAGTCACAATAGACTTCTCTTTAGGTCTTGGGACAACATCCCAAACATCATTCTTCATTATTGATTGGTATTCCTCGACCATGGCATCCTTCCATTCTTTCTTTTCCACTGCTTCTTCATAACTGGAAGGTTCTTTATTTATGATGTCACAGAGTAAAGCAACATAGCTGGTATGTGATATGGTTCTCTTCTTTGCTCTATGTTCTTCTTCTGGATTGCCAAATCTTTCTGCATCTTGAATGAGCTCTCTAGCCCATGCAGGTTTCCTCTTGTGAGAGTTATCCTCACGGGGTGGATCTACAGGTTCTTGCAGATCTTCAAACTCACGAACAACTTCTGGAATTGCTTCAGTCATGGTAGTGTCTTGAAATCTAGTTTCCTTAGGTTCTTCATAAAATTCGATAGGTGCCTTCCTTGATTTGATGAATGCTGAGTTTTCATCAAATGTTACATCCCTGTTGACATCAATCTTCTTGAACCCTGGAAAGTAAAATCTGTAAGCCTTCGAGCTTTCACTGTAACCCACAAAGATACCCTTCTTTCCTGAAGGATCTAGCTTGGTCCTCTTTTCCTTTGGGACATGTGTGTATACTGGACAACCAAACATTCTGAGATGGCTGACTTCAGGTTTCTTACCAGAAAAAGACCTCTTATGGTGTTTTGTTGTCCAATATCTTGTGGGGTGTTTTGTTCTGCGCATATACAACTGTTCTAGCTGCTTCTGCCCATAGATGCATAGGTAGATCCTGGTCATGTAGCATTGCCCTTGCTGCTTCCATGATTGTTCTGTTCTTTCTTTCTGCAACTCCATTTTGTTGTGGATTGTAAGGAGTAGTCAACTCCCTCTTAATCCCTGAATCACTGCAAAGCTTCTTGAAGTCACTTGAGGTGAATTCTCCACCATTGTCGGATCTGAATGTTTTGATCTTCTTGTCAGTTTGATTCTCCATCAAGGTTTTGAATTCCTTGAACTTATCAAACACCTCATCTTTGTTCTTCAAGAAGGATACGCAAGTCTTCCTGGAGAAGTCATCAATAAACGAGACATAGTAAACATACCCACTCAGAGAACTGGATGACATAGGACCACATACATCTGAGTGGATGATTTCCAGGATATCTTTTGCCTTTCTTTCACTGCTTGGGAAATCCATCTTAATGTTCTTACCTTTTGCACATCCTTTGCAAACACCTTCATGTTTGGTCTTGATTTTAGGAAGTCCCTCTACAACCTTGCTTGTAATTGGAAGTGCCCTATAATGCATATGAGCAAGTCTTCTATGCCAAAGTTCACTTGGCTCCATGGAGTCATGTACCATGGCATGTTCAGGTTGACCCTTCAATTTATAAAATCCTCCCTCTTGCTCTCCAATCACTACTGCATCATCGATTGTTTTACCCTTTGGACACATTAGGACTTGGCCATCTACAAATGCAACCCTCATGCCTTTTGCATCCAATGCAGAGATGGAGAGAAGATTCTTCTTGAGCCCAGGTACATAAAAGACTTCTTTCATCTTCAAAGATTTTCCAGAATCTAGGTTATAAGAGGCTTCACCACTTCCTTTGATTGGGTATTGATAATCATCCCCAAGTTTCACCTTATGGGGTGATTCATGTTCAGATAGGTTTACAAAAGATTCCTTAAACCCAGTCATGTGTTTGGAAGCCCCACTGTCAATTAAACAATCATTACAACCATGGGAGATAGTACCTGTGAGAGCAGAGATTAGAACATACTCTTCTTCACTTGATGAGTCATCATCACTATCATCACTTTCTGCCCTAGCCTTCTTCTTTGGAGGTTCATCATCCTCAGCAACATGAGCATGGAACTTTCTTTTGCTGCCCTTCTTCTTCTTGTTGGAGTTGTTGTTGTTATCCCTTTTGTTCTTGGGACAATCTGAAGCAAAGTGACCCTTCTCATTGCATGTGAAGCATCTTAGATCCTTCTTATTCTTTTGATAGGATCTCTTGTAGTGAGAGTGCTCCTTCTTGGGCTTGCTTCTTTTGGTGTGAGCTGTGAGAGCTTGATCTTCACCTCCCATATTTTCCTCACGAGCTACAAGTCTAGCTTCTTGTTGAGAGCATTCCTCCCACAATTTACTGAAAGAGATCAATTTCTTTCTTGCACAGATTCCTTGAATAAAGGAGTCCCATGACCTAGGTAGGCCATTCAGCATAACAACTTCACCATTGTACACTACTTCATCCACAGCTTCAAGTTGTTCCTTGATCTGAGAGAGCTTGGAGAAGTAAGATTGAATGGTTTCTCCATTCAACATGTTGACCCCTTTCAATTGATTCCACAGCGTCATCTTCCGATTTATGTTCTTCCCTTCAAATAACTTGGTCAGGGAGTCAAACATCTCTTTGGGTGTCTTTAGAGATGACACATGGGGAATGAGATGGTCTTTGATAGAATCAACAATGATTCTCTTTGCCTTGACCAAGTTCTTCTTATGCAATATCTTAGCCTTTTCATCCTCTAGGATAGGGATGTCTTCTTTTATATATGAGTCCAACTCATTCTCTTCCAGGATTAACCCAATCCTATACTTCCAGACTCGGAAGTTATCAGCCCCTTCAAGCTTATCCTCAAGCTTGGTGTGGTGAGACATTTTAAGGAGTACTTCAAATGGAAATAGAAAATATTTAGGTCTTACCACTTGAATTGCTGAAAACTGGATCTGGTCCCGGATTAGGGTTTGTCGAAAAAACCCTAAAAATTCAAAATGTGAATTTCAACTTTCTGAAAGGGTAGAAAGATGCGCCTTGATGAGATGATCAACCTGGTGTATTCATAAATTGAGATCTGCAAAGCTACACCCTTAAAAATAGCCTTTCTGTCTTCCCGGATTCACTAAGGAGACCCCTGAATTAGGGTTTGAGTTTCCTGGAGATCTACCCAGCCAAAAATATCGATCCAAAGCTCTAAAATTTGATTTTTGCAAGAAGCTTCCAGCTATGTCTTCATATTTCAGAAATTCCTATTTTTGTGGAAACCCTAATTTTTAGGGCCAAATCTGAAAATGCTCAGAATTGAATTATGATTGGACAGATAGATTCTCCTTGATGAGTAGAGTCAATCTACTATACTGCTTTTGCAAAATATATGGAGAGAAACCCAATAAACAAGAAACCCTAGTTTCCGTCACTGCACAATGTCTTCTTCTTAGGTTAGCTCTGATACCATGTTAAATTTTGAGCATTAATTCACAATACTCTAGGATCTTTCCTGAGAGAATAAAATGTACAGTATATCAATTCATATCAATCATAAAAAGCATGACGATCATCACAAGAATCAAAAGCATGAGAGACAAGAGACACAGAGTTTCCATGGGGAAAACCCTAAGGTGAAAAACCCCACAACTTCCTCAGAGATAGAGAGAGCAATGGCTCAACCAAAGTACAACCAAAATACATTGAGATAGTCTCCTAGTAGCACATGATCCTCCTCCTCAGTAGTGCGCCACATTCTGAGTGAGAGAAGTGTGAGTTTCCGAGTGATCAAATAGAGATCTCCCGATCTCTATTTATACTTAACCTGTTTGCCTAGTTACACTATGGGGCCGACTTGTCTAGCTAGGTACATCCACAATATAATATATATTTCAGGGCCGACCCCACACATGATGGTCTAATAACCCATCGGCAAGTACACACACTTGTGACACTTGTCAATACACATGACGACACTTCCTTATAGAGGAATAACACATCTCTTATAAGGGTACAATAAATATATATGAAATACATAGATGAAATACATTCTGAAGTTACATATACATCAACACACACCTCCGCTCATTGACTCTGAAATAACAAGAAATACTACTTCGACACCGCCAAGTTCATCAATTCCGCAGAAGTTAATTGGTAGTAGCACAGCGACAGGAGGAAGGAAGCCCGAAATGGCGGGCGATGATGCTAAGTTACCGTTGTTCCATGGAAGTGTGACAGACAACCCAAAACAGTATTGGTTTTTGTGTGAAGCGGTCTGGACCATGAAACAGATCACTGATGCCAATGCTAAGAAAGGACAGTTAGCCACGACTCTGCGAGGTCGTGCATTAGATTGGTTCATGAAGTTTATTCTAGTCCCTACGGGGGCCCCAGAGAAGTCCTTGGATGAGATTCGGCATGGGCTGATAGCTAAATTTAGACAACCTAAGTCGGAGGCTCAATATATTACTGAATTGAAGGAAATTAAGCAGTATCCCAATGAGACGGTAAGGGATTTCGACCAGTGATTCAAGACGCTGATGGAAAAGGTTAGTTTCGATATGAGCGCCGTCCAACATAAAGAATGGTTCATTGCGGCACTGCTACCCCACATTTGGCTGCCGTTGATGTGGCAAAACATATCGACGCCTAGCGAAGCTCTATATATTGCAATGTGATTGGAGGCGTCACCAATTGGAGATAACATAGCCAGGATGTCGTAGATATAGACATAGCTCGCCAACCTGACTATACAGTTGCAAGATTTGAAAAAGAACAAGGAACAACGCGATGAAGTATGGTGTACACGATGCTGAGGAGAAGGGCATACGAAGGATAATTTCCTGGATTTCCGTAACTATTTGGTGTCAGGAGCGCCAAACCCATTGAATGGTGGCAGTATGCCGTGGTGTCATGTTTTTCAGGTGTTTGGGCACAGTCACAATAATTGCCAATATATGCAGAAAATGGTCACAACCCCGCAAAATCTTTATTGCACATTCTGCAAGTCGGTGGGTCACGATGACAAGGTTTTCCGTGTATATGGGATATGGGTTGCTACAGGAGAGGATGTGTGATGAATTCTACGTCAAAGATGATCAACAAACAGTTCAAAAACCACAACTGCAACCGCAGGTAGCCCAGCCGCTACCGCAACCGTAGATGCAGTTTGCACCATAGAAACAACAACTGCAATAGTTCATGCCGCAATACACTCTAATGCAGATGACTCCCCCACAGCCATAGTACGTACAGCAACCGCAGTATGCACCACAAGGGAAAGGGATACCACCAGCACCAATGCATCAATAGTTTAACCAACCTCAGTACCAATAACAGGGAGGCTACAGAGGAGGATACAGGGTGAACGTGGTGGTGGATTTGGTCGTGGAGGAGGAGGCCGAGGTGATCATGGACCTATTCAATGTTACCATTGTGCAGTATGGGGGCATTATCAGCACGACTACCCACTGCTACAGAATCAATGTACGTTTTGTTTTGGTAATGATCATACGGTTGAGAATCGTCCACAGTTGATTGCATGATGGCAGGCTGGGAATGTTCCGCAGCTACAGAATCAGGCCCAACCACAACAAACAGTACAGAACCCAGTATAGAAACCAGTACAGAACCAGCCCCCGCGACCACCTCCGAACGTCAATAAAAATGTCAATCAACCGGGGAATTTGCAGCAGAACCAGACGTAGGGTGCAAATATTGCGACCATTTCTGCAGAACCGCTACCACAAGATGCTTCAGTGGCTGTTGTCACTTGTGGAGGCAATACGACTGCGAAAGATGGTTCGCGACCACTGATTTGATTGGCTGGTTAGAAGACAGTACCTTTCAACATTGATACGGAGTGAGAGACATTCCTGGAGGCATGTCACACTTTGGAGAAAGACCGCGGTAAGGCTGTTGTTTGTGATATGCCGCCTGCTTTGATACTACATCAGACACTGATCGGCCACCACCACTGGGGACATTGCAAAAGTTTCTTGAAAGTTGTCTATTATTCCCCCGAGACCCGGCTTCCTTGATTGAGATTGAGGGATGGTTGCAGCGATTTCTGAAAGGACGGCAGGAGTCAGCAGTAAACTCCCTACTGCGATGGAAGACTGGCAAGGAAATGCGAATGAATATTCAGATCGGTGAATATGATGTTGACTCTGTGATTCTTGACCTTGGTTCAGATGTTAAAATCTTAACCAAGCAGGCTCGGCAGAAGATGGGGAGTCCCCCATTGAGCTGGTCTCCTGTACAGCTCCGGTTGGCTAACCATGCGAAGGTAACACCCATTGGGCGAGTTCCGCGGCTCACGATTGATATTGAGGGCATGAAGACTTATGCTGACTTTGATGTTATTGAAGTGGTTGAGGGAGGAATATCTTATTTGGTGCTCTTGGGGATCGGATGGGCTAATGATATTGGAGCTGTAATCAACTTCAAGAAGCACATGATGACCTTTGAGAATCGCGATTTCAGAGTCATAGCCCCGTTGGATCCAGCTGAAGGATGCCGATATGTTGAACCTGTAAGAGATGATGATACCGCTGGATGGGACTATGCATTCAATATTTCTGAAGATTATATTCATCCTACTGTCCACGGTGAGTTGGAGTGGTGCAGCGAGAGCTCTACGTCTTCTGACTCTGAGGATGCATTGGAACATTGGCAGAACCGAATGCATGAAGTACCATTCTGGAAATGTGGCTTAGTTACGCAATCCTTATGTCGTGTTGCGACAGAAATGATCACATTTCCTATCTATGAGGGGTTTCCTGGCCTAACCACCTTTTTAGCATAATTTGAAGACCGTGTCTCAGAACCACAACGATTGCTGGCATTGGACGAAGCAATGAAGGCTGCTCCAGCACACTAGTGGGCGACACATAAGAAATTCATTAAAGGTTGGCCACAATGTCGAAGGTTGATGATGGTTCGGTTCGGCGATACTGAGGTTTATCACACTAGCAAGTATGATGTCCGAACTGATCCCAGCGATCATGTGATGGAATGCCAACGCTTATGGGTAACGCGACCCAGAGATGAGTGGGTCCATGCTTTTGTCCATACTTTGGATGATATACCACGCTCATGGTACACTGCAGCCGAGTTGAGCCGAGACATTACAAGATAGGGGGAGTTGACGATCTGTTTCACTCATACGTTGACTTTTGCGGATGCCAACCCTGATGTCCATAACGCCCTGCAGCTCATCTGCGATGTAGTACTTCAGGTTGTTCCGGCGGCCTATCTTGTCGACCCGCACACACATTGTCAGATGCAGTCTCTCATGGAGTGCTTCAACATCAGTGGTGGGAGAGAGGACGATGATGATCCCCGAAATATTAATATTCCCGAATCTAAAGAAAGTCGCGATGTGGTCCCACTTGCTGCACCAAGTAATCCGTTCAGTCAACCATTGTAGCTCCGCAAGACGAATATCGACACCGAGGCTACTCCCAAGTTTGCCAATGTTGGGGATTATTGGGACGATGAGATGATGAGTAAGGTTACTGAGTTACTTCATGAGTTTCAAGATGTGTTTCCCAAGAAGTTTTCCAAAATGAAGGGAATCTTGGGTGATTTAGGAGAGATGAAGATTCCATTGAAACCATATGCTAAGCAGAGTCCAAAAACGACCTTATCGGTTGAATCCACGACATAAAGAAAAGGTCAAGGAGGAAATTGATCGCATGTTGGATGTTGGTATTATCAAGCCTGTGGAAGAGTCCGAATGGATCAGTCCTATGGTGGTGCAGGACAAGAAAACAGGCGAAGTGCGCATTTGCGTCGACTTGCGAAAGTTGAACGATGCTTGCTTGCATGACCCTTTTCCGATCCCGTTTACTGATGAAGTACTTGAAGGAGTGGGTGGCCATGAGATGTACTCTTTCACTGATGGATTCTCTGGCTACCATCAGATTCTCATTGCCAAGGAAGATCTCCATAAGACAACTTTCGTTACTGAATGGGGTTGCTTTCAGTGCACGGTAATGCCGTTTGGTTTAAAGAATGCACTTGCGCTATTCTCCTGGGTCATTGTTTCCGCATTCAAGATTTTATTCAAAAGTTTTTACAGGTATATATGGATGAATGGACTGTTTATGGATTGATTTGCGATCATCTGGCCAATCTGCGGTTAATGCTTGAACAATGCTGACAACACCAGATATCGCTGAACTTGAAAAAATGTATTTTCAGTGCAGCGTTTGGGATATTGCTGGGTCATATCGTGTGTAAGCAGGGGTTGCTGGTCGATCCAGCCAAAATTGTGCTCATTTTGGGGTTGCAACCGCCAACCACCGTTAAGAAATTGCGTGCAACCTTGGGTCATACGGGATATTATCGCAAGTTTATCAGGGGGTATGCTGCGATTACTACCCCTATGGAAAAGTTGCCGAAGAAGGACGTGGCATTCCAGTGGAGCCTGGAATGTCAGGATAGCTTCAAAACACTCAAAGCGAAGATGGCGTCGGCCCCAATCTTGGTCTTTCCAAACTGGAGTAAGGAATTCCATGTCCATGTTGATGCTTCATCGGTTGCAATAGGTGTTGTGTTGGCTCAACCTGGAGAAGGAGACCTTGATCATCCCATTGCTTTTTCCAGTCGGAAGCTGTCCTTTGCAGAACACAATTACACTACCACAGAACGAGAAGGTATGGCCATGGTTTACGTGCTGTAGAAATTCAGGAATTATTTGTTGGGTGGCCACTTTAAAATGTTCACTGATCATTCTGCATTGAACTACTTGGTCAATAAGCCTGTGTTGGGGGGAAAGATCTGCCATTGGATACTTTTATTTCAGGAGTTTGATTTTGAAGTCATTGTGAAACTGGGGCACTTAAATGCTGGACTAGATCATTTGTCACGGATTGACACAGGGGAGGAACCGACTAATATCGAAGATGGGTTTCCGGATGCCCAACTATTTCACGTTGTTGCCGCTGATCAATATTTTGATGACATCCTTCAGTTCCTGGTGACCGACACTGTACCCGCGGACTTTACCACTACTCAGAAGAAGCAGTTGATTGTCAAGGCTGCTGACTTTTAGCTAATCGCGGGAGAGTTGTATAAATTGGGCGCTAATGAGATATTACACAGATGTGTCTTGCCGAATGAGCAAGCGCAGATATTGGCTGAGGCACATGGTGGAGTAGCGGGAGGACACTATGGCGGTCGAATGACTGCCCGGAAGGTACTGCGTGCAGGGATTTGGTGGCCCACATTACATAATGATGCGACAGACTATGCACGTTCTTGCGATGTTTGTCAACGAACTGGAAATCCGTCCAGACGCGATGAGATGCCGCTGCTACCTCAAGTGACATTGCAACCATTCGAGAAATGGGCTGTGGATTTTGTCGGACCGATCACCCCGCCAGGGAAACGCACAAGTGCGTGGTATATTGTGACGGCGACATAGTACTTGACCCGATGGGATGAGGTGGCACCCGTAGTTGATTGCTTTGCCGCAACGGTTTCTTGATTTTTGTTTGATCACATTATCACTCGTTTCGGCTGCCCCAAGATATTCCTGAGTGATCAAGGTAGCCACTTTCTTAATCGCACTATCAGCTCATTGACGGAGGAGTTGCAGATACAGCATAAGAAGAGTACACCCTATCACCCATAGGCGAATGGAATGGTGGAGGCGTTTAACAAGGTGTTGGAGCATGCATTGATGAAAGTGTGCAATGCGAACCGCGATGACTGGGATCTGAAAATCCCAGCAGTGTTGTGGGCCTATCGCACCACATGTAGAAGGTTGACTGGTCAGACACCTTTCAAGCTGGTATATGGGAAGGAAGCAATTATGCCTATGGAGTACATTGTTCCAAGTCTAAGAATTGCGGTTGTTACGAGCATGGATGATGTCACAACATTAGATGAACGTCTAACACAATTGGTGGAGCTGGAAGAGGATCGCTTTATCGCTAGCTTTCACCAAGGAGTGGAGAAGGATAGCCAGAAGGCATGGCATGATCGCCACATCAAAACTAAACATTTTCAGCAGGGTGACTTAGTGTTATTATATGATAGCAAGTTTATGAAACATCCAGGAAAATTACAGATGCATTGGTTGGGTCCATATAGCATCGATACTATTACTTCAGGTGGAGCGGTTCAGTTACATCGATTGGATGGGGCGATGCTCCCCAAGCTGGTAAATGGTCACAGGTTGAAGCCCTATTGATCGGGCTTGGAGCGGTGCGATGTCTGAGTCGCATAAAAAAGAAAAAGAAAAAGTGTGTGTTGCAGGTCGCTTGGTGGTAGATGGCGCACCAACCGAAGAAGGTATGCGCAAGCAGGAAGGCTTATGCCGCAAATTTGGAGACTCATGGAAGTATTGCGACCAGGACCAAAGGAAGATTTGGTTGAAGGATTTTGGGATGATTACGGAGGATTTGGGGGGTATGGGGTAGTGTTGTGACTACTGTTCCACTAAAATATTGTGACCACTGCCCATCATCCCTATACATGATTGCACCAGACAGATTCGGTCGGATTACTAGATGACGACGACATGTTTTGCACATGGCACATTGGGCTGGTACGATCAACACGATCTGAGGAGATTGCTCACATGTCGGCACGTGGGATCTTCGGTGATAGTATGGTCACCCCCCCGTTGCGTCAGTCGATGGGTTCACACACGCAGATGAGAGATAGTGGGGCATCATTCCCACTGTCGTGACCTAGGAACGGTTTGGATATAAGTAGCCGAAGCAGCTGATAGTTCACTACAACAAAGTTGTTCTAAAATAGAGTGGTTATGCTGGTTGATCAGTTTGTGAGTTGAGTTGTGAGGAATTCCAAGGAGGCTGTGAAAATGCTTCACTTCGTTTCCTATGGCAGCACCCCAGGGGCCCTGCGAGCCTAAACGACGAGTGTCCCTGAGCAACTTGATACGGCGGGTGCACCTACACTGTGTTCTACCCGATCTGAGGGCCGGTCCAACATGATTAAGTATACAGTAGTTGTTCGAAGTATTGTACTCTTCTCGACCCCTGAGATGGTTGGGGCGGTAGCTCCCCGCCCACAGTAGGTATCGATTGCCGGTGCAAAACAGATGTGCCAGAGTCATCTGCTAATTTCGCACCTTGGTACTGTTCGTCCTCTTTTTCTTCCCGTCAGTACCCTTCCAAGAGACTTGAGGATGAGTTTGAGAAGTACATGACAGGAAGTCGGGCAATGACAATTTTGGGTTAAACATACATCACAATGAGTCGACGGTCAGTGTAGCAGAAGGAGTGGGACAACACCGCGTGATCCAGACAGCAAGAACAGTTACCGGAACATAGTTCAGTTCGACTTGTACTATGTCTAGCAGTTGACGTGGCTTGAGGGTGAGCCACAAGATTGTGTTGGGGGCCTATTAGCAGGCGGTTTGATGAGGAAATGTCGTGGTACTGCCGATGTCGTGACACATCAGATGAGGGCGCGAAAGGAAAATTTTGTGTTAAAGAATACCACAGTTGGCAGGTTTTGGGTCACTTGGACCACATAGTATGTAATAATGAGTCAGTGTACCACGGTTTGCAGGTTTTTGGGGTCATTTGGACCAAGTCAGTTAGATATTGGGTCAATTGTCCATAGTGTCGGTTAGGAAGTCAGTTGTAAGTGGAAAAATATTGTAATGGCAGAAGCCTATAAATACATGAGAGTTGTAAGTGTTATAGAGAGGCAAGCATAGAGGAAGAAGAATGATTGTGTATGGAGATATCTTTGTTTTGCTTCTGGTATATGACCGCGACAGTAATATAATGATGATAATTCGGTACTATCTTTGTGCAATGTTGCGATATATGAATGTTGTTTGATGCAATGTCTGCTTATTGTTGTTGTGATGATAATTTTTGTGATTAAGTAATATGTTCTATGTCGAATGTGATGATGTGCAATTAAGTAAAATGTTATAACTCCTTGCCGAATGTTTAAATTTTCTGCTTAAGTATCGCAATAGAGTTAGTCTGCACAGCCACAACTCTCCTCCTCCCTTGGTGGAAACATGGTTTCGTCTGCCCTTCCTGGATGCCTCGGGTGAGACCTCATCCGCTCTGCGGGTGTTGCTAGGTAGGATCAAACTTGCCGGAGCCGGTGCTCAGGGAGACTGCAGTATGTGTCAATAGTGAGGTGAACCCCTGTCGACCGAGGTCGCGTTGGTCAACACTGGTAGGCAGTTGTTTGCTACGTTCCCTTTCTGAAAAGGATTTTTTCCATGATTTGGATTTGGTGGTGTCGGCTGAGAAGATTTTGACTTGTCAAAATCGGCCGGTGCCTTCTTGTGAGGTGGTCATCCTGATGTCGGCTTTGTCACGAAGCGTGCTTTTCCTTTCTGCTTAGTTTCAATTTTGTTGGCATAGTGGAATGCATCCGCAAGCATATTGACAGTATGAAATTACATCTCCTGTTGAATGTACTGGGACAATCCATTGACGTACTTCAGAACAAACAATTTCTCTTCTTCTTGAACTCCAAGTATAGCCATGAGTCGATAGAAATCGTTGGTGTAACTTTGTACTCATTGGTATTTCCATTACCTTAGCTGCTGCCACTTCTTATATTGTTGTTCAAGGTATTTGGGCGGGTAAAATTCCTTTCAAACATATTCGACAAATTTATCCGATGTGTCGATGGGGTCTCTGCTTTTCTCAATCTTTGTCAAGAGGTTCTTCCACCAACAGTGTACATATGTTGACATCTTTAAGGATGCGATGGTTATCTTTTCGGCTTCAGAGAGTTGATTCATAGAGTAATAAGATTCCAATTGTTGTACCCAATTGTCAACGGATTCTGCGTCAATCTTGCCTTCAAGATTCGGTATGTCCAAATTCATTTTCACTTTGAAGGGGATGATTTTATCGGAGTTTGTTCTCGTCAGAAATCCTCTGGATGTCAAAGCAAATCGCATGAGAATCTCATTGAACTGGGCGAAAATTTTATTCCATTGTCGAGCCAACGCTTGCTCAATAAGTTGTGCTTTCTCGTCAGTTGCATTTCTATCATCTGTTTCTTCTACCATTTTTGGAGGTACTATATGGTTGGATTGCTGATATTGCAAGAGTGTTTGAACCGGAATAAGTTAGGTAACTTAGCTAGAAGTGTCTACACAAAAAATAAGCATGAACAAAGATGATGCACTCTGATACGAATGATCCGCATGCGCCTAGGTGCACGAGGGGGACAACAGTTTGAATGAATGAGTTGGCTCTGTTATGGGAGAAGAATAAGGAATAGAATAATCAAAATAGGATTACACTATGCAAATAAACATAAATACACACAAACAATATGTAGGAATGCAAACTGATCTTCTTTATTACTCGACGACTGAATGCCTGATCGATCGATTGATAGATGTATGTTACAATATTATACATGATTATATAGAATGTTGAGACACTTGGGTTCCTTACCGTTACGGTCAGTTACAAGAGAGGTTAGAACGATTCAAAAGTTCAACCGTTACAGTCGACTGGAAGACAGAGAGACAATATTTTGTGGTTCGACATTCGCAAGCCGCAGGTCGACGGTGCATGCCGACGTCACGAAACTTTTTAAGTTTGCTGAACTTGTCGAAGTTGTTGAGTTTGTCAAATTCGTGTCAAATTCAGAACTTGTAGAAGTTGTGTTGAATTCGATGACTTGTCGAGTTGATGTTGGTATCTAACAATAATTCCAAATGCTGAGTGAATCAAAGAGGATCCTTTATAGCCAACCAATGGATCATATGCATACCTTTTGATACGTTGGCATCTTAATATATCTACATTGGTTGGAGATTGTTTCATACAACTAAGTTGTGTTATTAATACACAGAAAACTAACAGAGACCATTGATTGAAGGAGTTCATCCTAATTTTGTTGACTATTATGTTGAATAAATGACATACGTTTCTCATGGATGCATTTTCCATCAAAGTCTGATAGATGGGATTCTTGTTTTATGGAGCCTACTAATGACGTAATTGTTGACAAAATAAGAAATCCTGTCATTAGAATGAAGTAAGTTGTTGACTAAGGGACGCCGAATCTATATCAAGTAGTATGCTGAATTGTTTATAAATATTTTTCAAGTTGCTGAAAGGAAGCTAAGATAGATCTACGTAATATTGATAGAGTGTCCGACCAAAATAAAAATTCCAACCGACTAATATGATTGCAAAAGTTTGTCGACATGGAGAATATGGTAAAAGTATATTGTTTAATTATATGTGGTTGATATTACTCTTTTTGGACAACAATATTTTTGTGGTTAGATGGGTGACAAAAGTATGCTCAAATATTCACTTATGGTCATATAAAAGTATGGTTGAAAACTTAGTAATGGCGGGTCCACCACTTAAGCTATGTTGTTAATAATTTTGTCGATGTTTAACTTAGATAACGTAAAATGGTTGATGAAGTTGATGTTCATATGGTTGATGATTAGTAGTTGGGTCAGTCTGGTCGACTAATTAATGGTCGTATTTTAAAAGTGGTCCATATTTTTATAAAATAAGTCGAGTCTTTTGAACATTGGTCGAGGTCGACTCTTTGAATGTGGTCAATGTGCTTTTTTATTAAACATATGGTCGGATCAATTTGTTACATTATGTTGTGGTCGAGGCTTTAAGTCGATCCCTTTTGCGTTCTATGTCGATTGAGTCTTTCTTGAGTCAGGTGAGTCATGAATTCTTTTAAGTGACTCTATATTAAAAATTTTGAAGTCTAAGAGGAGGTGAAACGTGAGTCTCTTTTGAGGTAGGTGATCTCCTCTAATTTTGTAATTTAGTCAGTCTCTTGTGGACCATGGTCAGTTGAGTCGAGCCAGTCTGGTCCATAGCAATTGTCCATGACTGGTGGACTCTAGGAATGGATACTTGATTAGGGTAGCTAAACTGGAAGCATACTTTAATTATCAACTAGGGAGCGTACAAACTTAAGAGGTGCTAAGCACTGTATGTGCTCTATAGGATAGTCTTTGTCGTTTTAGGATGTTGGGATGTATCTTGAAGGTTTATCAAAAAGGAAATGGAAATGATCTGATCTTAAAAAATGGATGAATGAATATGAAAATATTGTAAACTTATGAACTAGAAATGCTGGAACTAATAGACCCTTATGCTAAGAATTAAATGCGAGAAGATTGTAAATCTAATATAAGAAATAAAATGTTGAAAGCTTGGGAAACTTGATCTAGAAATAAAATACTGAAAACTGGAAGTCTAACTAGAAATTCAATACTAAAAATTAATCAAACTTGATCTATTTGAATCCAATGCTAAAAGTGATAATCATTTACTCTATTCAAATCCAAGAACTAAAACAATAATCTCCTATATAACTGAACTCAGATAAAAGAAATAGTCATGACATCTCAGATCTAAATCATTGTCTAAAATTAATATAGTGAGCTGGAAAACATAGGTAATTGCGCCTGCACAGAATGTGTGTACAGGACTACAGGAAGTGTATTGTAGAACTACAGAATTAATGTTGACGAAATACAGATAAAAAGCACTGAAATGAAATGATCGCTGAACTGAAATAAAACTATGTCATCCAAACCATTGTCAAGTACTTCATATATGATGATAATTAAATCAATTAACAGGACATATGAGAAATACCTGAAACAAAAATGAAGCTCCTGACCTATGTGTTGGAAGGGCCCTCTCCGACTCGTATTTCAGGAGTGGAAAAGTATTAACCAAGAGGCCCATATATATATATATATATATATATATATATATATATATATATATATATATATATATATATATATATATATATATATATATATATATATATATATATATATATATCTTGAAACATAACCTAACTCTATGCTTTAAATGCCGATTATGCTGAACAGGGGTTCTCTTCTACAAATTAGGAAAAAGGGCGCTGAGCCACTTATTTCTTTCAATCCTCGAGCTGGAATTGATGGTTGTCTCTTAGATTACCTGCGCCTGCTCATACACACTTATTTCCATATAATTAGCTCATAGAAAACACTTTTAAGCATAAAAGAATAACCTCTAAACTACTCTATCAAATAATCAAAACGAATCATTAAACCCCACAAACAAAGGAATTTTCCATATCCATTATTGTGCTTATGTGGCATAAAAAGGATTATAAAGTACCTAATTTGGGGCTCATCAACGAACAATATCATATATAGTAGTTGGTACTGACCACAAGCAGTGAAACATATACTGAGCACATACAAACTTGCAGGAATTCTCATGATAAAAGAAGTTGGCGAAGACCACATTCAAGAAAAATACATTTTACACCACACATAACATATCTTAATGAAATATGATGACATCATAACATTTGAATTGAGTGAGCCCCCTGGTGCTAAAATATAGAAGCCTCTCTTGGAGTGTGACCTCAAACATTGAAGGCAGTGAGATGGTATGGAAAGAAGAACCAAAAGACCTAAGTTACTAGTCTGAAGAAGATGAATTCCGACATGATGATTAAAGGGTGAGGATCTGATCAAATGTTCCCATATTGAAGAGATATGCCAATGAGTCACAAGTCATAACTTTTTCTGTATACTTGCTCTCTTTAGGACAAAGAAGCACTTTGTTCGTGAGGGAGGCGTCGAGGGGGATGATAGGATTTTCCCTATGTAATCATATGTATTAAATGAATGTATTAGTTAATCCTTAACGCATGGTAAGTTGGATCGGGTTTAACCACTCCAACCACCTCCTATGTTGTATAAAATACCTTTCAATATGAATAGAAAAATGACTGAACGTTCCGTCCATATTGTGATCTTATTGATGGTTTGTTGTGTGTGCTTATAATAGTCTTTGATTTAATATGTGTTGAACCTGCACGTTCAACAAGTATCAATAGATTTTCGAGGCACCCAAGGGCTTACCTCCATCCTGTGGGGAACATTACCTTGACATTGCTTCAATTCCAGGTAGTCACCCCCCCAATGTCTACCCTTAATACCACACTTTTTCATAGAATAATGAAATTGAAAAATTCCTTAACAAATTATTGGCACCTGGTATGATTCATTCTAACACAAGCCTTTATTCATCACCAGTTGTCATGGTCATAAAAACAGAAGGTGATTGGTCATGTGTCTTGATTTCTAAGCTCTCAACAAATTAACCAACAAAGATAAATTCTCCATTCCTATCATTGATGATATCTTAGAAGAGTTGCATGGCACCAATTTATTCACCAAAAATCATGATTCAGGATACCATCAAATCGGGATGAGAGAGGAAAATATACCCACAACTACTTTCCTCACTCATGAGGGTCATTATGAGTTCTTGGACATGCCCTTCAACCTTCACAATGAACCCTCAACTTTTTAGAACCGCATGAATTAGATTTTCAACCCCTTCCTCCACCATTTTGTCTTGGTTTTCTTCGATGATATCTAGTTCTATACATGATATATTGGTCTATATCTCCTCATGGGAGTGCCACCTTCAACATGTTTCTCATATCTTGCAATTATTATTAGACCAAAATTTATTTGTGAAATGCTTAAAATATTCTTTTGGGGTGGTTGAGGTTGAATACTTGGGACATAATGTGAGTCAAGATAGTGTAAGGGTGGATCCTAAGATAGTGGAAGCTATGAATAACTGTCCCTACCCAAAAATTCTCAATAGATTGAGAGGGATCCATCGACTTACTGGCTACTACTATAAGCTTGTGCCAAACTATGGGAATATTATAGTTCATCTTACAAGACAACTCAAAAGGAATGATTTCTCCTTGAATGAGGCGACGAAGTAGGCCTTATCTGCACTAAAGGATCCTATGTGTACTATGCTTGTGTTAGCCAGGCCAAATCTCACCAAGATATTAATATTAGAATGTGATTCCTCGAGTTGTGTCCTTGGTGTAGTCTTATTACAAGGGCGCTATTGGCCTTCACCATAAGAAAATCTATGATCGAAACTTGGGAAAATATGCCTATGAGAAATAAATGATGGCTGTCCTTCATGCATTTGATACTGGGAAACGATATTTAATTGGGAAAAATTTTGATATTAACACCGACCATCATAGTATCAAGTATTTCTTGGAACAACAACTTCCCTTTCCTGAGAAACATAATGGGTCACAAATATGTTGGATTATGATTATGAAATCATATATAAGAAGGGTCATGACAATGTCATTGTAGATGATTTGTTTAGGAAATTTGAAGAGGAGGGTCCACTCTTCGCATTATCCTTACTAGTCCTACGATGCCTCGATTAATCTTGACAGGAATGGTTGGAATATGGCATAATCATAAACCTCATCAAAAGGATATAAGAAGACCCTAACCCTCCAATTGAGTATACATGGAACCAACATATTTTGAGGTATAAGGAGCACATCTTTATCACCTCATATTTGGCCTCAAAACCACAAATATTAGAGGAATTACATTAATCACCCACGGGAGACCACTCAAGATTTCATAAAACTTATGAAAGAATTAAGGTTGTTCCTTTTGGGAAGGAATGAAAAAAGATATCCACAACTTTGTTGTAGCCTGCAACACTTGCTAATGAAATAAGGGAAAAACAATGAAGTCACCAGGTGCTTTGCAACCACTTCCCATTCCCAAGCATATATGGATGGACATCTCTACGGATCTCATTGTGAGGCTTCCTAAGGAAGGCAATAAAAAAATCATTATGGTGAAAGTTGATCATTTGATCAAATAGATACACTTCTATGCCTTACTACCCACCTTTACACCCTCATTAGTGGCACACGCATTCATGGATCAAATTTTCAAGAACCATGGCATGCCCACTTTTACCAACACATATGTACAGGAAATATTTAAAATTTAGGGCACTCAATTGAATATCAAAACAATGTATCAACCCCAAATTGATGGTCAAATGGAAGTGGCCAATAAATACCTATAAACCTACTTGTGATACTTTGCATTGGATGGTCCACGCCACTGGGATCAATGGATCCCACTGGATGAATGGTGGAATAATACCACTTATCATGTCTCCAAAAATATGAGACCCTGTGAAGGGTTTTATGCAAAAGAACTGTTATTTGTGATTTCCTATTTACAAGGTACCTCCTGGGTTTAGGATGTGGACAAAAAACTCCAAACTATGACACCAATTCTCTATATTTGTAAGAGCAATATGGTTATGGATCAAAATACAATGCAACAATAGGTCAATAAGCATTGCTTCGGGAACTCCTTTGAAGTCGGGGATCATATGTTTCTTCGTCTCCAACCTTATAAACAAACACTCCTCAAGGACCATATCCATTAGAAGTTTTCTCCGAATTTCTATGGAACCTACACTATCCTCTAGTGTATTGGACAAGTGGCACACAAGCTTCCTTTGCAAGAACATGACAAGAATCACCCTATCTTCCATGTCTCTTTTTCACAGAATAATGAAATTGAAAAAATCATTAACAAATTATTGGTAGCTAGTGTTATTCATCCTAAAAAAATCCTTTATTCGTCACCAGTTGTTATTGCCATAAAAAAGGAAGGTGATTGGTGCATGTGTCTTGATTTCTGGGCTCTTAACAAATTAACCATCAAAGATAAATTCCCCATTCCTATCATAGATGATATCTTATATGAGTTGCATGGCACCAAATTCTTCACCAAACATCGTAATTCGGGGTACCATCAAATCGGGATGAAAGAGGAAGATATACCCAAAACTACTTTCCTCACTCATGAGGGTCATTATGAGTTCTTGTCCATGCCTTTCGACCTCTAAAATTCCCCCTCACTTTTTAGAACCTCATGAATAATATTTTCAGCCCCTTCCTACACCATTCTGTCTTGTTTTTTTTCAATTATATATTGTTCTATAGATGATATCTTAGTTTACATCTCCTCATGGGAGAGCCACCTCCAACATGTTTCTCATATCTTGCAATTATTACAAGACCAAAATTTATTTGTGAAATGCTCAAAATATTCTTTTGGGATGGTCGAGGTTAAATAATTGGGCCATATTGTGAGTCAAGATAAGATAAGGGTGGATCCCAAAGAAGTGGAAGCTATGGAGAACTATCCCCGCCCCAAAATTCTCAAGAGATTGAGAGGGATCCTAGGAATTACTTGTTACTACTGTAAGTTTGTGCCAAATTATGGGAATATTGTAGCTTCTCTCATAACACAACTCAAATGGAATTCTTTCTCTTTTAATGGGGTCGTGAAGTAGGAATTATCTGCAATAAAGGATCCTATTTGTACTATGCTTGTGTTAGCCATTGCAAATCTCACCAAGACATTCATATTAGAATGTGATGCCTTGTGTCGTGGCTTGGGTGTATTCTTATTGCAAAGACACCTATTGACCTTCACCATAAGAAACTCTATGATTGAAACATGGGAAAATCCATCTATGAGAAATAAATGATTGCTATCCTTCATGCATTTGATAATTGAAAACCATATTTAATTGGGAAACATTTCGGGATTAACACCAACCATCATAGTCTCAACTATTTCTAGGAACAATGACTTCCCTTTCCCGAGAAACATAAATGGGACACTAATATGTTGGGTTATGATTATGAAATCATATATAAGAATGATCATGACAATGTGGTTGCAGATGCTTTGTCTAGGAAATTTGAAGAGGAGGGTTCACTCTTCACATTATCCTTACCAGTCCTACGATGAATTGATGAAGCATGACAAGAATGGTTGGACTATGACATTAGACACTTCATCAAAAGAATACAAGAAGACCCTAAGCTTCCACTAGACTATACATGGAACCAAAATATTTTGAGGTACAAGGATCACATATTTCTTACCTTAGATTTGGCCTTGAAACCACATATATTAGAGGAATTACATTTATCACCCATGGTAGGCCACTCAAGATTTTGTAAAACTTATGAAATAATTAGGGATCTTCCTTTTGGGAAGGAATGAAAAAATATATCCACAACTTTGTTGTAGCATTCAACAATTGCTAATGTCATAAGGAAAAAACAATCAAGTAACTAGGTGGTTTGCAACCACGTTATGGATTTCATTGTGAGGCTTCCTAAGGAAGGAAATAAAAAAATCATTATGGTGCTAGTCTATTGTTTTAACAAATAGATCCACTTCTTTGCCTTACTAACCAATTTTACACCCTTAGTCCCACGATCATTCATGGATACAATTTTCTAGTGCCATGGAATGCCCACTTCTATTGTCTTTGATCGTGATCCCACTTTTACCAACAAATTTTACAGGAACTATTTAAACTTTAGGGAACTTATTTTATTACCAACACAACATATCACCCCCAAATGGATGGTCAAATCGAAGCGGTCAATAATTACTTGGAAACCTACTCGCGATACTTTGCATTGGATGGACCACACCACTAGGCCCAATGGGCCGCTTTGGATGAATTGTGGTATAATTCCACTTATCATGGATCCACAAATATTACACCCTATGAAACAATGTATGGAAAATAACCCTTATTTGTAATTTCCTATCTACCAAGTACCTCCCGAGTTTAGGATGTGGACAAAAAACTCCAAACTATAACATAAATTATCCACATCCTTAAATAAAATATGGTTTGGATCAAAATAGAATGAAACAATATCTTAATACGCATTTCTCCAAGCACTCCTTTGAAGTTGAGGATCATGTGTTTCTTCATAACCAACCTTATAAACAAACATTCCTCAAGAACCATCTCCATTAGAAGTTTTCTCAGAATTTCTATGAACCCTACACAATCCTCCAATGCATTGGACAAGTGGAACACAAGCTTGCTTCGCTATACCACTCCAAGAATCATCCTATCGTCCATGTCTCTTTTTCATAGAATAATGAAATTGAAACAATCGTTAACAAAATATTGGCACCTGGTGTTATTCATCCTAACGCAAGACTTTATTTGTCACCAGTTGTTATGGTCATAAAAAGGAAAGTGATTGGTGCATGTGTACTGATTTCTAGTCTCTCAACAAATTAACCATCAAAGATCAATTCCCATTCCTATCATTGATGATCTCTTAGATGAGTTGCATGGCACCAAATTCTTCACCAAACATCATAATTCAGGATACCATCAAATCAGGATGAAAGAGGAAGATACACCCAAAACTACTTTCCTCACTCATGAGGGTCATTAGGAGTTCTTGTCCATGACCTTAGACCTATACAATTGTCCCTCCACTTTTTAGAACCTCATGAATAATATTTTCAACCCCTTCCTACACCATTTTGTCTTGGTTTCCTTCGATGATATCCCATTTTATAGATGATATCTTGGGATAGATCTACTCATGGGAGATCCACCTCCAGCATGTTTCTCATATCTTGCAATTATTACAAGACCAAATTTTATATGTGAAATGCTAAAAACATTCTTTTTGGGGCGGTGAAGGTTGAATACTTGGGCCATATTGTGAGTCAAGATATGGTAAGGGTGTATCCCAAGGAAGTGGAAGCAATGAAGAACTAGCCCTGCCCAAAAATTCTCAAGACATTGAGAGGACTCCTTGGAATTACTGGCTACAACTGTAATTTTTTTTCCAAACTATGGGAAGATTGTAGCTCCTCTAACAACACAACTCAAAAGAAAATCTTTTTCCTTGAATGGGGAGGTGAAGTAGGCATTATCTGCACTAAAGGATCCCATGTGTACTATTTTTGTGTTATCCATTCCAAATCTCACCAAGACATTCATATTATAATGTGATGCCTCGGGTCATGTCTTATGTGTAGTATTATTGCAAGGATGCGTATTAGCCTTCACCATAAGAAACTCTATGATTGAAACATGGGAAAATCCACTTATGAGAAAGAAATGATGGTTATCCTTTATGCATTTGATACTTCAAAACCATATTTAATTGGGAATCATTTCGATATTAACACCAACCATCATAGTCTCAAATATTTCTTGGAAAAATGACTGCCCTTTCCTGAGCAACATAAATGGGTCACTAAGATGTTGGGTTATGATTATGAACTCAAACATATGAAGGGTCATGACAATGTGGTTGCAGATGCTTTGTCTAGGAAATTTGAAGAGGAGAGTTCACTCTTCACATTATCCTTACCAGTCCTATGATGGATCAATGAAGCGTGATAGGAATGGTTGGACCATTGCATAATTAGACAACTAATCAAAATGATACAAGAATACCGATGAGTCCCCATTTCAAGTATCTGATAGTTTCTTTTCCCACCAGTAAAGCACAAGAAAGGTTGTAAAAATACACTTGTTAGTTGGAAAATGATTTACCTTAATTATTTAATGAAGTGTTTAAAAGATTATTTTTGTTATGTTTTGAAAAGTGCTTCTATGAGCTAATTGCATGAAAAACGAGGTTGGATGAGTAGGTGTAGGTGTACTAAAGGATAACGCGTGAATCAAGTGAAGAACTGGAAGAACATCACCAAACTCATCGCCTTTTTCCTGATCTGTAGAGAACGAACTCCTGTTCAAAGAGAATCGACAGTTAGACATTTTTGTTAGGTTAAGCATTAGGATTTTATAAATATGGATCTCTCGGGTAGCGAGAGGCCACTGCTACTATTTTGAAGAATTATTGTTGTAAGTTTTAGACTATCAAGACAGTTGGTTTACAAACCTGGTTTTAAACTATGCGGTCTCTATTTTAAATAAAGACTTTATGTTACCTACGATTCAACATTTATAAGTTCTTTTCATTGCTAAGTACGGGTTGGAGAGGGACCCTACAACACGTAAGTCAAGAGATATCGCAGTACAGGTATTTCTCATTATGTGTTTTGCATTGGTTGAATTTATATTGCAGATGAGAATATTCTAAGTAGCATCTAAATAACACGATTTGATTTTTGTAGTGGTTGATCACTTCTGATTCCGTAGTTCACTACAACACATTCTATAGTAAGATAATGTTGTGTCTGTAGTCCTGTAGCAGCATTCCGTCAAAGCATAATTTAACACTTATTTCTCTATGTACTTGCACTTACTTCTGAAGCAACGATTTAGATCTTAATACAATGTATTCATTTCATTATTAGGACTGCTCATAGAGATTGATTTCTTTCAGTATTTATTGGTTGTATGATGACATTCACTTCTTAGATGTTTTGATTAAAAATGCAACATTAGATAATGGCATTCTGAATTCATCCTTAGCATTAAATTATGTTAGACCATACTTTTATTTTTATGCAATTGATTTCCAGCAACTACCCCTTAGATTAAAGATCAAGCTTTAACTACTTTAGAATAGATCTGTTCTAAATCCCAGCATTCAATACCATAGTATAATTTTTATTGTTTTCAGCCAGTTAATTCTTAAAAATAGATTTACTATTTCATGCATTCAAATTCTTAGCCATATATTTCCTACTTTCAGTATTTGGATTTCTTAGCATAGGAATTTCTCCTTCATAGATTAACAATCATGTTTACAATTCATTCAATATTTCTTAGGCATCTCTTTAAAAACATTGATACAAACACCCATCTTCGACAAGGACTATCCTAGAAGAGCACATATAGTGCCAGTGCCTCTAAAGTTTGTACGTCCCCTGGTTTGATAATTAAAGTAAGCTCCTAGTCTAGCTGCCGTCATTAGGCACCCATACTTAGAGCTCACCAAATACCCTAACCCTTCACTCGAGTATACATGGAACCAAAATATTTTGAGGTATAAGGAGCACATATTTCTCACCTCAGATTTTTCCTTGAAACCACAAATCTTAGAGGAATTACATTAATCACCCATGGTAGGCCACTCAAGATTTCATAAAACTTATGAAAGAATTAAGGCTCTTCCTTTTGGGAAGGAATGCAAAAAGATATCCACAACTTTGTTGTAGCCTGCAACAGTTGCTAATAACACAAGGAAAAAATAATCAAGTAACCAGGTGCTTTGCAACCACTTTGCCAACCATAAATGGATGGACATCTCTACGTATTTCATTGTTAGGATTCCTAACGTAGGCAATAAAACAATCATTATGGTGGTAGTCGATCGTTTCATAAAATAGATCCACTTCTTTTCCTTACTAACCAATTTTAAACCCTCACTAGTGGCACAAGCATTCATGGATCAAATTTTCAAGTGCCCTGGCATGCATGCTTCTATTGTCTTTGATCGTGATCCCACCTTTACCAAATTTTTTTTATAGGAACTATTTAAAATTTAGGGCACTTAGTTGAATTTCAACACAACATATCACCCCCAAAGGATGGTCAAATTGAAGCAGTTAATAACTACTTGGAAACTTACTTGCGATACTTTCAATTGGATGGACCACACCACTAGGACCAATGGATCTCTTTGGCTGAATGGTGGTATAATACCACTTATCATGGATCCAAAAATATTAAACCCTATGAAGCAGTGTATGGAAAACAAACCTTATTTGTGATTTCCTATATACCAAGTACCTCCCAGGTTTAGGACGTGGACAACAAAGTCCAAACTATAACGTAAATTATCCACTTCCTTAAAGAAAATATGGTTCTGGATCAAAATAGAATGAATCAATAGGTTAATATGCATTGCTCCGACCACTCCTTTGAAGTCGAGGATCATGTGTTTCTTTGTCTCCAACCTTATAAAAAAAATTGCTCAGGGACCATCTCCATTAGAATTTTGCTCTGAATTTCTATGGACCCTACACCATCATCTAGTGCATTTGACAAGTGGCACACAAGCTTGCTTCACTAGACCATTCCAAGACTCATCCTATCTTCCACGCCTCTTTTTCACAGAATAATGAAATTGAAAAAATCATTAACAAAATATTGGCACCTAGTGTTATTCATCCTAACACAATCCTGTTGATGCCTCGAATATCGCTGCATCAATTAGCAAGAGATTCTCCCGGTAAGCAATCCCAACTAGATCACTCACCGTTTGGTATGGGGAATCCGTCCGGTTAACAGTTCCGGCTACCATGGGTTTTAAATATTTGCTTGTTTTACCGGTTGCGGCCCGATCCACCGGCTATATATTTTGTATTTAAAATGATATGCAAGTGCCCTATATTAAATGTATGCGGGGAAACAAATCTATGCTAATCTGATTTAATCTAAATTACCTATCCTTATAAGGAGCAAATTTAAAGAATGGGAAACACATTGGAAAATACACCAAATAATTCCACAGATAACTGTTAAATTGAAAAGAGCATTTACAACAGAAATAAAGATCATCCGAGATAGCTCAGATTAATGTAAGCATGCAATTACCCATTTAACACAGAAATTTTGCAAAAGAATATGAAACCATTCATAGCACATAATTAATTCTTAACAGCCAGGAAATATCTCACAGGAAATGTATGAAAAGTGCAGAAATAGTTCAATAGTTAATCAACAAGACTCCATGCAAAAAGTTGTGCCAGCTTCCACAGGCCAAAACAATTTTCCATTGATGTAGCAGAAATAGTTCCTTTACAAGACATAAAAGAATTTCACCTGCCAAAAGTCCCCAGAGTCTCTCCTTCTAATCAGCTATATATAGCTCTACAAAATGTGCCCAGAGTTGCCACCTATACCCTAACCGTTTATATTCCCCTAATTTGTCTTGTAGTGCTGAATATTACATAAGAGAAATATCTCAAATATTTTGCAACAACGGGAGTTAAACATTACAAGTCATTTAATATTCCAAAGGAATATACAAAAATAAACGTTCATGAGGCACGCTGGCGGATGCAAGCTATCCCTGAGCCGGCTCCTTTGGGGCCTTGTTGTGGCCACAACATATCCCATGTTCGCTTGAACATGGGAACCCTGATTTTAATAAATACAAAGGTATTTGGGAAAGTGTTTCCGAAACATAAGATTCTTGAAACCTATTTCTTTGATCTTTTACCTGTACCTTTTCCTGGCTTGATTGTCATGTTTTTCTGAAAAAACTCTAAGTGTTTTTGGTATGCGGGAAGCCTTAAATTTTGAGTAATTTGTCACTTATTTCCGCCAACCCAAAACCTGAAAATCCAATAACCCGAAACCCGACACCCGCAATTGCGGATTTCGAGAATTTTTTTTTTAAGACTTTGGTTTTGGTCGACCCGAAACCCACAATCCGACAGGTGCAGGTTGAGGGATTCCTTTATTAATAATTTCGGGAGATTTTCATCCCGAAACCAAAAACCTGAAACCCAAAATTACGGCTTTTGGATTTCGGAAATCTGTTTTACCTTTAGCTGCATTGTGTGTTCATGAAACCCGCAATCTGAAAGTGTCGGGTTGCAGGATGCGGAAAAAGTTTTTTATTTTTGAGATTGCTTCCATTTCTGAAACTTGCAACCCGCAAGTTTTGGGTTGCGACTTTCGGGAATCATGAATAAACGGTGTGAAAAATAACTTGACCATACATCCGCGCGATTCAATCCCAACCGTTGATTTGTCTTGATCCTGCGGATAAGGTTACGCTGCATGATTTGAATAAATATTTGGATTTCCATTTCTCTGGTATTATTTGGATTGTTTCCATTTTTACTTATTTTCTTTTGATTCATTTGAGTTGATTTTTATCATTTGATTTGGTTCCATGAACTGGTTAATTTATTATGTTGTTCCCCACGTACCCCACTTAGACTTGGTTTTCACTGCTCAAACTGATTATTTGAGACGATGGTTGGTTGATTACCTTCATTTTGGGATTTTGATTGATCTTATGGTTTATTCTCTTATGATTTTGGTTATTGCATTAGTATGGTATTTGAGCTTGATGGAGTTTTATTAAACGTTTGCATGCCTAGAATCATAATGTAAATATTGTAAATAATCTTAGTCTTTGGGTTTGTTTGCTTATGTTAGTTTAATGTTTTTAGTGTTTAAATTAAGCTTATTGAAATATTTTAATATTCATGTTCATGCTTTGACTTTCATTAACTTAGTTTGTGTATTTCATTAAATCCATATATTAAACTTATACACATTTTGATGTTATGAAAATTAAAAGAACACATGTTTTAGTTTGTTTGAGTTGTTATTTCTCTAATTTCTATGAGATTTGGTTTTATAATTATTTGGAAATTAGTGGGATTAAAATTCAACATTCACGAATGTAAATTAGTTTGATCATGGATAATTCATTCATTCTCAATAAGCTAATTTGGTTTTGAATATATAACTTATATTTTTGCATTTTGCAATTTAAAAGAATTCCCATTTAATTATTGTGCAAAATGAAACATTGTTATTATTTTCTTGTTGTTCTATTCTTGGAAAATGATAATGTTAGAAACCTATTTATGGAATTTATTAACTCTCCTATATTATAGGAGTGATTATTTCCCTCTATAAGTAACTTGTTTTCCAACAATCATTTTCTTAAGAATTGAATTGTAAATGGTTATTATTTTTTACTTCTAGGTTTAGGTTTTCATTGCATTTTCCCGTTCAAATTGTAAATATTTCTAGATTTTCTTAATCTTTTATCCATTGTTATTTCCTTACTCCATTCATTATTCAAAAAATAAAAATAAAAGTTGCATTTTTCTAAGCTTCCTTAGTCTTTTTATGCATTTTTATTTATATTTTTTGAACCTGAAATTTCGGGTTGTGGATTTCGGGAATACATTTATTTTGCAGTTTGTAATGTGTAAACCTAAAATTAGAAACCCAAAAATTTCGGGGAAAACCCAAAATTTTGGGCTGCGGGTTTGGCTTTTCCAATTTTCATCCATGCACTACTTCGGACCCTAATTTTTTTAGGTTATAATTTTATGTAATTTCGGGTCCGTAATTTTCGGTTATTTAATTTTTCACTTAGGGTTTTAATTTGGTTTTAATTTTGGTTTTGTATTTTGATTTGATTAAATAGATTTTTCTAATTCAAATTTTCCCTCCTGACATGTGATTTTCGATTTGGTCGGGATATGATTTTTGAATTATTGTTTTTGTTTTATTCATTTGGAGAATGATTAATATGAATTATTGATTTAATTGTTAAATCAACGGCTACAATTCACCCCGAAATGAAATCAACGACTACTGAGTCTTAACTTCCAAGAACCATATCTTGAGATTTACAAGTCCAAATCAAGCCCGTGATGAAGGATGAGGAATGATTTAGGAAGATTATTTTCTCCAAATGATTAGCTTAACCACCCCAAAAATATGCATGAACAATCAATTTCGGATTTGAATAAGATTTGTTCATTTTCATTATTTTTGATTTACAAATGAATTGTTATTTGTTTCAGGTTTCTGTTATTGGATTTGGAATGATATTTTAATTTCTGTTTTGGATTATACAGGTGTGGATTTGGATTTGGAACAATCAAGATTAAGAATTACATCCCAAGTTTGGAATGATAAAAACGTGCCAAGTGGAAAGCAGTGATCTTTGGACGCGATTTCGGGAGTGATGAAGATGGATCTGAAAACTCCGAGTCATGGGTTTTGTGCTGAAGGTGCCCAATTAGTTTGTCAATGAGCAGAATCCTCCGAAAGTGCTCTATTTGGGATATACGATTGGTTCTTCAAAATGGATTTTCCCAGATTTGTCTCATGGGCGAATCTGGCAAATGAAACAACTCAGCTAGTTATCTAAGGAATTTGGGGAATGGTTCTTATCTTTTTCTGTAATTTTCTCTGTATAAATACCTACCTTCAATGATTTGGAAAAAGGAAATGCTCAGCAGAGCTGGAAATATTTCTCTTCCAGAAATGAGGAGATGTCGCCAAGGTTGATGGACTTTAGAGCTTGAATCAGCAAGGAGTTGTTGGACACACCCTGTTTTTGCAGACGCTGTAATTTCTTACAGTTGTGTTAATACAGTAAAGTTTCTCCATATGACTTTCTTGTTCACTCTTAAAGTTTCTTTGATCAGTTTGATGATTGCTCTGAGTATATTATCAGTAATTGTTTATTAATTTGTAAACAATTAACATTCCTAGATCTAGGATTTTGGTTTATCACTATTGATGATCTGAATGTATGAATGTGTTGAATGAGTTTCTTTATGCAACATGTTTATTTATTTTTTACAAATGATATGCAGTTCATATCACAGTTCAGATTAATTTTTCAATTAACAAAAGGAACAATAGGATAACATTGGAAGCACTGAATCTTTAAATTGTTGTCAATAATTTTCATTATTTGATAATGCTTTGAATTAATAAGTTAACCATCTGGTTTTACATTTCTGTTAAGATGGTTAAATTAACTTATTAATTTACAAACCAAATTACGCTACACACAAAACTTCCACAACTTCCACTCTGTTAGATTAGATCTGACTTAGTTTAGACTTCATTCTAGATAGGATTAACCTAAGACTTAGATCAACCTTTAGAGTTTGGATACCTTTGTCTTACATCTCTGTAGGATAGATCCATTTTGGATCAAAACCACAAGTGCCAGTGGAGGCCTTTGTATTCGTGGGTGTTAACCATCCCAAACAGCTTGAGGATAGGGTAACTCTTGCGTAAGGTTAACTGAAGCCTTTGGTTGGGTTTTCATCCCCAATTATGTGCCTTGGAACCCTTTCCAGCACCTTGCAGTAACCTGCACATCCGAGGCATCAACAAATGGCGCTAGAAGGAGGGCAATCCGACATGGAAGGTCATTTGAGCTATTTACGTTAATCAGATTATTTTATAATGGCTCCGGCCCAAAAATTTGTATATAGTTCATTTTCTGCTCATGAATCTGTATTTAGTTGTTTTTCTAAACAAATTAGTTTTCAATTTCAAACAGATTTGCTGAAGCATTTGATAGAAATGAAATTCGATGGTGAAGGAGAAAGTTTAGCACAAGAACATGTTCTTCAATTTGCTTATAATTGTCTTGTTAACAAAATTTTTGGATCAAGATGTTTTGTGCAGATTATTAGCCTTCACATTCGAAGGACGAGTCAAAGAGTGGTTCGTAACCTTACCTTTTGCCTCCGTCCATTCTTTTGAACATTTTGTAGATCTTTTCATACTTTCTTTTGGACATTATGGCTTTGTTAGATTATGCAATGAATGGAAAAAACTCACTTCAAAAGAAGGTGAATCATTAAAGGATTTTTCAACAAGAAATTTTAATCTCAATTGTAGATTCCCTTTAATAGATCATCCTATGATATCTGAATGGTTGCAGGACACTATTTCTGTTTCACATCAATCTGATCAATTAGTAGATGATAAATCTGAATTACATAATGATCATCATCCACCTCTTGTTTAGATTTATTTGAAGAATCTAAGGATTTAAAAATTGTAGAAGTGAATTCCTTCTCTTTCTTAGATATGGATCATAATCAATATGATGATTCAAACGAATTAAATGTTGATGTGCCCATGTCTATTTCACATGAAATTCAAAGTTTAACAAATAGTGAAGGAGATCATTTTTCTATTGAAGATTCTTCTAAAGTAAAAGAGAATAGTTCTGATCATAATATCGAACAACCTTCTTCTAGCATAATTAAAGCACTTCAAGATTCTGATATTTATTATCCTGTTAATTCTTTAATAGATCTTGAATCAACAAGTTGTTCGGAAATTTGTGATATGTTTTCCCAACCACCTTTTTCTGATCTAAGTGATTCTATAGGAGAGCATATTTCACAAAATGATGATACTACATTAAAAGAAGAAGTAGATTCTGATTTGGAGCCTTTCATACATATCTCTTTTGAAGAGAAAATCTCTGTTAAGGAATCTCGATCTAAAAATATTCTACAAAGAGTCGAGTTTCATGCACTTATTTCCTCTTCATATTTTTCTGTGTATCCTGATCTATTTGATAACAATGGCACTCAATCATATATTTCAGATTCTAATCCTCCATTGTTGAGTCCTAAACAGGTACTAGTTAATTATGAAATGTATGAAGAAGAACAAGAAGATTCTTATCTTTGTCATCAATCTATGTCATCTTGTCATTCTTCTTTGCTGAAAATGAATACTATTTCTAATGATGATTTTCAGAATTCTTCCTTTAATGATTCATCATTCAATGAATCAACCTTTTCTTCTTAAAATCAAATACTTGATGAAGAAGAATCCTATTAGGATGTTAATGATACTAGTCCCATACTTTCAACATCTGATATCTTTAATTCTTCTCAAGTAAATGCTCAAAGACAATTAGATCTCTTTGAAAATTTCCAATTTAATCAACCAATTTATGATGATTATTATGACAATCAACTAGAACAAATTAGATCTGATTTTTTTGATCTTACTCAAGAGAGTATTCCTAAGGAGAAAATTATTCAAGAAGAAGTTTTGGATTCACATAATACTAATGCTGATTTTCTTTCAAACAATCTATTTCATTGCACAAATCTTTCAAACTCTTTATGTCATTTTTTTTGTTTTTTTTGTTTTTTGTTTTTTGTTTTGTTGATTGGCTTGAGAAATATTTCTTAGCAAGATTTCATCATCATGGTAAGACTCCATTATCTTTATTTGTACATAAATTTCATATTATTTGCTTTAATGCACTCTTTTTCCATTCTTATTTTCAAGCATTCATGTCATGCTTTCTAACTATTCACATCTTTTTTGCAGGTTTCCATATGCTTTCACGGTTGCATTGGAAATTTGATTACACTTAGTGTTTGTTTACTTCTTAGAGTACTGTAGGAGTAGGTGTAGAATAGATTAATTTTGATAATTAGATTATTGTTTTTGGTTTTCTTCAATAAAGTATTTGCAATGACAAGCCAAGTCAAACTTGGAAACGACACTTTTTCATATGCATTCAAGGAAGTACTTTTGTCTTCTTCAACTTTCTGTGACTCAGAGGGATGATTAATTTCTTGCAATGATTAAGCTTCAATGGAGAAGGTAAGATCTCTGCATCTCAGCAACTTTCTGAATTTAATTACTTTTGTAATTTTATAAATTTATCTAATGAGAATGAGAGATGCATAATTTTTACCACTACTTTCAAAGGAAGAATTTGGAGTTGGTATGAATTTCTACCAGCTAAATCTATTTCATTCATTGAAGCAATTCACAGAGTTATTTCTTAGTGCTCATGAGAATTATAGTTACATAAGACTTGGTTTTGAATTAGAAAATCTTCATTAGAAAATCTTCATAGATACAAAGACGAGTCTCTTGATGATTTCTTTTCCAGATTTATGTTAATGTGTTGCAGGTGTCATAAGAAACACCAACTTTCTAAAAAGGACACAATTGATTGGTTTTTCCATCTTAATTCTCTCTAATACACTTGATTTGGAAAAGAATGATAAATTTGAAATTTATCTTAGTTCATCAGTCGATGTTGATTTAGGATCTAATCCTGTTAATTCCACTCAAAATAGTGAAGTTGTTGTGCATGCACAAGAATTAGGATTCTGTGATACACAATTTCTAGAACAAAAGAGTAAGGATTGCAATTCAAATCTTATGTTAAGTAATGATCCTAAAACTCTTGTTATAGATGATACAATGGAAGAAGAATTAAAGATTATGGATCCTGCAATTGGATGTGCTGATGATGATTCTATTATTGATATTACATTATCTTATTCTCGTGATCATTCAGATTCCCTCATTCAAAATGTATTATTAGATTAAATTTTTACTAATTATGCTTCTCTTGAAACTATTAATGAAAGCAATTTTATCAATATGGAAGCATTCAATATTTTACATTCTGAAACCTATTTCCCTTTGTATCCAGATATTTTTTTATGATCATATATTACAAACTAATACTATGTTATGGTCAGATTTTGATAGGATACAAAGAAAGTCTTTTAAGAGTGAGGGACATATTTATGTTCAATCTGGCTTATCTCTAAACTGCCATGAAGAGGATAATAATATTCTCACTACCATTACTCATGCATTTTCATCTATTTCATATCATGTCATTAAGGATTATGATTTAGTCTGTAATATGGAAAGGGATACAATATTTTCTCATCTTGTATTAGATATTGGTCTATTTTATTGCAACATGATGACCACATCTGGATCTAATGTCATTAATTCTAAGCTTCAGATTGAAGGACAAAATGAGGTAATTGATTTTAAGAAAACACCAAATTGTCACTTTGTTCCTTCCCAATTTATTAACGATGATATTGTTTTGAAGAATTTATTCTCCACCGAATCCCTTTCTCATTATTTCAATCATATTCCTGATAATATTCATTTTAGTTATGATCCTCATGAGATATCAGTTCTCTCTATGAATGCATTACAAACATCACATCACATCCAACATGATTTTTATGATCTAATTTTTGGTTAGTTGGAAGAATCTTTTATCAACAAGTTTCCTTCATTCTTTGTACAAAAGAAAATTGATTTGATTTGTCCTGTGATTCCATTTGAAGTATTGCTATTTCCAATACTAATACATAACTTGTTTTCTTTTGCAGGTTTCAAGTTACATAAATGGTTACATTGGAAATATCACTTCACTTTGTTTGGTGATATTCAACAAGTAGGATTTAGGGATAAGTTAGTTAAATTTGGTTTAAATTTTTGTTAATAAAGCAGTTGTGATGATACATCAGTTTCAAAACTGAAATCAAGGATTCATCAAAGGCATTCAGGGAAGTATTTTTATCTGCTTTTACTTTTCATTATTCATGCTCTTGTTTATCATTGGATTTACTTTAAAACATTCATGTTCAAGTTATATCTTCACTTTCTAAACTATAATGACTTTATCATGAAATGTTTTGAGACAACATTTTCATAAAAGTGCATAAATTTTCATTCTTTCCTGATATGAAATGGAATAAAAGAGTCTTCTTAATTTCATAACTGCACATTTTATTTTAGTTTAATATTTAGACCTCTTTGATTGTTTTCAATGAAGACCTAATTGAATCTGATGTCTCATGACTTATTAAAAAACAAAATTTAAGTCACTAATTTTTCTTTTAGTTAGTGATATAGTTGTGAGATTTTGATTTACTTTTGGTTCCACTAGTATATATGTTTGATTTTATCATTCTTACATTTTCTTTTCTTGATGGTTTGTTTCAAGTTTTTGTGATTTTCACTTTTAGAATGATAACAGGCTTATCACTCTTTTACAGTCTTGAAATCTTATCTATAAAGGAAATCTTTATAAATGTTTTCTGCTTGTTGGAAATCAAATGTTTTGATTAGTTAATCCCTGATTGTAAAAAATCAATAACAGACTGTGCTGATAATACTATTTGAATATTTTCATCATTATCCTTAGAACTTTATCTTTAACTCAACATAAACATATAAGTTTGAATTTAGTTACTTTTAAGGGAATCGGTTTCAGGAAAGAAGTTTTAATTTGTAAACATTAGTAATCTATAGATTTCTTATGCAATCCTTGCTCTTAAGGAGTATAGTCGCTTCCCCACCCATTAAATAATCTCTTATGAGATTAACATTAAACATTGCCCAATCCTTTTCTTTAACATCTCTGGAAGTGAGCTAGGAAACAAGAGGTCTTATTATAAGCGGACCTGCTCATGGTCATGCCTTCTTATGGAATGACTTTATGAAAATCTGGTCACCAAGCTAGGATATTGTCTTGTAGCCACAAAAATGGTTGCAAGACGGGGGGTCTCATCATGAGCCAGCCCGCTCATTATCTATAAGTTGGTGTGAATGACACTGTCACAACCTGATCACCAAGTCAGGACAATGGTTTCCAGTTTCTTTCCAAGGATGCAAATCTTTAACAAGGATTGATCAGCTTTGTTTATTTAATTAGTGGATGGGATAAAAGCAACTTATTGGGTTAAAAGGCATCCCTATCGGGGCTATAGACGTCAGCTGGCTGTAGGGTCCAACCTGTGGTATTGGAGTCATTTCTTGATACTATGTCTTATATGATTAGCTTGATTTCCCGAGGTTAATTCCCGGTAAAGTTCTTGATTCTTACATCTTGTGTATAATTTATTTTGAAAAATGAGTTTATCTTTAAAAATGTTTTTTGGATAATGATGAGAATGATTTGGATGTTTTAGAAGCTTTGAAGTCTGACCAATACTATATCATTCAGTGATAATACTATTCAGATTATTTGAAATTTAGCATTAGAAGGCATTTCATCTTTGTTCCTAATTTTTATGGATTTCAATATTGTAAGGGAGAGATAACTGCTTCGTCCCACCGTGTTGCCATTTGTTGTGGCCACAACAGATCCCATGTTCGGTTGAACATGGGAACCCCAATTTTAATAAATGCAAAGGTATTTGAGAAAGTGTTTCCGAAACACAAGATTCTTGAAACCTATTTCTTTGATCTTTTACCTGTACCTTTGCCTAGCTTGATTGTCATGTTTTTCTGAAAAAATTCTAAGTGTTTTTGGTCTGCGAGAAGCCTTAAATTTTGAGTAATTTGTCACTTATTTTCGCCAACCCGAAATCCAATAACCCAAAAATCGACACCCACAATTGCGGATTTCGAGAATTCATTTTTAAAGTCTTTGGTTTTAGTCGACCCGAAACCCGCAATCCGACAGGTGCGGGTTGTGGGATTCCTTTGTTAATAATTTCGGGAGATTTTCATCCTGAAACCTAAAACACGAAACCCAAAATTGCGGCTTCGGGCTTTTGGAAAATCTCTTTTACCGATGCGGGAAAAGTTTTCTATTTTTGAGATTGCTTCCATTTCCGAAACCCGCAACCCGCAAGTTTCAGGTTGCGGCTTTCAGGAATCATGAATAAACGGTGTGAAAAATAACTTGACCCCGCATCCGCGAGATTCAATCCCAACCGTTGATTTGTATTGATCCTGTGGATAAGGTTACGCTGCATGATTTGAGTAAATATTTGGATTTCCATTTTCTCTGATATTATTTGGATTGTTTCCATTTTTACTTATTTGCTTTTGATTCATTTGAGTTGATTTTTATCATTTGATTTGGTTCCATGATCTTGGTGGTTAATTTATTATGTTGTTCCCCACATACCCCACTTAGACTTGGTCTTCACTGCTCAAACTGATTATTTGAGACGATGGCTGGTTGATTACCTTCATTTTGGGATTTTGATTGATTTTATGGTTTCTTCTCTTATGATTTTGGTTATTGAATTAGTATGGTATTTGAGTTTGATGGAGTTTTATTAAACTTTTGCATTCCTAGAATCATAATGTAAATATTGTAAATAATCTTAGTCTTTGGGTTTGTTTGCTTATGTTAGTTTAATATTTTTAGTGTTTAAATTAAGCTTATTGAAATCTTTTAATATTCATGTTCATGCTTTGTCTTTCATTAACTTAGTTTGTGTATTTCATTAAATCCATATATTTAACTTATACACATTTTGATGTTATGAAAATTAAAAGAACACATGTTTTAATTTGTTTGAGTTCTTATTTCCCTAATTTCTATGAGATTTGGTTTTATGATTATTTGGAAATTAGTGAGATTAAAATTCAACATTCATGAATGCAAATTATTTTGACCATGGATAAGTCATTCATTCTCAATAAGCTAATTTGGTTTTGAAAATATAACTTATATTTTTCTATTTTACAATTTAAAAGAATTCCCATTTAATTATTGTGCAAAATGAAACATTGTTATTATTTTCTTGCTGTTCTATTCTTGGAAAATGATAATGTTAGAAACCTATTTATGGAATTTATTAACTCTCCTATATTATAGGAGTGATTATTTCCCTCTATACGTAGCTTGTTTTCCAACAATCATTTTTTTAAGAATTGAATTGTAAATGGTTATTATTTTTTACTTCTAGGTTAAGGGTTTTCAGATATGGCATTTTCCCGTTCACGTTGTAAATATTTCTAGATTTTCTTAATCTTTTATCCATTTTTATTTCCTTACTCCATTCAATATTCAAAAAATAAAAATAAAAGTTGTATTTTTCTAAGCTTCCTTAGTCTTTTTATGCATTTTTATTTTTATTTTTTGCAATGTGTGAACCCCAAACCCGAATTTCGGGTTGCGAATTTCGGGAATACATTTATTTTCTGAAACCTGAAAATTTCAGTTTGCGGATTTCGGGAACACATTAATTCTTATTTTAGCAATGTCTGAACCCAAAACCCGAAACCCAAAATTTCGAGTTGCGGGTTTTGCTTTTCCACTTTTCATCCATGCATTATTTCGGACCCTAAGTTTTTTAGGTTATAATTTTATGTAATTTTGGGTTATTTAATTTTTCACTTAGGGTTTTAATTTGGTTTTAATTTTGGTTTTGTTTTTTTGGGATTTTGATTTGATTAAATAGATTTTTCTAATTCAAATTTTCCCTCGGGACATGTGATTTTCGATTTGGTCAGGATATGATTTTTGGATTATTTTTTTTGTTTTATTCATTTGGAGAATGATTAATATGAATTATGGATTTAATTGTTAAATCAACGGCTACAATTCACCTCGAAATGAAATCAGCAACTGCCGAGTCCTAACTTCCAAGAACCATATCTTGAGATTTACAAGTCCAAATCAAGCCCGTGATAGCTGGTTGGAAAGCTAGAAGGATGAGGAATGATTTGGGAAGATTATTTTATCCAAACGATTAACTTAACCACCCCAAAAATCTGCCTGAACAATCAATTTAGGATTTGCATGAGATTTGTTCATTTTCTTTATTTTTTATTTACAAATGAATTGTTATTTGTTTTAGGTTTCTGTTATTGGATTTGGAATGATATTGTAATTTATGTTTTGGATTGTACAGGTGTGGATTTGGATTTGGAACAATCAAGATTAAGAATTACATCCCAATTTTGGAATGATAAAAACGTGCCAAGTTGAAAGCAGTGATCTTTGGACGCGATTTCAGGAGTGATGAAGATGGATCTGAAAAATCCGAGACATGGGTTTTGTGCAGAAGGTGCCCAATTAATTCGCTTGTGAGAAGAATCCTCCGAAAGTGCTCTATTTGGGATATACGTCTGGTTCTTCAAAATGGATTTTCCTAGATTTGTCTCATGGATGAATCTGGCAAATGAAACAACTCAGCTAGTTAGCTGAGGAATTTGGGGAATGGTTCTTATCTTTTTCTGTAATTTTCTCTGTATAAAACCTACCTTTAAGGATCTGGAAGAAGGAAGTGCTCAGCAGAGATGGAAATATTTCTCTTCCAGAACTGAGGAGACGTCGCCAAGGTTGATGGACTTTAAAGCTCGAATAAGCAAGGAGTTGTTTGACACACCCTGCAGACACTGTAATTTCTTACAGTTGTGTTAATACAGTAAAGTTTCCCCATATGACTTTCTTGTTCACTCTTCAAGTTTCTTTGATCAGTTTGATGATTGCTCTGAGTCTATTATCAGTAATTGTTTATTAATTTGTAAACAATTAACATTCCTAGATCTGAGATTTTGGTTTATCACTATTGATGATCTGAATGTATGAATGTGCTGAATGAGTTTATTTATGCAACATGTTTATTTATTTTTTACAAATGATATGCAGTTCATATCACAGTTCAGGTTAATTTTTCAATTAACAAAAGGAACAACAAGATAATATTGGAAGCACTAAATCTTTAAATTGTTGTCAATAATTTTTATTATCTAATAATGCTTTGAAGTAATAGGTTAACCATCTGGTTTTGCATTTCTGTTAAGCTGGTTAAATTAGCTTATTAATTTACAAACCAAATTACCCTACACACAAATCTTCCACAACTTCCACTCTGTTAGATTAGATCTGACTTAGTTTAGACTTCATTCTAGATAGGATTAACCTAAGACTTAGATCAACCTTTAGAGTTTGGATACCTTTTTCTTACATCTCTGTAGGACATATCCATTTTGGATCAAAACCACAAGTGCCAGTGGAGGCCTTTGTATCCGTGGGTGTTAACCATCCCAAACAGCTCGAGGATAGGGTAACTCTTGCGTAGGGTTAACTGAAGCCTCTGGATGGGTTTTCATCCCCTATTCTGTGCCTTGGAACCCTTTCCAGCACCTTGCAGTAACCTGCACAACTGAGGCATCAACATGCCTGAGGCACTTCTGGGATCGCTGGGGTGTCTTCTTGCACTACTGCAATGGCTGGGCCAGTCTCCGATGTGGTAGCTTGGCTGGATGCCAATGCCTTCTCCACCTCTGCTATATGAATTCCCCAATGATTTGTGTCCCTTACAATATTCGTTCCAACCAGGGGAATCATGAATCTGAGAGATATTTCTTGCTTGGCCAGTTCTTCTGCTAAGACAGTTATTTCGAAAGTGGTGACCCGGAGGCTTTCTTCCAGGTTGTGTTGATGAACAACAGCTTGGCTGATAAATTGGTGTAGATATTTTGCTATCAAGGTGTCCAGCTTCTGCACATATTCAGTTTCTGCCTGGAGCTCTATACTTAGATTAGCTAAATATTGTGCTTTATCCAGGAACTCTTCTATCCTTTGGGGCATGGATATTCGACAGCTTTCCTGTGTGGTCTGGAGAGTACACAATCTTGCACTGCTCATAAGTGTTTAAGGTTACAGTGGCCAACTTTACTCCGCAGTCTTTAGAATACTCTAGGGTGCGTATATCTGCCTTGTATTCAACAACAGACTTAAGGGGAAGGGTTATTGGGAACTCTGACTTCCCTGCTCTCCATTCGATGTGCTTTTTAATCTCCCCACTGATGCATGCATGCTTCCTCCTGATCCTGGTAGCTTCAGCATTGATTTCGATGACTTTGGTCACGACTGCTTTTAGTCTTTATACTTCCTCTGCTATGAGTTCTCGGACTCCATAGGTCTCTCTTAGTATTCCACAAGCTTGCTCGTGGAAGGGGATGATGTCTCCCATTTTGTTGTTTGCCAACTCCAATAGTTTCTCCAACGATTCATTTTCTCCTTGTAACTTCTCAATGTGCTCCTTCAGGTCATCGACCGCTTGAAGGTTGTCAAATTTATCCCATTCGAGCTCCAAATTCTTACCTTTAAGCTCTGCATTTTCTGCTTCTAATATTCTTATTTGTATTTCCAGAGCTCTCCTATCTACCTCTAATTGTTGGAGTGCTTTATTTAATTCTTCCTTTTGAGATGTTAGAGCATTATTCTTCTCGATCATCAGATTTGTGTAATTCTGCTCTTTGACTAAGGCTTCCTGAAGCTGTTGCACCTTCTCCTTTTCTTCTTCCAACCTATCACCTAGTATGTTAACATTGTCTACGGTTGCTGTAACCATGGCTACGGAGATGGATGGTAGGATCCTGGTAGCCTCTTCTGTGTTCCGCATGACCATGGTTTCCTGTGTTGTGATGATATCTGGCCGAAAAGGACTTTTCAATTTGGAACCTGTCTCTTTGACAATGGTCTTTCTCTTCTTGTTGTAAGCAAAGTTATGGCAATTAGAAACTGTGCTGCCTTTATAGGGTGTGAAAGGGACAATGGGTAGATCCCTTATGGTGGAACGCATATCCAAGTTTTGCAGGTTTGGGATTTTGGGATCAACATTTTCTTGGGATTTATTTTCTTCTTCTTCTTTCCTCTGTGCGTCTTTCTCCTGCTCCTTCCTTCTTTTGTCATCTTCTTATGGCTTAGCATTAATTTTCAGCCTAATTCTTTCTTCCTCTTCTTCTTTCCTCTTGGCCTCAACTTCGGCTGCTTGGATCCTCAAATTTTCTTCTTCTCTACGTTTATCTTCTTGGATTTTCTTTGCTTGTTCCAAGATCCTTAGTTCTTCTTCCGAGAAAGCCTTGGAGCTCGAGCTAGCCCCTCCTTTGTCCACCTGACAAATCTGTAGCTCAGCCATATTGTTGATTCCCCTATATGGTTCCTCCTATGGATCATAAAAGTTGGCATATTCACAAGGAGTGGAGAGTTCTTTGCAATGCTATGCAATTTTTCCCTGCTGATTATTCCTTTGAAAATCCCTCTCTCCGAAATGAAAGCTCCTCAATTCTTCCTAAAAACTTGTAGGACCCAACATAAAAGGGTAAGGGAGGAAAAGTGGATTTCTTGGACTTCTACAAGGTGTTACCCATCCCATCAATGAATACTTACCTTACCATTTCCTTGTGGACTATGTAATTTGTAGCATAACTTGAGAGAATTTATGGGGCTTTGGAACCTCCGTACATTCTTATGTAGGTACCTTTTGGGGAGAAATATAAATCACCATACTTTTCCAATGCTTCCATGGTGTTTTCAGATAAACAATTAGGTTCTTCATTAAATATCAACTAATAAAGAGGCATTATGAACTCCTCACAAATGAGCTTGTAATCCCTCTTGTAATTCTGGGCCCAAAAGATCTTATAGGCTATGAACACTGGACCCTTCGCTGAGCTCCACATGCATCCCAACTTGGGAAAAAGACATTTTTCCAAAATACAATCTATGAGGTACGAAGCCATATAAAATTCTGCTTTCCTTTCTACCAACCCTTCTTTAACCATTGTTATTGCTGATATCAGGCTCTCTGAGAGAATGTCATCCTAATTGAAGATTGTCCCTTTGAAGGCTACATAGTGGATGATAGGGACCGATTGTAGCATAAACATCGTCCCATCGGGTCTCCCGAAGATTCTGCTTAGCATGAGAGCGATCAGTTTGAAGGGAGGTCTCAGATTCTGGACTTCGTATTCTTCACTGTCATTTCTTCTGAATTGCTTGCCTGAAATTAACAACCTTCTTGCCATGTCTAGATTATCCATATGGATTTCTTCCAACCATGCATCATCAAGCCGCTACTGTTCTTTGGGTAGTTTGTAAGCTGTTGAGATATAAGACGGGTGAAATGACGCAAAGGCCTTTCCCGTGCTATCTGCTACTATGACTCTAGTTTCGGTGTTGGCATGCTACAACACCCATCCGATTACCTCTGAGCACGGGAAGAGTTCTGGACGTGTGGCTGCTTAGGATATACAGGAGTTCCAGATATTTTGATATAAGCATTCTTCTTCAAGGAGAGCTTCAAGGAAGTCCCTATCTTTTATCATGTGGTAGACATCACCCCAGTTTACTTCCGGAGGCGCGTTTGTAGTGCATTTGGTGTCTTGGAACGTTGTCTCTAGTCTGGTGCTTTCATCAACTGCCTTCGTTCTCCTTTTTCCACCTTTAGCCATTATGGGAATCTTGTTCAACAATTAACGTGAATAAGCATGCATGTCATGATGTTGATAATCCAATTAATGTATGTTAGATAATCTCTTTATTTCAACCAAAAACCTGCATATGTTCCCTTCATATATCAGTTTAAAACTTGTGAGACCACTAATTAAGTTACTTTTATGGTTGCTGTGGTGATTAGGGATTATGACAGCAGACGGGTAAAGGCTGGTCTAGGTACTTAAGTCCTTGGAAACCAACATTTACTGGTGCGCAAGCGCGAAAGGTGTAAATTTTGCAATAGCGGATACGTCCATGAGAAAGGGCAGGAAAGGTCTAGCGGGTGACGGTTATGTGCATCGTTTTAAAGTGCGAGAGTCTCGAGACCCTTTACATCTATGCTTAGGGTTGCTTAACAAACATCTTTTAGGTTGGGGGGAAAACTGTCGTCTGGGACCATGAAGAACAAGCTCCATTCTAATGACAGAAAAAGAGCTACTGCAGTAATGGGATGGCCTTGCGTAGAAAACTAGACCTAGACATGACCGTGATTAAGAAGGTGAGACTAGGCAGCATGATACTCTGCTTCAGGTGCACGAAGGGTCGACAATTTGTTCTAGGAAAATGTCATAGTTTAGAAAAGAACAAAACATGAAGCGACGAAATATCATTTTAAGTAGGCACATACATCCTACAGAGCTGACAAATGTACTTACTTGGAATCGAAAGGCGTGGCGCTGACTATTGTCGAGTAGTCTGTGAATCTATGCCTTCAGACGACGATGGACGCACTTGGTTGTTCGAACGAAACAAAAAAATCCTTCGGGCGATGAAAATGAAATGGAAACGGGGTTTCACCCCTATATATTTGAATTGGTACGTGTGGGCCATTAATTCGGTGGTTGCATGCCATTAAACAGGTTTTAAGCCTGCGTACGGCCGGGTCACGTCGAAAGCTTTTTAATAAATGCGAGCGTCAAATGCGGGAGGGTTATGCTAATGCTTCCGACCTACGCGGGAAGAAAAACTAAAAATGGTTCGTTGTTGCGGGGAAGTTGTGTGAAAGCTTCCACGAATAAGTCATGTATCATGGTGGACTTAAGCGAACGTTTCCGCTTTTGCAGGAAAGTTGGACAAGTTCTTCCGAAAATATGCCAAAGTTTGCGGGGCAGAAGAAAAAGACGAGTCTCTCCGAAGAACTTGTTGATGTGTTTTCGGCGTTTGCGGAAGGGTTAGATGAAACCTTCCGCTGCAGCGGAAGGATTTGACGAGTTTGTTCCGCCGCGAGCTCGTTTGAGTAAACGTTTCGCTTTTTCGGAGACTTTGTGATAACTTTTTCGCCGCGATTTGACTTGGCCTTCTCTTTTGTTGTTTCAGAAGACTTGGGATAACTCTTCCACTATTGCGGCGAAATTAGCTCAGAGCTTCCGCCGTTGTAGGCCGAAAGACCGAGTTTTACTTGGGAAAAAAGATGAAACTTAAAAATTCTAAGGCAAATTAAGATCAAAACAAACTAATTCACTGGATGCCAAGATGTTGCAAAATTTTTTAAGGCAAACATACTCAAAAAAGAGGAGGGGCCCCAATATTTTTCAAAAAATAAAAGGGGGGGCGGTTATACCAACAACAAATGGCGATTCGCTGGTGAACACACATCTCTGAAGCAAAACTCATCTGGAAACCAAGAAACCTTCAAAGTGTTGATTACATATGTACTCAGATGTCTCCGCAGTTCAGTTTCTAAGAATGCATTGATCACTCTTATCGTGATGGTGATAAAGGGAGAAATGTAGCGTTGGTTCAGTTTTCTTCAAAACTCTCTAGGGGCCGAATTGTGGGATTAAGAGAAAACTGTCCTTTTAGAAGTTTAAATAGTATAGGACTCCACAAGATCGTGACAAAATCTCACAGGGACATCCATTTGTTCCTCATTCCCATGATTTTACATCCTTTTGGATGTTTCTTTTAGCCATTTTGAGCCTTCCAAAAATAAGTTTATCATGCTTTCTATGTTTCGATATCAGTTCTTCAATCCAAAATGTCCTTTTGTGTGAACAGAAGATTAGATTTCATGATTCACGGTCGGAGAAGAATTTTTGTTGGGCTGATTTATTAGATGGCTCCCTTCAGCTTTCTTGAGTTCACTTTAATTTTTCGACCATGCTTTAATTGAGGCGAGAACTTATGGAAACCAGACTCTTTGAGATATGCCTTTTGGCTTTGCTTGCAGCATGGGATCATTTAAATACCATGTACCTGTAAGAAATGTTTCCTTTCCATGGGTCCTGCCATACTTAACTTCTTGAGACAATCATTGATTTTAAAGTAAAAAGGCCCTAAGATAGTTAAAAGGAAATACAGGATCGTAGCTATTTGACAGGGGTTATTTTGACCAATAAGAAAAAGGATCACTGCATTCTAGGAGACTGGTCATTAAAGACAAAGTTACAAATATGCATATCTTTATTGATGGGTTTCTTATGACCATCTTACTGAGTTCTCTGGAGTCTTTTCATTCAGCTACACCATAGTTGCATTTTGGTTTTATTTCAAGTGACGAACCTAACAAACTTAATCAAAACGAAGCAAAACATAAAAGAAAATGGGTCAAACTGACTAGTAAACCAAGGTAATCAAAGCAAAAGAAAAGAAAAGACAAATCAAAATAAAGAAGCAGAGCTTTATTTATGTACAAGAACCTTTCAGAAATCACGCAAAGTATTGCTTTAGGGCGAGACCATTGAGAGGGAGGTTTAGTTCCTCTCCTTGTAAGTCTTTTACCTTATAAGTTGATGGACCAATTGTTTCAGAAATTTAAGGGGAAGGGTTGTTGGGAACTCTGACTTCCCTGCTCTCCATTCGATGTGCTTTTTAATCTCCCCACTGATGCATGCATGATTCCTCCTGATCCTGGTAGCTTCAGCATTGATTTTGATGACTTTGGTCACGACTGCTTTTAGTCTTTATACTTCCTCTGCTATGAGTTCTCGGACTCCATAGGTCTCTCTTAGTATTCCACAAGCTTGCTCGTGGAAGGGGATGATGTATCCCGTTTTGTTGTTTGCCAACTCCAATAGTTTCTCCAACGATTCATTTTCTCCTTGTAACTTCTCAATGTGCTCCTTCAGGTCATCGACCTCTTGAAGGTTGTCAAATTTATCCCATTCGAGCTCCAAATTCTGCATTTTCTGCTTCTAATATTATTATTTGTATTGCCAGAGCTCTCCTATCTACCTCCAATTGTTGGAGTGCTTTATTTAATTCTTCCTTTTGAGATGTTAGAGCATTATTCTTCTCGATCATCAGATTTGTGTAATTCTGCTCTTTGACTAAGGCTTCCTGAAGCTGTTGCACCTTCTCTTTTTCTTCTTCCAACCTATCACCTAGTATGTTAACATTTTCTACGGTTGCTGTAACCATGGCTACGGAGATGGATGGTAGGATCCTGGTAGCCTCTTCTGTGTTCCGCATGACCGTGGTTTCCTGTGTTGTGATGATGTCTGGCTGAAAAGGCCTTTTCAATTTGGAACCTGTCTCTTTGACAATGGTCTTTCTCTTCTTGTTGTAAGCAAAGTTATGGCAATTAGAAACTATGCTGCCTTTATAGGGTGTGAAAGGGACAATGGGTAGATCCCTTATGGTGGAACGCATATCCAAGTTTTGCAGGTCTGGGATTTTGGGATCAACATCTTCTTGGGATTTCTTTTCTTCTTCTTCTTTCCTCTGTGCGTCTTTCTCCTGCTCCTTCCTTCTTTTGTCATCTTCTTATGGCTTAGCATTAATTTCCAACCTAATTCTTTCTTCCTCTTCTTCTTTCCTCTTGGCCTCAACTTCGGCTGCTTGGATCCTCGAATTTTCTTCTTCTCTACGTTTATCTTCTTGGATTTTCTTTGCTTGTTCCAAGAGCCTTAGTTCTTCTTCTGAGAAAGCCTTGGAGCTCGAGCTAGCCCCTCCTTTTTCCACCTGACAAATCTGTAGCTCAGCCATATTGTTGATTCCCCTATATGGTTCCTCCTGTGGATCATAAAAGTTGGCATATTCACAAGGAGTGGAGAGTTCTTTGCAATGCTATGCAATTTTTCCCTGCTGATTATTGCTGTGAAAATCCCTCTCTCCGAAATGAAAGCTCATCAATTCTTCCTAAAAACTTGTAGGACCCAACATAAAAGGGTAAGGGAGGAAAAGTGGATTTCTTGGCCTTCTACAAGGTGTTACCCATCCCATCAATGAATACTTACCTTACCATTTCCTTGTGGACTATGTAATTTGTAGCATAACTTGAGAGAATTTATGGGGCTTTGGAACCTCCGTACATTCTTATGTAGGTACCTTCTAGGGAGAAATATAAATCGCCATACTTTTCCAAGGCTTCCATGGTGTTTTCAGATAAACAATTAGGTTCTTCATTAGATATAAACTAATAAAGAGGCATTATGAACTCCTCACAAATGAGCTTGTAATCCCTCTTGTAATTATGAACCCAAAAGATCTTATAGGCTATGAACACTGGACCCTCCGCTGAGCTCCACATGCATCCCAACTTGGGAAAAAGACATTTTGCCACAATACAATCTATGAGGTACAAAGCCATATAAAATTCTGCTTTCCTTTCTACCAACCCTTCTTTAGCCATTGTTATTGCTAATATCAGGATCTGTGAGAGAATGTCATCCTAATTGAAGATTGTCCCTTTGAAGGCTACATAGTGGATGATAGGGACCGATTGTAGCATAAACATCGTCCCATCGGGTCTCCCGAAGATTCTGCTTAGCATGAGAGCGACCAGTCTGAAGGGAGGTCTCAGATTCTGGACTTTGTATTCTTCACTGTATGGGAAAATGTCATAGTTTAGAAAAGAACAAAACATGAAGCGACGAAATATCATTTTAAGTAGGCACATACATCCTACAGAGCCGACGAATGTACTTACTTGGAATCGAAAGGCGTGGCACCGACTATTGTCGAGTAGTCTGTGAATCTATGCCTTCAGACGACGATGGACGCACTTGGTTGTTCGAATGAAACAAAAAAAATCCTTTGGGCGATGAAAACAAATGAAATGGCAATGGGGTTTCACCCCTATATATTTGAATTGGTACGTGTCGGCCATTAATTCGGTGGTTGCATGCCATTAAACAGGTTTTAAGCCTGCGTACGGCCGGGTCACGTCGAAAGCTTTTTAATAAATGTGACCGTCAAACGCGGGAGGGTTATGCTAATGCTTCCGACCTACGTGGGAAGAAAAACTAAAAATGGTTCGTTGTTGCGGGGAAGTTGTGTGAAAGCTTCCATGAATAAGTCATGTATCGCGGTGGACTTAAGCGAACGTTTCCGCTTTTGCGGGAAAGTTGGACAAGTTCTTCCGAAAATATGCCAAAGTTTGCGGGGCAGAAGAAAAAGACGAGTCTCTCCGAAGAACTTGTTGATGCGTTTTCGGCGTTTGCGGAAGGGTTAGATGAAACCTTCCGCTGCAGTGGAAGGATTTGACGAGTTTGTTCCGCCGCGAGCTCGTTTGAGTAAACGTTTCGCTTTTTCAGAGACTTTGTGATAACTTTTCCACCGCGATTTGACTTGGCCTTCTCTTTTGTTGTTTCGGAAGACTTGGGATAAATCTTCCACTATTGCAGCAAAATTAGCTCAGAGCTTCCGCCGTTGCAGGCCGAAAGACCGAGTTTTACTTGGGAAAAAAGATGAAACTTAAAAATTCTAAGGCAAATTAAGATCAAAACAAACTAATTCATTGGATGCCAAGATGTTGCAAAACTTTTTAAGGCAAACATACTCAAAAAAGAGGAGGGGCCCTTATATTTTTCAAAAAATAAAAGGGGGGGCGGTTATACCAACAAAAAATGGCGATTTGCTGGTGAACACACATCTCTGAATCAAAACTCATCTGGAAACCAAGAAACCTTCAAAGTGTTGATTACATATGTACTCAGATGTCTCCGCAGTTCAGTTTCGAAGAATGCATTGATCACTCTTATCATGATGGTGATAAAGGGAGAAATGTAGCGTTGGTTCAGTTTTCTTCAAAACTCTCTAGGGGCCGAATTGTGGGATTAAGAGAAAACTGTCCTTTTAGAAGTTTAAATAGTATAGGACTCCACAAGATCGTGAGAAAATCTCACAGGGACATCCGTTTGTTCCTCATTCCCATGATTTTACATGCTTTTGGATGTTTCTTTTAGCCATTTTGAGCCTTCCAAAAATAAGTTTATCATGCTTTCTATGTTTCGATATCAGTTCTTCAATCCAAAATGTCCTTTTGTGTGAACAGAAGATTAGATTTCATGATTCACGGTCGGAGAAGAATTTTTGTTGGGCTGATTTATTAGATGGCTCCCTTCAGCTTTCTTGAGTTCACTTTAATTTCTCGACCATGCTTTAATTGAGGCGAGAATTTATGGAAACCAGACTCTTTGAGATATGCCTTTTGGCTTTGCTTGCAGCATGGGATCATTTAAATACCATGTACCTGTAAGACATGTTTCCTTTCCATGGGTCCTGCCATACTTAACTTCTTGAGACAACCATTGATTTTAAAGTAAAAAGGCCCTAAGATAGTTAAAAGGAAATACAGGATCGTAGCTATTTGACAGGGGTTATTTTGACCAATAAGAAAAAGGATCATTGCATTCCAGGAGACTGATCATTAAAGACAAAGTTACAAATATGCATATCTTTATTGATGGGTTTCTTATGACCATCTTACTGAGTTCTCTGGAGTCTTTTCATTCAGCTACACCATAGTTGTAGTTTGGTTTTATTTCAAGTGACGAACCTAACAAACTTAATCAAAACGAAGCAAAACATAAAAGAAAATGGGTCAAACTGATTAGTAAACCAAGGTAATCAAAGCAAAAGAAAAAAAAAGACAAATCAAAATAAAGAAGCAGAGCTTTATTTATGTACAAGAACCTTTCAGAAATCACGCAAAGTATTGCTTTAGGGCGAGACCATTGAGGGGGAGGTTCAGTTCCTCTCCTTGTAAGTATTTTACCTTATAAGTTGATGGACCAATTTTTTTAGAAATTTGATAGGGGCCGAGCCATAAGTGCTGGAACTTCGTGTGCATTCCCTTACCATCGTGTTGGTGGTCCCATTTGAGGACCAAGTCTCCTACTTCGAAAGTTCTTTTCCTGGATTTTCTTTTATCAAACCATTGTTTGACTACGTCTTGATGATGATGAAACCATTCCTTGGCCTTTTCCCGTGACTCTTCTAGTTTCATTAGGGTATCAATCCTGGACTGTAAGGCTTGATTGCTAGTACCTAGGGAGGATTGGGCCAAATTCAAGGATGGGAGTAATATATTCGGAGGGAGAATGGCTTCTTTTCCATATACTAGGTTGAAAGGAGAAGCTCTTAAGGAATTATTGGGTGTTACCCTGTCTGCCCATAGGGTGTGAGGGAGGGCTGTGTGCCAGCTCTTTTGATTTTCAATCACGGTATTTTTTAGGATTTAGATGATATTTTTATTGGTTGACTCAGCTAAACCATTTCCCTGAGGGTATTAATTGGCTGAATAATGTAATTTGATTCCCCTTTCATATGTGAATTCATTAATCTTTATTGATGAAAAGTAAGGAACATTATCAAAAACTAAAGAAATTGGAACCCCAAACCCGGTTATGATGTTCTCTTCCAAAACATTTATGACCGTATCCTTGTTAGATTTCCGTAGGGGAATAGCTTCTGCCCATCTTGTAAAATAATCTGTAGTGGTCAGAATGTACTGGTGCTGCAGCGAAGAATTTGGGTTTATTTCCCCAATTATATCTATGCCCCATTGCTCGAATGGTTCAGTAATGATAACCGACTGCAAAGGGATTGCTGCTTTAGGTAGCTTTCCAGTGCTTCTTTGGCATACATCACAATTTTTGACATAGGCATGGGAATATCTGAAGTGAGTAGGCCAATAATACCCTGCTCTAAGAATCTTGTGGGTTGTGGTGTCTCCGGAATAATGTCCTTTGGCAGGTTCATCATGTAGTTCTTTGACCACGCTAACAACATCTTCCTTTTCTAAACATCTGAGATAAATGTCATTGTAATTCTTTCTGAAGAGTACTCCTTCAATGATCTGATAGGCTGCTGATTTAAGACGGAGGGCTCTCCTTTGCTTCAGACTCCAATGCTCTGGTAAGTAACCTGACTGTAAGTAATGTACTAGGTCTCTATACTAAGACTCTGGGGCTGTGAAAATTGGACATACGTCTATCACATTCAGCTCGGATTCATTCCTCCAATTGAGCTCTTTGTCAGTTTGGCTTTGAGTGAGTAGCTTGCATAGGCCTTGAACTTTAATAATGCTAGCTAGCTTGAATTCTAAGTCGTACTCCTGGAGAGCAGTGACCCAATTCCCTCTTCTTTATCCCAACTCCTTTTGGACGAAAAGAGTCCTGACAGCAGGATGAGGGACTATGACTTTTGTCCTATTTTTTAGAATATACGGCCTGAATTGTTTTACTTCTTTGAAGATTGCATATGCTTGTTTATCTACCACATGATAGTTTAGTTCAGCGCCTTGCAGACCAGTGCTCATAAAAGAGATTGGATATTCATCTCCTGATTCCGTCTTCTGAGTAAGCACAGCTGCAAGAGAGTCATCATAAGCGAATGCATACATTATAAAATCTTTATCAAAATATGGACTTCTTAAAGATGGTGCCTTGGCTATAGCATCTTTGATCTCTTTGAATGTGACCTTTTCCAAGTCTGTCCATTTAAATTGTACATTCTGTTTAACCATCTGTTGCAACGGTTTAACGATCTGGGCGAAGTCAGGCACAAACCTTCGGACAAAATTTATGGTCCCCATAAATGATTGCATGGACTTCTTGCTGTGGGGCATGGGAATCTTATTGATAACCTGAATCCTTTCCTGATCTATTGAGATTCCTTCTTTGGAGATGATATGCTCGAGAAGATTTCTTTCAAGAACAACAAAAATGCTTTTCTTAGGGTTTAGAGAACTACCGAACTTCCTACAATGGTCAAAGATTTGTTTTAGGTGAGAGACGTGGTCTTCCCTTTTATTGGAAAAGACTGTCACATCGTCCAAGTAGACTACTGCACATTGACCTCCTAGTCCCCGGAAAGCAATGTCCATGGCTCGCTGAAAAGTAGCTCCTGCATTAATTAAGCCAAAAGGCATTCTTCGGTATGCGAAGGTTCCCCGCTTTGTGCGAAACGTGGTTTTGAGTCGGTCTTCCTCCGCTACTAGCACTTGGTTATAACTAGAAAAACCATCTAGTAGGGAAAAGAGTTATGATCCTCATACCATTTGCAATATCTGTTCCATCGGGGGCACCGGATAGTTGTCTTTATCGGAAGCTCTATTCAAGTTCCAGAAATCTATGCACAGCTTGATTTCTCCCGATTTCTTCCGCACAGGGACTAGATTAGCCACCCATTCAGAATGTCAGACTTTGAAAATGATTTTGGCTTCCAACAATTTTTTTAGTTCCTTCTAAATTAGAGGCTCAAGAGTTGGATGCATTCTCCTTAGCTGTTGCTGAAAAGATTTGACTCCTTCTTTCATAGGTATTACGTGTTGAATGATATGGGTGTCATATGTCTTCAAATCGTCATAGGTCCAAGCGAACACATCTTTATATTGCTGAAAAAGTTTAATGAATCTACTTCTTTCCGCCGGCATACAACATTTTCCCCAATTGACATACTTTGGTTCAGCTTCTGTGCCCAAATTTATCAACTTGTATTGCAGGGCCGAGCTGTGGGTTTTGGCATTCACAGGTCTCTTGAATTTGTTTTGCAAATCGAAGAGGGCCTCTAGCGTTCTCACTCCTTTGGGCATAAAGTTGCCTTGCACTGCATCTTTATTTTGTAGATCTGAGTCATGCTTTTCTTCCTCTATGATGGCTTCTTGAAAAGCATCTTCATTGGTTAAGAAACTAATGATCTGTTCATCATCATCAAATACTTTGAAATTTGTAATGTTTTCTGGCACATAAGGCCTGAAAATTAATTCAATAGAACATTTATTATTAGTGGGTACTAATCTGGAAGCAAAAGTAGCTAACAAATCAGCTGCAACGTTTTGTAATCTTGGGACATAATTAATGTTAAAAGCATCAAAACACAAGATTAAATTCCAGATTTCTGCTTGATAGCCTCTTAAATGCGGTGAAAGACAATGAATCGTATTTCTTATTTGCCTAACAACAATTTGAGAATCACTAAAGACTTTCAAAAACTTAACATTAAGACCAGTGGATTTCATCAAGCCTTGAATGAGAGCTTCATATTCTGCGGTATTATTAGTACATTCAAACTCTAACCTACATGATAAAAAAAAATTATTTCTATCAGGATCAATTAAAATGAAATCAGCTCCGGATCCTTCCTGTGTCTTGGAGCCATCGAAGTAAAGGGTCCAAAAAATGTTTTCTTTTCTAGCTAAATTAGTTTGATTTTTGTCAAAGTTAGTGACTAAGTCTACTATATTACAGTCAATATCATCAGCATGTGAAAACTGAAGGAGACCAGGCTATCTATCTGAAATATGGCTAACTTTTTCTGATTTGTAGTTTCTAGGTTCAATTTCCAAAAAGTAATTTCCTAAAACTGAAGACGAAAAGGCTACAGCTTCATTTTTTCCATCCAGCTTAGTAACATTTTGTTTCATATGTGGCTCCCTCAATATCTTGATTTGATTCTGATGATTTTGATATGGCAGCCACAGATGAGACCAATCTGTTGCAAAATAGCCATTAAGTTTCGCAGACCAGTCCCTACTCAAGATTAGACCATACGCCTCGAGAATATCAACCACCATTATATCAATGAATTGACACACTCTGGGATCGGATGACAATCTAATGAGTACATCTTTTAATTCACCAATAACCTTAACAACAGTCCTATCCAGTTGGATGATTTGAGATGAGGACGGGATAGGATGTCCATTAATCCTTTTGCAAATTGACAAAGGCATGACATTCGAACTAGCACCCGAGTCTACCAAACAGTTCTGCACATTGTGATTAAAAATCTCAAAGGTTAAGAGGAAAGGAAGAGTTTGAGATTTCGATTTTCCGCTAATACTTGCTTCGTTAATTTCTGGGTTTTCCTTAGTGTTTTCTACTGGGACAGCTGTTTGCGGATCTAAGGCTTCCATCAACTTATTCCTTTGTTGTGGTAAGCTACACATTTCGAAAATGGAAATATTAGCTTTTGTTTTTTTATATCCTCGATTATATCATAGCTCATGTCGCATCCTTTCATAGTTGTAGATTGATTTTCTGCTTTGTTTGAAGGAGCTTGGGACTGTTTAGTTCTTTCCGAGTTCGGTTCCTTAGTCACTATAGGGGCAACCACCGAGATTGTTTTGGGTTGGGGAGGAATAACAGATATATGTCATCTCGGTATATGGCTAGACCTAGATTTAGGTGGTTCTATTGCTGGTTCGATCACTGGGCCTTTACTCCTGGTGGTGATGTTAACAGATGCTGTTTGTATTTCGTCTGCAAACTCTTCACAAGACAGTTCCTGGATAGGGGTCCAATCCCAAAGAATCATTGTAGTATCGGGAGTTGGTTCTTCACTGTCAAGAGTTTGTTCTTGTTGAGGGTTCGTTTGCTCAGGAACTTGCGCATCTAACATCTGGTTCATTACTAAGCTCATTGAATTGATCCACTGTAGCTTTTTTCTGAGTGTTGTTCTTGGTGAAAAGTGCAGAAGTGGTCCATCCCTATTTCATTCAAATTTAAAACAGCAGAATTATTGACTGGTGGGGTTGGCTATCCATTGTCTTCTTTCTTTTTATAGAAGGGTTTAAACGGAGGCCTCGAAGAGCTTGCTATTTTGTCCTTTTCTAGATCTACAATCTTGTTAGAGAGTTTCTGCATCATTTTTATGACATTTTCTAAATCTGGTGCAGGTTCTTCTTTATCCCTAGTTAACAGAAAAGGTTTCTTAACAGCCGTTGGCTTTCCACCTTCTTGGCTTCTTCAAAATTTTCTGTCATGGTAGGTTTTTTTGTTCTCTTGACGAACGTTGCAAGTGGGGATTTAAGAGTTGTTGTATAATATTCTACTAAGCATTCCTCAGCAGGCTTTGTTGTGTCACTGAAATTATTTAACAACGTTGTGAATCTCTGGTTAAACTCTTGAACTTTCTCATTCTTTTCCATTCTCATAGACAATAATTCTTTCATGAGAGTAGCTACGGTTTTCTGATTGCCATATTTTTTAAGAAAGCATTTCTCAAAATCTTCCCAACTCGTTATCGAACCAGCTTGCAAACTAAAATACCAGGAAGATACTTTGGGTTTGAAAGTATAAGGAAAAAGACGACAGACCACATCCTTGTGCTCCACATTTAAAAGATTTAGAGCTAAATATAAACTTTTAAGGTGGTCTTCAGCAGAAATTCCCTTGCTAGGGTCATACTTAGGCAAAACCTTTTCTGGGTTCTTAGGAAAATCATGGAATGGTCCGACTACCTTTAAGGCCCCTCTGGATCTCCATGCAGGTACGACCATGGCTCTCGGGGGAGAGCATGGTGGTGAGTGCGGTGGTGAGTTAAGGGGAGTATCCTTTGGAGTGTGCTGCTCTGGACCTGTGGGGGTCTTTGGTCTAACTTCGTCGAAAGGTTCAGTGATCTCTTCTAGAGATAAATCTAACAATTCTTCTAGACTTTGAACAAGAACGAAATCTCTTGTGCACTGAGGATTTTTTTGAGGGGCTCTGGTTCTGGGTAACAACGGAACTGTGGTTAGTCCTCCAAGGCTTCTCACATATGAGTGAGTATGTCTCCTGAATTGATTTACTTCTTCAAAAGGGACATCATACACTACTTCTGATTGTTTTGTTTCAGGGTTAGGATCTTCTTGATTTCTTGATTCTAGATCTGGAAATTCTGGAAAGACTATTGCGGATGGGTTTTCAATGGAAATTTTGCTAACAAAAGAATCTTTTCCGCTAGCCATGCACTGGTGGCCCTCCTTCTAGTGCCAAAAACTGTTAATGCCTCGAATATCGCTGCATCAATCAGCAAGGGATTCTCCCCAGTAAGCAATCCCAACTAGACCACTCACCGTTTGGTTTGGAGAATCCGTCCGGTTAACAGTTCCGGCTACCGTGGGTTCTAAAGATTTGCTTGTTTTACCAGTTGCGGCTCGATCCACCGGCTATATATTTTGTATTAAAAATGATATGCAAGTCCCTATATTAAATGCATGCGGGGAAACAAATCTATGCTAATATGATTTAATCTAAATTACCTATCCTTATAAGGAGAAAATTTAAAGAATGGGCAACAAACTGGAAAATACACCAAATAATTCCATAGATAGCTATTAAATTGAAAGGAGCATTTACAGCAGAAATAAAGATCATCCAAGATAGCTCAGATTAATATAAGCATGCAATTACCCATTTAACACAGAAATTTTGCAAAAGAATATGAAACCATTGATAGCACATAATTAATTCTTAACATCTAGGAAAGATCTCACAGGAAATGTATGAAAAGTGCAGAAATAGTTCAGTAGTTAATCAACAAGACTCCATGCAAAAAGTTGTGCCAGCTTCCACATGCCAAAACAATTTTCCATTGATGTAGCAGAAATAGTTCCTTTACAAGACATAAAAGAATTTCACCTACCAAAATTCCCCATTCTCTCCTTCTAATCAACTATATATAACTCTACAAAATGTGCCCAAAGTTGCCAACTGTACCCTAACCGTTTATATTCCCCTAATTTGTCTTGTAGTGCTGAATATTACATAAGAGAAATATCTCAAATATTTTGCAACAATGGGAGTTAAACATTACAAGTCATTTAATATTCCAAAGGAATATACAAAAATAAACATTCATGAGGCACGCTGGCGGACACAAGCTATCCCTGAGACGGCTCCTTTGGGGCCTGAGGTGCTTCTGGGATTGTTGGGGTTTCTTCTTGCACTACTGCAATGGCTGGGTCAGTCTCCGATGTGGTAGCTTGGATAGCTTCCAATTCCTTCTCCACCTCTTCTATATGAATTCCCCAGTGATTTGTGTCCCTTACAATATTCGTTCCAACCAGGGGACGCATGAATCTGAGATATATTTCTTGCTTGGCAAGTTCTTCTGCTAAGACGATTATTTTGGCTGTGGTGACCCGGAGGCTTTCTTCTAATAAGTGTTGATGAACAATAGCTTGGATGATATATTGGTGTAGATATTTTGCTGTCAAGGTGTCCAGCTTCTGCACATATTCAGTTTCTTCCTGGAGCTTTATACTTAGATTAGCTAAATACTGTGCTTTATTCGGGAACTCTTCTATCCTTTGGGGCATGGCTATTTGGTAGCTTTCCTGTGTGGTCCAGATTTGAGAGTACACAGTCTTGCATTGCTCATAAGTGGTTGAGGTTATGGTGGCCAACTTTACTCCACAGTCTTTAGAATAGTATAGGGTGCATATATCTGCCTTGTATTCAACAACAGACTTAAGGGGAAGGGTTGTTGGGAACTCTGACTTCCCTTCTCTCCATTCGATGTGCTTTTTCATCTCCCCACTGATGCATGCGTGCTTCCTCCTGATCCTGGTGGCTTCAACATTGATTTCCTTGACATTGGTCATGACTGCTTTTAGTCTGTATACTTCCGCTGCTATGAGTTCTGGGACTCCATAGGTCTCTCTTAGTATTCCACAAGCTTGCTCATGGAAGGGGCTGATGTCTCCCGTTTTGTTGTTTTCCAACTCCAATCGTTGCTCCAACGATTCATTTTCTCCTTGTAACTTCTCAATGTGCTCCTTCAGGTCATCGATCTCTTGAAGGTTGTCAAATTTATCCGATTCGAGCTCCAAATTCTTACCTTTAAGCTCTGCATTTTCTGCTTCTAATATTCTTATTTGTATTTCCATAGCTCTCCTATCTACCTCCAATTGTTGGAGTGCTTTATTTAATTCTTCCTTTTGAGATGTTAGAGCATTATTCTTCTCGATCATCAGATTTGTGTAATTCAGCTCTTTGACTAAGGCTTCCTGAAGCTACTGCGCCTTCTCCTTTTCTTCATCCAACCTATCACCCAGTATGTTAACATTGTCTGCGGTTGTTGTAACCATGGCTACGGAGATGGATGCTAGGAGCCTGGCAGCCTCTTCTGTGCTCCGCATGACCGTGGTTTCCTGTGTGGTGATGATGTCTGTCCGAAAAGGCCTTTTCAATTTGGAACTTTGACAATGGTCTTTCTCTTCTTGTTGTAAGCAAAGTTCTGTCAATTAGAAACTGTGCTGCCTTTATAGGGTGTGAAAGGGACAATGGGTAGATCCCTTATGTGGGAAACCATATCCAAGTTTTGCAGGTCTGGGATTTTGGGATCAACATCTTCTTGGGATTTCTTTTCTTCTTCTTCTTTCCTCCGTGCCTTTTCTTGCTGCTCCTTCCTTCTTTTTTCATCTTCTTCCTGCTTAGCATTAATTTCCAGCCTAATTCTTTCTTCCGCTTCTTCTTTCCTCTTGGCCTCGGCTTCGGCTGCTTGGATCCTCAAATTTTCTTCTGCTCTACATTTATCTTCTTGGATTTTCTTTGCTTGTTCCAAGAGCCTTACTTCTTCTTCCGAGAAATCCTTGGAGCTCGAGCTGGCCCCTCCTTTGTCCTCCTGAAAAATCTATAGCTCAGCCATATTGCTGATTGCCCTATATGGTTCCTCCTGTGGATCATAAAAGTTGGCATATTCACAGGGAGTGGGGAGTTCTTTGCAATGCTATGCAATTTTTCCCTGCCGATCATTCCTATGAAAAATCCTCTTTTCGAAATGAAAGCTCCTCAATTCTGCAACAAATTCTTTCATAGTTGCAATTCCTGAAAACTTGTAGGACCCAACATAAAAGGGTAAGGGGGGAAAAGTGGCTTTCTTGGCCTTATACAAGGTGTTACCCATCCCATCAATGAATACTTGCCTTACCATTTCCTTGTGGACTATGTAATCTGTAGCATACCTTGGGAGAATATATGGGGCTTTGGAACCTCCGTACATTCTTATGTAGGTACCTTCTGGGGAGAAATAGAAATCGCCATACTTTTCCAAGGCTTCCATGGCATTTTCAGATAAACAATTAGGTTCTTCATTAAATATCAACTGATAAAGGGGCATTATGAACTCCTCGCAAATGAGCTTGTAATCCCTCTTGTAATTCTGAGCCCAAAAGATCTTGTAGGCTATGAACACTGGACCCTTCGCTGAGATCCACATGCATCCCAACTTGGGAAAAATACATTTTTCCACGATACAATCTATGAGGTATGAAGCCATATAAAATTATGCTTTCCTTTCTACCAACCCTTCTTTATCCATTGTTATTGTTGATGTCAGGCTGTCTAAGAGAATGTTAGCCCAATTGAAGATTGTCCCTTTGAAGGCTACATAGTGGATGATAGGGACCCATTGTAGCATAAACATCATCCCATCGGGTCTCCCGAAGATTTTGCTTAGCATGAGAGCGATCAGTTTGAAGGGAGGCCTCAGATTCTGGACTTCGTATTCTTCACTGTCTTTTCTTCTGAATTGCTTGCCTGAAATTAACAACCTTCTTGCCATGTCTAGATTATCCATATGGATTTCTTCCAACCACACATCGTCGAGCTGCTGTTGTGCTTTGGGTAGTTTGTAAGATGCTGAGATATAAGACGGGTGAAACGATGCAAAGGCCTTTCCCATGCTATCTGCTATGACTCTAGTTTCGGTGTTGGCATGCTACAACACCCATCCGATTACCTCCGAGCATGGGAAGAGTTCTGTACGTGTGGCTGCTTTGGATATACAGGAGTTCTGGATATTTTGATATAAGCATTCTTCTTCAAGGAGAGCTTCAGGGAAGTCCTGATCTCTTATCATGCAGTAGACATCACCCCAGTTTACTTTTGGAGGCACATTTGTAGTGCATTTGGTGTCTTGGAATGTTGTCTCCAGTCTGGTGCTTTCATCGACCGCCTTCATTTTGCTTTTGCCACCTTTAGCCATTATGGGAATCATGTTCAACAATTAATGTGAATAAGCATGCATGTCATGATGTTGATAATCCAACTAATGTCTGTTAGATAATCTCTTTATTTAAACCAAAACTCCTGCAAATTATCAGTTTAAAACTTGTGAGACCACTAATTAAGTTACTTTTAAGGTTGCTGTGGTGATTAGGGATTATGACAGCAGACAGGTAAAGGCTAGTCTAGGTACTTAAGTCCTTGGAAACCAACATTTATTGGTGCGCAAGCGCGGAAGGTGTAAATTTTGCAAGCGGAGATGTCCATGAGAAAGGGAAGGAAAGGTCTAGCAGGTGACGGGTATGTGCATCGTTTTAAAGTGTGAGAGTCTTGAGACCCTTTACGTCTATGCTTAGGGTTGCTTAACAAATGTCTTTTAGGTTGGGGGGGAAACTGTCGTCCGGGACCATGAAGAACAAGCTCCATTCTAATGACAGAAAAAGAGCTACTGTAGCAACGGGACGGCCTTGCATGGAAAAATGGACCTAGACATGACCGTGATTAAGAAGGTGAGACTAGGCAACATGATACTCTGCGTCAGGTGCACGAAGGGTTGACAATTTCTTCTGGGAAAACATCATAGTTTAGAAAAGAACAAAAAATGAAGCGACGAAATATCATTTTAAGTAGGCACATACATCCTATAGAGCCGACGAATGTACTTACTTGGAATCGAAAGGCTTGGTGCTGACTATTGTCAAGTAGTCTGTGAATCTATGCCTTCATACGATGATGGACGCACTTGGTTGTTCGAACGGAACGAAAAAAATCCTTCGGGTGATGAAAACAAATGAAATGGCAACGGGGTTTCACCCATATATATTTGAATTGGTACGTGTGGGCCATTAATTTGGTGGTTGCATGCCATTAAACAGGTTTTAAGCCTGCGTACGGCCGGGTCACGTCGAAACCTTTTCAATAAATGTGATCCTCAAACGTGGGAGGGTTATGCTAACGCTTCCGACCTACGCAGGAAGAAAAGCTAAAAATGGTTCACTGTTGTGGGGAAGTTGTGTGAAAGCTTCTGCGAATAAGTCATGTATCGCGGCGGACTTAAGCGAACGTTTCTACTTTCATGGGAAAGTTGGCCAAGTTCTACCGAAAATATGCCAAAGTTTGCGGGGTGGAAGGAAAACATGAGTATCTCCGAAGAACTTGTTGATGCGTTTCTGGCATTTGCGGAAGGGTTAGATTAAAGCTTCCGCTGTAGCGGAAGGATTTGACGAGTTTGTTCCGCCGTGAGCTCGTTTCAGTAAACGTTTTGCTTTTTCGGAGACTTTGTGATAACTTTTCCACTGCGATTTGACTTGGCCTTCTCTTTCGTTGTTTCGAAAGACTTGGGATATCTCTTCCGCTATTGAGGCGAAATTAGCTCAGAGCTTCCGCCGTTGCGGGCCGAAAGACCGAGTTTTACTTGGGCAAAAAGACGAAACATAAAAATTCTAAGGCAAATTAAGATCAAAACAAACTAAGTCACTGGATGCCAAGATGTTGCAAAACTTTTTAAGGCAACCATACTCAAAAAAGAGGAGGGGCCCCAATATTTTTCAAAAAATAAAAGGGGGGGGGTTGTACCAACAACAAAGCCTTTATTTGTTACCAGCTGTCATAGTCATAAAAAAAGTAAGGTGATTGGTGCATGTGTCTTGATTTATGGTCTCTCAACAAATTAACCATCAAAGATAAATTCCCCATTCCTATCATTTATGATCTCTTAGATGAATTGCATGGCACCAAATTATTCACCAAACATCGTACTTTAGGATACCATCAAATCCAGATGAAAGAGGAAGATATACCCAAAACTACTTTCCTCACTCATGATGGTCATTATGTGTTCTTGGCCATGCCCTTCTGTCTATACAATGGCCCCTCCACATTTTATAACCTTATGAATAAGATTTTCAACCCCTTCCTACACAATTTTGTCTTGTTTTTCTTCGATGATATCTTGGCCTACATATCCTCATGGGAGAGCCACCTCCAACACGTTTCTCATATCTTTCAATTATTACAAGACCAAAATTTATTTGTGAAATTCTCAAAATATTCTTCCGGGGTGGCTAAGGTTGAATACTTGGGCCATATTGTGAGTTAAGATATGGTAAGGGTGGATCCCAAGGAAGTGGAAGCTATGAAGAACTACCCCCACCCAAAAATTCTCAAGACATTGAGAGGACTCCTTGGACTTACTAGCTATTACTGTAAGTTTGTGCCAAACTATGGGAAGATTGTAGCTCCTCTTACAACACAACTCAAAAGCAATGCTTTCTCCTTGAATGGGGCGACATACTAGGAATTATCTGCACTAAAGGATCCTATGTGTACTATGCTTGTCTTAGCCATGCCAAATATCCCCAAGACATTCATATTAGAATGTGATGCCTCAGGTCATGGCCTAGGTGTAGTATTATTGCAAGGATTCCTATTGGCTTTCACCATAAGAAACTCTACAATTGAAACTTGGGAAAATCCACCTATGATGAAGAAATGATGGTTGTCCTTCATGCATTTGATACTTGGAAACCATATTTAATTGGGAAACATTCCGAGATTAACACATAACACCATAGTCTCAAGTATTTCTTGGAACAATGACTACCCTTTCCCAAGCAACATAAATGGGTCACTAAGATGTTGGGTTATGATTATGAACTCATACATAAGAAGGGTCATGACAATGTGGTTGCAGATGGTTTGTCTAGGAAATTTGAAGAGGAGGTTTCACTTTTCACATTATCCTTACCAGTCCAACGATGGCTCAATGAAGTGTGACATGAATGGTTGGACCATCACATAATTAGACATGTCCTAAAAATGATACAAGAATACCCTAACCCTCCACTCGAGTATACATGGAACCAAAATATTTTGAGGTATAAGGAGCACATCTTTCTCACCTCAAAATTTTCCTTGAAACCACAAATCTTACAAGAATTACATTAATCACCCACGGTATGCCACTCATGATTTCATAAAACTTATGAAAGAATTAAGGATCTTTCTTTTGGGAAGGAATGAAAAAAGATATCCAAAAATTTGTTGTGGCCTGCAACACTTGCTAATGACATAAGGGAAAAAAATGAAGTCACCAGGTGCTTTGCAACCACTTCCTCTTCCCAACCATATATGGATGGACATCTCTATGGATTTTATTTCTAGGATTCCTAAGGAAGGAAATAAAACAATCATTATGGTGGTCGTCAATCGTTTGATAAAATAGACCCACTTCGATGCCTTACTACCCACTTTTACACCATGATTATTGCCACGAGCATTCATGGATCAAATTTTCAAGCACCATTGCATGCCCACTTCTATTATCTCTAATCGTGATCCCACTTTTACCAACAAATTTTTATATGAACTATTCAAACTTCAGGGAACTCAATTGAATATCAATATGACATATCAACATCAAATGGATGGTCAAATAGAAGTAGTCAATAAATATTTGGAAACCTACTTGCGATACTTTTCATTGGATGGACCACACCATTGGGCTCAATGGTCCTCCCTCTAGATGAATGGTGGTATAATACTACTTATCATGGATTCAAAAAGATGACACCTTATGAAGCATTGTATGGAAAACAACCCTTATTAGTGATTTCCTATCCACCAAGTACCTCTCGATTTTATAATCTGTAAGAAATTGACTAGTGATTTCCTATCCACCAAGGAATTGACTAGTAATTTCCTATCCACCAAGTACCTCTCGATTTTTGAATTGCTTAGATCAACAAAGGAATTGCACCCACAAACTATCCTTCAATAGATTAGTGATTTCCTTGAAGAATCACAATCTATTTCATCATTTTTGGATAATCTGTCATAGGACGACCATTGGATAGGATGTGAAATACAGTGCTTAATTGTATTGACTTCGAAAACAAATTTTTTTCCATCATCTTTCTGAATTGAGAAGTGATGGTTCCTCCACTTTCATCCAGTTTTCTCTTATTTATTAAGTATTTATTGTATTCCTCTTCATATTGGAGATGTCAACATTGGCTAACAGATTTCCATATAGCAGTAGATTTATTCTCATCATTTCCAGTTTTCTTATCATACACCTTCTCAACATGCTTCTCTATTCTGTCTAGCTTCATTTGCAATTTCACTACCTTGCCAAGTTTCCAACTACATGAAATGCATTTAACTTCTCGTGAGGTCTCATTCTCATTTGTTGGAGGTATCGGTTCAATAAATGGGAATCTTGATACCCAATCAGATTGGAATTGTCTCTCGAATTCCGATTGGCCTTTATTCCTCTTCAATGAATGGTCTATGTCACATTGCAAGGAAATATCTTCAACATTTGAGCTACCAATTTCTGATGAAAAAGCATTTGCCTCACTTTGATCACTAGAGGAATGTATTTTACCATCCATTGTATGTTTTGTAAGTGCATCCTCCAAAGTGTTGACATCTCTCTCACTGATACCTTGCTCAAGAGAGCTTGGAGCATGAATATGACGTGGATTATTGGATTGATGTTTTTGAAAATATGATATTACATCCTTTTGTATTGATGTTTTATTTTTATTTACATGATTCATGTTTGACATCTTACCTAATGTTCCACAATTGATATTCCAAATCAATATCGAAACCAGAAGGAAGCCTGCATGAGAAAAATGATATAAAATTAGTACAACTGCAATTCCCTACGAGGAGGTTGGTCCTCCATAATTGAAACAAAAATATACTAAGTGATTAACCTAGGGGCCACTAGAACAGCAAGGAACAAACAACACACCACTATAAAATTTTCCTACGATGATCAAGACCAGGAAAACAAAGATAAACTCTCAAAGGAAAGTTTGCGATGATTAGGGCCCATAATGTATTTCTACCTCCAACAACCATTTGAGGTTGTGGTGATGGGGTCCCTTGTGCTCTTGATGAACTCACCTCACTGTCGCCGTGACTGGTGGGTCGGGAGAGCAGCCACTTTGAAGAAATTTTGATAAAAGGATGTGTTTTAAAAATATTTTTGAAAAATAGAATCAAACAATCCTATGGCTTTCTAGACTCAACAAAAATAAAAAGTGTTCACACAGTAAAAAGTTCCCTAGAGATTTCAAGCAAGCAAACTTACTCTTACAAAGAACCGAAGCTCAGTGAAAAGATGGATTGTAGGGCCTTCCAAAACTAGTAGTTGTTGAGGGATGTTAGGCCTCAGACAATTGCTAGCAGCGAAGGTATGAGAAACAATTACAATAAACTTTAATTGCTAGGGGTGCAAGCATTGGTTCCTGACCAATCACCCTCCTAAGGAGTAAAAGCTCCAAAGTCTGTCTCAGGTATTGCAAGTGTGTCCCACTTACAATAGACTATGTGATGTCCTAAGAAAAGCCACTAAAGTTACCACTTCACAATTCACGGTCGAGTGAAACAGTCGCAAGTCAGGAACAACTCACATAACCAGGCACTCTAGAAAAGTGATGTCACCCCGAGGACTTGTCACTTCACATAGAATTCCTTGATGAGCTCATGTCCCACTAAACAAGCAAGAGGGGGAACCACTCTTTACTTATCCATATTGACCTCATGCTTAACGCATTTTGAAGAAGCGCTTTCCTGACATGCGTTTCATGCTAGTAATGGATTTCTCTCTTTAATCAATGCTAGTTTCAAAGTTTTGCATCCCAGGAGTGTTAACTCTCCAACCTAATCCAGGGCACTAACCTAAACTTGTTGGTGATATGAAAATCAAAAGTTTGCCAATTTTATATTAAGCGCCAATTTTAAATGTAGTTTGCTTAGTTTCAGGAGTGGAAATGAAACTGGTGGTGTTTTGACTCAAAAACAGAAAAATGAACCAAACAATGCAAAATGCTCACTAGTCTACCTTTCAATTCGATGAATATTCTAAATTAAGGAAGAGTTAGAGGTTCAAAGGAGATCCAAAATAAAAGACAAATATATCACTTATAAAAATGAACAACTAGCATTCTACAACAAAATGAAATCAAACTATTCAGCCAAGACTTAAACTAATCTAAGAAAAATAAACAGGTGGGATCAACCTCCGAACAAGGTGACCATTAGAAACGCTAGTCTCGAAAACCTTCCAGCTAGCTGGATGTCCACAAGGATGCTAACGGGGAAAGAGAAGTAACCACAAAAATATATGGCCCCGCCCTTGGGATGAAATCCCAAGGATACTATCTCAAGTCAAGACTTGGAAGATAACTAATCTAAGTATAGAAAGCAGATGAACTTATCGACATGTTGCAAGGTCTTGACTCTCAACCCTGGAAATCTGTTTGAAACGGACATGGTAAGTCACACCACACCAATCTAGAAAATTTTACAGCCACACCAATCTGGAAAATTTCTCACATAAACTCTTACAAAGAACAAAGACACAATCACATCAACATACCTTCTCACTTGATGGGTTGAAGCTCCGAGGATGAGAAAGGAAACCACCAAAGCAATAACTTCGTCAACCATGCCTTTCTCTACACTACAATGAAGTTATGAACCAACACCTTTACTTCCACTTTAACTTGTCACAATAGTCTCCACCTTGATTAATTACACCAATTAAAAGCTCCTAAAATAACATCATGACAATCAACATAAAATTGTCTATTTTCCATAGCAAATCCCAGTAAAGGTAACCAAAATCTACCTATTATTTAGTAGGAGGAAATATATTTAAAAAACACAGAGTTTCGTCCCCTACACTTGTGACAATGGTCTAAAATCATGGGCCAAAACATTGGTATATAAGTTTCAAATCAATGCTTATTCGTGCTAACAAGTTCATTGACATTCCTTGACCAAATAAGATTACAAACTTGTTAGGTGGGATATATCCTATTATATTGAGTTGATGCTTCTATTACGCATTATACATGTACAACATCTCTACAAGGGTTTGATTGAGAACCTTTGATTGGTTGTCATTTTATGGATAAGAACATGTGTATATATCAAGCATTATGTTTACATCATTTATCCTGACTTTCAAAATGTATCAATAAATTTTGGATCCTCTAGCGATCCAAGTGCAGTTGCAGTAGCAAGCTAGTCTGTAGTAGAGGTTTTGGGAACATTTACACAGGTCTGAGCTTGAAAATAGCCTCAATCTGCATTCCTGGGCACATTGGGGACCCAAACCAGCAACAAGCAATCATAAAAAATGCCTAAGATGTTGGTGGCAGTGCTAGCTAGGAACACACAACTAATATTAATATTCCATTATGTGCTAGCTAGGAACATAAAAAAACATTCCAAAAGGATCATACATTATGATATTCTAGATTCTTATTTCAAGAGACTTGAACTTGTTCTTGAAGTGAATGTAACAACTACTATGAACTTGTTCTTGAATTGATTGTAACAACTACTATTTGTTATTCATGAATTTTGGCACAAACAAATGAAATATGACACATCGATCCAATTATAAGGGCTTTAATTCTTGGCATGGTGTTAAGATTCTCAAATTCTAAACTTAGTTGGAGTCCACCCTTTCAACAAATGCAATCCATGCACTAAATAAGAGATTTAAAATGCATTAATTGGTAATCTGTATTTGGAAGAAAATACAGAGCTTAGCTTCAACCCAAAGATTTCTTATTTTTATGTTGATTTGTACTTATGATGTTCACTTGGGGTTGCATACAATCTTTCTGGGCACACTTTCATCTTGGCTACTAGCATGAAGATTCCTAATAGTCGATTCTTCTTTTTGCACGTAGCCTTTGGCTATTTGTGATTAACCCAACCTCCTTAATTAAGAGTTGGGTACCTTAATCCTCAACAACTACCCCATTACATCCATCTCTAAAAAAAATCACCATACAGCTAAGTTGAATAACCAGATTATGCAATCTAACAGAATCTACTATATGCATGTCCATAAAGATGTGCAGAACAAATTTCAACAAAGGAATTGAAAACACATAATTGCATAATATAAAAATTCACACAAAAACACCATAAAGATATTTTGGTGTGAATTAAATTGAAACGTCGACCAGTTATATGGCCAATGTGGATACTCAGGAAGATGTTCACTCTAACCATAAAGGTACTTTACATAATTGTAAACATGTAAAATAGTTCCCAAGGGAGCATTCACTAACCATCCATATGCATCCACCTTAAATGTCACATGAGTTGCCAATGATAAGACAAGGGACGGCTGTCTAAAAGGTTACTGATCCATAAACAGTAGTCCTATGACCTGTCCATTTCACCGACACAGATACTCGACGGAAGAAGAATTCAAAATCTCTACAATTAAGCAATTGATTGACAATTTGAATTTTAAACCGATTTCAAAGCTTCTTGTTCTCTGCAATTTCTCTAACAACTGAAATCCAGCTTTGCTCGCTCTGTCAACACTGTATTAGTATTGCTCCAACTGACCAAAAACAATGCTCAAAACAACAAATCTGTGGGTGCAAATTTCAAATCCATTCAGAGTCTAATGCATGCTCTATTTTAATGGCCAGCTCCAATGGAAAATTCAATGAGATAACTCTATTGTCCATGGTGCATTCAACCTCTCAATTCTGTTAATCCAACATATACATATGCTATGCTTCAATGTTGTTGCAACTTCAGGTTATGGCCTATGGCTAGCAGCCAAACATAGATTTAATTAAAACACATGGTGGGCAGCAATGAGACCCATGGTCTAACCTTAGCACAATCCAAAAGTAATTAACTAGCTGTAAATGATGATTTAGTCAAATGATTTAGAATAGAGATCACTTAGCAACTGTTGCAAACCAGTGATTTGAACCAGGGCAATTTGGCGATGAACTAAGGAATTGGCACACTGATTATCCAAGCAATGGGCCAAAGATCAAGGAAAGTTGAGCTATTGTAGGATGTGGTTACATATCCTTCAGACAATTATATACCCAGCTATCGGTCTAACTCGAAAGAGTGCTGTACCATGTAATTTTCATAGCATTTGGACTACAATTCTTATGCCAGCAAACAAACAAACAAATGACTGAAGTTAGCGATTTGTTCAAGTTAAGAATGATGGAGCTACTAAGCCAAAATTTGTGGTAGAATGTGGGTTGCACCAGTCTACAGAGCCATCAATAAAAGTGGCTAGATTAGCAGCAAGAACCATTTCAAGAAGAAATGGTTCTTGCTGCTGATCTAGCCCACAGAAGTCCTTAGATTTCCTAAAATTGTCTTTTGACACATAGGTATGTCCTCAAATATAACCCAGAATCATATCACTGCTAACTACGGGGGGGTCAAATAGGGATGAGAATTGATTTTAGGGCCTAGGATGTTCCCAACAACATGGATTTATTTCTCAAATATCCATTGTTTACAACTGCTGCTCATTCTCAAAAGTTCCCAGGTCTGATTGTTAGCCACTTTAGCATTGCTATGATGCATAAAATTGTTACCAGCATGTGATAACTATAAACAAGAACATTTAACTCTACAGGACAATAGGATATGCCCTAACTGCTTCAAACACCACTCAAATTTCTACAAAGCTTCTTTAAACAAAAGGTAATACTCTACAGGGGATTGTGTGTCCCAACCAAGTGCCAAGGATCACCATTCCACTAGTTGTTCTTTAAATGTTGATATAGCCTAATAAGATGAGTTTTTTAAGGCTTCTTCCATACATAGTGCTCACAAAATGCAAGGGACATATTTCATATGCTAACTACCATGGACAACCTCTTTTGTCACTAATCACTTTAGGAGGGAATAAAGTGGGCATCATACATATGCTCTCCATATTGTTAGCCTTAGTGTATGCTCAATGCTCAAAGTGGATTTTCCACATGCCCTGTTTACAATACAATGGATGAGGCTTGACTAAAGTAATGGACTCACATATGTTGATGAGATTTTAAAGGATGATTTTATAGCTGTCTTATCTATTGCAAACGATGATACTAAAAGCATAAGTATCAATATTTGGTGGTGAACACATGCTTCAACTACATAGAATGGAAATTGGCCAAAAATGGTTTGATATTGGCATCCTCTAATATGGGAAGTTCAGCTCTTAAAAAGTTATAAACATGAGTGCAATCAGGATAGGGAAAATATCTCTAAATACAATCTGATGGAGGCTAATCAATAAATTGGCATAAAGAAATATGTCAAAAAATATATCAATACAATCAATGAATTTGACAAGAAATGACATAGTCAGAGCCCCTACAATCAATGAATTTTACAAGAAATGACATAGTCAGAGCCCCTGCAGCTTGCTTACATGTTCAGTGGTAACCAACCAATGCTGCAGTAGGACATACCAAGGAGCAGAACCCTCCAAGCAATGCACCACCCACTTGGTAGCATGGATGCTTCCTTGAGTTGCCACATCAATCAACCTAACCCACCATCCTTCGACATGATGCACATGTCCCACAGGACCATAAGATGGTCCCTCTCTCTGCCATACCTCGACCACAAATATGATCGCAAAATTTGCTTCAAGCACTAAAACTGAGCCTAACTTGGCAACCAAGAGGAGACATAGTAAATGTGAGAAGCTTGGAGAATCCTCCCAACATCTTAGCGAATGAAAGGTCTTTATACTACCAGACGTGAAGCTTACTCTACAACCATTCAAGACACTAATCCCACATAGAAATAGGTGAAAGGCGCACACCAAATGGTATTCCAAGATACAATATAATGACCCCAGGAAAACATATATCCAAAACGGAGAATCAACCAGGCAGATTGTCCAATTTGACTGACCAAAAATATGTCTTGTGATCACTAACTACCACACTCAAAGATGTACATAAAGTGCCTACCAAAGCTATTTAAATTTAAATTTGTTGATTATTTGAAATAGTACTAGTTATCAGTTGAACAAGCAGGGGTTTCACCCAACAAGGTAGATTGACTGATGAGATCGATACATAATTGCAAATTAAATGTGAGGTCCCCAGACTCAGTCTCCTCTCTGTAAAACAGAGAAAAATGCTATCTGCTAGTGTTTCTGACCCAGTTTCACCACACAAAATTTGGAGAATTGTAAACAGTCTAAAATCCATGGTCTTTTGTAATATGACCCATCAATAAAATTTAGTATATTTCTATTTTTTGAATTTTTTGAATTAAGCAATATTAGTTTTTCCCAAGTTTGAATCAATTCTTACTCTTCTGCCTTGGCCAACCATCTTCCAAGTTCCAAGTGAGTTTGGTAATTTTAATTTCAACAGTATTAAGTAACTGTGACGGCAACAGTGCCTACCAAAGGTATTTAAATTTAAATTTGTTGATTATTTGTAATAGTACTAGTTATCAGTTGAACAAGCAGGGGTTTCGTTTCACCCAACAAGGTAGATTGACTGATGAGATCGATACAGACTTGCAACTTGCAAGTTAAATGTGAGGTCCCCAGACTCATTCTCCTGTCTATAAAAAAGAGAAAAGAGCTATTTGCTAGTGTTTTTGACCTAGTTTCACCACACACAATTAGGAGAATTGTAAAGAGTCTAAAATCCATGGTATTTTGTAATATGACCCATCAATAAAATTTAGTATATTTCTATTTTTTTAATTTTCTGAATTAACCAAAAGGCGCATCAATTATTTCTGAGGATTAAGGTACCCAACTCTCAAGTAAGGAGGTCAGGTGAATCACAAAGTAAGGAGGTCGGGTGAATCACAAAGTAAGGAGGTTTGGTGAATCAACAATTACCTTAATCCTCACAATTGATGCTCACAACATTGTAAGCATCTCAAGAAGGTAGATAATTGTAGCCATTGAACCTTGAGATTGGAACAAGCAAGTGGATGAAGCAATTCCAATCCCCAACAGTGGAAGGAAATAAAGAGAATGGTAATTCAGGTCATTTTTGTAAGCTGGAGGTGCAAGTCCCTGACAGCTTCAAGTCTATGACACTCTTAATGTAATCTCTTGAGACTCAAGAGTAAGTTTGTGCTCTTCAAGGAGCAGTACATCTTCCCCAAGGATTCAAAGATCATTGAAGAACTAGAGACTGAGATAGAGAGATCAAGTAGTGCTTCTTCTCCACTACTTCCTTTCAAAGTATAAGCATAAGTAGACATCATAATGGTGAGGTTGATGTCATCATAATCACTATAAGATACAACAAATGGAGGTCTTTTTCATTGTGCACAAAATTAGTGAAGATCATAAGATTGCACTCATGCCTGGACTTGGTTATCCCAAATTATTTCAATCTCTAACAATATTTCAATGTAATTCTTATTGCATAAGGAAAGCACAAGGAAATGTCTAGCCAAACAACCTTCAAGCTAAATGTGTGTCATCTAAGCAATCATAAATGCCATCAATGTTGAGAATAGAATTGCCATCAATGTGTGTCATCTAAGAAATCATAAATGCCATCAAGTTATCCATTAGAGTGAATGTGGAACTAGTCACAATTGATGCTCACAACATTGTAAACATCTCAAGAAGGTAGATAATTGTAGCCATTGAACCCTGAGATTGGAAACATGCTTTCAGACATCTTATCCTTATTGTAAGTTTCGTGCTCCTTATATGATAGGTATGGGATTGGGATTTAATCAAGAGCACCAAGCTCTCTATCAACCTATTGAACTTCTCTATGATGACCTTCGCAAAATTGTACCCTTCTCTCACGAAAGTCACTAATTGGGCATGGTAAGATTTTTCTACCTTATTTTAAATCTTGGTTAGGAAGTTCCTTGAGGATGGTAATCTTTTTCTACCTAATAAGGGTGTTGATTGATGTATTTGAGATTCAACATAGTGAAAAGTCTAGAGCCTAGAGGAATGGGCAGAGGGTGTTACTAATGATGAGGAGCTACCATACTTAGTCAAGGAAATCTGAAATTATCTGATACAGCGACTGAAACACATAATATTCCTTAAATCTTGCTCCTCCCATCTGACTCTGCGTTTTTGCAGCTCCAATTGTGACTAAGAATACTATCAGCAAATGCAATTCCACTCCACTTCCACAATGTCAAAGTGAGCACTGAAGAAATAGTGAATGTGTAATTCCAACTCCACCGTGGAAATCTCATCATTCATTAATAGATTATGCAGAGCATCATGTGCTTCATGCAAATTGATTATTCTTGATCGATACACTTCAAATGAAGCAGAGCAATCGAAAATATTTCATCCACAACAACTTTACTATTGGTTTTCTCTCGGAAAACTTTCCCAAAAAACCTTCAAGCATGTCTTCCAGCAAACAAACATGCTCGTCTTCCAGTTTTATAAGTGAAGAAGATTCTAAATCGTAGTCTTCAACAGGGATTCTGAATGCCATTATGGAAACACTCAACGATGTAAGCCTAGCTTAGTAATTCGATAGGCTCAGTTATAACACATCTACAACTATTCAACTCTTCCTGGTAGATTGGCTATTTTCAGCAAATATAAGCTCATACAACATTCTTATTCATTTGGGTTCTGTGTAGTAAGCTTCCTAAGCAAGCAGTTCGTCAACTGAAGATTAAGCATTCATTCTCTAACAATAAAAGAAACCTCAGTCCAATTTGGCTTCATTTGTAATCTGCCAATTTGGTTAACAACCACGACTTTTTTTCTTTTTATACAATAATCGTTTCTGTTAAAAAACAAAGATGAGGATCCTAATATAGGACATGTTTTTTATTATATGTAGTTATTTGTTATAGTATGACGTTTTTTGGACTCTAGAGGCAATTTAGAGCCTCTTTGTTTTTGTATTTTGGTTCAAAAATGGATTGCACTCAGAGCTATTCTGGTTATCTACACCTTTCCCTACTATATACATGAGAAAACATTGCAATTTTTGTCTAATGGTTTGGATTCACATTAATGTACATAAATATATATTCTTTTTCTCAAAATTTGAATATGTTCTATATGTTTTGTTTGTATTTTTTTTCTATATTTTTCCATTTCTGCATGTTTCTAGTTTTTGGGGTCTGCCGAATTTTCAGCGATAGGGAATTTCTGGGAACACTATAGCTCAACAGAATGTCCAGAAATACCACATATTGAAAAGGAGAACCGACAAAAGATATAAACCAATGGGGAAACATAAGTACAAGGTCAAGGAAAACATGAAGAGGAGATCCCCAAAGATGAAATCTATTTAAACTTATGGAAAATTGTTCCCTATAGAAAATAAGGATGACGCAATGGAAATGAAACTAATTCTAAAACAACACAATAGGAGAATCTAGAAATTAAAAAAATTAGGAATTAAAAAACAATCCAATCCTACAAGTGACCACCCAATTAAAAAGTTTTCTACAAATTCTAGAATGTTTCAGGACCTCATATATTTTAGCATGTATTCACAAACTGAGAATCAAAACAACTCTTCACCATGGATAAAGTCAAAATCTTATTTTGGATTATCCATTCACTCCAGAAAGGTGCAATAACATAATGATACATGAATGTCAATGGTACTATTGCTTGGAATCAAATCTAAAATATTAAGTCAAAAACACTAGAAGCATACTCTCCATTTTAAAACTATTAACCTAGTAGTAATAATAATAATAGTAGTAATAATAATAACAATTCAGTAGCCCTAGTCAAGATTCATAGATACCAGAATACATGATTTTTAAACCAACAATGTTTGTGAATCCTTTTTATATTCCCCCATGCAAGAAATAAGGAAATTGATGTCATGTGAACAAAAAATATATAGACAACAATAGAGACAATATAATGTAAAGATAAAATCAAAACAAGACCAAAAACAATGGAAAATAATGGGGATCACATTTAGAAAAAAAAACAAAATAAATGGCATGCACTAATATGTGACAATTTTTACATCTTATGCATCATTACATATTGTGTAACAAGAGATTGAGTTGTCACTGCTATTTATCCCTAGTCTGTTAAGTTTTCTATTGCTTGACCCATGGACATACATTACATTCATAGATGATAGTTGAGTCGAGTTGACTAAAATCCAAATGATTAACAACATTTACTGTGCTTTCACTATATTAAGAGTGATGATAGATGTGGAAACTGGAAAGCTGATGGAGCCATAGATTAGTGAGTCGATGCCATGGGTTTTTCTGCTTCTTTAAAAATGAGGATGAGCATCAAGAAGCATTAAACATGTGAGTATTTTGTAGAATGGGAGATTTAGTCCACACCATACTTTCTCCCCTTACTCAAAGCATACAATAGGATGGATGAATTACTAAGTAGTGCTTTAAGAATGAAGGCCATTGGATGTTTTTATTTGGGGAAATACTCATGAAACATTTCCAAGGTATTTCTAGGACATCTTATACTAGTTTTTGTACTGGAAACATTTCTAGTACAGAACAATGTATGAAAACAGAGTCTTTCCACGTTTCAAAACATAATGAAAATTTAGATTCTACTACTAGAGTTGGGATTTGAAACATGCTTTCAGACATCTTATCATTATCATAGGTTTCTTCCTCCTTATATGATAGGTATGGGATTGGGATTTAATCAAGAGCACCAAGCTCTCTATCTACCTATTGAACTTCTCTATGATGACCTTAGCAAAATTGTACCCTTCTCTCAAGAAAGTCACTAATTGGGCATGGTAAGATTTTTCTACCTTATTTTAAATCTTGGTTAGGAAGTTCCTTGAGGATGGTAATCTTTTTCTACTTAATAAGGGTGTTGATGATGTATTTGAGATTCAACATAGTGAAAAGGCTAGAGCCTAGAGGAATGGGCAGAGGGTGTTACTAATGATGAGGCGCTACCAGACTTAGTCAAGGAAATCTGAAATTATCTAATACAGCGACTGAAACAAATAATATTCCTTAAATATTGCTCCTCCCATCTGACTCTACATTTTTGAATCTCCAATTGTGACTGAGAAGACTATCAGCAAATGCAATTCCACTCCACTTCCACAATGTCAAAGTGAGCATTGAAAAAATAGTGAATGTGTAATTCCAACTCTACCCTGGCAATCTCAGCATTCATTAATAGATTATGCAGAGCATCATGTACTTCATGCAAATTGAGTATTCTTGATCAATACACTTCAAACACGCTCGTCTTCCAGTTTTATAAGTGAAGAAGATTCTAAATCGTAGCCTTCAGCAGGGCTTCTGAATGCTATTATGGAAACACTCAACGATGTAAGCCTAGCTCAGTAATTCGATAGGCTTAGTTATAACACATCGACAACTATTCAACTCTTCCTGGTAGATTGGCTATTTTCAGCAAATATCAGCTCATACAACATTCTTATTCATTTGGGCTCTGTGTAATAAGCTTCCTAGGAAAGCAATTCGTCAACTGAAGATTAGGAATTCATTCTCTAACAATAAAGGAACCCTCATGCCAATTTGGCTTCATTTGTAATCTACCAATTTGGTTAACAACCACGACTTTTTTTCTTTTTATACAATAATCGTTTCTGTTAAAAAAAATAGATGAGGATCCTAATATAGGAAATGTTTTTGATTATATGTAGTTATTTGTTATAGTATGACGTTTTTTGGACTCTAGAGGCAATTTAGAGCCTCTTTGTTTGTGTATTTTGGTTCAAAAATGGATTGCACTCAGAGCTATTCTGGTTATCTACACCCTTCCCTACTATATACATGAGAAAACATTGCAATTTTTGTCTAATGGTTTGGATTCACATTAGTGTACATAAATAAATATTCTTTTTCTCAAAATTTGAATATGTTCTATATGTTTTGGTTGTATTTTTTTTCTATATTTTTCCATTTCTGCATGTTTCTAGTTTTTGGGGTCCACCGAATTTTCAGCGATAGGGAATTTCTAGAAACACTATAGCCCAACATAATGTCCATAAATACCACATATTGAAAAGGAGAACCGGCAAAAGATATAAACCAAGGGGGAAACATAAGTACAAGGTCAAGGAAAACATGAAGAGGAGATCCCCAAAGATGAAATCTATTTAAACTTATGGAAAATTGTTCCCTAAAATCCAAATGATTAACAACATTTACTGTGCTTTCACTATATTAAGAGTGATGATAGATGTGGCAACTGGAAAGTTGATGGAGCCATAGATTAGTGAGTCGGTACCATGGGTTTTTTTGTTTCTTTAAAAATGAGGATGAGCATCAAGAAGCATTAAACATGTGAGTATTTTGTAGAATGGGAGATTTAGTCCACACCATACTTTCTCCCCTTACTCAAGGCATACAATATGATGGATGATTTACTAAGTAGTGCTTTAAGATGAAGGCCATTGGATGTTTTTATTTGGGGAAATACTCATGAAACATTTCCAAGGTATTTCTAGGACATCTTATACCAGTTTTTGTACTGGAAACATTTCTAGTACAGAACAATGTATGAAAACAGAGTCTTTCCATGTTTCAAAACATAATGAAAATTTAGATTCTACTACTAGAGTTGGGATTTGAAACATGCTTTCAGACATCTCATCCTTATCGTAAGTTTCTTCCTCCTTATATGATGTTAAATTTCAACAAATGGATAATAAAACAAAAAATTATTTCAATGGAACATTGGTTCACTAGTGAGGTGCATGAAGTGTTAAATGTCAGGGTTTCATTCTTCTTGCATAACATGAATTTCAAAGGGATGAGGCATTTCGGAAGTCCACATTTTGCAATCCCACCCATGGATATATTTTCTTGGATTACTTCAGGAAGAAGAATCCATGACATGATAGTTTGAAAAAATAACATCCGAAAATACATTGTATTTAGCAAAACAAATTTGTCAGCATAAAACTTGCCTTGAAGCATAGCACCCAAGCTAGATTCTCGAACTCAAAATCTGAACCTCTTGAAAATAAATAAAATACAAAAAAAAGGCTAATTCAGAATAGTACAGAAATGACCAATTCCCCACTAGGAAGGCAGACAGGTTGGGGAGAGGAATGGGGTTCAACTGGACTTCGACTCCTGCCGAGAATGAAGTTAAGGCTGCAACTAATGCTTTCCAACTAGCTACAAAGAAGGTTGAGGAGATAGTTGGAACTGTACATGGAATTTGTAACTTAGTATAGTGTTATACCCATTTAAGTTCTAGTAATCTATGCTTACTTGTTCTATCAACACCATTGTATCTAAGTAATGTGTTACTAATCTGTAACCTCGAAGCCAAACTCAAACCATGATAGAGCTAGTAATATTTAGACACAAAAACGCAAACCATGATAGAGAAAATGCAAGACAGAGACTATAAGGGTCATTCTCTGACTAACCTGTAACTCAGAGGCTTAAATCGTTGTGAAATAGAGACTAACGCATGGAATCCAGATACAGCTGAGACGTAGTTCACTGGTGCAACAAATACTCTTTGAATTTGATGTGGACTCTTCGAATTCGATGTGGACTCTTTAATACTCAGTGACCACACCCATCGAGTGTTGAGTGGATGCCAGGGAGTGGATTGCCAGGGTTTGATTGCTTCTCCAGAGCAGAATCGCAGATGCCAGGGGTTTGATTGCTTCTCCACGAGCAGATGCGATGGGTTTGCTTGCTGCTCCAGAAACCAAATCATGGGCGAATCAGACTCCAAAAACCGCCATTGCTTGAAATCAAGGGCGAACAAGAACTCCCGAAGATACCCATGCCAGAAATCATGGGCGAATGGCTTTACAAGAACCACCATCCATAAAAATCGGGGGCGAATGGTGCATCCAAGGCAGTTTAAAGTAAAAATTTGGGGCGACTGGTGCATCTAAGGAAGATTTAACTATAAATCGTGGGTGACTGGTGCATCCAAGGTAGATTAATTGGCAAAAATCACAGTTTCCTCTATTTCTTCGAAATACGGTTTTGGCTATTTGGGTTTTGGATATTTTAAAAAATATAATTAGTGGGCTATTAATATTAACCCTAAAAATTTTTTTTATATAAAAATTCGCCCCCAAAAAAATTGGAAACCTTCTAAATTCGCCTTTGGGCTAAATTTCGCCCTTAAAATCATCCCTGCTCCTCTTACTAACACATGAGTGGTAATGTTGCCTATGCTCATCATGGGGTAACTTATAAAAAACATTTTTCCTTTCTTCACGGAGGTTCAATGTTTGTTGTGGATCCTTATGAGGGATTTCCTTTTCAATGTATTTACTACTCTACATGATGTCCACCCCTATTATGATTTGGGAGGTTTGTTGGTTCAAAGAGTCAGATGTTGTATTGTAGACGTGCCATTGTTTTTCCAATGGAAGTGTGATTTCGTGCCAATAGTGTGGTGAGAAAGCCATTTGTTTGGTTTTCATGGACAATGGTAGTGCATCATTTTTAGGGTGGTCAAATTCTAGTTCACAGCCCTCTCCACATAGTAACATAGTTCACAACCTGATCCACATAGTAACACATGAGTTATAATGTGGAAATGATCATCATGGAGACAATTATATACAAATGATTTTCCATTCTTCTTGGGGGTTTTTTGTGGCTCCATAACAATGATTTGATTCTCAATGTCCTAGCTTCTTTATGGCCACCCCTATTTTTTGTGTGTCCTTTTTAGTGGCTTGGTTGAAAGGATATAATATATTTTTGTTAGAATTTTCTTTGCCCAAGGCAAGTGACATTTTATGTGAGCAAAGTTGGTAAATGAGATAGCTTAAAATAAGAATTGGTCTTGGGTCATTTGTAAGGTGGTTGGCTTTTAGTTTTACATTGTTTGCACTTTGTAACATATGAAAGGCACTTGTTGGCCATGGTTGTTTTGTGAGGCACCTAGTAAGGAAACTTTTTCCATTATACTTAAGAGGTTTAGGGTTCATTTTGGCTCCAATATAAGTGGTCTTTCCTTTTGTAATCTCTTATAATATTTGCATCACAAGTGGGTTATGAGGTTAGTGTGTTGAATTAATGGTTAAAAATATTGTAGCCATAATTTATTTGTCAAGAGAAGTGTAATTGTGTATGAAAAATGGTGGTAAACAAGATGATTGTTGGGTCTACCTTATGTTTGATTGATGGTCATTGATAGGGTAGTCCTCTTTTACTTTGATTGCGTCTCCTCTCAATAACACATGAGTTGTAATGTTGGCTATGCTAGTTCTCAACCATGTATTGGTTAATAATTTTCAATCATCCATGTTACTATAGGATTGAAAAAATCCAGTAGCATTTCTGCTTACCTGGACACCATTGGGAATAAAACCAAGAGTGCTTAGATTGTCAATTGATTATTTCCAACTAAACAAATTAAAAACATGACAATGCTTACATTGTCAATTTTATTTTCAACCATGTATTGACATATAATTTCCAATCCTTTATGCATTATGGGATAATTGAAAAAAATAGAAACCATTTCTTCTTGCCAATATATGATTGACAATAAAATCAGTGGCGTACACATTAATGGTTGATTATTTTAAATTGAACAAATTGAAAAGAAAATTTGGAAACATTTCCATTGTCAATTTTATTTTTCACCATGAATTGATAGATAATTTTCAATGTTTTGTGCATTACAAGAGAATTCAAAAACATCTGATAACATTTTTTCTTATTATTACATGGATGGAAATAAAATTGTCAACACAAAAGTTGTTGATTGATAAAATTTAAAGAAAAAAACTCCTGCAACATATTTGTTTCATGTTATAAAAATTTTAAAAATAAAATAAAATTCAATTACATAAATTTTACATTTTCTAAAAAAAGAAACCATGTACCTCTTATGAAGTGGATGTGGTTGTACTAGAGGTTAGATTTCAAGTTGCATATGTGGTTGTCACAAAGGCTATATTGAATATTGGTTGGAGCAAACATTGGACTGAGGTTTTGTAACCGTGTGAATGAAATAAGGCCATTGTGACTAGTTTAACCTTTAAAAAAAAATAAAAAAAAAATTTAAGAACTTGCATTGAGATCTAAATTCCCAATTGAAATATAGACTTTGAGAGTTTAGTAAACTATCGTCAAAACCATGATCAATGGTTTTTTGGATTAAAAAAAAACTTTGATCAAGGGAATTTTTAAATGCTTAATTGAATTTTTAAAAATACAATTGAACACTTAAAAATTACTTCAATTAAGGATTTGCACATATTATTCTCACATGCATGCATTGCCAAAAAAAAGTGCAACAGGAATTCATAAATTCACCTAAACCATTTTCATATTATATAATTATATTGTTCTAAAAATTTTTGACAACTTTTTCTATATAATAACTTTTGTTACCAAATCATTAAATTTTGTATTAATTATTTTAATTTCAAAATATAATGACCATGGTAATAGCTTAAAATCATTTTCTACGCGCAACCAGATCATCCTCTATCTTCTTCTCTTCATCATCACTGGTTCTCTTCATCATCAGTGGCAATCTTTTTCTTGTTAAATTTTCTCTCATATTCTCTAACATCTTTGTTTTATTAATTATTATTCATGGAGAAATAGTAGATCGATTGGAGAGGTTGTGGGTTAGACTAATCCCTTGTATAGTGTATAAGAATGAATTATATATTAATGTATACAATTATAGGTTGTGTGGTTGTCCATTCTGGATAATCGTAAATAATTTGTAGCATGAAATTAATGTTGCTTTTGTCTCTTGCAAGCAAGAAAAAACAAATATTTTTCATTTATAATGTCACATGCATTAAATATTGCCTTTTTTTAGTTGGATAGACACAACGAATCCACAGCTGGAAAGGCATGAATATGCCCCCCTTACATGCTTTTATGAATGTGAAATGCATCAATGATGTAAAATGTCTACTTATATCTTTTATAATTATTTAATAAAATATTCTATTATTATTTTCATATAATTAAAAATTAAAAATTATATTTATGTTTATATTTTTCAACTTGTATATATAACAGTTATAAGTTTAAAATAATTACATATTACATTATTTTATATTATATTTTAATATTACATTATAAGTATTAACACTAGAAACTTTAAAATTCCATATAAGAAAAAATATTTTATAATTTTATCTTATTATACCACAAAAAGTGTGACTATGTTTATATTTTTAAATCCTTTTATCTTTCATGCATAAGAATGATGAAAAGGAACTTTGTGTTGCATATCAAGTGGTTTAAGCCTTTAAAGTGGTTTGACCCTATACAATATACTATAAATGTTAATGAACTATAGGACCATTTTAAATACGAGGTTAAATTGTCTCAACAATGCTCTACTCAACTCATCATGGATCATATATAATATAGATTTGATGTAGTTGGAATGTTGTAGTCACATGGTTATTATTGGATATGTTGGATATGGAAAAAAATATGGGAAAACTAAAGATATTATCTATATCGAAAAAGTTATTTTGGTAACTTTAAAGTAATTTAAGATTTTGATGTCACCCTTTATGAAAGTAGTTTTTATATTCTTAAGTAGGATATCTTTTATATATCTTTTTTTAATCATGGGATTGTCACGATTACCTGGGTTAAGTGTAAGTTCAAATTTGGCGGCTTCCATTACAATCCCAAGAGTATATATCCAATAACCTGCAACCCATATATACCAATAATTTGTGACTCAATAGGGGTCGAGATGTCTTGAAGTCCACCGAGGTGAACCTCTATCCCAAGGGTTGGCTACCCTTCAAACCTTATCACAATGGGCCAATGTCTCATTAGGAGTTTGAATCCTAGTGGGGAGTGTGAAAGTCACTTAGTTCCACCAATAAGCCCCAAAATCCTTGACAAATTTCATCTATCCTTACTACAAGCAATAATGTTTTTAAATAAGGTACATATAAGCCTTGCAAAGAGGTAATGCCACTTGGGTGTGGGTACTATAGCATTGAGATATCTATACAAATGTGCTTTGAATATAGGACTAAAATAAAAAAAACCATTTGTGCATTAGCTAAGCACATATTTAAATTCTAACTAATTTTTACATTGTGACGAAGGAGGTTTATCCTCAACTTTATATTACATTATCTATTCTTCGTACATTGGTAATGAGCTCTCTGTAATCTTAGGATGTAGGACTATTTGATCACCAGCCTCAACTCAACTAGTACTCAATATTTAATCAATTAGTCTTGGCATTGGAAAGTATATTTTTACATTAGAAGAGAATGTTTGTCATAGGACTAAACTTTTCGTTCCGTTTGAGTATCCCATGCTACTAAGGAATCCTAGTTTTTGCATGGCATTGATGTGAACTTGTGAGTTGGACATGAACATCAACTATTTGCATTACCGTGACTACACCTAATTGACATGTCATGGTTGAATCCCAGTTAGGCACCTTAAATTGTGTTGAATGTCGAGTGACCATTTCACCATAGGTGATGCTACACCATCACCATCAAACCATAAACAATGCTACACCATTGCTTTTCTAGAGCCAACAATACTTGAAGAATCAACTCGCCAACATGAGCTTATGCTATCAACCATCTAGGCCAACACATGATAATCCTTGAAGATCATGCTCATGCTTTGCCAATTGTTCACATACCTTTAATACACTCATCAACACTATCGCCTTTCCATGTATAATACACAATCCATCACATTACTAAATCACAATGTCCTTCATGAAATCTTGTTATGTAGCACCTCATTAGTCATCTTCTCTACTTGGCTATACATCCTTGGTCCTCCTAGCTTATGTGCTCATATACCATCCTTACCACCTTACAACTACCACCCATGAGTTGGTTACCAAGGATACCAAACATATAGACTCACCATGCACCCTCAACCAAGTTTTCTTGATGTGTCTTTTATCATGCCATGAAATGAACAAAGTTAATTTCTCGAATTTGAACATAGTTCATTTACTGAATATCCAATATAAGAAGGATAATAAACAAAAATCCACATAGGATCGTAATAAATATATTTAATGATGAATAGATGATAGATATGACGTGACAATGGCAAGGGATGCTATACTTATATAAGCATTGTTTGGTCACCATGGTTCATAGGTCATTCTTCTTCATTATTATATTTATGTTCACTATATTGTCTACCTCTTTAGAATGCTTTGTCCTCAAAGCATATTTATGGAAAATACTTTATCTCTTGTTGTCACTCTTAATGTTTCCCCATGATCCTCTATACTTGTTGCTATTATAGTTGATGATATAAGACAATATGATCTTATAAGTGCTCTTATAACAAATGAAATGAATCTCAAATCTAACATACTTCATTTTTTAATATCAATATAAGAAAGATAGTAAACAAAATCCATATGGGACTATAATAAACACACACACACACATACACACACACATGTTCAATACAAGCCACTACTAGTGGCACATCAAGTTGGGTATTTACATTCTTACTTCAATTGTTGATGTTCTCGTCAACATGATTCCATCAACTCCTCCTATAAAAGGGGTTCCTATAATTGAGATACACTTCTACAATTTGAATGTGCCTTTGATACCATTTGTCACGGGGCTAGAATTTTGTTTTGTTTGAGTGTCCCATACCATTCAAGAAGCCTAGTTATCACATGGCACTGACGTAACCTTGCTAATTGGGCATGACCATCAACCACTTGTATAATCCAGACTATGTCTAATCGACATGTCTTGATCGGACCCAATTAGCTAGACACCTTAAATTAAGTTGAATATTGAGTGCTTACTTCACTATAAGCAATGCTACACCATTATCACCCAACCATAGAAATTGTTGCACCATTTTCTCCCCCAAACCAACAATACTTGAACAACTAATTGCCAACGCTAGTGTCGTTGTCATCCATCTAGGCCAACACATGATAATCCTTGAAGATCATGTCCCTGCTTCACTAGGCATTCACATACCTTAACACACTCATCAACACTATTGCCTTGCCACATATAACAAACAATCTATCACATTACATTGTTCCTTACTAAAGATTGCTATATAACATCTGGTCATTCATCCACCCTACTCATCTAGACATCTTTAGTCTTTCTAACCTACACATTATTACATAGTATCCTGACCATCTTGTGACTGCCTTTTTTGAGATGATCATAAAAGTATCAAACATGTAAACTTGTAATACACCCTTAACCAACTTTGTTCAAGATACTTTGGTTCATACCAAATCAACTTTTTTCAACATGGATCCTTGTAAAATTATCCTTATGCATATATTGACATCTCCATAATGTAAAGATGCCTTTTCAAATAAAGTGATAATGAACGCGACGGGAAAGAGCATCTTCAACATAATTGGTTTTAGCAAAGTGGGATCTGACGAGGAAAGCCTTATCTTTATCTGCGGGCAGGCCTAAAATGTATTCTTATTCTTCCTGTTCTCACTTCATCCTCAACAACAGAATCTGTGAAAAATGGCGAACATATTTGTTTTTACAGTTTCGTTTTTCTTGGCTGTAGCAATCGTCGTGTCTTGTAGCGCAAGGGAATATGAACGTATGATCCATTCATTTTCTCGACCTTGTTTGTTACCTTTCTTTACTGATGGCGTGGATTGGCGTATTAATTTCATATTTTATTCTACGCGACTGAGCTAGGTTTTAGTACTAAATAGTGGAATTTTATTGTACACGGCCAAGCTAGGTTTTAGTACTAAACAGTGGAAACTTCTGTTTAGGTTCGATTTTGAGACAAAAAGTTCTTTGCTATTTAAAACTGGAAACCCTAGTAGTAACATGTGATAATCCATTCATTCCGATTCTTAAATCACGATGATAAAAATAATATATTACTATCAGAAGAAGAACAACAGTAGAAATTCAACCTCAAAGAACAGTGTGATGGGGAGGAGAGACTTGGTGAAAAGTATATGGTTAGATCACTGATTCATTGATTATAATATGGACTGATGAATTATTTTTCCTGTTGCAGAGGGGATGATTTCTACAACAGAAGCTAATAAGGAACCTGAATTATCTGGGGAGACTCAGGTGGTAAAGTAAAGTTTCAGATTCTATAGTTTTAAATTAACCGCAACAATCTCTTGAAGAACTAAATGGTGTTTGTTGTTATTGATTATTTTACAGGTCTTTGCAAATTCTGAGAAAGTGGCTGAGAATGAAAAAGTATTTCGGAACACAGCTAGTTCAACAAAGCCTGAAGGTGAAGGTGCTAAATTCCAGTTTGATTATACCGATCCGGGAGCAAATACAGATCCCCATAGCTCATCCCCAACTCCTCCCTGAATTTATCAGACTGATTGCATCTGGAGTTGGTAGAGAATTCTGTAATTAAATGTGGAGACTATCATTTGTGTAATTTTCATTATGAGGAGGAATCTCAACTATCTTTAATACTGAGATACACTGTTATCTTAATATCATTCGTTTCCAATCTTGTTAAGACCGTTCCCTCGAGGGTTGTTATTTTAGTTTCTCCTTTTGTGAATTTGTGTAAGGATGAATTGCATATTCATAGATGCAATCATATGTTTTGTATTTTTCATTTTGAATAACATATAATGTGGATTTGTGTAAGGATGAATAGCATATTCATAGATGCAATTATATGTTTTGTATTTTTCATTTTGAATAACATATAATGTATTTGCAAAACCAATTTACATTTAACACATGTAGCAATGAAAAAAAGTTTGATTTTCATTTTCAAACATTAATTCATTACATATTTGAAAATAAGTTTGATTTTCATTTTAAAACATTAATTCATTACATATTTCAACTTTTCTAGCTAGTTCATTGATCATTGATGATATGGGATTTTTTTGCATTTTACATCCATCATATTGCGTTGTTGACTTCTGGAAAGTGTAACACTTATCCATGTGTTTATTTTGCTACAACTTTTAGTGCAAGATACAATGTTCAGAGAGTTTTATAGTACACAAGATTTTTGTCTTTTGTGTTGTCCTCTTGCATGTGATTGATGTGTTGTCTTTTGCCTTCTTACATGTGATTGATTGAGCATGGAGCAGCGCTTTATGCCATGTTTAGTGTATGTTCACACCATATGCATCCTAAAGCAAAGCTAATAATAAGAATCCATCTTCCTATAACCCATTATAGAATGTAGGGATATAACTTATTATGTAACCCACTATAGGATGCAGGGATATAACTTATTATGTATGGATGAAATTTATTGTACATTTTATATATATTTTAAATTTTAATATTTATTAAAAACTAAATTATATTATAAAATATAATAAATTTTAAATCTAATAATTTATAATTTATATGTTAAATTAGAAAAAAATATCAATTTAAATTAAATAATAAAAATATTTTAGAAACAAAATAATAATACTTATTAAATAATTATTCACAAAATTTAAAGTTTTTAATGATTTTTTTTTTAAATTTTATGATTGAAATGTTAGTAAAATAAATGTTTTATTAGTTTTTGAATACTATCTTTAATTTAGTTTTTAATATAATAGATTTAGTTATCTTTGAGTTTATTCATAAATTATTTATTGTTATAATAATATTTTAGGTTGGTGTGTGTATATATATATTAAATTTATAGTATTTTAGGAATATTTTTTTCTAGCTTTTTGATTATAAGATTATTATGTTCATTCATAAAAATAGGTTTTTAAATTATGAATCAACTTTTTTTATCCCTCATACCATGTTGTTGACTCCCTAGTGCATAGTCCTCATCATTGTGATTATCACCGGATTATTGATTTGTCATCTTTGGCCTCATTATTCACAGATGCGTCCTCTTCCATGATTTTTGGGACATGCTGATTCAGTCTCCTTAATTTAAGGAACCTCCTTAAATTTAGGGATCCTGAGTAACTTCCTTGACTTAATCATCGAAGACCACTAATAGTTGACTAAACTCACTCATGCGCCCTCTTGAGATTCTCTCTATGCTATTTTCACTACAAGGAAAAGGCCTTCTAGCAGAGGTTATAGTGGAAGCCCCTAAAAAAAGAGCGTGAAATCCATTTATAACAGAGGTTTGTAGCGGAGGAGAGCGAGCGGAGGTTTTATCAAATGTTTTTTTTCGGTGCATTTACCAACAAAGCACACCGGTGCATTTCAAAACATAACGCACCGGTGCGGCCATTTTTGTTGATGTAGCTATGTGAGGTATTCTCACTAGCCAAGCCGACCTGCAAATTAAAATAAAAAATAAATTAATTTTATTATTCCAAAGAGACAAGTCATCCCCACAAAAATAACTGGGTAAAAATTCCCCAAACAATGGGTAGTCTACCCCAAACAATGGGTAACAAAACCCAATAACATGACAAGTCCGACCAGTAAGGAAGATAGGTCGACCTAGTTGAAAAATTACTCAAAAGTGCAGTATAAATAGAGGAGTTGCCCTCCTCATTTGTCACTCACCTTAAGCAAGTTCGCTCAAGCCAAAGGAGGACTAATTTTGGGCAACTGCAGAAGACTTTTGGAAAAATTTTCTTTGGCATCTATTCTTCTTATGATTTTATCTTTATTGTACTGAATCTCCGAGTAAGAAAGGGTTGTTGGGTTTCTCCTGAGTTTGGGTTTTCCTAGGATAAACTATTGTGTCTATTGTTTATGTGCATAGTTGTTCTTTCAGTGATCCTATATTGCTTATAGGTTGAAAGAGATGAAAATTATATTGCTAAAATTAAAATTTTAACATGGTTTCAGAGCAGTACTGAAGGAGAATATTACCATAAACTAGGGTTTCTTGTTTTCTCAATTTTAATCCACAGAATTGGATTTCCCTTAAAATTATTGAGCTCACCCTAGGAAGGCGCATCTTCTTGTGGAAGAAAATTTTCATTTTGAAAATTTTCAATTTTGACCTAATTACTACAGGAGGTCAAGAATTAGGGTTTGTTGTTTTTCATTGTTCTGACCAGAGATTAGGAAGAAAAGGAGGCTAATTCAACTCGCCTTGGGAGGGAGAATTCATCTATGGAAACATTTTTCCAAGAACCAAAAGTTCATTTTTGACCTAGCTCTTGCTAGGGTTTCAGAATGAGTTTGCAGTTCTACTTTCCAATCAAAATGTCAAGCATTAAGGTTGAAGATAGTCTTGATGGAGCTTCAAATTTAAATTCATGTAATTCTAGAGTGTTCATTGCTCTAGGAGACCCATAACTTGAAGAATAAGCAAAAAAAACTCAGTGGAAGAAGAGTGATGCTAAGACAAGAAGGATCTTAATAGATTCAATCAAGGACCATTTGATCCCTCAAATTTATCAGAAGAAGACAACTAAGGAAATGTTTGACACCTTGAAGAAGTTGTTTGAGAATACAAATATTAATAGGGCCCTTTCCCTAAGACAACAACTCTCAAACATCAAGATGTCTAGATCTGATTTTACTGCATCATATTTCATGAAGATCAGAGAGATGAATGATCAATTGGGCACTATTGGTGAAGTTATTGCATATAGAGAATTAGTCATGATGACTCTGAATGACCTTCCTCAATATTGGGAATTGTTGATGTATTTGTAACTTCGGAAGATATTCTTCTATGTATTACATTTGCATTTTATTGTATATCCAACATAGATGTTATATTCCTCTCATTGGAAGTGTCATCATTTGTATTTGCAAGTGTCGTAAGTTACATTGTAAGTGTCGTCATTTGTATTGATGGGTTATTAGACCACTAGTGTGGGGTCGACCCTAGTTAGGTCATGTGGTTGGGTTATTAGGCTTCATTGAGAAGTTGCTCCCAGTGATTTATTGGCAGGTCAAGTCAATGTATAAATAGAGAGCTTGTGTCTCTCATTTGATTCATTCACTTACTTCTCAAGCTCGCATAGCTAAGAGAGAAAGTGGCGCACATGTGGAGGAGGAGGAGCATCTACTAGAGACATCTTATTGGGTTTGATCCTTGTGATCTTGTATTGGGGCTTATTCTATCTTTGAGGAAGTTGTGGGGTTTTTCACCTTCTTGGTTTTCCCCAGTGAACCTTCGTGTCTCTTATGTGATTGCTATTGTGTCTATGATTGATATGCTATACGTTATTCTCTAAGAGATCCTAATGATAATGGAATGGAATTATCGAAAAATTAACATGGTATGAGAGCTGACCTAAGAAGAAGGCATTGTGCAGCTACGGAAGCTATGGATTCTTAATATTTGGGTTTCTCTCCATAGATAATCAAAGGAAGGAGGCTAGATTGACTCTCCTATCAAGGACGCATCTTTTTGTTAAGACAAGATTCAATTCTGAGCATTTTCATTTTTTGACCTAAAAAATTAGGGTTTCTGCAAAAGTTGGATTTTCTGAAATCCAAGACCACGGCTAGAAGCTCCTCTGAAAAATCAAATTTTAGAGCTTTGGATCAAAATTTTTGGTTGGGTGAAGTTTCGGGGAAATCAAACCCTAATAGAAGTTTCAAAAGCAATTTTGAGGGGTAAAAATTTGCATATTTCAAATTTTGAGTATACTAGCTTGACCAACTCAGCAAGGCACATCTTTCTATCCTTTCAAAAGTTTAAAATTCAAATTTTGAATTTTTAGGGTTTCTCTAACAAACCCTAATCCAGCTCGAGATCCAGTTTTAAGCAAATCAAGTGGTAAGACCTAAATCTTTTCTATTTCTAGTACTCTTTAAGATGTCTCACCACACCAAGATTGAGGATAAGCTTGAAGGGGTTGATAAATTCCGAGCCTGGAAGTATAGGATTGGGTTAATCTTAGAGGAGAATGAGTTGGACACTTACATAAGTGAAGAGGTTCTAGTTCTAGAGGGAGAGGAGGCTAAGGCCTTACACAAGAAGAACTTGGTCAAAGCTAAGAGAATCATTGCTGATTCTATAAAGGACCATCTCAAACCCCATGTGTCTTCCTTAAAGACACCTAAGGAGATGTTTGACTCCTTGACCAAGTTGTTTGAAGGAAAGAACATAAATCGGAAGATGACTCTGTGGAACCAATTGAAAGGGGTAAAGCTCCAGAATGGAGAGACTATTCAATCCTACTTTTCTAAGGTCTCTCAAATCAAGGAACAACTTAAAGCTGTGGATGAAGTAGTGGAGAATGGTGAAGTTGTAATGAACACATTGAATGGCCTACCTAGGTCATGGGACTCCTTCATCCAAGGAATCTATGCAAGAAGGAAATTGATCTCTTTCAGTAGACTGTTGAAAGAATGTTCACAAGAAGAAGCTAGGATTGTAGCCCAAGAAGAAAAGATGGGGATTGAAGATCAAGATCTCATAGCACATACCAAGAAGAGTAAGTTTAGGAGGGAGCCATCTCATAACAAGAGATCTTCACACCACCATTAGTGAAGCCTCCTACAAACTAGACTCTGGGAAGTCTTTGAAGATGAAAGATGTTCTATATGTACCTGGGCTCAAGAAGAATATCCTTTCCATATCATCTTTGGATGCAAAGGGAATTAGAGTTGCATTCATGGATGGCCAAGTGCTCATGTGGCCAAAGGGTAAGACCATAGATGATGCAGTAGTGATTGGAGAGCAAGAGGGAGGATTGTACAAATTTAAGGGACAACCTAAAAATACCATGGTACATGATTCCATGGAGCCAAGTGAACTTTGGCATAGAAGGATTGCACACATGCACTACCAATTGCAAGCAAAGCTGTAGAAGGTATTCCTGAAATTTAGTCAAAGCATGAAGGTGTTTGCAAAGGATGTGCAAAAGGAAAGAACACAAAGAAGGCATTCACAAGCAAGTAAGGAAAAATAAATTATTCACTCCGATGTATGCGGTCCGATGTCATCCAGTTCTCTGAGTGGGTATGTATACTATGGTTCTTTCATTGATGATTTCTATACGAAGACTTGGATTTATTTCTTGAAGAACAAAGATGAAGTATTCAACAAATTCAAGGAATTCAAAGCCTTGATAGAAAACCACACTGAAAAGAAGATCAAGACCTTTAGGTCCAACACTGGTAAAGAATTCACTTCAACAGACTTCAAGAAGCTATGCAATGATTCAGGGATTAAGAGGGAGTTTACCACTCCTTACAATTCACAACAGAAAGGAGTAGAAGAAGCTACTTCAGGATAGGACTCTAGTAGTTCTTGCAAGGAAGTAAATATTCAGAGGGATTCTACCCAACAAACAAACAAAGATAAGTATTTGAATTGTCATTTCTTGTATATCTGATTGTTTAAATAATATTGTTCAATGTTGTATATACTTATGTTCCTAGACTTAGGTTTTGTATTATGCATATTAGAATAATTTCATTAATGAACAGTATACTACTAATATGCATGTGATGGGTAAGTGGCCTATGGAACTATAGAAAATTCCATTGCTACTTATCTAGAATGAAACCTCCTTGTTGACATGTTGGGAGTAGTGCAAACTATTAACAATGTTCTGGTAGAGATGGAAGACATCTAGAAAGTTACCGTATGAATACGGGATATGGATGAATGTTGTATTGAAGCATTGGCTAAAATAATTGCATGATTGTATAACATATGCCTTTGTGTGTAAGATTTTTGTTCAGAAAACTATGAGAAGTTTCTAATCATGCAATTGAATTTGACTTGTAGGAAAGATCGTGTACAATCACCTACAAAAGAAGGACTACAACATTTGTTCCAACAACGAAGTTCAAACTATCTATTAAAGATATTGAAGAATCTGAAGTTCCCAGGATATGGGATACAGTATAGGATGCCATGGTCGAGGAATACCTGTTGATCATGAAGAATGATGTTTGGGATGTGGTCCCAAGACCTGAAGGGAAGTCTGCTGTGACTTTCAAGTGGATCTATAAGATCAAGCATGCTGTAGATGGTAGCATAGAGAAATACAAGGCAAGGTTTGTAGCTCATGGCTTCTCCTAGAAAGAGGGAATAGACTATGAAGAGACTTTTTCTCTTGTAGCCAAATACACTTCCATCAGAATAGTACTTGCTATGGCTGCAGTGATGAAGTGGAAAATACACCAGATGGATGTCAAGACAACTTTCTTGAATGGTGTGGTTGAAGAGGAAGTATATGTGGAGAAACCACTCAATTTTGAGACACATGATAGGGAGTCATATGTGTGCAGGATGAAGAAAGCCTTGTATGGATTGAAACAAGCTCCTAGGACTTGGTATGGTAGGATAGACAACTTTCTATCCAGTTTGGGATTTACCAAGAGTAAAGCGGATTTCAACCTTTACTACAAGGTTGAGGAAGGCAATATCGTTATACTACTATTGTATATGGATGACCTGTTTGTTATAGGTGAGGATAGATTGATTGTTGACATGAAGAGGAATCTTGCTGCCGAGTTCGAGATGAAGAAATTGGGGATGATGCACTACTTTCTAGGCATGCAGGTGTGGTAGATTGCAGATGGGATCTTCCTTGGACAAGGGAAGTATGCAGTAGAGATCCTAAAGAGGTTCAGGATGATGGACTAGAAGGCCATGGCTACACCTATGGCATCGAACCTAAAGCTTTTGTGTGATGCTTCATCTGAGCCGGTTGATGTCACTGTGTATCTTCAGATGAATGGGTCCTTGATGTACCTGACGAACATGAGATCGGATATTTGCTTTGCAGTGAAAACATTGAGCTAGTTCCTGACGGATCCCAGAGGTGTTCACCTAGTTGCTGTAAAGCATATTCTGAGGTACCTGAAGGGTACGGTTGATTATGGGCTCAAGTATGATGCAAATTAAAAGTTTAACCTGGAGGGTTATGTTGATTTAGATTGGGCAGGCAGTGCTGCAGATAGGAAGAGCACTTCGGGGTGTTGCTTCAATATGGGATCAGGTTGTTAATTTTTGAGCATTAATTCATAATACTCTAGGATCTTTACTGAGAGAATAACATGTACAACATATCAATCACACCAAGCAATCACATGATACAATTGACACACAAAGTTTCACTGGGGAAAACCATAAAGGTGAAAAATCCCACAACTTCCTCAGAGATAGAGAGAGCAATGATACAACCAAAGTACAAGAGATAGTCTTCTCCTAGCAGCTGATCCTACTCCTCACATGTGCACCACTTTCTGAGTGATGGAAGAGTGAGTAATCAGTTGTTAAAATAGAGATCTCCCAATCTCTATTTATACTTGTCCTATCCTGCCCAATAAACCAGTGGGGCCGACTTGTCTAGCTTAGCCTAATAACCCGTGGTTAACTTAATCAGGGCCGACCCCACACATGGTGGTCTAATAACCCATCGGCAAGTTACAACACTTGCAACACTTGTCAATACAAATGATGACACTTCTGTATAGAGGAATAACACATCTCTATAGGAGTACAATATACATAGATGAAATACATAGGTGAAATACATTCCAAAGTTACATATACATCAACACTCCCTCTTAACTAGGAAGAGATTTCTCGACATAGATCTACTAGCACAAGTCTTCTTCTCTGGATCGTCATCAATGAATCATCGTCCTCGAATCATCGACATCGTCACTGCTGGTGCTATCTCAATCAATCTATGAATCTACTCGTCATAGGAATTTCTACAGAGCCAGTCCTTTTTCATACCGGATGTAGGCCCACCACCTGCAGGTCTTCATCATCACTGGCCATACTGTGGAATCCTCAGGACTTATTATGTGCGTCACAATTCCTCAAAAGAGTATCCTAGGACCATTTATGTGCCGAAGCACGACCGACAAGATCTCCCAGGTCCACTTACATGTGACTGTCACAAAACCTTAAAAGAGTGTATTTCCAAGCAAGATCTCTAAAGAGCATATGAGGCCTTTTTCATCCTGTCCAAATCTCTAGGACTTATTACATGTGACCCCTACCACAATGTCTCGAAAGAGAATCCCAGGACTTATTACGGGCACATAGCACAACCTATCGGATCTCCTAGGTCTACTTACATGTGGTCATGGAAATGCCTCGAAAGAGAATCCCAGGACTTATTACGGGCACACATCGCAACCTATCGGATCTCCCATGTCTACTTATATGCCATAATATAATGCCTCGAAAGAGCATCCCAGGCTGTTACGAGCACACAGCTCTACCTATCGGATATCCCAGGTCTACTTATATGTCCTCCCAGAGAAATGCCTCGAAAGAGCATCCCAAGCTGTTACGAGCGCATAGCTCTACCTGTCGGATCTCCCAGGTCTACTTATATGCTCATATGCACAACCTGTCCACGGCCACATACATCATCCTGATGTACACATGATCATCCTGATCATCATCACTGCATCATCCTGATGCATGTCATCTGGAGAAACATCCTGAAGCTCATCATCTGTGATCATCCTGATCATACAATGCATCCACCTGATGCATACATAGTATCTGCCTGATACATATCATCATACATGATCTACCTGATCATACAATGTATCCACCTGGTACATATACAAATACATTATCCACCTGATCATACCTGATACATATCAACATACATGATCTACTTGATCATACAATGTATCCACCTGATACATCTATAGATACATACACATGATCCAACTAATCATACAAAGCATCCAACATGATGCATACATACATACAAATGATCCAACTGATCATATCCAACATCCAACATGATGCATATACATATAAATGATCCAAGTGATCATATCCAACATCCAACATGATGCATATACATATAAATGATCCAGTTGATCATATTCAAGCATCCAACATGATGCATATACATATAAATGATCCAACTAATCATATCCAAGCACCCAACATGATGCATATACATATAAATGATCCAACTGATAACATACAAGCATCCAACATGATGCATATACAGAGTAGTAACTAGAGCATCGTCTTGATGCTCATCATCCAACGCTTATATCCACAGCCATGGGAAGGATCCTCCTCTCACCATGCTTGGAATGGCTCCAGCAAATGTCTCCATCACTTCTTCCTCGAAGTGTCGTTAATTTGAAGAACACCAAGCCTCTCTCTGAAGTACTCAAACTTCACTTTGGCTAGTGGTTTCATCAGCACATCTGTAACCTACTCATCCATCACAACATACAGGAGCTTCATTGCTCCTCTCTACACCATATCCCTGATATAGTGATATTTGATCTCAATGTGTTTCAACCTGTCATGGAACACCGGGTTCTCAGACAACTTCACACAACTCTGGTTGTCACAAAAGATACCACTAGCATCCAACGGGAGATCAAATAACTCAGACAGTAGCTTCTGAAGCCATACTGCCTCACAACTAGCCGAACAAGATGCAACATACTCTTCCTCGGCTGTACTCAGTGCTACGCAGGACTGCTTCCTGCTAAACCAAGAGATCACACCTGATCCCATACTGAAACAACACCCAGATGTGCTCTTCCTATCTGCAACACTGCTTGCCCAATCCGAATCAACATAACCCTGAAGGTTAAACTTTTGATTCGCATCATACTTGAGCCCATAATTAATTGTACCCTTCAGGTACCTCAGAATATGCTACAGCAACTAGGTGAACACCTCTGGGATCCGTCAGGAACTGGCTCAATGTGTTCACCGCAAAGCAAATATCTAGTCTAGTGTTTGTGAGGTACATCAAGAACCCAATCATTTGACGATACACAGTGACATCAACCGGATTAGATGAAGCATCACACAGAAGCTTTAGGTTCGATGCCATAGGTGTGGCCATGGCCTTGCAGTCCATCATCCCAAACCTCTTCAGGATCTCTACTGCACACTTCCCTTGTCCAAGGAACATCCCATCTACACTCTACCACACCTCCATGCCTAGAAAATAGTGCATCATCCCCAAGTCCTTCATCTCAAACTTGGCAGCAAGCTTCCTCTTTGTATCGGCAATCAATCTATCCTCATCTATTACAAACAGATCATCAACATACAAGAGTAGTATCACGGGACTGCCTTCTTCAACCTTGTACTAAAGGTTGGAATCTGCTTTACTTTTGGTAAAGCCCAAACTGGATAGAAAACTGTCTATCCTACCATACCAAGTTCTGGGAGCTTGCTTCAAGCCATACAAGGCTTTCTTCAATCTACACACATATGACTTCCTGTCATGTGTCTCAAAACCAAGTGGCTGCTCCACATACACTTCCTCCTCGACTACACCATTCAAGAAAGCAGTCTTGACGTCCATCTGGTGTATCTTCCATTTCATTACTACAGCCAGGGCAAGTACTGATCTAATGGAAGTGTATCTGGAGCAAAAGTTTCTTCATAGTCAATTCCTTCTTTCTGGGAGAAGCCACAAGCTAAAAATCTCGGTTTGTATTTCTCTATGCTGCCATCTGCAGCATGATTGATCTTGTAGATCCATTTGGAAGTCACAACAGACTTCCCTTCAGGTCTTGGGACCACATCCCAAACATCATTCTTCATGATCGACTGATATTCCTTGACCATGGCATCCTTCCATTCTTTCTTTTTTCGCTGCCTCTTCATAACTGGAAGGTTCTTTGTTCATAAAATCACAGAGTAAAGCAACATAGCTGGTATGTGATCTAGTTCTCTTCTTTGCTCTGTGTTCTTCTTCTGGAATGCCATATCTTTCTGCATCTTGAATTAGCTCTCTATTCCATGCAGGTTTCCTCTTGTGAGAGTCCTTCTCATGAGGTGGATCTATAGGTTCTTGTAGATCTTCAATTTCACAATCAGCATCTGGAATTGCTTCAGTCATGGTAGTGTCTTGAAATCTAGTTTCCTTTGGTTCTTCATGATCTTCAACAAGTGTCTTCCTTGATTTGATGAATGCTAAGTTTTCATCAAATGTTACATCCCTGCTGACATCAATCTTCTTGAACCCTGGAAAGTATATTCTGTAAGCCTTCGAGCTTTCACTGTAACCCACAAAGATACCCTTCTTTCCTGAAGGATCTAGCTTGGTCCTCTTTTCCTTTGGGACATGAGTGTATACTGGACAACCAAATATTCTGAGATGGATGACTTCAGGATTATTACCAGAGAAGACCTCTTCTGGTGTCTTGTTGTCCAATATCTTGTGTGGTGTTCTGTTCTGCACATATACAACTGTCCTAGCTGCTTCTTCCCATAGATGCATAGGCAGATCCTGGTCATGCAGCATTGCTCGTGCTGCTTCCATGATTGTTCGATTCTTCCTTTCTGCAGCTCCATTTTGTTGTGGATTGTAGGGAGCAGTCAACTCCCTCTTAATCCCTGAATCACTGCATAGCTTCTTGAAGTCACCTGAAGTGAATTCTCCGCCATTCTGAATGTTTTGATCTTCTTATCAGTTTTATTTTCCATCAAGGCTTTGAATTCCTTGAACTTATCAAACACTTCATCCATGTTCTTCAAGAAGTAAACCCAAGTCTTCCTAGAGAAGTCATCAATGAAAGAGACATAGTAAACATATCCACTTAGAGAACTGGATGACATTGGACTGCATACATTAGAGTGGATAATTTCCAAGATTCCTTTTGATTTGCTTTCACTGCTTGGAAATGCCTTCTTTATGTTCTTTCCTTTTGCACAACCTTTGCAAACACCTTCATGCTTGGTCTTGATTTCAGGAAGACCCTTTACTGCTTTTCTTGCAATTGGTAGTGCTCTATAGTGCACATGAGAAATCCTTCTATGCCAAAGTTCACTTGGCTCCATGGATTGATGTTCCATGGCATGTTCAGGTTGTCCCTTCAATTTATACAATCCCCCCTCTTACTCTCCAATCACCACTGCATCATCTATAGTTTTACCTTTTGGCCACATAAGGACTTGGCCATCTACAAATGCAACCCTCATGCCTTTTGCATCCAATGCAGATATGGAGAGTAGGTTCTTCTTGAGCCCAGGTACATATAAAACATCTTTCATCTTCAAAGACTTCCTAGAGTCTAGGTTGTAGGAGGCTTCACCACTTCCCTTGATAGGGTATTGATAGTCATCCCCAAGTTTAACCTTATGGGGTGACTTATGTTCAAATAGATTTGCAAAATATTCTTTAAACCCAGTCATGTGTTTGGAAGCCCCACTGTCAATAATCCAATCATTACAACCATGACAGATAGTACCTGTGAGAGTAGAGATTAGAACATATTCATCTTCACTTGATGAGTCATCATCATCACTTTCTACTCTAACCTTCTTCTTGGGAGGTTCATCATCCTCGACAGCATGAGCATGATATCTTCTTTTGTTGTTGTTGTTCTTCTTATTGAAGTTGTTTTGTCTTTCTTCTTCTTGGGACAATCTACCACAAAGTGTCCCTTCTCATTGCATGTGAAGCATCTGATATCTTTCTTATGATGGTGGTGTGGAGGTCTTCTATTATGAGATGAATCCTTCTTGATATTACCTTTCTTGGTATGTGTTGTGAGTTATTGATCTTCATTCCCCATATTTTCTTCTCGGGCTATTATCCTAGCCTCTTCTTATGAACATTCATCCCATGGTCTACTGAAGGATATAAAGTTCCTTCTTGCACAGATTCCTTGGATGAAGGAATCCCATGACCTAGGTAGGCCATTTAAAGTGGTCATAACAATTTCAACATTCTCCACTACTTCATCTACTGCTTCAAGTTGTTCCTTGATCTGCGAGACCTTGGAGAAATAGGATTGAATGGTCTCTCCATTCTGAATCTTTACCCCTTTCAATTGGTTCCGCATAGTCATCTTCCGATTTATGTTCTTCCCTTCGAACAGCTTGGTCAAAGAGTCAAACATTGCCTTGGGTGTCTTTAGAGATGACACATGTGGAATGAGATGGTCCTTGATAGAATCAACAATGATCCTCTTTGCCTTGACCAAGTCCTTCTTGTGAAGAGCCTTAGCCTCTTCTCCCTCTGGGACAGGGACCTCTTCACTTATATAAGTGTCCAACTCATTTTCTTCGAGGATTAGCCCAATCCTATACGTCCATGCTCGGAAGTTATCAACCCCTTCAAGCTTATCCTCAAGCTTGGTGTTGTGAGACATCTTTAAAGAGTACTTCAAATGGAAATAGAAAAGATTTAGGTCTTACCATTTGATTTGTTGAACACTGGATCTGGTCCCAAATTAGGGTTTGTCAGAGAAACCCTAAAAATTCAAAATGTGAATTTCAAATTTCTGAAAGCATAGAAAGATTTGCCTTGATGAGATGATCAACCCGGTATATTTAGAATTTGAGATTTGCAAAGTTTCACCCTTCAGAAATTCCTTTTAGTCTTCCCAAATTCACTAGGGAGGACCCTAAATTAGGGTTTGAGTTTCCCGGAGCTTCCCCCAACCAAAAATCTCAATCCAAAGCTCTAAACTTTGATTTTTCCGAGGAGCTTCCAACTATGTCTTCAGATGTCAGAAATTCCTATTTTTGTGGAAACCCTAATTTTTAGGGCCAAAACTGAAAGTGCTCAGAATTGAATTATGATTGGACAGAAAGATTCTCCTTGATGAGTAGAGTCAATCTACCTTGTTGCTTTTCCAAAATTTGTGGAGAGAAACCCAATAAACAAGAAACCCTAGTTTTCGCCACTACATAATGTCTTCTTCTTAGGGAAGCTCTGATACCATGCTAATTTTTGAGCATTAATTCACAATACTCTAGGATATTTACTGAGAGAATAATATGTAAAGCATATCAATCATAGCAATGCATATCAATCACATGAGACAATTGACACACAAAGTTTCACTGGGGAAAACCATAAAGGTGAAAAACCCCACAACTTCCTCAGAGATAGAGAGAGCAATGATACAACCAAAGTACAAGAGATATTCTTCTCCTAGCAGCTGATCTTGCTCCTCACATGTGTGCCACTTTCCGAGTGATGGAAGAGTGAGTAATGAGATGTTAAAATAGAGATCTCCTGATCTCTATTTATACTTGTCCTGTCCTACCCAATAAACCAGTGGGGCCGACTTGTCTAGCTTAGCCTAATAACCCATGGTTAACTTAATCAGGGCCGACCCCACACATGGTGGTCTAATAACCCATCGGCAAGTTACGACACTTGCGACACTTGTCAATACAAATGACGACACTTGCGACACTTGTCAATACAAATGACGACACTTTCGTATAGAGGAATAACACATCTCTATCAGAGTACAATATACATAGATGAAATACATTCCGAAGTTACATATACATCAACACAGGTGTGATCTGTTGGTTTAGTAGGAAGCAGTCCTGTGTAGCACTGAGTATAGTCGAAGCAGAGTATGTCGCAGCTTGTTCAGCTAGTTTTGAGGCAGTATGGATGAGAAAGCTACTGTTTGAGTTATTTGATCTCCTGTTGGATGCTACTTGTATATATTGTGACAACCAGAGTTGTGTGAAGTCGTCAGAGAACCCAGTGTTCCATGACAGGTCGAAGCACATCGAGATCAAATATGACTATATCAGGGATATGGTGCAGAAAGGAGCAGTGAAGCTCCTATATGTTGCGATGGATGATCAGGTTGCAGATGTGTTGATGAAACCACTAGCCAGAGTGAAGTTTGAGTAGTTCAAAGAGAGGCTTGGTGTGCTTCATATTGAAGATACTTCGAGGAAGAAGTGATGGAACACACTTGCAAGAGCCATTCCAAGCATGGTGATAGGAGGATCCTTCCCATGGCTGTGGATCTAAGCACTGTGTGATGAGCATCAGGACGATGCTCCAGTTATTGCTTTGGATATGCATCAGTTGGATGCTTTTTATGTTCAGTTGGATCATGTATGTTGGTATGCATTAGTTGGATGCTTTGGATGATCAGTTGGATCATGTATGTTGGTATGCATCAGTTGGATGATTTGTATGATCAGTTGGATCATGTATGTTGGTATGCATTAGTTGGATCATGTATGATGATATGCATCAGGATGATGCAGTGATGATGATCAGGATGATCATGCGATGATGATATGCATCAGGACGATGATCATGCGATGATGATATGCATCAAGACGATGCAGTGACGATGATCAGGATGATCATGTGATGATGTACATCAGGATGATGTATGGTGAGTATCAGGTTGATACTCCATGGCCATAGACAAGTTGTGCAGATAATCATATAATAGCACCTTGGGATATTTGCAGATACTCTTTCGAGGTTTTTCCTATGGAATATAATAGCGCCCTGGGATATATGGCAAATGCTCTTTCGAGGTTTTGCTTGGGAGGACATATAATAGTGCCCTGGGAGATTTGCAGATACTCTTTCGAGGTTTTTCCTATGGCATATAATAGCTCCCCAGGATATCTGGCAAATGATCTTTCGAGGTTTTGTCCTATGGCATATAATAGCACTCTGGGAGATCCGATAGGTTGAGCAGTACACTCGTAATCAATCCTAGGATGCTCTTTTGAGATTTTGCCATGACCACACGTAATATCGCCCTAGGATATCTAATAGGTTGAGCAGTATGCTCGTAATCATTCCTGGGATGCTCTTTCAAGGTTTTGTGGTGACCACATGTAATAGCACCTCGGGAGATCCGATAGGTTGAGCAGTATGCTCGTAATCAGTCCTGGGATACTCTTTCAAGTTTTTGTGGTGGGGTCACATGTAATAGTGCCCTCAGAGATCTTGCCGGTCATGCTTAGGCACATAAAGGATCCTGGGATACTCTTTCGAGGTTTTGTGTAACATCCCAATAATTTCAAGGAAATTTAAAAATTTCTAAATCGACATTAAATGTTAATAATTGTAAAATGCGGAAAAAAATGTTTATCAAAGCATTAATTAATAATTAAGTCATAGTGCAGAAAACAACTTAACTGCTGTGTCCTTTTAACTGATGATGTTTTGTGTCAGTGACACATCATGAAAAATTATTACGACATTAATTTTATTTGTGATAAATGTACTTGAGAATACTACAAGATCGAGTTCTCATAATCAAGTACCGGGAGTGATTTCTTGGGTGATAAGGGGCCCTACGAGGTACCCTAGAGCTTACTTAGCTACGATTAGCTAAGGCATTTGAATTCTGGTTCTGTGTGCAGAGCGCAAGTAAGAATTTCTACGACCAACCAAAGTTAAGGGTACTATTGTCTTTTAATTCAATCATCAAAGTATATAATGAATTCTAAGCTCTTCTTTGCAAGCCAGTGATTGAAGGTATGGATATCTTGGTTCTAAGTCTCAATTACAGGCTAGCTTACTATCCTTTCAGTGTTATTTACGTTTTATCGTCAATTTTCCTTTTACATTACTACATCTAAGAAAAGAATCATCCTTGACAGGACTATTATTATTAATATCAAGTGGCGATGCTAAAGTCTAAATGTAGAATTGAATGTAACTTTGGGAGTACAGGGCATATACTATGAACTATAACTATATTGTGCATTAGTAACAGGTTAAACTATACCTAAAGTCTTATAATTAATTTGACAGCATAGGACTGCAATATGAAACTATGTAAACCTTACCTGTGACTATACAAATATACCATTTGTAAACTATAGAAAGGAAATAAGTGTGATATGTTTGTAACTATGCAATTAAAATGTTCCAATATATTAAATATACATTGACTACTATCACAATGCTAGAGGTTCCTATTAATATCATCACAAGGTGTCAATAAACTCGATATATCAAATGATATCTAGGATACTCATGAATATGTAGGAGCATGAAACGTTATTAATGTCACAATGTTTGAATCGAACCTTTAAAACTTTGTATTATGTAACTCATAATGTAATGCATGTGTGATGACAGGGTATAAATGCTACGGGCCTTGGCATGCCCCATCTGACGAATTTAAGGCTTGGCATTTCATTGCACCTCTGCGAAGTGAAGTGGATGGCCGAGCTGGATGGTACCCACATGATCGAGACTGTAATTAGTATCACAACTTGCTGAGCTATGCCTCTCTATAGCTCTCGTACTGCTGACTAGGAAACTCGGTAGATGTAACAATCAATGCATTATTGATTGCAATCGTGGTTCAAATATCAATGTGCACTTATTGGCAGCTACCCACCGTTGGTCTTTACAAGATCTGAGGCTGAGAATGAACCCGATTCTTGCGTTGGTAAATAGTGAAAGTTAGTTTTTCTGGCATTTGTTGTTGCATTTTGGTGGAAGGCCGTAGAGCCAACCGACTGTTGTAATGTAGGGTTTTTAGAGTATGCTGCGAGGAGGACTCCTTCCTTAGCTTCGACCTCGGACTTGGGAGTGATAGTATTGAATAGTTGTAGGTTTTCCCTCCTCCTGCCATTGCACTATGAGTCAGCCAAGGTGGTTTTAAGAAGTCTTTCTCTTGTTGGTTATTGAAATTCATAGTTCAATCCTGCAGTGCTTAACCCGTTGCTGTTAGTTGAAAACCATCAAACTTCGTTGTTCTTACAGGTGTGATGTGCCAAAGTTCAGAGTTCCAAAAACTAAAGGTAAGTACTCACCAATGAAAATTTATTGTGTTATATGATTTTATACTAGTGTTTCCCAGTTTGTAATCCTTCGAGCTGTATCTTTGGCAGGTACCCATTTTGCGGGAGATGTTAGCAAGGGTTTTGGAATGGACACCATGCATCCACTACCTGGTAAGTTTCAGTGGTTCTCAAACCTCGTGGGTGCCCTTTGGCATGGTTTTAATGGTGCTTATAGTGTGCCGAGAGTTAGAACGGTTCGACCCTGTTCTGGTGATGGCCGAGGGTTAAGTTTTTTTGAAAGTATTATAAGTGTTGAATAGATAGCTTCCAGTTTTCTTTTGTTGCTTGTCACGTCCCCACCCATCATACCAGTGCAATGGAGGGGATCGTGAGGCTAAAACCGGGCATCCAACCCCATGTACCTATTAAGTAAGCATTCATTACATATGAAGAGGCATAAATATTTACATTACACAACAGAAGTAATTTCATTTACACATTCGCCATACATTCAAGATATTCATCAATTAAATAATTGAAAGATGGCACCCGAGAATACTTATCTTTAACAGAGTAGTCCCAAGCAACTAGCTATGTTGCGGCAACGTTCCACCCAACCATAGGCTCTTCGACAGCTTGTACTGAGTCCGTCCGAAGGCCACCCCCGAGCTGGGCATGATTCTCACAAGGGAAAGGGAACATTCCAGCTCAACCACTGCCCAATAACCATTTTATCTCAGCCAAGCCAGAATAATGGATTACCCATTACCCATCACCCATACCCCAACATACTCTTTCTTCCCACAACAAAACAACTATTGACAGGGTTACACATTTACAACAGAGGTGTTCACGAAACAGGGTCCACATTGGTTCTCCCAGCTCATGGTTCACCCAATGAACTGTGGAATTTCGATTTCAACCCCAGGGAGCAAAACCGATTTCTCTCCACGGGTTAGGATCCCTTCCAATGGCCTAAACGACCTCCAGGAAGATCCAAAACGTTCTGCTCTCTTCCCCCACTGGTAACCAGCACAAAAACGCCCCTTCCCAGCTAAAAGATGAAGGGAAACACATAAAAACGAGGGAGGAAAATGCCCAGGAAGCTAGAGCTGCGTGAGAGAGCAAGGCCATGCTGAATAATCCCTTAGGCAGCCATTTCGTGGCTCTATTCTTGCCCCAAGAGGCCAACACGTTTTTCCATGGAGGGTGGCTTGCCCATACCCGATTTTGGACAGCCATACCTCCCCATTCCCAAGGCATTAATTTCCCCAACCAACTCTTGGGAGAAATCAATGGTTGGGTACAAAAGTCAACATGGGTAGCTGAGGGTTTGATGGGTTTTCTCATTAACACTTGGCTTGACTCTATTGGCTCAAGGGTTTGAATGTTTTCCCTCCCAATTCCTTGTGAAATCATGCCCCCATCTCTTTGTTGCATTGCATAGCTAGTTGTGGGTATTTTTTATTAAAATGCATATTACATGCTATTTGAATTTCCACTGTGCATTGCTAGCACGCAAACCATATGCATCCCGAAATCGATGGCGGGGCCTTGGCCTTGAGCTCCTCACCATGATTTCCTAACAATATTACATCATTTATAATGTTAATGCCATGGGGCCAAACTGGGGACATTACATTGCTATTCCGCTCTTATGCGCCTAGCTATGTCGTTGATGAGAGCTTCAAAATGTATGTATTCTACTATTTGTTAAGGTTAATACCTAAGTACTCTGGAACCTTAACTGGTCCGTAAGGTGAACACTGTTATATGTTTTTGATGGGGAAAGTGACGCCTAAGAGTCGAGGTTTCACTCGCTCCATTGCACAGAGGCTCGTCTTTAAAGATGCATTACCCCTTTTTTTGTTAAGTATGGTTTGATACAATGTTTAAATATGTGATAAGGGGTGCCAAACAACGAAGGTTATCTGAGGATAGATGTTTCTAGTACCTCGTCATCGTTTGTTAATTTTTATGTTTTGGAAATGTGAAAAGAAAATGTTTGGCTGCCAAGTGTTTGGTATGGCTAAGCCGTAATGTCCTAATATATTTTACAAAGGAAAACCCTACCTGTAACTATCATTTTGCTATCTGGTTTGTACTGACATTTGTACTTAGGACCTAACCTGTGTATTAATAATTGCGATGTTGTGTACATATTCATGCTAGGGTTGTGAGCTTTCGTCAAACATTGATACTGAATTGTGTTTTCTGTGGAATGTTGTTTGCTCCCCTGTAACGGTCTCAAAAAACTAGTTAGGGTTAGAGAATATTATAACTACAATAACCTCAGCATGAATGCCTAGGCTTTGCCATGGATGGCTTGAAAGAAAAGTATAAACTGTGAACCAAATGATCATCGGATTCATAGTCTAGTGAAAACTTAGGGTTCTGATGCTATTGTTCACATTGTTGTAATTCAATAATGAAATCCAAGGTGATAGTTAATGAAGAGATAATACTCATAGTATTTATGTACATGGAAATAAGTATTACAGCTGCTATAATCTCTCAAAATAAGACATACTTGGTAACATATATTTTATAATTTGGAAATACATATTCTTACTATCTGAATTAGATGGAGTGGAATGAAAAGTATAGATCTGTGCAGAAATAAAATGTGTTTTCTTTTAACATGAATGTTGTACCTTTGTTTACATGATACAGTTCCTTTTTCCTGTGTTTTTGCTTATAAATGAAATGGAAATCATATAAATCTGGTGCAGAAATCAATCCTGGCAGCTGCTATTATTCTTGAAAATACAGTTACTATAAAGAAACCTAAAATGTATAATATTGATGTGTATTTGCTTACTAGCTGAAAAAATAGAGTAAAAATAAATACATAGAACTATGCAGAAACTTGTTATGTTTTAAATATAGTACAGAATTCTGACAAGAACATTACCACAAGAGTCTAAAATAATCCTCTTAGCCTATTGCTTACTAAATTTGGCCGATTTCATGCTACCTCTCTATACTGGAGTACGATGCAGACTCAAGCATGGGGAAAAATGCAGAGGAGTCATTTTATCAGTCAAATAGTAAAATTAGGTCAGAAAATAAAAATAGTTATTTCTACCGATCCTTAGTAAATTTTCTAAACCAGTTGCTGCAGAGATTCATACTTCTGAAAAATACAAACAAAATAAGAAACTGTGGAACTTGATAATTGTAGGAGAAACAAATCACCCAAGGAGCCTGTTCCACCCAACTTGCTCCTAAAACAACCAAGATGCCTGCCTTAGGACCCCCGAGCCTATTCACTGAACCACCATGAGGAAGAAACTTTAGAAGCTTAGGTCCTCAATCTTGCAGCAGCAAGTAGTTTATCCAGTCTCATAGACTCGGCAGTCAAAGAGACCTGCACCAGCACCTCTGGTTTTCCTTCTTAGAAATAATTTGCAGACTTACAATTGCACTCTCACATAGCCTCCCTAATTCGAATATCTCAGTCATCACTGGATGCACATGAGGAATATTTCTACAGAAAATATTGTAAGAGCTTCCTGCTCAATTCGAATTGCATTATATAGGTTGCCTAGGCCTTTTTAGTGATTAATTGATCATTAAATGAGGTGCCTGCTCACTCCTCCACCTGGATAATAATGCCATAATTTTAGGGGTAGTTGTCCCATAACCAACAGCTAGTGGTGGAGTGCAAATGTTGTCATATGTCCCATGCCTTCTAGCAGCTTCCATTCCTCCTAGTGGGTCAGTGAACACTCTTGTAACAGCTTTCTTGAGTGTTTGTCTCCTATTTTAATTTATTAAATAATAATAATGAGTCATTACAGTCATCTTTGATCATATTTGGTCATAATTACAAAACTTTGTAATTATAAATTAACATAAAGTATTTTTCACAATAAAATAATTATTCTCAAAATTTTAGGTAGGTGACATACACCCCCCCTTAAGCCTCAACATTGTCCTTGATGTTGTTTATTCACTCTCTGAGTGTTCCTGAAATAGTGTTGGGTTTGCTACCCGCATAATACTTTCCAACTCCCAGGTTTCCTTTGATGGGCTAAGGTGCTTCCATTGCACCTTTACTTGTCCAATGGTGCGATTCTGGAGTAGAGTTTCCTTCCTTGCAAGGATACAATCCGGTTCCATCAGAAAATCGCCGTCTTGTTCTACCTGAACATCATTCCAATTTACAACATGAGTAGTGTCATGCACATATTTCTTTAAAAGTGAGACATGAAAAAAAATATGTATTTTGAGATTTGAGGGCAAGGCCAATTGGTATGCCACGGGCCCAACCCTTGACAAAATTTTGAAAGGGCCACAATACCTGGGTGCCAGTTTGGCACAACTTCCCAATTTCAAGGAACTCTTTTTCGGCCTTACCTTAAGAAAAACATGCTCACCAACCTGGAACTCCTTGTGAGTTCTTTTAAGGTCTGCTTGACTTTTCTGCCTATCTTGGGAAGCTTTATGATTTTTTTGTACCTGTTTCACAATTAGCTCTAATTCCTGCAACAATTCAAGCCCTAAAATGACTCTGTTAACCGAATCACTCCAAGAAACTGGTGTGTTACACTTCCTACCATAAAGAATTTCAAACGGGCTAAGCTTTGATGAAGCATGGTAGTGATTGTTATATGCAAATTCTGCTAGATGCAAATAGTCCTCCCAATTACTAGGTTGATCTTTAACATACATTCTTAGCATCTCTCCCAAAATCTGATTCACCCTTTCCGTCTGTCCATCGGTTTATGGATGAAATGCTGTGCTGAAATTTAAGGTCGTATTCAACCCTTTAAACAAGGACCTCCAGAAATTTCCTGTGAACTTTGAATCACGATCTGAAACTATTACCTTTGGTATTCCATGCAGTCGAAAGATCTTCCTCATAAAAATTTCTGCAATGTCGAGAGCCTTATGTGTAGTTTTCACAGGAATAAAATGGGCTACTTTGTTGTGTTTATCCACTACCACCATGATGGAGTCATTATGTTTCTGATTCCTTGGTAGTCTAGTAATAAAATATATACTTATAATTTCCCATTTCCAGCTAGGTATAGGTAATGTCTGTAATAATCCAGTAGGATGCTGATGTTCCACCTTCACCCTTTGACAGTCAAAACACTTAGCTATATATTTTTCTACCTTGTGCTTCATTTTGGGCCAATAGTACTCCTTTCGTAGCATAGTGATGGTTTTCTGGTAACCTGTATGACAAGAGTAGTGGCTTTTGTGCATCTCATCCAAAATCAGAATTTTCATTGTTGGTACGTTGGGTACATACAATTTGTTTTTGTATAACAACAATCCATTCTCCTTCAAATTGAAATCTGTCATAGTATTTTCAGAACTGTTTTCTGCTGCCCTTTCATGTGATTTTTTGTATTCATCATCATTTTTAACCTTCAAAAATCTGTTTTTCCAAATCTGTTGTGTATGTGCTGATGGATGAAATAAAATGTATCCTTGTGTTATGACTTAACACATCAGCAACCTTATTCTCCTTCCCTTTAATGTGCTGCATTTCAAAATCATACTCACTCAGAAAAGTTAGCCATCTAGCTTGTCTAGCATTCAAATTTGTCTGATCTAATAAATATTTCAGTCTGTTAGGAACCCGTGTCAACCCTTCTCTTTACTATGTTAGTATATTGTTGTTGGATGCATATGCTTTGTAAGTCGTCCGGTAGTATTTGATGATTCATAGTTTATATTATCCCATAGTATTGACCCATAGTATTGGACGCATATGTTTTGTAAGTCGTCCCATAGTATTATATGTCCCATGGTTTTGACCCATAGTATTGGGCATAGACTTAGTATATAAGTGTGTGTTGAGGTCATTGAAGGCACCGTGAAGTTATTTTTATTGAGCTTGCTCATAGGAGGTTGCCCCCTCGAAGTGGCCTGTAATCAATATAAAAGTGATTCTGAGTTCTGTCATTTCTGCTATTTCGCATATTCGTATTAATTAATTGTTGCAGGTGCATCACATCTGGTATCAGAGCACTTTCTTGGGCTCGTTGGGTGGAATTTCTACCAATTTTGTTTTTGCATCTGTTGTAGCTTCAGATTTGGGAATAATCCCTATCCGCTTAACTGTGGGAAGTACTTGGGCATAAGCCCTAAAACTCATTGTGAGGAGTACCACAAGAACCCCAAAGTAGCTGGCCCATTGAGAGGACTTGCCAGCGAAAAGGGAAACGACCCCTACCTGATTTACTAGTTCCCACCCATTAGGTAAACCAAGAGTTGTCGTTTGTGGCAAAGCGGTTATCAGTTTTACCTGAGCCGTGGAGTGAGGGGTACTGCCCCAATACACAAGCCGTCAGACAGCATTGGTGGCCGAGTGAAACACCTGAAATGTTAGGAAGCCATACATACCTATGGTCCATATCTATTTTCAGCTGAACTGTTATTGATCACTGCTGCGCCGTTTCAGATCCAGCCGTTCAGATCCATTCGGAAAGCCATTCCATATCCAGCCGTTTTCAATCCATTCAGCGTCGTTTCAGATCCATCTATTTTCGCTAACTTCTGGGCCATTGCAGATTTATCTGTTCCATATCTCTTCTGAGCCGTAGCCACTCCATATCTCCAATTCCCCTACCCAAAGCCCAAAATCCCACATTTTTCTATTTTTAGGGTTTTCCATAACTTCCTCAGATTTCACTCAATCACCTTCAAATTTTACCATAGAGTTCCTTTCTGAATTCTGCTTCTTTGTCTCCTTCTGCCAAATTTTCCCATCCTTTCACTCTGCTTCTGAAATCCTCATTTTTTGCTTCCTTGTCTCTTCGACAGTGTCCAAAACCTATTCAAACCCCAATTACCCTTCAGATTTTTTCCCAAATCCAGATTTTCCTTTACTGAAGTAGTTTTTGTTTTTGTTTTTCTACCCAGTCAACCAAAAAAAAAAAAAAAAAAAATCCTGGTTATGGTTGTCACCCGCGCAAGAGCAAACACCATGGAGGAAGCACTTGCAGCCATCCAAACCAAACTCCAAGATCTGGATGAAAAATTTCTCAGCCTCCATCTTCAGCATTTAGCCATGAACAATAACCGACAGCCAGAATCTTTTGCAGCCACCGGGTTCTCTTCTTCCAACAATTTTCGTGGGCCGAAGCTTGATTTTCCTCGCTTCAATGGCACTGATCCGACTGGATGGATATACCGAGCAGAACAATATTTCATTCTGCATAATACTTTTGATGTCCAGAAAGTTCCACTTGCATCCTTTCATTTGGAACACGAAGCCCTTCAATGGTACCGTTGGTACATCAAAGCTCATCCCGAACCAAACTGGACAGATTTTTTCCAACTCCTTTTGCCACGATTTGGTCCTAGTGCTTTTGATGACTTCACAGGAGCACTCACTAAACTTCACCAAATTGGCATAGTGAGAGAGTATCAGACAGAATTTGAGAAACTTTCCAATCACACAGAAGGATTGTCTGATGAATTCTACAGGAGTTGTTTTATCAGTGGTCTCAAGGATGAAATCTGCTCAGAGGTCCAAATGTTCTGTCCCAACACAATGATGGAAGTCCGAGGGTTGGCTAAGTTGGCAGAGGACAAGATCGCAGCTCAACAACGCTCCAAACCCACCTTTGTTCCCTTCAGAAATATGGGTTCCCAATGACCTCCCATCACGCCTGCTCCTCAACCAACTCCTATCAAGCATTTGTCTGAAACAGAGATACAGGCACGCCGAGAAAAAGGGTTTTGTTATAATTGTGATGAGAAATTCACTCAGGGACATAGATGTGTTCAACGAAAGCTCTATCTCTTGGATTTGGATTCTCCTCCTGGATCAGAACTTGATGAAGAAGCTCCATATACAGTAGATGATCAGGTTGACGTTCAACACCCTCCTGTTGACACCCCATCTCAAGATGACCCACTCGAGATCTCTCTCCATGCTGTAACCGGCGTCACCACTCCACAAACATTGCGAGTCAGGGGATACTTCAAGAAGCTCCCTCTTACCATACTCATTGATTCTAGTAGCACTCATAACTTCATTGACCCTCGGATTGCCAAACAGGCTGATTGTTTTGTCCATCCTTGCTCCAACTTTGAAGTCATGGTTGCCAATGGGGGCACCTTACGTTACAAGGGGAAGTGTCATAATGTGCGTATCTCTATGGAAGATTATAACCTGTGCTCTGATATGTTTTCCTTGTCCTTAGGCGGATGTGATGTGGTTTTGGGTGTTCAATGGTTATGCACACTTGGCCCCATCTTATGGGATTTTGTGGAACTTTGGATGCAGTTTTCAGTCAATGGGGCACAACACAAATTAATGGGCTTACAACCAGGGTCTCTTTGCATCATCAGTTCACATCGTCTAGAAAAAATCCTTAAGAAGAATTCACATGGTGTCATCGCTCAGCTCCATTCCATTCAGATGCACCCATCAATGGTCTCCACTACTTCGTTGGATAGATATGCAGGTGTCTTTGCTGAACCAATGAGCTTGCCACCTTCAAGAGACCTTTCCGGTAAGAATTTAGTCACATCTACCTCTCAGCAGGAACTGATGGCTATTTTGCATGCAGTACAGAAGTGGCAGCCATACCTATTAGGGAATTATTTCTGCATCAAGACTAATCTCCCGAGTCTGGAAAATTTTCTGGAACAATGGGTCTCCTACCCAACACACCTGAAATGGGTTATCCAACTCATGGGTTATCCCTATGTGATCACTTAAAAGAAGGGTAAGGACAATATAGTGGTAGATGCTCCTTCTTGCATAATTGATGACCCAGTTTCTCTTACAGCTCTTTCTCTGCTTGTTCCAAATTGGTTGCAATATGTTCAACATGGCTATCTCTTCTATGAACTCCATGCTTCTTCATCAGCAAGGCACTCTGGGTTCTTCAAAATGTATGACCGGGAACAATGTAAATTCTTTTGGCAGGGACTAAAAATGACAATTCAACAGATGGTGGTTGTCTGTGATACTTTCCAGGTCAACAAGGGTGAAACAACACTCCTTTCAGGATTTCTCAAACCCTTGCCCATCCCTACACAGCTTTGGCCAACTATTTCTATGGATTTCCTAGAAGTGCTTTGGTGGTACAATACCACATCTCAAAGGACACCATATGAAGCAGTCTATGGAAAGACACTGCCAGTTATTCTTCCATATACCCTTAGCAGCTCCCCAGTTCAGGAAATTGACTCAGTTCTTCGCAACCGTGATCAGATTCTTCTCATTCTGCAGGACAATCTTCACATAGCCAGAATTCGCTTGAAACAACAAGCCGATCAGCACCGTTCTGAGCACATTTTCCACGCAGCTGATAGGGTTCTTCTTCGTCTACAACCTCTCAAGTAATCCTCCCTGACACTCCAAAGGCGTTAGTGGCCCGCAATGCAACCCGAGGATGCTACCGGGGAACCACTCCTTTAGATTTTGAAATAATTTCACCAACCAAAGCTTTGAGGACAAAGCTTTTTCTAATGGAGAGGGGATGTTAGGAACCTGTGTCAACTCTTCTCTTTACTATGTTAGTATATTGTTGTTGGACGCATATGCTTTGTAAGTCGTCCCGTAGTATTTGTTGATTCATAGTTTATATTAGTCCATAGTATTGACCCATAGTATTGGACGCATATGCTTTGTAAGTCGTCCCATAGTATTATATGTCCCATGGTTTTGACCCATAGTATTGGGCATAGCCTTAGTATATAAGTGTGTGTTGAGGTCATTGAAGGCACCATGAAGTTATTTGTATTGAGCTTGCTCATAGGAGGTTGCCCCCTCGAAGTGGCCTGTGATCAATATAAAAGTGATTTTGAGTTCTGTCATTTCTGCTATTTCGCATATTCGTATTAATTAATTGTTGTAGGTGCATCACACAGTTGCATGTTATCTGTCATTAAGGTAAATTTTCTTCCAATAAGGTGGCGATACCAAATTTTCAAGGCATGAATCACTGCTAACAATTCTAGATCGTAAGTAGAATAGTTCTTTTCATGGATTTTCATCTTTCTAGATTCATAGGCTACATCATGTCCCTCCTGTGTTAGGACTCCTCCAATTCTATCATTACATGCATCTGTACATACTATAAAATCCTTAGTAGGATTTGCAATCCTTAAGATAGGTGCTGTAGTCAGTAATTCTTTCAACCTTTTAAAACTATCCATACACTTCTGATCCCATACAAACTTCTTTCCTTTCTTCTGTAAGGACGTTATGGGGTTTGCAATTTTTGAAAACCCTTCAATGAATTTTCTGTAATACCCAGTAATACCCATAAATGATCGTACATTTGACACATATTTAGGAACCGACCACTCATTAATGGATTTTATCTTAGCGGGGTCAACTGAAATTCCTTCCTTAGAGATTATGTGCCCTAGGTACTGAATTTTGTCCTTGTAAAAATCACACTTACTGTACTTAGCATATAACTGGTGATCCCTCAGAACTTCTAGAATGATACGCAGATGTTCATCATGCTCTTCCTTGCTCTTAGAATACACTAAAATGTCATCGATAAAAACAACAACGAACTTATCCAAGTATTTGTGCAGGCTTTTATTCATTAGGCACATAAACACCGCCGAGGCATTAGTCCATCCAAACGACATGACCACAAACTCATAATGTCCATATTGAGTTCTAAAGGCTATTTTGAAAATGTCTTCATCATTCACCCAAACTTGATCATATTCTGACCGTAAATCGATCTTTGAAAATATCGTTGCTCCGTGTAGCTGATCAAATAGATCATCAATGTGGGGCAACGGGTATCTATTCTTGATCGTCATCTTATTCAATTGGCAGTAATATATGCAAAGTCCTAAGGTGCCATCCTTTTTCTTAACAAAAATGACCGGTGCTCCCAAAGGGGACACGCTGGGTCTTATATACTTTTTATCAATCAGTTCTTTCAACTGATATTTCAACTCATTCAACTCTAGTATATTCATCCTGTATGGAGCTTTGGAATTTGGCACTACACCCGGTATTAATTTAATAGTGGAATCTAGATCTCTTTTTGGAGGTAATCTTGGAATCTCTTCAGGAAAAACATCCTGGAAATCCTTTAAGACAGGTATGTCTTCTAATTTCAGTTTGTCTTCTATAGTAGTCGACTCATCATTTACTACATTTACTGCAAATAATTGACATCCTTTCCTAACTACTCTCTTGACTTGCATCGCTGAAATCTGTCTAAGTGATGTCTTTCTTGGAATACCTTTTACTTCTACTACTTCTCCTTCATCATTTATACATGTAAAACGCTTCTCATAGCAATTTAGAATGACACGATGGGCTTCTAACCAGTCCATACCGATTAGGATATCATATGATCCTAATGGTAAAACATTTAGCTTGACCTGTGTTGTTAGTTCATTCATAGATAAAACACAACTTTCCAAGAAATCAGAAACTTTTCTTTTTGTTCTTGTTGCTAGTCTAACTAACCAAGATTTACTAAATTTTTCTGTTTTCAACTTAAAATTTTTGACAATATCAGGGGATATGTAACTCATACTAGCATCTGAGTCAATCAAAATAGAAACTGGATGGTTTTGCAGCATACCTTCAACCTCTACCATTGAGACTTGGTGTTCTGCTTGCCGATTGTCTAATGCTGTGTTAATTCTAGGTACTTCTCATGCCAAATCTCCTACAGTTGCTTCAGACTGTATGGAATGAATATGGTTGGCTATCCGCTTCCTAAGGGAACAATCTGAAGCATAGTGAGGACCTTGACACTCAAAACATTTTATAGGTGGCTTTTGTTCATTGGTTTTGGCAACATTGGGAACATTTTTGGGGGCTGGAAATTTCTGTTGAAATATTGTAACTTCAAAGAATATTATATTTTTACTTTATTATTCCGGAGATGTTTCACTCCTCCAATGGGACTTTGTTATGTATCCGGAGATGTTTATTCCTCCTAGAGATCGTGGTAACTAGGGTTATTAGATCTCCTAGGAGAGGTCATCCTTGAGTTAATTATTGGAGGGTTATTAGACTCTCCTAGGAGAGGTCGGTCCCATAGGATAAAAAGTCAGTCGAAAAACAAGTATAAGTAGAGGAGGATGTTTCTCACTTATCTCATTCAATCATCCACTTGGAAGTAGCGCACAAGTGTGAGAGAGATCTGCATAGGAGGAGGAGGAGCTATTGTTTGGTTTCTACATCTTCTATTTGGTTAATCATCTATATTGAGAAAATCTTTGTTCGGTTTTCTACCCCATGAGGGTTTCCGAGGGTAAATCTTTGTATATCTTATGATTGTGTTTCTTTCAATGATATTGCTAGTCAAATTAGTATAAAATTAACATGGTATTAGAGCTATCTTGAATAGGACATCTTTCACAAGGTGAAAATACCTCTCTCTCCTCCTTCGGTGAAAATTAGGGTTTCTGCAAAAGTTGGAATTTTTGGATTTTGATTGCATGGCTGGATAGCCCTCCTCAAAATCGAATTTTTGAGCCCTGGATCGAGGTTTTTGGTTGGGTAGAAATATGGGAAAGTCAAACCCTAGTTTTACCAAAAGTGCAGAAAACCAGAAAACCAGAGAACCAGAAAAGCTGCTAACCTGTGCACCAGAAAACCAGAAATTCTGTTGCAGATCCAGAAGGTGAAAAGTTGAAGTTTCCAGAAGTAGAACACACCAGAACCTTCAAATCAATCAAGCACATATCCTGGTAAGTGTTATTCTATCTCCTAAGAAACTTAAATCTCTTTGACCCGTAAATAGGATGGCTCCAAGCACTAAGCTTAAAGACAAGCTAGAGGGTATAGAGATTTCCGACAATGGAAATATAGGATTGGTCTCATTCTTGAAAATAATGATCTTGCCCAATATATCAAGGATGAAATTGCAGATCCTGAAGAAGATGAAGCCAAAGAGAAGTATAGGAAGCACTTGATTAGGGCAAAGAGAATCATTGTTGATTCTATAAAATACCACTTGATTCCCCAAGTGGCATCCAAGAAGACCCCAAAGGAAATGTATGATGCCCTTTCTAGAATGTATGAAGGAAAGAACATCAATAGGAAGATGAACTTGAGAGCTCAATTGAAGAGCACCAAGATGAATCAAGGAGAATCCATTCAAGATTATTTCTCAAGGGTTTCCCAGTTCAAGGAACAACTAGATGCCATTGGAGATACCCTTGATGAAGATGAACTAGTCATGATTGCTCTAAATGGTCTCACTAGACCATGGGAGCCATTTATCCAAACCATGTGTGCCAGAAAAGAGAGCATGAAGTTTGATGTGGTATGGGAAGATTGTATCCAAGAAGAAGCTAGGGTTTCTAACAGAGAATCCTTGCTCAAAGAAGGTGACCAAGCCTTGGCCACTCACACCAAGAGAAGAAGGAATAAACCCTACTTCAAGAAGAATAGTCACAAGAAGTCTCAACCTCCACAAATATTTTAAAAGAGAAGAGGAACTACTCAAGGAAGAAAGTTTTCCACATTCCAATGTTTCAATTGTCATAAAATAGGACACATTGCTAGGAATTGTCCTTCAAAGGAAAATAAGAAGGGATTCCATCATAAAAGACATCAAGCACACCCAGCAGAAGATGAAAGTGAAGAAGAAGAAGAAGAGGAAAGGCCTCGGAGGAAAAGAGCTAGAATAGAAGAAGAAGATGCAAAAGAATATGTTCTATTCTCTGCACTCTCTGGGACTGTAACACCTGGAGAAAATACATGGCTCATTGATAGTGGTGCTTCAAAGCACATGACAGGTCAAAAGAAAACTCTTACAAAACTTGAAGAGAAGACCTCTCCACAAACAGTATATTTAGGAGATGACTATCAATATCCAATCCAGGGAATTGGTGAAGCAAGCTACAAGCTTGATTCTGGAACACCATTGAAGATGAAGGAAATATTATATGTCCCAGGATTGAAGAAGAACTTACTCTCTATCTCAGCTCTAGACAAGAAAGGTTATAGGGTTTCATTCATAGATGGACAAGTACTCATGTGGCCCAAAGGAAAATCAATTGAGGATGCAATTGTTATTGGTGAAGAGGAAGGAGGTCTATACAAACTCAAGGGACATCCATAAGCTACCCTTGTTCATCAAGCCACTAGACCTAGTGAACTATGGCATGTGAGTAAAGTAGTCATAGGACTACCAGATTTGAAGATTGATCATGATGGCACATGCAAAGAATGTGCAAAAGGGAAGAATATCAAGAACCCATTTCCAAAGAGTGAAACAAAGACTAAGAGTATTTTGGAATTGATTCATTCAGATGTATGTGGACCAATTCCCTCCGCATCTTTGAGTGGATATGAATACTACCTTACATTTATTGATGACTACTCCAAAAAGACTTGGATATACTTTCTAAAGGGGAAGAATGAAGTCTTTGGAAAGTTCAAGGAGTTCAAAGCATTGATAGAAAATCTTTCTGAAAAGAAGATCAAAATACTCAGAACAAATAATGGTGGAGAATACACTTCAAAATATTTTGAAGTCTTTTGTAAAGAAGCTAGAATCGAGAGGGAGTTAACCACTCCCTACAATCCTCAACAAAATGGTGTTGCGAAAAGAAAGAATAGAACCATTATGGAAGCAGTGAAGACAATGATACATGATCAAGACCTACCTATGTATCTATAGGATGAAGCATCCAGGACAATAGTCTATGTGCAGAATAGACTATCTCATAGTGCTCTTGAATTCAAGACCCCAGAAGAAGTGTTTATAGGGAATAATCCTGAGGTAAGCCACCTCAAGATATTTGGGTGTCCTGTATATATTCACATTCCAAAAGAAAAGATAACTAAATTAGACCCTTTCGGAAAGAAGGGAATATTTGTTGGATATTGTGAAACATCCAAGGCATTCAGAATATACATCCCAGGATTCCACGATATGGATATTAGTAGGGATGTGACATTTGATGAAGAGACTGCTCTCAAGAAATCCAGGAAGTGCCAGTATGAAGAAGTATATGAAGAAGATGCACCTCCTATAATTGCAGAGATTGTTCCCATCCTTGAAGATGTAACACCTGAAGACCATGATATGATAGAACCACAAGAACCCCCCATTTCAAACATTTCTAGGAAAAGAAAGCTAGCATGGGCAAGATATATTATACTAGGATCAGAAAAGTATGGAGCTCCTGAAGGCTCCACTAGAGTGAGCAAGAAACCAAAGCCCTTCTCCAACTATATGGATTTGATGTGTGATCTTGTAGTTCAAGAACCTACTAGTGATGAAGAGGCAGTTCATAAGAAAGAGTGGGTAGAGGCAATGACAAAGGAATACCAGTCAATAATGAAGAATGATGTTTGGGATATAGTTCCTAATCCTGAAGACAAAAGTATGTTATCCTCCAAATGGATATACAAAATAAAGCATGTTGTGGATGGTAGCATTGAAAATTACAAAGCAATATTTGTGGCCAGAGGATTCTCTCAGAAAGAGGGAATTGACTATGAAGAGACATTTACACCAGTTGCAAGGTACACTTCCATTAGAACCATCATGGCACTTGCATCCATGATGAAGTGGGATTTACACCAGATGGATGTGAAGACAACCTCCCTGAATGGCGTGATTTAGGAGGAAGTGTACATAGAACAACCTCAAGGATTTGAGGTGGAAGATGGAAGAACCCATGTATCCAAATTGAAGAAGGCTTTGTATGGGTTGAAGCAAGCTCCCAGAGTTTGGTATGGAAGAATTGACAGTTTCTTAACAAGCTTGGGCTTTACCAAAAGTAAAGATGATCCTAATATTTATCTCAAGGTTATGGATGATGAACCTGTCATATTGTTGCTATATGTGGATGATCTATTTCTGACTGGAAATGAGAAACATATTATCGAGTGCAAGAAGAAGCTCTCATCAGAGTTTGAGATGAAAGATCTTAGACTGATGCACTACTTCCTAGGTCTGGAAGTGTGGCAAGGACTAGATGGAATATTTATCACCCAAGGAAAGTATGATGTGGGAATCTTGAAAAGATTCGATATGTTGGAATGCAAAGCCATGGCCACTCCCATGTATTCCAACTTGAAGCTGTTAGTTGATGACTCGTCAGAGTTAGTGGATGTGACTCTATACAGACAGATTATTGGGTCATTAATGTATCTGACAAATACCAGGCTAGACATATGCTTTGCGGTAAACCCCCTGTGTCAGTACCTAGTGGAACCTAGAAGAGTTCACCTGATTGCTGCAAAGCATGTGATGAGGTACCTAAAGGGTACGGTAGATTTTGGTCTACATTATCGAGGAGATCATGACTTCAGATTGTTTGGCTACATAGATGTTGATTGGGCAGGAAGCATATCAGACAAAAAGAGTACATCTGGTGGATGTTATTGTCTAGGATATGCCATGATCTCGTGGTTTAGAAGGAAGCAGTCAAGTGTGGCTCTTAGCACAGCTGAAGCGGAATATATAGCTGTCGGCTCTACTAGCTGCGAAGCGGTATGGCTTTGGAAGCTGTTATCGGGATTGTTTGACTTAGAGATGGAACCCACTGTGATCATGCGTGACAACCAGAGTTGTATCAAAATGACAGAGAATCCAGTATTCCATGATAAGTCAAAGCACATAGAGACCCGATATTTCTATATACGGGATATGGTGTAGAAAGGAGCTATCAAGCTCGAATATGTAGGCACTGATGAACAAGTTGCTGATTTGTTGACCAAATCTTTGTCTCGAGTAAAGTTTGAGTATTTCTGAGACAAGCTTGGTGTAGTTCAAAAGGACCATCCTCGAAAGGGGGAGTGATATGGTCGATAAAGATATCCTTGGATACTGGTATCGATGTAGATACCTGTATCAATGATGAGATTGCCTATATTGACGGTAAGGTCAATAATGGGGATACCTGTGGATACTATATTGATGAGGATACTGCATCGTTGATGAGGATACTGTATTGATGAGGATACTGTATCGTTGATGTGGATACTGTATTGATGAGGATACTATATCGATGATGTGGATACCTATATTGATATGCATACTTGTATCGATGATGAGGCTACTTGTTATGACGATGAGGTCAGTGTATGGTACCTAGTTGATATGATAGGACTACATCCTCCCTGAACACTTAGTTCAAAATGTACATGATGGGGATTGCATCATCCCGGAACCACTAGTTCAAAATGTACATGATGGGGATTGCATCATCCCGAAACCATTAGTTCAAAATGTACGTGATGGGGATTGCATCATCTGGAACCACTAGTTCAAAATGTACATGATGGGGATTGTATCGTCCCTGGACTTCGGTCCCTGAATTGATCCGTAGACATATGTCTCTGTGGTCCCTAGTGGACGAGAGGGGATTGTATTGTCCCCAGACTTTGGTCCTGTATTGATCCACAGACTTATGTCTCTGTGGTCCCTAGTGCACGAGAGGGGATTGTAGCGTCCCCGGACTTCGGTCCCTGAATTGATCTGTAGACTTATGTCTCTGTGGTCCCTAGTGGACGAGAGTGGATTGTATCATCCCCAGACTTCGGTCCCTGAATTGATCCATAGACAGATGTCTCTGAGAAGTGGTCCCTAGTGGACAAGAGGCGATTGCATCATCCCCGGACTTCGGTCCTTGAATTGATCCGTAGACATATGTCTTCAAAAAATGGTCCTTAGACTTTGTCTAAGTTGACGAGTGGACTGCATCGTCCCTAGACGCGTTATGGTGTCTTAAATGGATCATGTGTATTGCAGGGTATGCTGCTATGATACTGCTGATCGTGATGGTCTAGATGATGATGTGATGACGATGTTGATGATCGTGTGATGATGATGCTATTGATCGAGAGGATCTAGATGATGATGCTATTGTAGCTGTTCGAGTGCTGCAGAAGATGAAGACTCAGTACTGAAGATGTTTATGTTCCAGTATTGAAGATGTTACAATAACTGCTTGAGTTACTGATGATGAATAAAGAAAGCTTCCAATGATTTATAGATGTATCATGTATCATATAGTTGATGATTCCTTGCTCCTGTAGATGATGTTATAAGATCATTCTCATTAAGGGGTGAGTGTTGAAATATTGTAACTTCAAAGAATATTTTATTTGTACTTTATTATTCCGGAGATGTTTATTCCTCTGAGAGATTGTGGTAACTAGGGTTATTAGATATCCTAGCAGAGGTCGGCCCTGAGTTAATTATTGGAGGTTTATTAGACTCTCCTACAAGAGGTCGGCCCCATAGGGTAAAAAGTCAGTCGGAAAACAAGTATAAGTAGAGGAGGATGTTCCTCACTTATCTCATTCAATCATCCACTTGGAAGTAGCGCACAAGTGTGAGAGAGATCTTCATAGGAGGAGGAGGAACTCTTGTTTGGTTTCTACATCTTGTATTTGGTTGATCATCTATATTGAGGAAAGCTTTACTGGGTTTTCTACCCCATAAGGGTTTCCCAGGGTAAATCTTTGTCTATCTTGTGATTGTGTTTCTTTCAGTGAGCTTGCTAGTCAAATTAGTATAAACTTAACAATTTCTGCTACGGATTATTTCTAGAACTGTTCCCTTGAAAATTTTGATTCTGAGATTTTTTCTTTTGGAAACTAGAATTCCCACTAAACCTGAATTTTTTCTTTTTTTGCTCAAAGTTACTATGATTTTTCCAGCTAGACACTCCTTCTCTTTTTCTATTCTGTTCAAAGCAAAAAGTTGATTTTCTCATGGCTTCTTCTAATGTCTTTGGGCTATCATACTCTATTCTTTCTTTGATGCTGAAGGGTAGACAACTCAGGTATCTTTGAATCTTCGGTTTTTATTCTGCCAGGTATGGCACACATCTTAGTAAATTTAAAAACTTACTGTTCAGTTCTTTCATGTTCATCATTCCCAGCTTTAGATCATAGAATTCTTTGGATTTTTCTTCATAATATTGCTTAGATAAGAATTTATTTTTGAAGTATCTTTTAAAAGTACTCCAACTCACCTCTCTATCCTTTATGCCTTTTACTCTTTTGAGGTCTTGCCACCAAATGTCTGCCTTCTCGGTTAGATTATAAATTGCCATTTTTGCCTTTAAGGATTCTGAGTAATCATAGATCTGAAAATACTTTTTCATGCCGGACAGCCATGCCTCAGTTGTTTCTCCTTTCTCTGTTTCGCCATTGAAGGTTGGGGGTTTGATTTTCTTGAACTCCCCAGATATTTGTTTGTACTGTTGATGGATTTTCCTCTTTGGCTTGTAACCTCCTTCACTGCTATCACTAGAGTAGTCATGTTTCTTTTTACGTGGGTGTTTGGCAGTTCCTGACGATGTTGAGTTGTTGTTTTCATCATCAGTTTTTACTTGCTTATTCTTTCCCTCATAGGGTAAGTCTTCAGTCTTGGAAGTATGTTCAACTTCCCTGTCCTGTTCGTCTATTGGGTATTGATCGTACCGTACTTTCTTTAATTCCTCTTGTGTTCTCAGAATTCTCTCATTGTCCTGCTTTACCGATCTTATCTCTGCTTTCAAATCTTGAAAATCACGTAACAACTCTGATGAATTGTTATTTAAATTGCCATGGAATTCTCCTTCAAATTGATGTCCCGTACTATGGCTATTTGGTGGAAATATGTCCTCCATATGTTCAGTTGATCCTTCCATACCTGTAACTTAAAAGCAATTTTCTGTATATAACAATAATTACACTTGAGTTAGTAATTTTTTTTTTTTTTTGCAGTCAGAAAATTTATGTTGCGTGTTTTCTTGGACCTTTTTAGGCCTAGTGTTCGAACATGAGCTCTAATACCACATGTAACATCCCGATATTTTCAAGGAAATTTACAAATTTTTAAATCGACATTAAATGTTAATAATTGTAAAATGCAGAAAAAAATGTTTATCAAATTAGTAATTAATAATTAAGTCATAGTGCAGAAAACAACTTAACTGTTGTGTCCTTTTAACTGATGATGTTTTATGTCAGTGACACGTCGTGAAAAATGATTACGACATTAATTTTATTTGTGATAACTGTACTTCATAATACTACAAGATCGAGTTCTCATAATCAGGTATTGACAATGATTTCTGGGTGACAAGGGGCCCTACAAGGTACCCTGGAGCTTACTTAGCTACGATTAGTGAAGGCATTTTAATTATGCTTCTGTGTGCAAAGCGCAAGTAAGAATTTCTACGACCAACTAGAGTTAAGGGTACTATTGTCTTTTAATTCAATCATCAAAGTATATAATGAATTCTAAGATCTGCTTTGCAAGCCAGTGACTGAAGGTATGGATATCTTGGTTCTAAGTCTCAATTACAGGCTAGCTTACTATCCTTTCAGTGTTATTTACGTTGTATCGTCAATTTTCCTTTTACATTACTACATCTAAGAAAAGAATCATACTTGAAAGGACTATTATTATTAATATCAAGTGGCGATGCTAAAGTCTAAATGTAGCATTGAATGTAACTTTGGGAGTACAAGGCATATACTATGAACTATCACTGTATTGTGCGTTAGTAACAGGTTAAACTATACCTAAAGTATTATAATTAATTTGACAGCACAGGACTATAGTATGAAACTATATAAACCTTACCCATGACTATACAAATATACTATTTGTAAACTATAGAAAGGAAATAAGTGTGATATGTTTGTAACTATGCAATTACAATGTTCCAATATATTAAATATACATTGACTACTGTTACGATGCTAGAGGTTCCTATTAATATCATCACAAGGTGTCAATAAACTCAGTATATCAAATGATATCTAGGATACTCACGAATATGTAGGAGCATGAAACATTATTAATGTCATGACGTTTGAATCGAACCTTTAAAACTCTGTATTATGTAACCCATAATGCAATGCATGTGTGATGATAGGGTATAAATGCTACGGGCCCTGGCATGCCCCATCTGATGAATTTAAGGATTGGCATTTCGTTGCACCTCCGTGAAGTGAAGTGGATGGCCGAGCTGGATGGTACCCACATGATCGAGACTATAATTAGTATCACAACGTGCTGAGCTGTGCCCCGCTCTAGCTCTCATACTGCTAACTAGGCAACTCGGTAGATGTAACAATCAATGCATTATTGATTGCAATCGTGGTTCAAATATCAATGTGCCCTTACTGGTGGCTACCCACCGTCGATCTTTACAAGATATGAGGCTGAGAATGAACCATATTCTTGCGTTGGTAAATAGTGAAAGTTAGTTTTTCTGGCATTCGTTGCTGCGTTTTGGTGGAAGGCCATAGAGCCAACCGGATGCTATAATGTAGGGTTTTTAGAGTATGCTACGAGGAGGACTCCTTCCTCGGCTTCGACCTCGGACCTGCGAGTGATAGTATTGAATAGTTGCAGGTTTTTCCTCCTCGTTCCATTGCACTATGAGTCGGCCAAGGTGGTTGTAAGAAGTCTTTCTCTTGTCAGTTATTGAAATTCGTAGTTCAATCCTGCAGTGCTTAACCTGTCGTTGCCAGTCGAAAACCATCAAAATTTGATGTTCTTACAGGTGTGACGTGCCAAAGTTTAGAGTTCCAAAAACTAAAGGTAAGTACTCACCAATGAAAATTTACTGTGTTATATGCTTTTATACTAGCGTTTCCTAGTTTGTAATCCTTCGAGCTGTATCTTTGGCAGGTACCCATTTCATGGGAGGTTGTTAGCAAGGGTTTTGGAATGGACACTATGCATCCACTACCTGGTAAGTTTCGGTGGTTCTCGAACCTCGTGGGTTCCCTTTGGCATAGTTTTAATGGTGGTTACCATGTGCTGAGAGTTAGAACGGTTCGGCCCTGTTCTGGTGATGGCCGAGGGTTAAGTTTTTTTGAATGTCTTATAAGTGTTGAATAGATAGCTTCCAGTTTTCTTTTGTTGCTATTCGACTCTTATGCGCCTAGCTACGCCGTTGATGAGAGCTTCGAAATGTATTTATTCTACTATTTGTTAAGGGTAATACCCGAGTACTGTGGAACCTTAGCTGGTCCATAAGGTGAACGTTGTTATATGTTTTTGATGGGGAAAGTGACACCTGAGAGTCGAGGTTTCGCTCGATCCATTGCATAGAGGCTCATCTTTAAAGATGCATTACCCCTTTTTTTGTTAAGTATGGTTTGATACAATGTTTAAATATGTGATAAGGGGTGCCAAACAACAAAGGTTATCTGAGGATAGATGTTTCTAGTACCTCATCATCGTTCGCTAATTTTCATGTTTTGGAAATGTGAAAAGAAAACGTTTGGCTGTCAAGTGTTCGGTATGGTTAATCCATAATGTCGTAATATATTTTACAAAGGAAAACCTTACCTGTAACTATCGCTTTGTTATCTGGTTTGTACTGACGTTTGTACTTAGGACCTAACCTGTGTATTAATAGTTGCAATGATGTGTACATATTCATGCTAGGGTTGTGAGCTTTCGTCAAACATTGATATTGAATCGTGTTTTCTGTGGAATGTTGTTTGCTACTATGTAACGGTCTCGAAAAACTAGTTAGGGTTAGAGAATCTTATTACTAAAATAACCTCAGCGTGAATGCATAGGGTTTGCCATGGATGGCTTGAAAGAAAAGTATAAACTATGAACCAAATGATCATCGGATTCATAGTCTAGTGAAAACTTAGGGTTCTGATGCTATTGTTCAGATTGTTGTAATTCAATAATGAAATCTAAGGTTATAGTTAATGAAGAGATAATACTCATAGTATTTATGTACATGGAAATAAGTATTACAGCTGCTATAATCTCTCGAAATAAAACATACTTGGTAATGTAGAGTTTATAATTTGGAAATACATATTCTTAATATCCGAATTAGATGGAGTGGAATGAAAAGTATAGATCTGTGTAGAAATAAAATGTGTTTTCTTTTAACATGAATGATATACCTCTATTTACATGATACAGTGCGTATTTCCTGGGTTTTTGCTTATAAATGAAATGGAAATGATATAAATCTGGTGCAGAAATCAATCCTAGCAGCTGCTATTATTCTTGAAAATACAATTACTATAAAGAAACCTGAAATGTATAATATTGATGTGTATTTGCTTACTAGCTGAAAAAAATAGAGTTAAAAGAAATACATAGAACTATGCAGAAACTTGTTGTGTTTTAAATATAGGACATAATTCTGACAAGAACATTACCATAAGAGTCTAAAATAATCCTCTTAGCCTATTGCTCTCTAAATTTGGCCAATTTAATGCTACCTCTCTGTACTAGAGTACAATGCAGACTCAAGCATGGGGAAAAATCTAGAGGAGTCATTTTATCAGTCAAATAGTAAAATTAGGTCAGAAAATAAAAATAGTTATTTCTATTGATCCTTAGTAAATTTTCTAAACCAGTTGCTGCAGAGATTCATACTTCTGAAAAATACAAACAAAATAAGAAACTGTAGAACCTGATAATTGTAGGAGAAACAAATCACCCAAGGAGCCTGTTCCATCCAACCTGCTCCTAAAACAGCCAAGATGCCTGCCTTAGGACCCCCAAGCCTGCTCACTAAACCACCAAGAGGAAGAAACTTCAAAAGCTTAGTTCCTCAATCTTGCAGTAGCAAGTAGTTTATCCAGTCTTATTGACTCAGCAGTCAAAGAGACTTGCACCAGCACCTTTGGTTTTCCTTCTCAGAAATAATTTGCCAACTTACAATTGCACTCTCACATAGCCTCCCTAATTCGAATCTCTTAGTCATCACTGCATGCACATGAGGAATATTTTTGCAGAAAATATTGTAAGAGCTTCCTGCTCAATTCAAATTTCCTTATATAGGCTGCCTATGCATTTTTAGTGATTAACTGGTCATTAAATGAGCTTCCTGCTCACTCCTCCACCTCGAGAATATTGCCATAATTTTAGGGGTAGTTGTCCCATAACCAATAGCTAGTGGTGGAGTGCAAATGCTGCCATCTATCCCATGCCTTCTAGCAACTTCCATTCCTCCTAGTGGGTCAATGAACACTCTTGTAACAGCTTTCTTGAGTGTTTGTCTCCTATTTTAATTTATTAAATAATAATAATGAGTCATTACAGTCATCTTTGACCAGATTTGGTCATAATTACAAAACTTTGTAATTATAAATTAACATAAAGTATTTTGCAAAATAAAATAATTATTCTCAATATTTGGGGTAGGTGACATTTTTTGACGCACAGAATAAGTCCTGAGGATTCCACAGTATGGACAATGATGATGAAGACCTACAAGAGGCTAGGCCTACAACTATCATGAAAAAGGGTTGGCTCTGTAGAACTTCCTATGACGAGAAGAATTATGAGATAGCCCAGTGATCGAGATGTCAAGTACATCAACAGTGATGATGATGATGCTCCGTGATCCTGTGATGATGATCCAACTCCAGAATTGAAGACTTGCGCCAATATGAATTGATGACCCATGTTTAGAATACCTTCCTAGTTAAGAGGGAGTGTTGATGTATTTGTAACTTTAGAAGATATTCTTCTATGTATTACATATGTACTTTATTGTATATCCAACAGAGATGTTATATTCCTCTAATTGGAAGTGTCGTCATTTGTATTTGCAAGTGTTGCAAGTTCCATTGTAAGTGTCGTCATTTGTATTGATGGGTTATTAGACCACCAATGGGTGGTCGACCCTAGTTAGGTCATGTGGTTGGGTTATTAGGATTCATTGAGAAGTCGGCCCTAGTGATTTATTGGCAGGTCAAGTCAGTGTATAAATAGAGAGGTTGTGTCTCTCATTTGATTCATTCACTCACTTCTCAAGCTCGCATAGCTAAGAGAGAAAGTGGCACACATGTGGAGGAGAAGGAGAATTTGCTGGAGACATCTTATTGGGTTTGATCCTTGTGATCTTGTATTAGGGATTATTCTATCTCTGAGAAAGTTGTGGGGTTTTTCACCTTCTTGGTTTTCCCCGGTGAAACTCTGTGTCTCTTGTGTGATTGCTATTGTGTCTATGATTGATATGCTGTAGATATGTTGTACATTTTATTCTCTTAGAGATCCTAATGAATAATGGAATGAAATTATCTAAAAATTAAAAGGAACCAATCATTCAAATAGTGACTGGAATATCTAAGCTACCAAAGTTTGAAAGATTATGGGCATATTGTACACAATAAGAAACCATACTTGTGGCTAGAGGCAAAGATCATGCCTCTCATGAAGAAGATCAAGCACTTATTACACATACCAAGAAAAGAGGAAAGAGGACCTTTGATAGAAAAGACAAAGGTGAAATATCAAGTCTAGCCCCAGAACAAAAGAAGAAGGAACACCTTTCACAAAGCTAATGTTTCAATTGTAGAAAGTTCGGTCACTACAAGAATCAATGCAAATCAAAGAAGAGAAAGGAACATGGTTCAACCGGTGATGTTGATGAAGACACTTCACCAAATAAGTCAAGGAATGTAGAATATGATGACCATCGAAAGGAGTATTTCTTTTAGTACACCAATGATTGCATTATCTCTAGATGAGGAGATTGCCATTGGTAATATATGAAAATCCAGGTTGTAGTTTCTTCAATGTGATTTTGAAAAGAAAGAATATAAATATCTAAGGACTCCAGTGATCCCTGGAAGGAGGCATAGATCAAAAGGGAGCCCACACAAAACAATAAAAGATAAGTATTTGGATTTGGATTATCATTTGTCATTATTTCTCTTGTAAATAAGATCTTAATGTTCATAAAGAGTAGTATGCAGATCTGTATTCTTAGAATCAGTAAGTGTGTTATGATATAGCATGAGATTGACTAGCAGTAAGCTCATATTGTGCATGTGTTGAGTAAGCAGCCTGTAGTGTTTCACAACATTCCATGAATCCTAGATGGAACTAGTCTAGGATGAAACCTCTTTGCTGACATACTAGAGTAGTGCATGCTCCTAATAGTATGTTCTAGTGGAGATGGAAGGCATCCAGATAGTCACCAAGTATGGGATATGGATGGATGTTAGATTGAAGCATTGGCTAAGATGCTTACATGATTGTGTAAACTATTTTCATTGCATTATAATTTGATCTTCGTGATTGTGCAATGTTGCTGACCATTTGACAAAATCTGACTTGTAGGAACAAACCATATGCTATGGCCTACAAGAGAAGGATGATGCGACTTATTTTGAAGAACATGTAATGGATGTGTAGTCTGTCGGATTAAGATTCCGTTGATATTCAGTATTTGAGAGAGAGAAGTATTCCCATAAATGTCTCTCAAGATCAGGTAGTGGGATGGATTCCATGACAGAGGGATAAGCTACAGTGGATGTGATGACTATTCAGCAGTAATAGAAGGCATATGTGGATATAGTACATTTAGTCATATGTGGACCCATGACTCAGAGGTCCTGGAGATATCATATGAAGATTGATGATTAATTTGCATCCCTCTGATAAACATAAGTATTTGCAATTAGTAGCAACAGATAATGTATTTTAAGTTCATCAGTTACTTCAGTATGCTACCTGAGATGTGGGGACTACATGAATAGCAGTTGGTTTCCAGTTGAACATTGCTTGTGCCTGAGTAGAGAATTAACATGCTCTAGGACAAGAAACACTCAGTTTACCTTAGAGGAGGTGCAATATAAATATATCTATTTAGAGTAGTGGCTCAAGATTCAACATGTGCAGATGACACAGGTTGCTGATGATGATTCCTTGATCATGATGTTGTATACTAGTGATCAGCTCCCCACTGAGACATAGAGATTTATTAATAGGTTTAGAGGGAGTTTTCCTCTGAGTTTAGGATGAAGGGTCTTATCTTGATTCATTACTTATTAATATTAGAAGTATGGAAGAGACCATATGAGATATCCCTCAGTCAGAGGGAGTACACAATTGAGAAATTCAGGATGATGGACCATACGAAGCTGAGTATGCTTCCAATTCACATTTGGTAATAATTGATTGAATCTATGATATACTTATACTATTCTCATGAGGATTTGTGCTTATGAGAGATTATGTTTAGGATTACATACTAATGTACTAGCCAGTATGCATATCCAGAGGGAGAGTATGATGCAGAGTTGCGGAGGGAATCTACAACAGATATCTAGAGGGAGTCTAGATTGACATCCAGTATTATTGAGAAAACAAGAAGTTCATATCAATAGATTCACTTGATGAGACATGACATTAATGGATGAGCAACAGTTTCTAGTAGTACAATTTGCAGTGATATGCTCTACTGTAGAGGAAGTGGAAGATTCCAGCACAAGGGGAACAATTGTAGCATGTGATCAAGTACCACTATGTTAGAGACATGGTACAAATAGGAGCAGTTCAACTCCTGTATATTCCAACTAATGATCAAATTGCCGAAATTCTAACCAAGCTTATTTATAGAGTGAAGTTTGCATACTTCTGTGAAAGACTTGGAGTATTGGAGAATGTTTCCCTCTGTGAGAGGGAGTGTTCTTAGTCTAGTTAGGATAGGAAACTAGTGTGGGCCGAGAAGAGCTCTATCTAGTTAGGACATGCAGTCCTGTGTAGACTGAGAAGAGCTCAATCCAGTTAGGACAGGTGCTCCTATGTATACCGAGGAGAGCTCAGTCTAGATAGGACATGCGGTTTGTGTAGAATGAGAAGAGATTAGTTGAGATAGGATAGGTGGTCCGTGTAGAATGATAAGAGCTCAGTCCAAATAGGACAGGCGATCTATGTAGACCGAGAAGAGCTCATTTCAGTTTGGACAGGTGTTATTGTGTAGACTGAGAAGAGATTAGTCCAGGTAGGACATGCAGCCCTATGTAGACCGAGAAGTGCTCATTTGAGTGAGGATAGGAAGTCCTGAGTAGACCGAGAAGATCTTAGTCTAGGTAGGACAAGCAGTCCTAAGTAGAAGGAGAAGAGCTTAGTCCATGTAGGATAGGTGGTCCTGAGTAGGATGAGAAGAGATTATTCTAGGTAGGACAGGTGGTCCTAAGTAGACTGAGAAGAGCTTAGTCCAGTTAGGATAGGAAGTATTGTGTAGGCCAAGATGAGCTTATTCCAGTGAGGATAGGAGGTCCAGTGTAGACCGAGATAAGTTTTGTATGGACGGTGTTGACCTTTCTTATGCTGATGAGATGTATGAGTCTAGCTGTGACGATCAGATGATGCTCAAATGTACAATTCCAACCATGATGATCAGATGATTCCAATATGTATAAGACCAGCCGTGATGATCATATGAGGCTTAGATGTGTTCCAGCATGATGATACATCTCTAGATAAGAGGGAGTGTTGTTGATGTAGCTATGTGAGGTATCCTCACTATATAAAATCTCTGCTTTTTCTCAAGAGGAGGTTAGGTTCTTCTCTCTTTTGCTTATGATGCTAGCGCACTTCACTAGTGATGGAAATCACATTAGTTTCCCTCTACTTATTATGTTAAATCTTTAGTGTAGAGACCTAAATGCATTAGGTGGTTTGCCATTTTTTGTGGCAGTTTTTTTATGCTTTAGATAGATGTCATGCAATCATTGATTGGAGTTCCAACTTCCCTTTCGGTTCATATATTTTTTCTTTATTTTTTGAGAGGTTTTCGACAACCAGGCCATCATTTGAGTGCCTACCTCCTAGGCCTATGGCTGAGGTGCTTATGCACATGTGGGGCTAGATGATTCCCAAGAGGGGGCATCTTGAGTTTCCATCTAGGATCACCTCAGATGTGTTGGATATGTTGGGTAGTGAGGAGGACCATGTGTTATTGATGGTGCCATATCCATATGCCAGATTGGACTAGAGAGTGTGCACTGAGTTGTTATTCACACTAGATGAACCACCTGATAAGAGAGGTAATATTATCATTATGTTTAAATTACTCTAGTTTCATTTTATTCTCTTTATACTTAATGCAAATGAAATATCTTATAAATATTAAAAATTTTAATGAAATTGTTTAATTATTATTGTGTACTATATATTTTGCATACATTGGCACATTTGATGTTGAGGTAGTGCCGCCTCCTCCCACTCATGAGGATAAGGACATGGAGGAGCACGATCAGGCCGAGCCACATTTGGTTGGTATACATCCTGCCCACTATCCACGTAGGCCCTAGGATAGGTATTAATGGGATGTGGTGGACATGTTGGCCACATTGTTGGAATATGTAGGTGTTTAGCATGTGTGGGTGCATGACATTCTTCGATAGCCTCAGCTTGCGGAGATGTGGAGGATTATTCCTTGTCATATGAGTTTTTTTATGCAACATGTTTCCGGTGCACGATTTCAGTTGGATTCTAGGAGGGATGACCATCAACATCCTCCTACACCTCCTCTACCTCCATCCCCTTTTCCATAAGCTTTGGCATCTACTACTCCACCTTATCCTTCGACTGTTGACAAGGGATACACATCCCATGCACCTCCTCATTGGACTCCACCTCCGACATCTCATCCACCTCCTCCTAATCCTCCTTTATAATCTCAGACATATCCTCCACCTCCTCCTCCTCCACCACCCCCTCCTTCGACCGATCCAACTTCTAATCAATTATACCTGTATGAATAACCAACCTCTATAGATCCATCAACTCTCCATGATCCTCATCCACTAGTCCCATCATCTTTAGAGAGGATGCTCAGATCAGTTGAGATGATCCAGATTCCTAGAGATGTCATTTTTATTGATCTACATGTTAGTTTATTTCCTATCAGAGTTACTTATCATGCATCTGGCTCTACTACTGGAGGTGCCGATACATTTGGTGGGTTGACATATAATGATGATGATATGGTTCTGGGGGTGGGATAGACATATATATTTGACATTTATCATCAGTTCGATATTACACACACACACACACGCCATTTTTCATTTTGCAGATGTTGATGTTGATGATTATGTTGATGGTCATGATGTGTATGTTAGGCCAGGTTCGATGATGTTCATTAGATGTTTGTGTTTTCCATTTTGCAAATGTTGATGTTTATTTATATGTTGATTTTCATGTTGTGTATGTTAGGTCAGGTTCAATGATGCTCATTAGATGTTTGTGTTTTCCATTTTGCAAATGTTGATGTTGTTGTTGTTGATTATGTTGATGGTCATGCTGTGTATGTTAGGTCAGGTTCGATGATGTTCATTAGATGTTTTTGATGGTTATGTTAGAAAATGGAACTTGTTTTTTGTCACATGTAATTATTAGATCCTATGTGTGTTAGATGATGTTTAAATCTGTAAGATGTTTATGTTAGATGAATATGTAATGCAATGTTTATGATGGTATGTTCATGCTTATTTTTATTAGTTTTATGTTAGTGATGGTATGATGGTGTTTATTTTTATGTTTGTTAGATGGTGACAATGATAGTGATGGTATGTTTATGTTAGATGGTGATAATGATAATGATGGTGTTTAAAATTATCATGCACATTGCCCCTTTGCATGTTTTTAAATGTTTTGAAATATCTGGGCTATTTTCTATTGTAAAATATATATTATAACAAATTGATTAATGAAGGGGAAGACACATGTTACATGTCCAACTATTTGTTTATCATATTAAAATTTAAGTCATCAAAATCAATTTTTATATTGAAGAGTAAATTTATATAAATTGGATTAACTATTAATATAAATTGATCAAATTAATTATATATAAATGATTGTAAATTTATATTAATTCAATTAATTATTGGTGTTTTATTACTTTGTTTATGTTATTATATTTAAAGGATTATTTTATTACCTTGTTAATATTATTATTTTTAATTTAATAACATTAAAATATTTTTGTATTGAATAATAATTTCAAAACAATTCAAGATTTAAGATATCAATATTCATGTTTGAGTTTGTTAATGAATATATCTAATTTCTAAAATAGTATAGATTCATATTAGTTATATAAATTATATTAACATAGAATTATGTTTTTATAAATTTATATTAATAAAATCTAAATCAATGACTATATATTGATACATATATGGAATATTTTTAGTCAAATATACAACTATGGATTTAATTTACAAATAAAAACTACATACTTATTTATAAGCCATAAAATACGGTAAATAAACATTAAAAATGTATACATCTTTAACTACTTCATCTAAATCCTTATTGTCTCAACCAACTCTAAGATGGATTTTAACCCCCTAGCAATTGAGAGATGAAGAAATTCAATCCAATATAACATATTTAATTCTTTTATTACAAAGGGAAAGGAAGATTCTTGCTTAAAGCCATTTTTTTCTCCTAAAGAAGATTACATACCTACACCTTCATCCTTACAGTAATTTTTTCTCTCTTATTGCCATTCAAATTTTTTTTGCAAACATTATAACAAAAGTGTCATAAATTAATGCAATTATAATTCTTAGCACTATTTATAATGAAAACATCATGAAATAAAACCATTCAAATATTGGTGAAGAAATTAGAGAGCACCATAAATTTTGTTGTAAATTTCATTGTTATCAAGGCCATAAATTAAGTCATTGTAGAGCTCAACACTAGTAAAAAAATGGTTGAATTTTCAATCTCCACCAAGGTTACAAATGTGTCATTTTCTATGTTGGATTTAACATTATAAATACACTAAAAAAAAATTCAATTTAATCAAATCATATAATAAAAAACATTACATTCTAATAGAAATGTCATAAATTAATGCAATTATAATTCTTAGCATTATCTATAACAAAAACATAAAAAAAATGCAAGCATTGAAATATGAATATAGAAATCTGAGACCACCTTCAAGTAAAAAAGAATATATTAATCTTTACATCCACAAAAATAAAATTGAATCATGTAAGTTGTTTTCATAGTGTATTTATATGTATACACAAAACAAATTATGAGTAATTTGGACAATGAAATATAATCATTCCATACAATCATAAATTACTTCATATACATAAACCATATTTCACATCATATTGGTTGTTAACCAACTGAAATTGTTTATACACTGCATCCAATAATCAACTTTCCATTTCCACTATCATAACATGAAAAATAAACAATATAATTAGACAGTCAAAGATAACAATAACGCAATGATATCTCAATCTATAAATGATGAAATAAAACGTCTACATATCACTCTTTGTTTCCATCATCCTCATTATTTGCCTCGGTTGGCATGATAACACTGTTATTCTCAAAAATATGTTTAGATCTAGGGTTGTGTCTTAATATGAACCACCAATCTCTATCCAACACATCTGGGTAAAAGAACACTTGGTTGTAGTGTTTTGGGAAAACATAAGGCTCCTTACTTTAATCCCACATCTTTCTACATAAGGCTCCTTCCTGTCGAATGTTTCCCACCATATACTCCTAAAAATAACACATTGGAAAGATGAGAAGTCCACTTAAATGATATCTTGTACCTTTTCGATATAAATCAAAATCCCTCCCATCATGTTTCGATCTCGGTGGATAGCATGACTAGATTGGTTAAACTTGACTTCCATTCCACAATCTTGTGTAAAATGCCCATCATCAACATCCTTGATGCAAAAATGATGTTCATAATCCCACATGGATAGGAACGAATGCATCTGTAATAAAAGTGGACCTGAAGGGTGTCTTCCTCTAGAGTAATGCGGTCCACCTCTAGAGTATGGGGGTCCTCCTGGCGGAGGGGGAGGAGGTGGGACAAGTGGTGGGGGTGGGGGGTGGTCCGTCAGCTGGAGTTCCTGTCGGTGGAACATTATGATGCCCCCATGGGGTGTGTTAAATTTTCAGAATTTACTTCAATATGATCTAGGATCTTAACTGAGAAAACAACATGTACATCAAATCTACAACATATCAATCATGGACACAATAATGCAAGCACACAAGAGACACAGAGTTTACTTGGGGAAAACCATAAAGGTGAAAAACCCCAATAACTTCCTTAGAGATAGATAGAGAAATGATACAACCAGAATACAAGAGATAGTCTTCTCCTAGCAGCAGAGACTCCTCCTTATAAGTGTGCCACTTTTTGAATGAGATAAGTGTGTGAATGAATGATCAAACAGAGATCTCCCGATCTCTATTTATACTTGTTATGTCCTGCCCAATAAACTAATGGGGCCTACATGTCTAGCTGAACCCATGCTTAACTTAATCTGGGCCAACCCCACACTTGGTGGTCTAATAACCCTTTGACCCACATGGCCGACCCCCAATAGGGTGGTCTAATAACCCTTCGACCCACATGACTTATACAGGGCCGACCCCAACAAGGTGGTCTAATAACCCATCAAGTATAAGTTATGACACTTACAATATAAATGACGACACTTCCGTATAGAGGAATAATAACATCTTTATAGGAATACAAACACTTCCATATAGAGGAATAATTCCATCTCTATAGGAGTACAAAATACATATATGAAATACATGGGTGAAATACATTCTGAAGTTACATATACATCAACACTCCCTCTTACCTAGGAAGGTATTTCTCGACATAGATCTGCTAGCACAAGTCTTCTTCTCTGGATCATCATCAGCGAATCATCATCCTCGAATCATCGTCATTGTAACTGCTGCCGCTATCTCAATCAATCTCTTAATCTACTCGTCATAGGAAGTTCTATAGAGCTAGTCCTTTTTCATACTGGATGTAGGCCCACCACTTGCAGGTCTTCATCATCACTGGCCATACTGTGGAAATCTCAGGACTTATTACGTGCATCAAAAAACCTTAAAAGAGTCTCTTGACTAGTAAGAACCCTAAAGAGCATCTGAGGCCTATTTCATCCTGTCCAGATCTCCAGGAATTATTACATGTGACTGTCACAAAACCTTAAAAGAGTGTCCCAGGAACGTTTATGTGCATAGCACAACCGACAAGAACTCTAAAGAGCATCCCAGGAACATTTATGTGCCTAAGCATGACTGGAAAGATCTCCAGGACTGATTACATGTGACCTCTGCTACAAACCCTCGAAAGAGCATCCTAGGACTCATTACGAGCATACAGCCCAACCTATCGGATCTCCCAGGTCTTACATGTAGCAGCCCACCACAAACCCTCGAAAGAGCATCCCAAGACTTATTACGGGCACACAGCCCAACCTACCGTATTTCCCAGGTCTTAGATGTGGTCCACTATCACAAACCCTCGAAAGAGCATCCCAGGACTTATTGTGGGCACACAGCCCAACTTATCAGATCTCCTAGGTCTTACATGTGATACATAGTGCCAGTCCTTTTTCATACTGGATGTGACCTAGAACAAATCTAGGATTTCCTTTGCACAACCTGTCCATGGCCACAGAGTATCAACCTGATACTCACCATACATCATCCTGATGTATACATGATCATCTTGATCATCATGCATGTATTGTCTTGATACATATCATCTAGAACAACATCCTGAAGCTCGTCATCATGATCATCCTGATCATACAATGCATCCACCTGATGCATACAAAGTATCTACCTGATACATATCGTCATACATGATACACCTGATCATATAATGTATCCACCTGATACATACACAGATACGTGATCCACCTGATCACATAATGTATCCAACTAATATATATCAATATACATGATCTACCTGATCATACATTATATCCACCTGATACAGATACATGGTCCAAGCATCCAACATGATGCATATACAAAATACATACAAATGATCCAACTAATCATATCCAGCATCCAACATGATGCATACATCAACCTGATGCATATACAAAGCAGTAACTGGAGCATCGTCCTGATGTTCATCATCCATGATCCTCCTGATCATCATAGCATCATCCTCTTCATATCATCTTATCGTCCACAAAGCACATCCTAGATGCACATCATCCAACACTTACACCACCGACATGGGAGAACACATCTACCACCATTCAGGGAAGGCTCTAGCCCTTAATTTTTCACCATGGGAGAACACATCTACCACCATGTGAAAAATGGGTTCATTCCTTATATCTACACCATGGGATAACAAATCTACCACCATGTGAGAATGGCTTAGCAATTACATCACGACCATGGGAGAACACATCAACCATGTCAGAAAATCTCATGTGCACCTACATCTTCCGGACTCATCACTTCCCTTTGGAAGGAACCTCGATTTGAAGTGTACCAAGCCTCTCTTTGAAGTACTCAAACTGCACTATGTCCAATGGCTTGGTCAATACATCTACAACCTGCTCATCCATCGCAACATGCTCTGCTTCGATTGTACTCAGTGCTACGCGAGACTGCTTCATGCTAAACCAAGAGATCACAACTAATCTCATACTGAAGCAGCACCCAGATGTGCTCTTCCTATCTGTAGCACTGCCTGCCCAATCTCAGAATATGCTTTACAGCAACCAGTTGAACACTACTCAGATCCGTTAGGAACTTGCTCAATTTGTTAATCGCAAAGCAAATATCTGGTCTCATGTTCGTTAGGTACATCAAGGACCCAATCATCTGACAAAACATATAGACATCAACCGGCTCAGATGAAGCATCACACAGAAGCTTCAGTTTCGATGCCATAGGTGTGGCCATAGCCTTGTAGTCCATCATCCCAAACCTCTTCAGGATATCTACTGCATACTTCCCTTGTCCAAGGAAGATCCCATCTACACTCTGCCACACCTCCATGCCAAAAACAAATAGTGCATCATCCCCAAGTTCTTCATCTCGAACTCGGCAGCAAGCTTTCACTGCGTGTTGGCAATCAATCTATCTTCACCTGTAACAAACAGGTTATCCACATACCAAAGTAGTATCATTGGATTGCCTTCCTCAACCTTGTAGTAAAGGTTGGAATCCGCTTTACTCTTGGTAAAGCCCAAACTGGATAGAAGCTATCTATCCTACTATACCAAGTTCTGCACATATATGACTCCCTGTCATGTGTCTCGGAACCAAGTGGCTTCTCCACATACACTTCTTCTTCAACTACACCATTCAAGAAGGCTGTCTTGAAATCCATCTAGTCTATCTTCCACTTCATCATTGCAGCCAGAGCAAGGATTGATCTAATGGAAGTGTATCTGGCTACAGGAGCAAAAGTCTCTATGCTACCACCTGCAGCATGCTTGATCTTGTAGATCCTCTTGGAAGTCACTACAGACTACCCTTTAGGTCTTGGGACTGCATCCCAAACATCTTCATGATCGACTAGTACTCCTCGATCATGGCATTCTTCCCAGATCTTGGTAACTTCAACATTTTCAATAGATAACTTTGTTGCTTGAACAAATGTTGTAGTCCTTCTTTTGTATGTGACAGTATACGATCTTTCCTACACAACAAGTTAAATTGCATGATTAGAAAACATCTCATAGTTTTTCAGAACAAATTCTTACACATAAAGAAATATGTCATATAGTCATGCAATTATTTTAGCCAATGTTTCATTACAACATTTATCCATATCCTGTAACTTTCTAGATTCCTTCCAATCTATACTAGAACATTGTTAAGAGTTTGCACTACTCCCAACATGTCAGCAAAGAGGTTTCATTCTAGATAAGTAGCAATGGAATGTTGCATAGTTCCATAGGCCACTTACCCATCACATGCATATTAGTAGTATACTATTCATTAATGCAATTATTCTAATATGCATAATACACAACCTAAGCCTAGGAACATAAGCATATACATCATTGAATAACATTATTTAAACAAAAAAATATGTAAGAAATGACAATTCAAATACTTATCTTTGTTTGATTGTTGGGTTGACTCCCTCTCAGTCTTTGCTTCTTTTATGCAACTCTATTCTGATGTGGATTGTGAGAAGTGGTCAACTCCCTCTGAATATCTACATCCTTGCAAAAACTATTGGAGTGTGCTCTCTCTTGATCTTTGCTTCCTGGATTACCTGTTCTTGAACTTATATTCATTCTCGATCCCTATGCATGCTTGTTAGTATATACATAATCAAACATTCATTAGTATAATCTTAATATTATCAAAACACAATAATCTCAAGCATGTATAGTCAGGATCATTTCAAATACAGATCATAAACATTAGTATTCAAGGTTTCAGGGAAGTCTTCTTTTACTCATGCATATTCTTATTTGATCATAGGACTTTTCTGGTTAGTTAAATCATCAATCAAGATAAGAGATATAATATGCATAAAACTTGTGATTACTCAAACCTATACCTTCATGATTCTTCTGGTTAGTCATATCATCAATTATGGTAAGAAACATAATATGCATACAGCCATGACTATTAAAACCTATGACTTCATGAATAATCATTATCAACAACACAAAAGTATAAAATCCTAACACAAGGCAGCATTCTAGCTTGATATAGGAAAAACATACCTGGATTAGCATGCTAGCTAGTTATGTCTAACATACCTACATAATGTCTTCTGGTTCTCTTCAATGACTTGTGCTAGTAACCTACATGTCTCATAAGTTATCCATTGTAGAACCAAGTTATACATACCTCGTAAGTAGATCTTCTAAGTGACAATGGATGAATCTTTGTCCTCATGTCATCATGATCGTATGTTCTTGAACTAGAACATGATTTGTCTTTCTTGGTGTACCTTTCATGTTAGAAAACAACATAAACCTCATACAACACCATAATGCATTAATACAATCATAAGTGTCAACACCCTAATCAATGAATATCTTCTATCATGCATTCATAATTTTGTTAAGGTGATACGACAAATCTAAAATCAAGATTGTACTAACCGTAATAACATGAAGACAAACATACCATAAACTTAATCATGAACAAATCTTGAAACATACCTGGATGAGTCATACCTGTTGAGATCGCTTGTAATATTCTTATGTAAGGCCTTAGCCTCATCTCCCTCTGAAACAGGAACTTCTTCACTTATGCAGGTGACCAATCCATCTTCTTCTAGGATTAACCCAATCCACTTGATTTGAAAGAACTAGATTTGGAGTTGGATTAGGTTTTGTCAGAGAAACCCCAAAAATTCAAACTTCCAAAAGGATAGAAATATGTGCCTTGATGAGCTGATAAAGCTGGTATGTTCATAATTTTAAAACTGCAAAGTTTCACTCTTCAATTTTGCCTTTGAAACTTCCATATTCACTGGACGTTATCCCGAACTAGGGTTTTATGAAGCCCACTCTTCTTCCCAATCAAAAAAGTTTGATCCAAATCTCTAAGCTTCTATTTTTCTGAGGAGCTTCCAGCTGTGGTCACAGATTTCAAAAATTCCCATTTTTGTAGAAGCCCTAATTTTCCACTTTTCCGATCAAAGTCCTGAACTAGGGTTTGATCAAGCCCGGTCTTCTGCCCAACCAAAAATTCTGATCTTGGTCTCTAAATTTCTATTTTGATGAGTAGCATTCAGCCGTAGTCTCCGATTACAAAAATTCCAACTTTCTCTGAAACCCTAGATTACGGAAGCCATGAATGAAGGTGCTAAAAAATAATTCTGTTTTGACAAAAATATGTACCTAATTGTTTTTGGTGTAACACCGCACTTTTCGATCCATAGGGTCTGAAATTTTTTTTTATGGTATCCTGACCTGTCATCTTTCTATCTTGATAGGTCTAAATTCAATTGGATTCTCTGAGAGAGATTTATGCCAAGTTTCATAACGTGACCTGTTTATGGGATAAAACAGAAGAGCGAACTTGTATGGAGTTCCACGTGTCATTGGTTCAACTTCGGCCTCTAAAAACATTTCCTGAGATAGTAAAGTCTGTTTAATACCTGCCACTTTTTACAAAATTTCATTTGGAGCTTCCTATCCGAAGTTATGACCTTTTTTCCAAGGTCACCTGTTTATGACTGAGATCTGGAAGAGGCCGAAACCCTGTATTGTACAGATCATAAATCACAAAGTACAACGAATTAGAATTTTTCCTTTGGACACAAGGTACATGGGGATCTGATATTCGACCTGTAAAAGTTTTAGATCCGAAAAATTCTCCAAAATGGATTTATAGCGAAAGTTCTACAATGACTGGTTTTTGCTATATCAAGCCCTAGCATCGTAAGTGCAACAAGTGTCATACATGCCATACCATGCCTTCTTTCAGGATAGCTCTGATACCATGTTAAATTTTTAGAATTTACTTCAATTTGATATAGGATATTAACTGAGAGAACAACATGTACAGCATATCAATCATGGACACAATAATGCAAGCACACAAGAGACATGGAGTTTACTTGGGGAAAACCATAAAGGTGAAAAACCCCAATAACTTCCTCAGAGATAGATAGAGAAATGATACAACCAGAATACAAGAGATAGTCTTCTCCTAGCAGTAGAGCCTCCTCCTCATAAGTGCGCCACTTTCCGAATGAGAGAAGTGTGTGAATGAATTATCAAATAGAGATCTATTTATACTTGTTCTGTCCTGCCCAATAAACTAATGGGGCCTACATGTCTAGTTTAACCCATGGTTAACTTAATCCGGGCCGACCCCACACTTGGTGGTCTAATAACCCTTTGACCCACATGGCCGACCCCCAATAGGGTGGTCTAATAACCCTTCGACCCACATGACTTATACAGGGCCGACCCCAACAAGGTGGTCTAATAACCCATCAAGTATAAGTTACGACACTTACAATATAAATGATGGCACTTCCATATAGAGGAATAATAACATCTCTATAGGAATACAAACACTTCCATATAGAGGAATAATTCTATATCTATAGGAGTACAAAATACATATATGAAATACATGGGTGAAATACATTCTGAAGTTACATATACATCAACACTCCCTCTTAACTAGGAAGGTATTTCTCGACACAGATATGCTAACACAAGTCTTCTTCTCTGGATCATCATCAGCGAATCATCATCCTCAAATGATCGTCATCGTCACTGCTACTACTATCTTGATCAATCTCTAAATCTACTCATCATAGGAAGTCCTACAGAGCCAGTACTTTTTCATACTGGATGTAGGCCCACCACCTGTAGGTCTTCATCATGACTGGCCATACTGTGGAAATCTCAAGACTTATTACGTCTGTCACAAAACCTTAAAAGAGTCTCTTGACTAGCAAGAACCCTAAAGAGCATCTGAGGCCTTTTGCATCCTGTCCAGATCTCTAGGACTTATTACATGTGACTGTCAAAAAACCTTAGAAGAGTGTCCCAGGAACATTTATGTGCATAGCACGACTGACAAGAACTCTAAAGAGCATCCCAGGAACATTTATGTGCCTAAGCACGACTGGCAAGATCTCCAGGACTGATTACATGTGACCTCTGCTACAAACCCTCAAAAGAGCATCGCAGGACTCATTACGGGCACACAGCCCAACCTATCGGATCTCCCAGGTCTTACATGTATAAGTTCCTTCTTCGTGTGATTCAGATGTTGTGGGTTGATCAATGCTTTCTCCTGAGTTCTCCTCCTGGTTAAGGGGATATTCAGGTGGAAAATTTAATATTCTACAGGATATCCTTAAGGGTTTCTCAACTGGTGTGACTGAAATAAAGCCTCTTCTACAAGTATCCTAAAAACGAAAAACACACTTCAAGACCTACTCAATCTAAATCCACATGCAAACTTATGTGATAGGTGGGATTCAAATTATCAAGGCATCACAACTCATGATATACTACAGGGTCCAATAGTTATACTTGGCCCAATATTTCAGAGCACTAAACAAGGAGGATTAATACCGTACCCCTGACCGTATAACCCGACTACCTAGAAGTACATGCGTAGTAGCTCCCCGAGTTCTTTTATTGGTGTATTGCCATGCCAAGAAGACCAATGGTTAACTGAAATGCTTTTAGGAATCCTAGTGGGTTATCTAGATATACTCAAGGTACGTGGGAGCTCCAATCCGTAGTAGTGTTTTCTAATGCACAATCATACGACATGAGCCTTCTGATATACTATCGAGTACATGAAGTACCTTTCTATATACTCGAAGGTACGTGAAAGGCCGTTCGATATACTGATTAGTACATGGAAGAACTACAAGCCCCCGGGATGTAGTGCATACAAATAATGACAATTGCTATGTTTTAAGATGCCAGAACGTCTCTAAACTAACACACGAGTTTCTATACAATTTTAACCTACGCTACCGCTTGATTTTATCTTGTATGGTTAGGTGAATGCATGAAGTGTAGAATTGGAATTTAAAAAAGATGCAAAACTAATCTATATGAAATGCAAGTCTTCATTTTTCCTTTTGATGAAAACTAATTAAGGTAAGGAGAAGTATTTTCTTTTCTGATAGAAAAATGAACAAAGTACCTCTACTTTCTTTCTCCAAACTAACCAAAAGACTAAAAAGTACTCTTTCAACTAATCCAACAAAAAATGAAAATAACACCAAATCAAAAATATTTTTCTCTTTTTAATTTCAACTTAATAAAACCTATGAGTAAAAATGAAAAGACGAACTTTTGTTTTGATTGCAATAAATCTATTTTTGAAATGAGAATCAAAAGAAGTGGAGAGAAAATAAAAAATATAAGAGCTTTCACTAACTTTTGGAATACTTTGAGAAGGCCTAAATGTGCTTAAAATTTTCAAGGAAATAAAAGGAAATTTTTAAAACCAAGAAACCATAAGCATTGATAATTTTTAGCTTTTTCAAAGGTTCTTAAATGATTATTTCAAAACATAAAAATCTCTTTGCAACAATTCCATGTAATCTACTTGAAATGAAGATAATAAGGAAACTTCTTATTTTCACACTAATGTACTCAATGAACCTAAGAATTATGCTACTCTTTTAACCTTAATTCAGATAACTAGAGAATATTTTCTACTGCAATCTTCAATCAATCGAAAATTCTCAAAAAATAAATGACCCAAGATCTCGAGACAACACACAAAACCACACCAAATTTGCAAAAATCACAACAAATAACTGTTAGAGGGCTGAGAAGTGAGAGTGAACAAATCATGTAAACTGAGAGGGAGTCACAAGACTGAATGTACTCGTGAAAGATTGAAATTTCCCATGACGAGAGTGACACTCGCTTGACTAGCTAGGACTCAAATAAAACTCTAAACTTAAAAAAAAACAAATACAAAGCACACTATGTCTAGGATATTCTATGATTGTCAAGGACAACATACAAACCTCAAAAAACCAGACCAAAATCAATTTGGGATATTTTTTAAACCTATGCACCAAGTTTTCAAGGGTGACGTTCCTTGCAAGTGTACACCAGAGCGTTGGAATCCCAGTGACGTGCTTTTCACACGCGGGAAGTGCATCAGTGACGCAGATTGTGAATGGGAAAAAGGCATCAGCAACGCAGTCTGCTTGAAGGTAAATTGTGTCAGAGTTACAGTGACACAGGCACAAAACAACCCAGGTGCGTTGGGTGGGATCCAAGTATGAAAAAATAAAAAATTTCAATAACAAAAAGATAAATGGCTTAATAAAAAGTCCTAATCAGAGTCCGAATCACCCAAATGCTCTCTGATAGTTAGATCCAATGAAAAAAGAGGCAATTAAGAGGCTAATCGGAAGGAAATCAAGAAACCAATAATTAAAAAAAAATCAAAACCTATGGGCTACCTATCCCCAGTATGGTCACCATTTTTGTTTACGGACAATCTATAAGTGCTGACACAAACTAATCTCCCTAGTTTGAATGGTTTAGATCTAGAACAAAATAAATACACAATACACGTAGCTTTCCTAGATTGATCAAATTGCAAAGTAAGTCAAGAGATAACTCAATCGTCTGAATGGTTATGAATGCAATTCCTTGCTTTTTGCTTGATTCAACCCCTTGATCTACAGATCTTGATCTACAGATCTTGATCTACAAAACAAGATGAAACAAGTGGAAAAAAACAAGTAGTGATAGCATATAATCATAAATCAATTTAGATTAGCAGTAAAAGAAGCCAATCCTAAACCTTATAATGACAAGATGTTTATGTAAATAATTTGCATTAATTTAATTATAGAAAGTACAAAGAGAGAGGTTACAATCGAGCTTTGATGTTGTAACACCTTCTGAATGATCCTAGCCTCAACGATCAAATATTTTGCCTCCTATGGATGAAAGCTAATCAATCCTAGCATAATTTCACTAGCATGTACGTACTATATCCTTCCTCTCCTTAACCATGGAGAGGGGGTTTATATTTATAGGCCTAAAGGGATGGGAGAAGTTGAGGATTTGTGGGAGAAGCTTAAGGGATCATCCCACTAGGTAACAGGATTGAGTGCCACCTTTCCTAACATGCAGGTATAAGCCTTTACGCAATCAAAGGTTTGATAAGTCGCTTGAAGCTTCTCTTTTTGATTTTATCCAACAATGATGCACCTTTCACAATAGAAAACAACGTCTTTTAAGGATGACACATCTTGTACAGAGGTAACTAGTGTCATCGACACACTCTTTCAACGTGCAGAGCGTGTCACCAAAGGTCTGATGCACCTTGATAATGAGCAGGGCACATCGAGGTGAAAACAAAAGGTAAAAAGGGTTAACATCAACTCTCCATTTAATCATTTAGCCCAAGTGCTTTAGGAATTAAGACATATAGAGGAAACATAACTCATGATGACGATATTTTGGTGTAACAACATCATCCAGGGATTATAGTCAGAAACCACCTAGTTCCTGAATCCTACATGCCTCCATGGCAGGTTTTCTTGCTTTCGATAGTAGGTTCACATCATTGACCTCTGATCGAATGATTCCACGGATGTTCGTCTCCAACTCATTTATTCGCATTCATTGGAATGTACTGAGATACCTTGGGGATCATCGTCATCATTGGTGATTTCCCTTGCACTTGTTAACAATTCACATCATTGACCAATAATCAAGTGGTTTCTACCATGTTCGACCTCAACACATTGTAATCACATGGTTATATTCGCATCCTTTCGGGAATGGGTAGAAGACCCTGGGATGCTCTATTGTATTGTTATTACACTCTGATTGCGATGGAGATTTTATAGTAGGCTCCCACACAGATGTTATGGTGGATACCTCATTGATGTACTATCACACAGATCCATTGTTGTATTGGTCGTGGTTGTGTCATAATCTCATCATGGATCTACGCTTGTATATCGGTAGTCATTTTTGTGTTTAGTCATTTAGGTATGGATCCACGCTATATTTTGGTGGCCATGTACTCAGTTAGTATCAACATGGATCTTCAATGTATTGGTCGACAACCATGTCTTGAGTCATTGAGATGTTTAGTTCAAAGATGGCAGAACTTATGTTGCAAAGTCCTTGATCGTTGTTAGTTCTTCAACTGATGGTTCCTCTCTCTAACAGTCACATCAAAGTACATCACCTATCCTATTCTTCTAGCTTCGTACTTTTGGGGGAAATCTATTACATAGAATTTTCTCCAGTAATACAAAACCTTGTGACCTCATGTTGCCACAATCCCTAAACTCACATTCATGGTGGATGATATTTGAATACCTTACCTTTCAACTTAACTTCTTCTGTGACTTCGACGAGCTTTTCTCTACTGGAAACATGCATTAAAATACCATAGAGGCAGTATCTCCTACTTGCAACATGCATCATGACGCAATGTGTCTTTAGAGAAACCTACATCGACCCATTCTGGAGCATGTTGCTCCACTACAATCCGCGTCAATCTCCCCATGAGGGTAAAATTAGGTTTTCAAGAAGATTCTAGAGCGAAATCTCGAATGATACCCTTTCCCTCCTATTTTTATGGATCTGGCTCGAATTTTATGGGGATCATATCTCATCCACTCCACACACTTTTATCAACCTTCTCTTATCCAAATTTTTCTATAAATTGATGCCAGGGGCCATGGGTGAGGAGGAATATTGGAAGTAGGTAAATGCTAGAGAAATCTCCCTAGACTTTGAGACTCTTGAGGCGTTTTGTATTCAAGGTGAAAGTGACTTGTTGGAGTAAGAAAAATCCATTGAGAAGAAGCTACAACACCAAGTACTAAATGGTTGTACTTTCTTTATGGCACTTTTAATGAAATTGTATTTTCCTTCCCATACATCTGATGTTCATGATCATGTATTGTAAGATTCCTTGGTCACTTGCATAGTTCAATTATACTATTTCTATTTCATTTTTTTTTGCCTTGTCTTGATATGTAGAAGGTCCTCTTGTACGTATGGTTGGATCATGTCTTCTCCTGGACCGTAAGGACAACTGTTGTATCAAAGGTAAGTTTCCTCTATACTCATTCATTATTACTATTTCATTAACCTAGGTGAAGGTTTATACACTTTATCTCTTTTTGTTCTAGATCTTAACCATTTAGACTAGGGAATTCAATCTTTGTCCCCATTGATTGAAAACTCCTAAGGAATTTTGGTGGACCCTGAAAAGGAGGAGGACATCATGGAGAGACTATTTGTTGTTAAGGAAAATTTCCAATGACGAGGGCTATGTCACCAACGTAATGGTTTAGGCCAGACTAGCATCTAAGGGTTTATTTGCAAGAAGGAAAGAATCTTAGCTTTCAAATAACATCAAACAAATCTAAACTAAAGGATAAAAGAGAAGGATTGTATGTACCTTATTTATAAATATAGATCCTAGCCACTCCTTTGTTTCCTTTAGACCCGCTCCTAGCCATCGATCCAAGAACCTGCAACATAAGCCAAATATCTTCCTCAAACAAGTTTGGATACAAAAGGATATTCTTGAAATAAAAGCATAACTTGAATAACAAACTTGTAAATCTAACTCAAACCAAGATAAAATAATCACTCATTCCAAATTTGATACAGTGATTAACACAAAATATAGGGAAGGGAAAGATGTCCAATCTTTATTATACAACATAGAAGTACAAACCATACCTTCTTCTGTTCAACACCTTTATGAAGCTAGAGCTCAAGGCCACTCCTACTCACATTCTCCACACATCCCACTCCAAATATCAACATGCATAGGGATATAAAAAACCACTTGAGGGAATTAGTTTTGGCAAAAGGGGATATAAATAGCAATGATCAAGAGAAATGATAGGAATGGATATGAGAATAAAGGGTAAGCAATTCCTCCAACATAACATTACTATAAAAGGTCCTCCTCCATTTGGCACATCCCAACCTTTCTTATAGTTTCATGAATATGGTTTGGAACAATTACCAAATGGTTGGGTAGGTTGTAAATGACCAAGTGGTTCCCGAAACTTCCATAACTCCCTATTTTTTTGAATTTTTATATATTTTTCATAATTTTTGAGAGAATATGTGCCTAATACAAAGGAAATGAGTGAATGGTTCACTGGAAGATAGTGTGTAAGCTACAAATTCAACATTTTCTTGCATTCATGCTATGTCAAATGGAAGGGTACGAATGATTCACAGTTTACATGAATATTGGGTGTGAATCTACTCATTTTCAATGATTACAACTTTCAGGGTATTGGGAACGACTAAGGTTTTACTTGAATGTTCAAGGCCACACTAATAGAAGTCAAATCATGGATCTTCAATCCATAGTGTCCTTTTTTGTGAATGAATAGTGAAACTTGGAGTGTCATATTTTAAACTGTCATCAAGGATAGAGAAGCATCTATTTAAGATATAACACTAGTGCCAAGGGATGATCATGAAGTGTAAATATTCATGGGCATATACATTGGTTACTATCGAAGGTTTGTGGAAGGGTTCTCAAATATTGCAAAACCTATGACTACTTTGTAATGAAAGGGAATCATGTATGAGTGGACTAAGGAATGTGAAACTACATCTGATGACCTTAAGAGATTACTAATGAGAACGTCAATCCTTTGAGTGCACCATATGGACAAGGAATTTACATTTTGCATGGATTCCTCGAAGGATCGGTTGGGTTCTATGTTAATGCAATACAATGTAGTAATATCTTATGCATCAGGGATATTGAAGACTCATGAATATATTTACACCAAACGTGGCTTAGATTTGGAAGCAATAATGTTATCACTAAAGCTTTGCAGGAATTATCTTGTACAATGAATCTTTGTGCTCAAGTATAATCACCACAACATGACGTATCTTTTTATCTAGAGAGATATGAACACCAAGAAAAGTAAATGGAGTCAATTAATTATGAGAGAGTTTGAAATATCACCCATCAAAGGAAAAGAGAATGTAGTGTCTAATTCCCTGAAACGAAGACTAAGGATATCATCTTTAAATTATATTTACATGAGAAAATGTTAGGACAAATTCTTAGAGATAGTTGGTACCTAAAAGTTACATCAATACTTAATAATGGGAAGTAGTTAGAACCTAATTTTGAGGGGTATGTGATGAGCTCTTTTATTCCTTTTTAATTAAATAGAAATAGAAAGTTGTTCATAAATTATCAACCTAGGGCCACAAAGGCTTATGAGCTACCAAGCAAAATATATGCCAGACAATGCAACTTGGATGATATTAACATGTAGGAAACAAGGAATTACTGAATTGAAATTAGGTGCAATCTTTTGGTGAATAGACTCCTAAGAAATTGCCAATTACAGAAAGAATCTTGCAATCAAATCCAAGCACTTAACTATCAGCTTCAAGAAATGTTCTGCTATGATATAACATTCTGCTATGCTACGGAAAGTAATCAACATAAAAACACTCTGTCATACTACAAAAAGCAATTAATTTCTAAATCTAATTCAATAAACTGAGAAATTCCTAGGGAAACAATTCGATAAACCACAGCTGAAATGAACAGACTAATTAAATTCTACAATCTACCTCTACTTGTACACTTTAACAACAAAATTCCAATATTAACTTAATGCATCCATTCACCGCAGGAGTAATTCTAATTCAAAATTCATCATTCATCTATCCCTCTGTAAATGTAATAGAAATGGTAGTGCAATCTAATTGTATCACTAATTAAGGAGTTCACACTCAGCTACGCTCAACACACCAATTCTGAATATTGAATAATTAAATCAATCAACACTGCATCAACAATTAAATTTATTAACCTGAACACACATGCATAAAGGAAAGAAATCCTACTTATAACAACACCTGTTACAGAAGGGGGGCCTGTCTTCGGCAACAAGGGCTGAACAGCCACTCACTCACATGAAATTGATCAACACATTCAAATTAGGTAAATCAAAAGTTCTTTTATAAAAAGGTCTGATACAGTGTTCAATAGATCTTATGCAAATTGTGGCTAACCCTTCTGAAGAGTCCCCGTGTCTTTTATACATCAACGCTTATGAGAGAAATATGAGAGATCATGTAGTTACAACAGATTTCCAAATAAGGCCTATCTACAGATCCTCATAGAGATATTTTAGGAGTCTAAGTCATGGGAAGTGGAGGTAATCCCAGAGATATCGGATTTGTCAACTATGAGTCATCATAGACCCAAAATACTAAATCAGGTACAAAATATCCAATCCTTGGATCGACTACCTCATCATCTAAACGCTGAGTAGGTAACCACAATGATGTAGAGAAATACATCACTTTAATACCTTTGTATAATAGCTCTGGACTGAGATGCATATCATCCTACTTCCATAATCCTTCATTCTACAACCTATAGGTAAAACGATACTGAACCTGAAACACCACTTCTTTAGTAGGCAATAATGGCAACATAACTCTATCCAATCATAAGCAATTGACAAATAGCAAAGAGGACAAGATCAATCCTTACCAAGGCCAAAATGTGCAAAATGTAAGCAAGGGAGCTGGTGGTAATACAGGATTATGTCAAAAAGAGTCATAAACAAAGTAGAATAAGGGAACAAAAAGGGTCATATGCACAACCCGTCATCTCCCCCCAACCAAAGGGTTTGCATGTCCCTATGCAAACTAAGACTGTGACCCACTAACAGGGGTGCTTGGAGAGCTTCTTAGGCACTCATCACTCCACTTATAGCAAGAATGGTCACCTTCTGTTATACTGTAAAAACCTTTCTGTTCACCAACAATTTTGAAAACTTCATTGTCTTCTCCATCCACCACAGGGCACCAAAGTATAGGGAAGTGAAACCAGAGCCCGATCCAGTTGGCTCTTTGCGTGCTCAGGCAGTCAAAGTAGACTTGCATTATGTCTAGGGCTCGCTCAAACATTCTAACAGAGAAGAGATATTTCCTTTCCAAGTCCAGGCTCATAGCATTAATCCTCCTTTGTAGACAGAGCATCACCTCCAACCTATGAAAGGGAATCCAACTCCTACATTTATGAACAACTTTAGATTGAGCAGTCTCCAGGAGAGTAACAAATGATTCATCTTGCATAACCTGGTTTTTGGCCGTGAATAACGTTTCAACCGAGGGGGAACCTCTCACCCAAAGGGATAATTCCCATTCAATAGTTTCTACAGTAGTGGCAGCATTGTTCCATCTCAAATGATTTCTCATGAAGGACATGAATGCCCTTAATTGCCCTTCCCCTACATGAGGGTTTGGGTCCCAATCTTCATAATTTGGCATAACCAGGTTATGCATGTATAATTCACACAAAAAATCTTGTTCTTCATCATTGTCGCTAGAAAAGGCAACAACAAGCTGATCTATTGTCTCAATATGATCATTAAATCCCATAGTTACCATTGAAAGTCTAAAAGATATAAGTTGTTCCTTTAAAAACACAGAATACAAAATTGAAGGGGGTCTTAGATTTCTCATGGAATGAGCCAGGTAGTTCATATATTCTTTTTCAAATTTCAATTTCTCCATTTCTTGACCAAGCCTTCTCATAGCCATGGCATAATCTTGTCTCTGCAGCTGTTCTGTAATTGTCTATTGTTCTTTCCATTTTCTCTGATTGCTGGCAAATTCTAGTTGTCCTTCCAGGTCTCCTGTTGTCGCCTGTAGCTGAGCTATCCTTTCTTCCAGGTATTTTATTTGGACTTCATCTGAAGGGTTCTGTTCATGCAACTCTTGCCCCTCTGGTACTTCTTCTTCAAAACCTTTCAGTCCTTCCACTTTAGAACCTTCTGGTCCTTCTGCTTCAAAACCCTCTTTAGGTTCCATACTTTTTGCTTGCATGCTATCCTCTGTTCCTCCATCGTTGCATGTCTCTCTATAGTCCTCCCTTTGTTCGTCCTCCCATGCCATGGCCTCCAATAGGGTATCCATCTTATATCTCTCCATCCTCTGAATTTTCCCTTGCAGGACCACCACTTCTTTTGTTTCCTTCTGATAAGAACTTTTCAAGTCCCCGTAATATTTCTTTAACTTACCATATGCCCTACGGTACTTGCATAACAGGAAATACTGAAATCTCTTTACCTTGTTACCTCACGTCCCTTTGAACAAAGTCGTTCACCATTTTTCTTTCTTCTGCTGTTATTCTACGTTCTGCAACTCAAATTGATTCTCTTGGTTTTTACTGGTGCTTTCTGACAAGATGAATACTTCTCGTTCTTCCTCTAATTCCTTGTTCTGGCCAAGCAAATTTTTCTAGTCTTGTCACTCTTCCCGAGCCCTTGATCTTTTTTGGGTATGGGGTCCTTCTATCGAATAGGTTGGGGTTTCAACTTGAATACTTCTCCATGGAACCGCATGAACTGGTTCCTCCCTTTGGGTTTTGGCTAATTTCCAATGTTTTCCTCTTCTTCTTCCTTGTCTTCCCAGTGTCCGAGGGTATGCCAATGAATGATTCCCATGTCTGGTTCTATTTCAGTAGGGCATCCTCCACCAATAATCTAATCAACCCATGATATGCCAGACTTGTATCTGGATTATTACTGCCCTTAACCATTTTGCTCATTAATTCTAAGGATTTCCACAGAAAATACGGCATGCTGATGTATTTCTGGTGCCTTAAGTGGTTTAGAATTTTAAAATGATAAGCAAAAATTAGATTGAATCGACCTTCACATGTGATGAATTTGCATACACAGAGCACCACCTCGCCCAATGGAACTGGTAATGAAGTCCATTTTGTCCCTTTTTCTATTCCTTGCAGTAGTTCACCAGGTTTCAAAAATGCGTCGATAAGAGGCTTTATTGACACATGCCTCTCGACCATTTTTCACCTATCTGTGGTAATCTAGAGACCCTTGCAATTGTCAACTCATCTACTGGAATTTTCAGTCCTTGTACTTCTGCAACTTCACTGTCATAGGTGAGCGCAAATTCCATTGCGACCACGACATCTCCCTTCTTCATTTTGTTGAAATAATCCAGCCATCCTGCCTATTGAAAAACTATTTTTACTTCGTTGTTTCCATAGACCATATCTGTGGTTTCAGGTTCACTACGGATTTCTCCCTTCATCTCGTTTCATTCCTTATTTCTCCCCAAATTCTTATAGTGCTTTAGTTTCCAGTCGGTTTCCCGAAGAAAAGATGGACTTGGGTTATACGATGGAGGGCTATCAATATTGATCTCGCTGAGCTCGTAGGTGGTGGAATTATTATCAGGCAATCAGTTGGTTTGACGGAAATTTAGAGACAACCCAATCTCTCCCCCCCTAACCAACTCAGCACACGACCCCGTGTGGCACTAATTGGCATGATAAATCCTAATTTGTCCTTTTGTACCTATCAAAAGCAAATGAAGGATGGTTACGTACCTGCCTTACCTGAGAAGAGATGCGTGGAGTTCAATTGCTGGTTGGTTGCGATGATGAGAAGAGAGTAGAAGGTTCTCCACTTCTTGCGCTGATGGTTGTAAGGATTTGCAACCTGCGATCATTCTCCTTTGTGGCTGACAAACTACGATGATGTCCTGGAATTGAGTCCTGTCAAATGGGATTTGATATGACTCGAGTTAACTGCTGAGCGGGATCCGTGATGCTGTGGATCAATGCTATGTGATCCTTTTTATTTCTCGGTGATGTCAAATGATGATGGGCCCGTACAGGTAAGAAAGATGCCACCATGTGGGTGTGAGGTGGCCCAGAATGTGACCATTAAAGTGCTAGAGAAGTCAGAAAGGGAGCCAGTACCTTATGTGAATGATTCCATGGTGTTGCAGAAAGTTATGGGAAAATGGGAAGGGTTCTGTAATGGAGCGGGAAAGGTTTTGGTAATGGAGTGGAACATGTTTCGTAATGAAATGGAAAGGGGTTCTGTAATGGAGCGGAAAAGGTTTCGGTAATGGAGCGGAAACAGTTTCGGTAATTGAGCGAAACATGTTCTGTAATGGAGCGTAACATGTTCCGTAATGAAACGGAAAGGGGTTCTGTAATAGAGCGAAACGTGTTCTATAATGAAACAGAAAGGATTCTATAGTGACATGGTGGAACAACTATGTAAAACAATCTAAAAAATAGTTATTCCAGAGAGCAAGGCCATCCATAGGCAAGTGATATCAAGGGGAAGGATGGGATAGATGGAATAAAAAGGGGAATTATGATAGAATGTCCCTACAAAGAATAAACAGATAGACTTATTAGAATCACAAATAAATTTCTTTCCTTGTTTTTTCTTCTTTTTTCCCTTTTTTTTTTGTTTTCTAGGCTGCGTCCTAGTAGGATTTTCACAGTCTCTTTTTTTTTTTTTAAGGGCTGCCTCCCAGAAGGATCTTCACATTCCTGCTTTCTTTTTTATTCTTCTTCTTCAGAGGTTGAGCTAGTGATCTAGAAATCATTAGTACACCAGCAGGAAGCAATATTGCGGATGAACGCCTCTTTGGACAATGGTTTCTTATATGGCCTTAGTCTGTGACCATTGTCCATAAGAAACGTTCCTTCACCATCAATGGTTCTGAGTCATACTCTACCATTATCAAAAACTGTTTCGATCTCATATGGCCCCAGCTAACGAGTGTGAAGTTTTCCTTTGAACTTTTTGAACTTGGAGTCGTAGAGAAGAGCCCAGTCACCCACTTGAAAATACTTAATTTTGATGAATTTATCATGCCACCTAGTTCATTTTTGTTGCACAATGGCTATACATTCTATGGAAGCCAGTCACAATTCATCAAGCTCATTAAGCTGTTGCAGGCAGGTATGTTGGGCCTGTGATAAATCCTTTCCTAATTGAAATGCAGTTCTTAATGTTTTAATCTCAACTTCTATTGGTAGGGTGACTTGCTTACCATAAACTAATTGATAAGGACTCAAACCTGTTGTACTTCTCCATGCTGTTCTATAGGCCCATAAGGCTTCAGGCAGCCTATCATCCCAGTCCCTTTGATGAAGTTGAATAGTATTTGTAAGCACAAATTCTAGAATTCTGTTTGTGCCTTCCACTTGCCTGTTGGCCTGAGGCTGATATGGTGAAGTTACCATATGCTTAATATGGTACTTTTTTGTGAGGGCTTTGATAAGTTTAGATGTGAATTGTGAGCCTCCATCAGTAACAATCTCCCTCGGAACTCCAAACCTTTTGAAAATATCTACATATAGAAAGTCTGAAACTGCCTTCTTTGTTTCCCTTGGAAGTGCCTTCGCCTCCACCCATTTAATTACATAATATGTGCATACTAGGATGTATGATTTCTGATGAGTCAAGTTTTCAGGTATTTGATAACCTTTTTTCCAGCAGCCAAACTCAAGCAATGGTGATGAAACATACTCATTTTTGGGGGAAAATGTTTTACTTTAATTATTTAATGGAATTGTTTTATGATTATTCTTGGATGTTAGAATGCATATCAAATAAACTAATTATATGGAAAACAAGCATTATTGAGCAGGTTCAGGGTCATTCAAGGATGGACGTGTAGAAGACTAAAGGATCACCAAGCTCGACACCCTGTTTCTTAATTTATAGAGGATGCACTCCCACTTTCAAGAAGAATCGGCATTTTGAAAATAAGTTAGGATGAAAATTAAATTGTATAAATATGGACCTCTCGGGTAGCAAGAGGTCCCTGCTGTTCTTTTGAGAAAAAAATTGTTTTAACGTTTTCTGCCCTATCGATACTGCGAAGTACAGACCTTTGTTTGACATGGATTGTATATTTTAATTAAGAGATTGATGATTAATTCCAGCCAGCGTTTCTAAGTTTTTATTCTCTCCTGTGTACGGGTTGGGGAGATCCCCTCCAACACATAGGTCAGGAGATTTCTATTTGCAGGTATTTTTCCAATTATGCATTTTACATTAATGAATAGTTATATTGCATGTGGAAGCGCTGAATGATTCATATTTTCGTAGTACTTTATAATACATTATGTAGTATAGAAAAATAGTTTCAGTAGTCCTGTAGGTTCTTTCTTTCAATGCATACTTGAATCAACGATTGCATGTGTATCAGCTTTGCTTTCAATACCATGGTTTATATCTGAGGCTTTTTCCTATTTCTCATCATGATCAATTTCTTTAGTAGTAGATGGATAGCTTGAAACGATTGCACTTCAATTTTAGTCTTGGGATTTAAAATGGTTTAGATCAGAATTCTAGTTTTAGGCATAAAATAACTACATACCTTGTTTTCCCCAATCTTAGAATAGATCTGTTATGGCATGTTCAGTTTTAGATTTATTATTTTGCATTAAGTAATTTTATAAGATCGTTCCCTTTACTCTCATCATTTTGATTATTTAAGGATAGGTTTATTGCTTTATGTCTTAGAACAGGTTTATTGCTTTCAGCACTTTAATTCTTTTAATCAGATGTATTGCTTTCCCGTATTTCATTCATAGCATAACCAGTTTTCATATTTAGTAGACAACCTTTAGAACATCGATACCGACATTCAACTGTGACAGAGATTATCTTATAAGAGCACAGATAGTGTATCCATCTCTAAAGTTTGTACGTTCCTCGGGTTGACATTTAAAGTAGGCTCTTGGTATAGCTACCTTCATTAGGCATCCATATTGGGAGCTCGCCACTTTTTGGTGCCGCTGCCGGGGAGGTGCTAAATCTTTTAGGAGACATCACCTAAAAACCACAAAAAGAAAACAAAAATTACATAAAAACAAAAACATAAATATCTGTACCAATGAATGCCTCGTCAGCAAAGGGATAGATTTGGTCGCTTTCTGCCCAAGCATTCCATGAGCAACAACGGTAATAACAGTTCTAACCATTCTCAGTTTGAATTTCTACACTCTAAAAATGAAACTGAATCCACATACGATCCAAACAGAAGCAGCTTCACTACTAGTTCCAGCTCAAACACCGCAATGGCAAATGAAGAGGAAGAGCTTAGGGGGCTTTTCACTTTTCCCATTAGCGTACCTCTCAGAGATGCCAGAATGAAGAACATCAATCCTAATAATCTGCCAAACTTTCATGGGTTGACTTCAAAAGATCCTGACACATTCCTGTTTGAATTTGAGGTAGTTTGCAGATCATTTGATTACACTACTGATGCACAAAATCTTAGGATTTTTCCTTCCACACTGAAAGACCTATCACTTCGGTGGTTCATGAGCCTTGAAGGAAATAGTATCTTTAGCTGGGATCAAATGAAATAGTCATTCTTAGAAAAATATAGGGACTATTGCAAGGACAAAGATACTAGGGATAAAATCTTTAGGATGCAACAAGGAGATAGAGAGTCATTAGAATATTATGCCCAAAGATTTCAACTCAGCTACAAACGAGCCAGCCATTGCACATTGGATCCTGAATCACTAAAGCTTGTCCTTCTCAGAGGTGTAAAAGAGGAGAATTTTGAAGTCTTAAATCTCCTTGGAGATGGATATATATTCCAAAAATCTTTTGACCAGATCCTGCAAATCTTCAAAAACTACTCAAGATCTAGGAAAACTAAGAATGGGACGAGGGATACACATACAACCACCAGTGGATCATCATCCTCAACACCAACACTTACAAAATCTGATTTAGGAAACCCACTGGATGACATGAAAATTGACATACTACAATCCCTAGCCATGCAACTTGATGCTCTTCAAAGAAAAAAGAAACAGGATGAAATTAACCAAGCCTTGGCAGTATTTTGTCCTCATTGTAGAAAGAAGCATGAGAAGGGGCAGTGCACCTTGAACACAATATAAGTATGTGGTCTCTGCATCGATGACCATTCCACTGATAAATTTCCCCTCTTACCCTCATGTAAGGAAGCTATTCAAGACCCATCAGTTGAAGGAACTGTAGAACAACTCTGTTTTATAAATCAGAGGAGGAATAATTTTGTTAGGCCATATCAGCAGAGCAATCTAACTTACTATAATCAAGGGCATCCAAATTGGAACTCTGCACCAACTCCATGGAAAGCATAACCAAATCAAAACCAATGGCAACAAAACCATCAAGCATATCAACCATCCTATCAACAGCCATATTATCCACCATCTTATCCTCAATACCCCCCACCTTTTCCATCCACCACAAATTATGCAAACCAGTACCCCCATCCATCAAATTGGAGTGCGCCATTACAACAACCACTCATTATTCCACCCCCACAACCTCAACCACCCCCCCGACCTCCACCTATTCCAGTCCAACCAATTCCAAATCCTAATAATAACAGACCCCCACAACAACAACATGCTTATAACACTGATATCACACAATTCCCAACTTATGTTGTAGACACCATAGAAATAAATGAAATAAACCTATGATCTGGAAAAACATTGCAGAATACATCCCCACACAACATCCAACAAACTGTACCTAAAGGTCGAGACCACACATCAGAACCCTATGTTCAGCATCCTGATGAACCAGAACTTCCCGAGGACGAAACCCGACCACTTCCATGCAACAGAAATCCCCCATTTCTAGAAAAACTTGTTCAGAATACAAAAGAAGAGGAAGAGAATACAATCTTAAATGAATTCAAACACCTAAACATCCAAATCCCGATTTTACAATCCATAAGGGATGTGCCCATCTACAACAAATTCATTATAGAAAATTGCCTAAAGAAGCCAGGAAGGAGGAAGCGTGACCCACCAACTATTAATGTAGTGGGACAATTGGCCGATTTGATGCTAGGTGTCATAATAAATCCTAAATATCTTGATCTTGGTAGTCCTGTAGTAAACGTCACCATAAATAACAAGCAAATAAACAAAAGCTTAATCGATTTAGGAGCTGCGATCAATGTCATGACTAAAGAAACCATGTTATACCTAGGACTCCAATCAATGGTAAGACCAACCACAACAGTACTCCAACTAGCAGACACATCCACTGTGAAGCCCGAAGGAATGCTAGAAGACATTATGATCAATATCGAGTTCTGGGAATACCCAGCTGATTTTATAATAATCGAAATCAAAAGCAAACTTAGTGGCTATCCAATTATCCTGGGTAGACCTTGGTTAGCAACTGCAGACGCTTACATAGGTTGTCGATCAGGAAACATGACAATCACCAGTGGACATACCAGGAAGAAAATCACAATCTACCCACCAGCAATGAAATCTTTAGATTTAGAATATCAAAATTGGACTGATGATTACCATAACACACCAAATCAAAACCTCCAACCTATCCTAACAATTGATGCTGCAATATCTTTAAAGGCAGTAGATGAAGATGGCCATATAGATAGATTTATACAAAATATATCTCCTAACAATCATGTTATTCAAGAATTTTTTTCTACAGAAACAGGTGAAAGTTCAAAACATAACATAGATGACTTATGGACAGAAGTACTGCCAGAATAGATTGAGAAGGTAAAAGTCATGGAAATTCACATTGGCAAAATAGTCAACATAAATTCCAATTTAGAACCGGAGCAAGAAGATAAATTGATGAAGATACTAACACAACAAAGTAAAGCATTTGCATGGACATATGCAAATATGAAAGGAATACATCCTGATATCTGCAAACACTACATTTACATCAAAGAAGGTTCTACTCCCATCAGGCAACCACAAAAAAGGATGAACCTTGCACTAAAAGACATAGTCAAAGTGGAATTACAAAAGTTATTAGACGTAGGGTTCATCTATCCAATATCTGATAGTGAGTGGGTCTCAGTCATAGTGCCAAAAAAAGGAGGCAAATGGAGAATTTGTGTGGACTACAGGGAGCTGAATAAAGCAACAAAGAAAGATCATTTCCCACTTCCATTTATAGACCAAGTACTGGATACATTATCTGGAAACAAGTACTTTTCATTCTTAGACGGTTTCAGTGGTTACAACCAAATTTTAATACACCTAGTTGATCAAGATAAGATGACCTTCACATGCCCATGGGGAACTTATGCCTATAGGGTCCTACCCTTTGGTCTATGTAATGCCCCAACAACATTTCAAAGAGCCATATTGAGTATTTTCTCCAATTTTCTGAATAACAAACTGGAAGTATTCATGGATGATTTCACACCTTATGGACAGAGATTTGAGCAGGCATTGAAAAATCTTGAATTAGTATTAAAAAAATGTATTGAAATGAGCTTGTGCCTAAGCAATGACAAATGAAGGATGTTAATGGAAGAAGGAATTGTTCTAGGACATCATATATCACAGAGAGGTATAGAGGTGGATCAAGCCAAAGTATCAGTAATCAAGACACTGCCCCCACCTATCAAACAAAGAGATGTGAGAAGCTTCCTTGGATAGACAGGGTACTACAGAAGGTTTATTGAGAATTATAGCAGAATTGCTGCCCCCATGTTTGCACTTCTCACAAAAGACAATGAGTTCATATGGACAAGCAACTGCATGTCAGCCTTTGAAAGTCTTAAACAAAAAACCATCACAGCACCAATACTTCAAGGACCAAACTGGGAAATTTCATTTCACATTCACACCGATGCATCAGATAAAGCCATCGGATTTGTGCTTGGGAAAGAACAAGACAAGAAACCCTATGCCATATACTATATAAGCAAAACTTTGGCTGGGGTAGAACTCAACTACACAGTCACAGAGAAGGAATTTATGGCAGTCATACATGCAATCAATAAATTCAGGCATTACATTACAGGATACCAAATGTTTATCCATACTGACCACTCAGCGATCAGATATCTTATGTCCAAGCCTAATACGAGTGCAAGGATTATTCGATGGATGCTACTTCTACAGGAATTTGACATCACTATAATAGATAAACAAGGCAAGCATAATGGCGTAGCAGAATTTTTGTCAAGAGTAACACATGGGAAAGATAATGAATTGGTCCAAGATAACTTCCCTGATGAGCACCTTTTTTCCATATCAATAAAAAGCCCATGGTTTGTTGACATAGCAAACTATTTGGTATCCAAGAAGGTTCCAGAACATTACAGTTATAAAGAAAGGACAAAAGTAATAAGACAAAGTGCCACATATACATGGATAGAGGGCATGCTTTTTAAACAGGGACTAGATCAAGTACTTAGAAGGTGCATTAGGGAAGATGAGGTACATGACATAATGCATGCTACCCACAATGAACCCTGTGGAGGACACTACGCTGCAAAAAGGATAGCCTACAAGATCTTGCAAACAGGGTATTATTGGCCAACACTCCACAGAGATGCTTATGAGTATGTGTCCCATTGTGATGATTTCCAGAGAATGGGAAAACTGACACAAAAACAAGAAATGCCATTAAAGAGATTTGTGGATGTAGTGGACAGAGGTAGCAGCACTAGCTGCTGCAAATGAAACTAGTGTGTCCAAATTCTTTACTGAGTATATCTTTCACAGATTTGGGGTGCCAAGAGAAGTAGTTTCTGATCAAGGACCACAATTCACATTAAATTTAATTAAAGACTTGATGAAAAGAAACAATGTAAATCACAGACAGTCATCCTCCTACCACCCTCAAGGAAATGGTCAAGCTAAGGTAACCAACAGGGAATTAGAGAGAATCTTGAGAAAAACTGTCCAACTTCACAAAAGGGATTGGGCTGACAAACTTAGTGAAGCAGTCTGGGCTTACAATACTACATGGAAAACAACAACATGATTCACACCTTATGAACTTGGTCAGGCTCTTCCTTGAACCCGTAGGAAGAGCCTGACCAAGTTGAAGGTATAAAATTGCTTTCCAAAAGCCCCGGTTCTGTTGATTATAAGAGAGGTTCTCAAAATGACAAAGGTTTTTAAAAGGAGTGAACCAGAGGATCACAGCATCATATACCAGAACATGAGAGTCCTGCAGATCGTTCACAGCGTAGGTTGGATGCCCTTCATCCTAGGTCTGAAAGGACATGATGCAGGGATAGCTCAGGAATTCGCTAGAAATTTCAAGCATATTAAAGATGAACAGTACGTCACCCGGGTGAAGGGGTTATGTATCAAGTTGGATGAGGAGACAATTTCCAAATTCACTGGCCTACAAAGGGGTTTGTATTGGAGTAGGGATGACAGGGAGGCAAACCAAGAAGCAAAAGCAACATTCTTTGAGCGAGGAGAGGACGAGGACAAAAACAGAGTCAAAAGACTCTCCATGCCAGTGCCATGGGAGGACGTAGCTGAAATCGTTCTAAGGTACATCACATGCCTTGGTAGGTTAAGCTATGTTCCCATCTTTCATTTTCGGATCCTAGAACTGATAATACATAGGACCCAGCATCCCTCAAATAACAACATTAGTATCCCATTCTACTTGCTCCAATCCCTATCAGAAATGAGCAAGAAGGTGGTGAAGAGTAAAGATGATACCTTGGCCCATCATGGGATAATCAAGATAATTGTTTGTGAGGAGTTGAAGGCGTAGATACCAGAACTTTCGTGGGAGGAATTCGTGCTGGTATCCGCAGAAGATGTTCAAAAGATGAGAAGTACACCCACAGTTAGTATACCACCTGGAGGAAGGAATGGAGTTGCCTCTGTATCAGGGGAGAAAAGGAAGATTAACCTGGACCATGTAGTAGAGACCCTAGTGGAAATCAAAAATTCAAAAGAGCACTCCCCCAGGGCAAAATCAGAAATTCGTGCCAAAAGTCAAGAACCCAAGAGGAGTACGAGATTCAACCAAACAACCCGAATCTGAACAGACAAGGACAAGAGCAGAGAACCCAATCCCATTGTTCAAGATGTGTCGGATGGGGACAATGATCAGTGGGTAGATCAGGAAGACCCCACTACAAAAGAGGAATAGGATGAAGAAATGCAGGACTGAGGGGAAGAAATGAATAAAGAAGTAGAAGAAATGGATAAGGGAGAAGAGAAAAACTTAGGAGGGCAAGGAAACTTCCAGGGAAATACTCCAGCACAAGATAACCTCGAGGTTGTCACCCAACTAGCCAAGGCACGAGCAGAATTGGAGAAGCTCAGAAATGAGCTAGCAGCATTAAGGATTGGGCTAGGAAGCCATCTCACACCTCCCCCGTTCTCAGCCGAGAAAACTCAAATACTGAAGATGCACCATGCAGAGAAGCTACAGCTGGCCGAGTAGAAGCATTTAGCGCTTCAAGAAAAGTTGGCGGAGGCACAAGCTGAATTGGCCAAAAAGGACCAGGAGGTCACCAAATTAAAAGACGTTTTGGCCACTACTGTCGGCATTTATGAAAAACTGAGAGACCTCAGACCCCTGTCAGCAATCTATGCAGTCTATATGCAGGAGAAATGGGGCAAATTCCAGCTCGAGAGGTTAAAGCAAGGACTCCCTATAGAGGTAAGCACCCCCAAGGAGTTTATGGATGCATGTTTGAACTCCACAGAGCTGGAGAAAGACAAATTAAGTGAGTTCTTTTTGCATAACTTTGTGGTTTTTGGCTCACCCAACTGGTTGCCAAACCCATATGTGGGCGATTTCCAGTTGAGGGCATTATGTTCATGGATGAACCACGAAATTGAGTGAGCACAGGACTACCATCTCTATGTCGCATCCAAATGGGAAACGCCATTGATGATCAGAACCGAGACAACTCACCCTGAGGGAATAATCTATAACCACAAGATCCTCACTCAGGATGAGGAACTGATACCCATTCTCCTCGCAAAACAACAGGAGGCCATGCTCATTTTGACATTACACTCCGCAACATGCAGAAGGAAGTAAATGAGTCCATTAAGGAAAGATGGAGCAGAGTGGAAAATGATATGAAGAGAGAACTCCACTCTCCCCTCAGGCTTGATGATGCCCTTTTCAAATCCACACTCTACAAAGAATCCCTGGAAAAGAACCAACTCAGATGGATCGGGATGAGATTGAATCCCCCATTCTTTCTTTCCCCGGTCATCAAGGAACAGATAAATGAAGAGGAAGAAAGGAGGACATGGACCAGGGAGGATCAGAACTTTGGGTATCACAGGCAGGCAGGGATCCCTAGGGTGGTAGCATGGGACATCAGGGAGGTCATCGATGAATCTAATAAGTCACCCAAGGATGGGTGAATCCTTCAAGTGTGGGAGAGAATGATGAGTCAGGTTTTCAGGTATTTGATAACCTTTTTTCCAGCAGCCAAACTCAAGCAATGGTGATGAAACATACTCATTTGTGGGGGAAAATGTTTTACTTTAATTATTTAATGGAATTGTTTTATGATTATTCTTGGATGTTAGAATGCATATCAAATAAACTAATTATATGGAAACCAAGCGTGATTGAGCAGGTTCAGGGTCATTCAAGGATGGACGTGTAGAAGACTAAAGGATCACCAAGCTTGGTGCCTTATTTCCTGACTTATAGAGGATGCACTACTACTTTCAAGAAGAATCAGCATTTTGACAATCAGTTAGGATCAGCATTAAATCGTATAAATATGGACCTCTCGGGTAGCGAGAGGCCCCTACTGTTATTTTGAGAAAAACCATTGTTTTAACGTTTTCTGCCCTATCGATACTGTGAAGTACAGACTTTTGTTTTGACATGGATTCTATATTTTAATTAAGAGATTGATGATTAATTCCAGCCAGCGTTTCTAAGTTTTTATTCTCTCCTGAGTACGGGTTGGGGAGGGCCCCTCCAACACGTAGGTTAGGAGATTCCCATTTGCAGGTATTTTTCTAATTATGTGTTTTACATTAATGAACAATTATATTTCATGTGGAAGTGCTGAATGATTCATTATTTCTGTAGTAGTTTATAATACATTCTGTAGTACAATAGAACAGTTTCAGTAGTCCCGTAGGTTCTTTCTTTCAATGCATATTTGAATCAATGATTGCATGTGTATCAGCTTTGCTTTCAATACCATGGTTTATATCTGAGGTTTTTTACTATTTCTCATCGTGATCAATTTCTTTAGTAGTAGATGGATAGATTGAAATGATTGCACTTCAATTTTAGTCTTGGGATTTAAAATGGTTTAGATCATAATTCTAGTTTTAGGCATAAAATAACTACAGACCTTTTTTTCCCCCAATCTTAGAATAGATCTATTATGGCATGTTCATTTTTAGATTTATTATTCTACATTAAGTAATTTTATAAGATCATTCCCGTTACTCTCAACATTTTGATTATTTAAAGATAGATTTATTGCTTTATGTCTCAGAACAGGTTTACTGCTTTCAGCACTTTAATTCTTTTAATCAGATTTATTGCTTTCTTGTATTTCATTCATAGCATAACCAGTTTTCATATTTAGTAGACAAAATTTAGAACATCGATACCGACATCCAACTGTGACAGAGATTATCCTATAAGAGCAAAGATAGTGCATGCATCTCTAAAGTTTGTACATTCCCAGGGTTGACATTTAAAGTAGGCTCTTTGTATAGCTGCCCTCATTAGGCATCCATATTGGGAGCTCACCAATTTCTTCCTAGATGGAGGTTTGATAGGGCCAACAAAATCTAATGCCCACTTCTCAAATGGTTCCACCACGAGCTGAGTCTAAAGTGGCATTTCATTGGAGTGTAGTGGCTTCCCCATCCTTTGGAAACTATCACAACTCTGGACATATTCCCTAGCATCTTTAAATATTGTGGGCCAATAATATCCCAATTGTAAAATCTTGTTGGCTATTCGTTTATCGGCAAAGTTTCCTCCACATGGACCATCATGACAGGTTCTCAATATTGGATAGATTTCATCTTCATGAACACACCGACGGATCACCAAGTCTGGTCCTGTATAAAACAAATAGCCATCAATCCATGCAAATCTACTGCTATGCTGCACAATACTTTTCTTTTCTTTTGATTTCATATGCCTCGGAAGTCTTCCTACAACCAAATAATTTGCTACATATGCAAACCAAGGAACATTAGTAGAAATAACAAACAACTGTTCATCTGGGAAAGCATCATCCACCGGTTGATATTCTTCATCAATAGTTATTCTTGAAAGAAAATCAACAACCACATTAGTTTTACCAGGCCTGTCCATTATTGAAATGTCAAATTCCTGTAGCAACAATAGCCACCTAGTGAGTCTGCCATTTGTGATGGGTTTATTCATGAGGTATTTGATAACAGAGTGATCAGTGTGGACAATCACTGGGTATTTTGTAATGTAATGGCGGAATTTATTAATGGCATAAATGACATCTAGGAATTCTTTTTCGGTCACCGTATAATTAAGTTCAGCAGCAGTCATATTTTCACTAATAAAATATATGGCATAGGGTTTATGATCTTCCTGCTGGCCTAGGAATCCTCCTATGGTGGTATCAGAGGCATCTGTAGAAATCAGGAAAGGCAGGGACCGATTTGGTGCATGTAGGATAGGTGCTGTAGAGACTTTCTGTTTTAAATTTTCCCAGGCTAGTTGACAATCATTTGTCCATTCAAACTATGTATTTTTTGACATAAGCATAAATAAGGGACTAGCAATCTTCGAAATTTTTTTAACAAATCTTCTATAATAACCTGCATATCCAATAAAACTGCATACCTCTTTTTGTGTGAATGGGACTGATAAATTATTGATCACTTGTATTTTTGTTGGGTCTACTTTGATGCCATCGGGAGATATGAGATGACCTAGAACAACACCTTGAGTGAGCATCATTCTGCATTTCTCACTGTTGAGATAGAGGTTCACTTCCTTGCATCATGTAAGTACTTTGTCCAGATTATTCAAAGCTGCTGTAAAATATTCACCATGGGAGGTAAAATCATCCATAAAAACTTCCATAGTGTCATGAACAAGATCAGAAAAGATACTGAGAACAGCCCGCTAAAATGTGGCAGGGGCGTTGCATAATCCGAAAGGTAACACGCGGTATGTGAAGGTACCCCATGGGCATGTGATTGTCGTTTTCTCTTGATCTTCCAGTGCTACCCTGATCTGGTTATACCCACTAAAGCCATCCAAAAAAGAGAAATACTTCCTTCCTGCTAGTGTGTCCAACACTTGATCGATGAAGGGTAATGGAAAATGGTCCTTACACGTAGCTTTGTTTAATTCCCTGTAATCAACACAAATACGCCACTTGACATTCTTCTTAGGAACTATGACCAATGGAGACACCCACTTGCTATCAGAAATGGGATAAATAAAATTTGCAGCTAGCAACTTCTGAAGTTCTTCTTTGACCACCTCTCTAAGTGTCAGATTCATCCTGCATTGGGGTTTCCTGATGGGTCTGGAATCATCCTTAGTATATATATGGTGTGTGCACAGGTTGGGGTGCAGACCTTTCATATCACTATAATCCCAGGCATATGCAAACTTATGTTTCCTTAATACCGAGGTAAGCTAGCCTGTTTCCTGCTTCGACAATGTAGAGCTAATCTTCAGGAGCTTGCCAAGTTCAATTTCCACTTCTGTAATTGCAGACTCACCATTGGGCGTAGCGGTACTATTAGATGTTGTAGATGAACTTGGAATGCTGTCAAGTTGTTGGGTAGCGCAAACTGAATGAAACAACTCTACAAAATCTCCCAAAGGACTAGAAGAAATGAATTGACTGAGTAGATCATCCTCAGTTAATTGTTTTTCTACCAGCGATTGTTCAATCATGTACAGCTATAGGGTTTCATGATCTGCTTGCTCAGTTTCCTCTTCATATGGCCACGAAGGGAGTTCTGGTTGTATTATTGGCTTCACAGGAGGATACAAAGTGATTTCCTTAACAACATTGCCATGAGATATGTGCATGTTTCTTTATTGACATCCAATATAAGCATCCGTTGTGGCCAACCAGGGTCACCCCAAAATTAGGGGATAGCCTCCCAAGTTTGATTTCGTTTGTAGAACCATAAAATCCACCAAGTATTCCCATGAGTCGATTGAAATAACAAGATCTTCTATAAATCCCTCTGGTTTTATAGGAGATTGATCGGCCAATTGTAAAATAGTAGAATCTTGCTGGAGGTTTGTAATGCCCAATCTGTCCATTGTTCATTTAGTCATGACATTAATAGCTGCTCCCAAATCTATCAGTGTATTAGAGAGAGAAATTCCATTGATTTGCACTCTGACAACGGGACTACTAGTGTCAGAGTACTTAGCAGTAAGAGTGTTACCCATCATTAATTTAGCCAAATTTCCTATCACATGGACTATTGGGGGGTCTTTTCTATTTCTACCTGGTTTTTTCAAACATACTCTTTGACAGCTTTGGAGTAAATGGGAATGTCTTTGATAGCTTGAAATAGTTAAATTTTTACACAGACATTTCATAATTCTCCAAGGAGATCAAATTCTGACTAAGGCATAAATTTATCTATGGTTAAGCACTCAGGATATGGTGGAGGTTTCTTTTGCTCAGTTTGGGGAGATTTCCTGGGTGGGATGGGTGAGAAATTATCTTCGGATCACATTGGTATCTCTTCAGATGGGACTGGTAATATTTCTAGTGTTTCTTCCTCTTCCTCCTCTGTAATCATAGGAGAGGTGGTTTTATTAATTTGTCTTCCAGAGCATAATTGAATGTCGTTGCAGTCCACCATAGAGGTGGAATAGGCTGGATAATTAGGTATTTCAACAGCCATTACAGGTTGTCCAACCTTATTATTAGGGTTAGGAGCGGGTTGTGCAGGAAGGAGTGGTTTTGGAGGTGGATTGTTCAATGTCAAGGTTAACTGAGGCTGTAGAAGAGGCTGCATTAATGGTTGTAATGGTGCAAACGGGAATTGAGGATTCTGAGGGGCTAGATGCTGAATTTGTTGTTGATTCCCAAAATTTGAATTCCTCCAGTTTGATTGCCAAGGGTTATTTTGGGGGTAGGAAGGTGCCCAAGTTTGTTGAGGTAAGGGTGGGTACCAAGGCTGAGAGTTTTATTGGATTTGTGGAGCTTGTGGAACTTGCAAATGATGTAATTGAGCATTATTCCAATAAGGATTAAATGATTGCATGGGATCTAGTACTGTACCTGAAGGTCGGGGTTTCCATGGACGTTTTTGAGATATAAAACAAACCAGTTCTGCATCCATCCCTGCTTCTTCATATATAGCCTTGAGTCCTGGCAGCGAAGGGCATTCTTTCATAGGATGTTCCAGATCGCATAGGAGGCAGATTTCCACTCTATCTAATGGACAATTCTTGAGAGGGTGTCTCTTTCTGCATTTAGGAAAAAATACATCCAAAGATCGATCTTCCTCCTCTTGCCTTTTCTTTGCTTTAAGTGCATCTAACCGAGAACTCGAGGAGCTAAGTATGTCAGTCTTGAAACCCTCCAAGAGGTTTCCAATCTCCATCCTTGAAACTCCTTCTCTTGAGGTCTTGCTAGTCCTATTTACTGTGTCCCTAATTCCTCTTCCCGATATGGAGGCATTCCTCGAATACCTTATACAGAGGTCGCATATTTCCACATATTCTAGTAGGGATACATCCCCTACACCCATCAAATTAAGAATATCAATGCAATCATCTATGATCCCTCGTAGGAGCAGAATTTTCAATGTATCATCATTTAACCCATTCTGTCTCGATCTTTGCAAATTATATTGGAATCTCTCCACATAGTCTTCTAGGTTCTCGTCCTCCTGCTGGGTCATTTTAAAAATTGCTTCCTTTTGATCCTTGTCCTTGTGATATTCTTGATATTTATCTATGAAGACTTTCTTCATTTGAACCCAAGTCGTTATACTATCCCCTCCCAGCCTTACGAACCACTTCAGAGCCTGGATTTTCAATGTGGCTGGAAAAAGTTTGAGCTTCTGATGAGTTGTAACGTAATCATAGCTCCTGCAGAGGAAATTGAATTCGAATGGGAATGTATCCGGATCTTCACTTGCCATACCATGAAAATTGGGCAATGCCGAATGTGGAATGTTCTTCATCTAGTTTGTAAGTGTAGATCCATAATTTTGGATTGGAAATTCGAAAGTGACCATTCCATTACTTGATTCTCCATTTGTATTTCCTCAGTCTGTATCCTCCCCACGAGGAATATGTTCTCTGTCGCCATCCATATTTACTATAAAGTATTCAAATGTAGCTGATCCGACTGACAACAGAGATTTAACAAACAATTGTTCCCCACCTCCTTGATTGTTAACACTGAGTTGCTCGGGAAACCATTCTTTTTGAACAAACTCTTTTTCTTGAACAAATTATGTCACTGACAGATTCTCATCAACATGCATTGGTAAGACCGTCCAGTCGATGTGCATGGTAGAATGATCAGGCCTTTGAGTCTCTTGCTTAGAAATGTTGATAGAAGGTGACCTACCTTGAACACGTCCTCCTCTTATTGCGCTTCCTGCATGGTTAGTACCTGGGGGGGTATCATATGCATATACAAGTCTACCTGTACTATCTCTTACCCTGCGCATGAATACTTTGCATGTTCTAGGATCACAGGGACTTGCGGTGGGAAATATTCTAATGAATTTGGCTATGCGTCTTACTCATCCCTCCTCTGAAATCACACCAAACTATTTTCCAGAAAAAAATATATGTCACACAATCCACTCCAAGAAAAAGAGAGAAATCGCAACTAGAATAAAAAATAATCAATCGAAACTACAATGTCCTTGGAAGCTCCCCAGCAATGACGCCAAAATGACGAGCTCTTTTATTCCTTTTTAATTAAATCGAAATAGAAAGTTGCTCATAAATTATCAACCTAGGGCCACAAAGGCTTATGAGATACCAAGAAAAATATATGCCAAACACTGCAACTTGGATGATCTTAACACAAAGGAAATGAAGGAATTACTGAATTGAAATTAGGATGCAATCTTTTGGTGAATAGACTCCTAAGAAATTGCCAACTACAGAAAGAATCTTGCAATCAAATCCAAGCGCTTAACTTTTAGCTTCAAGAAATGATCTGCTATGATATAACGTTCTGCTATGCTACAGAAAGTAATCAACAATTAACAACACTCTGTCATACTATAGAAAGCAATTAATTTCTAAATCTAATTCAATAAACTGAGAAATTCCTAGGGAAACAATTCGATAAACCACAGCTGAAATGAACAGACTAATTAAATTCTACAATCTACCTCTACTCTTACACTTTAACAACAAAATTCCAATATTAACTTAATGCATCCATTCACCGCAGGAGTAAGTCTAATTTAACATTCATCATTTATCTATCCCTCTGTAAATGTAATAGAAATGGCAGTGCAATCCAATCGTATCACTAGTTAATGAGTTCACACTCAACTACGCTCAACACACCAATTCTGAATATTAAATAATTAAATCAATCAACACTGCATCAACAATTAAATTTATTAACATGAACACACATGCATAAACGAAAGAAATACTACTTATAACAACACCTATTACAGAAGGTGGCCCTGCCTTCAGAAACAAGGGCTGAACAACCACTCACTCACACGAAATTGATCAACACATTCGAATCAGGTAAATCAGAAGTTCTTTTATAAAAAGGTCTGATACAATGTTCAATAGATCTTATGCAAATTGTGGCTAACCCTTCTGAATAATCCCCATGTCTTTTATAAATCAACGCTTATGAGAGAAATATGAGAGATCATGTAGTTACAACAGATTTCCAAATAAGGCCTGTCTACAGATCCTCAAAGAGATATTTCACGAGTCTGAGTCGTGGAAAGTGGAGATAATCCCAGAGATATTGGATTGGTCAACTATGAGTCATCATAGACCCAAATTAATGAATTAGGTACAAATCTCCAATCCTTGGATCAACTGCCTCATCATCTAAATGTTGGGTAGGTAACCACAATGATGTAGAGAAATACATCACTTTGATACCTTTGTGTAATAGCTCTGGACTGAGATGCATATCATCCTGCTTCCATAATCCTTCATTCTACAACATATAGGTAAAATGATACTAAACTTGAAATACCACTTCTTTAGTAGGCAATAATGGCAACATAACTCTATCCAATCCTAAGCAATTGAAAAATAACAAAGAGGACAAGATCAATCCTTACCAAGGCCAAAATGTGCAGAATGTAAGCAAGAGAGCCGGTGGTAATACAGGATTATGTCAAAAATAGTCATAAACAAAGTAGAATAAGGGAACAAAAAGGGTCATATGCATAGCCCGTCAGTACATTCTCTAGGTAGAGGGATTGTTCAAATTTCAAGGGAGGATGTATATCCTGGAGGAAAGGAATATTAAAAATAATATCCTTAAGGAATCCCATAGAGAATTATATTTTCGTGCATCCTAGTGTGAACAAGATGTATGCAGACATGAATAATATCCTCTTCTAGGTAGGCATGAAGAATGATGTAGTCAAATTCATTGATAAGTGCCTTACATGTCAATAGGTAAAAGATGATCACCTCCACCTGGAAAGTTTCTTACAATCACATGGTGCTCCTATGTCTAAGTGGTAGTCGTTTCCATAGAATTTGTTATAGAATTTCCCCTCACATCTCAACAACATGAGCCATTTTTGTAGTAGTTGATAAACTAACCAAAAGAGCTTGTTTTGAGCCATTTTTGTAGTAGTTGATAAACTAACCAAAAGAGCTTGTTTTATTCTAGTCAAGGAATCTCATGATGTTGGAAATTTGGTGAGTATTTATCAAGTGAGATTATTGACCTTCATGAGTTTCCCAAAAATATCATATTAGATAGCGACTCTTGTTTTACGTCTAGATTTTGAACAATTGTACAGTTATCATTGGGGACTTAGTTAAACTTAAAATATCATCTCGAAATAGATGGGCATATGGATATATTTAATTAGATAATGGAGGACATTATTAGGATGTATGTTATGTATCAACAAGGGAAGAGTTCTTACCTTTGGCGTATTTATTTACAATAATATCTACCACATCTTAACTAGAATGCCACCTTATCATGCTCTGTATGGAAGGTTATGCAAGACATCGTCGATTTGAGACAAGTTAGAAGATTGAGAGATCATACGGAAATAATTAGTTTATAATATGGAAGAGAAGGTAGTTCATACTAGATAATGATTAAAAAAGCACGAGATAGACGAAAGTGTTATTCCAATGTAAATAGAATTGCCATAAGTTATAATGTTGGAGATGGGGTTTTATTCATATTTGTATGTAACTGTCTAGATAACTTATAAACTTCAACTCGACTTTGAATATTTTCCATATATGAATGGAAAAATCACCAAGTATGTAGATCCCAACTCTTAGCAAAAAAATTGCTTTTAGAAATAAGGGATTTTATAGAAGGGATTGGTCATAAAAATGCAAGGCTAAATCTCTAAGACAATGATCTAGCACAAGGGTGCCAAAATTCTGTAATGTCCCCATTTTGACCCCCTTTGTATTAAATCGTAAATGATGTGAATATTGTAATTTAATCATGGTGAGGAGCTCAAGGCCAAGGCCCCACCGTTGATTCAGTGTTTCATGTATCGGCAATTAAAAATAGATGCCCATGGTTCTTGTGCGAGATGGGCACAATGTATATAAGACATCATGTAATTACGAATTTTTAATGAAAAACCCACAACCGGCTATGCAATGCAACAAAAGAGATGGGGCATTACTCTACAAGGAAAAAGGGGGGGGGGATTATTCAAACCCTTGAGCCAATGGTATTAATCCATGTGTCAATGAGGAAACCCATAAACCACCAACTACCCATTTTGTCTCATGCACCCAATCATTTAATTCTTCCAAGAAATTGGTTAAGGCAGTTAATGCCTTGGAAATGAAGAAGTATGGAAGCCAATTTCGTGCATGGGCAAGCCATCAACATGGAAATTCGTGTTTTTCCTCCTTGGGCAAGAAATCACCCACGAAATGGTGCCCAAAGCCATTCTGAATGGGCAGTATTCTCTCATTCACGCAGTTGGAGCTAGCTGGGTCTTTCCCTACACGTTTTTCATCCAAATCCTGAATTCTTCCATGCCTGGGAGTTCGTTTTTGCATATACAGCAGCTGGGGAGAGAAGAGCCACGTTTTGGGGACTGTATGGAGGTCGTTTTTGGCCCCGAATGTCCAGGGACGTTTTTCTAAAAACGGATTGGCTTCCCTGGGTTGTTTTCCCCAACTTCCCATTTCGTTTTTGTGGGTTCCCACGTTTTCTGAGTGAGCTGAAACCCCATCTCATGCATCACTGTAAAAACGTTTTATCCTGCCCCATAATTGTGTCTGCTGTTGTGTGCATCCTCGTTTTTGGTTTGAACCTGTGAATTGAAGTTTTGGAGTGGTAGTGGACAGAAGTGGCTTGATAAACCTAGTGGGGGAGACAACCTCTCAAGAAGATCAAGCGGGCTTTGGTTACTCTTCTATGCATGCCCTGAGAGCACTAGATAGGGAAGGTATGGCTTGAGGGACTGTATAGCAGTGAAAAGAATACTTCCTTGTGCTATGTGTGTAGGTATTGTGGGTGCCAAGCTAGATAGATCTTGCAAGGTTATCCCTGGCTCTGTGCTGGAGCTCACTAGCTTAGCACCTCTTCCTTCCCATCTCCTAGCAGCCTGATAAACCCAATTGTAGATTGGCTTGGCTCATCTTGGTGTATGCTTGGCTATGTGTGAGTCTGCTGTTCCCTGGTCCCTTGTAGAGATCATGCCCAGCTCGGGGGTGGCAGTGGTGCTTAGAGATTGAGGAGCACACCGGCCTATGGTTGGGTGGAACGTTGCAGTTGCATAGCAAGTTGCGTGGGACTACTTTCGCATAAGATAAGTATTCTCTTGTGTTTTAAACTTTGCAATGGTTCATTTGATGAATATTGGAATGAATGATGGATGTGCTAATGAATTGACTGCTGCTGTGTTTTTAAAAGTATATGCATTTCCATATGATCTTTCATAATTCTGCAAGGGTTTAATGGCTGTCACAGAATTCTTGAACTTATCTTAGATATCAACACTATTTATTTACTTCCGCTGTGTTTCCTTATAAGTTCACATTCCCATATGAATTTTATACTGTGTGATTGCTTGGTTAAATTGTTATGGGGCTAATTGCCCAGATTGAGCACCACGTCCTCTCTATCATGCTGATATGGTAGGAGGGGACATTACAAATTCTAAGTCCCCCATATTGAACATTTGAACTCAATTTATATTATAAAAAGTTGTTTGAGTTCATTGATGATGGGAATTAGGGTTGTACATGTGGAAAAAACCCATAAATCCTAGTTACCCAACTCATGAGCATGCAATTAGTGTACATTTGTTAGTTTTTACAATTTTTAGATTGTATGTAAGTTTTAAACATGTGTAGAGAATCAAAGAATATATATTCTTTTAAGAAAAATAGAGATTACACCACAACATCCACACATAATAAACAAAGATTTACCCTAGAAACCCTTAACCAGGAAAACCAACAAAACTTAGAGCCACACCTCTCACTTTCTCATTATGACTATTAACCACTCACAATACAATATGTAGGTATTATATAGCATCCAAAATGCTAGTACGTTAACCTGGATTAGAAACATACCCCAATCCATTAACTACGATTAAATTACATATTTTTAGAAAAACCCAAAAACAACCTAAAATTTTGGGACTCACTTCATGGAAGGGGGTGACGCCAACACCCCCCCTATTAACCCCCTTAATATGGTGCTATGCGCAGTGCTTGGTGCAGATGGTATATCACTAGATGGTGGAGAGATCGAACAAACGCATTCGTACAGATGACAAACCCCACACACATGCAAATAATATATCACATACCCAACCTTGTGCATATCCTTTCTTGAAGAGATCACATGTACCTATGTGTTGCTTGAAGGAATACACGTGTATTTGTTATAAAAAAGGATTTTGACATGTGTTTTATGTGGAGCGAAGAAAAACACTAGATGGTATTCTATCTAACAAGGCATCAAAGGTTAGTGACATGACCAAATAATGCCATAACAATTGGGATAACCTTATCGATTTGACATTGTTAACAAATGATCCTATTAATCATAATATGGCCTGGAATACATTGCCTAAAATATTTCTTTTAGAAATTCCAAGTATGATACAAGGCCTAGAGAATATCCTTAAATAAACATAAGACTTAGGGTTTTCTAGTATACTTCGACTAGTGTAGAGGCCACATGGTATATTGAAATTAAAGGTTGTTCTTAATCTACCTTTGTTTCTATATATTTATTCCTTTTGAATACTTTTTAATTAGTTGTTTGGGAGGAGTTTAGGATTGAAATCATTTTAATTTCAATCCATCAAATTCTACACATATTATCATGGATCACATACATGAGTGGCTACATAGGAGGAATATTTGCATCACCCCTTAACTAATGTGATTATGTTAGATTGGTTTGTTAAATCCATACAATTATTTAATATGTTGTTGTATAATGACCTTAGTGCTAAGGAAGAATCTATTTTGAGAAACCAAGAATTGGATCTAGAGTAAACCAAATGTAGTTACCTATTGAACATCCCAAATAACACCAATATGGGTATGGTTTCCCCACTTATTTTAGGTTAGTTTAATTTGATTGATGGTATTGTTGGTTCTATGAATTGAACACCTAACCAATTTGTTGATGTGACTTTTCTTGGATCTCCTTGTCCTTAGGGAGGGTCAAGTGATTCATTAATTGCATACACTACAATTTTTCTCTATGCCTTGTGTGATATATCTAAACCACTCCTTATTGATGGGTACCTCTTAATCCATTTTATTTTTCCCATCCTAAGTTAGACTCAATTTCCACCTTCCAAACCTAGTCATATTTTCACTTAACAAATAAGTAACCCAACTCTTAATCAAGGAAACAAGGGTGAACCCTTCTAGCTAGTTAATGCATTTTATTAACATTTTTGGGTAATTAGTTCGATAGTTCCCAACATCAATTCATTGTTTATTATTTTTTCTTGGCATTAAGTTAGAAACCCATCATTTGAGTGAACTGACATTAGTAATTTAGCTGCATAATCATATTAAATTAGTTTCTAGTTTTTAGAGAGATGCATATATACACTAGGATTTTGGACATGAATACTTTGTAAACCTATAAAGAGTCTTGTATTTATTAATGAAAAAGATATTTTTGAGCTAATCTTTTCCAAATTCTAATGTTTTAATTAATTATCTTTTCTCTTATATTAATTACAACTTTCTCTTTTTTTATTTCCAATTGAATCAATTTTTGGCTAGTATTTTGTGCAAGTTTTATTTGGTTCTTATTATAGGGTTTAGTCCTTGATCAATGGTATCAAATCATAAAGTGTTGGCTTGATTCGAGTTATTTGGAGGACATCTTCCCAAACTACTCTCTTAAGAACAAGACATCTCAAATTTTTTATTCTTCTAAGGTCACCCTCCACCCATAAACCTCTATATTGAGCTCCTCTATGTTTTTTGAGATCTATCAATCTATGGAATTTTGAGGCCATCCTCCACCTTGGTGGCATCTCTCATCCTATCATTGCAACACACCTCATCTTTGGTTCTCATATCTATCACTCTAGGAATGCTTTTAGGTCATCATCCTCCATCAGGATTTTATTTTATGTTATTTCACCTTTGATTAAGTTCTTGCAAGCACCCTTGGTTTTAAATACTTATCCCACATCAGTACCCTTAACTAGGATTTAAGGATTTATTTCCTCTATCACACTTAACAGGTTTTTCCAGAGCCACACCTCCACCCGAATTCTTTGCAAGGATATGCTTCATCCTTGTTGGGTTCTTTGAAAACTTCCCTTTCTTCATCACTTTGACTACCTATGCTTTATCAAATTCATTGATTTTTGTCACCTCTCCTCAACCCTAATTCAATATTTCATTTATATTCTACTCAACCAAAATAAGAACCTAACGTTTTTTGGTGCATAATTTTATTTCCTTTTTAATGGATCCACTTGGATCTTATTCCTTTGAAGACACAAAATCCATTCTGCAAAGTGTTGTGAAATAATTGGTAATTTCTCTCACCTGAAGCCCTCAAGATACAACCTAGGGATTCTCCTCCACCTTCCATATTGAAATTAGAATATCCTTACCTAAGTATGGAGGAAAAATGTGTGGAGATGTCCTTAAATCTTGGATACATATTCTTACAAAATTTTTCCAAGCATGTCCAATAATGACTAAGGAACAATGCATTATACTTATAGGACATCACTTAGGAGGGATTAATCAAGATTGGTGGTAGTCTCACTAAATACCTATCTTCACTTATTCTATAAATTCGTTGAAATCTTGACCAAGATTTATCTTTAACTTCATATTAGAGATCCAGAATAGGTACTCGTGGTTAAATTTAACTGTAGGTTTCTTACTTTTCGCTTAATGAAGTATCTACATTTGAGAGAAAGACCCTTGAACACGAATTCCTTTGTTCCCTTTTTGTTGAATATAAATATGACCAAAGGCCTCAATTTCAACTTTTTCTAACTCCTCAGTACCCAAAATTAAACCCTAATACCACCTCTTCTTGAAGCCCTAAATACAAACTTAACACCTTCAACTCCACCAACCCTTGACCATAACAATCCCATATTCCCTCCAACCCTACTCCTCATCCCAAAAAATCACTTCATTAAAGTTGGTGCCACTACCAGGAAACCCGAACCCATGATTTTGTAGAATGTTGCTTCCTACAATGCTAAGCTCAATCTAAATAATTATTTTCTAATGAACAATCTAATGAATTTATCACAATTCCTTTCTCACGTCCCTTTTTTTCCTCTTATGACATAATAAATCTACCCAACCAAACTACACTAGATCCCTCCTTACTTTTGATGACACAATTCCATTCATCCTTTCCCCTACTCTCCCCTTCACTTACCATTTACAAATAAAAGATCAGATTCCACTATAATTCTAGACAGCGGAATCCAAAAAAAACTAGTCTCTAAAACATTTGTCAACTGTCTCCAACTACCTAAGACTCTCGACCCTTCAACATATCACCTTGGTTGGATACAACAAGATGAGCCTCAGCTATTGATTAACAAATTATGTTTAGTTATTTTTTCCATTGACCTTTTCTAGGACATGATTGAATATGACATATCTCCTTTGGATTGTTCAAACTTACTCCTAGGTATTCCATACTAACAACAAGACAATTCTCTATATATAGTTATAGCACCAACACTTACTAGCTCATGAAAGATGGAAAATCTTGTCAATTGACCTCTACACCCATTCCCTTTATTTGACCCCCAACATCTCACTAGGTTGGTTTGCACAAGTGTTTCTCCCTCACTCTTTACCCTTTTAGTTAGGAATCTTTTCCCATATCCTCTAATGCCCACTTATTTCATCTACCACCCATCCTCCAACACAATCAACCTATCCTACCTTCCAATATTCTAACTATACCTTACACCTTTAGTTCCCTATTGCTCTCTCTAACTACAACAAAAAATAACATAGTTTACCCACCATAACTACCAAACCACACTCTTATGGATTTTTCCTACCATCCTCTATAATCACAACACTGGAGAGTTGTGTCTCCACATTTCCATTATTTTTTTACATGGATGGCTTCTAATGTAAAGTTTCAAAATTCAATATATAAACAATTTTCCAACTTTGCATCACATGAACCCTCTCCACAATAGAGTGACCGTCTCCTTAATAGCACATATCCTTCAATGCCATCTCCATCTCACCATTCCACTTCATCGCCAAGAAATTTACTCATTAGGTTCCAATATTCCCTTTTTCCTCTGAGATAATCCTACACAACAATCCTGTGGACACACATAAATGCTTCATCCAATAGTGATTCGCATAGACTTTTTTTATTGGACGTCTTTTGAATAATTCACAATGGTTTTCTCTTCATGGTCTCCACCACAATGAAAAACAAAAATCCAACATAGAAAAAATCTAGTATGCCTCTTATTTTTCATCTATGCAGACAGTACTAACCACACTATCTATGAGACTCTCTTCCATACCTTTACACCTATATTGTGTTCCCGATGCTCTTGGAATTTTGTGGATCTTGAATCTTCTTATGGCTCAGAATTTGTTATTATATGCATAATATTCTTTCCTTCTATTGCTACTATTGCACATCCACACTTCATAGTTATTTACACAGCATCATATACCTTCTTTCTTAATTTATAATATCGACCATAACAAACTACCACCCTCGAAATGTATCCTAAATAAGGAATGGATTAGAAGTTCATTAAAATTTAATTAGCGTAGTTAATCACTTAACAAAATTCCAGCAGAAATCTTTTTCGACTGCACGCCGACCCATGTGAGGCAAACTAGTGTGGTTCACGATTTTGCATGGGTAACTATGTGCGGTTAGGTAAACATTTTGAATTTTTCATGCGCAGTAGTAACCATCAACGGATTTTTTGACCGCCCATTTCGATTTTATCTAGAACCTCCATCAGCGGATGTTTTGAGCCATTTCGATTTTACCCAGAACCTCCATCAGTGGGTTTTTTGAGCCATTTTGATTTTACCCAGAACCTCCATCACCGGATTTTTTGACCCATTTCGATTTTACCCAGAACCTCTGATCAAACTAGGCGATCTGCCATGCTTGACCTCACTCACAAGCCCTGTAAGATAACCCTGTGAACAAACCAGGTCCCTTCTTGAGGAAAACTAGCAAGATCATTGATCAAATCTGATCGGACGCGATTCCAGGTCAAACCAATTCGGATTGCATGGAAATTTTCTGAACAAAGGGTACAATGTTTTTTTTTTCAGATATGGTTGTATTTCTGTTTGGGATTCATTTAATGAATGTAATTGCTGAAAATCCATTTTTTTCATTTATATATTATTATAAGGCTTGTATCATTTTTTAAAAATTTATGTTGTACAATTTCAGATCACATGGGATGCGATTCCAGATCAAACCAGATCAGATTACATCGAATTTTTCTGACCAAAGACAATGTATGATGGTGCAGGGTAAGTTTGCCACTATCATTTGTATTTCTATTTGAGATTATTCATTTTTATATTTTTATAAGGTTTGTAACATCCTTTTCTAATTTCCATTGTTCATTTTTTTTTCTAACTAGTTTGGCTATAATAGTTATTTACCAGATATTGTATATGCACAGTAATCAATTTTACCCCTAGTTTTTTTATGCAGAAATCTTATAGGACTCGGAAGATTTTATTTTGTTGTGTATGCAATGCCATAACCCTGTTTACAAGGAGAAAATAAATTAATGGTTCTTACCAAAGGTTAGTGTATCATTTATATTGTGCCTATAGAGATAGATTGTTTTTTTCACTGTATATTTTCAATTCAGAGATCCCCCGTGTGGCCCCTTTGGGCATCTTGTCATGATTTTAGATTATACATTTTCATAAATTTAATCATGTTCAAAACATACCCTAATCCATTTCCACATAAAGAACTGAAGTCGTTGCCTCCAGAAGTTGTGGAAGAAGCATTTTGAATACTTGCAGAAGAGGATTCTATACGAGAAAAAAATGACAAATGAAGCAACAATTATCAAAACAACGAAGGAAGTCACGACAATTATGTAAAATTGTTAAAAATTATTGTTGGAGTGATGATGAAATAGAGTCTAGTGGTAATGATGGTCAGGTCCAGCTTAACAATATGTAAATACCTTATCAACTCTGTTGTCACTCATCTATGCAGTGTGTTAGGGGAAAAGCTCCAAACTTCGATACTGTTGCCCTTCTTAAAGAAGAAAGTGGTTTAGAAGAGATCATTCTCTGCAAAGTTATTGATGAGTCCCATACAGGAAATTTAGAGTTGACAAACTCGGATCCTTGTGAGAATGATCCAATTCTTTACACTATTGGTACTATTGGCACATGGCCACGTAGTATAGATGATGCTTTTCTCGTTCTAATGGTGTATGTAGATGATAGTGGAAAACTTATGCTGCACCATCCTTCATTATCTGAAATAAAATCACAGTTATCTTCAAGTTCATATGAATATTGTTCCACTGCAGTCATCAAGCGAGGGTTTTACATGGGATCTAGGTCAGGTGTGACTCCCTTATTCGGAGATGATCGTTTTATCAAGATTGGAAGAAAGAAATTCATTCAAATGGATGGGCTTCTAGTGCACAGCACAAATCCATTTAATTTTACCATAAAGGTAGGCATGCATGTCTGTATTTATTATGAAAATTTTCCTGGTATCTCCGAAGAAGAGTCATTGAAAATTCCATATCCTGTGGAAGTGTTAAATTGTTTAGTAGATGTTTCTACTGGTGGAACATTCTGTTGGGTAAGAATTTTTTAATGTGAGTTGGATGTTATTGTTAGAGGCCACCATATTCCTGAAGGTGTGAATTTACATCCACATGAGGTGTTCTATACAAAACAAGGTTTATTGATATCAACTAAATTCATTGATGGTGAGTATACCCGTACCTCTTTTAATTCATATTTTTCAGTTTATATCACAATTTTTTTTTCACCTACAAAAAAACCCAGTTTCTTGCTATTCATGTTTATGAATCAAAGAAAAATTACAGAAAACATAAGGTGAAAAAGTTCCAAATAAAACTACCAGCTAGACTCTGTAGTCACTCTTTGTAACAATCATTAGTTGTATGTTCTATTGGATAGAACAGATTCCACATCAAATCATCAGTACATATTGATCACTATGCCTTATTGATTAAGACAAAAAAATATTAAAAGCTCGAAATGTACTAAATTGGGTAGAGTGCACATATGTAAAAGTCTTCAGATAGTATCTAATGCAGAAATGACTATATACTAATTACAATGGATAGAACCTATATCCACTAATGTGGAATCCATAAATTCCTCGAAATAAAGTGTACCCTCTTCCAGGCCAATAGTTTTCTTTGATAGAAAATCTTCCTGTATGTTGAGTTCCTTGTGAATTTGACAAAAAGATAAATACTGAAAATTACTCCCAACATTTGTTAATATTTGTTTCCACTGATCCATATTTGTAGCCTGTAACATTGATTTCCCTGCCAACTAATTGAAGATTCATTTTGAATCTCCACAAACTTGAATTAATGTGATCCTTTTAAAGTTAGCAAAGAATAGTAAAGCCCAGCTGGCTATCAGTTCAACTCTAGTGTTTGATCCTCTGCCACAACCTAACCAAACACGAAAGAATTGATTGCCTAGGAATCTGATATAAATACCTCCTCCACATTCACCCACTTTTGCAACTAATGTTATTTTTATTTTTATTGCAGGCATTGTTGATGTTTTCTTTATTGTGAGCTCTATCAAAAGGTGGTGCAAGAGCACTCGAAAGGGAGAATCTTTTTTTTGTCGTTTTATTGCTATGAAAGATGATAAGCACAACACTTTCCAACTTCTTGAAACAAAGGGTGATGATAAAGTTGTGATTACCAGATTAGCTGCCTCTACAGAATATGGAACTCACAATGCATTACCATCATGTATTCGAGTATTGCAGCCACATCAAATCCATCGTCACAATATCCATCTTCTTTACTACAAATTTTTCAACCACATAAGGTCTCGTAACATGATACGTAGTGAATCTTTTGTGGAAATTCCTTGTTCAGATGAAATTTTCATGGTTACTTTTGAGCTTATTGCAATGCATGACGTACCTCCTGGGATTGTGAAGAAAAAAAAAAACTAGATTTCACCATAGAAGGTTATGCGGCTCTTAAGGAGGATGTTTTCTATACATGGTCAACCTTTCCTGATAGATATCAGCTATCTTCAGGCTCAAGCAATGATAGTCAACCTGTTGGAAAATGGAGAGTGGGACCAACATTTAGATTTCGGTATTTGTATAATAGCCTACAGCCTCGTGTGCAGGTGCACTTTTCTTGGGATTCACACCAATGGGATCCTCTCCATCATTGTTATGGATTGGGGATGAGGATTGGTGCAACCCATTTGGAGATGTAAACATTATACCTATCATAAATATGGTGAATTCTGTATGAGAGATTTGTGGTGTAATATCCACGGTGAAATGTTTGAACTTTGTAATTTGAAGTTTCTATAAGTAAATATAAATCTGAATCTAGGGAAATCCAAATAGTCTTCTTTGTGTGCTTGCTGAGATTGTTAGTGATTCAGTCCTGACTGTGCACTCTAATTTTGTAGCCTTGTAGTATTATCTGTTGATCTTGCAGGGATGCATCACATGACATATTGATGTTGTGTTATCAATGGTTTTTTTTTCCAAGGAAAAAATCTTTATCTTTGATATTTCAAAGTTTGAAATCAGAATATACATTTTTTAGCCTATGGGATCTTGAAAAGATACATATGTTCTATCTTCAAACTATCCTAATAGCTATTTATCCTAGTCTTCCATAATACACAAAATATTTGGTGAATTCTGTATGACAAATCTGTGGTGTAACATGTATGGTGAAATATGTTTTTTTTTCCCAGGAAAAAAATCATACTATTCATTTTAGAGCAGAAATAACATACATTCTATATCTTCCTCTCCTTTACTGCCTCAGTAAAGATTATCTTTTTTCAGTAACTGATAAATAACATTTAGCCTATTTACCATTTTGGCTTCCAAGCCTAAATATGTCAACAAGGATCACTGACCCAAGTATACATAATCATCCATTTAGTTGCAAAGTAGGCTACTGAAAGAAGTTTTTGTCAAAAATCATTATGCATTCCTAGCTTGCATTTTTATGCTTATGGCTTGCATTTTACACCAAGTGTCCATGACAGTAAAAAAAGGTTAAAATTGCACCTTTCATTGGTGGACTGAGAGCATATGAAGTTAGGTTATATAAAATTAACACAAGGATAGTCTTCTCAATATATCTAGCCATCCAATTTCTAGAACCATTTACTATAAGCATTTAATAGGAGGGTTTGGCTTGCATTTTTATTAATCTAGGTGGATATTTCACAAATACAAGACAACCATGCAGTGTTTTTGCACAAGAGGCACTTTCAGAACCCAAATTGAAAAACTAAACGTATAATAATGTGGAAAATAGCAATACATACCATTTCCAACTAAACTCACTCAAAACTACCCAACACTTAGGGCTGGGTGGGCATTTCTCTGATTTGGGTAAAATTGGGTTGAAAACACAAACGTTGTCATTTTGTCAATTTAACTGTGGACAAATGAAACATCATTTTAAAAAACTGAAAGAGGTTTTTGTCAAAAATATATCTATCTTCAACACCATGGTGCTAGTTTCAAATTATGACAATTCTACCTACTGTGGCGTGCATTTTCCTAAGCCCATTTTTCAATATTTACACATTATTTTTTACGTAACAACTTAGAATTTCAATCATTTTTTTTAAATTTGTCCAAGATACCTGGAATTTTAGTCATTCATGTTCAATTTGACTGCTAAGCATTCCTAGCTTTCATTTTTATGCTTATGGCTTGCATTTGACACCAAGTGTCCATAACAGTAAAAAAAGGTTAAAATTGCACCTTTCATAGATGGACTGAGAGCATATGAGTTTAGGTTATATAAAATTAACACAAGAATAGTATTCTCAATATATTTAGCCATCCAATTTCCAGAACCATTTGCTATAAGCATTTAATAGGAGGGTTTGGCTTGCATTTTTATTAATCTAGGTGGATATTTCACAAATACAAGACAACCATGTAGTGTTTTTGCACAACAGGCACTTTCTAAACCCAAATTGAAAAAACCAAATGTATAATAATGTGGAAAATAGTAAAACATACCATTTCCAACTAAACTCACTCAAAACTACCCAATACTTAGGGTTGGGCAGGCATTTCTCTGATCTGGGTAAAACTGGATTGAAAACACAAAAGTTGTCATTTTGTCAATTTAACTATGGACAAATGAAACATCATTTTAAAAAACTGAAAGAAGCTTTTGTCAAAAATATATCTATATTCAACCCCATGGTGTTAGCCTCACCTTATGACAATTCTACCTACTGTGGTGTGCATTTTCCTAAGCCCATTTTTCAATATTTACCCACTGTTTTTTACGTAACAACTTAGAATTTCAGTCATTTTTTTTTAATTTGTCCAAGATACCTGGAATTTTAGTCATTCATGTTCAGTCTGACTGCTATGCATTCCTAGCTTGCATTTTTATGCTTATGGCTTGCATTTTACACCAAGTGTCCATAACAGTAAAAAAATGTTAAAATTGCACCTTTCATAGGTTGACTGTGAGCATATGAGGCTAGGTTATATAAAATTAACACAAGGATAGTGTTCTCAATATATCTAGCCATCCAATTTCCAAAACCATTTACTATAAGCATTTAATGGGAGGGTTTGGCTTGCATTTTTATTAATCTAGGTGGATATTTCACAAATACAAGACAACCATGTAGTGTTTTTGCACAACAAGCACTTTCTGAACCCAAATTGAAAAACCTAAATGTATAATAATGTGGACAATAGTAAAACATAGAATTTCCAACTAAACTCACTCAAAACTACCCAATACTTAGGGTTGGGTGGGCATTTCTCTGATCTGGGTAAAACTGGGTTGAAAACACAAAAGTTGTCATTTTGTCAATTTAACTGTGGACAAATGAAACATAATTTAAAAAAAACGGAAAGAGTCTTTCGTCAAAAATATATCTATCTTCAACCCCATGGTGTTAGTTTCACCTTATGAAAATTATACCTACTGTGGCGTGCATTTTCCTAAGCCCATTTTTAAATATTTACACACTGTTTTTACGTAACAACTTAGAATTTCGGTCATTTTTTTGAATTTGTCCAAGATACCTGGAATTTTAGTCATTCATGTTCAATCTGACTGCTATGCATTCCTAGCTTGCATTTTTATACTTATGGCTTGCATTTTACACCAATTGTCCATAACAGTAAAAAAAGGTTAAAATTGCACCTTTCATAGGTCGACTGTGAGAATATGAGGTTAGGTTATATAAAATTAACACAAGGATAGTATTCTCAATATATATAGCCATTCAATTTCCAGAACCATTTACTATAAGCATTTAATAGGAGGGTTTGGCTTGCATTTTTATTAATCTAGGTGGATATTTCACAAATTCAAGACAACCATGTACTGTTTTTGCACAACAGGCACTTTCTGAACCCAAATTGAAAAAATAAACATATAATAATGTGGAAAATAGTAATACATACGATTTCCAACTAAAATAACCCAAAACTACCCAATACTTAGGGTTGGGCGGGCATTTCTTTGATCTGGGTAAAACTGGGTTGAAAACACAATAGTTGTCATTTTGTCAATTTAACTGTGGACAAATGAAACATCATTTTAAAAAAATGAAAGAGGATTTTGTCAAAAATATATCTATGTTCAACCCCATGGTGTTAGTTTCACCTTATGAAAATTCTACCTCATGTGGCGTGCATTTTCCTAAGCCCATTTTTCAATATTTACACATTATTTTTTACGTAACAACTTAGAATTTCGGTCATTTTTTTTAAATTTGTCCAAGATACCTGGAATTTTAGTCATTCATGTTCAATCTGACTGCTATGCATTCCTAGCTTGCATTTTTATGCTTATGGCTTGCATTTTACACCAATTGTCTATAACATTAAAAAAAGGTTAAAATTGCACCTTTCATAGGTCGACTGTGAGCATATGAGGTTAGGTTATATAAAATTAACACAAGGATAGTATTCTCAATATATCTAGCCATCCAATTTCTAGAACCATTTACTATAAGCATTTAATAGGAGGGTTTGGCTTGCATTTTTATTAATCTAGGTGGATATTTCACAAATACAAGAAAACCATGATGTAGTGTTTTTGCACAACAAGCACTTTCTAAACCCAGATTGAAAAAATAAACGTATAATAATGTGGAAAATAGTAATACATACGATTTCCAACTAAAATCACTCAAAACTACCCAATACTTAGGGCTGGGCAGGCATTTCTCTGATCTGGTTAAAACTGGGTTGAAAACACAAAAGTTGTCATTTTGTCAATTTAACTGTGGACAAATAAAACATCATTTTAAAAACCTGAAAGAGGATTTTGTCAAAAATATATCTATCTTCAACCCCATGGTGTTAGTTTCACCTTATGAAAATTCTACCTCATGTGGCGTGCATTTTCCTAAGCCCATTTTTGAATATTTACACATTGTTTTTTACGTAACAACCTAGAATTTCGGTCATTTTTTTTGAATTTGTCCAAGATACCTGGAATTTTAGTCATTCATGTTCAATCTGATTGCTATGCATTCCTAACTTGCATTTTTATGCTTATGGCTTGCATTTTACACCAATTGTCCATAACAGTAAAAAAAGGTTAAAATTGCACCTTTCATAGGTTGACTGTGAGCATATGAGGTTAGGTTATATAAAATTAACACAAGGATAGTATTCTCAATATATCTATCCATCCAATTTCCAAAACCATTTACTATAAGCATTTAATAGGAGGGTTTGGCTTGCATTTTTATTAATCTAGGTGGATATTTCACAAATACAAGATAGCCATGTAGTGTTTTTGCAAAATAGGCACTTTCTGAACCCAAATTGAAAAAACCAAATGTATAATCATGTGGAAAATAGTAAAACATACCATTTCCAACTAAACTCACTCAAAACTACCCAATACTTAGGGCTGGGCGGGCATTTCTCTGATCTGGGGAAAAGTGGGTTGAAAACACAAAAGTTGTCATTTTGTCAATTTAAATGTGGACAAATGAAACATCATTTTAAAAAATTGAAAGAGGCTTTTGTCAAAAATATATCTATCTTGAACCCCATGGTGTTAGTTTCACCTTATTATAATTCTACCAACTATGGCGTGCATTTTCCTAAGACCATTTTTGAATATTTACACACTGTTTTTTACGTAACAACTTAGAATTTCGGTCATGTTTTTTGAATTTGTCCAAGATACCTGGAATTTTAGTCATTCATGTTCAATTTGACTGCTATGCAATCCTAGCTTGCATTTTTATGCTTATGGCTTGCAATTTTACATGTGAACATTACTTAATAAGAATTCATTAGAAATTAACTATTATCAAACTACTTGAACACTTATCAACTTTGTGCTTGGTTTATTTCTAAAGGGTTTTTCTTGGATAACATTGCAAAAAAAAAAGTTTAATTCTATAACAAATGGACATTATTCAACAATTGACCATCCATTTAATCATCTTTGAATTAAGAGTAGAAACTTTGGCTTTGGGTAATACAATGTAGAGATACATTTTATCTTCCATTCCCTAGTTGGTACCTCTATTAGTAATAAAAAAATATTTATAGACAATCATTACAGGGTACATGTCTGAAACATGATGTGAACTGACAGATCGAATGCCATTCATCATCTTTTGAGGCAGATCATCAAGCGTTATGGTTTGTAATTGTACTGCTGCTTTCACATCCACTGCTCATGTTATTAGTAATTAGCAGACTAAAATGAATATGCAGGAGCTCAAGTCTTTAGGTTAAGAATATTATCACTATGAAGAAAAAAACCGGTCAACCCTAAAAGCCTGTGAAGTCAAAAATTTATAGCAAGAGGAACAACAGGGTAAAATTTCTGCAAGACTACAAAGAGTCCGAAGAGATATCAGAGGTCGAGGCAAAAGCAAATGCAGATGTTGAACAACTGAAAGTAACTCCTTGCACCCCTGATGTTGTAAGAGAAGTTTCAGAACCTGAAAGCATGGGAACCACGAGTATACAACTACCAGAAGCAGAAATCATTAAAAGGTTCATGCTCGTGTTAACAGCCCTAGAACGGTTAACAAGCGAGCCAAGACTACGCCCATAAACAAGTTTCAGTCAAATATGAAGAAATTTGACACAGAAAAAAAAAATTTGAAAATGAAGAATCCTCCAGCAAAGAAGATACGCGGTCCAGAATGTTGGAAGGTATGATTGTTAAAGCTTTACAATCCATTGAAGAAAATATTAATTCAATTCCAAATATTCCAACGTTGAAAAGGCCAAGGAAGCAGTAAGGAGAAGAAAAATAGCCCAAGAGGAAAATGTCAAGTTATTCAAACAGAATCAGGAGCTACAGTTTGAATCCAAAATAATTTCTAGGGTTTTTGTTTAGAGTAGGATGAGACAAGGGTTGGTAATGGATGGCAGGGAAGTGCTATTGCACATTTTGGAAACTTTAGTCTCAAATCTGAACCTATATGAGTCAATCTTGCTTTTAATTCGACACAAATACTTTCAATGTTTTTGATACTTCTGTGGTGGATTTTATGAAAACCAGTGTTTCTGATGATAGTTTATGATCATTACAGATATTATGTGTGTATTTTCTTCTATGTGAAGCTAGTTTCCTTTCATAGACAATATGTTATAGATTGTAACAACTTCTGTTTTCAGAAAATGCACATATATGTTTGTTGATAAATAGATAATAGGCTAATTTGCAAAAAAGATTATATGTCTATGTACATAGATGCCAATGAGTGGAGTATTTGTATTTTTTATTCCGATTGCAATTATTGCTATCAATAAGGCCAAGAACTCAAATGTGCCAATTGGCTTTTGCAATTACCATACATGTTAGCATTTTACAAAGGTTTTTGTTGTTTCATTTTGTAATTGAGAATTGATAAATGTCAAGGTTTGTGTATGGTTTTTTTTTTGTCTTTTTTAGTAATGGTGTATTGTGTGTTTTTGAAGAAAGTTGTTTGCAGTATGTAGAGAGGTACCATAAATTATTTTTTGGGCAAAATGCAGAGAGATTATGTTTCCTCAAATTTTGGGTTAATGATCATTTTCAGTGAAGTTTTCATTGAGAATCCATGGATTTTTACTATTTTCATGTCTACATCTACAAAGGAAGTCTTGCTTGTGTTTTATATGGCATAGGTTTGAGTGTTTAAAATAGTGCTTTTAAAATAAATTGAGAGATTAGTTTCGCATAGTATTTTTTTTGGGTTGTTATATGGTTTTCTTGTTAGAATATAATGAGCATAAGTTATTTCATTATATTTGTCATGTTGGCATGTCAGATTTTATTTGCATTATGATTATGTTCTCCATGGTTAAGCACTAGTGTAATTTTGCACGGATTTGTAACTTGTAATTTTATCATTTTTATTATAGTTTGCAAATGTCGGAACACATTTGTAACTTTTATTATAGTTTGGAAACGTCAGAACACATTTGTAATTATTATTTTAGTTTGTAAAAGTTAGCGTGTTGGTATGCTGTGCATGCATTCTGTGCGTGCATCCCCTTATTCCTTTCTGAGCGTGCCATCATCTTGCAAAATGGAAACAACATCCTCATGTTCCATGCCATTGACCGAAACAGGGGGTTCTGAAGTTGCTGAGAGGTTCACTGTCAAAAAATTCGGAGAGAGCGATGAGGCATGGAGTGACAGAACCAAGTGGCCAGAAGGTATGCTAGATGTTCTGGTCAGAGCAGGAGTGCATCATTTTCTTTTCGGTCAGTTCAATTTCAACAATGAAGAGATAGATAATGCCATTTCTAGTTATGATGTCCAGACCAAGGAATTGATTATTTTTGGGAAGAGGGTTTGTCTAGACCCTGATTTGTTGTCCAGTGCAACGAAAATTCCACGTAGGGGGGGAGTAACGTTGACCACCGAGAAAACCCTCAAAGTAGAAAAGGGTGAGATGGAAAACAAAATATGTGGAAAAAAGGTTTTGGTTGCCCGGAATGGTTTAAAGATGCAAAATGTTCCCCTAGGACTGTACAAAACCTTAATTCAAATTGTACTTAGGACAATTATGAATCACCACAAGCAAGATATTTCAGGTGATTGTATGAAGTTGGTGATTCAATGGGTTGAAGACCTAGCCATAGATGTCCGTCAAATATTGGAAAAAAAAATGCATTTTGCACTGCATGACGACAAAATGAAGAGAGTGAAGTTCAGTTACCCTGGTACACTACAAAAAATTATTGACTTATATCGACCCAACACTATAGAAGGAAGCAGATTTAAAAATACATACACTAAGAGGTCGAAACTGGACACCATTAACCAGGAAGTTCCTCAACAATCTCCAAAGGACAATGTACAAGTCCCTGAAGAGCCTTTTGAGTACTATATGCAAGGTATGGGAAGTGACCCTAAAGAATTTGATGTTGTCTCAATTCTCGCCAGATTACATGAAGGGAGAGAAATAAATGTAAACAAGATGCATGATGTTGAGTTTAATGAACAAGAGGAGCATAGTGATGATGATATTGATGCTCCTGCAGAAATGTCACTTGTTATATATACACCTCCACAGTTGGGAGTTGAGAAAACTTCCTCTCCAAAAGATTTTGTTGATGGTAAAAAAATTTTAAGCTATTCGATGAAATGTTGCATTTCAAAGAAAAAGATGAATTTCAAAGAAATTTTTTTTCCTATTGGTATCTCACCGTAGTACATAGCGTAGAACTCTGTAGGATTAAGGAGATGCAAATTCAGGACCTCTTAAAGGTAGGCGCTATTTTTAAAAAAGAAACAGTTTCCAAATTCCTTTTTTTGAAGCCTCGTTAAAATTTTCACTATTTACAGGTATTTGCAAGGTTAGAAACAGGACACATGGATAATATGGAATATTCTATTAAAAATTTGCAAATCCTGGACCTCATTAAGGTAGGAGGCGTTTTTCAATGCTTTTTTCCAAAAAAAAAAGTTGCCAAATTCCATTTTTTGAAGCCTCCTTAAAATTTTCCCTGTTTACAGGAAGTTGAAGGATTACAATCATCCCTTGTGAAGACTGTGGACAGTGCGAGAAGGACAATAGCATGCAAGGACCGTGTTATTCAGTCTTTGAAGGAGGAACTAGAAAAAATTTAGGATGGATTTAAAAAGGAAAATGATGCATGCAGAGAAGAATTCTTTAATTTTCGGAAGAAAGATGAAGAAACCATAAAGAGACTGGGAGATGAGCTGAAACATCGACTGAAGGTTTTGGACATCCCCCCTCTAAACACTGTGTTCATCCATGAAGCAATACTTTTTGCATAAGTCAATGAGAAAAACGGAATAATTGAAATAATGAAGGTTGACTTTCAAAAAAGCATTGTTGAAGACTCCAATAAACATCAACTTGAGATAAATGAATGTAGAAAAAAAGAGTACAACATGAAAAACATAATTGCTATGAAAGATGAAGAGTTGAAAGGAAAAATAGTTGAACTTGAAAACATTACTGCAGAACTATACACTAGAGGAGTTGAACTACAGAGTACGCATCTGATTCCTGGTCAAATTTATGATATGTCAGCACACCAACAGGCTTTAATAAGGTATGAGCGTTCCCTGCAAAACATAGATAAGGCACTGGACGTAGCTTTTAATGGAATACAAGCTCATAAAAAAGTCAAAAAGGGGTTACAAAGCTATCGTGCCTTCTTAAGAATTCAAGAGAGGTCCTTGATGGATGTTATTGTAGCAGTGAATGCTGGAGCAGATCTCACTGTGTGGTCAACCACACATGAAACGTTGAAAAAGAAGGTAGCTGGGAGGGAAGATGAGATTAAAGATCTCAGATTGAAAATACTGGAGGATGGAGAATCACAACATTTGGGATGTAAGTCTGAGATAGAAGATCTGAAATCCCAAATTGCCACTCTACAGAAGAACAAGATACTTCAGTGAGTAGCAATTGTGTATACTCCAGATAATACAGAATTGAGGGAAAAAGAGTTGGTTACAGAGACAAAGCAGCTCAGGAAAAAATTGACACAAGTTCAATCTGAGTTGAGATATGCAAAAGATAGTCTTCAGCAAAAGGAAAAGGAACACGAAGAGAAAAATAAGAAGAATGTGGAAATGTTGAAGAAGTACATCCAAGATAAAGATAGATTGACTCATAGTTTGCAAAAATATGCAACACGAGTGAAAGAATTAGAACGAAAATATGAACATGCACCTGCTGTAACTTCTGAAGAACCAAAAGCTTCTAGACAAGGCAAGAGACTAGAATGTACAAATTTATCTTCTCTAGCAAAGGAGGACTTGCATCCTAAACCTACCAAGCAACCTAGAACTATGGAATAATATTATCTATATATGTTGTGTATGTAAATACATTTCATGTTTTAATACAGAAATTTATATGTGTGTGTGTGTGTATTTCTCGGCAATGTATATTTTTTTGATGCATTTAATGTGAATGGTAATTTTGAATTTAACTTTTCAATAACTGTACATAATAGGTCAGAAAGTTAACAATATCAAAATTGAAAACTTAACTTGTGTACTGTAGGCATATATATTTGAATTTGTAAGAAATTAAAAGAGTGGTAGTGATTAGTGGATATGCGATGTGAGTAGATTTGGTGACATAGGTAGATCCTAGTTGTTTGCTTGGAACTGTGGATATTATAGGGATATTATGGGGATGATGGATTGAGAACTTTCAAGTTCTTTATGAGAATTTTGATGTTATGTATTGCTGTATTTATGTAAGTTTCTTTATCCAATGAAATTGAAATTCCAATTCTGGAACAATGTCATACAATTCTACTCATGCAACCAAATTTCAATGAATAACCCAAAGTTGTAATGCCTATAGAACTGGCCTAAAAAATATAGAAATTTACAAAATATAAGCAAACACAGAAAATAACTGTAATTTTAGTACTAAAAAAAAATAAAAATTAAATATTTATTATGCCTTCCAGCATTTGTTACATTTCCAAAATTTGGTAACATGAATGTTAGCATAATAGAATAAATTTTCAGTACGGCAAGATCACTAGAAATGCTTATTGCAACATAAGTTTCTTTCACCATTTTGAATACAATGTTGCATTTCGATCATCTAGGACTTTTTTCTTTTTGGCTTGTCTCACACTTCTTATAATGACATCAATTTTTATAGGATTCCCAGCATCCATCTTTTGGATATCAACTACTGCCCCTTTAATTTCTTGTTTTTCACCACTCTGCCCTGTACCATTATCAAGTATGGAACACCCTTTTTATTGTGAGTCATAACCTCCATCTTTGGCATATCAATAACAGCTGCTCCATACACTTCTTGTATTTCATTGATTTTCCCTGCTTCATTTCTTAGGGATGAAACACCGATTTCACAGTAATTTTCAGTTGCCATCATAGGTATTTCAACACCAGCTGCCCCATTCAATTCTTGTGTTTGATCAGTTTGTGCTGCCACTTTCCTCTTGGATGAAACACTTAGAGTTTTACTGTTATTTCTTCTTTGAACATTATTTTTTGCCTTGTGCCTTCCGAAGCGATGTGATTCACGAAAATCCTCTTCGCCATATTTGCTTATTGGCCTTGATCTTCAAAGATGATTACTGAACTGTGAGAACATATTAGTATTTAGTAGTTAAAAACAAATTATGAGTCCTCACACCATAAAATGAAAGTAGAATTAGAAACCATTTAAAATTAGGTCATACTTATTGTTGGTGGTGCAATCAATGATTTCTTAGATTGTCTTACCCATGACTGAAATAGTTGTTTTACTTGTTTAGAAGTGACATTAGGGAAGCAGGATGCCAACTGTGCTTCATTTTTGTCATTTAGTGGACCTCTTATCTTTTCATATTCAACACGAAGTTGACATCTAATATTGGAAGCCAAAAATCTTCTTTTTTAAAATTTTTGGAAAGTACACTCTAATCTCATAACCAGTTTGAAAAATTGTTCTCGCATCTCATTTACAAGACACATTTTGTCATGTTCAAATGTGTTTCTATACTCCTTAGCAACTCCTCTTCCTCCTCCTTGGTTGTTGTTCAAAATTTTCATTTCCCTATGCTTATGTTCCATTACTTCATTCCTTAAGCATCCTAAAGTATGAGGATGAGCATCCCTAGTCATCTGAAGAGCATGGGCCCCTTGGATATGCATATAAGGAACCATCTCATCTCCTAAACAACAACAACACAACCAAATCCACTCACTAGAAAGGAATCCAATCCTGCAATGATAGTGGATCAAAATTTATATCGTGAATGAGATAATACCACCATGTTGAATTACATAAAACTATGAACTTAGTATAAATTGGCGTACTTTTCCTCATGTTCATATTTATCATCCCCTACACATCCTTGCAATTGAACCATGTGGAATTCTTTATAACACTTCCACATCCTCACCAATTTTTTATACTTTTCTTCATCTGGTAGGCCTTCAATAACCTACAAGCACAACATTTCATTGTACATGATACACTACTTAATTTTCTATTAAAATTGCATAAAAATAAGAGTGAATTTCACTCTTGTGCCATCACAAAATCATCACTTATTGTTAGTCAAGACCCACATTAAAAATATTGGATATGCTAACATAATTATTAAACCTTTAAAATACCCTCATGCCGAATGAGGATCTTGTCTGATGTGGATCCATATGATTGCCCATAGTTAAGATCATTGTACTCTTGGCCCCTATGATGGTATGGTTCCCCAGTCTTACATGGAACACCAATTTTCTCCATCGCCTCCCAAATTTGAAAAAAAAATGTTTCCTCAATCGCACTAGTTGGATGAACCTTGTCATAATCTTGTGCAATTTTTAGAATTTCATGAAACATCTTCAAAACAGTTCTGATTCTGGCATGGTGAGCACAATATACAAGGTTGGACATTGAGTCAGGATTCAGCTATAATAACTTGGCAACACATGTTTCACTAGATACGAGTTAGTTAAATAATAATAATTTCCATTTATAGTAAAGAAATAATTCTGAAAACATGTACCTTTTGATCATTTGTTCTATTCATGAGATACTTTTTGATAATATTCAATTCTCTACTGCATAAGGCTGGTTGAATGTCTGTAATACACTCAGCCAACTTTTCTTCCCATCCTTCAATGCTTTGTTCCAAAGCAGGATTCAATTCCTAAAGTTTTAACCCGAATTAAGATTAAGAAAGTCATGGCAAGATATCAACAAAAATCAGTAAACTTTTAATAAATATGTAAAAGGTACTATGAGCAAGTTTGGTGACGTTGCATAAAACTTGGAAATGCTACGAATAGTATCCCCATCTTGAATTTTGATTTTCTTTGTAACCATGTGTATAGCTTTTTTATGGCATATGCACCAAGGAAAAAAATTATTCCCCATTGGAGAAACATTATTATTGCATACTAAACTGCATATGGCCACTAGATCATGGCACTCGAACAAATTCACTTCCACTACCCTTCCATCTGGCATTAGGATCCTGTCTTGTGAAAGTTTGTTTATCTGATTCATTAAGTTATCCTCATTTGTAGGATCAGCAGCATGTGCTAAAACCTGTTTATATTCTTCCTTTCCATCCCATTTTCCAAGGCTTACACAAGACATCAAGCCACTATCTTCTATTAACTCAAATAATATCTCACATACCTGCCCACCTCGATCATAATGTACACGAGAATCAATACCAAGTTTGAAAGAAACTTCAATGACTCTACTTCCAGTCCTCTTTTCATAGGACTCAACCATAAAGGAAGCATATGACTTTACTTGCTTCACTCTAACTCCATATGTGAGACCATCAGTTCTCTCCCAACCCATATCAATATCCTCAGCTTCTTTGCTCCACTTTTTCATCTCCTTGGAAACTGAAGTTGGACTAACCCCTTGGAATACACCATGACAGTCAATCCGCTTCAGACATTGCAAAGCCTTATGGATCATGCTTGATTCAATAAATACAGAAGCCATATTCCTTGGCATAAAATCATTACGGATCTCTTGCATAACAATTGATCGAAGTTTATGAAGCACTCCATCTAGGTATTCAAGAACATCCTCAAATTTAGAATCTTGACTATAGTTTTTTCTCATGAAGTACCCAATTCCATAAATAATGTCATTTTCATCTACATCGTCAAGTGACTTCCCAGAGAACCATCTACCAATTTCCTTAAATTTTTTGTTCCCCTCATTTAGTCTACAGTTAAACCATCCATACCGCTTCTTAAGACTTAATAAGGACATCCTTAAGCGGTTTCCTATTGACCTTCTAGTTACAGCATATGTAGTTTGATCTATTGAACACCCTTCAGGCATTTCTACTGAAGCTTGTACATTTATAGAATTTTGATTTTCTGTAGGTGCATTTCTATCCATTTGTCCTTCTGGCATTTCTACTGAAGCTTCTACATCTGCAGAATTTTGATTTTCTGTAGTTGCATTTCTATCCATTTGTCCTTCAGGCATTTGTACTGAAGCTTGTACATCTGCAAAATTTTGATTTTATGTAGTTGCATTTCTATCCATTTGTCCTTCAAGCATTTGTACTAAAGCTTGTACATCTGCAGAATTTTGATTTTCTGTAGGTGCATTTCTATCCATTTGACCTTCAGTCATTTCTACTGAAGCTTATGCATCTGCAGAATTTTGATTTTTTGTAGGTGCATTTCTATCCATTTCTTCGTGAAAGGTAGTTCTTTCAATTGTTTCATGACTTCTAGTTGTATCCAACTTCTCAAGGGATGCATGTTCAAATTGTTGTCCACTAGGTAGGATTACACTTTCATTCCCTTCAACCGTAACCGAAGACAAAGGAAACCTAGGTTGTTGAGCAAAACACCCTTCTATACTTTGAAACAAATTATTTGTAATGGAAACATCATCAACAGTTGATCTTTGAGGGACATTTTAGACCACATTATGTGAATCAGATTTAATAGTATGGTCAAGAGTTATATCTTGTACATTACCGTTGCCCTCAATTGTAATTGGAGTCAAAGGTTGCCTAGGTTCTTGACAAACATTGTTGTTTGTCACACATTGCTTACATACAGGACATCTAATTTCAACAGTTGCTTTCATAGTATTATTTTCTGGTATGGAGTTCTGATCTGTAAGTGCTTGACATTGTTGATGGACAACACAAATAGCAGCTCTTTTACCCCCAGCAGGAGTGAATTGAAGGACAATATCATGTCGAGGAAAAATTGAAATATTATTCAATTCTACTTCCTTGGGCCGACCTCTTTTTCGAGGAATATTTTGTTGAGATGACTAGTTCGAATGATCCATTGATGACTTATTCTACAAAATCAACAAAATAATCAACATTAATACAAAATATAGTTTTTTTGTATAAAAAATACTTTTTATGGATCAAAAAGAAAACATGTAATAGTACAAGAACATGGGACGAGGAAACATATATTCTCCAACTTAAGCTACTTAAAAATGCCTAAGGATGGAACTTATGCTTGCATTTTAGTGGACAAAGCTGGCATTTCACATTTACAAGGTAGCCTTGCAATGTTTTTGCACAACAGGCATGTTTTTAGCCAAGATTAGAAAAATAGAAGTACAACAAGGTGTAAAACAATAAAAAACACCATATCCAACTGAGATCACTCAAAAATACTAAACAATGAGGGATAGGCGTGCATTTTACAGACCTAGTCAAATAAAGCTCAAAACATAAAAGTTGCAATTTTCAAAACTTTACTGTACACAAAATAAACATATTTTAAAAATTATGAAGGAGGTTTTTGTCCATAGTATATATAGCTCCAAGTATATGGAATTAGGTTTTTAAAATCAACTCTATAAACATTATGGTGGGAATTTTTATAAGCCCATTTTTACAGATTTACACTCTACTTTTACAAAACAAAATTGTTAATTTAGACATTCTTTTCAATTATGACAATGCTACTTATAAATTATGATAAGTCATACATGTATGATACATATAGCATGGTATAAATAGAATACTATCTTGAGTTTGCGGGCCCTCTACAAGATCCTGATGCAAATGTTATGAGAGGAGAAAACATATATTGAAAACATAAAAATTGCAATTTTTCTGCATAACAGTCAAATTGAACATGAATGACTAAAATTCCAGGTATCTTGGACAAATTAAAAAAAAAAGGACTGAAATTATAAGTTGTTATGTAAAAAAAAATGTGCAAACATTCACAAATGGGCTTAGGAAATGGCACGCCACAGTAGGTAGAATTGTCATAAGTTGAAACTAACACCATGGGGTTGAAGATAGATATATTTTTGACAAAAACTCTTTCAGTTTTTTAAAATCATGTTTAATTTGTCCACAGTTAAATTGACCAAATGACAACTTTTGTGTTTTCAACCCAATTTTACCCAGATCAAAGAAATGCCCGCCCAACCCTAAGTATTGGGTAGTTTTGAGTGAGTTTAGTTGGAAATGGTATGCTTTACTATTTTCCACATTATTATATATTTAGTTTTTCAATTTGGGTTCAGAAAGTGCCTATTGTGCAAAAACACTACATGGTTGTCTTGTATTTTTGAAATATCCACCTAGATTAATAAAAATGCAAGACAAACCCTCCTATTAAATTCTTATAGTAAATGGTTTAGGAAATTAGATGGCTAGATATATTGAGAAGACTATCCTTGTGTTAATTTTATATAACCTAACCTCATATGCTCACAGCCAAACTATGAAAGGTGCAATTTTAACCTTTTTTTACTGTTATGCACACTTGGTGTAAAATGCAAGCCATAAGCAAAAAATGCAAGCTTGGAATGCATAGCAGTCAAATTGAACGTGAATGACTAAAATTCCAGGTATCTTGGAGAAATTTCAAAATAGAAAAATTGCAATTTTCAAAACTTTACTGTACACAAAATAAAAATATTTTTAAAATTATGAAGGAGGTTTTTGTCCACAGTATATATAGCGCCAGGTTTATGGAATTAGGTTTTAAAAATTACCTCTAAAAACATTATGGCATGCATTTTTCTAAGACCATTTTTACAGATTTACACTGTTTTTACAAAACAAAATTATGAATTTAGACATTCTTTTCAAATTATGACAATGCTACTTATAAAATATAATAATTCATACATGTATAATACTTATAGTATGATATAAGTAGGATACTATCCTGGTACTGTGGGCCCAAGCTGTGGCATGCATTTTTGTAATCCTAGTTTTACATATTTACACTCAGTGTCTTACATAACAACTCAGGATTTTACTGATTAATTTTGAATTTGACCAAGATACTTACAAATTATGAATATGTACATCTTTAATGCATAAAGTATGATACTCTTAACTATAATAAAGTCATAATATATGAATGGTCAAATTTGTTGACTCGTTTTAAGTCTAAAAATCTCCTTCTCTGCAAAAATGACACTACGAACACTTTTGGAACCCAAATTGAAAACCTATATGTATAGTAAGGTGGAAAATAGTAAACCACACCATTTCCAACTTAAATCACTAAAAAATGCTCAATAGTGACGGTTATGCGGGCATTTTTATGAACATGGTATGACTTGGTTCCAAACATAAAATTTGTTATTTTGTCAAATTAACTACGGGCAAATGAAACATAATTTTAGGAAACTGAAAGAGGTTTCAAACATATATTTGTTTTCAATCCCATGGTATTACTTTAAATTAATAATATATGTATGAAGTGTGGCGTGCATTTTGTTAAGCCCATTTTTGTAGATTAACACTCTGTTTTTTACATAACAAATCAGGATTTTAGTGATTAATTTAAATTTCACCAAAATACTTACAAATTATGAAAAATTATATGTTTAAATCCTATGCTATGATACTCTTTATTATGATAAATTCATGGTATCTTCATGGTCAAATTTGTTGATATAATCATTTTAAGACTAAAAATCCCATGCTCTGCAAAAATGCATACATCAGTCACTTTTTGAACCAAAAAAAAAAAAAAAAACTAGTTGTAGAACGTGGAAATCTTTATAAATTCATGAAGATGATGTACAAAATACAGTGTTAAAAACCAAGTGAAAGACAAATTAAACAACAATGTCAAAAACCAAGTGAAGGACAAATTGAACAGTAATGAAAAAAAAAACCTTCAAGACTAGGATAGACTGTAGAAACGACTTAACAGCTTTCCCAAAATAGATAACAACTTCATTGCTGGATAAATGTACACATATTGATCTTAACATCTATCACATTAACAGACTGTAACATTCACATCAAAGCTATATGAGCAGCTAATAAAGCAAATCCATATCACAATGCCATATCACCCAAGTGCATTCATTACCATCTTATTCTATATGCTACTATCCAGATTCTTTCCATTTTTTACCATCAACAGAAGTGACAGGAAAGTGCAATTTACTATCACTTGAGATAAGGATGGGACTGTATGAAGTACAATGTAGGTGTACCTAAGTCAGAATAATATGATTTTGTGTGGATGAGTCAAGGTTGGCAGACTTCACGCCAAAGGAGTCTCATCAGGTAATGCTACTTCTTATGCCAGTTTAAAATTCTGAAGGTATCCACAAGATGTTTGTTTGTCTGGTTATGTTGCAGGGTACCAGGTAGTCGAAAACACCAGGCAATCCAAAACAAAAAAAATTGTTATAAAAATCACTCATTCGAATTCATGAGAAATGAAATTTTTTGAAACTACCTGCCATGCTCAATCGATCATGGATGCTCAATTGATTTCATTCCACCACGTAGATCTAAATGCGGCTCATATCATAACTGTGCCACCCATTCCTGGCATGTCTTACACTTCCAAGAAAGTTACTAGCGGTGCTAATTTAATGCAATTTTGAATCTCCATACACTTAACCTACGTTAAACTCACAGTGGGTTGGAAATTTCTACTCGGTGACTATGCTTGATTTAACAAAATGGCCACTTAACTTATATTTTTTATCAGAAATTGTCCCGATTTCCTTTTTTCAGGCTCAAATATTTTCAGTGAGTAGACTCATTTAATAAAAAAATAATATTTTCAATAGTCTGTGAGCAATCTAGCCAATAAAAAAAAGCATCTTTTGATATTCCTTGATTAACATTCTTAATGATTTAGGATACATGCTAGTGTATGATAGTTTGTTATGAACAACAAACTCTCCATAGCATGTTACACACTTTTATATTTATACCTAGGAAAACCATTCTAGACAACACATTTCAGCATCCTCCACTCTACATATCTATAACCCAAAGGCACCAAAAAGACTTCATACATAGATTGGGTTTGTTTCTACCCCTCTCACTATAATCAGGAAACATATTCTTTTCTGATACACATAACTATATCATCTTATTATATTTTTCACACTAGGTCCATCATTTTTTTGTTGATCAGTTCTTTTCTACACACTAGTTACACTTCCCACACCAATATTATGCCCAAATAATGTAGTTTTATTTCCCCCACACTAGTAGAATTCCTAAACAAATAGGAAATTGGGGCCAGTTTCCACTTAAACCAAGATGAAGTATGAAAACGAATGGGTATAGTACCATAGGTAGAGAAGTGAACTCTAGGAAGAGAAGGAACCCACTTCCATCTCAACTAATGACCCAAGAGAATAGTTCACCCTTGTCGAGGATGTTACCAACTCAAGCCACAACTGGAGGGAGAAGGGAGGAATCTTCTATCTAGTTGATGTATTTTATTAATATTTTTGGGTAGTTTGTCAGAGAGTGCCCAGATTTGATGCATTTCCTTTTATTTTCTTGGTTAGTTACTTAGGATCCCAACTTTTGAGTGATACATGCATATATAGACTAGTGCTTTCAACATAAAGGCTTTGGAATCCTATAAAGATGCATCTTAGATTCATTATTGAACATGAGAGTTTTGAGTTGATATTTTCCAAATTCTAGGGTTTTAATCGATTATATTTATCTTGTTTTTCTTTTGAATTTGAATCAATTTTTGGCCAGTATTTTGTGAATTTTTTCTCTTGTTCTTGGTAGGGTTTAATTTTTTACTAGGAAACCACCTTAAAGTCATCTTTCATATCCATCATGGTCAATTTTTCTAACCAAAACTCCACCTCTTTAGTGGTGTGTGTGATGCAATATATAGAGAATAGGTTCATTCCAACTCTAGGATCATGGATAACATATCTAATATTGGCATTTTCAATGATGAGATCACCACAACCTAAGACCAATAGGGTTGAATTATCACCAATAATCAGTTTCTCCCCTAGGTGTTGTCTATAATCAAAGAGAAAGTGCTAGTTTTTTATCATATGCGTAGTAGGTTTAGAATCAATAATCCTTACCCACTTAGGGAAGGAAGACCAATATGTATAATGTACAACCAAATGTGCAATATGAGGAGATCCAATGTTTTCTTTTAAAACATCCTCAATGCTAAGTGTTTTCCTTGCAAGATCATCAATATTTTTGAAGAAAAAGGAGTCCATTTTTGAAGGAATGAAAATCCTTATGATAGTAAGTTCATAATTTTTTCTTGTTCTTAGAGGGCGTTGAGTTGTACCCATTAACCTCATATTTACAATGGGTCAAGGTAGCCTAGGATGGGCTTGATTTTGAGGGACAAATTTTCACATATTCCTAAAACTTACTTGATGATGGATTATAATAGAAAAGACATCCTCAAAGGAGGGAGTAAGATCTCTATTTACAAATAGAGGAATTCTATAAAAATAAATGCAAAGGAATTGAGTATTGGAGAAATATTATTAAAAACAATATTTACATATCCTAAATCTATTTTTTCCTTACTACCAAAATTGATGACATCATCCTTTAGGTTATTGAGCCTTTCAATACACAACATTTTTTAGTTCACCCATCTTTGATATAAGGAGAATCAATAACAGAGCTAGAGAGCTAGGCAAAGATCTCATGATGGGTTTGGTAAATTCCATTGTCAAATATATATGAGAAGATTAATTAACAATTATCCAAATATAGATCTCTAGTTTCTTCAAGGATTTGAGCTAAGGTGAGAAGAGAGAAAATACCTCTTTTACTGTGTCATTTTTGGAATCCTTTTGGAGAATCCTTTGCTTGTTTCTTGTCAATGTTGGTTGCTCTTCAATCTCTCCATTGTTCCTACAAATTCATCCACAATATGTTTTCTCCATCCTACTAACAAAAAATCTCATGATATTCAAAGAAAATTAGATCTAACATTCTACTAATTACTAAACATAAGCATTTGGGGGAAAACTGAATATTTTCATATTAGTTCAAAGAAATAATGGAGTATTACAACCTCATTAATGAGTTGCTCCCTCCTGCTTTGTTCTAGGTTTCCTCCTTCACTTCCCAAGCCTTTGATCGCCAATTTTTTTTTAGCAAAAGATCCTCTCACTATTCCTTCAACATAACTTTGCTTTTCAATCATCATTTTTAAACTTTTACCTCAAGTATCTCTTAAATAGCTTTTGGATTTGGGTGTTTAGGAGAAAAAGTACAATGTGGGATAGAATCCCTTGAATTCATTTCCTTCACACTTTGGTTTTCCATAGTTTTAAGAACTTTAGGGCATTTTGAGCTTTTTGCACTAAAAAGACTTATTTCATGCAATTTTGACCACTTGAAGCTTGTGATGTTTTAATTCTAAGCTCATCTTAGGAAACTTCAACCATCGTAGTTGTTCCTTGTTAGGCTATGTTAATAACCACACACACCTTTCTTTATGAATGTAGAAGTTGGGCTATGAGATTTTGTGTCTTTTAATGTTCTATCTTAGTCTTCATGTTAGGTGAACATGGTAGATGCTTTCGGCTTGCATATTTAAGGGTGTTAAATACTGAGGTTTGAAAGCTTGTTTTCAAGTCGATTGACTTGAGTAGTATTCACTATCCGAAAGTGTTTATAAAGTTATGTCGATTTTATTTTGCACTTTTATTATCCTTGGTGTGATGAATCAAATTTTACTCAAGGCATTGGGTGATTATCTTCAGATTACCATCCTTCTTTGGAAATATGGCATTGTACCTTTTATTAGTGATGGGAGGAATACATTTTTCTTGGTAGATCCATAATATTTTACTTCAAAGAAGAGGAATAATTTGGTAACCTTTTTGTATCCATTTGTGCTAAGTTTCCTTTACAAACCTAAAAGGTAAAAATAAAAACCTCTTCCAAAAATATGCAATACATTTTTGTTGAAAAAGTAAAGGATAATGAATTCCTTGGTCTTAAAAGGGGTTGTAAAACCCTTAAAAATACTAGGGAAAACTTATGAAAGTGTTTTCCTTAAAAATAGGGTTAATATAATGAACCCCCTCTGGATTTGAACTTATGACCTCCTAAGAAGAAACACATGTTCTTAACCATTAAACCCATTCTAGCTATACTAAGGTGAAAACAAATTACAATAACTCTAATACCATAGTGAGGTCATAAGTTTTTATCCCTCCTAAAATACTTTTAAAACTATTTATAACAATACCATCTTTCACATTTCACATTTGTTCATTAACTCTTGAATGCATTCGGTCCTTTAATAAGTTAAAACTATATATCTCATATTTATTATATACATACATATGCTTTCTTTTAATAAGAATTAAATAGCCCTTTTGTATTTTCTATTTGATGTGAGAAAGAGCCTTAGCCTTTTCAAAAACAAATGTCCTTTAAAATGTAAATCCTACGGTTGGATTTCTTCTAAAAGGTCTCGTTTTCTCTACCTTTATTCGATTAATTCTCATTTTTGTTATGGTCGAGTAAGGGTTAGTATTTTTTTCCATAAATATATAGCTAAATTGGTATTCATTTGAATCAAAGTATACATAAATCGTCTCAGAACTTTCAATCTTCTTCCAACCTATGAAACTACGAACAATCTTCTTCCAAACTATGTAACTACCAACCACTGTGCATATAATAGGAAATAAAAAATGGAACTATAACAATCTTGTTCTTCCCAAGACATCAATAAAAAACAGGAGAAATGGTTGCATATCAATAGAACCGAGCTGGAAAAAACTAACAATGTCTAGATGAAGGCTAGCAGATGTTAAAAAAAGGAAGATAATATCCCTGAGTAGACTAGATGCCATCATGGAATTCTTCAAAGAAAAGAATCCCATATTCACATCCCAATGAACACTTGGATAGAGAATCTACAATAGTGTTGAAGGAGCTAAAAACATGTGCAAAGAATATGAATTGAAATGCTTGGAACAAAGATTGAGCCTTCCCTTTCCACCACGAAAGCTCTACAACATTCAGACGACCTTCATTTTTTTCCCACGGGATAATTAGAGAAGAGTATCCCATAACCTATAGTTTGTTAACATATTTTAGGTGAGCAAATGATAACAGACCCACTAAGGACCTAAGGACAAGAGTTCACTGCGATTATTTGACCTTAACCAAAAGTGATCTGACCTTCAAGAGATAACCAATGATGAGACCAGTTATTCAACTTTCTATCAATTCTTTTTAGAAGCCAACACCAATCACTACGGATATAGTGATTTGATTTCAAATTATACCCAAGATCATCAAGACTGTTTTCCAATGAGTCAACAACATACATCAAGCAAGCTCTGAGTTGTTGGGTAAATTCTTCATCAACTCCGATAACGAGAAGTCTAGATTTCTCATTATTGATTTCCATGCCAGAAGCTAGTTTGAAAGAGTTGAGACATCCAGCAAAGCATCACTAATCACCTATAATACCTCTTCCAAAGATGATAACATCGTCTACAAAGATAAAATGGGAGATCTGAATAAGGTGAGTGATTTTAAGGCCCAAGAACTCACCAACTGTCATCTTCCTTTTCAGAAGTAGATGCATACCTTCAATAATGAGAATAAAGAGCCAAGGTGATAAGGGGCATCCTTGTCGTAGCCCCCTTGAACTATTAAAGAATTGAGTAGATACACCATTAACCAAAACCAAATAGGTCGTCAAAGATACACATCCCATGATCCATCAAACTACTTCATGAGCCAAATCAATCTAAATCAAAACTAGTCATAAAAAGTAATACTTATGCATATAAATGTAGTAAAAATATTTGAATTTTGTTTATATAATAACTTTATCATAATTTAAAAAATATTCTTAACTATAAATTTCAATATTAACTAAATCCATATCAACTTTCATCGAACTCTCTTTTTTCAATCCTCCATGTTGTGTATTTCATAATTTAACCTCTTATTTTATACTAATATTTTTGGTTTTTTATTAATTTATCATAATCCATTATATTCTCTTTATGTTCCATTTTGTTAATTAATTAATATTAATATTAATTATTTAAAATGATTCTATTTTAAGTTAGAGTAATCTCTATAATGCAACAATATAGTTCATTAGTTTATTACAATTATGTATGTATGATAAAGGAATTTTAATGGAAGAATGTTTAAGGCTTTGATTTTAAGCACATAATTTTAGTTTATTGCACCTTTTTATAAATTATAAGGGAAACCCTTAAAGATTATAGTGATTGGAGAGGTACTATTACATAAGTCTCTACCTTCTTAATTTTCTAGTGGAGTGGATTGTATCTGCTATATCAATGGGTTTTTATTTTTTCTAATATTGTCGTTTCTTTGTTAATGTCGATCAAGGCACAAACAATCATCCCGAATATTTTATCTCTTACATTTTCGATCTATTTTATGCACTAACATATTGAGATAGTCTATATTATATCATAATATTCAAAAATTAAAATTAAAATAACTTTTTAAGAGTTTTTAAATAGATGTATATACATATCTTGAAGTTGTTTTTTGGTTTCAATATAATATAAAAACATATTATATTTACTCAATTCACACTTTAAAGAAAAACAATTTCTATACATAAAAATATGTTTATGTTTTTAAATTTTTATAATATTACATACATAAAGCGTTATGGGATGTAGATAGTACGGTATTACTTACCTAATTTATGTTTTTTAATAAGATATTATTTTACTTTGATATTAACATTATTAATGTTTTAATTTAATATATTTTTATCTTAAGATTCGAGTATGTATTAGAATTTAGAGTGAGATTATATATTTCAAAGTTTATATGGCTCAAGTGTGTTTAAATGTGGAATATATTTTACAATCATGTTTATTTAGTTTACTATCTTATGTAGTTTATGTCATTAAACTATGACTCATATCCCATGAGTAGAGTCATAATTGACTAATTTTTCATGGTTTTGAATCTTTTATGAATATATATAAAGGATGATATATATTAATTATATATTTCAAAATGGTGGTTTACTAATCATTTCTTCCAACCACTCAAGTTATATCTAATAGACAATTTAATATTAACTATAACAATATTATTCATAATTTTAATACTCCACTCATATTAATAGCATTAATTATTTTATAATAGAGTTTGATTTAGAACTTAATAAATAATTATAACATATGTTTCATGAAAATAAATTATTGATAAAGATGATGATGGTTAACCACATTTAGACCAACTTTCCAAAAGCATATCTCTATGTCCTTAGATTGAGATTTGGTTGGGAGCATAGCCAATAATTTCATAATCATGTTTCATGAAAATTAATTATTATCATATTATATAGTGGTTCATTACATTTAAAAAACATTTCTTGGGATTTGGTTTGTTGCATATCTATCTGGTTTGTAGCATATCCTTTGTTCGGATTTCATGTATATTTAAAAAATTTAATAAACCAATACTCGATTCCAAAAGTGTAAGTAGAAAATAAAATAATACTACACTCTGATTGACATCTCAAGGCTGAATAAGAACATCTTGAATATTATTGGTTTTTAACACAGTGGAATCTCTCGAGCAGTGCCTCATCTTCTGCGCAGAGTGAAATAATATATTTCATATTCTTTCACACATCACATCAACTCAGAGCGTGTGGAAAATGGCGAGGATGCTCGTTCTTCAATTTTGTTTCTCTTGGCATTATCATTCCTTGTGTCTCGTGTCATTTCATATAAAAACTTCAATAGTGCCCATCGAATCTTCATTTTCTGCTTCAGATACTGAAATATATATATATATATATATATATATATATATATTTGCAGAGATTTGGTGACAAATACATGATTTATTGGATTACCTTGTTCCATGCTCGTTGGATAGAGGAATGAGCAATCGAGATAAACTCAGTAATATTAAGGAAAATAAAATTGTTTGTTTATATATAATCTATTTTGATAGTATATTTAATCTATTTTGAAATATCACCAAATTATCTAAAAAAGTCAATAATAATATTGAAAGTAACAAAAATCATTTTACTATTCTATTATTTGGATCTATTTTGATAGTATATTAATTTTGTTATAGAATTGAATCAGACAATAAAAAGCAATGGTAAAAGAAAAGAATTGAATACTGCTGGTTACAGAATCTTAAAGAGCCACAGAAAATGACAACACAGATAGTAAAGCAGACTGTGCAGGTGAAGGCGTTGCATTCCATTTGAAGTATAGAGATCCCTGTCTGTGAAAGCATATAGAATTGGATAGGGAATCTTGTTATTGAATATGGTGAAATTCATGTGTTGTCTCCGTTATTAGATTCTCAACTATATTAATACTTAAATAAACTTCGTCTTATTGCATGGCGTTTCCAATATTGTCATTTCTGTCCACTTGAAACGCCTAACAGGTGTTAGACATCAAGAAGAAATGGATTACTATATAGTTATCAAGTTATACTTGAAGTTAGCAAGAAATAGTATGTTAGCTGCAATTTGAAGTTTTATCTTTCTCACCCAATTATTTAATGCAAAAATTATAGCTTTTCTAATCAACTCCACCACCCCATTTCATGTTAACTTACCATAAGTTATGTACATTTTTGTATATTTTTTCTAATCAACTCCACCACCCCATCTAATGTTAACTTACCATAAGTTATGTATACTTTTGTATCCTTCGCTTCATCCAATGTTAACTTATCATAAGTTATGTATACTTTTGTATCCTTCGCTCCATCCAATAATATTATTTGGAATGCATAAATGTAATGGGATTTACCTAATGAAGAAATAACAATTACATAATTGTGTACTCTCAAATTTCACTTTACTCATTCTAACTTTCTCTAACATAACTTCCCTTTCAAATTTAAGGATGGAATTGATGCCCAAGGTACATTAATATCTATACTTACTAATATACACCAAACATTGATATATTATACATCCTCGACCATAGAAACATAAGGAGGTGATATTTTTCTAATAAAATCCTTCAATTCCTCTCCACCATCTATGTTGATGTTGTATGCACAAGTTAACATATTTCAATCTTCTCAACTTGGTGTGTGAGGTAGTGTTTATGTGTATTGAAAAAATTCTAAAATAGATACTTTTATATTTAACACATTAGTTGATGAATTTATCTTTTGCAATACTTTGCATTTTCTTTATGGAATTATTTAGATAACAATTACCTAAATATATAACTTGTTATATGTTTTAATCAAAAGTTCTTCTAGAGAACTATATTGTAACACAAAAGAGATGGTTTTTTTTTCCAAAACAAAATTAGAGAACAATACCAAATTACTGAGGATTTAAGGTATACCAATATAATAACATGCCAATGCCAAATTACCTTACTAAAGGTATGTCAATCATGAGTTTTTGCCCCACCAAAATCATATTTCTTTGTTAAGATATTCTTTATGTTTAAAGCAAAAACAATATGAAATTTATTTTTTAAAATGATGTATTTTATGACAATACTTTCTTTCTCTTAAATGGCCGTGGTAAATTATCTAGTTATCCATCACTAGAATAATGAATTAAATTTCACATTACATATTTGGCTTCTTCATACCATTATAAAATTACATTCTTTCTAATATATATTGAATCAACAATTGAGGAGCTACTTGTAAGTGTTCTTAGTAGGGAAACCTATTGAATTGGATGTAGTATATTTTTATTACTCATAGAAGTTCAATAATACATTGATGACCTTTATGAAACAAATGAAACAAGAATATATGTAACTAGATATGATAAAAGGAATTAAATATACATAAAAACTATATAATATTACATATGATATGGAGACTAGTTGCTTACCTTTGACAATTCCTATTATATTTCAATTTCCATAATCAAGATGACATTCTTTGTGGTTTTATTCTAATTTCTTCGTCTCATTAAAAGTATGTTTTTCAATAGTTTAGTACCCATGGTTCTTAGAGAGGAAGTTCCTATATTCATCAAACACCTCCTTTCATAAGCTTAATGAATTTCAAGACATCATTTTGGGACCGCAAATTGGAGATGCATCTTAATTACCCTTTTTTTGAAGACATGCATGATGTGGAATAATTTAAATACTAGTATACCAACCAAAATTTTAAAAAAATGCATGATGAATGGATAAAAATATATACTATTAAAGTGACATAGTACGTAATTACATACCACAAAAATGTGTTATATAATTTTTAAACATGTGAAGTGAAATAATGCATATACATTCTAAAGAAAAACATAAATTAAACAATGACACAAACACATTACACATAGGTTTATCTTGGAAACTCTTAACTAGCAAAACTTGGAGTTGCACCTCTCTCTTTCTCATTGTATTTACTCAACCATTCATAATACAAATGATTTATGTATTAGGCACTCGCACAATGATGATACCCAAAAGTAATGCAACAAGAGCGCGCGAGCGCTAAAAATCAGTAGCATGCACACGCTCTTATAACCGCACATGCCCTCTTGGTTCAGCAATTGCCGAAACGCCACCAAAGCATCCATGTTCACAAAGAAGTGTGCATGAGCTAATAATGAACATGCACAGTTAACGTGCACACACAAATAAAGCACACACGCATTTAGCGTTTGCGTGCTTCTCTGTGTTTTAAAAAATTGGCCGAGGCCCACTTCGCACCCATTCTACCCTGATTTAACCGGTCCAAACACATCCAATGAGCTCAGCACAAGAACGCGCACATTCCCCTCCACTTCCCAAGATTACAACAAGCCTCCAATGCATCATCTAGGTAGGATTACATCCATAAAAAAAATTTCAATGATTTTAAAAAAATATACATTATAAACATTGTACAAAATGAACCCAAACTTAAACAAATTCATTTTTTTTAATTGCAAATTGCCTCTCCATCATAATGGCTAGAAACTAGGAACCAAACCCCCAAACAAAAAACTGAAAGGATAACCGAATCACATAAAACTTGGAACCTAATCTCTAATTAAACATAAACCCTGAGGAGAACCCAACCACAGAAGGCAAATTAACCAAACATTTAAACCAGTTACAAACCTTGCTTCAAGAGCTTAGAACCACTAGGGAACCATTGATGCTTTCCTTAGCCACATCCCTTAAAAACATCATTGCCTCAATATACAATGCTCACCGTCAATTGTTGAGCATAACCAAGTATAGGGCTAGGATGAGAGAGTACTATTCCACTAGTCTCAATAAAGAACAAATCAAAGATTTGAACATCTCAAAAAAGACTCTAGTTACTTTGTTCATCGTCCCCAGGCCCAACCTACCCCTCGATCCATGCAAAAGGATCCTTTGCATGGATTGATGCACATATGAGCCATGGAAACAAAACTAGATGAGTCGATGGTTTATGGTTTTCGATGAACCTCCTTGCAACAATAGGGAGGTTACACTATATTTTCTTTAGAAACTATATGCGAAGTTTGTGTTAGGTATGCACATCAAATACTTTAACATTAGTGAGTTTCATGGGGTTGGTATTGGATCTACCCAGAATCATCCCAACACCAGGCATAACCCAATGAGAGGGACACCTGCTCCTAGGAATACACCTAACCCCCCCCCACAAACATATCAGTTACTGGATCGCCTAGCTGAGACTTCCATTTCCATATCGTAGCTTACACATAGTGTACTGCAGCACAATACATTTTTGGAATCATCCAGGAATGGCCCATCAGAGTAACATGAAGGACCATCAGGTGTAGGTCCTTCAAGACCCATTAGTCATGGACCACCCATGACAACCAGTGGGGAAAAGGATCCTTTCGATAGCCTAGAATTACCCTATCGACGCACTCACGGTGAACATACTTGCCATGGCCCTATCAAGGATCATGCACGAGATACTTTTATGTATGAGGTTAGTACATGATTTTTAAATGATCGATTATATTTTTAACTACAAATTTTAAATTCTTTATATAAACATTACTTAGAGTATTTAATATGTAATTGATGTTTATGGCATGTACATTTGTTTTGAAATGAAACAATTGAAACAAGGTGGGAGGACATTACTCCTCCCAACCTTGATTCCACCATGGTAGCTGCAACTTATATTGCAGCACCTCACCTACATGTATTTAAATGAGTATATATGATTGTAGGATTTGAAAATTGATTTAGTTGCAACTGTTAAAATTTTTAATGATAAATCAATCTTAATGTCGTTGTGTTTCCACAGGATCCCACTAAAGAGATTGAGCACAAGTCTCCAACTAGTCTCAACAGATCACCCCTCATTCAGGAAACTTGTGTAAAATTAATTATAATTTAATGTGAAATTCACTATGTTTGTATGGTTAATGTAGTACATGTTTTTTCCACTAATTAAGCGTATTACATAGTTTATGCAACTTCTGTCTCCCGCTATTCGATAACCATACCCACAGATATATCCATACATTCCAAATAGTTCATGCTGAGTCATGTGGCTGGGCACTCTTCCCCTTTCATCGGCATACCCATATCCCCCCCCTCAGCATTCCCATATGTTTTACAACCACTAGGGATATATCACTGTTGGAGGTTCCTTGATATGATGGACTATTATAGGTTGACAGGTCATGAATCCTACTTTAATTATCAACCCAGGGGTCATGCAACTTAAGAGGTGTTGGGAACTATATGTGCAACTGCTGAGAGAGTTTGGTATGGAAGGTTTAATATATGATTTTCGCAATAATATTGACTAGAAAACAAGTTAATCTACTACATGGAATGCATCTGATCTAAACATTCATCTTACAAAATATGAAATCTAAATAAATGAACTAAACGTTGAAAACTAAGACTAATCCGTAAAAGCATGAAATGGTTGTTGTAAGAAAGTGATCAAAATAACTTAGAAAAGATTATAATTTAGAAAGCAATAATATATTTGATCTAATAAAACAATAATGATCTATTCTATGAAAACAACATATTTTACTCTAAAAAGCATTAAAGATTTAATCTAAGAAAAGTTGGATTTTACTCTAGAAAGCATTAAAGATTTAATCTAAGCAAAATTGGATTTTACTATAGAAAGCATTAAATATTTAATCTAAGCAAAACTGGATTTTACTCTAAAAAGAATTAAAGATTTAATCTAAGAAAACTTGATTTTACTCTAAAAAGCATTAAAGATTTAATCTAAGCAAACTAGAACATTTATTCTATAACCTAGAAATTATTCTGAATTGGTTTTTGGAAATGACCTACAACGTTACAGACATCATACATTTAAACTACAAACGCAATTACTCTTTCCTACAGACGAAAAAATATCATTTTCAGAAAACAAATCTAAACCTTTACTTGATATTCCATAGTCCTTACTTGTCTAACATGCATTATAAACCACATATATAAATCTGAATAAAACAAACCAATGGTGATCTTAGAGTGAAATATGTAAATCTATTTAACTGATTCTTTAACCAAGTAAATGCACGAAAATTAATGGTTACTTAAAAATAGAAAACAAGACTCCTGCACATCACCATGAGGAGCGCCACCTCAAGGTGTATACAGGAGTTTGAGCTAAACTATGAACTCACAGATTTAGTATAGCGCAATTCTTCCATTAAGTTGTTTGAGGATCCATATCAAAGTATTAAAAAACTTGACTGTTGTGAAAAGAAAAATGTCTAATATAAACGATAAACAAAGAGATTCTTTCACGCTATGCATGAGTCCCTATTTATTACATAATTTAAAAAAGTATCTAAAATGTCTTCTTTGGAAACCACGACATCAATCTCCTCTATATTTGTCATCCCTGGAAATCAAGCGGGACTAGTAGAGTTGCCCTCGAGTTCTCCTTCATTTCTCCATGTGGTCAACTGGGACTGACTAGGATGAGCGTGCTTGTGTGTATATGTAACCTTGGGAAAGCACAACCTGCCATCTTCACTTATGCATAAATCCTATAATTATTTTCACATAACAATCATCCATCGGTTTACTCATTAAAAATAAATGCTAAGCAAAAGAAATAATACCACATAACCATCATCACTTTAAAATAAAATAAAACCATATCCTAGCCTACAGAAAGGGGCTTTATGATGCTAGGTTGCTACTCTTTGTCAGTAAAAATGGAATTGGTAAGTGTAATTGATACCTAAAGTATGGGTTTATCAAATTCCCACACCCATGCCCTCTTGTGGTTCCCCCACCTGTCCAACATTTGGCTCAATCTTCTTCATCCACATCAGCTCCATCCATTGATCCTACATCAACCCTCACACATTTAACTACATCACCCCCATCCAACATACCTACATCATCCCCCTCCCCCCTACCTACATCATCCCCCTCCAACACCATTTCCTCGAAGCAAGATGTCCAGCCCAGTGCTCCACTTCCTAGCTAGGAAGGGTAATCTCCCACACTGGATCAGATATTCACGATGAGATTTGGAAGTTCATTAAAATCTTCTAAAGCATGAATTAAATTCATAAATTAACACATATTGATTTGTATCTATTAACTGATTTTTGTAATTGTTGTAGGGAGGCATTACAGAGAGACTTTGATCGAGGAGACAGGTAACCCTATCACAACTTGTTGTCTCGTCTCGAGTGAGTACTCAATATTTGAATTCTAATTGTATTTTTCTAAGTTTACTAATTGATAGAATTTTGAAAAAAGTGAAATGTTTTTGTTTCCCTTTAAGATCCCAGAGAGACAATCTACACCTAGATGTAAGGGGGATCAATCTTTCTCCAACTCAAAGAGTAGGAAGATTGATTTTGGATATGAGCATTGGGGTGTGGATGGTGGATAGGGTTATTGAGACACCCACTATGCACATTAGCCACAATGTACCATTTTGGGAAGGATATGTTTATTTTTGTCAGGCCATGAGCTACCCTTATTATATTTTTGGGCATGAGAATCCATTATATGTATTGGGAACAAAGTTCCATTTTGTATAAAAATGTATCTTTGGACCTATTTCCAATACAAATACATGACTTTCATCTGGTATATATGACAGAGTGTTTATGGATTTTTACGTTATTGATGTGGATTTGAGGTTATATGTTATGACTGTTACATGGTTCATGGTGAATGTGATTGTTTCATGGTTCATGATGAACGTGATTGGTTTATGCTTAATGGTGAATGGTGAATGTGACGTTATATGTATTATCACTATTACATGCAATATATTTTATATCACATACATATTTCATTAAAATGGGAGTTTGTTATGATGAATACAATCTTATCCGAAAAAAATAAATCAAATAATTGTATTACCTTATATGGCATGCATGCATTTATTATCCCTCTTCCAATCCACATGATAAGTTGTATTATATTAAATTGCAATTATCTGTAATTTATCCCTAGAGGTCCCTAACAAGGCCATGCATCTTAAATTCCCTCTACGAGGCCTATATGGTGTTCTAGGGATAGTTTCACTGCCCATAAATCCTTGAAGAAATATTTTGGGTCTAGATACTTAGATTTTGTATTTTTATCATGGCTAAGCCTATGAGACCCATGCATGGTGCATAAAACCTTTAATTTGTGCCCATATCCTACTTATAGACCAAATTATTTTTTCTACATGACCTATGTGGTTTTTTGGGGCCCACGCATAGCCCATAAATTCTAAAAGCAAGTGATACATCCATAGTCCCTAACTTTTCTCCCTAGATTATTGTGAAGGCCACAAGATCCATACATGGATTGCAAAGCCTCAAAATGGTTCCCATGTCCCACACACTGGCCAAAAATTATATGTGGATATAGTGTGTAGTGGTTGAAGTTCTTATGCATGGCCCATGAGTTATGTAATGAGAATTAGTTCTCATTTCTGGGATATGGACATAGTGATGCAACATATACCTAGTCTAAAATTATTTTCAACTAGTTTCAATGCTACACTCATAGCCTAATTATTCCCTATATAGGGTGTGCATGGAGTTTTGATATGTTTTGCATGGCCCTTGAACCCTAGAAGCATATTTTAGCATCTAAGACATTTGTTTTAATCATTGGACCATATCACGACCTTGAAATATATGCCTTGTGTGCAAAGCCCCAAGGTAGTTACCATATCCCTCTTGTAGGCCAAGAATTCTCTTTATACGATTGTCAATGGTTCGAGGCCTTGTACTCGTGCCATGATCCCTAGAATCATTTATAGGTATAAGATATTTGGTTTTATCATTAGACCATAGGCATGAGTTGGAGACCCATATTTATCGTGCAAAACCTCAAAGTACTAACTACATCTCATTCACAAGATAAGTATGCTCGCTACATGGCATGCCGGGTGTCTTAAGGCATTATGCATGGCCCATTATCCAGGTGTTTTCATCCTTGGACTATATTCCGGGACCTTAAACATCTCTGGTATAAATCCCTATACCATACATAGGGAATGTTTTTGTCATCTTCAATTGTATATGTTTTCTTAGTTTTCATGGTAAGATAATTTATGGATGTCCTAAAATTAATTAATTTGTTATGCTTACTTGTGGAGTAATTAAAAGAGGGGAAAATTATATATGTTTCATTCCTGATCTAGCCTAAACCTCCCCCGCCTAATTTACTACCTTAACATCACCTACTAAACCTTCCTAAACTAAAATACCTTAATATAATGTAGTCTCAACTTACCTAAACCACTAACATATCCTTACCTTTCTCAAGACAACGAACCTACTTAAATGAACCATGCCCTCTATTCTAAACCACTCAACTATCGAACCTACCCAAACCTAGATCATATCTAACTTATCCATCCCTAGCTTATCCGACCATAACTGAAACTACACTACCCTCCACACTCCACTATCTAACCTACCCTACCATGGCTACGCTAAGCACATAACCTACTTTAACCAACCACACCTTGTACAAAACCACTCTAATCTAATACTTTCTTACACTAAACTTAAACTACCATAACCTATCATAGCCTACATTGACCATATTCTAGCCTATACACTACCATATCCTACCATAAAGATTTCCATAATCCCTAAAGTCTCATTTCCTAACCTAGCCTCAACATACATCATATATACTCTATTACCGTTAGCATCCTAACCTAATCGAGCCTAAAATGCATCAACCTCACATACTAAACCTTTCTAACCTAGACTACCTTGATATAACCTAGCCTACACTAACCTAAACCACCTAACCTATCCTTAGTTTGTAGCCTAAAGTTTAGTTTGTATCCTAAACCCTAGAAACCCTATTTTGAAGCATAAAGCCTAATTTGTATTCTAAACCCTAAAAGCTCTAGTTTGTAGCCACTAAGATATCATTGGGAAATCATTAATATCAAATGCAGTCTAACCATTGACTAATATGTAGTAGAAAACATGACCAATATGGCATCATCGATTCGAATACCCGACAGTGGTGTTAGGAACTAGGACCAATTCAACATGTGTCCATGAATGTCTACAAGGGGATACTTGCAAATGGACATAGAGAAAAAACCATGCATCGAATCGTGAAACCGTCAATTTCGTTGGATTCTTGGAATTAGATTATAGGTAGGTGTTCCTGACTCCTGCAAGTCCCATGGTTGGAGGTTCCTTTTATTCAGGATGATAGGACACTAGGGTTTTTCTCAATGGAACACCTGCAAATATTGCATTGGGGGGGTCAAAATCCAAACCAAGTAGCATGATTGGGTTATGTTTGCTCCCACTACTGTGTTTGGCCATGGTAGGTGTGGTCACAATGCCCATGGTCACCTAGTATATTTCAATTAAAAATTGACCCCCTTGTGCAAAATCAATATTGGCCCTTACTAAGAAAAAAAATAGTTCTGGATATGGTATAATATGACCATTTCTAGGAAATTAAATCATGGTAGAGGGGTTCCCCTGGTTGAAAATCAGGATCCTGAATCCATTGGAATCAATGGTTTCACAATCCCAATTACGATTTTCATTCTATGGACAACTGAAACTCACCCTTCGGTCCATTGAGGGGCAATTTGTGAATTTTCTCTGGGAGCATGAAATCCAAATTGGGTAGCATAGATGGGTTCTGTTAGCTCCCATAGTTTTGTTTGACCATTTTGGACGTGGCCATGCTTTCCTATGGTCACCTGAGATATTTCAATTCAAAATTGACCTCCTTGTGCAAAATTGCATGGGTCAATATCAAAAGGATGTACACTTTTTAACCATCCTACTGTCATTTGTATCCATGGTTGGTGTATCCTTACCCAAACACACTTGCAATATCCCACAAAACTCAGTTTTGTTGCTTGGTTTGAATCCTATACCCCAAACACAAATTCAACATGTGTTTGTAAAAGCCTTTGGGAGGTGAATTACAACTGTCCATATAATAATGATTGTGTCTCAATCAATGAACCGTCGGATTCGTTGGAATTAGGACGTCAGAATAATACTAGGGGTGCCCCTCTCCCTTGGTTCCATGGCCTAGAGCTCATGCTTTTCAACAATTTCATAAACTAGGGTTTCTCTCAATAGGAGATAGCACAATTTCTACACTAAGGGGAAAATTTTGGAAATTCCTCGAGCATGAGATCATGGCTAGCATTACCATGTCAAACCTACCCAAGCACACTTGCAAGATATCATAGAACTAAATTCTGCTACCCGGTTCAAATCATATGCCCCCAACAGAAATTCAACATGTGTCCCTCAAATCCTCTGGGAGGTGAGTTGCAGCTAGCCATAGAATGATGACCATGGCTCAGATAGAAGAACCGTTGAATTCATTTAAATCAAGATGTCAGAATAATTCTCAGGGTGCTCCTCTCCCCTGGGTCCATGGACTAGAGCTTGACCTTTTCAATGATTCTGTAAACTAGGGTTTCTCTCGGTAAAAGACAATGTAATTTATGCACTAAGGGGAAAATTCTGGAAATTCCTTTACCATGAGATCATGGATAGAATACCCACATAAAACCTATGCAAACACACTTTCAAGATCTCATAGAACTAAACTATGTTGCTCGGTTTGAATCATATTCCCCTGGTACAAATTCAACATGTGTCCCTGAAAGCCTCTCGGAGGCGAGTTGTAACTGGCCATAGAATTATGACCTTGGATCTTATCAAAAAACTGTCAACTCCACTGGAATTAGGATTCCAACATAATTCTAGGGGTTCTCCTCTCCCCTGGTTCCATGGCCTAGAGCTCATCCTTTTCAACGATTTCATAAACTAGGGTTTCTCTCAATAAGAGAGAATGCAATTTTTGAACTAAGGGGACAACTTTGGAAATTCCTTGATCATGATATTGTGGCTAGCGTACCCACATCAAACCTACCCAAACACACTTGAAATATCACACAGTACTAAATTCTACTTCCCAGTTTGAATCCTCTACCACCAACACAAATTCAATATGTGTCCCTGAAAGCCTCTGAGAGGTGAGTTGCAACTGACCATAGAATGATGACCATGGATCAAATAGATGAACCATCAACTCCATTGGAATTAGGATGTTGGAATAATTCTATGGGTTCCCCTATCCCATGTTTCCATGGCCCATAACTCATCATTTTCGACGATTTCATACACTAGGGTTTATCTTAATAAGAGACAGTGCATTTTCTACACTTAGGGGACAAATTTGAAAATTCCTCGACTATGATATCATGTCTAGAGTTCCCATGTAAAAGATTTCCAAACACACTTGCAGGATCTCATGGAACTAAATTCTACTACCCGGTTTGAGTCCTATGCCCCCATCACAAATTCATCATGTGTCCCTGAAAGACTCCAGGAGGTGAGTTACAACTAGCCATAGAACGATGATCGTTTATTGAATCAACAAATTGTTGAATCCATTGGAATAAATATGTTGGAATAATTCTAGTGGTTCCCATATCCCTTGGGTCCATGGCCCGAAGTTCATCATTTTTTACGATTTCAGAAACTAGGGTTTCTCTTAGTAAGAGATAGTGCAATTTCTGCACTAAGGGGACAATTTTGGAATTTTCTTGACTGTGAGCTTGTGGATAGCATTCCCACGTCAAACCTTCCTAAACAAACTTATAGGATCTCACATATGCAAAATAAGAATCTCCTTTAAGTCTACCTATAATCAAGAAAACTTTGTCAAAATAATCCAAAATACCTTGTATGCTTTTGATTGAAATATTTGGAAAATAAAGATGGAAATATTGTTTTAGCCAAGGAAAAAGTAGATATAGGAAGGAAAAAAATATTGATGATGTAGGCATATGTATAAAAAAAATATGACAAACTATGACATTCTCAAGTGGAGCACACATGTGTTATTTGCATTAACTGCAATCCATTGTAGTAATGATCCTTCCAAATATATTATGATTGTGTGATAGTAATGATCAACTCATTTAACATTTTAATTGGTGCATTTAATTTTTGCATATATTCATTTTAATTGGTCCATTTAACATTACAACAATTGTATGTGAATTTGCAGGCCTTGCCATATCCCATATAATTGTAGTAGTATGTCATTATATTCACAAAATGGTTTTTGTAGAAAAATGACTTCACATGAGAGATTGCATGGCATGGAATGCAATGCATAGGGGTCTCATATAGACCCTTTCCTCACACCAAAAAAATTATCCATGCTAGTTTTTTGGATCACTCTTTTTCTTCCTTTGAGCTCCTACTTAGCTTAACTAGGGCCCATTGAAGTTTAGTATGTCATTATATTCTAGTATGTACTAGCTTAACTAGTACTTAGCTTATATAGCTCCTACTTAGCTTAGTATGTCACTATATTCACATAGTGGCTTTTTTTAGAAAAATGACTTCACATGAGAGAATATTGCATTGGCATGGGATGTCATGCATAGGGGTCTCATATAGACCCTTCCTTCACACCAAAAAAATTATCAATTCTAGTGTTTTGGATCACTCTTTTTTCTCCCTTTGAGATCCTACTTAGCTTAACTAGGGCCCGTTTGGTTCCTAACCACTATTTTCCTTGGAATCATTATGTTCAGTAAGATCTTTGGTAAAAATAAAATTGCTTGGGTTCCTTAGAAGTATGATCTTTAAAACTAGGGCCACAAACAATAACAACATCTATCCTAGCCTATAGACCCCAAAGATTGAAAAGAACCTAGTTTTCTTCACTTTATGATATTCTTATGGTGCACCTAGGCATATGACTATATAGATACAATAAAAAAATAAATTGCAAATTACTGAGATAAATGACATGGTTTTAGGGATACAACATTTGAGCCATGGGCTCATGGGAGATGGTGATGGTGACAATGGTGATGGTGATAGTGATGGTGACAATGGGAATGAGGATGGTGGAAATGATCATGATGATGATGGTGTATTACATGTGATGGATGAGGATGATGAGGATGGACGAGAATCTTATGGTGTACTTAGATGAGAGCAAAACAAAATACAAATAATCCATTAATACAAAGATATTGAGCGTGAGGATTATGAGGCATGCACGAATAAGAAATCTAACATTAATAAACTATGTACATAACATGAAATAGTTAACTTAGTGTGAATTTATGCCACCATAGATTTGACATTAACTAAGCATCTCATTCAATAAGGCCTTCTGGATCCTCTATGTTTCTAATTGTCTCCATCAATCTATCGTGCTCTGCATGAGGTAGGAATTAGTGTAGCTTGTTTGAGATTTTTATAGAAATTGTTTGTAGTTGGACATTTTTACCAACGATCAAGTTCGTAAAGTGATACACCAGTGAACCTAGTTTGTAATCCATCTATACATACCCACTGGTCTGTAAAATTAGTCACAGCAGATCTAATGAACAAGTAAATCAATCACAACAGATGAATATAGAAAATATGGTGTAAAACTGTGCAAAACATGCAGCAGTGCTCAATATCCCAATAAGGGTGAATGAATTACAATAGAATACAATCTCTGTCAATGAGCAATTCAAATTGACTAAGTAGGCCATTCGAATCACTAAATGGAGTAGCTTGACTCCAACTAGGATTCCTCATCATCAATCAGTGGTGGTCATCAATGCACAAGAACCAGTCATCCAGGTATCAATCTGAGTCTAACTGAGTGTGTCATGTGTAACTGAAGTGTGTAGCACTGATTAAGGGAAGGAGGCTCAGTGGGGGGCGCATGGAAGACTAACTGAAGTCAGAACAAGTCATCTAGTCAAACTGGAGGTCCAACGGAAGTGAAACAGTCAGTCGGGAGTGAAACTAGCCTCAAATCAGGGAGAATCGGAGCTAACTGAATGTAACTGAAGTGGAACTGCAGTGGTAGGTGAACAAGTGCGCCCTTCTCTGGCAGTAGGTGAGAAGTGGGCGCCTTCAGCCTAGGAGGGCTAAAACTCTGTAGTAAGTGGCTCCCGGGTGCTAGAATGAGGTGGCTAAGGTACTGGAGGCATCAAACTGGTGACTGGGATGCATGCAAGTGCATGCAGGTGCATGCAAACCCTAGATTTTGCATGCAAACCCTAATTGCATGCAAGATCCTGAAAAAGATGATGTGGATATCCGAACACCCCCCCTCAAGCTAGACTATGATGTGCAAAAAAAAATAATGTGGGGCCCTGGTAACTAAGACCAAAGGTCACCCCAATACAATAATCCAAAAAATGTTGAAAATAACTAAGTGAGGAAAGAGGGAAAACCCAATGGGAAGAAAGCCCCCCCTCAAGCTAAAGCATAATAATGAATCAATCTGTCTCCACCATGATGGAACTCACCCCCAACAGTGAACGGAGGTAAGAGAAATTCTTCTCGGTGAAGCTCTTGGTGAAGATGTCTGCAATTTGCTCATCAGTAGGGCAATATTGCAGAATGATGGTGCGGTCATGCACCAACTGTCGAATGTAATGCATATGAATTTCAATGTGTTTGTTCCTCTGTCGTTGAACTGGATCTGTGGAGATCTTGATAGCACTTTGATTGTCACAAAATAGGACAGTCGAAGTAGTGCCACCAAAACCAAACTCGGAAAGAATACCCTGCAACCAAACTGCCTGAATGCAGGCATTGACTACCCCTCGATACTCTTCCTCTGCTGAAGAAAGTGCAATGGCTGCTTGATTTTTGCTGGACCAGCAAATAGCACCATGACCAATCATGAAAACATAACCGGAAGTGGACTTCCGATCAATGCTATCACCTGCCCAATCTGAATCAGTAAAACCAATGAAATCTAGCTCATAATCTGCAGCATAATGTATGCCAAACTGTCTCGTACCTTGCACATACTGCAAGATCCGCTTGGCTTCTCGCCAATGAAGCTCATGTGGCTGCTGCATATATCTTGACACGGCACTCATGGCATATGAGATATCAGGCCGTGAGTGTGTCAAATAAAGTAGTGAACCAATCAACTGTCGATACATACTGCAATCTGCAAGCGGTGTAGAATCTCCCTCCTCAAGACTGATTCCTGAGAGGAATGGGAATGGGGATGCCTTACATTCAGCCATATTAAACTTCAATAACAGGTCGGAAGCATATTTTTGCTGAGATATAGTGATCCCATCAAAATTTTGAGCTATCTCCAATCCCAATAAGTGACTCAGCAAGCCCAAATCGCTCATGTCAAAAGCTAGATTTAAGGCAGTTTTTAGCTTGTTTATTGAAGTAAGTGTGCTACCAATAATGAGAAGATCATCAACATAAATTACAATAACCAACAAATTACCTTTAACTCACTGAAGATACACATTCGGATCAGATTTGCATCTTTGGAAATTCTGAGAAAGAAGGAAGGAGTCCATCTTTGCGTACCAAGCTCTTGGGGCCTATTTTAACCCGTACAAAGATTTCTTCAATCTACAAACTAATGATGGATCTGATGTGTAGCCCTCTAGCTGCTGCATATATACCTCTTCAGCAAGGTCTCCATGTAAAAATGCACTCTTCACATCCATGTGGCGCACTTCCCAGTGCTTAGATGCGGCAACAGCTAAAACAAGGCGGATGGAATCTATCTTTGCAACCGGTGCAAAAGTCTCAGTGTAGTCCACTCCTTGGACTTGGGAGAAACCTTTTTCCACCAACCTTGCTTTGTATTTGCTGATAGAGCCATCAGCAGAAACTTTCATGCGGTAGACCCATTTACACTTCACTAATTTTCTTCCAGGTGGAAGAGAAACTAGCTCCCATGTGTTGTTCTTTTGAAGAGAACTGTACTCTTCATCCATGGCACTTTTCCATCTCGGATCTCGGTGAGCAGAATAGTATGATGTGGGATCTGAACCAGCCATCAAATAAAAAATCTCAGGAAGTAATGGATCAGCAATAGATAGTGCCATACCTGCTCTTTGAAAGTCTGCTCTTGTTCGTCTCGGATCAGCAGGATTTCCAAGGTTCGAACCAGCAGATTGGAGAGTGTTTTGGGACCACTTTGGTAACTGAGGAGGATCATAATGGTCAGATTCCGAACCTAATATGTCATGATCATCATATGCTGCTGAAATATCATAAATATCAGAACTCATACCTTCATTATCGCTGCACGGATCTTCTTCTGGTGAAGGCGGTGAATCGACAGTCTTTTCCTCGACTAGTTGCAATTCTTGAAGCGGTTCTTCAAATTGCACAATGCGCTCTATGAATATATTTTTAGATATGATATCCATGAGTTTATATGCTTTTGATTCTTCCCCATATCCTATCAGTATGCACTCGGTACTTTGTGGATCCAAAGCTTGTCTCTTCTCAGAAGGAATTCTAGCCCATGCAGTAGAGCCAAAAACTCTCAAATTTGACACATCTGATTTGTGACCAAAGAATGCTTCGAAAGGAGTCATACCTTTCACGGATGAATGTGGAACTTGGTTCTGTATGTATGCAGCAACATTGATTGCTTCAGCCCAAATATTTGCATCCAAACCTTTTGATTCAATCATGCATGTAGCCATCTCTTTCAGTGACCGGTTTTTCCTTTCCGCTACACCGTTCTGCTGGGGTGTGTAGGGAACTGTATGTTGGATCTGAATTCCGCTTTGGGCACAAAGTTGCAGCAACTCGGACTTGATATATTCCCCACCATTATCAGATCTAAGAGCTTTGATCTTTCTCTCAGTGGTGGTCTCAACAGAAGCCTTAAAATCCTTGAATTTTCTAAGCACTTCTGACTTGTTTTTGAGAAAGAATACCCATGCAAAGCGGAAAAAATCATCAATAAATGTCAAAACATACCTTGAACCATTTAATGACATATGGGGTAGCGGACCACTGATATCATAATGGATCAACCCCAAAATAGTAGAAGCTCTGCTAGCTTTTCCGCGGTCGAATCTGTGCTCGGGGTGCTTCCCAATGATGCAACCAGTGCATATTCCCTTCGAGAAACGGAGTTGTGGAAGCCCATCTACCATGGATTTGTTTGATAATAGCAGCAAATACTTATAATTAAGATGTCCAAATCTTTCATGCCAAAGCCTACTAACCTCATCACCATGTGTGCAAAGAGCAGTGGGCTTTGCAAGCGGAATAAAGTGTGAAAACTCATAGCATTTTGCAGTGTGATTTGCCTTTCCGACTGCAACTAGTCTTCCACTTTTGATATCAGAAATTTCAACTGTATTAGGGCTGAATGTAACTTGCTTCGGTTCACCATTGTGTGTCATTTGATACATAGAAATAATATTTGAAGCCAAGGAAGGAACATAGAGAACATTCTGAAAGCTTCCATGATCTACATGAATCGTACCTTTGCCCTTTGAAGAAATTTTTGAGTCATCTCCCAAATGGATGGGGATGGAGCTGTTTGGATCAAATGAGGAAAAAGAATCAATATTAGCAGCCATATTATTTGATGCACCCGAATCTATCAAGAGAGTAGTGGGCTTCGAAACCGTTGCCATGAGTGCTTGTCCTCTTTCATGATCATCATTCCTATCCTTCTTCCTTGCACCGTCGGGAGGAGTTATGTTGTTCTTTTCCAAAAGGAGGGCCATTTGATCTATAGTCTTCTTCATACATGAACTTTCGGGATGAAAGCCACGATTGCAATAAGTACATTTAGATTTTTGGTTACCTTCTTTTCCCTTTTGCTTGAACTTCGAACTGGATGGTGCATCCGTTTGTTTGCCTTTGTCTTTTTGCTTGTGAGGCTCGAATTTGGGCTTCTCCTTCTTTTGCTTTCCTTTACCATTCGAGATCTTGGGTCCTTGAACATATAGGGCTGAATCTTTGGAGCTTATGGACCCCATTTGAATCAACTTGTCATGCTCTTTTGTGACAGACTCAATGAAGGCATTCAAGGTAGGCATCTTCCAATTCGGGGTAGTTAGCCGACCGGAATTGAAAGTAGAGACAAATACCGAATAATCTTTCCCAAGCTTGCTTAGAATGGAGAGGATCAATTGTTTATCCTCTTTGATAACTCCACTATTCTTCAATTGCAAGTTCAAGTTCTTGAATTTTGTGAAGAATTCATTGATGGTCTCGAAATTCTCAGGATTAAGGCCAATCAATTCATTCTCTAATTGAAAAGCCCTAAGCTCATCCTGCTTGCCAAATAGTGTTTCAAGTTGCTCCCATATGGATTTTGGAGTCTTCAATCCGCTGAGATGGAAGTGAAGATCTTTGGAGATGGAGAGACAAAGAAGACCATAAGCTTCATCAAGCTTGTTGTAGTGTTTGGTTCGATCTGACACATTGTTTGGCTCCAATTCAAGACCAAGAGTGACTCAGTAGTAACCTTTTGAACGTAATATGATCTCCATATCATCTTTCCAATCAAAATAATTGAATGGGGTGAGGATAGGCTTTGAAGAAGAGTATTCCATTGCTAGGAGCGAGTCAAACTGATGTAGATGAGCTTGCATGCAGATTGTAGCGAATGCAAAAGAAGAGTTTGCATGCACAGTGTAGCGAATGCAAAAGAGGAGCTTGATAACCTGCAAATCACAATCAAACCAAGAACCGTAAGGTCGAACAATCCACCCTTTTAGAGTTGCATCACACCTGGGATTGGAGATCAAACAATGTTGAATGGGTCCAATGTATCATATCCAGGAATTATGTGGAAACTCAAGCTTCTGGAGTGGTATTGGATGTATTTTCAAGCTTTGCATGCACAGGAGCGAATGCCCTTGAGATATCTCATGCCAAAACTTTTTGCAATTTTTGAGCAATTCAGTCAAATCTTCTTGTAGAAACACCTATAGAAAAGAGATCTTGTCCCTGCAATGGCTCTGATACCATGTAAAATTAGTCACAGCAGATCTAATTAACAAGTAAATCAATCACAACAGATGAATATAGAAAATATGGTGTAAAACTGTGCAAAACATGCAGCAGTGCTCAATATCCCAATAAGGGTGAATGAATTACAATAGAATACAATCTCTGTCAATGAGCAATTCTAATTGACTAAGTAGTCCATTCGAATCACTGAATGGAGTAGCTTGACTCCAACTAGGAGTCCTCATCATCAATCGGTGGTGGTCATCAATGCACAAGAACCAGTCATCCAGGTGTCAATCTGAGTCTAACTGAGTGTGTCATGTGTAACTAAAGTGTGTAGCACTGATTAAGGGAAGGAGGCTCAGTGGGGGGCACATGGGAGACTAACTGAAGTCAGAACAAGTCATCTAGTCAAACTGGAGGTCCAACAAAAGTGAAACAGTCAGTCGGGAGTGAAACTAGCCTCAAATCAGGGAGAATTGGAGCTAACTGAATGTAACTGAAGTGGAACTGCAGTGGTAGGTGAACAAGTGCACCCTTCTCTGGTAGTAGGTGAGAAGTGGGCGCCTTTCATCCTAGGAGGGCTAAAACTCTGTATTAAGTGGCTCCCGGGTGCTAGAATGAGGTGGCTAAGGTGCTGGAGGCATCAAACTGGTGACTGGGATGCATGCAAGTGCATGCAGGTGCATGCAAACCCTAGATTTTGCATGCAAACGCTAATTACATGCAAGATCCTGAAAAAGATGATGTGGATATCCGAACATGGTCATTTTTCACTTTCCATCTAGTGTAAGGTATTCACCCTAAACAACCATCGAGTGGTGTAAGGGTGATCATGACAAGGGGCCTCTTGCTTAACAATAACACACAAAAACACACATGTGCTCACACAAACTGGATGTGAACTGAATGCCGGAAGTTGGCTTATATTACTTGAAATGAATTACAGAATTACATGAAATCTATAAAACTAGTCGGCCTCATCATGTTACAATATACAACAATGGGACTCTATCTCTCGGTGTGTTTCTCGACTGTGTGCAATCTGAATCCCTCTCACGGTCTCTGTTGAATTAAAGAACTTAATGAGCAATGGATGAATGATTTGTTCCTCGGTGCCTTGGCACTTCTCTTCTACCCTGCTATGTTGCTGCTCTTCCCGAGGTCACTTTGTTCCCCGACACATCCTTCCCTATCCATCGTTATGCCTCTGAACCGATAGATCCTATAGTTGTCAGCTCCCTCTGATCGTGATGCACAACCTCCTCATGTGGTGACACCTGTAGTGATTCCAAACACCTTCATAACTGCTCATAACTTTCTCAACAACCTCCAACGGTTGTTAAGTATGTCTCCTTGACTTATACACTTCTCTAACTCTGTTATAGTAGTCAGCCCCATGCCTTGACCATACTACACTTCATCACCATTGACCTTACTTGTCGGCTTTACTTAGGTTCTACGACTTCTAGTCCACCCCATCCTCCATGCTTATCTTTCGCCGCAATCCGTCGGTGTCGCTCTTCGACCATATGTCGACCTTCGACGCCTTCACTTATGTTCCTTATCGTATGTCGACATTAGACTTGTCGACTCTCAACCTTTAAATCATGTCAATCTCCTATCAAAAGCTTTTGCTCAACTACTTGGCTTCGATGGAAAATCTGCCTTTCGCTCCAGTGGTCGTCGTTAATTCTCCTGGTCGACTTCTCCTCTCAATCAACTTCGACTATTTTTCCTAGGCCCTGATGCTCCTGCATCAAACTCCCCAGGTGAAAAATAACTTGACTACTCCGTCAGTCTCTTGTATTCTTCCTTTGAAATCCATGTCGCCTCATTCGACTCACTATCCCTCCATCGAACTAGATATTCTTTCTTTCACAAACTTCGCATGTGTTCGACTTCGCGTTCCTCTAACACTTCGGTGATTTCTTCCTTGCATCGATCTGGAATTTTCCCTGTCCAGTCGATGTTCAACACTCCCGCGTTGTTGCTTGTTGAAACTTCTTCATACTTGTACAGATCTGAGACATTGAACGTAGGATATATGTTCAATTCCTTTGGCAGCTCCAACACATAAGCATTGTCTGAAATCTTCTTCAGAATCTTACATGATCTAATCTTCTTCATCTTAAGCTTGTTATATGTTCCTTTCGCGAACCTCTCTTTCCTCAAGTGCGCATAGACTAAGTCTCCTTCACTGAACGACTGTAGCCTCTTCTTCTTGTCAACTCTCAACTTGTATGTCACGTTGCTCTTTTTAATGCGCTTGCGTACATCTTCATGCACTTCCTTCATATGTTCTGTGAATGATTCTGCATCCGCACTTTTTCCGATTTATGTCATTACCTCAACCAAATCCACCACTCCATGTGGGCTTCGACCTTGAACAATCTGGAATGGAATCATACCTATAGACTGATTCACAAAGTTGTTATATGTGAATTTTGCTTATGCCAACATGTTCTCCCACTGCTTGGGTCTATCGGTCGTCAAACATCTCAAAAGGTTTCCCAAAATTTTGTTTACCACCTCAGTCTATCCATCAGTCTGCGGATGGTATGCCGAGCTAAACTACAACTTCGTGTCTAGTTTCTTCCATGAGGTTCTCCATAAATGACCCATAAACTTGGTATCCCTATCCAACGTTATACTCTTCGGCAACCCATGCAATCTTACTATCTCCTTGAAGAATAGTACAACAATGATTATGGTGTCACTCATCTTCCGACATGGAATAAAGTGTGTCATCTTCAAAAATCTATCGACTACAACAAAGATTGAGTTTCTTCGATGCTACGTCTTCAGAAATCCTAGCACAAATTCCATGGTTAGGTGTTCCCATGGGGTATTTGGCACTGATAATGGTGCATACAGCCCTGTATTCTGACTTTTTCCTTTTTCCAACTGGAAAATTTGACACTGTCATACCCACTTACCGACATCTGTCATCATTCCTGGCCAATAATACTTTTCTTCGACCAACGCCTTGCTCTTGTCGATACCAAAATGACCTGCTAATCCACCACTATGCAACTCTCGTATTAGGTTCTCTCTTACAGATCCTCTGGGAATACACAATTGTTGTCCCTTGAATAGGTATCTCTCTTGGATAAAATAATCCAAGTATGGATTTCTATCGACACTCCATGGTTCGCTACTAGCCTTCCATGCTTTCACAAAATCCTCGTCGGTCTCATACTCAGTCTTCACTGACTCTATTCCTGTCGCCTGAATTGTCCTCGTGTTAAACAATCCAACTCTTCGACTCAGCGCATCGGAAACCTTGTTCGAATTTCCTGACTTATGTTGCAACATGAAGGTATATCCCTGCAAGAATTTGACCCACTTCATGTGCCACTGATTCAACTTCAACTGGTATTCAAATACCTCAGTGCTTGGTGATCTGTGTACAACACAAATTCCTTGGTCAGCAAATAATTCCTCCACTTCTTTAATGCTTGGACAATAGCATAGAAATCCTGGTCGTAGACCGAATATTTCCGCTTCGCTTCATCCAACTTCTCGTTGAAGAATGCAATTGGTCGACCCTCTTGGCTCAACATTGCGCCAATTTTCATTCCACTCACATCGCAATCGACTTGGAAAACTTTGTCGAAATATGGTAGCGCTAACAACGGGCTCTCCATCACCTTCTGCTTCAACTTGTTGAAATATTTCTGGGCAACTTCTATCCACTTAAACTCCCCTTTCTTCATGCACTCTTTCAAAGGTGCACATATCCGACTGAATGCTCTAATGAAATTCTTGTAGAAACTAGCAAGTCCATGGAAACTTTGCACTCCTATCGTGCTTGACGGTTTTGACCACTCCAATATAGCCTTTACCTTCTCTGGTTCCATCACTAACCCTTTACTCGAGATTACAAATCTCAAGTACACTAGTTCCTCCTTCATGAAGAAACATTTATGAAGGTTCACCATCAGCTTCTCCTCCTACATCTTCTTCAACACTTATCGAATATGCTCCAAATGTTTAACTTTGGGTCAACTGAATATCAATATGTCGTCGAGGTATACTACAATGAACTTTCCCAATAATGCTTCAGTACCTCGTTCATCAACCGCATGAACGTACTGAGTGCATTAGTCAATCCGAATCGAATGACTAACCACTCATACAATCCTTCCTTCATCTTGAACATTGTTTTCGATTCATCTCCTTCTCTGACCCTAATCTGGTGATAACCACTCCTTAGGTCGATTTTGGTGAAGTATCTCACTCCACTCAAGCAATCCATCAAGTCTTTCATCCAGGGCAATGGAAATATGTACTTGATCGTGATCATGTTGATAGCTCTGGATTATGTACATAGGCTCCATTCTCCACCCTTCTCCGGCGCTAATACTAAGATGGTACCGCGCACGAGATCAGACTCTCTCTTATCAATCCTCTGTCCAACAAATCCAGGACCTGTCGATTGAGTTCTTGGCCCTCTATCGGATTCATTCTATGCAGTGACTTATTTGGAAAACTTGATCCTCGAATCAAGTCGATCTGATGGGATATGCTTCTCGTCGGTGGTAATCCCGTTGGTGGTTCATCGACTACTATGCTCCTGAACTCATCGAGCATCTCTTTGAATTCAAACGAAATCTTCTCCATTGTTAACCTCTCGACACATGGTCCTTTAGGAATGATGGCGAAACATCCCAACTATTTCTCCTCCTCTGCAAGGAATTCCTTGGTTGATCACATCAACACTCACTTCTCCCAATAGCTGCTTTCGCCCTGCTTGCAGTCGGCTTGATCCTCCTGCTTTGGTTTCAACTTCCTCTTCGTGCCATTTTTCCACATTGTTACTATGTTGGCTTGACCATCATAGATCATCTTCCAATCATATTTCCATGGCCTCCCTAACAACATATGACATGCATCCATTGGGATTACGTCGCACGGTACACTGTCTTCAAGTTTCCCAACCTTAAATTTTATCAGGCACTGTCTGGTTAACTTGACATGATGTCCTTTCTGCAACTAGGATATCTTGTACAGGTGTGGGTGTTCTTGACACCTCAACCCCAACTTGTCAATGACCTCCGTCGACACTAAATTCTCTATACTTCCACCATCGATTATGGTCTTGCAATACCTGTCGCCGATCAGCACTTTGGTCCAAAAGTTAGCCTTTCATTGTGCCGGCTCTTTCTCGTCGCGCTAGTCATCCTGAACTAACATTCTCCTAGCCATCATGTTTCTACCTTTTCCTCTACCATGATCTTCACCACTGTCAGATGTCGATTCCGTCCTCTCGTCGACTTGCTCATCTCTTCAACGTCTGGGCTTCGACTCATCCACAACGTGTAGGTTTTCTTGGCATTCATATGCCTTGTGTCCTACTCCACGACACTTATAACATACAATAGTTGGTATGTCAACTCCTTTTCTGTTGGTTGGACCACTTCTACCATATACACGTCGACCACGGGTCTCTCGACCATCCCGTAGGTTCTCTTTCATTGTCTCCCTGGTCGCTATCCCTTCCATACATTGGTTATCTTCGACGGCTTCTCTCTTGGTTCCACCACTTTGGCCCTTTGCAGAAATAGTCTTCGCACTCGACTAGTCATTCTCCCTCTGGTCGATGCAGTTCTTCTTGATAGTTTCTCTTCTGCCTTCAGAGATAACTGGTAGGATTCAACGACCGCTCTGAACCTAGATAGGATTAACTCATCCTGTATGGCATACTTCAATTCGTTCACATATCTCGCGACAGCTTCTTTGCCTTCGTCGGTTTGTCCTGACTGAATCGACAGTCTATAGAACTCTTCTGTGTACTCCTTCACGGTCATCTCTTTCTGTCAAAAGTTTTGCAACTTCCTGAACAAGGAAATTACATAGTCATTCGGCAAGAACTTTCCCTTTAGCTTGGAAACCATCCTGTCCCAAGACTTGATATTTTCCTTGCCTTTCTTGACTTTGTCATCCTATACATTGTCCCAACACAATGAGGCATGACCCTTCAACCTCAAACATGCAATTTTAACCCATTTAGGATCCTCTATCTGCTCTATGTAGAAGTATTTCTCCTTATCTCTGAACCAGTCTATCAAGTCTTCTAGATCTAGAATTCCTGAGTAGGTACGTACATCCATCTTTGTTCAACCTCTCATCTTTGTCAGAATCTTGATGAGTTTATCCTCTGGTTCTTCCTCCACCGATTCCCGAGCTTCCACTTCTTCAACTTCCTCGTCGTTGTGGTCTAGTGTGTCAGGAATGCATCCACACCTTTGGATTTATTTGATCGTTACGACCTCATTGGTCAAACTTCTCATTGTTCGCATGCACTCGTCGAACATTTCATGATCAACGGTGATTGTTTCACCACACACTCTTCGTCCTCATACATTAATGCCTCTTTGTGCCATTTTCAACCGTAGCTGAAATATTCACTTCGTTCAATAGCAACCAGAATTCCACAACTCGTGCACAACTCTACCCAACCGCAGTTGGAGCCGTCTATGCACACGCAGGCTCTTCTGGCTCTCTGGATTCAACTTCTCAACCGGATTCTACTACGTGCTCTGATACCAACTGGCGCAAGGGAGGTCCCAACAAGGGGCCTCTTGCTTAACAATAACACAAAACAACACACAGGTGCTCACACAGGTTGGATGTGAACTGAATGCCAGATGTTGGCTTCTATTACTTGAAATGAATTACATAATTACATGAAATCTATAAAACAAGTCGGCCTCAGCCTGTTACAATATACAACCATGGGACTCTATCTCTCGGTGTGTTTCTCGACTGTGTGTGATCCACCTCCCTCTCATGGTCTCTGCTAATTGAAAGAACTCGATGAGAAATGGATGAACGATTCCTTCCTCGGTGCCTTTGCATTGCTCTTCTACTCTGCTCTGCTGCTGCTCTTCCCGAGGTCACTCTGTTCCCTGAGACGTCCTTCCCTGTCCACCGCTATGCCTCTGACCCGACGGATCCTACAATTGTCATCTCCCATCTAACCGTGCTATAAAACCTCCTCCTATAGTGATTCCAACCACCTTCATAATTGATCATGACTTCCTCAACAACCTCCAATGGCTATTAAGTGTGTCGCCTTGACTTCTGCACTTCGAGGCCAGGAAGTCGAGCAAGAAGCTATCGAATTATGGTCGACAGGAGCGAGAGACGACGGATTCAAAATTAGATGAAAGGTTGAATAGAGACATCGACAAAAAGCGACAAAATCCAAGTGAGCGGGATGGGGAGGACAACAGTCTTGGAGACTCAGTGAAGTCAACAAGTAAGTTGACGACCGACGAAGTAAATAATGGTCGATGTGTCGAAGTGCGGACCAATCGAAAGTGGATAGTGATAAGAACGACAACTGTAATAAAGTCAAGAGGCACGGAGGTCCAGAAGTGCAGAAGTCGAGGAAACGTACCTACAGCCGTTGTGGGTAGTTGAGGAGGTTAATGAAAGTTAAGAAGGTGGTTGGGATCAGGACAGATGTCACCAAAGGAGAAGGTTGTGTAGGAACAAACATAGGGCTCTAACAACTGCAAGATCAGTGATGGATTGGAGGACAGATTAAGGATGCCTCAGGGAATCCCGACAGGGTGGACCTAGAAAACAACATAGTGGAGTAGAAAAATCGGTGCGAAAGCTCAGAAGAGGGGGGATCGCACAGATGGAAAGAAGAGAGAGATCGCATAGATGGAGAGAAGAGAGAGATCGCACAGGGATCGCACGGATAGAGTGCAGAGGAAAGTAGAACAACAGAGTAGAGAAGTGACATAGAGCTGATTCACACGACTACTTCTTTGTATTGATGTAACAGGTTGAGGCCAACTTGATTATTAGTTTGCATGTAATTTTGTAAATGATACAAGTAATAGAATCCAACTTCTTGGAATTTCCAGTTCACATCTTGTGTTTTGTGAACATGTGTGTGTAAGTTGTGTGATTATGTTAAGTAAGAAAGGTCTGACCGATTTGGCCCTTGTAAGTGTCCATTAAACTGGATTTTTATTTATTAGGCTTCCTTTTCATTGTTTAACTAGATACATAGATTGTTGGAACTCCCTAAGGTATTTATGATGTTCACTATCACTTGATTAGTCATTTCTTCATTTAAAGGTGTGATTGTTTGCATGAAACATCTTATTTTATAGTTCTAAATCAATCCTTGGAGGTTTCCACTCAATAGAGCAATTTAGGAATTTAGTTTTCCTAGTTTAGAGTTAGTTTCCTACTCCCAAATATATTTTTTCAACATCTCACAAGCTTATGAGCTCCCTAGTTGATAAATTAATGGACAACAATTTAATCAATTAAATTACCCTAACACAATAAATCAAATTAAACCCATAGGCCCAAAGCTAGTTACATTTTTCGCATAACCCTCTTTTAGTTTCCTAAAATGATTGGTCATTTTCCTGCAATGAATCTGCCAAGATGGCATTTTTTCTAACAAATAATGCCCAAATTCAAGCTATGAATTGCTTGGTAAAATTAATTCGACACTTTGTACATTGGTCAACAATTGAAATTAAAACCACAATCCTGAATCTAGTTACACTATTCACAAAAACTTCTTTCAATTTCCTAAAATGATGGGTCATTTTCTTGCAATGAATCTACCAAGATGGAATTTTTTCAAACAACTTACGCTCATAGTCAATATATGAACTGCTTAGTAAAATGCATGCCACAATCTAAACTCATAGGCCATTGAATTGCAGCTATAAAACTGAATCTCTTGGCTCATTACTTAAATTATCAACCTTGGAGTTCGTACAAACTTAAAAGGTACCGTGCACTGTTTATGCAACCGCAAAAGGAATAATTTGTTTATAAGCGTGAATGAAATCTATTTTAACAATAGAAATGAAACCTAATTTAACAACTATAAAATTTAAAGTATGTCTAACTATACATTTCAAGAGTGTAAGATCCAAATATTCCACTTGGCACTTAATTCCTCATTAGTTCCTAGAGGGGGAAAGCATAGGGTGATCTTTTGCATTCAACTGTAATGGCCTTCAGTGAAATTCCCCCCTACTCTTCTTTAGGGATAGAATGTGTAAAATTTGAGAAGCTACGAATACCATACAAGTATTCTCTACAAGTAGAGGGCTAACATTAACCAAGTTGAGATAATGAATTCGTACATAAAATAAATGGCATATGGAAAAGTAAATGTTGAAATAAATTTTAACTAAGGGTTGCAAGGGACATGAATCTCATCATTAAACCAAGCACCTATTCCTTTATCAGTAGTCTTAGAGACAATTTTTAAGGATCCCTTCACCTAGCTTTAGACAAACCTTTTGAAGGACTCCCTAAGATACCCTACCATCAACATACAAAATACAAGCATTCAGTCACCAAATGTTGTAATTGAGATCATAAGTATGAAATAAATGGCCTTAACAACATTAATGTAATTTAATATAATAAACATGAAATAAATATATTCTGAAATATAAAGGAAATATAATTTACTCATAAAATTATAAAGAAAGCAAAATTGTGCGAAAGCAAATGCTGAAATAAAATGTCCTATAGGAAATTGCCTACCAAATGTAGAACCTCTAGAGTTTGTTGTAGAAATTGCAGAATTTCTACAGTCACTGTAATCTAAGTTTAAAAATTATGAAATGAAATGCACAACTGAAAGGAAAGGTATGCAAGGGTCGACAACACTTTCCTTAAGTGGGCCTAACCAAGGGAGCTCCTGGAACCCTTTCTAAACTAACTAATTCAAAGATAAACCAAAACTAGTTTTTTCATTAACAATCTGCCATTAAAAACAGGGCAGCAAGGCCCCTCTTACAAATTTTCCTTGACCATAAATGGATGAATGGAAAAATGTTTAAGAGAAGAATAATAGTTGAGGATTCCCCCACTATCAAATTTATATACAAAAATAACTCAAAACTTCCCATGCAATCAACTCCTTGATTTGTGGAAGTTATCTTAGTTAACTAGCACTATGCATGCAAGTTGGTGGGATTGATTTCCTCTTTAGAAATTCCACTTGGCCTCCATGATTTTGAATTGGAATGATGTTAATTTATTCTTCTATGCGATGGAAGATCATGAGAATAATCAGCACTTGAGAAAACTGGCCATTCAATCAACTCCTTGATTTAAGGAAAGTCTGCGAGTTAACTAAAACTGTGCATGCTGATTTTGTGGGATTGATTCACCCTCTTAGGAATTCGACTTGGAATTAATGGTTTCCTCTTTGGATGATAATGATTCCTTCTTTATGCACTGGAATTTGATTAGAATCAAGAGGGGACATAATCTCATAACTTACTCCACCAATCTCTAGTTTTAACGAGTGAACTGATTCAAGGAGATTGAGCTGATTTTGGTGAATTTATCTCTTTCACTTAACTTTTAGATAAAATCCACTTACATATCCATCACAAATTAATAATACTTGGACAAATATTAGCTCATTATCTCAATAAATAAATCAAAGGAATAAGCAAATTAAGCAATCATTACTAATCAAACGTTAAGATATTCATTAAACAAGCATGCATAGGCTTTTAGGAAGAATATCATAAAGTTAAATTTATCTTTGTGCATTCTAATTCCTTATTCTTCCTCATAAGCCTTTCATGTTCTATTAGATGTGCCAAATAATGTGCCTTTTTAATGTGCCCATCATAAACATTGGTCAATAATTGAAAGTAAAACCAAAGTCCCGAAGCTAGTAACATTGTTATAAAAAAACTCTTTTAGTTTCCTCAAATGACGGGTCAAATTCTCACAATGAATCTACCAAGATGGAAGTTTTTAAAACAACTAATGCTCAGATTCAAGCTATGAACTACATAGTAAAATTCATTCCATAGTCTATACAATAGGAAATAAGTAAAAGTAAAACCAGAACCCAAAGTTGGTTACATTGTTCACAAAAACCTCTTTCAGTTTCCTAAAATGATGGGTCATTTTCCCGCAATGAATTTTCCAAGATGGCATTTTTTCATACAACTTACCCTAAAATTCAAGCTATGAACTACTTAGTAAAATGCACACCATAGTCTGTACATTGGTCAATAATTGAAAGTAATATCATAGGCCCAAATCTAGTCACATTGTTCACACAAACCTCTTTTAGTTTCCTAAAATGATGGGTAATTTTCCCACAATGAATCTACCAAGATCACAGTTTTTCAAACAACTAATGCTCAGAGTCAAGCTATGAATTTCTTAGTAAACTACATGCCACATTCTATACATTGGTCAATAATTTAGAGTATAACCATAGGCCCGAATCTAGTTACATTGTTCACAAAAACCTCTTTCACTTTACTAAAATGATGGTTCATTTTCTCTAAATGAATCTGCCAAGATAGCATCTTTTCAAACAATTGATGTTCATATTCAAGCTATGAACTACTTAGTAAAATGCACACATTCTATACATTGGTCAAAAACTAAAATTAAAACCACTGACCTAAATTTAGCTACATTGTTCACAATAATCTCTTTCTATGTCCTAAAATGATGGGTCATTTGCCCGCAATGAATCTGCCAAGATGGCAATTTTTCAAACAACTTTTGCTTAGAGTCAAGATATGAACTACTTAGTAAAATGCATGCCATATTCTCTACATTGGTCAATAATTGAAAGTGAAAGCATATGCCTGAATCTAGTTACATTTTTCACCAATAACCTCTTCCATTTCCTAAAATGATGGGTCATTTGCCTGAAATGAATATGCCAATATGGCAGTTTATCAAACAACTTATGCTCAAAGTCAATCTATGAATTTCCTAGTAAAATGCATGCCACAGTATATACATTGGACACAAATTTAAAGTAAGAAGACATGCCTGAATCTAGTTACATTATTCACAAAAACCTCTTTCAGTTTCCTATAATGATGGGTCATTTGTCCGCAGTGAATCTCCCAAGATGGATTTTTTTCAAACAACTTATGTTAAAACTCAATCTATGAACTACTTAGTAAAATGAACTCCACAATATGTACAATGGTAACAAATTGAAATTAAAACCATAGTTTTGAAGCTAGTTACATTGTTCACAAAAAACACTTTCAATTTCCTAAAATTATGGGTCATTTTCCCGCAATGAATCTACCAACATGGCATCTTTACAAACAACTTATGCTCGGAGTCAAGCTATGAACTACTTAGTAAAATGCACACCATAATATGTACATTGTTCTATAATGGAAAGTAAAACTACAATCTGAAGCTAGTTACATTGTTCATAAAAACCTCTTTTAGTTTCCTAAAATGATAGGTCATTTGCCTGCAATGAATCTACCAAGATGGTAGTTTTTCAAATAACTTATGCTAAGATTCAATCTATGAATTTATTAGTTAACTACATGCCATAGTCTATAAATTGTTCAATAATTGAATGTAAAACCACAAGATTAAAGCTAGTTACATTGTTCACAAAAACCTCTTTCAATTTCCTAAAATGATGGGCCATTTGCCCGCAATGAAACTACCAATATGGAAATTTTTCAAACAAATTATTCTCAGAGTCAATATATGAACTACTTAGTAAAATGCATGCCACGGGATATACATTAGCCAATAATTAAGAGTAAATCTATAGTCCCGAAGTTAGTTACATTGTTCACAAAAACCTCTTTAAGTTTCCTAAAATGATGGGTTATTTGCCCGCAATGATTCTTCTAAGATGGTAAATTTTCTAACAGCTAATGCTAACAGTCAAGCTATGAATTTCTTAGTAAAATGCACACCACATTTTATACATTAGTCAATAATTAGAAGTAAAACCACAAGCCCGGAACTAGTTACATTGTTCAAAAAAACCTCTTTTATTTTCCTAAAATGATGGGTCATTTTCTCACAATGAATATGCCAAGATGACAATTTTCCAAACAACTAATGCTCAGAGTCAAGCTATGAATTGCATAGTAAAATACATGCCACGGTCTATACATTGGTAAATAATTAAAAATATAACCACAATCCCAAAGCTGGTTACATTGTTTACAAAAACATGGGTCAATTTCCCACAATGAATCTATCAATATGGCACGTTTTCAAACAATTTATGCTCAAATTCAATCTATGAACTACTTAGTAAAATACACCACATTCTATACATTGGTCAAAAATTGAAAGTGAAACCACAGACCTGAAGCTTGTTACATTGTTCACAAAAGCCTCTTTCCGTGTCCTAAAATGATGGATCAATTGCTTGCAATGAACCTGCCATGATGGTAGTTTTTCAAACAACTTATGCTTAGAGTCATGATATGAACTACTTATTAAAATGCATGCCACAATTTGTACAGTGGTCAATAATTGAAATTAAAAGAACAGGCCTGAATCTAGTTACATTGTTCACAAAATACTCTTTCATTTTCCTAAAATGATGGGTCGTAGTGAATCTGCCAAGATGGCAGTTTTTCAAACAACTTATACTCAGAGTCGAGATATGAACTACTTGGTAAAATGCATTCCACAATCTTTGCATTGGTCAATAATTGAAAGTAAAACCAAAGGCCCAAATCTAGTTATGTTGTTCTAAAAAGCCTCTTTTAGTTTCCTAAAATGATGGGTCATTTCCCTGCAACGAATCTACCAAGATGGAAGTTCTTCAAAATACTTATGCTCACAATCAACTATTAATTGCTTAGTAAAATTCACTCCACTATCTATACATTGGTAAAAAATTAAAAGTAAAAACAGAGGCCAAGATGGAATTTTTTACAAGAACTAATGTTGAGAGTCAATCTATGAACTACTTAATAAAATGTACTCTATAGTATCTACATTAGTAAATAATTGAAAGTAAAACTACAGGTACGAAGCTAGTTACATTGTTCACAAAAACCTCTTTTTGTTTCCCAAAACGATGGGCCATTTTCCCATAATGAATCTACTAAGATAGTATTTTTTCAAACAACTTATTCTCATAGTCAAGCTATCAACTGCTTAGTAAAATGCACTCCAAATTCTATACATTGGTTAATTGAATGTAAAACCACAGGTCTGAAGCTAGTTACATTGTTCACAAAAAACTCTCAGCAGTTTCTTAAAATGATGGGTCATTTGCCCGCAATGAATCTACCAAGATGACAGTTTTTCAAACACTTATACTCATAGTCAAGCTATGAACTTCTTAGTAAAATGCACACCACGGTCTATAAATTAGTTAACAATTAAAATTAAAACAACATGCCTAAAGCTAGTTATATTATTCACAAAAACCTCTTTCATCTTGCTAAAATGAAGGGTAATTTTCCCATAATGAATCTGCCAAGATTGTAGTTTTTCAAACAACTTATGCTTAGATTCAAGTTATGTATTCCTTATTAAAACACATGCCATAGTTTGTACATTTGTCAATAATTGAAAGGAAAACAACAGGCCTGAAGCTAGTTACATTGTTCACAAAAACCACTTTCAGTTTCTTAAAATGATGGGTCCATTTTCCGAAAATAATGGGTCATTTTCCCACAATGAATCTGCCAAGATGGTAGTTTTTCAAACAAATTATGCTCATAGTCGAGATATGAACTGCTTAGTAAAATGCATGCCACATGTTGTACATTGGTCAATAATTGAAAGCAAAACCACAAACCCTAAGCTAGTTACATTGTTCAATAAAATCTCTTTTAGTTTCCTAAAATGATGGGTCATTTTCCTGCAATGAATATGCCAAAATAACAGTTTTTCAAACAACTAATTATCATAGCCAATCTATGAATGGCTTAGAAAAATGCATGCCACAATTTGTAAATTGTACAATGAGTGAAAGTAGAACCACATACCCAAAGCTAGTTACATTATTCACAATAACCACTTTCATTTCCTAAAATGATGGGTCATTTGCTTTCCATGAATCTCCCAAGATGGCGTCTTTTCAAACAACTTATATTCATTGTTAAGATATGAACTACTTAGTAAAATTCCCAACACAATCTGTACATTGGTCAATATATGAAAGTAAACCCACAAGCTCGAAGCTAGTAACATTGTTCAGAAAAAACTTCTTTTGGTTTCCTAAAATGATGGTTCATTTTCCTATAATGAATCTACCAAGAAGGAATATTTTCAAACAACTGATGCTCAAATTCAAGTTATGAACTGCTTATTAAAATGCATGCCATGGTTTATACACTGGTCAATAATTGAAAGTAAAATGGCAGGCCCAAAGCTAGTTACATTGTTCATAAAAACCCCTTTCACTTTCCTAAAATGGTAGGTCACTTGCTCACAATTAATATGCGAAGATGGTATTTTTTCAGAACAATCGATGCTCAAAGTCGAGCTATGAACTTCTTAATGAAACCCATGGAACAGTCTATACATTGGTCAATAACTGAAATTAAAGACATAGATCTCAAGCTAGACTTTATGTTGTTCACAAATACCTCTTTCAGTTTCATAAATTGATGGGTCATTTGCCCGCAATGAACCTACCAAGATGGCAGTTTTTCAAACAACTTATGCTCTTAGTCAAGATATGAAATGCTTAGTAAAATGCACACCACAGTCTATACATTGGTCAATATTTGAAAGTAAAACCGCAAGCCCAAATCTAGTTACATTGTTCTCATAAACCTCTTTCAATTTCCTAAAATGATGGGTCATTTACTCGCAATGAATATGCCAAGATGGAATTTTACTTGAACATTGGTGTGGAACAGAAAAGGAGATTGCAGATAAACATTCATTAATCTTGATGAACACGAAGTGTAAATGAATGCTAGAGTATGATGATTTCCACAAAGAACAGACACAAAGGATTTATGAAGTTAAAGATAGTAAGAATCTTTTGTGGAAACAAGTTTATCTTGTTGCGATTCAAAGAACTTATGCTAAGATTCAAGCTATGAACTTCTTATTAAAATTCATGGCATACTATGTATATTGGTCAATAATTGAATGTTAAACCAGAGGCTCGAAGCTATTTGCAATGCTCATAAAAGCCTCTTTCAATTTCTTGAAATTATGGGTCATTTGCCCACAATGAATCTGCTAAGATAACAATTTTTCAAACAACTTATGCTCAAATTAAATCTATGAATTGATTAGTAAAATGCACGCCACAACCTATACATTGGTCAATAATTGAAATTAAAACCACAAGCTTGAAGCTAGTTACATTGTTCACAAAAATATCTTTCAGTTTCCTAAAATGATGGGTCATTTTCCAGCAATGAATCTACTAAGATTCAAGTTTTTTCAAACAAATTATGCTCAGATTCAAGATATGAAATGCTTATTAAAACAAATTATTTGTTAAACAATTGGATTTGCGATAAGTGTCATAATTTGTGCACTAAGTGTCGTAATTAACACCTTAATTACTAGTTAATTGTGATTAAGAATAATTAGCCTTTAGAAGTGGTTATCATATCTGATATGGGTTGGATTGATGGTTTGATGATGTTAAGAATCATTCCCAACCCTTAGATCAGATGTTGGATGTCTTAATGAATTTATATTAAATTATTGTTAATTATTGGATTTTGTGTCACAATTAATTTTGGAAAAATATAAATTAAATGTTTATGGTTTATCCGCTGCACTAAAAATCATGTAATTAGCCTCAGAGATCTAATGATATGTCCCTAAGTCCATTTTATATCCCTGGGGGACATTACAATTTGGATTTTATTATAACAAGAAAAATCGTCCATAAACAAGAAAATTTCACTTCTCGCACATTCGTCAAGAATATGATCAATAAACTGTGAAATTCCACAGGTGGTATCACAAAGACAAACAAACCTCACTAATTTCACAAAGCGTTTACAGAAAGAATTTAGAAGAAAAAGATATAAAATTCACCCATGAATTGAAACTCGGATAAGAAACTGTTATTTCTCTATGATACATCAAATAGCTGGTAAACAAAAGATGTTACAAGACTGAGAATTTGAAATCCTTAGAGGTCATTCGAATTCATCTCAAGTGGCGGGATTAGTTTGCATTGGAATCACCACCCGACAAGGTCTAGTGGCCATTAATGATGAATGGCTAGTCAACTCAGGTTGTTTGGCACATAACTGAGTCATGAGGGCTAGAAAATAGGGGAGAAGACTCCAAAGTGGCGCATAACTGACTTGTAGTGGTCAAAAGGGGCGCTCCTACACTCAGTTTCAGTGAAACTAGGTGTAACAGTCAGTCAACAAGGTAATCAAGGGGACAAGGCGCCTTTATTCATGTAACTGAATCCTAAAATCATGCATGAGGGAACATTTACACTTCATTTATGTGGATAAGGAACTCTGAGTGGTTAAGGATGCTCATAATGACCAAAATGAAGCACTAGGGGGGTAAAAACAAGGACTAGGTGCTAGGAGACTCAACTACCAATGCATGGAATGCATGCAAGATGCATGGATTGCATGCATGCATGAAAAACTAAGTTTGTGATGGTTAGAATGTTCTAACACCCCCCCTTAAGCCTGACTATGAGGAAAAAAATAAGTAAATAAATGGGAAAATAGGGACTTGGTTAATGGGACCAATGGTCACCCCATACAACAATCTAAAAAATAACGGAGGAAAGAGGTAAAACTCAGTGGAAACAAACACCCCCCTCAAAATAGACTGTAAAAAATCTAATCAACCAAAGTATTACTCACCCCAAGAAGGGATCAGAGATGAGTGAGCTCTTTCACTAAAAACGTTTTAGTGAAAATATATGCAATCTACTCTTTTTAAGGGAAATAAAGCATTGTGGTGGTACGATCATGCACCAATCCTCGGATATAGTGCATATGTATCTCAATGTGTTTGGTCCTCTGTCTCTGAACCGGATCTGTGGAAATCCTGATAGCACTCTAATTGCCATAGAATATGACTGCTGGAGTACTGTAGCGACTACCAAACTCTGATAAGATTCCCTAGAACCAGATGCACTGGGTGGTTGCATTCACTGCACCTATGTACTCGGCTTCAGTTGATGAAAGAGCAAGAGCTACTTTCTTTTTGCTCGACCAACATATAGGACCGGATCCAAACATGAAAACATATCCTAATGTAAACTTCTAATCTGAGTTGTATCCATCCCAATCTTAATATGTGTGCCAAACAAGATTCAATGGATACCCGGTTACATAGTGAATACCATAAGTCTCTATCCCTTGGACATAGTGCAAGATCATTTTATCTCCCTTCTACTAAAGCTCATGAGGCTCTTGCATTTATCTAGAGATAAAACTCACTGCATAGGATAGATCAGGGTGATTATGTGTAAGAAACAAAAGAATCTCGATCAGTTTCCTATACAAGGTACTATCTACCAATGGTGAAGAAGAACCATCTTCAAAACTAGCACATGAAAGAAAAGGAAATGTTGTCAGTTTTCATTATGTCATGTGAAACCTATCAAGTAGATATGCTTCATACTTGGACTGTGCAATCTTGATGGAGTCCATCTTTGCCACTGGAGCGAAGGTCTCTGTATATTCAATCCCTTGAACCTAGGAGAATCCTTTAGCAACCAAGCGAGCTTTGTACTTTCATGTTGCTCCATCTTAGCTTATGTTTGTTCTGTATACCCACTTACACTAAACAATATTTGTAATGTCCCCCTCCTACCATACAGCATGATAGAGAGGACGTGGTGCTCAATCTGGGCAATTAGCCCCATATCTATTCATTAAACTTATTGATACAAAGACATGTATATGTGCATGCTATAGAAACACAACGAAAATTAAATAAATCATGTTGATATCTAACATACATTCAAGATTTCTGTGACAACCATTAAATAGAGACCCTTGCAGAATTATACAAGATCATATGGAAATGCATAATCATTTGAAAACACAGCGGAAGTAAATTCATTAGCACATCCATAATACATTCAAGTTATTCATCAAAGGAATGATTGCAAAGTTAAAAACACAAGAGAATACTTATCTTGACAAAATAGTCCCAAGCAACTCGCTATGCAACTGCAATGTTCCACCCAACCATAGGCCAGTTGTGCTTATCAACCTCTTGATACAACTGCCACCCCCGAGCTGGGCATGATCTCTACAAGGAACCAGGGAACAACAGACTCACACATAGCCAAGCATACACCAAGATGAACCAAGCCAATCTGCAATTGGGTTTATCAGGCTGCTAGGACATGGAAGGGAAGAATTGCTAAGCTAGTGAGCTCAACCACAGAGCTATGGGTACCTCTCCCAGATCTATTCAGCTTGGCACTCACAATGCCTACACACCCAACACAAGGAAGTATTCTCTTCACTACCACACAGTCCCTCAAGCCATACCTTCCTTTCTAGTGCTCTCAGGGTGTGCATAGAAAAGTAGCCAGCCCTCTTGATCTTCTTGAGAGGTTACTTCCTACACTAGGTTTATCAAGCCAATTCTGTCCACTACCACTCTAGTTTCTTGCTCACAGGTTCACATCAAAACAAGGATGCACATAACAGCAAAACTACACTTGCTGAGCATGAGAAAAACGTTTCAACAGTGGGATGCATGAGATGGGGTTTCCTGAGCTTCAGAAAAATGTGGGTAGACTCAAAACGTATGGGCACTTGGAAAATTCAACTGGGAGAGCAGAACCCATTCCAGAAAAATGCCCCAGGGGCAAAAACGACCTCTCCCTCAGTCCCAATTCGCATCCCTCCTTCCCCAGCTATTGCACAATACCCAAAACGAGTCTTTGGGCATGGAAAAACGCAGGGTTATGGTGAAAAACGTGAGGATAAATTCCAGCGAGCTCAGTCTGCGTGAGAGGAAGAACGTAATGGATGAAGAATTTCCTTAGGCAGCATTTCGTGGGGGTTTTCTTTCCCAGCAAGCCAAAAATACGATTTTCAGGTTGATGGCTTGCCCATGCACGAAATTTGACTGCCATACTTCTCCAATCCAAAGACATTAACTGCCCCAACCAATCTTTGGAAGAATTAAATGATTGGGTGCATGAGACAAAATGGATAGTTAAGAGTTCATGGGTTTTCTTATTGACACATGGGCTGACCCTAGTGGCTCAAGGGTTTGGTTATTTCCCCTCCCTATTCCTTGTAGAATCATGCCCCATCGTTTTGTTGCATTGCATAGCTAGTTGTGGGTTTTTCCATTAAAATTCGTATTTACATGATGTCTTATTTACATTGTGCCCATCTCGCACAAGAACCATAGGCATCTATTTTTAATTGCCGATACAAAATGCTAAGTCAATGGTGGGGCCTTGGCCTTGAGCTCCTCACCATGATCAAATTACAATATTTACATCATTTACGATTTAATACAAAGGGGGTCAAAATGGGGACATTACAATATTCCTTCCAGGAGGGAGAGAAACAAGCTCCCAAGTCTCATTTTTCTAAAGAGATTGGTACTCTTCATCCATAGATGTTATCCATATTGGATCTTGGGAGGCCTCAAAGAAATTTTTTGGATCTGATCCAACCAATATAAAGCATCTATCAAGAAGAAAGGGATATGTATGAGAGAGTGCAAAACTTGCACTTTGATATTGAGATCTGGTTCTTCTTGGATCTTGTGGATTCCCAACAAGCTCACCAGCAGCTTCGATGGTCTTTTCATCCCATTTTGGAAGTGGTGATGGATCATGTGGTGTTGGATATATAGGATCTACTAGATGTTGTGGATATGGATCTAGCATGTGCTCATCTTCACTTTCTGAATCAGATTATAAAATTTCATGGGAAGATGATTCGCTATCATGTTCAACATTTTGTGTTGGAGTAGTTGGTGAGATTTCTACTTCAACATGGTCGGCATCATGCAATGGCCATTATTCAAATTGGACACTTCTTTCAAGGAAGTTCTTCATGGTGGACAAATACAGCAGTTTATAGGCCTTTTCATTTTGTGCATAACCAACCAATATGAACTCTTGACTTTGAGGCTCTAAGGCTCTCCTCTTCTCTGAAGGAATCTTGGCCAATCTTTTGAACCAAATACTCTGAGATGAGACACATCTGGTTTGTATCCCATCCAAGCTTCAAAATTGGATTTTTTCCTTTTAGGCCTTTGCGTGGAACTCTGTTTTGGAGATATGTAGCACAATTGACAGCTTCTGCCCACAGTCTAGGAGACAATGCCTTAGACTAAAGAATGCATCACTACAAGAAAAAAGGCCTATGGTGACAGGCATAAAACGTCACCATAACCTCATTGGTGATGGTCAAAAGGGCCTATGTCACCCAAAACAGAACGTCACCAAAGGTAGTGTAGCCAAAAGTAAAGGAGATATGGATACGTGCTAGGTTCATCACCAATAATCATTATTAGTGATGGTCAGTGACCGTCACCAATTCCAAAAAACAAGAGTGACATATCTTTAATGACCGTTACCATAACCTCATTGGTGAAGGTCAAAATGGTCTTTGTCACCAAAAATTGAACGTCACCAAAGGCATCGTAGCCAAAATTAAAGGAGATATGGAGATACGCTATGTTCATCACCAATAATCATTATTAGTGATGGTCAGTGACTGTCAACAATTCCAAAGAAAAAAATTGACATATCTTTAATGACCATCACCATAACCTCATTGGTGATGGTCAAACTGACCTCTTTCACCAAAAACTGAAGGTCTCCAAAGGAAGCATAGCCAAAAGTAAAGGAGATATGGAGACACGCTAGGTTCATCACAAACAATCATTATTAGTGATGGACAGTGACCGTCACCAATTCCAAAGAATAAAAATCACATATCTTTAATGACCGTCACCATAACCACATCAGTGATGCACGATAAAGGACCATCAAAATTTCTATTCAGACTTTAAAAAAAAAATTTCACAAGCCAATAGTCACTGAAGTTTCATTAATGGTGACTATCACAAAATTAAGCATCACCATTAATCTATGCAATGGTGATGTGCATAGAATTAAATGTCACCATTGATTTTTTCAATAGTGACGGTCACAAAATTAAGCATCACCCTTAATTTCTGCAATGGTGACATGCACAAAATTAAATGTCGCCATTGAATTTTTCAATGGTGACATGCACAAAGATGAATAAACCAATTGTTATCTCTAAAGTTTGCACCTTGAATGCTAAAGGGAAAATCTAGGGCACTTGGAAAATAAATGGTTTAAAGATTGATTTTATGTTGATGGACATATTCTATTTGGCCTAAGGTTGAGTATCAAACAAGGTTTTCAATAGGTTTTTCAATTGGCAGATTGTGACTTCATAAGCATGCTCAAAATGGTTATGTCAAATTATTGGGAGTGGAAAACGATGGGTGAAACAATAGACAAAAACATCATAGAAAGTAATATTTTGTTTACAAGTGAAATATTGAAGATAGTCCAATGGCTATAGGTAATAAACAAGACAACCCTGTCATTTGACCGCAAAACAAGCAATACACAGTTCTACCTTGCTATTTGATCTACAAACAATGAAACATTTTAAATATATGCAAAAGAACAATGCATTCAATATAGATTTGTAATGAAATAAATGAAGATTCAAACCATACCACGAGAGGATTGATCAATGAAGACAATCTAATTTTGATTTCCCCGAGAAAATTATGTAAAATACTAAATTAGTGAAGTAGTACCGGTTTTTTTTTCTTCCAACAACCCCTTTCTTTGCATAAAACATCCCTTTTAAAAGATACATTAGCCAAAAAAATTGGATCTCAGATCCACTTCAAAATGATCAACTTTGTATTAAGTCTTAGGTCAAATATACATGGATATGATATAGGCATGACACATAGACTTGACCTAGATAAATATGTGAAACTTCTAAAACTATTACATTGGAATATGAAACAAAATGTGAGAGTATATACGAACTAAATCACTAATTAAGGTTGACTAACCAAAATTGCAAAAAGAAACTACGTTGGTTGCAAGACTTCTGCAGCGTATATTGATAACTGTTGAAACCAATGTTGTAAAACATAAGCCTTGGCGCTGACTGTAGATCCACATTATGCTCCTCCTTGTACCAAAAACATGCTACATTAGGTAGCTAATCAAGCCTGAGATACTGGAGTATGCAAGATGTCTTGTATGGCCTAAGTTCCAAGCTCTGCCAGAATGCCTAGCCTGTCACAGCTAGATTAATTTTTATTTTTTTTGTAGATACTTAACTCTCCAATACCTCCTCTACCTTTTCAATGCCTTGTTCTTCTTTGATATTATTTGGGAAAAATAACATAACTTATTATGTTTTAAAATCAACCTATTCATATTATTATTCACCCTGGCATTCTTCATTAACGACTCTTTGTTTTCTTGCTCCAAATATTTTATCCTTTCCTTAACAGCATTCACCATGCAAAACTTTACACTTGTCTTCTGCAAATTGCTAATGCACACAGTCACCATTGCAATACCATTTCTATTATTAAAAAATAATAGTTAACAATTCCAAAGGGTGAAAGTTTTGGCTAAAGGGTAATTGGCCAAAACCACCGAGTACCAATTTTCTCACCTTTCCATGCAGAAACACTCAAGGGGGTAATGCACTATTTTTTCTAGGCCACCACCCCAACCCCAGAGTTTTTCTCATTTAAGTTTATGGTTAACAATTCCATTTCTATTATTCAAAAATAATAGTTAACAATTCCAAAGGGTGAAAGTTTTGGCTAAAGGGTAATTGGCCAAAACCACCGAGTATCAATTTTCTCACCTTTCCACGCAGAAACACTCAAGGGGGTAATGCATTGTTTTTTCTAGGCCACCACCCCAACCCCGGAGTTTTTCTCATTTAATTTTATGTTTTTGTCGCAACATTCTTAGGGTATTGTTCTTGTGTGATGCAGGAACATCTGTCGGGAACTAACAAGGTGGCCAAAAAAGGAAAATCCGACAACAGATCACAGCCTTCAGAGGCAAGAGAAACATGGAGATGCACACCATGGGAGAAAGGGCCGTCAATGGCCAAGATTAAATCACCGAATTGACCACCAACATTGGCAGAAAGGGATGGATTTTTGGAAGCACGTGAGGAGGAAACGCACCAACGACCAATATTAACTCAATTATGTTGAATTTGGACTTTTGTCAAATACTTGTATAACAGGATATTTGGGTTTGTTTTCATATTGTACTGGTCTTTGGAAAACACTTGTTTAACCATTGTTTGTTTTAGCATCTAAATGGAGTTTGCTTTGCATATCTCAGACCACAATATGAAACGTTCACCAATATATTTTAACCCCCAGAAACACCATGTATTTTGCATAAACTCAAAGAGAAAATATATTAAATATTTCCTTTTTCACAAACCGAGAATAAGCATATTAAAATAGTCATCTACAAGAACAAATCATATATGATTGTACTGTAAGTCTAAACTGTATATATTACTGAGCTCATAGCATCTCCATTCTAAAGATACACCGTCTTTTGATAGATATGGAAATGAGTATTTGCAATCTTGTTGAGATTAAGTATCAAAGTTTCATTTAGCAGTTTTAACGTTGTCTTTATGGGAAGAGATGGTCAGCCTAACCAATCTACTCTTAATCATCTCAAGGCATCTCTCTCACATATATGTATGAGATGCTCGAGAAATGCTTTCAATCTAATAAGAAACCTGATAGTGGGTCGCAGATAGTATATGGGGAGTCGTATTCAAGGAAGCCATTTATACTCGATATCATGAAGGGACTTTATGTTTTTAGTTCACTTGTGATGATACTTTTATAGTAATCCCAAGTGATCCATCTATATCCTTGTAATCCCATGAACTCATCGGATAACTAAGATGCCACATTAAGCTAAAATGTAATAGAATTTTAACAAGGATAAATAAACTTATAGCACAATGAAATTTAAACACTAGAAGCATGTATTCCTCCATGGTTATGTTAAGATGTTGCATGCATATTGACTTCTTTTTCTATTTTCCATTGTTCATTTATTATAAATGACAATTCTATAATGCTACTTCAACACATTATTAGAATAAAGTCAATGACATGTTCAACAATATTTATTTATAAACTCAATCTATTTTATGCCAATTTTGTCCACCAAGGTTTTAGTAATGGAAATCACCCATAAAAACTTAGTAAATAATTTGGCAATCCCTTGCTAATTTCAATCTCCATGCCTAAGCCACCATGTCTATTTTCTAATGTTCATTTACAAGTTGACAAAAAAATTGTCACACATGAATTTAGTTATCTTCCCAGCTTAGCTTCACTAATAGCTTCTCAATTTTTTTCTTTATTTCCTTACTATCTAATCAAATCTCTTTTTCTCTAAGTGTCAATAAAATAGACCATTTTTGTTAGAGAAACTCATCCAATGACCATGAAATCAATTCTTCAATAGAGAAACTCATCCCATGACCATGAAATCAATTCTTCAATAGAGAAACTCATCCAATGACCATGAAATCAATTCTTCAATAGTACCTTGGACTTTTAGTTTATCTTTTACTATGAAAAGTAGTTAAGAATATCCACCCAATGACATAAGACAACCTTTTTCATTGCTAAATGCTATCCACGTCAACATGAAGAAAATAACATGCAATTATGATACGATTCAAGTGAACTTATAAGTACATGTCATTAACTTATAAGTATATGTCATTAGGAATTCAAACGTATTTTAACAATCATTAAAAACACGTGATTAAAACCTATATTGAATTTTCATTATACCTCAATTTTTTTTAATGGTTAAAAGGTTTCCAACCCTCAAAATGGGTTTTCTTCAACTAATATTTGAGTTACAATGTTAGATAAAAAAAATAGTTTTTATCTTAAAGGCCTTAGGATTGTTGTTAGGAGTCCTAATCTTAGAGGGTCTCAATAAATATTAACGACTTGACATTAAAGATAGGTTATTCGAGGAGTCAATTGAATAATTTAGCACTTGATGTTTAAAATAAACCTTATAATGATGTATATAGTTATTCCTTCATTTATAAATAACACATTCATGATTCTATATTCATCTCTTTTTTTCTTATGTTACGGTCGCATAGGTTTAAAATTTCAACAACGGCATTTTAGAAGAATGGATCATTTGGTCGGTGATGAAAGCTTCGTGTGTGACTAAGTTTTAGTGATTCAGGAAAATGTTGGTAGAAAATGGAAGATGTGATTATTTCTTTGGTAAAGATAAACCCTATCGACTATTCAATTTCATTAAGACAATCCCTAACTTTAATTTCCTTGGTATGAGCCTAACTTTAATTTCTTTGGTATGAGTAAAGGATAAAATTTCATGCTATGAAGTAGTACAGCAATGTCAGGTGACAAAGTTGGATTGAATGGGAAACAACCAACATACACACACATCGAAAAGGCATTAGATTTGAAGCACACATATGAAGGTAGGCATGTATCCACAACTGTGTATAAACCAACATACGTTCATCTTAAAAGAGGATCTACCAAGCCCTGAGAGGGATCAAATCTCTCAAGGCCCAAGCCCATTTTTAGAGTGCAAATGTTGAGAGAGGGTTGTAATTTATCTAATTTGTGTAGTTTTATATATATGTCATTGTAAATGTAAATGTTTTAAATCTAATTTGAGCAGACATGTTATTTTTATAATATTTTATTATTTTTTATAATATTTTATTACTTTCAAAAAAGACATGTGTCAGCTCTAGGATGAGTATAGAAGGAGTTACACATCCCCTACTAGGATGTAGAATGCACCTCTTCGACGCAACTAGTTGAAATTGAAGAAACGACGAGAGATGAGCACAAAAAGGGAAATCGTGTATATGACTTCCATACACAAAGAGAAAATGACAAGTGATGGAAATTATGTGAGAAAAACATCAAATAGGAGTCAATCAATTGATAATACAATAATATTGAGTATCCAGCACAAACACAAAGTAACAAAAGGGAAGCCAATATGATATGCAATTTTAAACAAATCTAGAATAAGACCTTTTTGCAAGCAATGAAATATTATGATGCCGATGTAAACATAAATTTTGACAAGCCAATTGCAAAATCAGACCTTATAGTCATACAAGAAGGAGTGTCGGAGACTCAACTCTCGAAGTCCAAAGATTGTGATTATGAGAAAAATAATGATAACGTTTCCAAGAAGGCCGAATTGGTTTGTTGAGTTCAAATAAGACTAAGATATCCACCATAACATATGCAAGTCTTAAACTTTTGAAATCACCCCAGAAGAGACCAAATTCATTTCAAACTCACATTCACTATCAAGCATTCAAATCACTTCTATCCATTCATTATCATATACTACTGATTTAGGAGGGCCGATTAGGTTCTGTTGCAAGTTTGGGAAAAAAAATGTAAATTAGAATATCTCCAAAATCCCTCAAAATAGAATGATGCCAAACGATTCATGTGTTTTACTATTACAACAGAATCAAATTAAGAAAGACGTTTAGGGCCAGTATGGTAGTAAAAGACATGAAAGTATTCTCACAAGTTTAGAAACCATCAAATGTAGCCCTTATGCTAATTGACCATTAAGAGAATAGATCCACTTAAGCCTCTTAGAAAATGATTTATTGAGAAATAGTTTAAGTGTTAATATGAATTTAGTGTTTAACTAGTTGTATGGTAAGATGTGGCCATAGCTTTCTTTTCCTTGACAAATTTCATGAACCTAATAGATTGTTTGTTTGATATATTTTAATGATGTGAAGATATCAAAAATGCTGACTTGTGCACATATCATTATAATCCCTTTGCTCATGGTGCATTTAAAACATGGCATAATGATGTCATTACAACTTACCACCACGTCCTAGAATTAATGTGAAAGGCCACAATTTAAGGTCACGTTGAGCAGTAACTCTTTTCAATGAATCACTTAGCATCAAGCGGGGTTAGTGGGATTCATTTCTTCAGTTCGTTTGACCACTTGGGTAGTCTTCGTTTGTGTATTATACTTGTAGCTTTCAAGCAAATTTGGTGATTGAATTAATCACATAAATTATGTTGCTATACGTAGCAATCTACAAAGACATTAACATTATTATGATCAACTTGTATGGGATTAGTTAAAAAAAAACAAAGCTTTTTTTTTAATTTAATCTTAATACCCAACTAGCCAGAAGAGATCAGACACCATAAGTGGCTCACTTGCACCAGCAAAACGACCATCAAGAACAAACCATTAACTTTATCTCTCATCCCATTTCTCAGATCAACTTGCCCTCATTCCCTGAGGTTTTAATCCAACTACTTTTGGTAGTGAAATGGGTTGGGAGTTGACACGTTATATAAACCCAAACCATGGTAAAAATTATGCTACCACCTAAAAATATTAACCCTCTAGCTTTTTGAATCACCGAAATAAATAACAGTTGCTCATCTCCCACTTTTGACCTTTCCAAAAATTTAGAGATTTGTGCCCATAGCATATCATAATATGAATTAATTTTGGGTTTTAAATATTTAATATCAATACTTTATATTAAAATATTTGTATTAATAATAATAACCTTTTTCGTTATTTTTAAGGACTTGGGAATATGAGGGTTATAATATGACTCTCTCGATAATATAGAAGTGAAACAATAAACCCTCTTAATTTTAATAAACCCTCTTAATTTTAATAGAGTTTTGAACAATTTTGGAGGTCATGTTATTATTTTGTCCGCTTGGCCAAATTTAGAAGCTCTGCTAGTTTACTTATTTGCTTAGCTAAATATAGAAATTTTCTCTGCTATCTCTTGGTCACAATCTTTGGTCCCATTGTAAACCTTGATCCTTTGATTTAGCCCATTTTCGACCATTTAATAATTTCATAGCAGTTGAAAGCTATTATGAAAATTTATATGTGATAACAGTTTCCATACCTGAACATGTCAAAGCACCAAGATCCATGCCTAATTAATGATGCAAACTTTCTATAACTAACATCCATGAACATGAGAATTATACCTACTATTAAAAACCACGTAATGCCATACATATACCAACAAAGAGGTCATGTGTCCTAGTTTGAGGTGTCATTCTTTGGATTAGATGCCTAGGATATATCTTTATGGATTAAGGCCGTAGAGAGCCATTCCAATTCCCTAAGACACGTACATATTCTTCTCTAGATCCATGGATACATTCTGAAGTCATGTGTGATGCTTTCTGGCATTATTAATGGCTTTGTATGCCTAAATGGTTTCTTTAGGGTCAAAGGCATGGTCCTCTTCTATAGAGTGTCATTCCCAAGGCCCTGAGATATGTGTCTAATGCTTAAAGCCACCTAATGGCATCAACATTCCCAATCATAGACCAATGATACCCTCAAGAGGCCATCTGTGGTTGGTGGAGGCATCTTTCTTAGACATGGATGGCTAGAAGTTTCCTTTAGGGCCCTGTGTTTAGGTCTCTTTCATTAACCATGTCGAATTCCCTTAAGCTAGAAGACCTAGACACATAGTGTCATGGATACCCCTGCAAAGTCATGTGTGGTTCTTTGAGGCATTGTTCATGGATCTGGAATCCTAAATTATTTATTTAGGGAAAAAGCATGGTATTCCTCCCTAGAACTTCATTCCCAACACCCCAAGACATGTACATACTCCTCAAAACACCCTAATGTCACTGGCATCCTCAATCATAGGCTAATGACCCTCAAAAATCCATGTGTTGTTGGTGGATACAACCTTCTTATCCATGGATGTCTAGAATATTCCTTTAGGGACTGAGCTTCATGCCTCCTCCCATGACCATGTCCAATCCCCCAAGTCCCTAAGAATTGGATACATAGTTCCATGGATACCCTTGCAAAGTCACACATTGTGCTTTAAGCCATTTTTCATGGTTTTGGATGCCACAATGGTTTCTTTAGGGCCAAAACTACATACTTCCACCCATATCTCACTTCGAGAATAATGATATCCTATACATTGCATGATCTACTAAATGATAGTTTGAGTCATTGCTATTATCCTGCTATGCCTAAAACCGTCCTTTAGGGCCTAGTTCTTGTAACTCCTCCCATGATTATGGATAAGTTTCGCATACCTAGTGTCGCTTATATGAATGCTCAAATTCCAAGGAGAGTGTTTGGAGTTCATGGGTTTGTTTTAAGGCTTCCCTTAGGGTTTAAGGCACAAGTTTCCTCCTATGACATTATACAAAAACCTAAGACCTATGTATACTAGAAAAAGAATCATAATGGTGTTGCTTTCCTTACTCAGAGGTAAATAATAACCCCAATATGTCATGTGTAGTGGTTGAAGCTATTGTATTTTTCCTTGGATGCACAAAATATTTTACTAGGGAGTAATACCTAGGTTTCCTCCCTCAATCATGTTAAGGATCTAAACACCCATATATGGTGCTTAAAAACAACCTCTTATTTGCATTAATACCCTCAATATTAGGCTAAGGATACCCTTAGGATGCCTTATATGGTGCTTCAAGGTATACTTGTTAATCTTATATGCGTAGAGGTTTCCTCTGAGGTCCATGGCCTAGGTTTTATTACTTTTCATGTTTATGCCCTAAGGGTTTATACCTAGTTATATTTTTTCCAATTCCCCCCATTATCCCTATTATAAGGCCATAAATCTTCTCAAAAAGTCATTTTTGTTGGCTCAAAAAAACATTATTATCCCTACATTCCTAAAAGCTTCATTTAAGCTAAGGCCTATGTTTCTTCTCTTAACTATGTCGAGTGCCAATAGACCTATTGTTAATTTTTCAAAATTTACTTCAATCTGATCTAGGATCTTAACTGAGAGAACAATATGTACAACATATCTACAGCATATCAATCATGGACACAATAATGCAAGCACACAAGAAACACAGAGTTTACTTGGGGAAAACCATAAAGATGAAAAACCCCAATAAATTCCTCAGAGATAAATAGAGCAATGATACAACCCAAGCATAAGAGATAGACATCTCCTAGCAGCAGCTTCACCTCCTCCACAAGTGCGCCACTCTCCCGAGAGTGTGAGAGAGAATAGAATGATGAAATAGAGTGCCTCCCACACTCTATTTATATTTGACTTGACTTGCCTAATAACCTTTACTAGGTCGGCCTTAACTTAACCACATAACATAATGCTGACTGGGCCGACACCCAATAGGGTGGTCTAATAACCCTTTGACCCACATAGCCGACCCCTAATAGGGTGGTCTAATAACCCTTCGACCCGCATGATTTATACAGGGCCGACCCCAACAAGGTGGTCTAATAACCCATCAAGCATAAGTTACGACACTTACAATATAAATGACAACACTTCCGTATAGAGGAATAATAACATCTCTATAGGAATACAAACACTTCCATATAGAGGAATAATACCATCTCTATAGGAGTACGATATACATATATGAAATACATTCCGAAGTTACATATACATCAACACTCCCTCTTTACTAGGAAGGTATTTCTCGACACAGGTATTCTAGCACAAGTCTTCTTCTATGGATCATCATCACTGGATAATCGTCATCGAGTCATCATCATCGTCACTGCTGCTGCTATCTCAATCAATCTCTAAATCTACTCGTCATAGGAAGTTCTACAGAGCCAGTCATTTTTCATACTGGATGTAGGCCCACCACCTGCAAGTCTTCATCATCACTGGCCATACTATGGAATCCTCAGGACTTATTACGTATGTCACAAAACCTTAAAAGAGTCTCTTGACTAGTAAGAACCCTAAAGAGCATCTGAGGCCTTTTTCATCCTGTCCAGATCTCTGGGACTTATTACATGTGACTATCACAAAACCTTAAAAGAGTGTCCTAGGAATGTTTATGTGCATAGCACGACCAGCAAGAACTCTAAAGAGCATCCCAGGAACATTTATGTGCCTAAGCACGACCGGAAAGATCTCTAGGACTGATTACATGTGACCTCTGCTACAAACCCTCGAAAGAGCATCCCAGGACTTATTATGGGCACACATCCCAACCTATCATATCTCCCAGGTCTTACATGTAGCATCCCACCACAAACCCTCGAAAGAGCATATCGGGACTTATTACGAGCACACAACCCAACCTATCGGATCTCCTAGGTCTTACATGTGGCCCACTATCACAAACCCTCAAAAGATCATCCTAGGACTTATTATGGGCACACAGCCCAACCTATCGGATCTCCCAGGTCTTACATGTGATACACAGTGCCAGTCTTTTTTCATACTAGATGTGACCTAGAACAAATCTAGGATTTCCTTTGCACAACCTGTCCACGGCCATAGAGTATCAACCTGATACTCACCATACATCATCCTGATGTACACATGATCATCCTGATCATCATCATTACATCGTCCTAATGCAAGTTATCTGGAGCAACATCCTGAAGCTCGTCATCCATGATCATCCTGATCATACAATGCATCTACCTGATGCATACCAAGTATCTACCTGATACATATCACCATACATGATCCACCTGATCATACAATGTATCCACCTGATACATACATAAATACATGATCCACACCGTATGTATCCACCTGATATATATCAACATACATGATCTACCTGATCATACACAGTATTCACCTGATACATATATAGATACATATAAATGATCCAACTGATCATATCCAGCATCCAACATGATGCGTACATACATATACATATAAGTGATCCAACTGATCATATCCAGCATCATCCTGATGCATATACAGAGCAGTAACTGGAGCATCGTCCTGATGCTCATCATCCAGAGCTTACATCCACAACCATGTGAAGGATCACCCTTCCACCATGCTAGGAATGGCTACAGCAAATGTCTCCATCACTTCTTCCTCGAAGTGTCGTCGATCTGAAGAACACCAAGCCTCTCTCTGAAGTACTCGAACTTCACTCTAGCTAGTGGCTTCGTCAATATATCAGCAATCTGCTCATCCGTCGCAACATACAGGAGCTTCACTACTCCTCTCTGCACTATATCCCTGATATATTGATATTTGATCTCTATGTGTTTCGACCTATCATGAAACACTAGGTTCTCAGATAGCTTCACACAACTCTGGTTGTCACAAAAGATACCAGTAGCCTCCAGCGGGAGATCAAATAACTCAGACAGTAGCTTCCAAAGCCATACTGCCTCACAACTAGCCGAACAAGTTGCAACATACTCTGCCTTTGTTGTACTTAGTGCCATACAGGACTGCTTCCTGCTAAACTAGGAGATCACACCTGAGCCCATACTGAAGCAGCACCCATATGTGCTCTTTCTATCTGCAGCATTGCCTGCCCAATCTGAATCAACATAATCCTGTAGGTTAAACTTTTGATTCACATCGTACTTGAGCCCATAATCAACTGTACCCTTCAGGTACCTCAGAATATGCTTTACAGCAACGAGGTGAACACTCCTCGAATCCGTCAAGAACTGGCTCAATGTGTTCACCGCAAAGCAAATATCTGGTCTTGTGCTCGTCAGGTACATCAAGGACCCAATCATCTAACGATACATAGTGATATCAACCGGTTCAGATGAAGCATCACACAGAAGCTTCAGGTTTGATGCCATAGGTGTGGCCATGGCCTTACAGTCCATCATCCCGAACCTCTTCAGGATCTCTACTGCATACTTCCCTTGTCCAAGGAAGATTCCATCTGCACTCTGCCACACCTCCATACCTAGAAATAGTGCATCATCCACAAGTTCTTCATCTCGAACTCGGCAGCAAGCTTCCGCTGCATGTCGGCAATTAATCTATCTTCACCTATAATAAACAGGTCATCCATATACAAAAGTAGTATCATTGGATTGCCTTCCTCAACCTTGTAGTAAAGGTTGGAATCCGCTTTACTCTTGGTAAAGCCCAAACTGGATAGAAAGTTTTCTATCCTACCATACCAAGTTCTACACATTTATGACTCTCTTTCATGTGTCTCAGAACCAAGTGGATGCTCCACATACACTTCTTCTTCAACTACACCATTCAAGAAAGCTGTCTTGAAATCCATTTGGTGTATCTTCCATTTCATCACTGCAGTCAGAGCAAGTATGGATCTAATGGAAGTGTATCTGGCTACAGGATCAAACGTATCTATGCTACCACTTGTAGCATGCTTGATCTTGTAGATCCTCTTGGAAGTCACTATAGAATCCCCTTCAGGTCTTGGGACTGCATCCCAAACATCTTCATGATCGACTGGTACTCCTCGATCATGGCATTCTTCCCAGATCCTGGGAACTTCAATATCTTCAATATTTTCAATAGATAACTTTGTTGCTGAACAAATGTTGTAGTCCTTCTTTTGTAGGTGATGGTATATGATCTTTCCTACACAACAAGTTAAATTGCATGATTAGAAAATATCTCATAGTTTTCAAAACAAATTCCTACACATAAAGAAATATGTCATACAGTCATGCAATTATCTTAGCCAATGCTTCAATACAACATTTATCCATATCCCGTAACTTTCTAGATGCCTTCCAATCTCTACCAGAACATTGTTACATTAGAGAAATTTTGAGGTCAAAAAATGGCCTCAAAACAAAGAAAATGTACTATAAAAAACAACCAATCACATTCTAGTAGATGACATCATCCCCCTTGGTGAGGTGGCATTGCATGAGTTAAGAATGTTTATTTGTCAAATTTTCTATGGTGGATGAAAACACATAGTTAACCAAGGTAATGGTGTAAGTACTTTTAAGTCATAAAGTAAAGTACTCATAATGATAGTCTTTTCATAAAATAATATTATTGTCATTTTCAAGTAAAGTACTCATAATGAATGTATTTTCACACTTTCTCATAAAATAATATTATTGTCATTTTCAAGTGAAGTACTCTTAATTCATAAAGAAAGTCCTTTCACATTTTTTTATAAAATAATATATTATCATTTTTATGTTTTTAATTTTAAATTATATATTCACTCCATTCTATTTAATAACATAATGTCAAACTAATAAAGAATAATAATAATAATAATAATGCAATGTGGATTATAATAATATTATTAACATTTTACATGTAAATAAATTCTCAATTAAATTCATAAGAAAAGTACTAAATATAAAAAGTCAACATAAAATTAAAAAAATAGCTCTTAAAAATATTTTTTATTATTTAATTTCATTTGCAAGTTCAAGACAAATAAATGCCAAAGGATAATAAATTTTTCGGAATTTACAATGAATCTTAGTCACATCAATGTAGACTTATTTTATTAATTTTATTTCTAGTGAATTTTGAAAAGCAACTCAACCATGGTTAGTTATATTGTGCATAGAAAATAGTGTGGGAGGTGACTTGTCATATATACCTACCCCATAAAACCCCCAATTCATAATATTTTAATATATCTCATATTTTTGTAGTACATCTCTTAGGAGACCATTTTTTGACCTCAAAATCTCTCTAATGAGAGTGTGCACAACTCCCAACATGTCAGCAAAGAGGTTTCATTCTAGATAAGTAGCAATGGAATGTTGTACAGTTCCATAGGCCACTTACCCATGTATATCAGTAGTATACTTTTCATCAATGCAACCATTCTAATATGCATAATACACAACCTAATTCTCGGAACATGAGTATATACATTATTGAACAGTATTATTTAAACAATAAAATATGCAAGGGATGATAATTCAAATACTTATCTTTGTTTGTTTGTTGGGTTGACTCCCTCTCAGTCTTTGCTTCTTTTCTGCAACTCCATTCTGATGTGAGAAGTGGTCAACTCCCTCTGAATATCTGCATCCTTGCAGAAACTACTGAAGTGTGCTCCTTCTTGATCTTTGCTTCCTTGCAGGAACAACTAGAGTGTTCTCCCTCTTGATCTTTTCTTCCTTACAGGAACAACTGGAGTGTGCTCCCTCTTGATCTTTGCTTCCTGGATTACCTATCCTTGAACTTATATCCATCCTTAATCACTATGCATGCTTATTAGTATCATCATTGTGTTATCCTCGAGGTCCCATACATAATCACACATTTATTAGTATAATCTTAATACACAATAATCTTAAACATGTATAGTCATGATCATTTCAAACACAGATAATAAACATTAGTATTCAAGGTTTCAGGGAAGTCTTCTTTTACTCATGCATATTCTTATTTGATCCTAGGACTCTTCTAGTTAGTTAAATCATTAATCAAGATAAGAGACATAATATGCATAAACCGTTGATTACTTACATTTCTAACTTTATGAATAAACATAACCAATCATACCAACTATACTTATATAAGGGATCCTAACACAAGGTAGGATTCTAACTTGATATAGGAAAAACATACCTGGATTAGTATGTTAGCTAGTTATGTCTAACATACCCACATGATGTCTTCTTGTTCTCTTCAATGACTTGTGCTAGTAACCTGCATATCTCATAGGTTAACCATTATAGAACCAAGTTATACATACATCGTAAATAGATCTTTTAAGTGATCCATGACAATGGATGAATCTTTGTCTTCATGTCATCATGATCATATGTTCTTGAACTAGAACATGATTTGTCTTTCTTGTTGTACCTTTCATGTTAGCGGACAGCATAAACCTCATACAACACCATAATGCATTAGTACAATCATAAGTGTCAACACCCTAATCAATGAATATCTTCTATCATGCATTCATAATTTTATTAAGGTGATACGACAAGTCTAAATTTAATCAAGATTGTACTAACCGTAATATCATGAAGACAAACATACCATAAACTTAATCATGAACAAATCTCGAAACATACCTACATAAGTCATACCTGTCGAGATTGCTTGTAATCTTCGTATGTAAGGCCTTAGCCTCATCTCCCTCTGAAACAAGAACTTCTTCACTTATGCAGGTGACCAATCCATTCTCTTCTAGGATTAACCCAATCCACTTGATTTGCAGGAACTGGATCTGGAGCTGGACTAGGGTTTGTCAGAGAAACCCTAAAAATTCAAACTTTGAATTTCAAACTTCCAAAAGGATAGAAATATGTGCCTTGATGAGCTGATCAAGCTGGTATACTCATAATTTGAAAACTTCAAAGTTTCACCCCTCAAATTTTCCTTTGAAACTTCTGGATTCACTAGACATGACCCCGAACTAGGGTTTGATAAAACCCACCCTTCTTCCCAATCAAAACTTTCGATCCAAATCTCTAAGCTTCTATTTTTCTGAGAAGCTTCCAGCCGTGGTCACAGATTTCAAAAATTTCCATTTTTGCAGAAGCCCTAATTTTCCACTTTTCCGATCAAAGTCCCAAACTAGGGTCTGATCAAGCCCGGCCTTCTTTCCAACCAAAAATTCTGATCTTGGTCTCTAAATTTTGATTTTGATGATAGCATTCAGCCGTAGTCTCCGATTACAAAAATTCCAACTTTCTCCAAAACCCTAAATTCTGGAATCCATGAATGAAGGTGCTCAAAAATAATTATGTTTTGACAGAAATATGTACCTGATCGTTTCTGGTGTAACTCCAAGATTTTCAATCCATAGGGTCTGAAAACATTTCCTGTGATATCCTGACCTGTCATCTTTCCAACCCCATAAGTCTAACCTCAAATGGATCCTCTGAGAGAGAGTTATTCCAAGTGTCGCAACGTGACCTATTTATGGGATAAAACAAGAGAGCGAACTTGTATGGCATTCCACGTGTCACTGGTTCAGTTTCGGCCTCTAAAAAAGTTACTTGAGAAATTAAAGTCCGTGTACTACCTGTCACTTTTTATGAAATTTCATTTGGAGCTTCCTAGCCCAAGTTATGACCTTTTTTCCAAGGTCACCTGTTTATGACTGATATCTGGAAGAGGCAGAAACCCTATATTGTACAGATCATAAATCACAAAGTAAAATGAATTAGAGGTTATCCTTTGGACACAAGGTACATGGGGATCTTAGCTTCGCCCTGTACGATATTTAGACCCCGAAACCTTGCCAAAATTTATTTATATAGAAAGTGATACGATGACTAGTTTTTGCTATATCAAGCCCTAGCTTCGCAATTGCAACAAGTGTCATACATGCCATACCATGCCTTCTTTCAGGCTAGCTCTGATACCATGTTAATTTTTCAGAATTTACTTCAATCTGATCTAGGATCTTAACTGATAGAACAACATGTACAGCATTTATACAGCATATCAATCATGGACACAATAATGCAAGCACACAAGAGACACAGAGTTTACTTGGGGAAAACCTTAAAGGTGAAAAACCCCAATAACTTCCTTAGAGATAGATAGAGCAATGATACAACCCAAGCATAAGAGAGAGACATCTCCTAGCAGAAGCTTCACCTCCTCCACAAGTGCGCCACTCTCCCGAGAGTGTGAGAGAGAATAGAATGATGAAATAGAGTGTCTCCCACACTCTATTTATACTTGACTTGACTTGCCTAATAACCTTTACTAGGTTGGCCTTAACTTAACCACATAACATAATACTGACTGGGCCGACACCCAATAGGGTGGTCTAATAACCCTTTGACCCACATTGCCAACCCCCAATAGGGTGGTCTAATAACCCTTCAACCCACCTGACTTATACAAGGCCGACCCCAACAAGGTGGTCTAATAACCCATCAAGTATAAGTTACAACACTTACAATATAAATGACGACACTTCCGTATAGAGGAATAATAACATCTCTATAGGAATACAAACAATTCCATATAGAGGAATAATACCATCTCTATAGGAGTACAATTTACATATATGAAATACATTCCGAAGTTACATATACATCAACACCTATCACTAGTGATCAAAACATTATAATAAAATCAATATCCACACATAGATGTTAAGAGTATTCTTAGGAATATATGTATTTTGACCATATTTCTTGGTCCTAGATTCCTAAAAGCTTCATTTAGGGCCCAAGGAAGAGGTTTCTTCCCTCGAACATGTCCAAGGATTTGAGACCCATGCCTTGTGCACAAAGGCTAGTAATGATACTAATATCCATTAAGAAATTTAATAATATCATAAAAATATACCCTATCAAAAAATGAAATCTCAATTCAAATCACTTTATTAATATTTTATAATAGTAACAAATTAGAAATGGCATGGTTATAAAGTGATTCTTAAGCAACCGAGTGATCCTTGTACTTGCATGTTGATCCATCTGAGCCCATCTTTTTTTTGTATACTCACTTACACTGAACAAGATTCCTTCCAGGAGGGAGAGAAACAAGCTCCCATGTCTCATTTTTCTGAAGATACTGGTACTCTTCATCCATAGTTGTTATCCATATTTTATCTTGAGAGGCCTCAATTTGAAGGCTTGTCCCCTTGTCATCCATAGCTGTATATCTTGCAATTCGAAGTTCCCTCTGACTATTGGGGAGACTCCTTTTGATTCTACTTATATTGTTTCTTCTCCTTTCCTTTATTCTTTCCTTTAGCATTTTCATTCTTGCTTTCTCCAGCAGCAAGAGCTTGATCCCTAGATGGTTTTCTGACTCCCATTTGCACCAATTTATCCTGCTCCTTTATGAGAGACAGAATGAAGGCATATAGAGTGGGCATGTTCCAATTTGGGATGGATAATTTTTTTGTTTGGAAGGTGGATACGAATACATAATAGTTTGGTCCCAATTTTGACAGAATTGAGAGGATTAGCTGCTCATCATTCTTATCAATACCACACAGTTTTAGCTACACGACCAAATTCTTGAATTTTGTGAGGAATTCAGTGATGGATTCGAAGTTTTTGGGGCTCGGAGAGATCATCTAAATATCTAATTGATTCCCTCTTAAATCATCTTGCTTCCCAGATAATTATTCAAGCTTTTTCCAAACCTCCTTGGGAGTTTTCAGACCGGATCTAGATGGAAGAGAAGATCCTTAGAGATGATGAGACACAACAATCCAAAAGCTTCATCAAGATTATTAAGGTATTTGGATTTATCTAATGCATCATTTGTTTCAACTTCAATGCCTTTGAGCACTCTCTAAATACCTCTACTACACATTAATATCTCCATATTGATCCTTCCATTCGAAGAAATTGAAAGGAGAGATTTTTGGTATTGAATATAGATCCATTTTAGATACTTGCTTACGCTACGGATGATGGAATAACCTATAAAACACTGCAAAAAATGTTGCAATATACTTTGGAAATGTATCTTGGAGGATTGATGCTCAATTAATTAATCTCTCACGAGTTATGATACCATGTTAAATTCCACAGGGGGGATCACAAAGCTGAACAAACCTCACTAATTTCACAAAGCTTTTACAGAAAGAATTAAGAAGAAAAAGCTGTAAAATCCACTCATGAATTGAAACTTGAATTAAAAACTATTATTGCTCTATGATACAACAATTATCTAGTAAAAAAAATATGTTACAATACTGAGAATTTGAAAGCCTTAGATGTCATTCAAATTCATCTCGAGTGGCAGGATTAGTTTACATTGGAATCAGCACCTGACAAAGTCTAGTGGCCACTAATGATGAATGGATAGTCAAATGAGGTTGGTTCGCACATAACTGAGTCATTAGGGCTAGAAAATATGGGAAGAGACTCCAAAATGGTGCATAATTGACTTGTAGTGGTAAAAAAGGGAACCCCTACACTTAGTTTCAGTGAAAATAGGTGTAACTGTCAGTTAACAAGGCAATCAAGGGGACAAGACGCCTTTATTCATGGAACTAACTCTATTGACTCCTAAACTCATGCATGAGGGCACATTTAAACTTAGTGATGTGTATAAGGAACTATGAGTGGGTAATGAGGCTAACTAGCATAGATCCATCTTAAACTCATATCTATAAACCACCGAGAGGGATCCAAATTCTTGAGGTGTATTTCTTTTTTTTAAATTTAAAGTCAAGAAATTTGATCTCTCTTTATTGATAGATCCAGGTTTAAGTTTTAAGTTTTTATTTTATAAACGAACATCTATTTTTTAATTACTTTTCATAATATTTTATTTTATGAACCAACATGGATTTTTTTTAAATACTTTCCATAATTTTTTATTTTATGAGCCGACATGAATTCTTTTAATTATTTTTTTAGTAACAAACGCTACATCACAAACGTTATTTACTACTTTTTACTTTAATGTTACAAATGTTACTAATGTTACATCACGTTACAAGATCTCTCCCATAATATTCACTATCACTATTATTTTTGGCCGACATGTTACTAACGTTACTAACGTTACATCACGTTACAAGATCTCTCCCATACTGGGCTGTAGAGCGCCTCTCGGCGCAATAATGACCAAAATGAAGCACTAGGGGGTGAAAAACAAGGACTAGGTGCTAGGAGACTCAACTACCAATGCATGGAATGCATGCAAGATGGATGGATTGCATGCGTGCATGAAAAACAAAGGTTGATATGGTTAGAATGTTCCAACAACCCCCCTTAAGCCTGACTATCAGGAAAAAAATAAGTAAGTAAATGGGAAAATAGAGCCTTGGTTACTGAGACCAATGGTCACCCCATACAACAATCTAAAAAATAACTGAGGAAAGAGGCAAAACCCATTGGGAAACCCCCCCCCTCAAAATAGACTATAAATCTAATCAACTAAAGTATCACTCACCCCAAGAAGGGATCGAATATGAGTGAAATTTTTCACTAAAAAAGTTTTGGTGAAGATATATGCAATCTTCTCTTCTAAAGGGCAGTAAATTTGTGTGATGGTACGATCATGCACCAATCCTCGGATATAGTGCATATGTATCTCAATTTATTTGGTCCTCTGTCTCTGAATTAGATCTATGGAAATATTGATAGCACTCTGATTGTCACATAATATTAATGATGGAGTACTGTAGTGAATACCAAACTCTGATTAGAGGCACTATGTGGTTGCATTCACTGCACCTATGTATTTAGCTTCAACTGATTAAAGATAAAGATCTGATTGATTTTTGCTCAACCAACAGATAGGACCAGATCCAAACATGAAAACATATCATGATGTAGACTTCTGATATGACATTTCTCCAACCCAATTTGAATCTGTGTACACAACAAGGTTCAATGGAGACCTAGTTGCATAGTGAATACCATAGGTCCTTTTCCCTTGCACATAGTGCAAGATACTTTTAGCTACCTTCCTTGATCATGAGGCTCTTGGATGTATCTAGAGACATCACTCACTGCATAGGATAGATCAGGGAAAGTATGTGTAAGAAACAAAATAATGTCGATCAGTTGCATATACAAGGTACTCTCTACCAATGGTGAAGAAGAACCAACTTAGAGACTAACACCTGAAAGAAAAGGAAATGTTGTTGGTTTGCATTATGTCATGTGAAACCTTTCAAGTAGATCCGATGCATACTTGGATTTTGCAATCTTGATTCCTTAATCACTCTGAGAGACTTCAAGACCAAGAAACTACTTGAGCAATCCCAAATCTAACATTGAGAAGGCATTGTGCAAGGTTGATTTGATATAACTAATGCATGAAGATAGACTCCATGTAATCTGTAAATCATCAACATATAGAACAATAAGGAGTAGAGAGTTACCATTATTATTCATTTAGACATTCAAATCACAATTTCATCTATGAAAATATTGTGACAATAGAAAGGAGTCCATCTTTGCATACCATGCTCGGGGATCCTACTTGATACCATATAAAGACTTCCTTAATATGCACACTAATGAAGGATCCTCAATGTATCCTTTAGGTTTCTTCATGTAGATCTCCTCCTCTATATCTCAATGACGAAATATGCTCTTCACATCCATGTCATGCACCTCCTAGTGCTTGGATGCATCTAGAGCCAAAAAAAGACAGATGGAGTCCATCTTTTCCACTAGAGCGAAGGTCCCTGTATAGTCAATCCCTTCAATCTGAGAGAATCCTTAGCAACAAAACGAGCCTTGTACTTGCATTTTTCTCCACCTGGTCCCATGTTTGTTCTGTATAGCCACTTACATTGAACAAGGTTCCTTCCAAGAGGGAGAGAAACAAGCTCCCAAGTCTCATTTTTCTGAAGATATTGGTACTCTCAATCCATAGTTGTTATCCATCTTGGATCTTGGGAGGCCTCAAAGAAAGATTTTGGATCTGATCAAACCACCAGAAAGAATTTATCAGAAAGAAAGGGATCTGTATCAGAGAGCGTAAAACATTCACTTTGATACTGAGATCCTGTTCTTCTTTGATCTCGGGGATTCCCAGCAAGCTCACCAGCAGCTTCTATGGCCTTTTCGGCCCATTTTTGAAGTGGTGTTGGATCATTTGGTTCTATATCTATAGGATCCACTGGATCTTGTGGATATGGACCTAGCATGTGCTCATCTTCACTATATGAATCAGATTCTAATCTTTCATGGGAAGATGATTCGCTATCATGTTCAACATATTTTGGTGGAGTAGTTGGTTATCTTTTTGCTTCAACATTGTGGGAATCATGCAATGGCAATTCTTCAAACTGGACACTTCTTTCAAGGAAGTTCGTCATTGTGGACATATCCAACAGTTTATAGGCCTTTGCATTATGTGCATAACCAACCAATATGCACTCTTGACTTTGAGTCTCTAAGGCTCTCCTCTTCTCTGAAGGAATCCTGACCCAAGCTTTTGAACCAAAGACTCTGAGATGAGACACATCTGGCTTGTATCCCATCCAAGCTTTGAATGGAGTTTCTCCTTTTAGGCCTTTATGTGGAACTTTGTTTTGGAGATATGCAACACAATTGATAGCTTCTACCCAAAGTCTAGGATAAAATGCCTTAGAATCAAGCATGCATGTAGCCATCTCTTTTAGGGTTCTCTTCTTTATTTCAACCACACCATTCTGTTGTGGTGTGTATGGAACAGTGTGTTGCATTTCAATACCTTCTTCTGTACAAAATAGTTGAAATTCATTCTTCATATATTCTCCTCCATTGTGAGTACGAAGGACCTTTATCTTTTTGTCAATGAAATTTTCTACAACAACTTTAAAAAATTTGAAATATCCAAAAAGACTTATGATTTCAACTTTAGAAATAAAACGCACATAAATTTCAAATAGTCATCTATGAATTTTAACATGTATCTAGAATCATTCGAAGATAAGTGAGGAAGAGGTCAGATATGTCACTTTGAATCAATTCAAGAGGAGATGAGGATCTCTTTTCCTTTCCTTTTTCAAACTTGTGCTCCTTGTGCTTAATAATCAAGCAACCTTGACAAGTACCCTTGGGAGGCCTTCAACCATGTTCTGATTGTGCAGTTCTTGCAAATATTTGTAGTTGAGGTGCCCAGACCTCTCATGCCAAAGCCTGCTAACTTCATTAGCATGGGTGAGAAGTGCACTTTGAGTTGAATAAGGCATGAAATGAGAGAACTCATAAAGCTTGGAATGATGATTTGCAATTCCTTGTGCAATGAGTTTTCCAGAAGATATCTCTTTTATCTCAACAACATCAATAGCAAAAATGACTTTCTTTTGAACTCATGTATGCGTCATATGATAGACTAAAAGAAGATTAGATACCAAGGTAGGCAAAAAGAGCACATCATTGAAGTATCCTTTATCAAGGTTGATTCTTCCAATTCCCTTTGAAGGAACTTCTGAATCACCTTCCACTAGGATGGAAGGCCCAACAATAGGTTCGAAGTATGAGAAGATATCTCTGGATGCAGACATGTGTCTCAAGGCTCCAGAATCTATGATGAAGGAATATGAATTTGAAGTTCCATCCATGACTGCATGACATCTCTCCTTATCTTCTGATTTAGAACCAACTTCTTTCCTCCTGGCACCTGCAAGTACTGGAAGGTTGTTCTTCTCTAGAATCTGATCCATAAGATCAATTATCTTCTTCATGCAAGTACTTTCAAGATGAAAACCTCTGTTGCATTATGGACATGTGGTCTTCTCCTTTTGATTTTTCTTTCCTCTCTTGGAATTCGAAGTTCCCTCTGACTATTGGGGAGACTCCTTTTGCTTCTTCTCATACTGTTTCTTCTCCTTTCCTTTATTCTTTCCTTTATCATTCTCATTCTTTCTTTCTACAGCAGCAAGAGCTTGATCCCTATATGGTTTTATGACTCCCATTTACACCAATTTATCTTGCTCCTTTCTGAGAGACAGAATGAAGGCATCTAGAGTGGGCATATTCCAATTTGGGTTGGATAATTTTGTTGTTTGGAAGGTGGATATGAATACATAATATTTTGGTCCCAATTTTGACAAAATTGAGAGAATTAGTTGCTCATCCTTCTTATCAATACCACACAGTTTTAGCTGCACAACCAAATTCTTGAATTTTGTGAAGAAGTCAATGATGGATTCGAAGTTGGTGGGGCTCAAATAGATCATATCATTCTCTAATTGATGCCCTCTCAAATTATATTGCTTCCTAAATAAAGATTCAATATTTTTCCAAACCTCCTTGGGAGTTTTCATACCAGATAGATGGAAGAGAAGATCCTTAGAGATGCTAAGACACATCAATCCAAAAGCTTCATCAATCTTATTAAGGTATTTGGATATATCTAATGCACCATTTGGTTTGACTTAAATGCCTTTGAGAACTATTTAAAGACATATGTTGCACATTAATATCTCCATATGATCCTTTCATTCAAATAAATTGAAAGGAGAGATTTTTGGTATTGAAGATAGATCCATTTTAGCTACTTGATTGCACTACTGATGATGGAATAACCTGCAAAACACTGCAAAAAACATTGCAATATACTTTGGAAATGTATCTTGGAGGATTGATACTCAATTTACAAAGCTCTCACCAGCTATGATACCATGTGAAATTCCACAGGTAGGATCACAATGCTGAACAAACCTCACTAATTTCACAAAGATCTTATAGAAAGAATTGAGAAGAAAAAGCTGTAAAATTCACTCATGAATTGAAACTTAGATAAAAAAATTGTTATTGCTCTATGATACAACAAATAATTGGTAAACAAAAAATATTACAATACTAATAATTCGAAATCCTTAGAGGTCATTTGAATTCATCTCAAGTGGTAGGATTAGTTTGCACTAGAATCATCACCCGACAATGTCTAGTGGCCACTAATGATGAATGGATAGTCAATTGAGGTTGGTTGGCACATAACTGAGTCATTGGGGATAGAAAATAGGGGAGGAGACTCCAAATTGGAGCATAACTTACTTGTAGTGGTAAAAAAGGGCGCTGCTACACTTAGATTTAGTGAAAATAGGTGTAGCAATCAGTTAACAAGGAAATCAAGGGGACAAGGCGGCTTTATTCATGGAACTGATTGTACTAACTCCTGAAATCATGCATGAGGGTGCATTTACACTTCAATGATGTGGATAAGGAGCTATGAGTGGATAAGGAGGCTAATAATGACCAAAATGAAGTACTAAGGGGACGAAAAGGACTAGGTGCTAGGAGCCTCAACTACCAATGCATGGAATGCATGCAAGATGCATGGATTGCATGCTTGCATGCAAAACCAAAGTTTAGATGGTTAGAATGTTCCAACATAAAGGGAATGGGGAATTTATCCTTCGAACGAGATTTATTTATATTGAGAAAATATCTGCACACTCGGATGGTTCCTTGATTTTTATCCATAAGAATGGGGTTGGATACCCACTTAGTCAAAGGAATCGGGTAGATGAAGCCAGCTTTAAGAAGCTTCTCCACCTCTGCTTTAATGGTGAGTGCATTTCAGGGATCCATCGCTCTTAAGCATTGTATAACAGGCTTAGTGTTAGGGTAGTTCTTAGTTCCATGTTTGAAAATGCTCGGGTCTATTCCTGGCATCTCCTCGTAAGACCAAGAAAAAAATCTCATAATTCTTTAAATAAATTGGTGTAAATATGATTTTCTTCAAGCGAGCAATCTGCACCGATATAAACATTCTCCACTTTGTCAAGAGTTAGAGAAATGTTGATCAGAATTGTAGGAGAAATATTCACCGTGTTCCCTTCAGCATATATACCATGCGTATCCAATGGGAACACGGGGTGACCAACTTTCTCACCTAAGGTCGACCGAAACGCTTCATGCTCAATCCTTTCAAGCTCTGTGATAGAAGTAAGATCTATGATCTAGGTCCTCCCAAGGCCTTTCGAGACCATTCATGGGCTCAAAAATAGCTTCATATAAAGGAAAAGTACCATCGAGACAATCATGTGAGCATGATGAGTTAACTTCCCAAGCTAGCGGGAGTGCAGGATCTTCCTCCTCTGTCCAGGGAGAGGAAATATCAGGATCTGCAGTGACTTGTTGTGTATCTTGATAAGCAAACACTGTTGTAGACAATGACATTTCCATTCTAATGTGTGGATTCCCTTCGTATGATTCATTCAAGGAAGGGAGAGTCCAGGGATCATTAAAATATGAAGTGCAAAACGAAACCGAACTCAGCAATGATGAAGCACCATAGGAAATGGAATCGATATACAAGATTGGTGATGAAAAATTAAAAGTTTCCATGAGAGGAGAATACATACTGACACCAACATTCTCAGTTGCCATCAGAGAATTTTCAATTTTAGGGACCATAGATCCCGACAGCGTAGAGGAACTGGAGCTAGTAAAGGATAACTAATCGATGGTCATGATTTTTCCTTCGTGAGGAAAGCATATCACGCGAAACAATGATGAGACGAACGCTTTAATAACATAGATCCAATTCCTACCCAGTAAAATATTATAGTCGAGGGGTGCATCAACCACCTCAAACTTGACCAACACATATTTTCGACCCAACTAGACCTGAAGAGAGGGTATAATTCCATGTGGTTGAAACGAACGTCAATTGAATGCAATCAACATGGTCATGGACTTAGATAGCGGAGGAGACCCAATTGCCTTCCAACAAGATAGGGACATCACTACGTTTGACAGTACGTTAATACATTTGACGGTCATATTAATACATTCCACATGGACTTGGAAAGCCACATGGTAAGGAAAGCGAGGCTGGACAATAACAGTCTCAAACTTGATAACACTAGGGCCACTTAAATCAAGATCTCCCATAATAGAGAGAAAGGAATTCTTCTGTGTGGGTCATGTCTGGAGTACCTCCAAAGCTGACATAACACACGGCGTTTGTCCCAAATCCTCAACAATGGAATAATTCTGGGAAGCTCAAGAATTAGGGTTATGGGTTGAGCGCTTAAGAAATCCTTTCGGGACGTGAGGTATAGGTTCAAGATTATAAATCTACAAAGGGATCTCCAAAGGAGGAGTATTTTTCCCCATAGAAGGATGCGGAGGACCATAGTCACAAGAGCGGGTGGCAACATTAACCTCTAACTGGACCATATTAATGCATCCATGGCCACCATCATGGGCCAAAGGGTTTGGAATCCCATCGAACCCATTTCCAGTGTTAGAAACACTCGAAGCCATAAATTGATTATGAGGAAGTGGATTTGTTAACATAGCTGGGCTCTGTGCTATAAGCTTCGAGGCCTCATCCATTATGGGTCACAAGTGAGTGAGGTGATCATGTGAGCAAAGCTTACAAGGAAACTTCACCTTTCGTTTCTGTTTCTTTTCTCCACCGACATTATTGTCATTCTTGTCATTATTTTGATTTGCTTTCTAATTATTATTCCTACCTGTACAAATATTCTCCCCCTTCTTCTTATTCCCTCCAGGTTTCTAGTTACCTTTTGGGTTCATCGATTGCACAAAATGTACATCTGACGACTGGTGGGAGAGGAAGAAGTAGTAGTTTGTCCTGTTGCGGACTGACTAATGGATAAATTATGCATCTGATTCATCACCTGGTATAAATTATGCATATGAGTCATCACCTGGTATAAATCCTTGGCACTTACAACACCTACAATACCATTGGCATGAGGCCCTAGATTTTGCTTGGGTTCATGACTAGATCGCGGTGCATTAGGAATAATTTCATAAAGAAGCCCAGATTGAGCATAGATCAAATCTAACTACTGATCTTTAAATATATCATGTTCCTCAGTAGTTACTATGGATGTTGAGACATCCTTTGCAATATATGGGAAAAGGGACTTAAGGAACCATTCCAACAAGAACTCTGGTGGAATGTTAGCTTTAATCAACCGCTTTCATCTACACCACTCCTGGATATGGTCTGAAATATGAGTAGATTTATCATGATGGAATGTCGAGAAAAAATTATGTGCCTACGTTGTAATGGACTGACGGCTGAAAGTGGTTGAGAAAAACTAAGGCTAGGTCATTAAAGGTTCAGCACATGCCCCCAAGCAACTTGACATACCATTTTGTGACAGGCCTTGTGAGGGTGCATTGAAACAATATCAAACAAATAGAATCACTATTCAAGGAATTAGATGAGCACCAAAGGTGAAAGGTGGGAACATGATCACCCGAATCCTCACCTTTCTTACCCTCAAACATAGTAATGTCATAAGGAAGCTTGGTGGGGACCACGGGCCATGCTGGATCATGACACACAGGATCGTTCGTTAATCTGGATAAGTCTGGAAAATTTAAAGTAGTTAGAAATGGGAGCCTTGGTTGCGACGTTTGAGGCCATGCCCCCGGGAAAGACTGGTTCTGTGGATAAATTCTTGTAGGAATCATATTAGAGACCATGGGCCATGGTGGATTCTGATAGAGACCATAACCCTGACTAGTAGGATAATAACCCCTTCCAAATTGATTAATTTAAGGATGCACGGACATTTGCATGGTAGGGATCCATTGGGAGGAGAAATCAATATTACCGAAATTTCCCATATGATGGTATACATTGCCCCCTGAAAAAAGGGGATGCATATACCCCCCCAACAAAGGAACTCTAGACAAAAGCGGATCCGTATTAAAAGATACATTCCATCCAAAAGGAACAGATGAGCTCGGAGGAGGATGCATCATAAGAAAATCATTCGTGGGAACTGTCATAGTAGATGATAGGAAAACGTATAGGATATATGAGGTAGAGTGACTCCTTGTGTGCCCACCCCTACCCATAAAAGGATTAAAACTAGTATGATAAGTTGACGAAGGGGGAGGCCATCACCCAACATATGGAGAAGAAGGAGGGATATGACCACTCCTGAATCGATGTGCGGTAAAGGGGGGCAATATGCCCCCAAGATCAACACCAGAGTTACCCTACAAACTAGCATGGAGGATGGGATACTTGATAATGGATTAGGCATGCCAAAATTAAAGGGATTATAGGATTTGGGAATCTAATGAGCATCCGTTCTTGATAACCCTAAAGAAAAATTGTACAAATGATCAGATGACCAATTATACTCAAAAGGATTCATTCTAATAGGTTAAGATGAACCAGCAGTGTGAGAAACTATGAACACAGGAGTCCATGGGACCCATGAGGCAGCAAAAGAGGGAGTCCAATGGACTCCCTCACCCACTGCTGACTAAGGGGTCAAAGGGATCCCTAACATATCATCAGCATAGCTCATAGTAAGAATTATTTGAAGCTCTCGATGGGATATATAAGGACCACCTATATTATCTCTACGCCTCTTATGGAGAGGTTGCAAAGGATCACCGAGTGGTAAACCTGCTAAATGACGGATGGCCAGAACTCGATCCACGATGACTTCAAAAGAGTTATGAAATGGTATTAATCCGTAAGGCCAATTAACCGGCAACAAGCACACTCCTAGAAAAGCTAAGCCAAATGTACACAGACAAGGAATATGGCTTAGGGGCCTCCCGAAACTATAGAAGGTATGCCTCACCCAGGAGAGGCCTGAGACTCCGCTACTACAGATGAAGGTAACCGAATCAGTTATAAGGTCCCTCAGACTTCAAAACGCAAGGCTATGTGTTTTCCAACCCCTATCTAACTCAGGACACTCACGGAATAACCCTTGCAAGTACCATGTGTGGTACCTAGGATAAGCAAATAAGGTCACCACGTATAACCAATGCTCAAGTGAACATTCATATTCCAAGTCCACCGTAAGGGCAGGGTAGCTAAGCTCGAAGCTCAAGAAGTATTTAGGTGCTTCTCGAACCCCCAGATATGAATATACCCCAAATATATATTCGATTCTAGGAAGGTATTGGAGGGCTATCTCCACAACCAACTTTCACACGACCTTGTGCTTGACTCCTGTTTAAGAGGAGCTTCCCGAGAACACCAGTTATACCCTGGATTTCACCACTCCCTAGATATACGCCTAATGTTGATTTTTGTACTCTTGGAGATCTTTACTCACAAAATCCTATTCCTAGACTCTAAAACCTATACTTGTTTGTGCACCCTGAAAATAAAATCTTTCTAATCAATTTTAAAATTAAGCGTTAATTTTAATTGGTTATTGCTTACTTAAAGGAATATGGTTGTGCAACTAGTGATATTTGTGACTCAACAAAAAGAAAGAAACATACATAAAAACATTGCTAAGTATTAGTCGTGTTTCTCAAATGAAATTTGTATGCCATTAACTAAAAATGCACAAATATGGTCTCTTTCACTTTCAATGCAAATGCAATCTTTCCAAGTGATGCCTAGACTAATTCAACTCCAAGAAAAAGTGCAAGTGCTCGTGGAAACATGAAAAATGAAAATATTTTGTATTTTCAATATAATGGAATGAAAATGCAAGGTTGAACCATAAACCTCTCAAACTTTGCAGCTAGTATAAAAGGACCAACCAAGCAAGACACTAAGAAGTTATGACTCAAACACACAAAAAGGACTACTAATGAAAGAATGAGAAGAAACCAATTTTCCTAAAAACTAAAAAAAAAAAGAGCTTCCAATCACTATAAATGCAACCAACAGACAGTACATAGGCCCAAGAGGACTTAGCAACACTCAAAACTCACCCAGTAATCATCCCATTCAAGAAATAAGCTCAAAAATTAGATCTACGCAATTGTCAGCCAAAGAACAACGTACGTATGCAGGTCAAACACAGTTGGCCTATGTGGGTACGCAGACATGACACACCCAGCTCGCGTGGGTGGGAAAAAATGGCCACAAATATGAGAATGAAACCAAACCACTCAGGGAAACAAAATAATACTAACTGTCATGCTACCACTGGCATAGAAACACATAAAAACATAGAGCAATAAAAGAGGAAAATCACCCAAAAAGACCCGAAAAAGGAGAATCCCCAACAGAGTTTCCAATTCTATTATAGAGAAAATATTCCTATGGCTTGGGATAAAACCACAACAGATAGAGTGACACCAGAAATCAACTCAATTCCCAAATATGCTATATAAACATAAAATGCCAACAATAAAAAGATAAAACTCTTACCTCAATTGGATGTCCGAAGAAGACCACCATTGAGCTCTCAATCCAATGCTCTTCACCTGCAACTTGTCCTCAACAACCAAGGCATACGAGCATATAAAATGTATGTAAATTCTTAACATATAATCTAGCATAGTCCATGAACATATTAAGAAAATATACCCAATGAAATTAATATAAACATTTGCAAAATGAATTAGACGAGAAAAGAGTATTTATATTAATATAATGAACAGAAGTACATAATGACAACCTTCTACCGGCAACTCGTTGGAACCAGGAAACTAAGTTTCTCCACCTAGGCCTCCACCACTTCAATCCTCCATACAATGGAAAGCTCACAAGTTCAAGAATTAATTGGGTTCCTCCTTCACAAGATAGGGAAGAGCATGGGAGATGAACATAAGAGAGTTCAATCTAACAAGGACAAGGGATGTAGACTGAAGGAAATGGTAATAGGGAAAAATTCCTCCAAAGTTTACTTGCTCTCTAGTTTCGCCTCATGAAATGCTTCACAATGGCTCAATATATAACCCTCAAAGTAGGTGGAGGGTCAAATCGAATCGTTTTCCAACATATGGAAGGCCAAGGATCATAACAACCATGACTTGGCAAGTAAAACCCAAAATATTTTTAATTTTGAGCATGAAACCCGATGTGCGCAAGTTGTAATGGTGCAGGCTATGTGTACACATGTTGTAGTACTGGTGACCCACGTACATCAACAAAAATATGATTTTTAAGGTTTTTACTGAGCAATATGGGTAGGATAAGTCTGCAGAGGTACAAGGTAGGCCATCAAGACATGCTGCATAGGGTGTGGTAAATCATGTTATAACACTCATGAGGACTCCCAAACCTCCAAGTAGGAAGATAGTAAGTTATCCACCATACGGTTTCCCATTTAGTAAATTGATCCACTATTCTACATGGATAGACTCCTAGAAATGATGGTTGGCTCTATCTCTTGTGCCAACTGCTAAATTGTTGAAACTAAACAATACCAGGATCCCACTGTCAATTCTACACTCCATCCATCATCATTATCTTCTAAAGCAACCCATCATTCCGAAAAAATTCCAGGATCCTACAACCAATTTGGAAGTACACCTTTCCAAATGCTTATTGACACATTTATGAATCTCTCCAACAGTAAAAGACACTTTTCTTGTGCATTCTACACACTAGTTTTATCACTTACATCAATGTTATATGTTTCATCCAATAGAATCAAATAGAACTCCCTTGTCCTGCTATGTACAATGAATGCACTATATGACAACCATAGATTCCTCTGTTGTTGTTCACAAGACTGGAAAATAAATAACGTGTCAATTAATTTTCTACTAATCCAAGAAAAGATATTACCCCTTTGTGTCTCCATCTCTGTTATGTATCTATACACCCAATCAGTGGAAAAATAAACACCTTCATTGGCTATTCCAAATGGAATGAATTCATCTACCTCATCCAAGACCAAGTCTTTCTCCAATAGGGAAATCCATAATCCTCCTAATGCAAAAAAAGCGCTTGGCCAACACTCTCCATTGCAATATTCTTCTTAAACACGTGCAAATCTGAAATCTCTTCGTGCTTAACCCTCACACGAGGCTCCTCCATCACATCATGCAATTGGCCATGTAAATTGGTTATCTTCTATATATGATGAAGGATGTAATATACTCAACCTCTCAGGAACTTGATCAATCTGCATTTCTAATTCTTGAAGGGCCTTTTGTGTGCTCTTCAAAGAAGCATGGGTGATCTCAAGCTCAAGGGTGAGAATGTCCACTTCTTCTTCCTCCTTCTCTAGTGCGCTATGGTACAAATCAACAAGCATGTGAAGATGATCTCTATCAGAAATCAGGTATGTGTACTGAGCTTTCATATTTTCCACTGCTTTTGTGAGTGCTAGAAGAACTACAATTGAAGGTTCTTCTCCCAAGATTCCATATTTTTCTGGAACCTTCCAACCATAGTATGCAACCAAGGCATTAGTGTCATCAAAAAATTTCATTGCTATCCTAACATTCTCTTTGCTTACCTTTAACTGCCCTGCTAGGAAATGCAGCTCATGTGGAAAATCCTCCACTAAATTTATGATTTTCTCTCATATTGTTAGTGATTTTCAGTAGCTTCATAATGAAGCTCTTATGTTTACTAGAAGGATTATTTTTTTTCTTCCTCTATTGTAGGTTCTCCATCCACTTCTGACCCAAGAGGTGTTTCTCCTCCACCATCCTCATGGGAATCTAGTTCTCCACCAATCCCCTTAATATTGATCTCTATTTCACCAACATAGAGACTTGGGTACCCTATAGTGGATTCACTTTCATCCAAGTCCACACTGTCAACAACTTCATGAATTTTTGTTATGCCTTCTCCTCTGCACTGTTCTTCAATATTATTGGTGGTAAGCATAGTTTCATGTTCTTCATGCACAACTCCTACACAACTTTATTCCATTTAGAAGCCATCATCTGGAAGTGTTATCTTCACATTTTCTAATGGCTGAAATGAAAAATCAGATTTCTCGTGGCATGAAACCACAACACATAACTCATCCTTAACAACAAAATCAGCATTAGATGGTTTTACAATATTATTACTTGAAATGGTTGCTATCTCATACTACTGCAAAGAAGTATGACTGCTACAAAGATCAACATTTTTTTCATACCTTGGTGTTATGTTTTCCACATGCTCATGCGCATTTTCTTCTTCAGCTTTTGTTCCATTCATTTGTTGTCCTTTTGTTCCTCCTGCTCATTTGTAGGTTGATCCATGACTGTTGATTTCCCACTTTCTGGATGAATTTCCTCACAAGAATTTTTGGAGTCTCTATTTGAAGAAAAACCAAAAATTCTCATAATACTCCAAGATGAATATTATTTTCTACTCTTAAAATAATTATCATCCACATCCTTGGGCCAAAACCATATTGGCAATGAAACTAATCTTTGAAGGAAATGGGTACATAATTTTCCTTACCTAGAGCCAGATATTCTTGATAATGGTAAGGCATATTTTTATTTGATGATATCCCCTTTGCTAATTCATCCTCAAGGCTCTCCCTTGGTGAATTGATCCTTATTTCATCTTTGTATTTCATGTCACAAGAATAGTCATCCTACTCTCATGACATATGCAAGCCTCCATCAATGTAGATGATTTCTTCTTCTTCATATCGTTTTAAATCATCATCTTCAAACAAGGACATGTATACAATTCTTTTTCAACTGAAGGTTACAATGCACAGGTGTAGAGGGACATGCTTTGATACCACTATAATGTACCCAAACAGGATTTAGGCACACAAACTCGAAGCTGACAAGTTTTGAACTAGAATTTTCAAATTTGTCCCAAAACACCAATAGACCTTCACTAATTTTTCTAAATAGGGGTTCAGGAGCATCCACAGAATCTCAACAAAAAAATCACTACATAGTAATTTCATGGGCTTCATTCAATGCCTTGCTTTGACAATTTCACTTTTGGGATGCATCACACCTAGGAAATCCATTTGGGCAAGCCAAATGACCAGAGGCAATTTCCCCAGGAATTATGTGGAAATCATTCTGCTTCTGGTGGAATTATGGAAGAAAATAGCAGCAGTAAGGGTCTATAAATCAGATTTGAAAACACCTATATAGATTATAGACTCATAACATAAGAGTATACCCAAATATATTCAATATCATGTACTCAAACCACCAAAAATTGACCCAAGGCACTGATTTTCCCAGGTTTTCCAAACACAACCAAATGGGTTCAAATTTCATTCAAGGATGGGTATTTCAAAACTAACACATCCTAACAAATTATATTGACCCACATACTAAATTATGGAAATGTTTATAGAGTTTACACATCATAGAAATCAAAACTAGGTTAACTAGTAAGGTTGATTTCTACATGAGATAAACACACATCATAAATTTGTACAGATACATGAGATAATCACACTGTAACATAATTATTGTAGGATGGATATCTTGAGCATATGCAGGGGATTCATTTGAATCTACAAACTTCTAATAAATATGAATTTCAAGAGCACAGAAAGTACATAGAGAGAAAGAAGCAACTAGCTTCAATGCAGTGGATTTCTACCTTAAAAAAATTCACCCTCCTAAAGCGATTTCGACCGCAAATATGCAATTCAACTCTAGAGGGGCATAAAAAAACCACTAAAGAGGCATTAAAGCCACATGGATTCCCAATATTATCCATCCAACTCACCGGAGCGCAATCTATCCACAAAATAGCACTCACTTAAATCAATCCATTGAAACTCACATCAACCGAATCCTGCAACTTCTTGTCGAACCAAACAATCAACTGGAATTCAAACCACATTGGATTATTTGCTAAAATTTTGATTGAAACTCAGTGAAAAGGACTAGATTTCCTTCTCCTCAATCAATAAATGAATGAATTCTCAATCTCCCAACTAGTTACTGGTTTCAAAGGTGCATATCTCCCAATGCTTGCAAGAGGCACATCACCCAAGTAGATGAACAACTCATAGATATTTAATTTGATGCAAAAATTGTCAAAATATGTGAAAGGGAGTGCTCATCCTCCTTTTATTAATCTTTGTTGGATTTGTCCTTCCTTCTAGAGCTTGCCTTCTTGGAAATGCGAACCATAGATGAGTTGGGTGCTTCTTTGGTAAGTTACTCTTGCATAGGACCCACTCATCTCCATGATTTTTTCCTCACTGGATAAAATTAGGATCTGTAGCTTTCCTGAGGCCTCTTGCTTTCTTTCTTGCTTTTACTATTCCTTCTTGAGCCTTATCTTCAAAAATATGGAAACTCCTACTTCTTGATTTTATGCTGTTTTTCCTGCTTTTGGTTGCTTTTGGTTGCTTTTGGATGCTTTTAGCTGCTTTCTTTATAGATTTTACTGAGGGAGACAAATCATATGATTTATCCTCTTCCTATGCACCCTCTTGAGCCACCTAGATCATTTACAACTCATAAACAATTATTAGAAATATTAAATATCACAAAATTGTGCTCCATCATCCTTTCATGATTTATTTAATTACATAAAGTAACTATGGACAAAATTAACTCCCTTATTAATTAATTTAATTTTCCACTAGAACCCACGGGGATTGAATGGGTTAGTGGTGAAACATAGTGCTACCAGAATGGGGAAATTAAAAAATAATAATAATAATAATAAAACCATGCTCCATGTGAAAACCACTCCATGGCACCTTCAACATTGAAAAAATAACACCATTTTCTTTACAAGACACTACAGAATAGGTATACAATGTGCACCCTACATCCATACTGCCAAATATAGCAAGCAATCCTACCAATTACAATGAGCAACCTAGCCAACTACAGCAAACGTTCCTACAAACTACATCACGAGAACCTACAAATTCCAAAGAACAAGACAACTACTGAAAAAAAATCTAAAAAAACAGATTCTACCACACCACAAATCCACACACATACCTATTCAAAAGTTCAAAATTATTGTGAGTCAGTAAAAGGAGGTACACATTTCTATCTTAATCATGTCTATTTCTTAAATATCTAGTCAACCTCTAAAAATCCACCAATCAACAAAATAGTTGTGCTGAGGTCAGCACACTACAGTTCTGGGGGAGTTTGTGTCATCATCAGGCACAATCGAATGACCAATAAAATAATAATTAAGGAATGTTGTAGGATTAACTGTACTATAAAAGGGTATGAAGGACATCAGTATAAATCCATGAAAAATCGTGTTTCATCAGGGAAAGTACGAGGGCTTGTCATTTCAAAGGAAGTTTCCACCCTCCAAACTATTATTAGTAAGGGAGCATGTGTGAAGACCATTATGGTGTGTGAAGGGAAGGCTGTTAGAAATAAGGAAGTTGGTAAGCTCAGAATAGTTTTCGTGTGTAGTATTTGGAGAGCGAAGTCAAAAGGAGGTTAAGGAAAATTGCAACAGAAGTTCTAGGTAAGTTTTCGATATATCATTAAATTGTATCGGTTCTTGATATTTTCGAAGCCTCCCCTCATTTCTTTCTTTCCTTGGAATCATAAGTCTGTGCATCAATCTTGTATTTGGTTGAAACCATGGTTACTATTGGGGAACAGAAGATGATATCCAATTTCAAATTAAATGAACCCACAGATACATATAAGGTTTATAAAAATCCATATATGTTGGATATATTTAGAAATGTTGGGTGGATGAACTCTTTTGTTAAGTTGGATGGTTATGACCTAGAGACTGCCATTGAATTTGCGAGGAATCTAAAGCATATAAATGATAAGGACTTTGTTACTAGGATAAAGGGATTGATGATTCCCCTTGATGAAGCTAAAATGGTAAGGTATATTGGGATTTCTCCTAGATATCCATGGAGTAAATATGAGAAGGAACCCGCAAATCTTGTCAAGAAGGAGCTTCTTAAAGAAGGAGAGGTGTATGATGAAGATAATAATGGAGTAAAAAGGAAACTATCCATAGTCCCTGGAAAGAGGTAGCAGCTCAAGTTCTTAAATACATCACTTGCACTGGCCACTTGTTAGGATATTTAGACACTTAGGAGTTAGTTAAGATCAACTTGTTATAATATATCCATTAGGAAAAGTGTATTTCTTTAGTATACATTAGTATGCATTTGTAAATATCGAATCTGACAGTCACGATATGTTCTAGACATAGAGTGATCCGACGGTTCAACTTCTCTTAGATCATAACTACCTTTGATCAATGGATTACCACCCGATTGGTCCATGATATCTATTTAAAGAGCATGGAGGGTCACTTGCTAGTTGATCGATTATGAGAAGCTCATTTGTAACCGTCTTTCTTTTGCATAATAAACTGCCTCAAGTAGCTATTTGGATGGGGTTGTGGAGTGTTTCCCTTTCGAGCATTTAAACCACGTGAAAACAACGGTGTGTTGATCTATGATCTATTTGTATGATCATATGCTCTAGGTGTTTGATCTTTTGGAATTATCTTGTGCAGTCGAACATGGTATCAGAGCCAGGTTGAAGAGCCGCTTATGTTGGTGATCTAGATCTTGAACCATTGTTGCCAAATTTGTGAAAGGTTTTCTGGTTCTAAAATTTATATGCATTTTTGGGCTATGAGAGGTGTCTCATTGTGTCCATATTTCCGTTTCCAGTGGGGAACAATTTTCATTTCATCGAAAAAGGCTTTTGTTTTCACAAGGTACCTGCATTTCATTAGATCTAGAGATATATTGTTACAATGACGTTTTTTTATTTAAAATAATTTTCTCATTTTCTTTTTAGATCTGGTATTTTTTGAGTTCTGGCGTGTTACCTTCTCTTTCTATGTATGCTCTTTTCCTTGCACCTTATGTGATCTCAGCAAATCAAAAACAGAAGAAAAATGGTTTTCTTTACTGCGTATGCTCTTTGTCGTGCACTTCGTGCGACTGCGGAAAATCAAAAACATTGAGAAAACATATACAGTTCGAGAAAGATAACGAGGTCTAACCCCAAATTCGAGGCATATTATTTTTTTTCGGTTTATGTGAAGCAATTTGCAGGATAAAGGTATTTTTTGGTAAGCACAAAGTTCGAGACAAAAAAGCTATAAAAAAAAACCTTCCTCCTTTCCATCTTTTACGTACCTTTTAATATTAGCTCACTTGGTTAAAAGTTGTTTTATTTAATAAGAGGTCTTGAATTCAAGTCTTCTTGTCAGTTAGTTTTCTAAAATTGCATGTAATTTCTATTTTTCAGTTACTTTATTGTAAAAGTGCATTTCCCTTAAATTATAAAAGTGAGTCACTTAAAAAAATTTAGTTTTTTGCATGCAATATTTAAACATTATTGTAAAGGTGAAACTCCACTTATTTTACAAAAGTGGTTCACATAAAGAAACATTATTGTAAAGTGAATTTAAAAGGTTAAGCTTTGGAAGGGGCGGGTCTTTTTTTTCAATTGGGTCAATCATTTGCTTGCCTCATATCTGTTGGGGTCACCTGCTACCATTTTTCCAATCAAGCATAACTTCCTCATCCGGAGTTATTTTTCAGTGTCATTTTTTTTACACAGCGTGGTGTTTCAAGATGTTTGCATCCATATCATTGGATTCTATTTTTACGACCTTAATTTTATGGTATGGACGCCCCATGTGATATTATCCTTACTAGTTCCAACTATTTCTCATGGAAATCTCGTATGGAGGATGTCCTACGAAGTAGGGGACTTTACCGAATTACCTCAGGGAAAGAAACAAGGCCCATTAATGATGATAAGAAAATAAAATGGGCCAATAAATGTGATGAAGCCCGTGGATTGATTGGAATGTCAATCTCTATTGATTTATGATTCCACATATCGAGAATTGATGAACCAGATCAAGCTGGGGAAAAATTGGAATCTGTGTTTGGTAAACACAATGAGATTCGAGGTCATCAACTAGAAAATGAGTTGATTTCCTTAAATCCAACTGATTTTTCATGCATTCAAGATTATCTATCTAAGTACAAAACTCTTAGACTCTTATGTGCAGAATGAAAAATTAAAAGAGAAGACAAGCAATGCATTTATCATATTCTTTCCAAACTTGGACCTGTATATTTTGTTTTTGTATCTACATTTTAATCCATGAAAGAATCATTGGATCCAACAGGCTATAAAGCGCCTACTCTTGAATCCTTTTGTGATTCTTTGATTAGAGAGCAAGATAAGCTCATACATATTGGAATGATTAGCAATGCAGATACATCTAGAAAATCCTTGCTAGAACAACAGAAAGAGAAGTCCAAGCCTCCCAAGAAGAAAAATCTTCACAATAATAAGCCAAACAAGGGTTCCAAACCCTCTCAGCGAACTTATTCTTAAAAAAATGACAAAGGAAACAAACCAAAAGGTAAGAAGACTGAGTGTCATTGCAAATTTTGTGAGAAATATAATGAATCTAAATGTTTCAAGAATATGGTAAGCTTAGAAGTAGCAATGAATAAGCACAACATAAGCCTTGATTCATCTTCAGAATCTTCATCTCACGGACATGCACTTTGTGCTTTTGGTTTTTCCTATAATGCATCTTCTTCTTCTACTCTGAATGAGTGGCTCATTGATTCTGGAGCTTCTTATCATATGGCTGAGGATAAAGCGATATTTTCTACTATGCATGAATGTAACACAAAACAAATATTTGTTGGTGATGATAGATCTCTTAGTGTTCTAGTATCTGGAACAGTTCTGGTAGATAATGGATAGTTTAGTGATGTACTATGTGTTCCATGAATTTCTTGCAATTCGTTGTCAGTCTATCAAATCACTCATTTTGGTGAAGGTAAAACTGTAATGTTTACACCTCACCAAGTTGTAATCAAGGATTTTAAATATCTTAAGCATGTCCTAGCCACTGGAATTGTTGATCATATTACCAAGTTGTAAAAGTTTAACAACTTTGGGTCATCACCTTTTCCCTCAATTTTTGTTGCTCATAGTAATGACTTGTGCAAACTTTTTCATGAGCGATTTGGTCGCTTAAATTATCGCTCATTGAAACAACTATGTAAAGAAAATATGGTGACAGGTCTTCCGATGGTATCTTGCAGGGATGGTGTTTTTTCTGATTATGTACTCGAAAAACATCATTGGGACAGTTTTGACGAACGTGCCCCTTGGCATGCCTTGGCCCCCTTGGAGCTTGTGCATAGTGACTTGTGTGGTCCTCATCCATCTGCTTCCTTTCCTAGTTTCAAATATTTCTTAAATTCCATTGATGATTACTCTATATGCACTTGGGTTTATTTCCTAAAACTTAAGAGTGAAGTATTTAACATGTTATTTCCTTACAAAGCCCTTGTTGAAAAACAATCTGGTCATCAAATTCTAAAGTTAAGATCTGATAATGGTGGAGAATATGTTAACAACAAGTTCACTACTTTCTGCATTGAACAGGGAATCCAAAACCAACATATTGTTCCATATAAACCACAGAAAAAAGTCGTATCTGAACGAAAGAACCACAATTTAAAAGAAATGGCTAATTGTATGCTTCAAGCTAAGGGACTAAGTCTTCAATTTTGGGCCGAAGCCATAAATTGTGCAAATTACATAATTAATCACACCCTATTGTGGCCACAACAGATCCCATGCTTAGCTAAGCACGAGAGCCCCAATTTTAATAAACGCAAAGCGTGGGTGAGTCATCTTGAAAATTTTAGATTTTGATTTTGCCTCTAAAATTCTTCACCCATGCTTTTGGTCTGCTTGTTTGTAAGGGTTTGATTATTTCTTCCAAAGTGTTTCGGTCTGAAAAGAGCCAAAATTTTGAGTATTTTGTTGACTGTTATCATCATCCTGAAACCCAACATTTGGAGAACCCGAAACCCACAACCCAATAGGTGCGGGTTGCGAGACTGTTGTTTTTTAAGTTTTGGTTTTGGTAATTCCGAATCCCACAACCCAATGGCTGCGGGTTGTGGAATCCTTCTTTAATAAGATTGAGAAATGATTACCCTGAAACCCGAATCCCGCAATGGCGGCATTCGGCTTTCAGGATTGTGTTTTTTTGTTTATTCGGTGTGTGCTCCCGAAACCCGCAACACGTAATTTCGGGATGCGGCTTTCAGGATGGTTATGTTGCTTCACAGTTTAATGTTTCCAAATATCGCCACCCGCATAGTCGATTTTGAGCTTTCGGGATCCTTTTTTTACTTCCATTTTTTTGCATCCCGCAACTCGCAAATCTGTACTTTCGGGTTTCGGCTTGCGGGATCTTTGAATAAGAACTTTGTGAAAAAAATTTAATTCGATTCCGAATCTTGCTCCGGTTAATCTCAGTCATCTGTCTGTTGTGGTTTCATGGTCATGTTGATTGTGGGTAGTCAGTTAAGTCAGGCTTCTCCATTTTCTCTTTTGAAAGTTGGTTCCGCCAAATTATCATTTTTGTGTGTAATTCATCACAGCAAACACTAATACAAGTCTATTAGTTACTTCATGATTGGATGGACGCCATCTCTCCGCCTTAAGTTTGCCATGTCTAGACTCGAGCTTTGACATCTTGTCATTTTTGTTCCACCTCTTAATGATCGGATTTGTTACATGCGAAGAATTGATAGCCCGTGTACTGAAACTCCTAGTCGAGAACTTTTTTGCACATCAACTTTGTCACCATAACCTTCGTCTCCGTTATTATCACCAGTCATAATTATTGATGGGAGATTATTTGTAACGATGTGATCGTAAAGGTAATTCAAAATCATGCGAGTAGTAATTGAACTCGTACTTCGCACAAGATTTGATCCGACTGGCACATACCTCAGCTCTTTTCATTACAATTGAAGTAATTATAATGGATTGCCTGGATAATTTTAATCATTGCAAATTGGCCCTCTCAATTGACACCACTTGGCTTGTTGGCCTTAAAATAGCAATTAACGTAAAAAATCCATACTGTCCATTGCCTTCTGAAAGAAGAAATACTCTGTGCGGCATTTCTTTCTACATCCTTTTATCTAAGACTTATTCAGAATGAGTAATATCCATGCAGGTGGTGAATCTTTTGATGTCCATGCTGACGATAAAGAGCTCTACCACTTGTTATATCGATAAATGTTATCACCACCATTTGATGCAGATGTTCCTGATCTTAGCAGCGGTAGCAGTGAAGAGGACTTTGAAACGTTGTCTACCTACATGCAAAACTCCGTGGAGCAAAAGAAGAAAGTTCTGGAAGAACCACCTGATCTTGATGACGATGTCATACAATATTTTATAATAAATCAAGAATCAGATATCCCGTCGTTTCTTCCTAAAGTAGATCCTCTAATGGATTTCTCTATTTTTTACAGTGGGTTCCCCGACCCTGAATGTCCTACAGCAGATGCTTTGCAAGCCACACCACCTTTCGAAGATAGTGATCCATTTGTGATTGAATTTTTATGGTGGCACGAGACCCTATCTGATTAAAGAACAAGTCTTTCTTTTGTGAAAGGTGGCGGAAAATCTTTTAAGCTTAAAAATAGCAAGGTTTCATGGATCGATGGTTAGATCCGATTTTCTAATCCCTATTTTGTAGAATTTCTCCTTTTGGAACTCTTATGTAAATTTAGTATATAAGGAGGAATGTTTCCCTTAGTAAAGGGTTGGGAATTTTGGAATTGCAATTCAGCCGGAGTTTGGACTGAAGATACTCTGTTTATAAGAGTCATTGTAATTTTTGTACAAGACTTCTCTATTCAGGAAAGTTATCTTTTTAATCCACCTTCTATCGTTCTTCAAATTTCTTTGGGAATTGCTGAATTGATGTTTCAAATTTGTCATTGGTTATTGTGTTTAATCTTTTGCAGGACATTCGTTAATGCATAAGATCTCTCATATTGATTTCTCTGTATGTCTGAATTATGCTCAAAATTGTTCTATTAAATTTCTTTAATTGAACGTTTTCACTTTTATATTTCTGCAAATGATTTGATGCAAACAAACATGTATAATCAAATGTTAATTTTTCAATTAACAGAATGATTACAGATCAGATATTTGAACAGGCTCAAACATTTTGAAGAATTGTCACTTAATTTTCATTAAATGATGAAACTTTAATTAACAAGTGAAGAACCCGAAGACATTTCTGTTCAAGGAACTTACTGTTAAATTTTCAGAATTTACTTCAATCTGATCTAGGATCTTAACTGAGAGAACAACATGTACAACAAATCTACAGCATATCAATCATGGACACAATAATGCAAGCACAAAAGAGACACAGAGTTTACTTGGGGAAAACCATAAAGGTGAAAAACCCCAATAACTTCCTCAAAGATAGATAGAGCAATGATACAACCAGAATACAAGAGATAGTCTTCTCCTAGTAGCAGAGCCTCCTCCTCCCAAGTGCGCCACTTTCTGAATGAGAGAAGTGTGTGAAATGAATGATCAAATAGAGATCTCCCGATCTCTATTTATACTTGTTCTATCCTTCCCAATAAACTAATGGGGCCTACATGTCTAGCTTAACCCATGGTTAACTTAATCCGGGCCGACCCCACACTTGGTGGTCTAATAACCCTTTGACCCACATGGCCGACCCCCAATAGGGTGGTCTAATAACCCTTCGACCCACGTGACTTATATAGGGCCGACCCCAACAAGGTGGTCTAATAACCCATCAAGTATGAGTTACGACACTTACAATATAAATGACGACACTTCCGTATAGAGGAATAATAACATCTCGATAGGAATACAAACACTTCTGTATAGAGGAATAATGCCATCTCTATAGGAGTACAAAATACATATATGAAATACATGGGTGAAATACATTCCGAAGTTACATATACATCAACACTCCCTCTTAACTAGGAAGGTATTTCTCGACACAGGTTTGCTAGCACAAGTCTTCTTCTCTGGATCATCATCAGCAAATCATCATCCTTGAAACATTGTCATCGTCACTACTGCTGCTATCTCAATCAATCTCTGAATCTACTCGTCATAGGAAGTTCTACAGAGCCAGTCCTTTTTCATACTGGATGTAGTCCCACCACCTGCAGGTCTTCATCATCACTAGCCATACTATGGAATTCTCAGGATTTATTACGTGCATCACAAAACCTTAAAAGAGTCTCTTGACTAGCAAGAACCCTAAAGAGCATCTGAGGCCTTTTTCATCCTGTCCAGATCTCCAGGACTTATTACATGTGACCCCACCACAAAACCTCGAAAGAGCATCCCAGGATGTTACGGGTACACAACTCCAACCTGAAGGATCTCCGAGGGCACAAATTACATGTGGTCACCACAAAACCTAGCAAGAGCATCTTAGGATGTTACGGGTACACAACTCTAACCTGAAATCTCCTAGGGGACAAATTACATGTGGTCATGGAAAAACCTCAAAAGAGCATCTCAGGATGTTACGGGTACACAACTCCGACCTGAAATCTACCAGGGCACAAATTACATGCCATAGGACAAAACCTCGAAAGAGCATCTCAGGATGTTACGGGTACACAACTCCGACCTGAGATCTCCCAGGGCACAAATTACATGTCCTCCCAGAGCAATGTCTCGAAGGAGAATCCCAGGCTGTTATAGGTACACAACTCTGACCTATAGGATCTCCCAGACATGCTCATCTGCACAACCTATTCCACATCCACAGAGTATCAACCTGATACTCACCATACATCATCCTAATGTACACATGATCATCACTGCATCGTTCTGATGCATATCATCTAGAGCAACATCCTGAAGCTCGTCATCCATGATCATCCTGATCATACAATGCATCTACCTGATGCATACCAAGTATCTACCTGATACATATCATCATACATGAGCCACTTGATCATATAATGTATCCACCTGATACATACATAGATACATGATCCACCTGATCACACAATGTATCTACCTGATACATATCAACATACATGATCTACCTGATCATACAACGTATCCACCTGATACATATAAATATACATGGTCCAAGCATCCAACATGATGCATATACAAATACATACAAATGATCCAACTGATCATATCCAGCATCCAACATGATGCATACATACATAAATGATCTAACTAATCATATCCAGCATCCAACATGATGCATACATACATAAATGATCCAAGTGATCATAACAAGCATCCAATATGATGCATATACATATACAGAGCATTAACTGGAGCATCGTCCTGATGCTCATCATCCATGATCCTCCTGATCATCATAGCATCGTCCTCTTCAGATCATCTCATCGTCCATGAAGCACAACCCAGATGCACATCATCCAACACTTACACCATCGACGTGGGAGAACACATCTACCACCATTCAAGGAAGGCTCCAGCCCTTACTTTTTCACCATGGGAGAACACATCTACCACCATGTGAAAAATGGCTTCAGCCCTTACATCTACACCATGGGAGAACACATCTACCACCATGTGAGAATGGCTCAGCAATTACATCACGACCATGGGAGAACACATCAACCATGTTAGAAAAGCTCATGTGCATCTGCATCTTCCAGACTCATCACTTCCCTTTGGAAGGAACCTCGATCTGAAGTGCACCAAGCCTCTCTCTGAAGTACTCAAACTGCACTCAGGCCAATGGATTGGTCAATACAACTGCAACCTGCTCATCCATCGCAACATACTCTGCTTCAGCTGTACTCAGTGCTACGCAGGACTACTTCCTGCTAAACCAAGAGATCACACCTGATCTCATACTGAAGCAGCACCCAGAAGTGCTCTTCCTATCTGCAGCACTGCCTGCCCAATCTGAATCAACATAACCCTGCAGGTTAAACTTTTGATTCGCATCATACTTGAGCCCATAATCAACTGTAACCTTCAGGTACCTCAGAATATGCTTTACAGCAACCAGGTGAACACTCCTTGGATCCGTCAGGAACTGGCTCAATGTGTTCACCGCAAAGCAAATATCTGGTCTCATGTTCGTCAGGTACATCAAGGACCCAATCATCTGACGATACATCGTGACATCAACCGGATCAGATGGGGCATCACACAGAAGCTTTAGGTTCGATGCCATAGGTGTGACCATAGCCTTGCAGTTTATCATCCTGAACCTCTTCAGGATCTCTACTGCATACTTCCCTTGTCCAAGGAAGATTCCATCTGCACTCTGCCACACCTCCATGCCAAAAACAAATAGTGCATCATCCCCAGGTTCTTCATCCCGAACTCGGCAGCAAGCTACCACTGCGTGTCAACAATCAATCTATCATCACCTGTTACAAACAGGTCATCCACATACAATAGTAGTATCACTGTATTTCCTTCCTCAACCTTGTAGTAAAGGTTGGAATCCGCTTTACTCTTGGTAAAACCCAAACTTGGATAGAAAGCTATCTATTCTACCATACCAAGTTCTACACATATATGACTCCCTGTCATGTGTCTCATAACCAAGTGGATTCTCCAAATACACTTCTTCTTCAACTACACCATTCAAGAAGGCTGTCTTGAAATCCATCTGGTGTATCTTCCACTTCATCACTACAGCCAGAGCAAGTACTGATCTAATGGAAGTGTATCTGGTTACGGGAGCAAAAGTCTCTATGCTACCACCTGCAGCATGCTTGATCTTGTAGATCCTCTTGGAAGTCACTACAGACTACCCTTTGGGACTGCATCCCAAACATCTTCATGATCGACTGGTACTCCTCAATCATGGCATTCTTCCCAGATCTTGGGAACTTCAATATCTTCAATATTTTCAATAGATAACTTTGTTGCTGAACAAATGTTGTAGTCCTTCTTTTGTAGGTGATGGTATACGATCTTTCCTACACAACAAGTTAAATTGCATGATTAGAAAACATCTCATAGTTTTCAAAACAAATTCTTACACATAAAGAAATATGTCATACAGTCATGCAATTATCTTAGCCAATGCTTCAATACAACATTTATCCATATTCCGTAACTTTCTAAATGCCTTCCAATCTCTACCAGAACATTGTTAAAAGTGTGCACAACTCCTAACATGTCAGCAAAGAGGTTTCATTCTAGATAAGTAGCAATGGAATGTTGTACAGTGCCATAGGCCACTTACCCATGTATATTAGTAGTATATTGTTCATCAATGCAACTATTCTAATATGCAGAATACACAACCTAATTCTAGGAACATAAGCATATACATCATTGAATAACATTATGTAAGAAATGATATTTCAAATACTTATCTTTGTTTGGTTGCTGGGTGGACTCCCTCTGAATCTTTGCAACTCCATTCTGATGGGGATTGTGAGAAGTGGTCAACTCCCTCTGAATATATGCCTCCTTGCAGAAACTACTGAAGTGTGCTCCTTTGCTTTCTTGCAGGAACAACTGTAGTGTGCTCCCTCTTGATCTTTGCTTCCTGGATTATCTGTCCTTGAACTTACATCCATCCTTAATCACTATGCATGCTTATTAGTATCATCATTTTGTTATCCTTGAGGACTCATACATAATCACACATTTATTAGTATAATCTTAATACTATCAAAACACAATAATCTTAAACATGTATAGTCATGATCATTCACAGATAATAAACATTAGTATTCAAGGTTTCAGGGAAGTCTTCTTTTACTCATGCATATTCTTATTTAATCATAGGACTCTTCCGATTAGTTAAATCATCAATGCATAAACCCGTGATTACTCAAACCTATGACTTCATGAATAATCATTATCAACAACACAACAGTATAAGATCCTAACACAAGGTAGGATTCTAGCTTGATATAGGAAAAAAATACATGGATTAGAATGCTAGCTAGTTATGTCTAACATACTCGCATAATGTCTTCTGGTTCTCTTCAGTGACTTGTGCTAGTAACCTGCATGTCTCATAAGTTAACCATTGTAGAACCAAGTTATACATACCTCATAAGTAGATCTTCTATGTGATCCATGACAATGGATGAATCTTTGTCTTCATTTCACCATGATCATATGTTCTTGAAGTAGAACATGATTTGTCTTTCTTGGTGTACCTTTTATGTTAGCGAACAACATAAACCTCATACAACATCACAATGCATTAGTACAATCATAAGTGTCAAAACCTTAATCAATGAATATCTTCTATTAAGGTGATACGACAAGTCTAGTAATTAATCAATATTGTACTGTAATGATATGAAGACAAACATATCATAAAATTAACCATGAACAGAATTCGAGACATACCTGTAATCCATACCTGTCAAGATTGCTTGTAATCTTCTTATGGAAGGCCTTAGCCTCATCTCCCTCTAAGACTGGAACTTTTTCACATATGCAGGTGACCAATCCATCGTCTTCTAGGATTAACCCAATCCACTTGATTTGCAAGAACTAGACCTGGAGCTAGATTAGGGTTTGTTAGAGAAACCCCAAAAATTCAAATTTTGAATTTCAAACTTCCGAAAGGATAGAAATATGCGCCTTGATGAGCTGATCAAGCTGGTATATTCAGAATTTGAAAACTACAAAGTTTCACTCCTCAATTTTGCCTTTGAAACTTCCAGATTCATTGACGTGATGCCGAACTAGGGTTTGATGAAGCCCACTCTTCTACCCAATCAAAAGGTTTGATCCAACGCTCTAAGATTCTATTTTTCTGAGGAGCTTCCAGCTGTGGTCACAGATTTCAAAAACTCCCATTTTTCCAGAAGCCCTAATTTTCCACTTTTCCAATCAAAGTCCCGAACTAGGGTCTGATCAAGCCCGGTCTTCTGCCCAACCAAAAATTCTGATATTGGCCTTTAAATTTCTATTTTGATGAGTAGCATTCAGCCATAGTCTCCGATTACAAAAATTCCAACTTTCTACGAAACCCTAAATTTCGGAAGCCATGAATGAAGGTGCTCAAAAATAATTCTGTTTTGACATAAATATGTACCTGATTGTTTATGGTATAACTCCGTACTTTTCGATCTACAGGGTCTGAAATTTTTTCTGTGGTAGCCTGACCTATCATCTTTCCATCCCGATAGGTCTGACCTCAATTGGATTCTCTAAGAGAGAGTTATGCCAAGTGTCGCAACGTGACCTGTTTATGGGATAAAATAGGAGAGCGAACTTGTATGGCGTGCCACGTGTCACTGGTTAAACTTCAGCCTCTGAAAACGTTTCCTGAGATAGTACAATCTATGTAATACCTGTCACTTTTTACTAAATTTCATTTGGAGCTTCCTAGCCCAAGTTATGACCTTTTGCCAAGGTCACCTGTTTATGACTGATATCTAGAAGAGGCAGAAACCCTATATTGTACAGATCATAAATCACAAAGTACAACGAATTAAAGGTTGTCCTTTGGAATCCAGGCCGACCCCACACTTGGTGGTCTAATAACCCTTTGACCCACATGGTTGACCCCCAATAGGGTGGTCTAATTACCCTTCGACCCACATGACTTATACAGGGCCGACCCCAACAAGGTGGTCTAATAACCCATCAAGTATAAGTTACGACACTTACAATATAAATGACGACACTTCTATATAGAGGAATAATAACATCTCTATAGGAATACAAACACTTCCGTATAGAGGAATAATGCCATCTCTATAGGAGTACAAAATACATATATGAAATATATGGGTGAAATACATTCCCAAGTTGCATATACATCAACACTTACTACTTGTTCATCGTACTTCAATTCTGATTTGCACGACATCAACTCTTCCTTTTAGTCTAGATTTGACTTAGAATAGGTTCTTTCCTTAGGTAGGTTAGGTTAGATTTCGGTAACTAGTTTTCACTTAGTTTTCCTTGATAGGAAAACTGATCTTTTAAGATCAAAACTTTTACTCATAGAGTTCCAGCGGAGGCCAAATATCCATGGGTTATTACCACACCAAATAGCTCGAGGATAGAATTGCCCTTGTGCAAGGTCTTTCAAAACCTTTGGTTGGGTTTTCATCCCCTGTTGTGTGCCTTGAACCCATTCCAGCACTTTGCACTTACCCTGCATCCCCGAGGCATCAACACGCCCCCACTAAAGCTTTATTAGATATCACACCGGAAGAAGCATGGAATAAAATTAAACCAGATGTAAGTCAGTTTCGTGTGTTTGGTAGTCAAGCATGGGCTCATATTCTGAATGAAAAACATAAATCATTGCAGCCTAAAAGTGAAAAGTGCATATTTGTTGGATATTCTGAAAATGTAAAAGGTTATAGACTTCTTTAGCCACATTATCATGATATAACTATTAGAAGAGATGTTAAATTTGATGAAAATATCTTGTCCTATGAGCCTAAATCGATGTTTGTGCCATATTTGGCCTTCGAGCCTAATTCAACGCTTGTGTCTTCTTCTACTCCCAACTTCCTTGATAGCCTTCCAATTCCAGTTTCTGATGATGATAGTGAGGATGAAAATCCACCTCCGCCTGCTCATTTTCCTCTAGTTGCACCAACACAATCACTTCCTCGATGGGTCCGTTCAACATGTGAAGTAGCTGGTGATCTTGTCGGTGATCATAGAGATCAACGATGAACACATTCTTAGTTCCAGCAAGCCTCTTCTATTTTGGCTCAAGTTTCCGAGAATCATGATCCAAATACTTTTGCATAATCTTCAGGGAATCCATATTTTGATGCAGCTATGGATGAAGAATATCGTTCCTTAATGGAGTACGATACTTGGGATCTTGTCCCTCTTCCAAAAGGAAGAAAAATTTCTAGATGTAAATGGGTCTACAAAACTAAGTATGCCTCAAATGGAAGTATTGAAAGGCTTAAGTAAAGGTTAGTTTCCAAAGGTTTTTCCCAAGTTGAAGGAATTGACTACAATGAAACCTTTGCCCCTATATCCAAAATGAACTCCATATTCCTTGTTATTTCCCTTGCAACCTTACATAAATGGGAGGTCCATCAAATGGATGTCAAGTATGCATTTTTACATGGTGATTTGTAGGAGAAAATTTACATGAAACAACCTCCTATCTATGTTCAGAATGGCCTAGCCTTGTATGTCACCTTAAAAAATCCTTATATGGCCTTAAGCAAGCCCCTCAAGCTTGGTATGCCAAAATGGATAACTTTCTTCTTGACACTGGTTTTTCTAGATGCCATTCTGACCCTAATGTCTATACCAAGAAAGTAGGAAACAATATCATCATCCTTGTTCTTTATGTTGATGATCTTATTCTTACTGGTAGTGACCCTAATCTTTTAACCCATGTGAAATCTAGTCTTAAGTAAAAATTTGAAATGACAGACTTAAGACATTTGCATTATTTTCTTGGCCTCCAAGTCTTGCAAACCAAATAAGGAATCTTTCGTTCTCAGCATAAGTATGCTTGTGACCTTCTTCGTCACTTTCACATGGAATATTATAAACCAACCCCCTCTCCCTTCCAATCTGGAGTCAAAATTTCTGCAACTTGCACTTCACCCAAAGTTCATGTCACCCTATATCGTCAGCTTGTTGGTAGTCTCTTATACTTGACTCAAATCTGTCCTTATGTTTCCTTTGTTGTTGGTCATGTTTCCCGCTATATGAAAACACCCCATGAAATTCATTAGAAAGTAGCAAAAAGAATACTTCGATATATTCAGGGTACAATTTAGTTTGGGATTCATTACAGTTCAGGGGGGACTCCTTTGTTGGCTGGTTTCACCGATTCAGATTGGGTCGGTGATCTTGATGATCGAAAGTCTACTGCAGCCGCAAGTTATGTTTTCAGTCTGGGTTTTGGACCTGTCACTTGGGCTTGTAAGAAACAACAAACTATTGCTCTCTCTTCAGTAGAAGCAGGGTATCGTGCAGAAATTAATGCTATTCAAGAATCTGTATGGCTTTGACAGATCCTTTCAGAGTTTGGATTCCAGCAGCAGCATCTAACTCCCCTTTGGTGCGACAATCAAAGTGCCTTCAAGTTCTCCAAAGATCCAATTCAACATCAATGCGCCAAACACATTGAGCTACATATGCACTTCATAAGAAAGGTTGTTAATGATCACATTCTTGAAGTGCTCTTTTTCCCTATAGATGATCAAGTTGAAAACATCTTCACCAAATCTCTTACAGAAGTGAAGTTTTCTAAAATTATATTTGTTTTAGGAGTTCAAGAACTTGTTATTAAGGGGGGATAGGCTCTAATGCCTCCTTCCTTCTCCTAATAGTGTCACTTTTGTAAATCCTTCAATCCCATCCCAATTTGTTCTCAAGGGGGAATGTTATGATATTTAGACAGTTAGGAATTAGTTAAGATCAACTTGTTATAATATATCTGTTAGGAAAAGTGTGTTTCTTTAGTATGCATTAGTATGCATTTTTAAATATCTAATTTGATGGTCACGATATATTCTAGACATAGAGTGATCTGATGGTTCAACTTCTCTTAGATCATAACTACCTTTGATCTGTGGCTTAACACCCAATTGGTCCATGATATCTATTTAAAGAGCATGGAGGGTCACTTGCTAGTTGATCGATTATGAGAAGCTCATTTGTAACCTTCTTTATTTTGCATAATAAACTGCCTCAAGTAGCTATTTGGATGGGGTTGTGGAGTGTTTCCCTTTCGAGGGTTTAAGCCAGGTGAAAACATCAGTGTGTTGATCTATGATCTGTTTGTGTGAGTGGCTTCTCTAGGGGTCCGGTCTTCTGGAATTATCCTGTGCAGTCGAACACCGCTTGAGTCAAATTCATGTGTTTCATTTTATATTACCGACTCTATTAAGGTATAGATACCATTTAAAGGTAGAGGAAAATATTAGCATACCCTACTTCCTTTTTTATTCCATATGGGAAATGTATGAGAGGGTGAGGCGGGGTAAAAGAATTTCCTTATCCCACGAATGTCTCATTAAATTAATCATTATGACGGAGCTGTAAAAGCATATTCCTCAATTGTCCTAGGAAGAGTTCATTAACATAAATACAGAGGATTTTCAATTAATGAAAAATCCAAGGTCATCGCCAGTATCCACCTCAAATTCAAGTAAGAAAATGGCTTGAATATCAGTCAGGAATCCTGCCTCGATGTTGTAGAGTAAAAGAAAATAAGTGGCTTCTTCCACTACAAGAGCAAAGAGAAAAAAGCAGCTGGAGGAAGATGATGATGATGATATCCTCATAATCTCTTTGGTTGAAATGAAGAAGCATGAGTCCACCACCTCCAATAAAATGAAGGATTCTTCTACCTTTGGGTATGAATATAGGTGATCTTGGTGAAGGTTAAGAGAAAAGGATCGTGCTTCAAGAGAACCGCAAAGCAAAGATAAAAAGGAGACAATTCATAAGGATGATTCTGAATACACCATCCCGATTGAAACAGATACCACTATAGATGATGTGTATCCACCAAGGATGGAAGAGGAAATGACAAAAAGCATCCAAATACAAAATTCAATGCAGGAATTAACACTAGTCAGGGAGGATTTGGCACAATTGAAAGCTATGTCGTAGTATTCAACAATTACTCTACAAAATGACAAGGAAACAGTGCCCTATGAAGTATTGGTTTCAAGAGAGCATATACAAATTTTAAAAGCTCAGTATACAGATAGTCCAAAGAAATTGGAGCAAAGGAATACAAAACTTCAACAAGAAGTGGAGTTATATAGGGGGGATATAGATTCTAGAAAAGAAGAGTCAGAAGATAGAATATTTGGAAGGAATTCTGAACTAAAGTACTCAACTCTTTTAATAAATCATCGGTTGTAGACCCCCATCAAAATTGTATGCAGTGTTCTTAAAGGAGAGATGGTGTAGATATCAGTTATATCGGCTTAAGAAACGACTTCCATACCACATCATAACTCCAAAATATTTTTTTGAAACTTGTCAAAATAGTTCAGAGGAAGAAAAATATTTACTAAGTGAATTATTTATGCATAACTTTATTCTTCCTCAATCTTACAGGTGGTTCCCGAACCCTTATGCAGGGGATGTACAATTAAGGACTTTGTGTTCTTCGTTGACTACTGAAGTTGACAGAGATTAGGATGTAGATATGCATCATTCAGAAGAATGGAAAAATAGATTTATGATCAGATATTAGACTCCCAATCTCAACATAATCATTCATGGACATAAAAATATGACTACTAACCAAGACCTCATTCCTATTCTGCAAGAAAAAACAGGAAGTTATAGCTCATTATGATCAAGTCATGTAGGGAATGTAAGCATATGTTTCAGAGAAAACATAGACAGATGGGATGGGCTATCTCCTAAACTGAAAAAATAAGAAACCACACTCCCCAAGCAGTTTGATAGTTTCCTTATTTAGGTCTCAATTGTATAAAGAAACCCTAGAAAGGAAAGGCCTTGAATGGATTGATGTTAAGTTGAATACACCCCTAATAATCCCTTTCAAACACATTGAGTATATTGATGAAGAGGAAGAAAAGGGAGATTGGGAACATGTGGAACAGAGCTTGGGTTATTATAAAGAAGGAGAAGTTCCAAGGATCGTTTCCTATTATGGAAGGGAGGTGGGAGCAAGAAAGGAAAAGTTTACAGTTATATAGTAATAGATTGCATAGGGACGTCCAATTCCTTCATTTGGGGAGGATGATGAGTACCAATTTTGGTAATTAAAACGCATATCTTAATGCTTAACCATGCAGACAGAGAAGTATTATTTAAAGGATTGGTTACACATTTTTAATTTGATTATGTATTTAATGAATGGAATGATTATGATAGAAGTGTTTATCCTTTATTTTGTTTGATTTACTTTAATTTTGACTAAATAATTATAATGCATGGTATTAGCATGTAATTGTGAACTACAGAGGATCGAATCAGGAATTAAAGTCAAGTTCTAGTGTTGGCCTATTTTGAAGATCAAGTTTTGAATCAAAGTCAAGTTTCACTTTTTGCAGGACATGGGACAAGACACTAATCTACCATTTATTGTACATTTCAACAACATTTTATTATTATCAATAATAACAGGACTGACTCTAGTCAAAATTTATGATCCTAAAATACAATCCTCTTTTATATTTTCTATCCTATTTAAATACAAAACTTTTGGCAAACCTTCAATCTTAATTGGGAAGTCTGTAACTCTTCCGAGCATGGTACAGGAGTCCCTTTGATTTCTACGCCATGATCAAAAGTCTGTTCCCCATAAAATGATGGTATGGCACCTCCTTTTTCCAAATTCATCTAGCAGCCAGAGTATATCATGCAATCTAGCTAGTATGGATTGAAATTTAGAGGAAAAAAGCATACTTTTATATATAACTTAGGACCAGTAAATAGTCCTAGAATTGTCTCTGGATTTGGAGCAGAAAACAAAATAGGTCTGTCATCTTCTCCTGTTGATATTTATTCATTGATACTAGGTGTGCTTCTATCTTTGGGGCTCTTAAGAGCTTCTGCATAGGCTTTGCACATTTCTTCTTCCGAGGATTGATATTTCTCTCTTATAGTTATTTCTAACATTCTTTTTAGCTCCTCTATTTCTCTGACAAACTTCTTCAAAGATCTTTGTTTTTCTTTGATCTGCAACCTAATTAGGTGCTCTTTATCTTTTCTGAATCTTTGTCTATCTTTATGAAAATAGGGATATTCTTTGTAAAGCTCTGCTAGATTATAGAATGTTGGATTCATGCTGATATTAAGAGAGAAAGAGTCAAATTTGGATGGTTGATTCTCTTTAGCTTTTAGTTGAGCTAAAAGCTTGTTCTTTTCATCTTTTAATTCTTTTCTTAGAACAGACTGATATGCTTGTGTTCTAGATAAAATTTCAGCAATTTAAGCAATTTTGATTTGAGGAGAATCCTTTGATGTGGAAAACATATAAAAAAAAATTATGGAGGACAATCACATCCTCCTAAATTTGCATCCTAATCGGAATCAGAAGAGGAGTCATTGGATTCTGCAGGAACAAATTTATTCGTGGAAGGATCTAAGTCATCTGAATCATAGGATCCTTCATCTGGAAGAAAAACTATTTCTCCTTCAATATATTGGTCAGCATCACAGTAGTCAATATCCCACCAAGCAGGATCTATTTCATCAATAAGCAGCGCTGCAAGCTGAGGCTTAGATTTCTCTTGGGAAATTTATTTTCCCAGTGGGCCTTTCTTGCCACAAATAAAACATTTTTATTTATCAGAAGGAGCAAAGTGTTTCTTGACAAAATCATTTCTTTTATGGAAACTCTTCTTCTTCTTATATCTGTAGGATTTGTCTAGGTGAAATCTAGGAGCGCTAGTATAGAAGGGTTTTCCCTTCTTTTTCTTGCAGCTCCAAGTTTCTTTACCAAAGTGACCTCTATTGTGAACTCCACAACCCCAATTAGGAATTTTTTCCACATATTTGCAAAAACTAGGAGAGTACATGGATGAATGTCTTTTCAAGTCTTTGGAAACTCTCCTTTATAAACAATGCTATTGCCATGTTTCTATAATGAATCCATGCAGTTGGGCAAGAGATATTCCTTGCAAGTGAATATCTTTATCTTTCAGGAATTGTTCTACTGCATCTGGAACATGAACCGAGAAACTCCTGAGATGATTCTTTAAGTATGCTAGCTTGTCTGCATTTCCAGAAGAGATAAGCAAATTCTACATATAATAGAAATATTGTTCACTTTTGCTAAGATCACAAATTCTAGCAGACATAAACAAAGATGAAATATGTTCAAAGTATTCGGTTTCTTCTGGACCATAGAATTATCTTCCTAATGCTTTTATAATTTGGTCATCTACATCTTGAGTATCCAACATTTCATATCTAGCTTCTTGAGGAAGCCACCGCCACCATTCATATGCCAAACCTGATAGGCCTGCTACTACTGGACAGCTAATTGTTGAAACGTTATATTCTAGTCTGAAGACCTTTTGTAAAGAGCCCATTTGCTTAGAAACTAAATGGATGTCTTAATTTCATCCCTCTATTGACATTGGATATTCAATATAGGTTGTTTTGGCATTTGAGAAATAAGGTTATTGATTCCATTAATGTTGAAATGGAATCTATGAGAAGAAGCAGAAGAGGCAGAAGCATCATTCATTACCTCATAAAAAGTGGGAGGAGGAATAGGTCCTACAAGTGGATTAAAATCTGGATGTGAAGAAGATCCATCCCAAAGTGGAGAATTTTCCCATTTTGGAATTGCCATTTCCGCAAGATATCTTTTGGGGAGAGATTTATCCATTTTCTTAAATTGAGAGACCAGATACTATATTTCATTAAATTCTTCTTCATCTTTTCCAAAGGTATAATATGGTCTATTATCTTCTTCTTTGATACTCATCATACTAAGTGAATAACTTCTGGCATGTTTCTTATCCTTATTCTCTTCATGACCTCTAGAGGCGATCTCTAGAGCAAACCGACTGACAGACTTAGTCTTTTTCTCTAAGTTTTGATTTTAATGAAGAGTTTTCCCAAAACATATAAGCATTGTTCTAGCTTGTTTGCAGCTCTAAAAATATCATTCTTTATTTCATCAGAATCATGTAACAAATGATCAATAAGATCCATGTTACTTCTAAGCAGAGTGATTTGCTCATGTTCTTCGTCGGCTTTCTGTTTTAAGAGGAGGATATCACGAGACACATCATCTAGATTCTAAGCTGTTAACTGATGTTGCATCTTGCCATAATTTGCTAGTTTGATTTCATCTGACACAATTTCATATATAGTAGAGGATCTATGAGGAAGGTACTCCCTTTTATATTGGCCATCATGTGAAAACTGTCTGAAAGGAGCATCGGGAAGATTTCTGCCAGGAATGAAAGAAGTATCACCCTTTGGTGTTTTGACTTCATAACTTGGTCCACTTTAGGGAAGGGAGAACATGAATAAACTTGGACTTTTATTTTTGGCTCTTATTCTTCGTAAAAAAATTCTACAAGTAGGACATTCAGAGTGTTGTCCTTTATGTTCAGTATTAAAAGAACCGGATGAAGAGAAAGTTGAACAACGCGAAGCGTATGGTTCATTCCACATTGTTTGAGATGAAGAAGAGGAGGATGAATTTATAGAAGTAGATCTAGTGAGAGGAGGATTAACCATAGGAGTGGGAATTCCATCAGGTAACCAGAAAGAGTGAGAAGATCTATCAAATCAACTATGGGATTATTTACAATTGTTTGATTTTTAAACATTTATTTCTTTTTGACATGGTTCTTTGTATTTGACCTCCCATTGCTTTGGGTAAATTATGCTAGTCCAATTAAATGTTATAGGAATGGATTGTTTGGACTTGTCTGACTCCACAACACTTAGTAAGTGAGAGATATCGTGAACTTTACGGGTGAGGGGTGGAATACTATCATTACCAAAGCGAAAAACAACCAAATATTCTAACTGAATGATTTTAGATCCAGTATCCATTTTAAATCCTTAGGGTAAGATATAAACATTAAGTAAATCATAGATGTGGGGGTCATCTAAATTGACAGAATATTTCAGAAAAATAGTTCTAAAATAAGGGCCATTGTGAAGACGGCCAACAAATCCACCCATGATTGAATCAACAAACTCCTTATGCCTAGTATCAATAACTACACAGAGAGAAGATACAGGAAGAAAAGGCCAAACTAGAGGACCTAGACGAAGCTTGACTCCACCAAAATGTACATATTTATAACATATAGATTTTTCCTAGTCTATTTGTTCTTTGTTGATTAGATTTATGTGAATTGGTTCTTCCTTATCAGTAAAAGAAACATCTATTGAGATTATTTTTATTTGTGTATGTGACTGGTACTGCCACCGTCTCATTTTATATACTTCCTTAGGTAAGATACCAAGAAGTTCCCAGTTAGCAGATGGATTGAGATCATCAATAGTGATTATCGAAGAATAAGATTCAACATTAGCAAATGTGGACCATCTTTCAACCAGAGAAACATTATTATGGTCTTCTACACAATCCATAGATGTGAGCTCTATTGAATCCATTAAAGGGTCCATGGAACACTTCAATGGAATAGCTCATGGGTATCCTACAGGTCTTTATTAGACCACTTCACAAAGGGCTTATGGCACTTGATCCTAGCGTCGTTGCCTCACAAACTCTAGAAAACACAAACTATTCCACATAGATTCCTTCTTTAACTTTGAATATCAATCCAATACATTTATGGATTGCATAACAATAAGATTGCAAAGATTAAAAGACAGTTATTGTATTATTCTGAAAATTTTGAAGAAATTACAGATATTCAAGAAAGTCGAGTGGCTCTAATACCACAAAGACCACAAACTCCAAGGACCAGCTCGGCTTTATAAATCCCAGTCACATAACCAAGACTCAACCACTACAAAACTATGAACCTTAGATAATAATGCATATTTGTCCCACAAAACTAAACTCCACTAGCATAGATTAACTAGTACCAAACATTTCATATATTAATAAAGGAATGTAGCCGATGAAGGGAAATTACACTAGCCATCAATACATTTTGAGATCCTGACTAACTACTAGTTATCTCTAGCATTTCAAGAACGAAGTCTCAGTTGTGATCAATTTTTAGAATTAATTTAATTTCTATAATAGGTTTTAGATCTTGTATTTTTTGTAATAAATAGACCTTTTGGAACTTAAATGAGGGGCAAGCTCTCAAGTATTTTAAAATAATCAGATATAGTGTTTTTGTTACAAGTTTTTCCTTATTATACATTTTTGTAGTTATGAATATTTAACCAGTTTAATGACAGTTTCATGTTCCTTGCATTCCATGTGTGCTTAGTTTGTTTCACTCTTTTGTTGCTTTTGGGAAGGGACCCCTCATCATAATGATATGAGTTCTTGATTAGTTCAAATAGTTTAGATAATTCATGTTCATGCTCAGTTATATTTTAGCTATTTAGATTCAACCATAATTTCTTTTTCGCTTTATGTAGTGTAGATTAGTGGTTATTGTAGTACTTTTGATTCATTACCATAGTTTTATGTAGAATTATTTTTCCTGAAAAATAATCCAGTTTCATAGATTGCCATGTGTTTCCTACTATTCAGTTCTACGAGTTAGGGTAGTTAGACCAATTTATATGCTTTCATATATTTAATTTAGCTAGATTTAATTTGCTTTCTCTCATAGATTCACTTCATTTAAATTAAGTTTAAATGCTTTCATAGAGTTAATTTATTTCATCCAGTTTGCAATAGTTAGTTTGTTGATATCTTCCATAATAGTTATTTTCTTCTAAATTAAATAGTTATGCTATATGATTTGTAGTTAAAAAGTTCTGCAAATTATTCCTTAAATTAGTTATTCTTATAGATGCTCTTTCAATTGTTTCTAGTAGCATCTTTTGATTAATTTACAGAGTTGAGATTAGTAGCTAAATGGTAGTTTTATTTGTTAAGCATATTTCCCTATCTTATTTGGATTTATTTTAGGCACATCATGGTCAAATCAATACTCCATTTTCAAATAAGGATCATCCACATCCACAGCAAAATATATTATCTTGACAATTTCACATACAGTGCCAGCACCTCTTAAGTTTGTACTATCCTGAACTGGCAAAGTAAAGTAGGAAACCCGTTTTATTGACCTTTAACCCTTAACCCCTAACCCCTAACCCCTTAACCATAACCTGTATCCCTTAACCCATAATCCCTTAAACCCTAAATCCCCAAATCTCTAAAGCCCCTATCCCATTAACTCGCAATACTTTAACACCTAAAGCCCTTAATCCCTTAATTGGCCCTAATCCTCTATCCTGCTAGACCTTAAACTTCTAGATGCCTTACCCCCTAAGTCCTTAACCCTTATCCTCTATACCCCCTAACCCATAATCCCCTAATCCATAACCCCTTATCTCCTAACCCATTAATTTATAATCGCTAAGCCTTTTACCAATAAAACCTTAAACCCTTAACCCTTGACCCTTAACCCCTAAACCTACATAACCCCCAAAGCCCTTAACCCATAAACGGGCCTTAACCCTTAACCCATAAACCCCTAAACCTACATAAAACCCTAGTAATCCCTTAACCCCTAAAGCCCCTAATCCATAAACACCCTACGCCTAATCCTTTAACCCCTAAATCCCTTAATCGACCCTAATCCTTTATCCCCCTTACCCTTACACTGCTAAATGCCTTAGACCCTAACTCCTTAACCCTTATCCCATATACCCCCTAGCCCCTAACCCCTTAACCATTAATCCCTAATCCCTTAACCCGTAAACCCTTAAACCTCAACCCCTAACCCCTTAATCCATAAACTCCTAACCACCTAACTCCCTAGGCCCTTAACATGTAATCCCTTATCCCTTAAACCTTAACCCCTGTCTCGTAAGCCCTTAAACCCATATCCCTTAACCCGTAACCCCTAAGCCCTTAAAACTTAATCACTTAACCCATAATTGTCAAATTTCTATGGCCTTGACGCCATGCAAGAATTTTACAAGCCAAGATCTAGAAACAAATTATTCCTCACAAAGAAATTACACACAGTTTAACATAAAATAAAAGAAATATTGAAACAGAAATATCTGAGATAGAACACAATTAATGTAAACTCCACTGTTATATTATTCAGTAAGATAAGTACAATATATAATACATCGCAAGAGATAAATTTTGTGAGCCTTAGGAGGCAGTTGGGTAGCTCACATTAATGCTAGGCTTAGTGGATTAATTCCCCCAATCTATGACATTGTGCCAAGTGTGACTAATGTATTGGGCCATAATGAGGTCCAATGAACCTATGAGGACCATTAGGACGTTAGGCTAGTCAATTAATGTGGATGGAATCATTATGAGGGATAATTAGTTGGTTTAGGGATTTGGTAGTGGCCATTAATGAGAAATTTGACCATTTCTAGTGCATTAGCGCCCTTGGTCCAACCTTATCCCATAAAACAGGGAAGTGGTGTGCCTCCCTAATTAAATCCATTAAATTGGGTGCTTTTGAATCCCCAAATTAAGAAAATAGGCCACACTTGTGGACAAAATTGGCTATAATGACAAACCACTAGTCCAATATGTGGACAAACCCCCTAGACTAGACACTACAAAGCAAAACCATGGAACAATTTACATTAAACACTTGGAACCTTATGCAAGGATTATTAAACAAGATATATATGGGAATTATGTTCAAACAATAATCCCTAAGCCCTTAACCCATAAACAACCTAACTCCTAAGCCCCTAAGAACTAAGCCCTTGACCATTAATCCCTTAACCGCTAATCCATAATCCATCAATCCATAAGTGGTTAACCCCCAATTCCATGAACCCCATAATATGTAATCCTCTAATCCTTAATCACTTAACCCATAACCTCATAAATCCTAACCCCTAAACCCTTAAATACGAATCCTTAATCCCTTAACCCATAAACCCTTAACCCCTAACCCCTTAAACCATAAGGCCCTAAATCCCATAATACATAAACCCCATACCCTTAATCCCTTAACCTTTAAACCCCCTAACTCCTAATCCCAACTTTACCCTTAATACCCTATCCAATAATCCCTAATCCATTAACCTATAATCCCTTAACCCCTAAATTCCCTACTCCCTAAAGCCCTTATCCTTTTAACTCCCAAAACCTTAACACATGAACCCTTTAATCCCTTAACCCCTAATGCTTTATCCCCTAACCCTTAAACCCCCTAACTCCTAAGTCCTTAATTCCTAACCCCTTACCCATAAACCCTTAATCACTTAACCCTCTAATCCATAAATCCACTTAACCCTAATCTCTTAACCGCCTCACCCCTAAATTCCTTAACCCCTAAACCCCCTAATCCCTAAAACCTAAAACCTTAAACACTAATCCCTTAACCCATAACCCCTAAGCCATTAACCATTAAACTACCTAACCCCTAATCCCCTAACCCCTTAGTCCTTAACTCGTAATCCCTTAACCCTAAATCCCTAATCCTTAACCCATAAGCTCTGAAACCTGAATCTCTAAAACCCTATCCCTTAACCCCCAAAACCTTAACAACTTAACACCTTAAGCCCTTAACCCTAATCATTTATCCTGCTAAATCTTAAACCCCTAAACTCTTAAGTCCTTAAACCCTAAACTCCTAAGTGATTAACACCCTAATATCTTAACCCATGACCCCTAAATGACTTAACTCTTGTCCCTTGAACCCCATAACTCCTAATCCGCTAATCACTAACCCCTTAACCCCTAACCCATTAACCGCTAATACCAAATACCTTAACCCTTAATGTCTAACACCTTAAACCATAACCCCATAATCCCCTTACTCCTAAATCCGTTAATCCATAAACCACATACCCCTAATCCCTTAACCCCTAAAGGAATTAATCCCTAAACCTCGTAAACCCAAACCCCTAATCCCTTAACCCATAATCATTGAGGCGTTAATATTTAAACCTCCTAACCCCTAAGACCCTAATTCCTAATCCCTTAACCTCTAATCCCTAATCCTTTAACCCATAATCCTTAAACCCCTAATCCCTAATCCCTTAACCCATAATCCCTGAATCCCCTAACCCCTAGTCCCTTGACCCTTAATGCCTTAAGCCCTAATCCCTAATCTCTTAAACCCTAATCCCTTAACACCTAAACCCTTAATACCTTAAAATTTATTCCCTTAACCCATAATCCTTAATTCATTAACCTTTAAACCCATTAATCCCCTAAAACCTAATCCCTTGACCTTAATCCCTTAACCCCTACTCTCTCACTTAACCATTAATCCCTAAACCCATAATCCCTTAACCCTTAAGTCCTAAACCCTTAATCCCTGAACCCCTAATCCCTTAACCCTTAATTCCTAAACCCCTAATCCCTAAATCTCCTAATCCCTAACACCCCTATCCTCTTATCCACCAAGACTTTGACAACTTAACTATATGGGCATAGTAGGCATTAAATTGGAAGCTAAATAGGATGCAAAACTAGAAGCTACAAAGGAAGCTAAACTATAAGCTAAAAAAAGGAAACTAAAAAGGAGCAAAAAAGGAAGCTAAAAAGGAAGGTAAATTGGAAGCTCTATACGAAGCTACATAGCAAGCCAAATTGGAAGCTAAATAGGGTACTAAATTTGATGCTAATTAGCATCAAATAGTCATACATGGTGCAAATAACGCTACAAATAGAGCCAGCCCAATGAATAGTGCTGACTTTTTCTAGCAAATGGAGAAAAATATAATAAAATAGTGAGTAGTAGAAAAAAAGGGACCTAAACAAGAAGCTAATCATAGGGTTTTGTTGTAGCGATCGAACCCTGAACATCTATATTTCTAGAAGCTATGGAGAAAAATCTCCAATTCATTCAAGGTAACCTTTTTCGTAAGATCCTCAATATCATAAGCATTGGAAAATTGAGTAAAGTCATCTCCCATCTTCAGAATCTCAGCAAGTAAAGGTCTATTATCATCCTAAACAATATCTTTGAAATATTCAATGTGTTCTAGAGATATCCCTTTAAAATGAGACACCTAATCACCATTTGATTTAAAAAATTTCCAAATTAAATCTTTAAAAGTACTTAGTGTTTTCATCACCATCTTTTAGCTAAAGGGATCTTCTTTTAATATGCCATTCTTTTCTTGCTTAAGAACAAGTTCCTTCTTTTTTTCCTCTAGGGATTTCAATTCCTACATGGAGTGATCAATAAGATATCCATTTCCTTCACTACTACAGAGTTGGATCAAATTCACCTCAATATTTATTCTCTAACCTTTTTTCCTTTAGGTCAGGCAATGGATTCCTTCTTGGACTTTTTTAAATTGACCAAGAATTAAAAGGGTTGTTGAATCAAAAGAATGGGAATCATATGAGGTCCAAACCTATTTTATGGATGTGATTGGACTAGATTTATGTGAGCATAGAATGAAAGAGAATATATAGAACGAGATACACAGATATATTGCAAGAAACATAGTGATACACTAAACTCAAATTCTTTGAATGAATGAAACAGAACACACTGTAAAATAAAAGCAGCTAGAATGGTGGTTGCTTTATCTCTAAGAAGAGATGTGGTGGCTACAGTCATTCATGAAAAGACGATTAAAAAAGGAGGCTAAAGGGCCTTTTTAACATAATAATAAGGGAAGAAACCCTAAACATCCAAAAACATATCCCTGGGAGATTAACCATAAAAAGGTTTGCGGGCCCCGAGGTGCAGGTTAGTTAAGGTGTCAACTTCTTCAAGTCATTACTTTTGCATATGATCTCCATTTAGGGCGTTCAGTAGATCATTGGAAATGTATAGAAGAGAATAACACATTTTGTACATCCATACTACCTTTAGATAAACTTGGACTATTGAATTTCCAAAAACATTGTTGAAGGCCTCACAATGACCAAAACATTTTTGAGTCTGGAAAACTATAAAAATTTCCAAATTGCAAAAATTGTTTTGAGGAAGTGGAATAGATGGCTAGATCTTGATAACCATATGGTCCATTCCACTAACCCAAAAAACTGTAAGGAATGCAAAGCTAGAAGAAAAAAAATTGAGCAAGTGGAATAGGTGGGTGGCCACCCATACCCATCTAGATCATTCCTACCCCATTAAGAATCATTGGTATCCATTACGTTGAGTCCCATATCATATCATGAATTGTGTGTTCAGTTGAGCTCTCGTTGAGGCATTTGATAAGGTGAAAAGGATACCGTTCTTTGACATCTTGATAGGGTTGTAATTGTTGCTGATGGATGCACTGGCCCCATTAAATGATTTTGGTTTCCTTATTATCATTGGTATGAATCGATGTGGATGATTTATTTCTAGAGGAGCACCTTGAATGCATGGGCTCACAATATAGAGGTAACCAAATAGGCAAGGAAATAACACCTTTGCATTCTTCTTTTTCATTATGAGTAGAGGGACCCTGTGCAAAGGTTGTGGAGGTATCTGTGATCCGATGTTAACCTTTAGAAGCAATTGTGAAGACGGAAAATTTCCTAGTGTGGGAGATTATCATCCTACACTACTTGGTTGAGTTCAAAGAGACTATGGTAGGTGCAACTATCTTTTGTATCCAATAGAGTTGTCCAACCAAAGTGGTAGTGACACTACGACATTGTGACTCATACACAAAATTATGCTTCCACATATATGGTTGTCCTAAAAGAACATCACAAACTTCGAGTGAGGCCACATCACACAACACCTTGTCTTTGAGAGGCTTGATGCCATATGGTATATGACACTAATCACTAACACAGATACCTTGTCCTTGGCTTAGACAACCAATAATGTATGGTTATGGGCGTGGTGTTGTCCCTGATACCTTGGCCCTCTCTTGACGTAGAATGCACCATTATTTTGAAGAACTTACAGATATTCAAGAAATTCGAGTGGCTCTAATACCACAAATTCCAAGGACCAACTTGGCTTTATAAATCCCAGTCACATAACCAAGACTCAATCACTCTAAAACTATGAACCTTAGATACTAATGCATATTTGTCCCACAGAACTAAACTCCGCTACCATAAGTTAACTAGTACCAAACGTTTCAGATATTAATAAAGGAATGTATCCAATGAAGGGAAATTACACTAGCCATCAATACATTTTGAGATCCTGACTAACTACTAGTTATCTCTAGCATTTCAAGAACGAACGCTCAGTTGTGATCAATTTTTAGAATTAAGTTAATTTCTATAATAGGTTTTAGATCTTGCATTTTTTGTAATAAATAGACCTTTGCGCACTTAGATGAGGGGCAAGCTCTCAAGTATTTTAAAACAATTAGATATAGTGTTTTTGTTACAAGTTTTTCCTTATTATACATTTTTGTTGTTATGAATATTTAACTAGCTTAATGACAGTTTCATGTTCCTTGCATTCCATGTGTGCTTAGCTTGTTTCACTCTTGTGTTTCTTTTGGGAAGGGACCCCTCATCGTAATGATAGGAGTTCTTGATTAGTTCAAATAGTTTAGATAATTCATGTTCATGCTCAGTTATATTTTAGCTATTTAGATTCAACCATAATATCTTTTTCGCTTTATGTAGTGGAGATCAGTGGTTAATGTAGTACTTTTGATTCATTACCATAGTTTTATGTAGAATTATTTTTCCTGAAAAATAATCCAGTTTCATAGATTACCATGTGTTACCTACTATTCAGTTCTATGAGTTAGGGTAGTTAGACCAATTTATATGCTTTCATAGATTTGATTTAGCTAGATTTAATTTGCTTTCTCTCATAGATTCACTTCATTTAGATTAAGTTTAAATGCTTTCATAGAGTTACTTTATTTCATCCAGTTTGCAATAGTTAGTTTCTTGATATCTTCCATAATAGTTTGCTTCTAAATTAAATAGTTCTGCTTTCTGATTTGTAGTTAAAAAGTTCTGCAAATTATTCCTTAAATTAGTTATTCTTATAGATGCTCTTTCAATTGTTTCTAGTAGAATCTTTTGATTAATTTACAGAGTTGAGATTAGTAGCTAAATGGTAGTTTTATTTGTTAAGCATATTTCCCTATCTTATTTGGATTTATTTTAGGCACATCATGATCACATCAGTACTCCATTTTCAAATAAGGATCATTCCACGTCCACAGTAGAATAGATTCTCTTGACAATTGCACATACAATGCCAAAACCTCTTAAGTTTGTACTATCCTGAACAGACAAAGTAAAGTAGGAAACTCGTTTTATTGACCTTTGAATTGGTTACCACACCATAGATCTACCATCTATTCCTAAGATTCTATTTCATTTTCCCACATTGAATTTGAAAAACTAACACCTTTTCTATTTTGAACCCAATTTTACCCAGTTCAGAAAAATGCCCACTAGGACCTCATTGTTGGGTCTCTTTTAGTGATTTCAGTTGGAAATAGTGTGATTTGATATTTTACACCTTCTAATACATCTAATTTGTCTACTTTCATCTGAGAAATATAGTCATCATTGCAATGGAGTACTTGACACAATGGGCATAACTTGCATTCACAAAATATTGTACTTTAAAAAAAAAATGATTCATCTTTGAGATATATAGTGATGAGATTTGGATGCTCAACAATGTTGATGAGAATCCAACATATGCATTTAATACATTCCATAATTTAAGATTTATACATTACTAGAAAAATACTTTGTATCACCCACAAGTGAATGGGATTGTTCAAGAATTTAATAAGATGTTAGAACTTGGACTGATAAAGATCTATGATATTAGAAGAGAATATTGGGATGAGATTATACCTATAGTCACATTGTCCTACCTAACAACATGCAAAATATAATCAAAGAAAACACCATTCCACTTAGCGTATGGGAAATAAGTAGCAATGCTAACCCATAAAACTCTAAACCCTTAACCCCTAACCCCTTAAACCATAACCCCTATCCCTTAACCCATAATCCCTTAAACCCTAAATTCCCAAATCTCTAAAGCCCCTATCCCCTTAACCCCCAATACCTTAACACCTTAAGCCCTTAATCCCTTAATTGGCCCTAATCCTCTATGCCAATAACCCTTAAACTTCTAGATACCTTACCCCCTAAGTCCTTAACCCTTAACCCTTATCCCCTATACCCCCTAACCCATAATCCCTTAATCCCTAACACCTTATCTCCTAACCCATTAATTTCTAATCACTAAGCCCTTTACCCATAAACCCTTAACCCTTAACCCTTAACCCCGAAACCTACATAACCCCCTAAGCCCTTACCCCATAAACCCTTAACCCTTAACCCATAAACCCCTAAACCTACATAGCACCCTATTATCCCTTAACCCCTAAAGCACCTAATCCATGAACACCCTACCCCTAATCATTTAACCTCTAAATCCCTTAATCGGCCCTAATCCTTTATACCCCTGACCCTTACACTGCTAAATGCCTTCGACCCTAACTCCCTAACCCTTATCCCCTATACCCCCTAACCCCTAACACCTTAACCATTAATCCCTAATCCTTTAACCCATAAACCCTTAACCCTCAACCCCTAACCCCTTAAGCCATAAACCCCTAACCAGCTAACTCCCTAAGCCCTTAACATGTCATCCCTTATCCCTTAAACCTTAACCCCTATCTCGTAAGCCCCTAAAACCATATCCCTTAACCTGTAACCCCTGAGCCCTTAAGCCTTAATCACTTAACCCATAATTGTAAAATTTCTATTGCCTTGATGCCATGGAAGAATTTTACAAGCCAAGATCTAGAAACAAATTATTCCTCACAAAGAAATTACACACAGTTTAGCAGAAAATAGAAGAAATATTGAAACGTAAATACCTGAGATAGAAGATAATTAATGTAAACTCCACTGTTATATTATTTAGTAATATGTGTATGATATATAATACATCTCAAGAGATAAATTTTGTGAGCCTTAGGAGGCAGTTGGGTAGCTCACATTAACGCTAGGATTAGTGGATTAATTCCCCCAATCTATGACATTGTGCCAAGTGTGACTCATGTATTGGGCCATAATGAGGTCCAATGAACCTATGAGGACCATTAGGACGTTATGATAGTCAATTAATATGGATGGAATCATTATGAGGGAGAATTAGTTGGTTTAGGGATTTGGTAGTGGCCATTAATGAGCAATTTGACCATTTCTAGTGCATTAGCTCCCTTGGTCCAACCTTATCCCATAAAATAGGGAAGTAGTGCACCTCCTTCATTAAATGCATTAAATTGGGTGCTTTTGAATCCCCGGATTAAGGAAATAGGTCACACTTGTGAACAAAATTGGCTATAATGACAAACCACTAGTCTAATATGTGGACAAATCCCCTAGACTAGACACTATGAAGCCAAACCATATAACAATTTACATTAAACACTTTGAACCTTATGCAAGGGTTATTAAACAAGGTATATATGGGAATTATGTTCAAACAATAATACTAAGCCCTTAACCCCTAAACCACCTAACTCCTAAGCCCCTAAGAACTAAGCCATTGACCATTAAACCCTTAACCCCTAATCCATAAGCCATTAACCCCAAATCCCATGAACCCTATAATATGTAATCCTCTAATCCTTAACCCCTTAACCCCATAAATCCTAACCCCTAACCCCTTAAATACTAATCCTTAATCCCTTAACCCATAAACCCTTAACACTTAACCCCTAACCCCCTTAAACCATAACACCCTAAATCCCATAATACATAAACCCCATACCCTTAAGCCCTTAACCTTTAAACCCTCTAACCCATAATCCCAACTTTAACCTTAATCCTCTATCCCATAATCCCTAATCCATTAACTTATAATCCCTTAACCCATAAATCCCCTACTCCCTAAAGCCCCTATCCTTTTAACTCCCAAAACCTTAACACATGTACCCCTTAAGCCCTTAACCCCTAATCCTATATCCCCTAACCATTAAACACCCTAACTCCTAAGTCCTTAATCCCTAACCCCTTAACCCCTTACCACTAAACCCCTAATCACTTAACCCTCTAACCCATAAATCCACTTAACCCTAATCTCTTAACCCCCTCACTCCTAAATTCCTTAACCCCTAAACCCCCTAAGCCCTAACACCTAAGACCTTAAATACTAATTCCCTAACCCATAACCCCTAATCCATTAACCATTAAACTCCCTAACCCCTAAGCCCCTAACCCCTTAGTCCTTAACACTTAATCCCTTAACCCTGAATCCTAACCCTTAACCCATAAGCCCTAAAACCTGAATCTCTAAAGCCCTATCCCCTTAACCCCCAAAACCTTAACAACTTAACACCTTAAACCGTTAACCCCTAATCATTAATCTCGCTAAATCTTAAACCCCTAAACTCTTAAGTACTTAAACCCTAAACCTTGACCCCTAAACCCCTAAGTGATTAACACCCTAATATATTAACCCATAACCCCTAAATGACTTAACCCTTGTCCCTTGAACTCCATAAATCCTAATCCCCTAATCCCTAACCCCTTAACCCCTAACCCATTAACCACTAATACGAAATACCTTAACCCTTAACCTCTAATACCTTAAACCATAACCCCATAATCCCCTAACCCCTAAATCCCTTAATCCATAAACCCCATACCCCTAATCCCTTAACCCCTAAACCCCGTAAACCCAAACCCCTAATCCCTTAACCCATAATCATTGAGCCCTTAATATTTAAACCCCCTAACCCCTAAGCTCCTAATTCCTAATCCCTTAACCCCTACTCCCTCACTTAACCATTAATCCCTAAACCCATAATCCCTTAACCCTTAAGTCCTAAACCCTTAATCCCTAAACCCCTAATCCCTTAACCCTTAAGTCCTAAACCCCTAATCCCTAAATCTCCTAATCCCTAATTCCCCTATCCCCTTATCCACCAAGACTTTGACAACTTAACTATTTAGGCATAGTAGGCATTAAATTGGAAACTAAATAGGATGCAAAACTAGAAGCTACAAAGGAAGCTAAACTAGAAGCTAAAAAAAGGAAGCTAAAAAGGAAGGTAAATTGGAAGCTATATAGGAAGCTACACAGGAAGCCAAATTGGAAGCTAAACAAGGTACCAAATTTGATGCTAATTAGCGTCAAATAGTCATACATGGTGCAAATAACGCTAGAAATAGAGCCAAACCAATGAATAGTGCTGACTTTTTCTAGCAAATGGAGACAAATATAATAAAATAGTGGGCGGTAGAAAAAAAAGGGAGCTAAACAAGAAGCTAATCATAGGGTTTTTTTGTAGTGATCGAATCCTGAACATCTATATTTATAGAAGCTATGGAGAACAATCTCCAATTCATTCAAGGTAACCTTTTTCGTAAGATCCGCAATTTCTTAAGCATTGGAAAATTGAGTAAGTCATCTCCCATCATCTCCCATCTTCAGAATCTCAGCAAGTGAAGGTCTATTATCATCCTTAGAGATATTTTTGAAATATTCAATGTGCTCTAGAGATATCCCTTTAAAATGAGACACCTAATCACCATTTGATTTAGAAATTTTCCAAATTAAATCTTTAAAAGTACTTAGTGTTTTCATCACCATCTTTTAGCTAGAGGGATCTTCTTTTAATATGCCATTCTTTTCTTGCTTAAGAACAAGTTCCTTCTTTTTTTCCTTTAGGTATTTCAATTCCTCCACGGAGTGATCAAAAATATATCCATTTCCTTAACTACTATAGAGTTGGAGCAACTTCACTTCAATATTTATTCTCTAACCTTTTTTTCTTTAGGCCAGGCAATGGATTCCTTCTTGGACTTTTTTAAATTGACCAAGAATTGAAGGGTTGTTGAATCAGAAGAATGGGAATCATATGAGGTCCAAACCTATTTTAATGATATGATTGATCCATATTTATGTGAGAACGGGATGAAAGAGAATATATAGAACGAGATACACAGATATATTTCAAGGAACATAGTGATACACTAAACTCAAATTCTATTGAATGAATGAAACAGAACAGACTGTAAAATAAAAGCAGCTAGAATGGTGGTAGCTTTATCTCTAAGAAGAGATGTGGTGGCTACAGTCATTCATGAAAAGATGATTACAAAAGGAGGTTAAAGGGCCTTTTCATCATAATCATGAGGGAAGAAACCCTAAACATCTAAAAACATATCCCTGGGAGATTAACCATAAAAAGGTTTGCAGGCCCTGAGGTGGTTAGTTGAGGTGTCAACTTCTTCGAGTCATAACTTTTGCATACGATCTCCGTTTAGGGCGTTCAGTAGATCGTTGGAAATGTATAGAAGATAATAACACATTTTGTACATCCATACTACCTTTAGATAAACTTGGACTATTGAATTTCCAAAAACATCGTTGAAGGCCTCAAAATGACCCCAAAATTTTTTAGTTTGGAAAACTATAAAAATTGCCAAATTGCAAAAATTGTTTTGAGGAAGTGGAATAGATGGCTAGCTCCTGATATCCATATGGGCCATTCCACTAACCCAAAAACATGTAACGATTGCAAAGCTGGAAAAAAAAATTGAGCGAGTGGAATAGGTGGGTGGCCACCCATACCCATCTAGATCATTCCTACCCCATTAAGAATCATTGGTATCCATTACGTCGAGTCCCTTATCATATCATGAATTGTGTGTTGAGTTGAGCTCCCTGTGAGTCATTTGATAAGGTGAAAAGGATACCTTTCTTTGACATCCTGATAGGGTTGTAATTGTTGTTGATGGATGCACTGGACCCATTAAACAATTTTGGTTTCCTTATTATCATTGGTATGAATCGGTGTGGATGATTTATTTCTATAGGAGTGCCTTGAATGCATGGGCTCACAATATAGAGGTAACCAAATAGGCGAGGAAATAACACCTTTGCATTCTTCTTTTTTATTATGAGTAGAGGGACCCTGTGCAAAGGTTGTGGAGGTATCTGTGATCCGATGTTAACCTTTAGAAGCAATTGTGAAGAGGGAAAATTTCCTAGTGTGGGAGATTATCGTCCTACACTACTTGGTTGAGTTCAAAGAGACTATGGTAGGTGCAACTATCTTTTGTATCCAATAGAGTTGTCCTCCCAGAGTGGCAGTGACACTACAACGTTGTGACTCATACACAACATGATGCTTCCACATATATGGTTGTCCTAAAAGAACATCACAAACTTCGAGTGAGGCCACATCACACAACACCTTGTCTTTGAGAGGCTTGATGCCATATGGTATATGACACTAATCACTAACACAGATACCTTGTCCTTGGCTTAGACAACCAATAATGTATGGTTGTGAGCGTGGTGTTGTCCCTGATACCTTGGCCCTCTCTTGATGTAGAATGGACCATAATTTTGAAGAACTTACAGATATTCAAGAAATTCGAGTGGCTCTAATACCACAAAGACCACAAACTCCAAGGACCAGCTTGGCTTTATAAATCCCAGTCACATAACCAAGACTCAACCACTCTAAAACTATGAACCTTAGATACTAATGCATATTTGTCCCACACAACTAAACTCCACTACCATAGGTTAACTAGTAACAAACGTTTCAGATATTAATAAAGGAATGTATCCGATGAAGGGAAATTACACTAGCCATCAATACATTTTGAGATCCTGACTAACTACTAGTTATATCTAGCATTTCAAGAATGAACGCTCAGTTGTGATCAATTTTTAGACTTAAGTTAATTTCTATAATAGGTTTTAGCTCTTGCATTTTTTGTAATAAATAGACCTTTGGGCACTTAGATGAGGGGCAAGCTCTCAAGTATTTTAAAACAATCAGATATAGTGTTTTTGTTACAAGTTTTTCCTTATTATACATTTTTGTAGTTATGAATATTTAACTAGCTTAATGACAGTTTCATGTTCCTTGCATTCCATGTGTGCTTAGTTTGTTTCACTCTTGTGTTTCTTTTGGGAAGGGACCCCTAATCGTAATGATAGGAGTTCTTGATTAGTTCAAATAGTTTAGATAATTCATGTTCATGCTCGGTTATATTTTAGCTATTTAGATTCAACCATAATTTCTTTTTCGCTTTATGTAGTGTGGATTAGTGGTTATTGTAGTACTTTTGATTCATTACCATAGTTTTATGTAGAATTATTTTTCCTGAAAAATAATCCAGTTTCATAGATTGCCATGTGTTTCCTACTATTCAGTACTATGAGTTAGGGTAGTTAGACCAATTTATATGCTTTCATAGATTTGATTTAGCTAGATTTAATTTGCTTTCTCTCATAGATTCACTTCATTTAGATTAAGTTTAAATGCTTTCATAGAGTTACTTTATTTCATCCAATTTGCAATAGTTAGTATGTTGATATCTTCCGTAATAGTTTGCTTCTAAATTAAATAGTTATGTTATCTAATTTGCAGTTAAAAAGTTCTGCAAATTATTCCTTAAATTAGTTATTATTATAGATGCTCTTTCAATTGTTTCTAGTAGCATCTTTTGATTAATTTACAGAGTTGAGATTAGTAGCTAAATGGTAGTTTTATTTGTTAAGCATATTTCCCTATCTTATTTGGATTTATTTTAGGCACATCATGATCACATTAGTACTCCATTTTCAAATAAGTATCATTCCACATCCATAATAGAATGGATTCTCTTGAAAATTGCACATACAATGCCAGCACCTCTTAAGTTTGTACTATCCTGAACAGACAAAGTAAATTAGGAAACTCGTTTTATTGACCTTTGAATTGGTTACCATACCATAGATCTACCACTTATTCCTAAGATTCTGTTTCATTTTCCGAAATTGAATTTGAAAAACTAACAACTTTTCTATTTTGAACCCAATTTTACCCAGTTCAGAAAAATGCCCACTAGGACCTCATTGTTGGGTCTCTTTTAGTGATTTCAGTTGGAAATAGTGTGATTTGATATTTTCCACCTTCTAATACATCTAATTTGTCTACTTTAGTATGAGAAATATAGTCATCATTGCAACAGAGTACTTGACACAATGGGCATAACTTGCATTCACAAAATATTGTACTTTAAAAAAAAATAGATGATTCATCTTTGAGATATATAGTGATGAGATTTGGATGCTCAACAATGTTGATGAGAATCCAATGTATGCATTTAATACATTCCAAAATTTAAGATTTATACATCACTAGAAAAATACTTTGTATCACCCACAAGTGAATGGGATTGTTCAAGAATTTAATAAGATTTTAGAACTTGGACTGATAAAGATCTATGATATGAGAAGAGAATACTGGGATGAGATAATCCCTATAGTCACATGGTCCTACCTAACAACATGCAAAATATAGACAAAGAAAACACCATTCCACTTAGTGTATGGGAAATAAGTAGCAATGCTAACCCATAAAAATCTAAACCCTTAACCCCTAACCCCTTAAACCATACCCCCAATCCCTTAACCCATAATCCCTTAAACCCTAAATCCCCAAATCCCTAAAGCCCCTATCCCCTTAACCCCCAAAACCTTAACACCTAAAGCCCTTAATCCCTTAATTGGCCCTAATCCTCTATCCCACTAACCCTTAAACTTCTAGATGCCTTACCCCCTAATTCCTTAACCCTTAACCCTTATCCCCCATACCCCCTAACCCATAATCCCTTAGTCCCTAACCCCTTATCTCCTAACCCATTAATTTCTAATCACTAAGCCCTTTACCCATAAACCCTTAAACCCTTAACCCTTAACCCTTAACCCCTAAACCTACATAACACCCTAAGACCTTAACCCATGGACCCTTAACCCTTAACCCATAAACCCCTAAACCTACATAGCACCCTATTATCCCTTAACCCCTAAAGCCCCTAATCCATAAACACCATACCCGTAATCCTTTAACCTCTAAATCCCTTAATCGGCCCTAATCCTTTATCCCCCTGACCCTTACACTGCTAAATGCCTTAGACCCTAACTCCCTAACCATTATCCCCTATACCCCCTAACCCCTTACACCTTAAACATTAATCCCTAATCCTTTAACCCATAAACCCTTAACCCTCAACCCCTAACCCCTTAAGCCATAAACCCCTAACCAGCTAACTCCCTAAGCCCTTAACATGTCATCCCTTATCCCTTAAACCTTAACCCCTATCTCATAATCCCTTAAACCCATAACCCCTAAGCCCTTAAGCCTTAATCACTTAACCCATAATTATCAAATTTCTATGGCCTTGATGCCATGCAAGAATTTTACAAGCCAAGATCTAGAAACAAATTATTCCTCACAAAGAAATTACACAGAGTTTAGCAGAAAATAGAACAAATATTGAAACATAAATACCTGAGATAGAACACAATTAATGTAAACTCCATTGTTATATTATTTGGTAAGATGTTACGATATATAATATCTTAAGAGATAAATTTCGTGAGCCTTAGGAGGCAGTTGGGTAGCTCACAATAATGCTAGGCTTAGTGGATTAATTCCCCCAATCTATGACATTGTGCCAAGTGTGACTCATGTATTGGGCCATAATGAGGTCCAATGAACCTATGAGGACCATTAGGACGTTATGATAGTCAATTAATGTGGATGGAATCATTATGAGGGAGAATTAGTTGGTTTAGGGATTTGGTAGTGGCCATTAATGAGCAATTTGACCATTTCTAGTGCATTAGCGCCCTTGGTCCAACCTTATCCCATAAAATAGGGAAGTGGTGCGCCTCTCTCATTAAGTGCATTAAGTTGGGTGCTTTTGAATCCCCAGATTAAGGAAATAGGTCACACTTGTGGACAAACTTGGCTATAAGGACAAACCACTAGTCTAATATGTGGACAAATCCCCTAGACTAGACACTATGAATCCAAACCATATAACAATTTACATTAAACAATTAGCACCTTATGCAAGGATTATTAACCAAGGTATATATGGGAATTATGTTCAAACAATAATCCTAAGCCCTTAACCCCTAAACCACCTAACTCCTAAGACCCTAAGAACTAAGCCATTGACCATTAATCCCTTAACCCCTAATCCATAAGCCATTAACCCCGAATCGCATGAACCCCATAATATGTAATATTCTAATCCTTAACCCCTTAACCCATAACCCCATAAATCCTAACCCCTAAACCCTTAAATACTAATCCTAATCCCTTAACCCATAAACCCTTAACACTTAACCCCTAACCCCTTAAATCATAACACCCTAAATCCCATAATACATAAACCTTATACCCTTAAGCCCTTAACCTTTAAACCCCCTAACCCCTAATCCCAACTTAACCCTTAATCCCCTATCCCATAATCCCTAATCCATTAACCTATAATCCCTTAACCCCTAAATCCCCTACTCCCTAAATCCCCTATCCTTTTAACTCCAAAAACCTCAACACATGTACCCCTTAAGCCCTTAACCCCTAATCCTATATCCCCTAACCCTTAAACACCCTAAATCCTAAGTCCTTAATCCCTAACCCCTTACCCCTAAACCCCTAATCACTTAACCCTCTAACCCATAAATCCACTTAACCCTAATCTCTTAACCCCCTCACTCCTGAATTCCTTAACCCCTAAACCCCCTAAGCCCTAACACCTAAGACCTTAAATACTAATCCATTAACCCATAACCCCTAATCCATTAACCATTAAACTCCCTAACCCCAAATCCCCTAACCCCTTAGTCCTTAACACTTAATCCCTTAACCCTGAATCCCTAACCCTTAACCCATAAGCCCTAAAACCTAAATCTCTAAAGCCCTATCCCTTTAACCCCCAAAACCTTAACAACTTAACACCTTAATCCCTTAACCCCTAATCATTTATCTCGCTAAATATTAAACCCCTAAACTCTTAAGTACTTAAACCCTAAACCTTGACCCCTAAACCCCTAAGTGATTAACACCCTAATATCTTAACCCATAACCCCTAAATGACTTAACCCTTGTCTCTTGAACTCCATAAATCCTAATCCCCTAATCCCTAACCCCTTAACCCCTAACCCATTAACCACTAATACCAAATACCTTAACCCTTAACCTCTAATACCTTAAACCATAACCCCATAAGCCCCTAACCCCTAAATCCCTTAATCCATAAACCCCATACCCCTAATCCCTCCCTAAACCCCGTAAACCCAAACCCCTAATCCCTTAACGCATAATCATTGAGCCCTTAATATTTAAACCCCCTAAGCCCCTAATTCCTAATCCCTTGACCTTAATCCCTTAACCCCTACTCCCTCACTTAACCATTAATCCCTAAACCCATAATCCCTTAACCTTAAGTCCTAAACCCTTAATCCCTAAACCCCTAATCCCTTAACCCTTAAGTCCTAAACCCCTAATCCCTAAATCTCCTAATCCCTAATTCTCCTATCCCCTTATCCACCAAGACTTTGACAACTTAACTATTTAGGCATAGTAGGTGTTAAATTGGAAACTAAATAGGATGCAAAACTAGAAGCTACAAAGGAAGCTAAACTAAAAGCTAAAAAAAGGAAGCTAAAAAAGAGCTAAAAAGGAAGGTAAATTGGAAGCTATATAGGAAGCTACACAAGAAGCCAAATTAGAAGCTAAACAAGGTACTAAATTTGATGCTAATTAGCGTCAAATAGTCATACATGGTGCAAATAACGCTAGAAATAGAGCCAACCCAATGAATAGAGCTGACTTTTTCTAGCAAATGGAGACAAATATAATAAAATAGTGAGCGGTAGCAAAAAAGGGAGCTAAACATGAAGCTAATCATAGGGTTTTGTTGTAGTGATCGAACCCTGAACATCTATATTTCTAGAAGCTATGGAGAACAATCTCCAATTCATTCAAGGTAACCTTTTTCGTAAGATCCGCAATTTCTTAAGCATTGGAAAATTGAGTAAAGTCATCTCCCATCTTCAGAATCTCAGCAAGTGAAGGTCTATTATCATCCTTAGAGATATTTTTGAAATATTCAATGTCCTCTAGAGATATCCCTTTAAAATGAGACACCTAATCACCATTTGATTTAGAAATTTTCCAAATTAAATCTTTAAAAGTACTTAGTGTTTTCTTCACCATCTTTTAGCTAGAGGGATCTTCTTTTAATATGCCATTCTTTTCTTGGTTAAGAACAAGTTCCTTCTTTTTTTCCTTTAGGTATTTCAATTCCTCCATGGAGTGATCAATAAGATATCCACTTCCTTAACTACTATAGAGTTGGAGCAACTTCACTTCAATATTTATTCTCTAACCTTTTTTGCTTTAGGGCAAGCAATGGATTCCTTCTTGGACTTTTTTAAATTGACCAAGAATTGAAGGGTTGTTGAATCAGAAGAATGGGAATCATATGAGGTCCAAACCTATTTTAATGATATGATTGATCCATATTTATGTGAGAACGGGATGAAAGAGAATATATAGAACGAGATACACAGATATATTGCAAGGAACATAGTGATACACTAAACTCAAATTCTATTGAATGAATGAAATAGAACAGACTATAAAATAAAAGCAGCCTGAATGGTGGTAGCTTTATCTCTAAAAAGAGATGTGGTGGCTAAAGTCATTCATGAAAAGATTATTACAAAAGGAGTTTAAAGTTCCTTTTCATCATAATCATGAGGGAAGAAACCCTAAACATCCAAAAACATATCCCTGGGAGATTAACCATAAAAAGGTTTGTGGGCCCCAAGGTGGTTAGTTGAGGTGTCAACTTCTTCGAGTCATAACTTTTGCATACGATCTCCGTTTAGGGAATTTAGTAGATCGTTGGAAATGTATAGAAGAGAATAACACATTTTGTACATCCATACTACCTTTAGATAAACTTGGACTATTGAATTTCCGAAAACTTCGTTGAAGGCCTCAAAATGACCCCGGAATGTTTCAGTCTGGAAAACTATAAAAATTGCCAAATTGCAAAAATTGTTTTGAGGAAGTGGAATAGTTGGCTAGCTCCAAATATCTATATGGTCCAGTCCGCTGACCCAAAAACCTTTAAAAACTGCAAAGATGGAAAAAAAATTGAGCCAGTGGAATAGGTGGGTGGCCACCCATACCCATCTAGATCATTCCTACCCCATTAAGAATCATTGGTATCCATTACGTCGAGTCCCGTATCATATCATGAATTGTGTGTTCAGTTGAGCTCTCGGTGAGGCATTTGATAAGGTGAAAAGGATACCTTTCTTTGACATCTTGATAGGGTTGTAATTGTTGTTGATGGATGCACTGGACCCATTAAACGATTTTGGTTTCCTTATTATCATTGGTATGAATCGGTGTGGATGATTTATTTCTAGAGGAGCACCTTGAATGCATGGCCTCACAATATAGAGGTAACCAAATAGGCAAGGAAATAACACCTTTGCATTCTTCTTTTTTATTATGAGTAGAGGGACCCTGTGCAAAGGTTGTGGAGGTATCTGTGATCCGATGTTAACCTTTAGAAGCAATTGTGAAGACGGAAAATTTCCTGTGGGAGATTATCGTCCTACACTACTTGGTTGAGTTCAAAGAGACTACGGTAGGTGCAACTATCTTTTATATCCAATAGAGTTGTCCTCCCAAAGTGGCAGTGACACTACGACATTGTGACTCATACACAACATGATGCTTCCACATATATGGTTGTCCTAAAAGAACATCACAAACTTCGAGTGAGGCCACATCACACAGCACCTTGTCTTTTAAAGGCTTGATGCCATATGGTATATGACACTAATCACTGACACGGATACCTTGTCGTTGGCTTAGAAAACCAATGGTGTATGGTTGCGGGCATGGTGTTTTCCCCGATACCTTGTCCCTCGCTTGACGCAGAATGGACCATACCTTGTCCCTCTCTTGATGCAGAATGGACCATTTTGTGTACCAGTCACGATAGTTTCCCACAAGGTAGTATTTTTTCTTAACGAAATCTATAAAAGAGGCTCAAGTGGGATCAACCTCAAGCATTTCAGAATCCTTTGTTAATTTTTTTCTCAAAATCATTTCCCCACCAATTTTTGACATGGGGGACATCCTTAAGGAGTGCAAAGGTGATATTTTCCTGGTCGAAAAATTTGTGGATAGAGAAATACCCTTCTAGCAAACTCAAGCATTTATTTAGGGCATCAACATCGACCTATACTTCGAATAAAGGAATATAAAATTGAAATTTTACCTTGAAGGGTGTGTCTCCTCCGAAGTGACTGCTTGATGATCCTTCCATTGATGTTGGCATCCATCGAAGGATTTGGGAGAAATTGTCCGTCATCTCATTCTTCTATCGCACGATGGATTCCTTGAGAAACCACTTGATAGGATATCCTAATAATGCTTCTCTCTTTTCCTCCACCATGTGAGGCTATTTGGGCCACTGAGGGTGGTCTTTACCGAGCTCTACTAGTTCGCAACCCAACTACCTATATCCCAACATCGTTGGGGACATGCATAGAGAAATTACAAAAGAGAAAGATGTTATGATACCACTGATCCATATTTACGTGAGAACGAAATGAAAGAGCATATATAGAACCACAAACAAAGATTATTGCAAGGAACGCAGCGATACAGTAAACTCGGTTTCTATTAAATGAATGAAACATAACAGGCTATAAATAAAAGAAACTAGAATGGTGGTAGCTTTATCTATGCGAAGAGATGTTGCTGCTATTCTCATTCGTGACAATTTGATTACAAAAGGAGTCCAAAGGGATTTTTTATCATAATAATGAGGGAAAAATCCCTAAACATCCAAAATCCTATCCCTAGGAGATAAACCGTAAAAAGGTTTGCGGGCCTCGAGGTGGTTAGTTGAGGTGTCAACTTCTCGAGGGCATAACTTTTACATACGATATTCATTTAGGGAGTTCGGTAGCTCATTGGAAAGGTATAAATGAGAAGAAAACATTTGGGACGTCTATACTTTCCTTTGGATATGTATGGATTGCTACATTTCCCAAAACATCATTTAATACCTCAAAACTACCTCGATAGTTTCATGTCTGAAAAACCGTAAAAACTACCAAACTGGAAAAACTATTTTGAGCTAGTGGAATAGGTGGCTAGCTCCCGATATCTATTTGGGACAGTCCACTAACCCAAAAAACCATAAAAACTACCAAGGTGGAAAATTTGTTTTGAGCCAGTGGAATAGGTGTGTGGCCACCGATACCCATATGGATCAATGATGAAGTTGTTATCTTTATTCCATTCAAAATTCAGTTTTAAGGGATTGGGAGGTTGCGTCTCCTCGAAAATTTGAACTAAAATGATGGTTTGGTGATTAAAACCCCTCCCCTGAGAAACCCCATTGTTAACATTTGAATGTTTCCTCAAGTAAGGATTATGATATCAGGAACCCGTTGATCCTTTTGGCTACCCAGGCCTCACATAATTGATTATTGTGGCAATTAGGATTTAGAATAATAGCCATTATATCAACCAACCCCACCTTAGCCCCAAGGGTTAGCTCAAGTGTTCATGACCCAAACATGCGATATATCCCCTAAAAGTTTGGGAGATCATGTGTTCAAATCTCTTGATCCCCTTAGGGTTAGAATCAATAATCAAGGCAGATGGTTTACCATATTTACCATCCATGAACCATGGGGAAGTACACAAAGGGTTTTCCACAAGGTTGTTCCTTGGAACAAAAATTAAACCAAGGCCGCCTCCTCTTATTTTTGGATAAAATATTATAAAATGTTTTCCACCAAATAAATCAGACCCCAAACCTATGAGGCACCAATAGATAGATTTAGGTCCCCATCCATAATCAAGAAAACTTAAAAAATCTAACTCTTGTTGAAGAAGCAGTCCCATAAGTATATCATGTCCATATATGGACCATACATATTAACAAAAAGGATTTTGTTTTGAATCTCCCTAAAGAAGAGAGACGGTCCAAGACCTGAGGGAATAGAGCATTGATTAGTTAGATAAATGAGACCAGACTTTCATCCTATCAAAACTTCACCCAATCTACCTCTCAAATCCACAGAGAAATTCCAATCCATAGAGAAATGTTTTGAGGTCTATCTTATTATCCTACTACCATTAGCCATTATTTCTTGAAGAAAAAGAATGTCAATGTTTTGTGTTATGACCAAGCACTTTAGAGTCAATTTTTTAAAGGGTTTGGCTATCCCTCTACAATTGAGGGGTAGATCAATAATTGAGGAACCCCACATAGGGGATTTCAACCTCTAAGCACCTCTTCAAGAGATAATTGTTCTCTAAACTTTTTCCTTACTAGCTAGTTGTTGGGCCTTGGACAAAACAATTTCCTTCCTCTAAGTAAACCTTTCAAAGTAGACTCCTTAAGAACCCATAGGACCCCTTTCCAACCCTGGGAAGTATTAGGTGGATGTTTGGTTTTGGGGCTCAAACTATATTTTTATCTCCTTGATATATCCTCTTTAGCACGAACATGTCATTTATCAATATCATCATTGATATTGAAGGTCTCATTATAAGAGGGAAACATGAGAGGGATATTTTCTTGTCAAAAGGGAGGGAAAGTGTATGTGTGGGATGCTAAGAGGTAATACCATATAGGCTATCTAAGAAATCGTAACTAGGCCCCCACATAAGTTATGAAGGGAAGTCCCCATCTGAGAGGTATCCAAAGTCCTAAATTTTAAAATGACTTTTAGTTGAAAAATAGTAGAGGAAATATTGTCATACCTTTCCCTGAATAATCAATAAGAATAGGAGTAGGAATCCTTACAGTTAGGACCTCCTTGGTGATCACGTGGTTGCACTGGGTTATTACAGTGTTGTAAGAGATTACATGTCACCATCCAAATACTTTTTCAAAGAACGATTGGTCGCATTTTTCCCCTTAAAGACCTCTCCAACCAAGTGTCCATTTGAAGGGGATGAGGAATTTGACTTAGTTGACTCAAGAACTAGAGATTTTTCAACCCAAATCCTAGGTTCCCACATAAATGACACTTGTTATACGAGAATGACACTCCCTAACAATCAAGGTCCAAGCAACACTCCATACCACCACCTTTTATTATTATTGATTCATCCAATCCTTCCTTTAAGTCTATTCCCATAAGGATTCTAGTGATGATACATGTACCTATCGACCTATGGGATAAGTTAGCCTCTTAAAATTAACTCGAGGATTTATTGATATGCAAGAACCTCCTCCAACCAAAACATGAGCAATAGACTAGGAAATATCACCTAGATCGGAATTTGGGTCACCTTTTCAATCTTTGCATTGAAGGGCAAGGCCCAATTTCTAAAGAGAAAGGGACTTCGCTTGATCTTCCAATGCATTCTGTAAATTGAGGTCGATTCCTCCTCCAACTTGAGCTAGAGCACTACCCAATATCCCAATTATACTAAACATCTTGGCACATAGCCCAATCTCGACTATAGCTCATCTAAAGCCCAAGATTTTAGGCTTTGGATTCCCACACTTGGGGCGCTGATTCTACTGACCAATATTTTGTTTCCCATATCCATAATTTCATTAAGTTGCATGTCTTCACCTAGAACTAAGTTTAGAGTGCCATGTTTCATTTTCACCACCTTTTGCTTCTTTCTAATTTTTTCGACCGACTTTATTTCTTATGAGTGAGAGGGATATGCCCCATCATCTAAGGAAGAAGATGATGTTGCACGAGAGGGAAGGCCTCCACATAGGGAGTCTAGATCTAGGCATGTCCCAATAAAACCAAATTATGGAGTTGAGTTCTAAACCATACAAGTATATCCCACAACTCCAAGTGGGGAGAAATTATGATACATGATAGATTGAATGAGAAGAATAGACCAAGCCTATGGGTTGATAGAATGGATCCACCAAGGAACTATCCTGATTGTTATACAATTTATTTTTCACACCCACACTATCAGTCCTAGACATCAATGATCATGGTTGAACCCCATAGTTAATGCCCATCAAGTCACACATAAATACCTATCGAGGTGGTTGATTGGAATGGTTGATGCTTGCAGTGTGAATGTCTATAGGATCTATTGTAAGGTGTGATAGATTACCCACTTACGTGAAACTTCAACTAATCCCTTGCCACATAGCCTAGGGTTTCTAGGGTTTTACAATTAGAGCTTGTAACAGCAAGAGTGGATTTTTATGTGTCACTCCTAAATCCATTGCTGACAAGGGGAGATCTCCAAATTTGGAGCCCTTCTTATAGGTCCATATAATAATTTGACTCCTACTCCTCGATACTTACTTCCAAAACCCTCACCAAGCACTAGATTGAAACTACATAATCCATAGATAATACTTCTCTTACTTTAAAAAAGCACATTAGTTTCACTTTAATTTCTTGTCTAATACAATTAACTTTAATATATAACTTTCATAATAACAATAAAAAATAATTATTTATGTTCATAATAAAAAATATAAACTAAACTTCATAATTAAATTTTTTTTATTATTTATCTATCATTACGATATCCATTCGATCCAACTTTGAATTATTTGAATTCCATTGTTGTAGGCATGTCTTTATGATTGTTCTTTAATATAAAAATACATAAACCTTCAAATATGATTTGGTTGTGACCTCCCAAAACAAATAAATTAAACATAACATAAATAAAATTATTAAACTATAAGTAGATAGGAATTTTCTATTCTTAAGAACCTCAGTGAAGATTAAAAAAGAAAGCCTTTCATATAATGGGAAAGGATGGACAACCACCATCTAACATTTTCTTTTCCAAAGATTTATTTTCAATTTCAAACATAAACCATTTCTTGGATTATGTCTTACCTTCAAGTCCCTCACATTAATTTCAATATATGTCAAAAATAGTCCTGTAAGCTCTACAATCCAAAGAACTCTTATGATCAAATGAATATTAAAACGTTTTTTTATAATACTCTTCTATGAGTTTGACATTCAACGAACTAACAATATATGTTAAAAATAACTTTGTAAGCTTTATCAATATATGTTCAAAATAACTTTGTAGGCTTTACAAATTATGGAGCCCTTGTGATCACAAGAATATCAAAATAACTTTTTTTCCTTCAATCATCTTATGTGAGTATGTGTGATAATGTGCATCTTGAAATATAAAATGATCAATGGAATAAATCTTTCAAACTTTTAGAAAAGCATTTGAATTCACTTCTTATTGGCAATTAGGAAGGAGATTCTCTTTAAAAATAAGATATTTTAATTTTTCGCACTTTGGTGTTTTGGCTTGTCATATAATAATGCCTTTGCTTTTGCTTTTACAGTAATGTTGTCACGTTGGTTATGTATTTATTTTCTTATAATTGTTGTTGCATTGGCATATCCTGGGAAGGGACGATAATTTGTATTTTTTTCTAATATTGTTGTTGCACTGTTGCACATGCATATCATGTGAATGAATGATAATCAATTATTAAAAAAATATTTTAATTAGAGTTATTAAATTAAATATAATTATTAAAATTTTAAATATAAATATTGTAAAACAAAAATTTATAAGAAAAAATATTATATATAAAGTTAAATTTATATTAATTTATTTATATTTATATTTTAAAAATTAAAAATCAATTTTATTTTAATTTTATGCCAATATCAAGAATCAAGGAAAAATAAAATTGTATATCATGATGTAATGGCATTTGGGTATATGAGAAAGAGGTAAAAGTTATTAATGAACCTATTTCATATAAAAGAAATTAGGAATCAAATCATAACATAATTTTGCACCTTATTATTTAATGGCATTTAGGTGTATGGAAAAGAGGTTCAAGTTACCAACAAATATGTTTTATATAAAAAATTTAGGACAATAATATTATATAATTACTAGATACTCAAGCTTCACACTAGGCCTATGTGTATGTTGTTAAGTATTTTGAATTATGTTGAAAGTAAATAAATGCCTTAAAGTAGTTTATGGCTCTAAGTGATTTAAATTTTATTAGAAACATGTTGAACTATAATAGATAAGAATAATCTTTTTCAGCTTGTATTGTAAGAAGCTTGACATAAGTGAAGAAAAAAGTGCAAGACCCTATCATTGGCGTAGTGCAATTGACAATGAAAAATGAACACAAAATATGTTGAATGTAAAAGTCCCAACGACCTCTAGAGTTCTTGAATAATTTAGGTTAAGTTCATGGATTGAACTGCATGAATAAGGACCATTTTCAAGGGAAGTAAAGGTAAGACAAGGAATGATTTTTCCTTGTTTCAAACAAAAATCAATTAAACTTTTTGTTCAGATAACTTTGACTAAACCCTATCAAGCTCCATGGAAATTTCTAGAATGTATAAGTTAACTTGTTACAAAATAATTTATCTTGACAAGTTTAAATGTCAACATGTGTAACATGAAGCTAATGATCAAAATAATATCTAGTAAACACAATAATCCTATGAAACTTGTGCTCTAGGTAAATTGCAATTGAGATCTTTAAAACCCGACATATTGATCAAATATCTAGATGAAATTCCAATTAAACTAATTTTAAATCTTAATTCTAAGACAAGAGTTGTCACAAACCAAGTAGGTTTCAAAGAACATTAAAAATCTACTATTTCTTCACTTCATTTGACTCTAATATGAATTATCGGTAGATTCCTATATTTGGTGAAGGAGAGTATGCCAGTAATTTTATCTCGTACTCCACCTCTCTCTCTTTGGTGGTATTCATTTTTTATCTTGGAACACTTATCCATACACCTGCAAAATAGTTTCCAATTGAAACTTCTATTATTTCATACATCCTTCGAAGGAATCCTTCAAACCTATTAAATTGTTGTCTTTCTAGTTATATGTCAAGAAAAGGAGAACACACTTCTTAGTGGAGTTGATCAATTTCTTAGCTTGGTTTGCACTCGCCAAAGAGATTTTAGACTTCCCCTTGTGTGCATTGGTGATAAATGGTTTACCATCCTTGATTAAGAGGTATTGATTTTCCCTTCCCATGAAGATAGAATCACTCATGTATATATAGGGGCTACCAAACTCTACACAACAAACATCAAAAGACACTACATCGACATTTGTTTCATCAATAAAATTTACATTAATAACAAATCTAAGCTCATACTACTTGGTAACCTTTAACTCTACATCCTTACTCACCCAACCCAAAGGATATAGATGAGGATGATCTTGCATTTTTCAACCAATCTTGCATACAAGTTCCTTTATAATTAGGTTTGCCTGTGAAGAAAAATGAAACAATGCATCTACTTAGTTATCCTTGATCTAAATCTTGATATGGAATAGCTTTGTCATGTCCTTCTCCTCTTTGTTATGGAAGCTACTCAAGTTCATCTTCTTCTACACTGTGGTGTAGACAATCTTTTCATCCATGTCTATGTTTATTTCTATCTCCTTTCCCTCTTCCATTAGAAGATTCTTTTTCTTAAAAATATTTTGTTTATGGCTCCTAACATTTGTCTTTGAATGTAATTTTTGACATTTTCCATTTGAGTGACCATTAGTGTTGCAATGATCACAATGGTTAGTAAGTTCCTTACATAAATGTGTAGTGACAACTACTTTCTTATTTTCCCTTTTCCTTTCTTCTTCTCACCCTTATTGGAAACTCCTTGTTGATATAACTACTTTGAGCCATTTGGATGTCCCTTTTTCTTGCTAGATTCAATGTATTGGGCCTACACATAGGATCCATCAATGGTATTCAGATTAAATGACATAACTTGCCTTCTTATGTGATTGTGGAGACAACTCAAGTGCTTGATGACCATGTTTGAATATTATGGATTGCTTGTTGTTAACACAAGAAACTGTCCCTCGTCAACATCACATGTTCACCTATTGAAAGGGAATAGTTAGAAATTCCTTCCTTGAAATGGAAAACCCTCTGGATATGGCCCAATTGCTATTGGTTCTTTACACTTTACAAGTTATGGTCCTATCCACCATTGGTTCCATATGCTTGTAATGCAACTAAGAATGCAAATGAAAAATGTAATAAATCTATCACTAATATATCCTATATAAACCTATATATCCCTAGCCAAAGGTGTAAGATATAAAACCAATTTGACATTAAACAAAAGGAAGGTATAGAGAGTGGGGATAATCATCAACCTATGTTGTTGAAACTAAATCTAGGCCACACTTTAATGATCAAAGATGGCTTATAGATTATCGAGAGAATTTGTTTCACATCTAAATATTAGACATAAATCAAAGGAGATATGTAAAGAGAAGGAAGAATAGTCCATCTCTGTCATCTACAAATAACCCAAGTTTTCTTTGAGAACCCAAGATAGACTAATCATCCTAATAACTACACCCAACAAGTTAGCAATGTATATGATAAGAAAGCATGAATATAATGTTCAAAAGAATTCCCATAAGCCACAACACCCATCCCCACAAGCATTAAGAAAGTGGTGAATGGCAAGAATAATCCATGACCATCGACAACTTCACATGAGTATGAAACACAAGCTAACAATGTTATTATATTGAACACATGAAAATAACTTACAATGCTAAAAGAGGAACCCATTTGCAACATTGCAAAGTTCACTTTTATAAAAGTTTCTAATGACCTTTGGCCTCCTATCTAATTGACTATTGGCCTTCCTCCTTTGAATGTTTTGGCCTCAATAATCTACTTGACTAATCTACTTTACAATTTTGTCCTAGTTCCAAATTGGATTATGGGCATATTTACAATAATAATAATTAATCTACAAATTTTTAGCCAAATGTTCTTTCTCTTAGATTTTTCCTTTTGTTCTTGCAACTTGGCATGAGTTGAACATGAGTTGCTTCATAACTACAACTAAGGACTTTCCCAACATGTAAGCATTTCATATTATTGTTTGTCTTCTTTAACCTAGAAGCTTTGGCTTTCTTCTCTTTCTTTGGATGTCTAGTCTGTGTATATGATGGCTTCTTGGTATTTGTATAATTGTAGTGTTCTTTTCCTTGAGCTTGATGTCTTGAAATCTTAATAAAAAAGTGTACCTTTGATCTTTATTCCTTTGAGTTCGATGGTTTCAATCCATGAGTAAAATCTATAATAAGAATGGTTGAAGTGTGAGCTTTTCACATAATCTTTTGGCCCAGAGAACTCTTCTTTCTACTCATCAAAATTTGCAAAACATTACATAATGAAACTTCATAAATTCACAGGAGGCTTCACAAATGTGGCAAGTTTTTTTATGAAATTAATAACTTCACTTCCACAAGATATGCACAATGGAAGTAATAAATAAGCTTTGTTTCTAATGGTAAAACTATTCACATGCTCAACGAGTGTATAAGATTTTATAAATCAGTTATAAAAACTTGTCCGTGAAGTTCTTCATACAAACATTAGCTTTTGGGCTTTTTCGTTGCATTTTTGTGCATAAGAATATAAACGTGCCATTAAACTTTAATCATGAAAAACCAATTCAAAATATTATTTTTATTGTATAAATATCTCTCATGTTTACAATGTAAAAACAACTCCATAGTTGTCAACAAATTTGCTCCATGGATTCAAATCATTAAATACAATCAATATTGATAAGAGAACAGTTTGCAGGATTGTTTCAACCATCAATCTACGAATTCTAAAAATGTGAGATTTTAAGTTTGTGAGATTGAAAATCATGATAATAGGATTATTATTGAGACTTTACTTGCTCATTTCACTATTATAGCCCCACGGCAATCAAGATCCTTTTGCTTTGGCTCGTGAGTATTCAAATTCATTTCCTCGTCACCTTGGGAATGTTCATGGAGGCAATACGCATTCTTCAATAGTAAGATAAGCCAAAATAAGCATGTTGAAGACGATGCTTAGCATGAAAAGCTTAGAAGAAAGGTGGGTCCCCAAGTCCATTGGCGTGGACTCAGCATTGGTGCATGAAAATTATAAAAATTTATAATAATCTTTTACACTTTGTGTTATGGAAAATAATAAATAATGAATAAAAGTAATGATAATAATGTTAATAGAAGGTCACAACTACTCAAAAGAAAGGGTAAGAAGCTTTTTGATATATATTCAAGTGGACCAATCAATTGTACAATCATGTCATGTTCATTTTTCTTATCAATATTAATTAATTTGAATTTTTGGGTTTTTAATTGTCACTACATCTGTGTTACAAATTGGCTATGCCTTTATCAATGGTAGTGTAATTGAATCATTTGGTCCTCAAGGTAAAATTGGCACTTGAAGAGTTCTTTGAATACCTTCCACTTAGTTATTGATGGGTTTCCTCCCATCCTAAGGGCTTTAATCTAGCTCTCCCACCAAGTATGTGCATGGCCTTCAAGCTTTAGTAATAATAGAGAATTATTTTATACTCCTTTTAAACATTATGTATATTGAAATAGACTTCATAATTGTTACAATCAATGATTCAACTTAAGTGCATCTACCTCACCTTCATAAGGCTTGACCTTGACATTCGCTTCCATTTTAAATAAGGGCTAAGAAGATTGGTTATTGAAGTCACCTTTTTTGAGCTTTGGTTCTTCCTTTTCTTTCCTCGGCTCCTAATAATATTGCAGTTTCTCATGAGATTTTGGCTTCTCCAAATAAGGGTTGATATTCTTCTAAACAGTGGCCATGAGTGCAGCCATATTCCTAGAAATATCATCTACTTGAGCTTCCAACCTTGTGATCTTATTTCATCTTCGATGATAGGTCCTTCCCAGTACTCTTCTCCATTTTTGTGGTTTGTAATTGCTTCTTTAACCCTTCTTGTGTTGATCTCAAGATCAAGAAGGTACGACTCTTCCATAGATTTGGATTTCCTAAGTTAGGTGAGCATACATTGCACTTCAAACCACCAAACACCCAAATAAACCTACATTGACATTAATATGATACATAAACCACTTTGGATATTCCAATGGTCAGCTCACTAAAACGTATTTAAACTTAAAATGGCTATAATGTGTTTATGCTCCATTACATGACTATCTTTTTGTATTTTTAACACTTTAACATAAATAAAAACATAGCATTGGGATTCTTAAACTACTACAACTTATCAAATAGACTACAGTAGCAAAAATACACACAATGTAACACAAGATTTACCCTAGAAACTCATATGGGAAAATCAATATTCAATGAAGCACTTTCCCTTATATCTTCTTATGCTATGCATATTACAATACATATCATAAAGTTTTCCAAGCTCATTGTGAAGCTATGAGACACTATGGTCTTCTATAGTCCTACACAATATGCTCATGTCTCTTTTCTCTATCAATGTCTCCTCTACACTTCTACTCATGCTATGTAATAGTCGATGGCTCATGGAAAAGTCAATCATTTTCCCTCATTATGCTAGGTTTTTTATAGCTAGAATTAGGGTTAGTTTTTGGGTTTCAAAAACCTCTTGGAACCTTCATGATGTTTCCATAAGTCTTTAGTTGATTCCCACACATTACTAACTTTCCATATTCGAGTTATGGTGCGCTAACTTGGTCACCACTTAGACATATGGAGAATATTTGAATTGTTACCTCGTCGAGGCCATAACTTGCATATGAACTATATTCCAGGTGCATGATAGCTCATAGGAAAGTTCACAATGAGAAGAACAATTCCTACCTTGGATGAGGTAAGTCTCTAACAACCCTCATTCAACACTAAGCCATAGAACTATCTTTTATGGTTCCAAAAATGCATCGGAAGTTGATGGCTTGAGTTTAACAAAATAAACACTGCCATTGGGATGTCCAAATTCTAATCTCCCCGACCTAGAACATCACTAAATTCATATAATACCTGTGTAGATCCATTTTGATCAAATAATTTGGGTTACATGATTCCCTCTTAGGTTTGTTTTATCTTTTCATTATAATGTTGGTTTTGGTAAGTCTAGGTCTAACCTTTAAGTTCTACTGATTAAATTCAAAAAGCATTAGGCTAAAGCATGCATTGTATTGGAATGCTTATTTGAAAATGATCTCAAACTATTTTCGGTTGATCATGGTAATAGGTAGAGTTATAAAAACTTGTAATTAAAATATATGAGGTTTATAAAACCTTGGTATGAATGAATAATATTTGTTTCTTTTAATACAAAATCTTTTATCATAAATTATAGCGTACCATTTTATTCTCAATATAACTAAATTATATAATAATATTTATATTTAAATGTAAAACTAATTTCTCTAAATTAAAATCATATCTAAATGTAAAAAGTCATTTCTTCACCAAAATTTTGTTTTAAATAATTTAAAATTAAAATCATATCTAAATATAAAAAGTCATTTCTTCACTAAAAGGTTGTTTTAAAATCATTACATATATATTAACCATTGTTTTAAAATCATTGCATATATATTGACCATTGTTTTAAAATCATTGCATATATATTGACCATTGATACAAACTTGTGAAGACTTCACACTTAGATTTTAGTTTACATACATGGATTACCCATCCCATTTCCCTATTTGGATTCCATCGCTTTAGGTAAGTCCTTAAAAGGACCTATATTGGAGTTGTTGTAACTACTCAAAATAAATAATTGAAATTAAACCCTAAAGTAGATAGGACTTTAAGATGTTTGAAAAATAAGAAAAGGGGCCTTAAATCAATGGAAAAGGTTGAAAAAGGGGGCTTAATTCAATGCAACAACCTAACATGTTTTCCCCAAAGGTTTTCACTTCAACATACCTTTATTGTCAAACCCAATTTGCCTACCTAACATTCATTTCAATATATGTTACAAATAACCTTGTAAGCTTTACAATTTATAAAGCTTTTACGATTATAAAAATATTTAAACAATTTCTGTTTTTTTATTGAAAAAATAATAAATAACGGAAATTCTATTTTTTAAATAGATAATATATATTATTTATCTTATTTAAAAATATTTAATTATATAAATTTGAAAACCATATAAAATATAAAATATAAAGGATTACCACTTGAAGTAATCCTCGATGCTTTTACAATAATCCATTTTCTTGATAAAGATTATAACTATTATTTGTAAATTAACTTCTAAGTCTTCACTTTTCACCAATAATCCCTACTCAAAAGGGCATTAAAACCTGAAGATAAATCTACAATAATCCACTTTCTTGATAAAGATCTATAACTATTAGCTTCTAAACCTTCACTATTCACCAACAATCCCTGCTCAAAGGGCATTAAAACTTAAGATAAATCAGGCCTGGAGATGAATATAGCAGTTCTTGAAAACTTGCAACAACACAAATCCAAAATGGTGGAAGAAGATGGTTGGAAGTGCAACTGAAGTCTATCCAAAATGAATCCAATCCCAATCAAAACCTATCCCTTTCTATTAATCCACCACCTTGCCTAGCCTAGCATCTAAGCAACCAGGAGGAGGTGATCCCTACTCTTTGTCAGATTTCAGAAGCTCCCTTCAGTCTTCTAAACAAAGTATTCATAGTTATCACAACCTCTCAATTAACAATGTCTAAAAGGTGTTTATACTTTTGAGTTTGTGTCAAAAAGTTATTTCCTTTATTCAAATTTTATAGATCAATTACTTCATTTTTCTCTAATTTTAAAAGAAGTATAAATACACGATAATTTCATCTTTTCGATGAAATTTTGATCAGAATATGAAGATTCTTTTTAAAAAAATTGGATTTTGTGTTATTCAAATCTTGGTTTTGAATATATAAATGAATCCAACAACTTTGAATACCTCCAAAGCATCCCAATTAAACAATTTTAACACTGATTTCTGAGAATTAAAAAAAAAAAATTCCCAGATTCTATCAAAATCCTGCCAAAAAATATGATCAGAAAGCGATGAAATTTCGCCAATTTAAACTACTCGGTTTTAAAATGTTTTGTAAATCCTCTTCTTTTCCATTGGAATTCTACTCAAGATATCGCCAGCTCCGTCTAGACTGGCTTGGACCCTTGCTCCATCAAGATTGGCTTGGACCCTTTCTTTCTTAAAAGAAAAGTGGAGCTTTGGCTTGGACCCTTTCTTTCTTAAAAGTTCCTGTAATAATATGCATATTAAAATGGTGTATGTCCTTAAAAAATGATGAATGGAATAAATTTTATACTCTCAGAAAAGCATATTACTTAAATATATATTGGCCGTTGGAAGGGATTCTTTTTAGAAATAGCAGCATGTTCCAATTTTGGTACTTTAGTTTTCACTTTTCGGCTTTTCATACATCTAACCAACTCTTCCACCTAATAGATCATGAATCAAAGCAGAGCAGAATTTTATACCCACAATGTGATACCGTTTGGGTGTATGAGAAGTGGTCAAAGTTGTCTAAGTTATCAACAAATCTGTTTTATATAGAATTTAATCCGTTTTATATAAAAAAAATCAGGATTCAAAGCATAACAGATTTTATACCCTACCCTGTAATGGCATTTGGCTGAGGAAGATGTCAAAGTTATCAACAAATCTGTTTTATATAAAAAAATTCAGGACACAGTAATTTGTTTATATAAAATTCAGTACATAACAGATAGCTATTTACTAGGAGTGGGTAGCTTATAGGAGCCAGAAGTTCAAGCTTCACACCAGGCCTGTTTTTGTTAAGAGTATGTTGAATTATGCTGATAGTAAACCAATGCCCTAAACCTTAAACCAGTTTAAGGTTCCAAGTGATTAACTTGAGAGGGTAAATTTAAATTTTATGAAAAACTTATTGAAACATAATGGATAAGAACATTTTCTGTAAGTTCAAAAAGATGTGCAAGATCCTACCATTCCGTTGACATACCGAATTAGATAATGCAAAATGAACAAAGTTTGTTGAATGTAAAGCTCCCAACAACTACTGTAAGTTCAAAGAAAAGTGCAAGATCCTACCATTGACTTACTGCAATAGATAATGCAAAATGAACAAAATATGTTGAATGTAAAGTTCCCAACAACCACTGGAGTTCTTCAATAGTTAGAGTCAAGTTCATGGACTGAACTACATGAATAATGAGCTTTTTTAAGGGGCAGGTAAAGGTAAGACAATGTATAGTGTTGCTTTGTTTCAAACAGAAATCAATTAAGGGTTCTGTTCAGAATAACTTTGACTAAACCCTATTAAGGTCCGTGAAAATGTCTAGAATGTATGCCAACTTGTTAAATAATAATTTATCATGACAAGTTTAGATATGAACCTGGGTAAAATGAAGCTAATGATCACAACAATATCCAATAAACCCAATAATCTTATGAAGTCTGTGCTTGGGGTTACTTGAAACCCAACATCCTTGATCAAATATCTGATTGAAATTCTGACTAAACTCATTTTTCAGTTTTGATTCTAAGAGAAGAGGTCTTAGAAACCAAGTAGATTTCAAAGGACATAAAAAAGTAGACATAAACATTAACAACAGCACGATCCATATAATCCTACAAAAGCACTAAGAGATGCAAACTCTTGGAGCAATGAATCCGTAATAAACAAAATAAGCAGAAATCCCAAGAGATCTTGGAGACATATGTAAGATTTAGGAGTACCTGACTGCTTGATAAATAATAAACAAAAACGTATTCAAAATCATGACCTTGAGCCAATGATTTTGAAATATAAAACATTAAATTTCATTGCATGAAATAAGGACCTGTATATAAGTGGCCACAGCAAATAGCATTCTGGAGTCTGGACTACAAAATTGTGATTACAACAGACCTGGAAAACCCAGCTAGAGTTGACTGCCACGTGAAAATCCAGTGAGAATTGAAGTCACTCACTCAGCTTTCTGCATCTTTGGATCATCATTACCCTGTTGTTCTCCAGATTGATCATTCCTCTTCTCCTGATTCTCTGCATCTTTATCTTTACCAATTTCACTCTGTTTCTGTTGATTCCTGAAACATTGGCATCTGTCAGCAGACGTCAAAGAATCCTCATGGAGTTGAGCCTTCTTAGGAGTCTCCAGAGCTCTCTTTTCTTGCTCTTCATCCTCAATTGGGTTTGGGTTTTCTTCCCTTGTCCAAGATCCATGAGGCTTCTCCTTTGCAGCCTTGAAGGTTTCAAACAACTCTGCCAATGCCCGGGTGGGACTTAAACGGTGTTTCACGAGGATTTCGCTAACATCTGCAGGTGTCATCTGGGCATCTTCAGTAACCTGCTCCAGTTCTGGAAACATGTGGTGCTTGTCGATACCCAGATAGTTTTTAACCAAAATTTTCAAGGCAGGGAATGTGCAGAATGACATGAAAATGTGCATGTCCATCCTTCCTGATCTCAACAGTGCAGGATCAAGTTTCTCTACATGATTGGTAGTGAAAACAAAAATTCTCTCACTGCCACAGCATGACCAAAGCCCATCTGTGAAATTAAGCAAGCCAGAGAGGGTGACAGAATTACTGTTCTCATCAGACAGATGCATAGGAGATCCTGCCATAACAGAGTCCACTCTGGCAGCTGGCTTTTTTGCACGGCTTGAGAGATTCAATGAACAATCAATATCCTCAATAACAATAATAGACTTGTTAGTGGTCTTTATCAGCAGTTTCCTTAGCTCTCCATTTGTATGGACATCAGTGAGCTCCAGATCGTAGACATCATAGCCTAAATGATTGGCCATGGCTGCAATCATGCTAGATTTGCCTGTTCCTGGAGGCCCATAAAGCAAGTAGCCTCTCTTCCAGGCTCTTCCAGTATTCTGATAGAATTCTTTGCCTTTGGCAAAGGCCTCGAGGTCTTCTATGATCTCTGCTTTCCTAGCAGGATCTAGAGCCAGAGTATCGAATGTGCTCGGATGTTTAAAAGGCACTGATTCCCATGGCTGAGACCTTGAATCCATACTGCCTCCTTTAGAATTTGTGTACAGCAAGCGTTCTTGATTCTTCCTTCTGATCTCTAAGGCGTGCTCCATGATATGCTCCAGATATGAATTCAGGATACGTTCCTTGTCGTTCTTGTGTATACACAGAACGAATCCTCTCTTCTCTTCTGGAAGAGGCCTCCAGGAAAATGACTGATTCTGCCTCTGCGTTACGTGATGCTCCCACCATATGTTAACTCCTTTGTATTTGTCAACAATCTTTTCATTGTTGGCAAGGCTGAATGTGAAAGAGCTCGAGTTTTTAGCTCTACTGAGATTAACTCTTCGTGCCGAAATGGATGGAGAGTTGCTCAGGTGCAGCTGCACAGCACTGTAAAGATCGTTGGTATTCACGCCTTCCACTTCCATGATATCGAAGTAGGTATAGGCTGAAAACCAATTGAGCACATGATTGATGAATTTGCTCAGAGCATAGCGAAGCTCTGGGGGAAGGAGTGTATGTAAAAGTGTCTGACTGAAGGCAAGAACACCCATCACAGAAGCCAAAGATGTCCATATCTCTCTCATAGTTCCAAACAAGATTTAATCGGCCTGGCGAGTGTAAAACAAGGCCAATATGAGAGAAAATCGGTTTCTGCTTAAATGACAAAACAGAAGTAGATCAAAATGGGATTTTGAATGCAAAACCAGTCCTAGAGGCTCGTAAAATCTGGGGGCAATTCACACGAAATAGTGGAACAATAGGATTGTGGAATATTAAATAAGAACACGACCAGATAGATGAAGAATGCAAAATATCATTGAAGCAATAAAACACAGACCAACTAAAGTAGAGATAGATGCAAACCACAGCCAAACAGTGTAAGATATAAAATGAAAACAGTGGACTGATGTGACCGAACTCAAGAAATATCCCCACAAAAATTGATATCAAACAACCCCCTATACCTATATCAGAGTACTTCCAAGAGTGAAAACAAAGAAAGATCTTGAACATAGGAAACAATGGATTATAAAATGCAAATAGTAGGCAACTGCCAATAGGCTTACCAGATGTAGAGGATTGATTGCCTGCTGCTACAAGCACAATTCCTCGTTCAAGATCACCACAAAAATGCAATTTCTCAGTACACCAATCACTTACAAGCAAACAAAACTATATAAACTTGATAATAATAACCAGATGGGCACTTCATTAATGACCTCTGACCACTGAGACAGAACCTACAACAACCCAGATGCAAATTATGAGAATTTCAAGACTAATGATCCACAACAACGATAAGCCCTCTGAACACATTAATGAATGGTAACCTGCATGGGAACATTCTGTATTCCAAGGCAGAAGAATTGAATGCAGAACCTCAAGCCCCGAGCCTTATTTATATCTTCTTCTTGAAGGGCTCTGGGGAAGAATGAACGATGAATGACTGCATGGCACGGGGAATCGAAAAAGACACAGGAGGATTGATTCCCCCTCGAGCTTCCGCATTGCTTGCCGTGTACACTTACTTATTAACTTGATGTGGGCGGGGGCAATCCACCCAAAAAAAACAAATTGATTATTATAACTTCTAATAGATAGATAATGGGTGCCAGAGAGGAATGGAAAACAGTCAAATTAAATAGAGGGAACACTTAATGGATTCTGCACTACCCTGCACTACCGTTTACTGCCACATGTGATTGAAGTATCCATCCATCTGACTCGGTCGTGCTGCAAGAGAAAAGTTATGGGTTTGTAGCAGCTATAAGACACAGAGCCCACAATTGTACTAGCAGGCCTATTAGTACTTGTGGGCACAGCTAGTTTTATATGATCTGATACATATACACAATAAATATATGTATTTATTAATCTCAGAGTAAGCAGGTGTGTTAACAATACATTGGACTGTGTGTCCTGATTCTTTTGCCAGTGCTGCTGGCCTGCCTTGCTGCAGAGAGGAGAGGCCCAGAGGGACGAGGCATCGGGAGTCACCCAATGTCCCTTTCACCCTTTGTCTGTTTGCAGGTGTCCAGGAGAATTGTGTGCTGGTTGGTTGAGCTATGAAAGCGATATCATGATCACATATATGTATACTCAAGGTAAAGAACCCTGAAGGTTCAAGGAGTCCATGAGTTTAGTTTGTTTTGATGGGTTCTGTGCACCCAGCACATGATGAGATTCTGCACTTTTTGTGCTGATAGGCAGACGCTCCCTCACAGGACTTGATGGGTCTGCTGCTGTTTCTTCTGTCTGGACTCTGCCTGCCCCCCTCTGCAGGGCATTGAGAAGAAAAAGAAAAAGATCTCACAAGCAACCAAATTGCAATTTGCAATCAACTCTATCATGGCTTGAAAATTCTCCAGGAATGATTTATTTTACTGTTTACTACCATATGTTTGGCTTATTCACTGTTAAAGCCTCAGCATCATGCCACATACAACCAAAATTCATTATTTTACTGTTTACTACCATATGTTTGGCTTATTCACTGTTGAGGCCTCAGCATCATGCCACATACAACCAAAATTCATAATAACTACCAACAACAGACTCTTTGTATTATTCTTTTTTTGTGTACATATCCACCCCTTTCATGATTGTCCATGAGGGAGCAGAACAACCAGTTTCTGTTTGTTTTTATGTCTGGCAGTAGGTGGAAAAACCACCCATTTTTATAAATAAATAGGTATTTATCTTTTTCCCATGGGCTATGCACATTAATCATGATAATTAAATTCCTGCAATCTGAAGAATCCAAGATGCACTTTCTCCCAAAACGATGCAATTTTGCACCACTTTGGGCACCCATGTTATGAGGGAGATCCGCACCCATTTATCCATTAGTGGTTTTATAAACCCAAGACACTTCCTAAATGGCTCTCCCAAAAGAATTCAAAGGGTATTTTGAGGCTGAAGGATAACAGTGCGCCATGAAGAAAAAGGCAAAAAAGCAAAAGAAATCCCCAACCTCAAAGTTCCTTATTACCAGTTTAAGCATATTCTCCCATAAATCGAAATAATAAACAGTATGCACATGCAAATTTTAAAGAATGATTCGATTTTAAACAGGGTTTCTGATTTTCCATGAGTTGTCTATTTGGCTCAGAGACAGTTAATGAAGAGATGGAAAGGACTTCATTTTGAGCTATTAGATTTATTTTAAGGTTGTTTTGGTTATTGGTTTAGGTTTGAATTTGAAAATATTCTTATTTTTTTCAATTTATTTTTAGGAAAATTTCTTTTGGTTATTGGTTTGGGTTTGAATTTAAAAATATCTTTGTTTTTTCGAATTTTGAAGTTTTGTGTAAATTAAGTGTAATTATGTTTATGTTTTGTTATTTGTTTGGAGTTTAAAAATGTTTATTTTCAGGAAAGTATTTTTGCACCGAGTGAAACGAGGTGCTGTACAACCTAGTATGGGGGAGATATTGTAACGTTACACAAGTTAAAAAAAAGAATAAAAAGTAATAAATTATATTATGTCGGCCATATGTTAGTTTATAAAATAAAAACTTAAAACTTAAACCCAGATCTATCAATCAAGAGATATCAAATTTCTTGAGTTTAAATTTAAATCTATGCTAGTTTTATTAGTTTGGATTTAAGTTTTTGTTGAAAAATATTTTGATTTTTTTGAATTTGAAGTTTTCTTAAATGGAATGTATATGTTTTGTTATTGGTTGGTTTTAAGTATATTTATGTTTTGTTACAAGTTTGGGTTTTAAATGTGGTTAGAGCCAACATTTTGATTTTTTTGAATTTAAAACTTTATTAAATTGAATGTAAATGTATTGAACTAAAAGTTCATTGAATTCAAATTTATCCAATTGACTTGCATTTTATCTTCTATTTTATTGTTTTTTGATTTTTTCTATAAACATAATTTCCATTATTTTTAAATAGACTAATAACGTAAAACTTAGGGTGTTTTATTGCTTAAACATATTATATTAAAATTAAATGCTATGAGGATCAAAAGTTTATCTTTCAACTTAGAATAATGAAATTGTTAAATAGGGAAATTGATTCGATGAGTTATTTCAATTTATTTTCTATTTCTTATTTTTTATAATCCATTCTTTATATGAGAGTATTTTTTTTAGTTTTGTTAGTGTAGAATATCTTACCATATAACAATAATGTGTATTTAATTTTTCATATATAGATTTATAATGTCGATCACTCTTTATAGCATCTTTACATTAATTTGTTTATAACACTTTGTTATATTGTTATCTTTAAGTTCAGCTTTTCTTTTCAGTGAAACATATATCTTTTCCAAATATTAAATATTTTTTATCTCTATATTTTTTTAATTTATTTCACGATCTTTATAAGTGTTACTAAAGCTTAAAAAATACTAATATTATGTATGGTTGATTTTAGTAATTCTATGTTTTTTTAAAGAGAAAAAAAAATTGTCACATCAATGTAAGGTCATTTATTGATTAAATGTTTTTATGCTCAAGGCCTCTATAAATGGATTTGAAAAGCAATTAGAAATGACACTCTATGCAAATTGTCATGACAAAGTTTTGAAAAAGAACTAGAAATAACACCCACTGCAAAATGATATGACAAACTTTCGGAGAACATGGGAATGATTTGAAAACAAACTAGAAATGACTCTCAATGCAAATTGACATGATACACTTTTGAAAAGGAACTAAAAATGACACCCAAATTCAAAATGACACGACAATTTCTTAATACATGGGCAAATGAAAACCAAGGTATTTTTTAAGGATTTTAATAGTATAATTAAGTATGGTATTCTCCGCAATTATTTTGGATTAAAAAAAACATATATATGGATAGGTAGGCTAATATTAAATATGAAACATACAATTTACTACCAAAACTTGTAAATTTTGGTGAATATTATGATAAAAAAACATATTTTATGTAAATATAGGCGATATTAGAGACTAAAAATGACCAAATAGAGAATTTATTTTTTGAAAAAAAACCCCAAAAATAATCAATTGACTAAATTTTGCCCATAAAAATTTCCATGATAAAAACTTTACATTCATTGAGATATGGACTAGTACCACTTCAGGCTTGAGCATGGTAACTTGGAATATTACTCAAGCCCTTTGTAAATGGATTTCAAAAACAACAAGAAATGACACCCAACACAAATTGACATGACAAAGTTTTGAAAAAGAGCTGGAAATAACACCAAATGCAAATGATATGACAAACTTTCTAAGGAGATGGGAAAGATTTGAAAAGGAACTAGAAATGACACTCAATGCAAATTGACATGATACGGTTTTGAAAAGGAACTAAAAATGACACCCACATGCAAAATTAAATGACAAAGTTTGTGTCATGGGACTTGGGCAAATGAAAACTTTACATTCATTGAGATGTGGGATACCACTATGGGAATAGGCATGGTAGCTTGGAATATTTAGATATAATGTAACAATCGGGTCTTTGAAGAAAGGAGACTAGTAAGGTTTTTGAGGAAAATATAAAGTCTTATCAATAAGCATGGGAGAGGATATCTAGGACTACAAAGTATAATGGAGTCCATAAAGAGCAAGAAATGGAAAGAAGATGCCTTTGAGCATATTGAGAAGGATTAAGGAAAAGTATGTTTTTCAAAATCCAAATTATCTCTGACTTCAACTTTATATTGAAATAGTGAAATTTTATACCATCTCATTGGCAATAACCAAATTTTTTATATCAAATGAAATTTTGAAGGGTCATTTCACCAACGTAGATCCATCTTAACTTTGGCTCTGTCAAGCGTTAAGAAGGATCAAATCCCTTGAGGTGCAATCCTTAATAGTTCATAAATGTGTCTTAGTGTAAGCAATGCATATATATATCCTTTACCTAATTGTATCTAGCAATTTACCCAATTATGTATTAATCTTCAATTATTACAAAACTAATATGGATATCTTACGAATAGGCCAAAGTTGCATTAATTAATTAATAATGAAGTAAAATATTTTTTTCCCATTATTTACCCAAAACTAATATCTAACTTATTGTAATGCCCCATATTTTGACATTCATTAATTAAAACTATAATGTGAATTAGCTTAGCAATTATTTGCTTATTATCTGCTAGACTTAGATAGATTGATTCAGACTATTGCTAAGAGGACATGTGTACTCATTTGTGGTGTGGACTGTAATGGAATTTATTGTTTCAATTTATTAATGACAATGGATATGTTACTTCATATTGAACCCGCAAATTGAATATAAAATATCCATATGTGGAATGCTAATTCAGTTTGTTGCAAAAGAACTTAAATGATTATATGTAAATGTCATTTTAATGATATGGATTAACACTTGAAAGAGTTGGGTATGTCTATACATGAGTTTCATGTTAATGATGAACTATTCCACATGTTGATTGGCTACGAGATAGGCGGATTCCTATAGTGCCAAGGGGCACGAGATGTCTTGGACATCGGGAGGATAACGATGTTATATCAGTTTTTATGCTATTTGATTATGAATTTCAATATTTCTATGACTTGTGGGCAAGTGTGGGTTTTGATAGGAACTACGACTTGCCCAAAGTGGTTGTTCGATGACGAGACCCTTAGATTAGTGATGGCACATTATGGTTGATGTAGGGCGTTGACCCTAGTACTATCAGGGAGGGTAGAGGCATTTCCCACCATTTATCCTCTAAAACCCGGAGTCGTGGGAGGGTTGTGCTGAGCACGCTCCCATGGGTGTGGGATGATGACTAGTGGGTGCCTGCTAGGGAAGCTTGGTCAATGTAGTCGATCGACACTTCCTCTTACGGGTTTTATACATGGTCATATGTGTAGTCGATTCCATAGTATATTCCAGCAGAGGATGGGATGGTGAGGTTAGGAGCTAGAAGTAGTGGTGATTAGGTGGTTGGAGTACCATTGGAATGGATGGTACCAATGATGGATTGGATGGTGTTCTTGATTGTTATTAATCATCATGACTATATGCTCAATTTTATCATTATGTTTACCTAATTATGTCTTATTGCTTATGTATGGATGATTATGAATGATGAATGATGCATTGTTTAATTGTTCTTCTATATGGTGTTTGCAAGCATGTAATAATGATCTATTAGGAGCATTAAAATTGATTATTAGTACCCACGCTTAAGATGTGTGCACTGGCCATGCATACACTAATTCGTGAGTACATTACTATGATTGGTCGATCGATGAAAAAATTAATATGGTTATATTAGTTAATAGTAGCTTGGTTGATGAATTCTTGAAAGTATTACGTATGTGTTGAAAGTATGAGTTTGTTGACTTGTTTAGCATGTTTTAGATTTATAAAAATTGGTTTGGATTATTGAATGACATATAAATTATATACATATAATATAACATATGTTATAGTATATGAAAATATCTTATTGACTTATGTATGAGAGGATAACATATAAATAAATGGATAGATAGGATTGCACACATTTTTAGAAAAGAGTTGTCATAGTTGCATTTAATATAGAAGCATGTCAAGTGAGACTTTGCAACCATGTTATTTAATATTTTATTTTATTTAATCAAATTGCTATTTTTTGAGAAAATGAATTTCTTGATTGTTGACTATTATTTTATTGGAATGTATTGATAGATGAGGAGGATGAGGAGGAGTTTTGATATAAATAGGAGACTTGAGATTGGAAGGGAGGTTTTCTTTTCTCTTGGAGGATGTTTTGGTGAGATTTTTTCTAAGAATGGGAATTTTGGATATTTTGGGGGTATGAGAAGTTTTCCAGAAGAGTTGGAAGAGTTTGAGAACTCTTGGAAGATTTGATGCATAGACTACTAGTGCATCATTGTTCTATTCTCTAGGGGTCTCAGGCATGGAGGGCCAGGAGGCCATTTGGATGAGACCATTTGATGGATTCCTGGGGCTAGGGAGCCAGCTAGGCCCCTAGTTGGATGGGAGGTAAAACCATGGTTCCATTGTTTGGGCAATAAAGATGGAAGCAACTCGAGGAGAAGATGGAAGCTTGCTTCATTTTGGACTTTGTCACCATTCTTATATCGAGGTATTTTTCTTGTGATTTTAAATTATTGATATGTTGTTGTAAACTTCTTATATGTTGCTATGGGTACACAATGCTTATATGTTGCTTAGCCATACAGTTAAGAAATCCAATATTTGAGCTTGTATTCAAAACTCTTATGCATTTCCAGAATGAAAAAAATATAAATGTTAATTAGATTAAAATTTATAATGCCGAGAGCGACATTACACTTATTGTTCCATTATTAACTTAAAAGTACATAATCCATTGTAATTTCCATTATAATTGTCGAGACACCAACTATTCCAATTTGGATTATGAAATCATGTTGTAAATGCTAATACATAAATCCTACAAATAGGAAAAAATTGCATTCATAATTATGAAGTAAAATAGTTATTCTTAATCTATATGCATGATTATGTTGTGAATATATGTATTTCTTGTATATCAAATCAATGCAAGACTAACTAATACACAAAGATATAGTTGTCTTGTAATATTTTATGAAAATATTATTTGGATTTATAATTTTTTGACGTATTAAGCTTTTGGAGCTGACATGTGCCATGTCAGCGTGACAGACGTGCAACATATCATCCACTTTGGGCTATAGAAAGCACCTGTCAGTGCAAAGAGAATTTAGACATTAAAACTATGGAGGGATCCTTCAGAGTTCACTAAGGGAGTCCATTTTGAATTATGTTCAAAATATAGGGTAGTGTACTAACAATATGGTATAGGTTATGGCATTAAGAAAAGGATTGGACATAACTAAGGAACTAAATACAAAACAATTTATAATGGAGAGTCCAAAATAATCATAAAAAAAACGTTAATAGACTTGGTCAAGAGAACTTATAGCTAACCTTCATTCAATTGGACATTAACTCATCCCCTTATGGAGATATATCTTCTCCTACCATCTTTCCTAGATGTATAAAAGAAATACCCTTGAAGGGTAAAAATAAAGTAGTAGATAAATTAGCTAATATAGGTGCAAATCATGATTAGACCAAATAGATGAAATGGTAAAAGAGTATCATCCACATCGCCCTTAAAATTATTTCAAATTCAAGGCACAATATTGTTGACGAACCACCATATGTTAAGGTAGAAGATAGCACGACAAAGTTTAAGCAAGTGAGCAACATGCACCCATGATCCTTTTCAATCCACATTTTGTATCTTATAAAGAACAACACATATTACTCTAATTTTGTGTATGCATGGTAGAATAAGTAGGAATGTAGATGATATAGAGAGGAGTCCCAACTAGTTAACCCTTTTATGTAAAGTTGCTAGATACAAGGTGTAGTCAACAGACTTACTCTTACTATGTTACTTGGTTTAGTAGGAATGGTAATCATACACACCATGTGATCAACAGAAGAATATATATTTTTGGATGAGTAGTCAATTGGGTTAATTATACATTACTCAAATATATATTTTCTATATATTCTATCTTCACAAACAAGATTAAAAATATGAACATTACTATTTTTTTTCATAAATTGCTATTAACATGTAAAGAAGAAAATCGATATTGGTAAAATAAGAATGAACTCTCACAAACTCCATAGTGAAACAAGGCATTGGACAATTCCTAAAACACTACTATGGGATGAAATAATTTGTCATCTTTGGACACTAAGAAAGTGGAGGATGAAAATAAGTTTCTCTTATAACATCCTACGTATAACCACATTAGATTTCAATTTCAAAATATTTTCTATGATACCGACTTTCCTAACCTTTTAACTCATCAAAACTATAGATATTTAGGAAAGTATATCTTCAACCTCTTCAAGCATAGAAATCAATCTAAAGAAAACCAAGTAATTTCTTACCTTTTTATCTTAAGGTTCCACAAACCAAATTTGGTCTTCATGGGCATAATAATCATCATCATCACAAACACCCCCCAAAAACATGAAAAGAAGAGTTGTCGGTTGGGGTCGATGGGTGTATACCAAAACTAGCTTGTGTTTTGTTTTTAACCCATTGTTATGTGGGTTCTACTTAAGAATCCCTAAAGGAACATGTTTCAAGAGTTTTGATCCCTCTCCAACCAAGAACTTAAGTAATTTTTAGAATAGTAATAATAATAATTGAATAATATGGTGAGTATGAGTGTTTTGAAGCTCTTGTCCATAGGTGAGGTTTATACCATAGCTACCATGGAACACTAACCATCATTGTATCTTCAGAAGAGATCTTGAATTTGACACAGCAAGATGTGGGAGTCATCATTCAACAATGGAAAAGGAGAATGGAGGTCTTAGCTATTATTCATCTAAGAAGGAGGTGTCATTAATGCATGAAATTTTGCCAAGAAAACTAGGGTATATCAAGATCGATCTATAAAACACATGGAAGGAATTCCAAAAGAAAGTATCATGACTGATCTCTCCAAAAGGAAAGCCCTTTTGTTTGCTTAAGGGATTTGGTTGGGAAATTCAAAGGGCTCTATAGAACTAAGTTGTAAGATTCGTTGTGATGAACTGTTCCAATGGAATATCCACAATTATTTATGGATCATATTGGTATTAGAGCACTTTTATTTGGGTTTTTGTGGGAAATCAAAAGATCCAGTGGCGAAATAAAGAAAAAGTATTCAAACCCTATCCATGGAGGATGATTCTAGTGAAGAAGTGGCACATGAATATGAGCAACGATTTACAACACTGCAAATACAAGTTGTCAATACCACGTGCAACATGTCAATACTCATGGTGGCTCCGAAGAGAAAGTTTGGACATTTTGGTGATGTTGGAGGCTCTAACTCAGAGATTGGATCAGAGGGGAACGTGAAAGATAAAGGCAACATGGAAAAGGAGCCAAGAAAAGATCCTGAGAAAGAGTAGCCAAGTTCCAGTTCCATTAACATTTCCTAGTCTTTATTTAAGATGGAAGCAAAAGTCGTTATCAAGCCATACCAAGGCGAGATCGATGATTTAAAGTTGAATCATTGGTTGCAGCAATTACAGGTCTATTTTAGTATCCATAACATAGATGAAAAGCAAAATATTTCATTTTCCTAACTGAACTTAGAGGGCCATGCATTAGCCTGGTGGGAAAGTCACACAAAGGCACTTAGGCTGGAGGGTGATCCACTAGTAACTAAGTGGCAGGATTTTAAAACCCTAATTTTTTCCCAATTCTACCCTATTGGGCATGTATAGGACCAGTGGATCTGTTTTCATTACTTCAATCAAAGGGAAGGGCAGAGTGTGTAAGAGTACACCACCAAAATCAGGAAGCTGGATATCATATCAGGTATCTCACCCAAAAATCTAGATGTACTCCTTACATATCTAGGGGGTCTACATAATCATTTACGAAAGCAAGTGATGCTATTCAAGACCGGGACAATTGATGAGGCATGTGTGCAAGCATAATACTTAGAAAATATAGGCCACAAGAAAGGATGGACAAGTGGTTCTAAACAGAAAGAGAACCAAGATACTTCTAAGGAGGGGAAGAAGAAATGGAAAGAAAAAGATAAGAAGACTAAAACCAAAAAACATCAATGCAAGGATCCAAAAAACAACTATAACCATTGTAACATTGATGGTCACATTGAAGAAAAGTGTTGGAAGCTACATCCAAAGATGAAACCTAAGAACCACAAGAAGGATGCTAAGAAGAAGAACCTTCTAGCCATATATTTAAGAAAAAAGACAGAGAGAAGCTTAGATGTGGATGAGAAGATTGTCTGCATTTTAGTATAGAAGGAGGTGAATCTGAGTAACCTTCACCACAAGGAAGAGAAGGAAATGAAAAAACTCTTCAATATCAAGATCCATATCAAGAAGACCAAGGTAGATTCTCTATTCAATTCTGATTCACGGGAAAATATCATAGTACTAAAATATTTGGTAAGTAAGCATGGATTGGAAGTACATGATCATCCTAGCCCCTATCCATTGGGATGGGTAAATAACGATACATAACTTAGGGTCACAAAGCAATGCAAGATTAAATTTTCTATAAATGCATATTATATTGATAAAGTGGAGTTAGTTGTAGTACCCATTGATGTTTGTGGTGTAGTGTTTGGAATCCCATACATGTATAAGAGGGATGTGATATTCATGAGGAAATAAAACCAATACTGCTTGATAAATATGGGAAATATTTCATCATCAACGTGCACAAAGGTAAATTGAAGATCTCTCTAGTAAGTGCCAACTAAGTGAAGAAGTTGATTAGTTCAAGTAGAAAGTTTGTGTTTCTTTTCTTAAGACATAATCAACAAGAAGGTGAATTGGTAAAAAGGCAACTCTGGAGGGATGTACCACACAAGTTGGAGAACCTTTTGCAGGCATATAGAGAATTTTTCCATGATTCTAGAGGGATACCTCCTAAGAGGGAAGTGGAGCATGAGATACAACTATTGCTATATTCTTCATTGTTGAACATCATACTGTACAGACAGTCTATTCTAGAGGCAGAAGAAGTGAAGAATTAATTGTAGAAACTACTAAAGTAGGGTTTAATTTGACCAATTACCTCACCTTGTGGCTCACCTATTTTCATAGTACCCAAGAAGGATGGGAATTGGAGGTTGTGTATTGACTACAGAGCTCTGAATAAGATCACCCTCAAGAATCGATACCCTCTACCTAGGATTGATGATTTGCTAGATCAGTTGTAGCATGCCAAGTACTTCACCAAGTTGGATCTCAAATTGGGATACCACCAGGTATGAGTAAAGGAAGAAGACACCTGAAAAAATACCTTCAAGACTAGGCAAGGTCTATATGAATGGTTAATAATTGCTTTTGGTTTGTGTAATGCACTAACTACATTTATGTGTTTGATGAATGATGCATTGCATCCTTTTTATAGATTCATTTGTGATAGTGTATTTACATGATATATTTGTTTATAGTGCTACCTAGGAAGAGCATATCTCACATCTCAAGCAATTGTTGGAAATCTTGAAAAAACATCAAATGCTGGAAAACATTAAGAAATGTGACTTTACATAGCAATATTTGGTGGATTTAGGGTATGTGATAGGTGGAGGAGAACTTAAGATTGATCCTACAAAGATGGAGGCCATCACTAAGTGGCCTGCTGCTACAAATATCACTAAATTTAGGATCTTTTTGGGGGAAACACAATACCTTCATAAGCTTATAGCTTCCTTTTTAATTGTGGTTGCACCTCTCCACGCCATAACAGCCAACAACAAGGGGTTCTAGTGGGGGAAGAATCAAGAGAAATCCTTTGATGATCTCAAATGAAATATTATTTGGGCACGAGTACTTCTCGTATTACCTAACTTGCAGAAACCTTTCGAATTAGAGACATATGCAAGTGGGTATGTTATTGGAGTATTTTTTATGCATGGAGGGAGACCATAATGCTATCATTCTAAAATTTTCCATGGAGGCATATTGAACTACCCTACATATGACAAAGAAATCTATGCCTGGGTTCAAGCTATTAAGAAACGGAAGCATTGTCTAATGGGAAAGGAAACCATCATTCACATTGCTCACTAGCCGCTACAATATTTGCAAGTCCAAAGTAAGCTACAACAAACATGACACTACAAGTGAATAAGATTTTTACAACAATTCCATATAATCATCAAATATAAAAAGGGTAGTACAAATAAGATGCAATACATTCTCCCAAGGCCACCTACAACCAAGATCATATATTTTAGTACTCTTATGCATATGGATCCTTTCATCCAATTCCATGTAGAAGAAGGAAACAACAAGGATGACTATCATCTCTAGGATGGGTTACTCTACAAACTAGACAAGCTTTGTGTTCCTTGAGGTGAGATATTGTAACTCACGATAGAGGCTTGTGCCTCCAAATTTGTAGGGAATTTTAGTGTTGTGAAGAAAGTTGCTAACTTACAAAGGTGTGTTTATTGGCCTAAAATGAAAGAAGATGTAGCTTGATTTATTAGGGGATGCATACTTGTTGTACAATCAAGCCCAATAAAAGGAATCAAGGTCAATACCATCCCTTACATTTTCCTATGAGACCATGGGAGAGCATATCCATGTATTTTTTGGGTGGGTTTCCAACCACTAGGATGAGACATGACTATTTATTTGTGGTAGTTTACAGATTCTATAAGATGTGCATTCTTATGCCTTGTTAAAAACCATCAAAGGTTAAGAAGTAGTAAACATGTTCTTTGAGAAGGTCTAGGTGAAATTTTGTGATACCAAGGAGAATCATCTCAAATAAGAATACTATATTTCTCATTACCTTTTGGACTACACCTTGGGATAAGATGGACACCAAGTTGAAGAGATATACAACATTCCATCCACATACATATGGGTAGAGAGAAGTAGTCAACATGACATTGGTGTAGCTTTTGAGGGGTTACAATCATAAGCATATGAAGACTTGGGATGAAAATATGATCTACATCCAACACCCTTATAATAGAGCAATCCACTCTTCCATTGGAAATCCCTCTTTTAAAACACGTTTTGGGTATCGACCACCTTCACCTCTAGATGTTGTTTGTGGAAAACAAGGGGGTGTGAGGGAAGACACCATAGGTGAATCATTAAGAGCCAAAAACTTCATTGATAAGACCAAGCAAATCCATTTACAAGTATAGGAGGCAATGAAGAGGTCATAGGAAAATTAAAAGGAAAGACATGTCCAACACAAGGTTTAGAACACATTCAACGTGGGAGACAGAGTTTGGTTTCACTTGAATAAGAAAAGGCTTGATCCGGATTTATGTGGGAACGAAATAAAAGAGCATTTACAGAATCAAATACAGAGATATATTGCAAATGACACAATGATACAATAAACACATATTCTATTAAATAGCGGAAATAGAACAGACTGTAAAATACAATAGCTAGAATGGCGGTAGCTATCTCTGAGAAGAGATGTGGCCGCTATGCTCATTCGTGCCAAGAATAATACAAAGAGAGGCCAAAAGGGCCTATTTATCATAAGCATGAGGGAAAGAATCCCAAACATCCAAAAACCTAACCCTAGAAGATGAACCGTCATAAAGTTTGTGGCCCCAAGGTGGTTAGTTGAACAGCCAACTTCCCGGGGTCATAACTTTTGCATACAATCTCCGTTTGGGGTGCTCGGTATCCCATTGGAAAGGTCTATCCAAGATTTACAACTTTCGACTGGGGCCAAATGCATGCCGTTGGAAACCATTTAAATTATTTTAGGGCCTCAAAACGGCCCTGAAAGTTTAGGACCTGGAAAACCATAGAAAAATTACTAGAAAATTGGCAAAATGGGAAACTGTTTTGAGCCAGTGGAATAGGTGGGTGGCCGCCGATATCCATCTGGATCAATCCTCCCCCCTTAGGAAGAAATTGTCTCCATTGTGTCAAATCCCTTATCATATGTCGAGCTGTGTGCCGAGTTGAGCTCCTAGTGCGACATTTGCTGAAGTGGAAAGGTTTCCTTACTTTGACATCTTCAAAGGGTTATAATCGTTGTTGAACAGTTTTGGTTGTTGTGGTATCCTTGGTGTGCACCGGTGTGGATGGTTTCTTTTTGGAGGAGCACCTATAATGCATGGCCTTGCACTGTGGAGGTACTCGAATAGGCGACGCTGCACTGACTTGGTGTTCTTCTTGTTTCTGTTGAGTAGAAGGATAATGTGCAGAGGTTGTGGATGTCTCTGCGATCTGATGTTCGCCTTCAGTGGCAATTGCGAATAGGGAAAATTTCCAAGTGTGGGAGATTATCTTCCTACCTTACTTGGTTGGGGTAGGTGCAACTATCTCTGGTATCCGATAGAGTTGTCTTCCCAAAGTGACAATGACACTGCAAGGTCGTGATTCATATACAGCATGATGCTTCCACATATATGGTTGTCCTAAAAGAACATCACATACTTCAAGTGGGGACACATCACACAATACCTCATCTTTGCAGGGCTTGATTTCGTATGGTAGGTGACATTGGTGATTGACGCGGATCCCTCGTCCTTGGCTTAACCATCCAATGGTGTATGGTTGTGGGTGTGGTGTTATTGGTAGCTCCAATCTCTTGATGACTTCTGCTGAGATCAGGTTCTTCTGGTTGCCGCTGTCCACAACAAAGTGTAGGGGAATTCCCTTCACCCACATCTGTGAGTGGAAAAAGCGCTCCTCTACCTCCAACTCTTTAGGTTCCTCTGGTTGAATCTGTGTGGTGGCAACAACAACACTGGGTTTTGCATCAATGATCTGCTTCCCTTTTTGTGCGGCTGTGAAATTAGGTTCTAAGTCAGAATCATAACTGGGATCTGATTCTGAAGCTTTGATCTCAGCCACCAATGACTGTTTTGAGCGACATTCATCAGTGTTGTGCCAGGGGCTTTTGTGGAACTCGCACCACTTCCTGGTGTCCTTCTTTGTCTTTTCGTTACCCTTCTTCGCTTATGGTTGGGATTGGTTGTCCTTTCCCTGCCTCATGTTCTGCGAGCCAGAGTTTCCCTTGCCCTGCTTTTGCACAGGTTCGAAGTCACGCTTGTTCTTTTGCTAAACTTTCTGCTCAATTTTGACAGCATATCGATAGGCGGATCCAAGTGAAGATATTCCTAGGAAATCCATCTCTGTTCATATGTACCGGTGTAGGCCACTGTGATATTTCAGTACTAGGTGCCACTCGGAGTCCTTGATACCTAGCTTTGTGCGCAAGCTATGAAATTTGTTGGTGTACTCCGACACCGTTTGGTCCCTCTCTTGATGCAGAATGGTCCATTTTGTGTATTGGTCATCATAGTTTCGCACAGGGTAATATTGTTCCTTAACAGCATCTATAAAAGATGCCCAAGTGGGATTGGCATCAAACCATCCAGATTCGTTTGATGAGTTTTGCTCACAATAAGTTTCCCACCAATTTTTGACATGGGGGATAGCCTTAAGGAGCACAAAGATGATCTTTTCCCTGTCGAAAAAATTGTGGACAAAGAAATATCCTTCTAGTAGATTCAACCATTTATCTATGGCATCGGCATCGATCTGGCCTTCAAATAAAGGGATATCAAAGTTAACTTGTACCTTGAATGGAGTCGCATCTCTGAAATGACTGCTTGTTGAAGGTATATTTTTCGTCGTTGGTATGTGTCGAAGGATCTGGGCGAAATTATCCATCATCTTGTTCCTCTGTCGCGCAAGGGATTCCTCAAGCAACAACTTGATAGGATCTACTGCTCCGTCGTCTCTCTTTTCTTCCACCATGGGAGGCCGTTTGGGGTGGTGAGAGTGATCTTCCCCAAGTGAAACTAGTTCGAGACCCAACTCTCTGTATCCTGACCTCGCCGGGGACATGCACCGAGAAACAATCAAAGAGCAGACCGCTCTGATACCACTAATCTGGATTTATGTGGGAAGGAAATAAAAGAGCATTTACAGAATCAAATACAGAGATATATTGCAAATGACACAGTGAAACAGTAAACAGATATTCTATTAAATAGTGGAAATAGAACAGGCTGTAAAATACAATAGCTAGAATGGTGGTAGCTATCTTTGAGAAGAGATGTGGCCGCTATGCTCATTCGTGCCAATATGAATACAAAGAGAGGCCAAAAGGGACTATTTATCATAAGCATGAGGGAAAGAATCCCAAACATCCAAAAACCTAACCCTAGAAGATGAACCGTCATAAAGTTTGCGGTCCCAAGGTGGTTAGTTGAACAGTCAACTTCCCGAGGTCATAAATTTTGCATACAATCTCTGTTTGGGGCATTCGGTAGCCCGTTGGAAAGGTCTATCCGAGATTTACAAATTTCGACTGGGGCCAAATGTATTCTTTTGGAAAACATTTGGTTCCCCAAATCACCAAAAAAGGTCGTTTAGGGCCTCAAAACGGCCCCGAAAGTTTAGGACCTGAAAAACCATAGAAAAAATTACTAGAAAATTGGCAAAATGGGAAACTGTTTTGAGCTAGTGGAATAGGTGGGTGGCCACCGATATCCATCTGGATCAAGGCTACAAGGTCTTGGTAATAATATCAAGGCATTAAATTATGGTCCTTTGTAAGTGTTGGATAAGGTGAGAGATAATTCCCGCAGACTCAGTCTACCCCCATATATGCACATTTAATCAGTAGTTGTTAATGTGGAAAATATGAAACTTTATGAACCTTCCATGTTGGACCAGGAACTTAAGCAATTCTTACCTTCTATAGAGGACTTAGCACCATAGGCTCAAGAAGATTTATTAGAAGAAGTCCAGAACAAATAGGAAAGGATAATATGAGATCTGGTAGGTGGGGTTGAAACCAGGCAAGGCCAAATGACACTCCAAGAAGAAGATAGAGAAAAAAATTCCTCACCTTGTTCAGTAAAAGTATTTTGGGGACCAAAATCCTCCAAAAATGGGGAGGTGTGATCTAAAATGGATCAATATATAATTTGTCATCTATTTTGGTGCTTTTTTGGTGGAAAGATTGGATAATTACCTTGTAGGGATGATTTTATGGGCAAGTCTCACTTTGCATATTTGAGGTCCATAACCTTCTGAGGCCTATTTGAGGGCTTAAACAATGTTTTTTGGGGTCAAAATTTCATCACTTATTTGATTACCCTTGATGTTATTCTATATTCTAAGACCTTTCCAATAATGCAAGAATCACCTCAATCAAAGTTTGTGAGAGGAAACTATGCCTCCCATAATTTGACCTATCCAGGTGATCACAATGGTATCGAGTGATTCCATGTCAGCTCTCACTTCTCACACATGTGGAGCTATTCATGTGTGTACTTTCAAGAACATTCTAGAAGTTCCAAAACCCTAACCCTAATTGGGAATCAAGGCATTGAAAAACCCTAAAATTAACCCTAGATGGCTATCAAGCTATGCCAAATACTGGATCACTAGTAAAACAAGGGGTTCCATTCTTATGATGTTATTGTATTGTTCCATAGTTGAGCAACAACATGGGGGTGTATATTAGAGTAGAACATAGGAAGTAGGAGATCATTTAGTAGTTATTATGGCTACATAGTCATAGGTAACTCCATAAAGAGTGCCTTTACCTTTGCATTTGTATTCCATATAAAAGAGAAAGGCATAGTCCTCATTTTCATTGGGTTTTTCCCAAGGTAATTCTTGTGTCGAATTTTTGGATTGTGTATTTCTTTGCTCTAGTTATTTTTGTTTCAATTATAGTTTATTTAGCATTCAGTGGAAATCAGCTAATAAAAGAACCAAGTCATAAGATCCAATGTGATGAATTGTTCCAATGGAATATCCATAGTAGTTTATGAATCAAGCATTGTTAGTCTGGCCCTGCTTCATGTGTATTCCATTAGTTTTATGGGATGAATCTACCTTCTAAGTAATTGGGAATAATATCAACATACACATAGGTAATATTGATCTAAATGTGACCTGTAAACTATCGTAGATATTCCACTGGAAAAAGTAATCACAACATATGTTATAACTTAATTCATTATGTTAAATTAATTCCAAGGAATGGTAAATAAACATGAACTAAAGGAAAATAAGTAGATAAAAATAACACATCCACATAAATAACACAAGATATATCTAGGGACAACCCACTATGGGGAAACCCAGTCAGAAGTGAGGACTTCCTTGCTCTTTTCTTATCCAAAATGCAATGCAAATAGAAAGAAAGTGGTACTCAGTATGGATTTACCTCTGACAATGTTCCCTGCATGATTACTATATGATTTCCTACTTCCTTTTTTATGCTCTAATATCTACTCCCTTACCATTGCTAATCTATGGAATAAGACAATAATGTCATCATAAATGGAACCCCTTCTCCTCCTAATGGTTTGGTATTTAACATTTCCCAATAGCCATCTATGATTAGTTTTAGGGTTTCTACATGTTTCAAATCCTGATTAGGGTTAGGTTTTTGGACTCTCTAGAATGTTCTTAAAGTACATACATGACTAGCTACACATGTCTGGGTAATGAGAGATGATGTGTAATCCCCTCAGTCCCATGGTGGTCAGCTGGACATGTCAACTTGTGGGAGGTATAAATTTCTCATACAGACTTTGATTGAAGCAATTATTGCACCATCAAAAAGGTATCATAGTGTAGAATAGAGTTGAGGGGCTAGGAGTTGTGCATGCAAAAATTTGACCCCAAAAAACATCATTTAAGCCCTCAAACGGGCCTTAGAAAGTTCCAGACCCCAAATATGCAAAGTAAGACTTGCACCTAAAATGGTCCCTACAAGCTAGTTCATCTAACTATTCCACCCATAAAACACCAAGATAGATGAAAAATGATATATTAATCCAATTGAGATCATACCTCCCCATTTGGGATGCTTTTGGTCCCTAAAACCTTTTACTAAATCAGGTGAGGAAAATTTTCCTTTACCTTCTCCCTAGAGTACCATTTATCCTTTCCTAGAATTTTTCCTTTCAACCCAATCTACCAAAGGTCATACTACCCTTGTATGGTAGTTTTGGAATTCTTCTACAAAATTATGTCTTCTCCCAACTCTATTTGAGGCATCAGGTGCTAATTCCTCTATGGTAGGTAGGACCTACTCCTCCTCCTAATATAACATTGAAGGCTCAAAGAGTTTCAATGTTTCAACATTCACCACTAAGTAAATGTGCATGTATGGGGGTAGAATGATTCTATAGGCGTTATCTCCCACCCGTCTCCAATACCTCAAAAGGGCCATACCACAGAGCCTTGATCTTCTTACCAGGACCCTATAGTCTTTCCTTGTTCAGTTGTAACCAAACTCTATCCCCCACTTTGAATGATTTCTCAACCCTATGTTGGTCATGTCTTCCCTTGTACATTTCTTATGACTTCTTTAATGTCTCATGTTCTTGTATGGATTTTCCTAATCTTATCAATGATTTGTTTAACTCTTAATGCTTCACTTATTGTGTCTTCTCTCAAGTCTCCCCCTTAATTTCCATATATAACATCTAGAGGAAATGGTGGCAGATACCCAAAACAAGTTTCCAAAGGGGACCTACCAATGGAAGTGTGGAATTCTCTATTATAAGAGTGGTTAATATATATAAAGCTTTCATCCCAAGTCTTTGGATGCTTTTGATTGTAACCCCTAAAAAGATGCACCAAGTCATGTTGACTACTTATGTCTACACATCTGTATGTGGATGGAATGTTGTATATCTCTTAAACTTGGTGTCCATCTTATCCCAATTTGTTATCCAAAGGGCACTGAGAAACCGAGTATCCCTATCCAAGATGATTCTCCGTGGTATCCCAAAGTGCACCTAGACTTGCTCAAAGAACATGTGAATTGCTTCTTGTCCTTTGATGGTCTTGTTACAAGGCATAAAAATGCACATCTTGTTGAATCTATCAACTAGCACAAATAAATATTCATGCACCTTTCTAATGGTTGGTAACACACCCGCGAAATCCATGTAAATGATTTTCCAAAGTCAAGTGGGTACATGTAAGGGATGGTATAGACCTTGCTTCTATTATTGAGCTTGTTGGTACAACAACCTATGCATCCTATAATATATTGTGCTACATATTCTTACATTCTAGGCCAATACACATACCTTTTTATGTTATCAACTGTCGTCCCAACACCAGACTCCCCTACAACTTTGGAGGTGTGTGCCTCTCATACAAGCTGCAATATTTCACCTTTAGGAAAAAAAAACTTGTCTAGCTTGTAGAGTAACCCATTTTGGAGATGATCTCAGCCTTAATGTCACCTTCTTCTACATGAAATTGGTCTTGTAGTTGTTGAAACACCTCATTGAATTCATCATCCTTTGTGTATCCCTCTTTGTATGCATCATTGGTAAAAGGTTACATGTCCATAAGAGTCCCCAAAGATGTAACCTTGGATGTGGGCGGCCATGAAAGCATGCATTCCAACTTATTAGTGCTTACCTTGTTGTACTTGATGACTAGATAAAACTATTTCAAAAACCTCGTCCACTTTTAATGTCTGGTTTGATATAGCTTACTATAGGCTTGCAAATACTATAGTGGTTGGTGATCTATGTGGATAATTGTTTCCTTACCTATACGATAGTGCTTCCACTTCTTAACAGCTTGAACAAAGGAATCAAGTTCCTCATCATAGGTAGGATAGTTCAAGACTTCCTCATGAAACATTTTAGAATGATAACATACCAACTTACCTCCTTGCATCAAAATTCCTCCCATGACATACCTACTTGCATCTGTCTCCACTTCAAAAGGGTTCTACTAGTTAGGCAATGCAATGAACTGGTGCTTGACTAATATTTTGTTTTATATCATCGAAATATTTCTATTGATTCTTTCCCACCTAGAAATACTTATCGCTCATTGTTATGGCATGGAGTGGTACAATTACTATTGAAAAGGAAGCAATAAAATTCCGTAGGTATGTGTTTCCCCAACAAAGCTCCTAACTTTAGTGACATTAGTAGGTACTATCCATTTTATAATGGACTCCATCTTTGTGGGGTGTATCTTGAGTTCCCCTCCTCCAATCACATATCCCAAATACACCAATGAATATTGAACAAACTCACATTTCTTGAGATTATCTAGGAACTGATGCTTTTCAAAGTCTCTAACATCTGCATGAGATGTGAAATGTGCTCCTCCTAGTTAGATCTATAAACCAATATATCACCCAAATGCACTCATAACAAATGAATATAAATATGGGCGCAAAACATCCCTCATCAGTCTCATAAATGTAGTTGGTGCATTACCTAAACCAAAAGGTATGACCAGCCATTCATACAAACCTTGCATTGTCTTAAAGGTAGTTTTCCATTTGCCTTCTTCTTTGACACATACCTGGTGGTATCTTGATTTGAGATCTAACTTGGTGAAGTAATTGGCACACTACAACTAGTCTAACAAATTGTTAATCCTAGGTAGAGGGTACCAATTCTTAAGTGTAATCTTGTTCAAATATTTGTAGATAATGCACATCCACCAAGTTCCACCTTATTTGTTACGATGATGATAGGTGAACCACAAGGTGAGGTTCTTGGTCCAGTCACCCATTTCTCTAGAAACTATTGCAATTTCTTTTTCACTTAATCTGCTTCAAGAATAGATTGTCTGTACAGCCCAATATTTGGTAATGGGGGTGTCAGAAAACACCTATATCTCATGATCTAATTCCCTCTTAGGTGGTATCCCTTTAGGCTCCTGAAAAATCCGTCTATACTCCTGTACCGACTCCTGCAATTGGTGTTTTTTCTCTCTGGTACAACCTCCAGGGATCCTTTCACTCTTACGGATTCGTCACCTGACTAATTCTATCTTAATAAAAGCAAAACATATTTTTTAGTTGTGCTAATCAACTTTTTGGCTTAGTTGGAACTTACCACTGATATCTTTGATTTACCCTTATGTGCATTGATGATGAATGGATTCCCATCCTTGATCAGGTGGTATTGGTTTTCTCTCCTTATGAAGACTGGATTTGTCATATACATGTAGGGTATTCCAGATATAACACTGCACATGTCAAGGGGTACTAAATCTAACTCTACTTCATCAATAAAATCTGTACTTACAACAAATATGATCTTACACTATTCTTTGACCTTGATATTTGTATCCTTGGCTACTCATCCTCATGGATAAGGGATAGCATGATCTTGACCCTCCAACCCAAGATTAATGAACATATTGGATGCTATGAGATTGACTTGTGAACCATTATCAAATAGAGCATCTACCTTGGTCTTCTTGATATGTAGCTTGATATGGAATATTTTTTTCATCTCTTTCTCTTCCTTGTGATGAAGACTGCTCGGATTCACCTTCTTTTGCACTGAAGTGGGCCAGAAAATTTTCTCATCCATGACTGAGCTACTCTCCACCTATTTGCTCGAATCTACAGCTAAAAGGTTCTTCTTCTTGACATCATTCTTGTGTTTTTTAGGTTTCATCTCCCGATGTAGTTTCCAACATTGTTCTTCAGTGTGACCATCAATGTTACAATAATTACAGTGTTTTTTGAATCCTTTCACTGACGTGTTGTTGTTTTATTCTTCTTATATTTTCCTTTTCACTTCTTCTTCCCCTTCTTAGAAGTGTCTTGGTTCTCTTTTTGTTTGGAACCACTTGGTTTTCCTTTCTTGTGCCCTATATTCTCCAAGTATTATGCTTGCACAAATGCCTCATTAATTGTCTTGGGCTTGAAGAGCATCAATTGCTTTCATAAATGATCGTGTATACCCCTTGAATACTTGATGAGTACATTTGGATTCTTGGGTGAGATACCTAACATAATAGCCATATTCCTAAATTTGGTGGTGTATTCTAGCACATTCTTCCCTTTCATTTTCCTAAAGTAATGCCAATAGATCCATTGGTCCTCTACATACTTGATAGGGTATAATTGGGACATTATGAGAGTTTTGAAATCCTTCCACTTAGTTATTGGCAGATCACCCTCCAGCTTAAGTGCCTTTGTGTGGATTTACCACTAGGTTAATGCATGGCCCTATAATTTCAATCGAACAAATGAAACCTTCTGATCATAATCTATGTTGTGGATACTAAAATATACCCCTAATTTCTGCAACCAATGATTCAACTTTAAACCATCGATGTCACCTTGGTAAGGCTTGATGTCTACTTTTGCTTCCATCTTAAATAATGGATAAGGCATTAAAACTTGGATTCTCTTTCTTGGGATATTTTCTTGACTCCTTTTCTGGGTCGCCTTTGTCTCCTAATTTCCCCTCTGATCTGATCTCTAAGTTAGAGCCTCCCAAATCACTGAAAGGTATTAACTTCCTCTCCATAGTCATCATGAGGATTGCAATATTGCATGAGATATCAATGACTTGTATTTCCACCTTTGTAAATTGTTGTTCATATTCACCCCTCAATTCTTCACTGGACTCGTCTGCCATGGCTAGGGTTTAAAGAATTTTTCTTTATTCTGCCAAATCCTAGGTCCAGCAATTTTCCACAAACCCAAAAGAAAATTGCTTCGATACCAATATGATCTGTAAACTGTTGTAGATGTTCCACTGGAAAAGTTCGGCACCACTGATCTTATAGCTTAATTCAGTATGTTAGTTTAATTGCATGGAATGGTAAATAATATAGAGCTGAAAGGAAAATAACTAGAGAAAAATAACATATCCACACAAATAACACAACATATACCATAGCAAAACCTACTATGGGGAAAAACCTATCCAGAGGTGAGGACTATGCCTTGCTCTTTTCTTCTCCAAAATGAAATGCAAATCCAAAGAAAGTGGTACTCATTGTGGAGTTACCTCTAACATTGTGGCTTGCACAATTACTATAAGATCACCTACTTCCTTTGTTATGCTTTAATATCCACTCCCTTATTGTTGCTCAATTATGGAACAATACAATAACATCATTAGAAATGGAACCCCTTCTCCTCCTAATGGCATGGTATTTAACATAAAATGATAATCATCTAGGGTTACTTTTAGGGTTATTACATGCCTCAACTCCCAATTAGGGTTAAGGTTTTGATATAATGTTCTTGAAAGTCCACATTGACTAACTCCACATGTATGGGTAATGAGAGCTAACATGGAATCCACTCAGTGTCATGGTGGTCAATTGGATAGGTCAACTTGTGGGAGGCATAGGTTCCTCATACTGATTCTGATTGAGGCGATTCTTACACTGTTAGAAAGGTTTCAGAGTGTAGAATAACGTCGATGGGTTGGGATCTATGCTTATAAAATTTTGACCTCAAATAACATGATTTAGGCCCTCAAGTGGGCCTTAAAAGGTTCCAGACCCCAAATCTGCAAAGTAAGACTTGCCCCCAAAATGGACCAACAAGCCAATTCATCCAATTGTTACACCCAAAAGACACCAAAATAGATGACAAATTATATATTGATCAAATTCAAATCAAAAGGAGAATCAATATGCACACGCCCAGTTATGCATGGATGTTGACCTAGGAAAGGAACTTCCCAATACCATTAGATAGATCTAGACATATGGTATCATCTCCATGACTATGAGTATGAACAAATTTAATTTCAATTTAATAAGTGCCATGAATATGGCCATTTTCCAAAATACTATAGAAAGGAGAAAATAATGCAATCAGAAAGAGATCCTTAATAGATGTAAACAATAAATAATTGAATGAAAAGGAAACTGCCATTGCACCCTCAATACAAATCAGGTTCCAATGAAAAATCAATTTAAAGTTCTAGATTTCATGGAGCAAGAGGAATTGAGAGACAGAAAAGAGGACAAGGAAGGGTAAATCCCAATACCAAGGGGGACACAAAGGAAGGTAGAAGCGAGAGGAAATACAAAACATACGATATATTAAAAGAAGAAGTAGAGCAAGAAATGAATGTAAATGAATATCTCGTAGAGGATGGGATGATCACCCACAAATAAAAACAAACCATATTAGAAGAGGAAGAGATGGGGTGGGTCTCTTACAGGAAAGTGTTGATGTAAGAACTCCTCACCTGTCATACACTAGAGCACTAAGAAAGCAAGCCCCTTATTTAAGCTCCCCTTTGTTCACGAGAAGATGAAGATCTAAAATGGAGCTTAGGGAAAGAGAAGTAGATCTCAACAAGGCCACGAGTTCCTAATCCTCATTAGCCAAATATAACTAGACATTGGGAGTTCTAGGTAAAATATAAGTATGTTTCTCAAAGGCATATTATTTCTATGTGATTAGTTTTATAAACAATGCAAATGCCATTGAATTAGGAATTATAGGAAGATTGAGGGGATAGTATCTTTAATCCATTTATTGCTTATATGAAGACATGTTCAAAGAAAAAGTGGGATGGAGACAAAATAAACCCCTCATGTTGTATTTGGTTGTACAAGTATAATTGCAACCCTCATATTTTTCCAATACAACTTATGATCATTACTATAAAAATAATCATTAATTTCTTCATTTTCAATTGGGTCTTTTTTTAGTGGTTATCACTTCTTTGGTAGCTCAACATATATGATATTTACTTGCTTATGCATTCATAGCACAAGACTTCACCACCCAAGTTGCATTATATACTCATAATCAATACATTGTTAAGTTCATTAATTAAGTTTGTTTTGAAAAGTTACATTTCTAAAATGTTGACCCATCATAGGTGATAAAAAATATACACAATCCTTGAAGCGACATCAACCAACCATTATTACTTGAGTTACAAAAATGACAATATCTTCAATAGATAAGCATTATCCAAAATCACTATTGTCAAGAAGAATTACACTTCTACTCTTTATTAACCAACCATTATTACTTGAGTTACAAAAATGACAATATCTTCAATAGATAAGCATTATCCAAAATCACTATTGTCAAGGAGAATTACACTTCTACTCTTTATTGGAATTTGGATATTACTTATGACTATGCAAAAAAATGCTAAAAATTATAAAATACAAAATAAAACTATATAATGTTATATAATATAAAACTTTGTATAAATCTTATGACCATGACCATCAATAATTATATAACCATATTTCCAAAATAACATTAATGTTATTATATATTACACTAATAAACCAACGACATATATTTACATATAACATAAAAACAAATATAAAATATTTAAAAATCACAAGCAAACAACAATATGTAACATCACCTTTGCATATAACATACAAATACACATTAAGGATCACAAGCAAACAACAATATTTAACCTCACCCCTACGTAACTATAAACAATTATTGAACACCATGCGAACACCAAAGTCATTAAATGTGAGACAAAGATGTCCAGCTCAATCACATGAAAAGATAAGGAATATAAGACTTTGTACAACTCAATCACGGGAAAAAATAAGGAATATGAGACTGATAATTGAAAGAAACATAATACACTTATGGTTCATGAACTTTGATATCATTGATGACTATGTAAGAAAGATGATAAAGATGATCAAATATGATATAATATAAAGTTGTATGATGTTATATAATATAAGATTGGTTTTAATGATATAATGGTAATTAAGAAAATATATAATCATATTTTTTAAATAATATTATTATATATATAAAACATATATATTTTTAAATAATCAACATTATTACATATAACATACAAATACACATTAATTATCACAAGCAAACAACAATATTAACCTCTCCCCTATGTAAATATAAAGATTTAGTGACCACCATACAAACACCTCTCATTAAATGTGAGGCAAAGATGTACAATTCAATCGCGAGGAAGAAGAAGGAATACGAGTCATTGAACATTTAAAGAACATAACACTTATGGTTCATGAATAGGTTCTACAATTTTTTCATAAATTATATATATGAATGAAAGTTATATATATATATATATATATATATATGAGTATTTTAAAGAGATATAGTTGGTTTTGTTTTGAGAGTACCACAAAATTCTAATAGTCCATTATATAATTGAATTGGTTTTTCGAGAAATTAAATATATTTATGATATTTAAAGAACTTTTTATAATTTAGTATGAAGAAGGAGTATAATTTCTTTATTATTTTTAATATGAAGTTATACTTAATATTTAAAATAAATTATAAAATATTGAATAAAATGTATAATGTCAAATATATATAAAATGTATATTGATTTTAAGATTTTTTTGGGTTTATTATACAAGTTACATTGATCTTAATACTCATCCTATTTGTGTCAACTATCTTGATTTTGTATATTGATTTTAAGATTTTTTTGGGTTTATTATACAAGTTACATTGATCTTAATACTGATCCTATTTGTGTCAACTATCTTGATTGAAAATGACAAATGATGCTAATATTAAGGTTATTAGTAACATGATACAATTTCAACTTTTTGCAATATAAAAATAGTTTGTAACTTTAATCCTTTTCCAACATGATAAATCTAGAGTTAAATAAATTGGATTTACATTGATTTCATTTTAACTTTACCAAAAGATCCCAAAAATATGGAGTTAAATTGTGATTGAATTTCACAACTCTGGGAGGCAGGTGGGGGAGGGGGTGACTGTGGTCGGGATGTGTTATGTGTAATTTGGTACACACACTTACCAAAGGGCACCTACGTTGCGTAGTCTCAGTAGAGATTCAAATAAACAAGAAAAACAAAACAATAAACTAAACAAAATGAAGTAGATCTACACTAACAAGATGGATGCACTCTTCAATTGATATAAAGCATTTAAAGCCTTTATATAAAGAATCAAAGAATGCTTTTCTTTTATATTAAAAAAGAAATGGTATAATGGGGATGAATCACCTCGATGTAGCGAAGAGGAAGAGGCCCCTGCAGCTGTCCGAGGGAGGGTCCATTGGTCTTCTTATGGTCTCGTAATATTGCAGTCATGTGTCATGATAAGAATATCTATTAGGAGAAATAGAAGCAAGAATAGGCTAGCTCCTAGCTCGAAGAGAATCTCGACAGTGTGATTGCTTGAGTGAAAAAATGGAGAATTTTGTTTTCAATCAGGGACCTTGAGGGATTTTTGCAAGCACAACAATGGCTAAGATAACAATCTAGGTTTAGGTTTTTGAGCCCTAGATTTATTACCTAACTTGGTCCATGTCAGGGTTCATGTCAATCTTTCCTATTTTTCATTATGGACAAGGCAGAAACAACCAAAAATCAAGTTCGGGACCAAGTAGCACTTATTTGGGGAAATTGTGCAACTTTGGTCGCTAATTGTGTAGAAAAGGGTGTGACTCAGGTCATTGATTTTAGGGAAACATGTGCAACATCAATTTACAATGGTCCCTTTAAGGTTTGATTTTTATTTTTTGACTTTTTGTTACTTCCTCAAGGTCATGTGGATGGAATGAGGTGGAAAATAGGTGCCAATGACGTGGAATGATGATGTGTGTAAATGATGAAGCTGATGACATGGTAGGTGAGAAAATTTGGTTGTTAATAGATTGTCCCTTGATGTGTGAGGTCAGGAGCTCATCATATGGCCAACATACATCAAAGAACTCTCATACTTGAAGGAGGCAGGGGTGACAATGACATAGAAGACAAAGACCATGTCGAAGGGAACTCGCCTTCCCATGGGGCTATAGGGGCCCTTTCCTACAAATACAATGCTCAACATGGATGTGGTGCATATAATATCAAATATATGGACGAGGTGAGAATCCCCATGCTCGTATCAATGTCTCAATAGAAAAATGGGATCTAGGTCCAGAGGGGACTTGATTAATACATGAATAAATGTTGGATATAATACATCATAAGTGTCCAAGAGGGACTCAATCTAGAAATACAATGAGTACATAATCATGGTCCAACCATGGCTGATCTGAATGACTGATGTTGGAACAATGTCATTCCAATAAAATGATGAATTACACTAACTGACGCCCTGCTGAAATTGAAGGTGCCCAAGATATATAAGGAGGATATAGGAAAGTTACTCCTTAGAGGTGACTAAAATAATTGAATATCTAAATCAAACAGTTCCAAAGAACTACATCTGGAATTGGAACCATATGAAGCATATGTTTGTAGGGATTCCAAAACACTATCGCCAATGCAACCCAGATATCATAAGAAGCATTTGGATTAAGGAATTCCAAAGAGACTCACCAAAGAACTTCAGTAAGGGATATATGGGGTCTTTGACCAAAAAATAAGAGAACCATTAAACTATATGAATCTCAATAGTGTGATGATGAGTTGAAGTCAAACATGAGAAACACCCATGCTAAGGGGCATTGAGGTCTTCCCTCAGTTGGTCCAAGGTACCCATCAATGATGATTATGGGGCCAAGGTACAGGGTGCCTCTAAGTATGTCCTCTGGAATGGATGTGTTGATGTCGATAGAGATAGACCTGCTACCAACAAGGAAATGATATGTCCTTTAAGGGACTGTGAGGGATGTAACTAAGGAATCATATAGAGATGGACACGGATCTAAGACACTATATGGGGATACGAGGGTAATTGAGTAGGGGAATCAAACTTCCTTTGTTCGGACTATGTAGGCATGGATGACCTGACAACATGTGTGGGACTTTAGATGATATTAGGGGAGAGGCACAACCAGGGTACCAGGGGACATAATTGCAATGGGGGGGATTCATGGATGGACATTTGAGGTATTGATGTTGAATCAAAGGGATAAATGATGTAAATATGAATCCATGGGTGTCTCATCACACAATAATCTAAACAAAGGAAACCATGGGTACTATCGTAAAATGAGACTATACATGATATACAAGAGTGCTGAGGAGCACTGTTGATAAATGGTTCCTCCGATGTGTGGGCACGGAAGAGGTATCACTAAGAAGTACTCCAATATCATGGATTCACATATGTGTGGGCATCTAAGAAAAAAGAGTTCTTAGGAGCACTGTTATATAATGGCTATTCAGGCGGATGGCCAACTCAACGTGATAAGGAGAAATGGCAAGGAGATAAGTGTCCATTGGAATGACCAAATGAATCAATGACTAAGTGATAGCATATGGAGCCAACATAAGGGTGTGACATTGATGGTAATCTTCTTGTGGGATGATTAATGGTGGCAGAATAATGTGACTTGTGCAATATGGATGGAGCGATGGGATCATGAATGTGCAATCTGAAACATCAAAAATTCCATAAAGGCCATAAGTCTAGGAGACCATGGGTAGTCCAATAAGTGGTGATGACAGATTAATATGTGGCTGCATGCAAGGTCTCCGAGTGTAGAATAGTGTTGAGGGGATAATATCCATGCATGAAAAGATACCCCCCCCCAAAAAAAAACATCATTTAAGCCCTCAAACGAGCCTCAGAAGGTTCCGGACCCCAAATATGCAAAGTAAGACTTGTGTTGGAGCCAAGGCCGCAGCTATGGTAAAAGCTGCGAATTTTGAGGAAAAAGCACAAGTATGGAAGAGAAAGTGCTAAATTTTGAGATAGCGCCAATTTTGGGACAGAAGAAGACGGTGCGCAGTACGGTGCCAGATGGATAATCTCAGCGTAGATTACGGACCGGAAATTGCGGAGCTCGCGCGCACGTCAGAAGAGAATGAAGATAACTGAATGGAAAGCCCAGCGACCACAATGAATGAAGCAATGGAGTAGAGGGCTCAGCTACCCTCATTTAAGGCTAAGTACAGAAGTTATGGTTGCTCGGATCAAGAAGGAGCAACGGACTAAAGCATTGAAGGCGAAGGACAAGGCACCCATACCCGTAAGATGAGCCGGAAATCATGCAGCCTGCAGGAAGCGGCGACATGACTGCAAGCGGCGCCTACAGTACACCTAGCCATGTGCGTGGTTAGGGTTTTTGGGGATTACTGCTGGGAAAGGCCCACAGTTTTGTAAAGGTGCGACCGCCATGGCCACCTATATATATGTATAATTGTAAAGGGTAGATGTTAGTTAGCTAGTTAGTGAACTGGTTAATTAGTGAGTCAGTTAGCTAGGCTTGTGAGTGAGCTAGCTAAGATAGTAGATACTAGATGTAAGAAGGATTGATCGAGCTGATCATCCTCTGTTACGATCTTGTTGATTGTTTTCTACCGTGTTGCTAGAAAACAGGAGTTAGAGCTGGTTAGCAGTGAAGCTAATCCTTGAGTTGCAGACAGTCGGAGTCGACGTCTGAACTATTGTAATCTCTGAAGAGGAAGAGACTAGATTGAGAGAAGGGCTCCCAGCTGTGTGCGTGGAGTTTCCTGGAAAGATCTAAGGCTGTAGCTGTGTGCGCAGCATAGTGTATAAACCTATCATTTTCTGGTTAATACAAGATACTCCCGCGGACCTGGTTTTCCCCGTGGAGGTGGACTTCATATTTCTTGTTGTTGTGATGTTGTGATTAGAGTGATTGCCTGTTTTAGTTTACTAACAGCGTACGCAGAAATATTGCATTATCTTTATGAATGTGTTGAGTAAGTTCTTGGAGCTTCCTTGGGGAAATTACAACCGTTAAGGGTCGAAGGAACCGGTAAGACAACATCGCCGCAGCGATAGGAGGACGTGTTGCTACGACGGGCGCGCTAGCGAGCGACGGTTAGAATATCGGCGCAGAGGGTAATTGGTCCTAGCGTAGGAGTGGAAGTACCGCGCAGCTCAGCTGCTGAGCAGGAGCTTGACCGATGTTGCGCTCATAAGTCTGAAGAGGGGTCGGACATCCACCTTAGAGGAATCGTCGAGGAGGAAAGAGCAGTCTCCGCGTCGCCCGGGTTAAGGAAATCTGATTCCTTAGCCCCCCCATAGCCACTTCGGGTGAGACCTCGAGCTGCCGCACAGCTCGTTGCCGAGAGGGCCAGTGCGCCAAGGGGTTTTGTTGTTGCGCTTCATTAAAACCCGGGTCTGTCCAAAAAGCAGCCAACAAATGGTTCCGTTGCCGTGTGACTGAGACTTGCTATTTTTGCGACGTAGAAGATTGTTGCTGAAGCCAACAAATGGTTCCGTTGCCGTGTGACTGAGACTTGCTATTTTTGCGACGTAGAAGATTGTTGCTGAAGCCAACAAATGGTTCCGTTGCCTTATGACTTCTTGATCACGACACTTCCGTTGCTTTAAACCCTGTTGTTGAGACAACATATGGTTCTGTTGCTTTGAGACTTGCTCAGCTAACAAATGTGTTACTGGAATCCTACAGCTACAGAAATTCAGGAGTGGTTCGATTTAAAGGCTAACGAGTTCGCTGAACAAGAAAATAGAAGCTCTAGACTCCAGCCAGAAGAATGGTTGCAGAAGTATATCTATACTGACCTTCACGAAATTTTCTTTGTCACATTTGCACTTGAGTTACATGCTTGGATAGCCAAGTTAGCAGATACTAGACCCACTGTGCATATTGATCGACCAGTCGCTTGGACCCCTGAGCTAGTCAGTATTTTGAAGCGGGTAGATAATTCTGTGTCCCGCGCAGTAGACTTTTGGTTGAATAGTCTGTTGGAAGGTTTCATCACTGAGTTTGCAGTGGATACAAGAAAGAGTTTCAGTGAAGCTGAGAGGAGTTTCTTTCAAGCACATAGAGGTAAGTTCCTGAATTCTTTGAACTTATCGATTAAAATGCTTCTGTATGAAAAAGCAAAACTATGTATAGCTTTAGATGCATAGTATAGACAAGTAATGTCCGTAGACTCTGATAGTGACTCTGAAGTTATTGGTTGCACTCGTAGTGGAAAACGGTATAAAGTAGGCCTTGACCAACATTCTTTTGAGTCGAGCCCAGAAGACAGTCAAGTTCCTAGAGCAAGCCACATAGAAAGACAAGGGAGCGCTCATATCCCTTACTACCCTTTTACACTGCAAAAGCCAGACGAAGCTCAGTATAATCCCACAGTAACACCTTCTAGTAGCCCACACGGTACTTCTAGTACCTCTGTGCCACCTTTGTTCAACCATCCCAGAAGAACTGCTACACCACCTCCACCTCAACCTAGCGCAAGAAAGATGGGTGATGACATGAAACTACCAACTTTTAGAGGAACAGGGATAGAAGACCCTGAGCAACACTGGTTCCTATGTGAAGCCATTTGGACAATTAAGCAAATTAATGATGATGCTGTTAAACTGGTTCAGTTAGCAACCACATTAAGAGAAAGAGCCTTAACTTGGTTCATGAAATACTCAGCAGCACAGAATAGGACGCTTGCTGATGTAAGAAATCTATGATTAGAGAATTTAAAAAACCTAAATCAGAATCACAGTGTATAATAGAGCTCAAAGACATCAAAAAGTTACCTACAGAGTCAGTATGGGACTTTGACCAAAAGTTCAAAGCCTTGATAGATCAAGTAAGCTTTGAGTTTGCACCACAACAGCATAAGGAATGGTTCATTGCTGTGCTTCTCCCACACATTAGACTTCCTCTTATGCAACAAAATCTCACTACTCAGGAACAAGCTCTAGAGATGGATATGAAACTAGAAGCTTCACCAATTGCTGGAACAAGCAACGATGTTGCGCAGTTGCAGAACCAATTAGCAAACTTAACCCTGCAAGTGCATGATATTAAGAAAGGCAAGGATGTCAAGGAAGAGATATGGTGTACAAAATGTAAAGCACAAGGTCATTCAAAGGACCATTGTCCTGTTTTCATAGAGTATATTGCAACTGGAGCACCTAACCCTTTACCACAGCCACAGGGGCCTTGGTGTGAAATCTGTAGAACTAGAGGTCATAGACCACAAGAATGTCACTTACTTCAGAAATATGTACAAACTCCAAAGAATTTATATTGTAATTTCTGTAAATCAGTAGGCCATGATGAAAACAATTGCAGAGCATATGACCTTATGATGGAAAGGAAACACGATGTTTATAGAGTACAATCAGAAGCACAAGGACCCGTAGCAGGTCCATAGTATGACCAAACTCGCGACGGCCGAACAGGAAATTATAGAGGCCACGGACGCGCAACAAATTTTGGCCGCGGAAGAGGCCAGATCACTTGTTATAATTGTGGAGCGCAAGGTCATTTTGCAAGAGATTGCCAAAACCCTACAACCCTTTGCAGATATTGTAAATCTTATGATCATATCATAGAAGAATGCCCTCAATTGATGGCTAAGATGCAAGCAAAGACGCCGCAGGTCAACCAGAATATTCAATTGATTGGAGCAGAAAAAATGGAACCAGACCGTACAGTTAATATCGTGACGCGCAGTGGAGCAACCACTGGTGCGCCAGAGTCGGGAACTGGAAAGCAAGCGACGCAATGGGTGCGCCGCCCTAATATTAAACCAGCCCCACTTAATCTGCAAAAGCAAAAAGAAGCATTCAAGCAAGCCCAAGAGTATTTCTCAGATCCCAAAGCTTCAAGTTCTGTCGCAACTCCGCATAATGATATCAGATCGCAAGTGCTAAGACAAGACAACCTGGTACAAGAACAGGCCACTACATCCGGAAGGCCCGATGAAGAAGATGCACTAGGCACTGTCCATACTTTTCTAAGGAACTGCTTAAAGTTGTTGCGCAATGAAAAAGCAACTATGGAACTTCAACACCTATTGGATAAATGTCAACAATCTGCTTCGACGAACACGCCACAGCGTGCTATTCACCAGATTGGGAGTCACATTAGAACTGGAAAAGAGATGAGGCTCACAGCGCAGATTGGAGCATTTGAGATGGACGAAGTCATTTTAGATTTGGGCTCAGAAGTTAATGTTCTCACCATGCAGACATGGGAACAGATGGGAAGTCCTCAACTTTCAAGATCCCCCGTCCAGCTAAGACTCGCGAACCAGCAACGAGTCTCTCCATTGGCCAGATTACCCAATGTACCTATTGATATTGAGGGAGTAAGAAGTTCTGCAGACTTTGAAGTAATCAAAATTCTGGATGATAGTAGACCTTACCCAGCACTTTTAGGTATAGACTGGGCATTTGATAATTTGGCTGTCATTAACTTGAAGAAAAGACAGATGACCTTCGAGGACGACCAGATTAGGGTCATTGCACCGCTTGATCCTATTTAAGGACCAAGGTATATAGAACCCATTCGGGCAGAAGAAGAAGCGCGCCAAATGGAAAGTTTGTATCAGATGACTGCTAGTCAGAGTGACTATGTTAATCCTACAGCAGATGGCCATATCAGCTGGCGATGCGATAGCTCGTGCACATCAGACTCAGATACAGGATTGGAAAACTGGCAGAATCGGCTACATGAAGTTTCTACAAGACGTTGCGCCATGATGACTAAATCCATTCGATGGATTGGCACAGAATTGACTGACACTCCAATTTTTGATGGGTTAACTGAAGTAAGTGAATTCATACAGGCATATGAACAACACCTCTCAGAACAGCAGCGCATACAGGCATTAGATGTATCACTGCGTGCTACACCCGCAAGATGGTGGGGTGCGCATAAAGAGAATATTCACACATGGCAAGACTGTCGCAGATTGATACTGCGCAGATTCCAGGACACTACAACAGAAGTGTCGCGCAAATATGAGGGACAGAGTGACCCCAGGTCACACATTGAAGCATGCATTCAGCAATGGTCGGATATTCCAGAAGATGAGTGGGTTCACCTATTCATCCACACATTGGACACAGTTCCAAGGAACTGGTACACTGAAACAGAATTTCGCAGAGGCACTCTTACTTGGCCTCTTATGATAGAAAGTTTTCAACTTACCTTCAGCTTTGAGTCAGAGCATCCAAGTATTGATCAGGCTCTAAAGTGTATTAAAAAGAAGGTATTTGAACCATGTCTATTACCAGAATATTCCCAACCGGATTGGGCTGTTCAGATAGAACATGCCCTGGAATGCTATAATTTCACCGCTGGAGAAGAGGAGGATGATCCTCGCAACATCAATATTCCAGAATCGGAAGGGACGCGCAATGTTGAAGGTCCTCAGCTTGATATCCCTGCCATTACAGAACACATCAAGCTCAAAAAGGTTAACATTGGTACAGAAGCCGAACCCAAGTTTGCTTCTATAGGAGACTATTGGGATGATGAAACTGTTGGGCATATTTCAGATTTATTACGTGACTACCAGGATATCTTTCCTACCAAGTTCACAGAAATGAAAGGCATCCTAGGAGACTTAGGAGTGATGCGCATACCTCTGAAACCAGATGCCAAGCCAGTAAAGCAGCGCCCATACAGGTTGAACCCGCGCTATAAAGAAAAAGTCAAAGAAGAAATTGACAAGATGCTCGCAGCAGGTATTATTGAGCCAGTAGAAGAAAGTGATTGGATTAGCCCTATGGTTGTACAAGAGAAGAAGACAAAAGGTGAAATAAGAATTTGCGTGGACTTGCGCAAACTCAATGACGCATCAGCGCATGATCCATTTCCTACTCCCTTTACAGATGAAGTGCTTGATAATGTTGGAGGACAAGAGGCTTACTCCTTCACTGACGGATTTTCGGGATACCATCAGATCAGAATCCATCCAGAAGATCGCCATAAGACTACTTTTGCGACTGAATGGGGATCATTCCAGTACACGGTAATGCCCTTTGGTCTTAAGAACGCACCTGCTATCTTCTCTAGAGTCGTTGTTGTTGTTTTTAAAGAATTCATTCACAAGTTCTTAGAAGTCTATTTTGATGACTGGACTGTATTTGGGTTATTAAAGAATCATATAGCGAACCTGCGAATGATGTTAGAAAAATGTAGACAGCATCAGATTTCCCTTAACTTGAAAAAATGTATCTTCTGTGCTCCTTTTGGGTATTTTGTTGGATCACATTGTATGCAGACAAGGACTCCTGATGGATCCTGCGAAGGTTGCCATCATTGCTAATTTACCTGCGCCCAACTCAGTCAAGCAATTGCGCACTACATTGGGACATACTGGATACTACAGAAAATTTATCAAAGGTTATGCAAAGATCACAGCACCTATGGAAAGATTGCTGAAAAAGGATTCGAAATTCCAATGGACAGAAGAATGCCAACAGAGCTTGGACACACTTAAAGACAAGATGATCAGTGCGCCAATTCTAGTTTTCCCAGACTGGAATAAACCCTTTCATGTTCATGTCGATGCTTCTTCCATAGCAGTGGGGATCGTACTTACACAACCAGGAGAAGGAGGTATCGATCACCCCATTGCTTACTCTAGCCGGAAGCTGTCCACAGCCGAGAAGAACTACACTACTACAGAGAGAGAAGGACTAGCTATGGTGTACACCCTACAGAAGTTCATACACTACTTACTGGGTGCACATTTTAAAATGTATACTGACCATTCTGCTTTGAAATAATTGGTCAATAAGCCAGTGTTAGGGGGAAGAATTTGCAGATGGCTACTGCTCTTTCAAGAATATGATTTTGAGGTTATTGTAAATCCAGGAAGATTGAATGCAGGACCTGACCATTTATCCAGGATAGAGTCAGGAGAGGAACCTACAAGTCTGGAGGACAATCTGCCTGACGCACAGTTGTTCTCTATTCAAGCAGCAGATGAATATTATTCTGATATCCTTGAGTTTCTCACCACCGGACAAGCACCAGTTGAGTTTACAATCCAGCAGAAGAAACAACTTGTTGTCAAAGCCGTAGACTTCACTTTGATAGCAGGCTAGCTCTATAAGTTGGGCCCCGATGAAGTCTTGCGCAGATGTATTCTACCGCATGAAAAGAACTCTATCATCGCAGAAGCACACTCAGGCACCGCAGGAGGCCATTTCGCAGGAAAGCCGACTGCTCAGAAGATCTTAGCCACAGGTCTTTGGTGGCCGACATTGCATAAGGATACTAAGGAATTCTGCAAATGTTGCGATGTGTGCCAGCGAATAGGAAAACCTTCAAGAAGAGATGAGAAGCAGATGCGCAAGTAAAGCGACCACACGCTAGTGCGAGTGGCTCGAGGGCGAGCCACAAGTAAGTGTTAGGGGCCTGTTGGAGCCAAGGCCGCAGCTATGGTAAAAGCTGCGAATTTTGAGGAAAAAGCACAAGTATGGAAGAGAAAGTGCTAAATTTTGAGATAGCGCCAATTTTGGGACAGAAGAAGACGGTGCGCAGTATGGTGCCAGATGGATAATCTCAGCGTAGATTACGGACCGGAAATCGCGGAGCTCGCGCGCACGTCAGAAGAGAATGAAGATAGCTGAATGGAAAGCCCAGCTACCACAATGAATGAAGCAATGGAGTAGAGGGCTCAGCTACCCTCATTTAAGGCTAAGTACAGAAGTTATGGTTGCTCGGATCAAGAAGAAGCAACGGACTAAAGCATTGAAGGCGAAGGACAAGGCACCCATACCCGTAAGATGCGCCGGAAATCATGGAGCCTGCAGGAAGCGGCGACATGACTGCAAGCAGCGCCTACAGTACACCTAGCCATGTGCGTGGTTAGGGTTTTTGGGGATTACTGCTGGGAAAGGCCCACAGTTTTGTAAAGGTGCGACCGCCATGGCCACCTATATATATGTATAATTGTAAAGGGTAGATGTTAGTTAGCTAGTTAGTGAACTGGTTAATTAGTGAGTCAGTTAGCTAGGCTTGTGAGTGAGCTAGCTAAGATAGTAGATACTAGATGTAAGAAGGATTGATCGAGCTGATCATCCTCTGTTACGATCTTGTTGATTGTTTTCTACCGTGTTGCTAGAAAACAGGAGTTAGAGCTGGTTAGCAGTGAAGCTAATCCTTGAGTTGCAGACAGTCGGAGTCGACGTCTGAACTATTGTAATCTCTGAAGAGGAAGAGACTAGATTGAGAGAAGGGCTCCCAGCTGTGTGCGTGGAGTTTCCTGGAAAGATCTAAGGCTGCAGCTGTGTGCGCAGCATAGTGTATAAACCTATCATTTTCTGGTTAATACAAGATACTCCCGCGGACCTGGTTTTCCCCGTGGAGGTGGACTTCATATTTCTTGTTGTTGTGATGTTGTGATTAGAGTGATTGCCTGTTTTAGTTTACTAATAGCGTATGCAGAAATATTGCATTATCTTTATGAATGTGTTGAGTAAGTTCTTGGAGCTTCCTTGGGGAAATTACAACCGTTAAGGGTCGAAGGAACTGGTAAGACAACGTCGCCGCAACGATAGGAGGACGTGTTGCTGCGACGGGCGCGCTAGCGAGCGACGCTTAGAATATCGGCGTAGAGGGTAATTGGTCCTAGCGTAGGAGTGGAAGTACCGCACAGCTCAGCTGTTGAGCAGCTGCTTGACCGATGTTGCGCTCATAAGTCTGAAGAGGGGTCGGACATCCACCTTAGAGGAATCGTCGAGGAGGAAAGAGCAGTCTCCGCGTCGCCCGGGTTAAGGAAATCTGATTCCTTAGCCCCCCCATAGCCACTTCGGGTGAGACCTCGAGCTGCCGCGCAGCTCGTTGCCGAGAGGGCCAGTGCGCCAAGGGGTTTTGTTGCTGCGCTTCATTAAAACCCGAGTTTGTCCAAAAAGCAGCCAACAACTTGCCCCTAAAGTGGGCCCTACAAGCCAATTCATCCAATTATTACACCTAGAAATCACCAAATAAATGACAAATTTTATATTGATCCAATTTGGATCATACCTCCCCTTTTTGGGAGGCTTTTGGTCCCCAAAATATTTTACCAAATGAGGTGAGAACTTTTTTCCTTTACCTTCTCCCTAGAGTACCATTTAGCCTTGCCAAGAAGTTTTCCTTTCAACTCAATCTACCAAAGCTCATGCTACCCCTGTCTGGTAGTTTTGGACTTCTTCTGCTAAAATGTGTCTTCTACCAACTCTACTAGAGCATTAGGTGCTAATTCCTCTATGGTAGGTAGGACCTGCTCTTCCTCCTGATCTAACATTGAAGGCTCATAGAGTTTCAAATTTTCCACATTCACCATTGAGTAAATGCACATGTATGGGGGTAGACTAAGTCTGTAGGAATTATCTCCCACCTTCTCCAATACCTCAAAAGGGCCATACCACATATCCTTGATCTGCTTACCAAGACCCTTTAGTATTTCCTTGTTCAATTTTAACCAAACTCTATCCCCCACTTTGAATGATTTCTCAACCCTATGTTGGTCATGTTTTCCCTTGTACTTTTTATTCTAACTTATTTAATGTCTCTTGTACTTGTAAATGGATTTTCCTGGTCTTATCAATGATTTTTTCAACTCTTAATGCTTCACCTATTGTGTCTTCTCTCACTCCCCCTTGATGTCCATTTCCAAAATCTAGAGGTGAAGGTGGCATATATCCAAAAGAAGTTTCCAAAGGGGACCTACCAATGGAAGTGTGGACTACTCTACTATAAGAGTGTTGAATATATATCAAATTTTCATCCCAAGTCTTTGGATGTTTCTGATTGCAACTCTTCAAAAACTACACCAAAGTCATGTTGACTACTTATGTCTACACATTCGTATGTGTATGGCATGTTGTATATCTCTTCAAATTAGTGTCTGTATTCTCCCAAAGTGTAGTCCAAAAGGCATTGAGCAATCTAGTATCCCTATTTGAGATGATGCTCCTTGTTATCCTAAAGTGCACCCAGACTTGCTCAAAGAACATGTGCATTTCTTCTTGTCCTTTGATGGTATTTATACAATGCATAAGGATGAACATATTGTTGAATATGTCAACGAACACAAATAAATGGTCATGTCCCTTCCTAATCGTTGGTAGCCCACCCACAAAATCGATGTAAATTATTTTCCAAGGTCGAGTGGGTACAATTAAGGGATGGTATAGACCTCGCTTTATATTATTGGGCTTGTTGGTATAACAAAGTATGCATGCTATAACATATTGTTCTAAATATTCTTGCATTTTGGGCCATTACATATACCTTTGTATGTTAACAACTGTTTTACCAACACCAAAATGTCCTGCAACTTTGAAGGTGTGCACCTCTTAGATAAGTGTTAACACCCAAAAAGTGCTCACTAGCTCATTTCGCTATTCACATGATCCATTTGTCCACTTTTTCACCATTTAAGCCTCTGAAGCCAACAAAAGGTCACCAAAAGGCCTTAGTACACCCCTTTTCCCACTCAAAAAGATTATTTTTCCTAAAAAAGCATAAAAACCCCTCAAAAAGGGTCCAAAATTCCCAAAAATATTAAAAAGGGAATAAAAATAATAAAAATATTCAAAAAAGGAAAAAGGAGGGAAAAGTACCTAAACCATGTTGGTCAATACCATTGGTTTCCACAAAACCACAAATGGTATTCTCCACCACCAAAACCTATAAAAAGGTGGTAGGGGCTCCTCATTTCAAATCCATTCATATTCCTATCCTCATGCTGCCAAAATCTCCCTTGAGTTTTTGGCCATTGTAGCAACCTTGGAGAAAGGACCCTTTGGAGTTTAGAGCTGCTCATCCTTGGAGCTTCTCAACTATTTTCATCACTTGGAGGTATTATTATTGCAAGTACTTGCTTGCCCCCATTTTCAATACAAATTTATTTTCTATATTTCTTGTTCTTGTTTTTTAATTCAAAGATGCACATGCTAGTTTAGTTTTAGTTTAGATTTAGTTTATTGTTTTTTCTTAATATTGAAACTGCTGCTACTAGTTAGCAGGTGCCCATAGCACTAAGCTTGGTTGCAAAACCAAGCCAACAGTTTTTGGCGACTCCGCTGCTTTCAAATTTCTAGATCTCACTTTTGCTTTAGATCTTAGTTTTTGATTGTATTAGGTAGTTTAATTCATAGATCTGCCACCCTAGACAGCAGATCCATTGCTGTTCTAGATCTTGGCTCATTTCATTGCCATTAACAGCCCGAAATTTTCAATTTTTAGCTTCGTTTTTCAGCATCCGCGTAAGGCTTTCGCCTCGCGGCTTTTTTCCCAACAGTCGCGCGGCTCATCGCGACTGCGCGGCTTTTTTCCGCGCGGTTCACCGCGGCTTCGCGGCCCGTTAGCGCACTGCACATCGCGGCTTTGCGGACCTTTTCCGTGCTGCACATCGCGACTGTGTGATGAAATCCCGCGCTGCACATCGCGGCTTCGCGGTGAAAACCCGCGCTTCCCATCGTGATTGTGCGACAGAAACCCGCGCGGTCCATCGCGACTGTTCTGTCAAAACCCACGATGCTAATTTTTTCATTCGATCGAATCGTTTAAAAAATTAATTTCTTACTGTATTTTCTGCCCACATAGCACATTTTCCAGCATTAGAAATCCTCCATATTTTACAGCCATAGAAAAATTTTACTATTTAGAATGCACCTTTGAAAAAAGTCTTTTTAAAAATTTTCAGAAATTGAAAGAAGGATTTCTTTTTGCATTTTTATCTAGATTTAAAATTTTTGCTGTTTACTTCTTTAATATTTTGCCCATAGCAATTTTTGAAAAAGAAATCCATTTATTTCTTAAAGAAGTCATATTATTTGCTTTCATATTTCAAAAGATCCTTTGTTTTTTGAATAGTCTTTGCAAAGCATTTAATTTCCATTTATTGAAGAAGTCATTTATTTGTTTTACTATTTCAAAAAATCCTTTGTTTTTTGAATATTTTTGTAAAGCATTTACTTTTTCAATTTCAGTTTAAATTACCACACGTGCACCCAATCAAGCACATAATTTAAACTGAGCCTTAAAACAAACCCTAGCTTCAACAAACTTTTAACCCCACTTGGGGAACACTTAAAAGAATTTTGTAGCTAGGTAGTATTGAGGGGATAGGTGTTCCAATAACACCCCTCAGTTATTACGTATGAGACATAGAAGTTGTCCATTAGGGAACCAAAATCTCCTAGTATTTTTTGGCACAGTCACAACCGGTTTATGGGAAGGCCTCTCCCCTAGGAGGGTTGAAGTCGCGAGGAACCGAAGGGCTCATTCGTAGTTCTCGGGATATCCCTGTATGGGGGTATTGCGGTAAAAGGACCAAACGGCATATTTACCTTTTCTCGACGTGTCATGAACGGAGTATCCTAGTTGCCATTCTTTAGGATTGATTACCCGGTGTCCCTCCCGGTAGGGGGATATCTAGCCGTTGACTCAACACTCATATTGTCTGACTTGGATTTCATCACCTTGCAGAGAATATCGTTTTTTGATTCACAATACTTTTAGTTAGGTGTTTGCATGATTCAATCCACCTTTGGTCTAGTTACACCTATTTTTTCTAGAAGCTGTTTGCATGTTGGTACTCTGACCATTTTTTGCATCCCTCCACTTATTATAGCACAGCTGCTATAATAAGTGCCTTTTTGAGGTTGATTTTTTGGCCTGAGAGCCTTCATTTTCACTCCCCTTCTTGCACCCTTGGTTGCATTAGGGTTTTGAGTTTTTTATACATTACCATTTTACACCATACAGATTTTTACACAAAAACTTATTTCTCACCATTGAGAATTTTAGACGCTCTCGTCGTCTACAGGGCGAACTCCCAGAGTTCAGTCTACTTGGCTCTCCACGTCACCGACGTAGAGCCTTATCCCTTGACTTGACACATCGTCGGTCATCCATACAGTCATCTGATTTTGACACGCCTCACTTCACTTCTGATTCTGAGGCAGAATCCGAAAACCCCACTGCGTTATTCCCAACCAACCTTATGGCTGGAACACCTTTTGACCCACTTTTTACCAGCACCATAGGAGAGACATCCATAGACCCTTCTACTGCGGTGCCATCCATGGAAACACCCACCCCCCTAGGTATGCCTAATACGGGCAACACTCCACCTTTAGGAATGCCCAACACAGGGCCACCTCCTGTTATAGGAATTCCCAACACAGGGCCACCACCTGTTATGGGTATGCCCAACATAGGGGTCACACCCACTCTGAGTACCACAACCCAGATTCCAGGAATCACCACTACTATTCCTAACCCCGGTGTAACCCATGTTGCACTCAGAAATGCTGGCCCATACCAGACCACATCTATTGGAGGACACATACCTTCAATACCTAGCATACCTTTAGGCGCTACTGGACCCCTACATCATACCACTATGACTAGTCATGTCCCAGTCACTACGCCACATACATCTGCTACCTTACCTTACATGGCAAGTCTGAATTTACCAGACTTAGCCAGGCTCACCAATGATCCTATCAGACACGATCCTGCGTGGCCTCACATGCCCACCAAACTCCCCTCTGACATCCCTAAGTTTGAGGGCAAGGCAGGTGAGGACCCCCCGAACCATATCATGTCCTTCCATCTATGGTGTTCCTCCAACTCCGTAGTGGATGACTCTGTCCGCCTCCGTCTATTACAGCGCACCTTCACTGGCTCTGCAACCAAGTGGTATATCGAGCAGCCCCATGGGACCCATGCCACCTTTACCTCCCTTGCCTTGACCTTCCTGTAGTTCTTTCAGTTACCTGTCTGCTATGATACAAGCGTCGAGATCCTACTGTCTTGCAGACAGAACACGGCCACCCACATCACTGACCACATTCATGAGTGGCGTCGACGCCGAAGCCTCTGCAAAATCAAGTTAGATGACCGTATCTTCCTAGATTGGTTTCTAAAATCCCTCCTCCCTCTCATTGCGAAGGATGTGCCATCCGAAAGACCCCAGTCTGAAGAAGAGGCCATCCTCAAAGCCCAACAGTTTGATCTCATTTATGCCCAATCGGGTTATCTGTATACCATTATACCAGATGCCCCTCGGGGTGAGTCATCCCAACATGATGCGCCGGGGGCATCCCATGCCGCAGATGGCATCATTGGTCATATGACCTCGCAACCCCAACCCTTTTCCATTGCACATCCTAGCCATGGTCCCGACCTTTCACGGGCTGCATCTCAATCTGGAGCAACCAATTCATATGCTCCCATGGCACATCACCACCATACCCATGGACCTTCATGTCCACCTCAGTGCTTTGGTCATGCACCACCCACATATGCCCCCCCAGCCGCACCTCAACCAGTGTACTACCCACAGCTAGCTGCAACAGCTAACCCAACACCTCCAATAGCTCAGGGTTACCAACAACCCCAGCAGGTATCTGGTCCACTTCCAACCCCACCGGTGTATTATCCACCACAACCTGCTCCTGCACTTGCGGCGAACCAAAATCCTCCCACTGCTCAAGGGCAAGTGTACACACAGCACAACCAGCCCCAGCACCAAAACAACCAGTGCAACCAAGGTGCGCAACAAAACCGTGGAAGAGGACGTAACCGCGGTAATAACCAACAACATCAGCAAGGTCCTCCACCTCCCAATCCTCCGCAAAATAATAACGCTGCGCCTCCCAACCAAAATCCGGATCGTAATCCCAGGCAGCCCAAAAACAATAATCTTAGAACAAATCATCCTTGTTCTATTTGCGGGGTTTATGGTCATTACACACATGCTTTCCCACATTTGGAGCGAGCTCGGCAACTCTTGACTGACGATGCCCATTGTCAGGGGCAAGCGGCTCCTCAACCGCCACCCAACCCTCCACCACCACAACATCAACCTTTGGTGTTGCAAAATCCCTTTCCAACCCAAGGCGTAGTGAACACTTAGCCGTTAGCTCCCCCTCAGAACAACACGCCACCACAATAGATCACTTATGCCACTCCTGATCAACCCATGTTTGATTCAGGTACTCACCACTTGTTGATGATGTCAACTGCAGATGCCAACCTCCAAACCCATCGGAATCAATACGGCTCCACCTCTGAAGCCCCTCCCACTGACAAGAACACTAACGTTAATCCCATAGATCAGACGTTACATATACCCCCGACTCCGCTTGATGGCGCTCCAAAATCACCTCGCTTCCCACTTCGTCGCATCAATAATAACCCCAATGCTCACGCTGCGTCAAATTACAGCATTGTCGACGACTTAGCCCAGTCTCCTGTAGCCATGTCTGCTTTGGAAGTCTTAAAAAACTGTCCTTCGTAGCGCAAGACCTTGCTCTCTGCCATTGGCGCTATTGACCCCAATGATTCACAACTGATCGCATTCGATTCAGACCAGTCCGAACCACGACTGCCTTCCAGTTTAGCATTCCAAGTTTCCATTTCTGTTCGGAATCTTGTCATCCATCGGTGCATTATCGATGAAGGGGCCTCTACATGTGTCATGTCCACATTCGTTTGGCAGAAGTTGGGATCTCCTACTCTCCAGCAGTCCACCACTGCGTTGCGAGCCTATGACGGCCGTTCGGCTCAACCCCAGGGTCTCTTACCTAATGTCCCCGTCCAGCTCGCGGGTAAAACCGTGCTCATTGACATTGAGGTCATCAATGCCCAACTTGACTATAACCTTTTACTTGGCCGTAGTTACATGTATGCCATGCGGGCTGTTGCCTCATCCGTTTTTCGTACCATGCAGTTCCCCCATGAGGGATGCGTGGTCAAGGTGGACCAACTCACCTATTACGATCCCAAGGCCCCCGCTGCACCTGAAAATGTTCTCCTCATGGTTGAACAACCTGTTTGTGGTGCAAATACCTCGTTTGTTTCCTCTGTGGGACCCGGACTTTACTCCGAGGCATCGATGACCTCTACATTCCAGTCCATTCCACCACCGTCACCAGATACCCACGTCACAGACCTCTGTACTCTTTAACAGAATACACAAGCTCCCGGTAATCAACCATCCTTGTTACCTAAACCACCATTGGTACCTAGTCACATTGGGGTTACACCCATCCACATAATCCCCTTTCTATTCCCTCCTTCGGGTGTAGTAAGCGCTCCGGTTATGGCTACCCTTAGTCTCCCCGGGTTAACATTGGGATTACCCGTGTGGTATATTTCGCCTCCCATTCCCCCGCCGACACCAAATGTCATCCTGCAGCCGATGCAACCCATTGTCACTTCTACCCAACCACCTCCCGGTATCACGGCTCCTTTGTCGTCGACAAATCCCCCTCCTCTCACCAGGCCCACTGGGGGCAGAGGCCCACAACCATACACTGCGATACCCCCACCCAAAGCAGTTAAACCTCCCCCCGTGTTCCGTGCTCCTCCTAAATGCTCGTTGTGTGATGAATTAGGCCATCCAAATCATCAGTGTCCACAGTTACCTGCATTACAGGAACACATGCAAATGCTGGACGATGACCCCAACATCCTAGTTGTCAAACTCGACCCAAATCCCAAGCCCCGTGATAAATCACTGCGCACTAACCACCCTTGTGCCATATGCGGTGTTTACGATCACTACTCACATCACTGTCTGATATCCCAGATTACAGAGCAGCATTGTATGAGTTAAATAACGTCGACTTAGAAATATCTCCTCCCCTCATCGAGGAGATCTACCCTCTCGCATCATCCTCATCCGGAGAGATTAACACCATTTATATGATCTCTTCGACTACCACTACCTCATCACTTGATGTGACCACTCAAATCTCCCGCAATGATGACGAGAGTCTAGAGGCTCCTATAGCCCCTGCTTATCCCTGGGAAGACATGCACCATCGTTCATACTTCCTCCCAGAAGAGACCTCATCCACCACCGCTACCCAATTTGTGGATGAGTCCAAAGACTTCCTCCCTACTAGAGTCGACTGGTTCAAGGACCCTATTCCTACTCCTGATGCTTCCGAGGATAATAACATGGCCAATATTTCTCCCGTCATCCACATCGACATCTCTGACCCACCTGGAGCCCTTCATACCATTACATTAGGAGCCTCCCACAGTGAGCATGAGATTGGAGAATACGAAAAACTGTTCCAAGAATTCACTGATGTCTTTACTTGGTCAGATATCGACATGCCTGGCCTTGACCCCGCCATTTATACGATCTCCACCGGATACCCCTCTGTCCGGTCGGCCCCTTCCATTGATCCTGTTCACACACATCTTCCACTCTGCTACATTGGTTTCGTCGATGGAGCAAGCCATTGGTCCCCCAATCTGGCCTCCACAGCTTGGGTAATATATTCCCCTTCACATGAGTTGATCCACATCGACGGAGTGTGTTTAGGTACCGACACCAACAACCAGGCTGAATATGATGCCATGACCGGTCTCCTGGCTGCAGCTCTCCAAATGAGCATATGTCACCTTAACGTTTTCTTGGACTCACAACTCCTTGTTTCCCAACTCAACAACGATTACCAGGTACGCGATCCCTGTCTTTTCAGAAAATTCCTGCGCACTAAACAAATGGTTAGACAGTTTGAATCCATTTCATTTACACACGTCCCAAGGAACCTCAATAGTGTAGCGGACCATATGGCCAACAAAATTCTAGACTGGCACACTAAACGCATTATACCAAATCAAAATGTGCATCCACGTGCATAACATGTGCCTCCACGGGCATATACAAAAAATCAAAATGTGCATCCACGTGCATAACATGTGCCTCCACGGGCATATACAAAAAATCAAAATGTGCATCCACGTGCATAAAAACATGCCTCCACAGGCGAACATAAAGACAACAAGTGCACCCATGTGCATACACGACTATATACCAACATCATATATATATATATACATCATCGTATAGTCAAAACATGTCATAGGTGCCCTCATCACCCAATATACAAAAATACATCAGCCATACAAAAAGGTACTTCCCCATATGCTCATCAGCATTTGGGGGCAAATACATATCATCTAGTCATCAGGGTCCCTGGGATCCTCTGGCGCCTCCTCCGCGGGCCCCGCCGGATCATGGCGAGCCCGAACTCTCCGCTCTGCTGGCCCTGTTGGATCATCCCGTAAACGGATCCTCCTCTCAGCCGGCCCTGCAGGGTCATCCCGAGCACCATCCCTGTGCTCTGCCACAAAAACCGCTGTCCTCAACAGGAGCGACCGCCACTCACGTGGCGCACCGAAGCAACGCTCCACGATGTCCCGGTCCAAGTCTCTCCAGCCATCCCCGGGGAGTCCAGCTAGAATCATGTCAAAAGTCTGTCTGACACCCTCTATGGCATCATCTCGAGGGCCAACCCCTCTCCCACGACCCGCAAATACTCCACCATGTGGAGGCGGTACCGCTGCAGGAGGTTGGGCAACCACCATCGCCCGCCCCCGCCGAGCCACGTAGTCGGCAGGTGGTACCGGACCAACATCTACACAATGCAAGTAAACCATCAGATACATATCTAGCTATAATCATAAACAAATCACATGATATAGTATAAAACAAACCACAAAACATACCGTCTAAACCCCAGGCCTGTACCTGGGCTCGAGGCATCTCTGGGTCCCCTCGATAGTCCATGCCAGCATACGGGTAATCCTCCCCTAAACAAGGCAACCCAGTGAGAAAACATACATCTGTGAGGGTGATCTCCAACCTCTGTCCCCCAATCATAAAAGCACCCTCCGCGGGCACCCACCAACTCACCAACTTGTTCAGGAGTTGTCTCACTGAACGCATTGGTGGGATCTGAGCGAACTTCAAAAGTCCACTCACCGTTAGAGTCTACCGGACCCCCGGATCAGTATGAATCTTCTCCATCAGATCATCATCTATCTCTCGCTCTCGCCATGAAGTCAACGGTCTCCTCAACATCCTGCCAAAAAACAGAAGAAATTTTTAGCCCCAACAAAAAAATTTTGCAAAAAATACGATCGCGGCTTTTCCATCAAAAGCCGCAATGATCATCGCATCCTCCATTCAAGAACCCGCGATGAACATCACGGATATTTGCCAGACAGTCGCGATGAACATCGCGACTATCTCCCATGAACTCGCGATGAACATCGTGGGTTCCAACCTCACAGTCGCGATGAACATCGCGACTGTCAGCCTAAAACCCGCGCGGTTCATCGCGGGAAGAGACCCGAAACCCGCGATATTCCACGTTGGAAGGTCAACGTGGAATTTCACGGCCTTCAGGGGCCTGCCGCCAAACAAAAAAGACATAATTGAAAAGGCTAAGGCAAATAGGGTTACCTGAAACTCGCAGAATCGAAAACCAACGGTCAAATCTCCCAGAAATCGAGAAAGAGCTTTGACTGCTCTGCCAAACTCGCATGTAACAATGACACGTCATATGGGCCCCACACCCTATTTATAGAAATTCCGCCATTTTTCAAACCGCCATTCCGGTCTCATACGACGTCCGTTTCTCAAACCATTGGAATCAGCACAGCAAAAAATTCATGATAGATCTTTCCTTTTCCTGTTTTCATTAGGTCCATTTTTTGACCATTTTTTGGGCACCCTTGTCGCCTCGGTTTGCATGCCACATTGGCCGTTCTCTGTTTTCGACAATCTTTATATTGCCAGATTCAGTTTTCCCCGCTTGTGACAATGCTTGAGATCATTTCTCGCTCTCACGTCCAAATTTTTTGGGCATTTTCCCCATGCCCCCTCGTCGCCTCGGTTTGCGTGCCACATCGACCGACGTCCGTTTTTGACAAGTTTTATATCGCCAGATTCATTTTTCCGCACTCGTGATGATGCTTGGGATCATTTCTCGCTCTCACGCCCCGATTTTTAGGCCATTTTTCCATGCCCCCTTGTCGCCTCAGTTTGCGTGCCACATTGGCCGTTCTCCGTTTTCGACAATCTTTATATCGCCGGATTCAGTTTTTCGCGCTTGTGACGATGCTTGAGATCATTTCTCGCTCTCACCTCCAGATTTTTCAGACATTCTTTAAAAATGTCACCCATCACCTCGGTTTGCGTGCCATAATGGCCGTTGCCCCTTGTTGATAATCTTTATGTCACCGGATCCAGTATCCCGCACACATGATGACGCTTGAGACCTTTTCTCGCTCCCATCAATCCCTTGTTGTTCGGTATGATTTTATCCCTTTTTCGGGCCGAGCAATCCCTTTTACGAAAAAGGCACTTAGGGAGTTTCTGTTAAGCTCTTTTTTGACTCCTAAAACAATGAAAAGATTGCCGAGCAACCTTGCTTCCTTTCATGCTCGTTAAACGTATCTGAAAGGGCGTCTACCTGGTATAAGTTTACCCCTTTTTCGGACCTCGTAGACTAATTACGAAAAAGGAGTACTCTAGTCACATCGGCTAGAAGAGTTCTCCCTCTACATCATTTTATGCTTTTTCGGGCCTTGGAGACTAAACTTACGAAAAATAACACAAATGGAGTCCCCTTACCACTTTTAGACTCTCTAAACATGAAAGCAACCACGAGCAATCACCATCTTGGGCTCGTAAAACCAACAGGACAGTAGTCATAACCACTGCAGAGTCTTCTTATCGTTTTCAGACTCCTTAAAAATGAAAGCACCAATGAGCACAAACAGTCCTGGGCTCACAAATCCACAGGACAGTACCATTTCAGAGCACACTTTTATCCCTTCTTGGAGCTCATTAAAACTACAAAGAAGGTCCCAATGGTGCCCCTTGGTGCCACAACAGATCACATCTACTCATAGGGCAGCTTCCCCCTTTTTGGTCGCCTTTGTTCAGAGCATTCTGCAGTATGTCACCTTGAGACTCCCTCGACAGCACCCATCAGCTTGACCACCCCCTAGAGTCAATACACACTCTTCAGTCCTTGAAAAGCAATGATCCCCACACCTATAAGTCAGTTCCCTACGCTGCCAGGTCAACCATGTCATCATGCTCTGAACAAAGGAAGTTTGAGTCCATCCCACTATATGACCCCAGTTACTCCCCACAAGTATGTCAGTCCTACCATCAGTACTACCACACTTCAGTTTCTACACCTCGCGCTCCTATCAAGGAAACATCATTGCCTTGTTAGTTACGGGTCTCCCTCTGTCGACCACAACCAAATTTATTCCAGAGGATAGACCTAGAGGTCCCTGTGTCTTGGACTCATCACCATTTATGATGAGTGCCTACAAATCATTTCGAGAAGAGTCCTCAGTGCCTCTCCAAATGGTTGTTTCTCACATGCTAGATTTCAACACCTTGATCGCATCGTTGAGACTCGCATGGGGCATCGGTCCGTTCAGTTATTAGATGAAGACCCCGGATACCATCTGACTCCTCCACATTTGAGAGTCTACCTATGGATACAACTAGTTATACTTGTCCTATAGATATCCGGGTTGCGCATGGCGACAGTATTCAGATGTACCCCAGTTTCATACTCCCTTGAGTATACAGTTACATTAATTCTCAGAGATGACTCACACTCTTTGAGTCCCTATAGATGTTGGACACCTTCAGTTTCAGCAGTTCATCAGTTATTCCAGTGTATCAGTTATTGGGATCAGTCATGACCATGAGTACATCCCAAAATAATGTCCCCTCTGGACCATTATGATGTACTAGTATATTTTTTATGTATTAGATCCCCCTTCTTGGGACTAATTGTTATGTATATGTCTTGATACGAGCATGGGTATGCCTGCCTCGTCCATTATCAGAGATTATTCCTCATTCATATTGAGGCCATGTAACATTTGTTTATTTTTTGCAGCTTCCAAGGTCCGTGGATCCAGACTCCAAACGGTCTCTTCTCCTCCCCAAACCCCAGAAAAAAGACAAAAGAACTATGATGTCTATCGGCCATACGATGAGCTCCTTCCCTCACACATCAGGGGGCAATCTGTTAAAACCCAAAAAGTGCTCACTAGCTCATTTCCCTATTCACATGACCCATTTGTCCACTTTTTCACCATTTAAGCCTCTGAAGCCAACAAAAGGTCACCAAAAGGCCTTAGTAAACCCCTTTTCCCACTCAAAAAGATTACTTTTCCTAAAAAAGCATAAAAAACCCTAAAAAATGGTCCAAAATTCCCAAAAATATTAAAAAGGGAATAAAAATAATAAAAATATTCAAAAAAGGAAAAAGGAGGGAAAAGTACCTAAACCATGTTGGTCAATACCATTGGTTTCCACAAAACCACAATTGGTATTCCCCACCACCAAAACCTATAAAAAGGTGGTAGGGGCTCCTCATTTCAAATCCATTCATATTCCTATCCTCATGCTGCCAAAATCTCCCTTGAGTTTTTGGCCATTGTAGCAACCTTGGAGAAAGGACCCTTTGGAGTTTGGAGCTGCTCATCCTTGGAGCTTCTCAACTATCTTCATCACTTGGAGGTATTATTATTGCAAGCACTTGCTTGCCCCCATTTTCAATACAAATTTATTTTCTATATTTCTTGTTCTTGTTTTTTAATTCAAAGATGCACATGCTAGTTTAGTTTTAGTTTAGATTTAGTTTATTGTTTTTGCTTAATATTGAAACTGCTGCTACTAGTTAGCAGGTGCCCATAGCACTAAGCTTGGTTACAAAACCAAGCCAACAATAAGTTGCAATTTCACCATTAAGAACACAGAGCTTGTTTACCTTGTAGAGTAACTCACTATGGAGATGATAGTCAACCTTACTGTCACCTTCTTCTACATGAAATTGATAATGTAGCTATTGAAAAACCTCCTTGAATTTCTAATATTCTATGTATCCATCTTTATATGCATCATTAGTAAAATGTTCCATGTGCATAAGAGTCCCCAAAGCTGTAATATCGTATGTGGGTGGCCTTGAAAGCATGTCTTCCAACTTATTAGTGTTTCCCTTCTTATACTTGATGACTAGATGAAATTGTTGCAAAAACCCCATCCACTTGTAATGTTAGGTTTGATGTAGCTTACTCTAGGCTTGCAAATACCGTAGTGGTTGGCGATTTGTGTGGATAATTGTTTCCTTACCCATCAAATAGTGCTTCCATTTCTTAAAATCTTGAACCAGGGCATAGAGTTCCTTATCATAGGCCCGGGTTGTTCAAGATCCCCCTTGAAACATTTCAAAATGATAGAATACGAGCTTACCTTGTTGAATCAAAATTGCTCCCATACCCACTTGCATTTGTCTCCACTTCGAAATGGTTCTACAAGTTACGCAATGTGAGAACTAGTGCTTGAATAATATTTTGTTTTAGCTTATCAAAATATTTCTCTTGATTCTTTCCCCACTAGAAACACTTTCCACTCGATGTTATGGTGTGGAGTGGTGCAGTTACTATTGAAAAGGAAGCGATAAACTTCCATAGGTATTGTATTGCCCCAACAAATCTCCTAACTTTAGTGAAATTAGTAGGTACTAGACATTTTATAATGGCCTCCATATTTGTGGGGTCTATTTTGAGTTCCCCTCCACCAATCACATATACCAAATACACCAATGACTACTGATCAAACTCACATTTCTAGGAACTGATGCTTTTTAGAGTCTCTAACACCTACGTGAGATGTGAAATGTGCTCCTTCCATGTAGAGCTATAAACTAAAATATTATCCATATACACTATAAAAAATGAATCTAAATATGGGTGCAAAACATCATTCATCAATCTCACAAATGTAGCTAGTGCATTACATGAACCAAAAGGCATGACTAACCATTCATACAAAACTTGCCTTGTCTTAAAGGAAGTTTTCTGGGTGTTTTTTTCTTTGACATGTACCTGGTGGTATGTCGATTTAAGATCCAATTTGGTGAAGTAATTGGAACAATGTAACTGGTCTAACAAATCGTTAATCATGGGAATATGGTATTAATTCTTAAGTGTAATATTGTTCAAAATTCTGTAGTTGATGCACATGCAGCAAGTTCCATCCTTATTGGTTAGGATGATGATAGGTGACCCACAATATTAGGTGCTTGGTTGAATCACCCCTTGCTCCAGCAACTGTTATAACTTCTTTTTCACTTCATCTACTTCAAGAACATATTGTCTATACAACCCAATATTTGGCAAAGGGGATTCAGACAACAACTATATCTTATGGTCTACTTCCCTCTTAGGAGGTATCTCTTTAGGCTCTTGGAAAAATCCTCTGTACATGTGTAGAAACTCCTCCAACTCATGTTTTTTCTCTCTTGTACATCCCTCCGGGGATTTCTTTACTCTTATGGATTCATCGCCCAACTAATTCTTCTTAAGAAAATAAAAACACATTTCATGCTTGCACTAATCAAATTTTTGGCTTGGTTGGAACTTACCAGTGATATATTTTATTTACCATTATGTGCATTGATGATGAATTAATTCCCATCATTGATCAGGTGGTATGGGTTTTCTCTCCTCTTGAATATCACATCCCTCATATACATGTAGTTGATTCCAAACATTAACATGTCAAGGGGTACTAAATATAACTCCACTTCATCAAAAAAATTGCACTTACAACAAATTTGATCTCACACTATTTCATGACCTTGATCATTGTATCCTTGTTTACTCATCCCAATAGATAAGGGATAAGATGATCATGACCCTCCAACCCAAGCTTGATGACTAGATCAGCTACTATGAGATTGGCATGTGAACTGGAATCAAATAGAGTGTTTACCTTGGTCTTCTTGATATGTATCTTGATATGGAATAGTTTTTTCATCTCCTTCTCTTCCTTATGATGAAGGATACTCATATTCACCTCCTTCTACATTGAAGTGCAGAAAATATTATCATCCATATCTGAGCTACTCTCCACTTGGTTGCTCGAATCTACAACTAGAAGGTTCTTGTTCTTGGCATCCTTCTTGCGGTTCTTAGGGTTCAAATCCTGATGTAGTTTCCAACACTTTTCTTCAGTGTGACCATCAATGTTACAATAATTTATTGGTTTTTTGGATCCTTGCATTGATGTGTCATGGTTTTAGTCTTCTTATCTTTTCCTTTTCACTTCTTCTTGCCATCCTTGAAAGTGTCTTGGTTCTCTTTTTATTTGGAACCACTTGGCTATCCTTTCTTGTGCCCTATATTCTCCAATTATTGTTCTTGCGCACTGGACTCATCAATTGTCTTGTTCTTAAAGAGCATCACTTGCTTTCTTAAATGACTATATAAATTCCTCAAATACTTGAGGAGTACATTTGGATTACAGGGTGAGATATCCAACATAATATCCATCTTCTTGAATCCAGTGGTGTACTCTTGCACACTCTTCCCTTGCCTTTTCTTGAAGTAATGTGAATGGATCCATTGGCCCTCTACATATTTGATAGGGCAGAATAAGGAAATTATGAGGGTTTTGAAATCCTCCCACTTAGTTACTAGTGGATCACCCCCCAACATAAGTTCCTTTGTGTGGATTTCCCACCATGTTAATGCATGGCCCTCTAATTTCAATGGAGCAAATGAAATATTCTGATCATAATATATGTTTTGGATACTAAAATAGACCTCTAATTGCTACAATTGATGATTTAACCTTAAAGCATCGATCTCACCTTGCTAAGGCTTGATATCTACTTTCGTTTCCATGTTAAATAAAATATGGGAAGGGGTAATGGTGTTGGAACTTGGATGCTCTTTCTCGGGATATTTCCTTAGCTCCTTTTCTAGGATTCCTTTGTTTCCTAATTTCCCCTATGACATGATCTTTGAGTTAGAGCCTTCAAACTCATCGAAAGTTCCAAAATTTCTCTCCATAGTTGCCATGAGGATTGACATATAGCGTGAGATATCAATGACTTGTATTTCTAGCTTTGTAAATTGTTGTTCATATTCACCCCTCAATTATTCATTGGACTCATCTGCCATGGCTAAGGTTTGAATACTTTTCCTTTATTCCATCAACTCCTAGGTCCTACAATTTCCTATAAATTAAAAAAGAAAACTGCTTCGACACCAATATGATCTATAAATTGTTGTAGATATTCCACTGGAATAGTTTGTCCCAACTAATCTTATAACTTAATTCATTATCCTAGCTTAATTCCACATAATGGTAAATAAACTAGAACTGAAAGGAAAATAACTAGATCAATTAAACAACACATCCACATAAACAACAAAACATATACCCTGAGAGAACCCACTATGGGGAAAACCTATCCAGAGGTGAGCAATATGCCTTGCTCTTTTCTTCTCCAAAATGCAATTCAAATATAAAGAAAGTGGTAATAATTGTAGATTTACCTCTGACATTGTGGCCTGCACAATTACTATAAGATCTCTTGCTTCCTTTGTTATGCTCTAATATCCATTCCCTTATTGTTGCTCAATTATGGAACAATGCAATAACGTTATCATAAATGGAACCCCTTCTCCTCATAATGGCCTAGTATTTAACATAACCTTATAGTCATATAGGGTTAGTTTTAGGGTTTGTACATGGCTCAACTCCCAATTAGGTTTATGGTTTTGATAGAATGTTCTTGAAAGTCCAAACATGACTAGCTCCACATGTGTGGGTAATGAGCGCTGACGTGGAATCCACTCAGTATCATGGTGGTAAATTGGATAGTCAACTTGTGAGAGGCATAACTTCATCATATAGACTCTGATTAAGGTAATTCTTGCACTGTTGGAAAGGTATCGACATGTAGAGTATTGTCAAGGGGTTGGTAGCTATTCTCACAAATGTTTGACACCTATTAGAATCATTTAATCCCTCAAATGGGCCTCGAAAAGTTCCAAGCCCCAAATATGAAAAGTAATTCTTTCCCACAAAATGGGCCTACCAACCAATTCATCCAATTGCTCCACCCCAAAAGCACCAAAATAGATGAAAAATTATTTATTGATTGAATTCAGATCAAAAGGACAATCAATATGCACATATGTTGACGTAGGAAAGGGACTTCTCAAGGCCATTATATAAATCTATACATATGGTGTCATCTCCATGGCTTGGATTATGAACAAATCCCATTTCAATTTATTAAGTTCCATGAATATGACCATTTTGCAAAATACTATAGAAAGGAGAAAATAATGCAATCCGAAATAGATCCTTAATAGATGCAAACAAGAAGTAATTGAAAGAAAAGGAAACCTCAATTGTGCCCTTGGTACAAATCATGTTCCAATGACAAATCAATTTAAAGTTATGGATTTCATGGAGAAAGAGGAATTGAGAGACATAATAGAGGATGAGAAAGGGTACATCCCAATACTAAGGGGGACACAAAGGAAGCTAGAGGCAAGATGAAATACAAAGCATATGATATATTAGAAGGATAAGTAGGGAAATACATTAATGTAAATGAAGATATCGGAGATGATGGGATGATCACTCAAAATAAAAACAAACCATATTAGAAGAGGAAGAGATGGGGTGAGTCTCTTACAAGAAAGTGACTGATGTAGGAACTCCTTTCCTGACATACACTATAGCACCAAGAAAACACGCCCGTTATTTAAGATCCCCTTTGCTCATGAGAAGATGAAGGTCTAAAATAGAGCTTAGATAAAGAGAATTAGATCTCAATAAGGCCATGGGTTCCTAATCCTCGTGATCCAAAAATAGCTAGATATTGGGAGTTCTAGATGAAATATAAGTATTGTTTTCAAAGGCATATTATTGCTATGTGATTAGTTTTTTGAACAATACACATGCCATTGAAATAGGAGCTATGGGAAGATTGAGGGGATACTATATTTAATCCATTTAGTTCTTATATGAAGGAAAATTTAGGGCAAAAGTGGGTTGGAGACAAAATAAATCCCTCATTTTGTATTTGGTTGTAAGAGTATAATTGCAACCCTCATATTTTTCTAATACAACTTATAATCATTACTATAAAAATAATCAATAATCTCTTCATTTTCAATTGGGTCTTTCTTTGGTGGCTATCACTTCCTTGATAGCTCAACACATGTATTATTTACTGACTTATGCATTCATATCACAAGACTTCACCACCCAAGTTGCATTATATATTCATCATCAATACATTATTAGGTTCATTATTTAAGTTTGTTTTGGAAAATTACATTTCTAAAATGTGGACTCATCATATTCGATAAAATGATAGATAAAAATGACAATATATTCAATGGATAAGCATTATCTTAAATTACTATTTTTTCAGAGGAACTACACTTCTACTCTTTTTTGGAATTTAGATATTATCAATGACTATGTAAGAAAAATGATAAAGATATTTACCAAATATAATATAAAATTATATAATATTACTTTATATAAAATTTGTACATATAACAATGACCATCAATAAATTATATAACCATATTTCCAAAATAACATCAATATTATTATATGTAGCAATAATAAAACAACAATACACATATAAAATACAATAAACATTAAATATTTAAAAATCACAAACAAACAACATGTAACATCACCCTTACATATAACATACATACGATCACAAGCAAACAACAATAGTTAATCTCACCCCTATGTAAATATAAACAATTAGTGACCACCATGCAAACACCAAAGTCACTCCTATGTAAATATCCTTACATATAACATACATACACATTATGGATCACAAGCAAACACCAATATTTAATCTCACCCCTATGTAAATATAAACAATTAGTGACCACCATGCAAACACCAAAGTCACCCCTATGTAAATATAAACAATTAGTGACCACCATGCAAACACCAAAGTCATTAAATGTGAGACAAAGATGTACAACTCAATCACCGGAAAAAAAAAAAAAAATATGAGACTTTGTACAACTCAATCACGGGGAAAAAATAAGGAATATGAGACTTTTTACAACTCAATCACGGGAAAAAATTAGGGAATATTAGGCTTTGATAATTGAAAGAAACATAACACACTTATGGTTCATGAACTTTGATATCACTTATGACTATGTAAGAAATATGAAAAAGATGATCAAATATAGTATAATATAAAGTTGTATGATGTAACACAATATAGGATTGTGCATAGAATTTGTTTTTATATGATAATGGTAATCGATAAATTATATAATTGTATTTTCAAAATAATATCAATATTATTACATATAGCACTAACAAAACAACAACACATGTTCACATATAACATATATTAAACATTTAAAATTCACAAACAAACAACAATATTTAACATCACCCTTACATATAGCATACAACTACACATCAAGGATAACAAGCAAACAACTAAATATTTAACCTCACCCCTATGTAAATATAAGCAATTAGTGACCACCATACACACTAGTCATTAAATGTGAGACAAAGATGTACAACTCAATCACAAGGAAGAAGAAGATGAATATTTAACCTCACCCCCCTGTAAATATAAGCAATTAGTGACCACCATACACACTAGTCATTAAATGTGAGACAAAGATGTACAACTCAATCACGAGGAAGAAGGAATATGAGTCTTTGAACATTGAAACAACATGATACACTTATGGTTCATATATAGGTTCTACAGTTTTTTGATAAATTATATATGAGTATGAGAGAGAGTGTTACAAAAATAACATGAATGATGTGTATAGATTTTTAAGATATATTTTTTGTTTTATTATACAAGTTGCATTTTGATAAATTATATATGAGTATGAGAGAGAGTGTTACAAAAATAACATGAATGATGTGTATAGATTTTTAAGATATATATTTTTGTTCTATTATACAAGTTGCATTGATCTTAATAATCATTCTATTTGTGTCAACTATCTCAATTGAAAATAAGAAATGATGCCAAGATTAGGGTTATTAGTAACATGATACACTCTCAAATTTCTATAATATAAAAAAAATTGTAGCTTTAATCCTGTTCCAACATGAGTAATCCAGAGTTAAATAAAATGGATTTGTGTTTATTTCATTTCAACTTTAACAAAAGATCCCAAAAACTATATTTTTATTGTGATTGAATTTCACAACTATAGGGAGGTAGGTGCAAGGAGGGGGGTCCTTTATGACCCTGGTGGGAATGTGTTGAAAACATTTTCTCGGGGTTTAGTATGCAACACCAACAATCAAGCATAATGGTTAGTGCTCCTCCAAGGTGCAGAGATCACTGCCTCCTCAAATATAATGAACGTCTAAGTTTTTGGAGACTCCTTGATTGTCATTCACAAATTGAGAAATTACATGAAAAGCTAGGATTTAAAATTAGGGTAGTTACAAAGGAGAATATTGAGTCTTCTTAAAATCCCCATCTCTATATCTCTTTTCAATATAAAGCGAAATAACAATGACAAGCCAGATTACATGGAAAACCAAGGCTCCATGTTAGAGTAAGGTATGCTTGTGTTTAACTAGGACCCGACACAAAGGAAATGGCTTCCATTTTTATAAGCGATACAAAGGTTGAGTTGGGCATGCATCTTGGAAGGAGGATTAGTAAGGGGCTCTTTGGTGTAGAAGTATTACCCTCGAGACTCAATCATAGTCCCATAGGTGGCGGATGGTCGGGTAAGGATGGGCACATGGCCTAGGATGATCATCCTCGAAGCAGTCAAGTCTTAATTATCGTCCCATGCAAGTATTATTTCTCTCCCCTATTGTGCTAGTATCACACATGAGTAATTAAGGAATTTTTTAAAAAGGAGGCAATGGATGGGACTTCTATTATGAATTTTGATGGGAAATTCCTAATTACACCTTTTGAGCTTGAGGAGGAAGGATTTGGTGTTTGACGTGAAGGAGGGGCTATCTGAGTTTGGCCCTCTTTGGCAGGAACAATTTGAGACACACAAGGAGGTGTCGTCTTCCTTAATTTTGAAAGAGGATAACCTCTGCTATCTTTTCAGTGATATTAGTTTGAATGTGAGCTTTCCTGAAGGAAAGGAGGTCGGTTGGCGTAGCTCTGCTGAAAGTGCAAATGGGGTGCTTTCTATTGTTGGGAATTCTATTGACGTTAATTTGAGTACCTAGTTTCCCCCCCTCCAGTTAGGGAATTGATTGCTCTTAGTCTGCAGGGGAAGTTTCTTCTCTTACATGTATCTAGTCTTCCGAGGAGATGTCATCTTGGAGGGAATTGTTTAGCAGTATGAGGATTTATTTGAGTGATTTTAAACACATGGTGTGGATTTTCCATGACCACATAGGAGGAATGTTGGATGCCCTTAGGAAATTGTCTTATTATACTTCTAACATAGACACCATAATAGAATATATTGAGGGAAACCTGTGTGAATAGGGAGGAACTCTCGAAGGATTATGGGTGGATTGGACAAATTGCTCAAAATGAATTAATGCATCCACTGTAAGAACTCTCCTTCTATTAATATGAAGGCCGTGGATGAGGACTATGTTCTCCATCCTGTTAAGGAAGGACACTTCTCTACAAGATATGGGTAGACTTTGTTTTGTTCAATTATGAGCATGCCTATTTTGCTTTTGAAGTACTTTTGCATTCTATTTCTAGGAAAATATGTGTGTATTTATAGTGGAAGCAATATAGTATTGGATGCAGACAAGGAAGACATTCTATTTAGAAAGTTAGAAACTGTATATTTTTGGGAAAATATTTTAAAGCCATAATTTATCTTCGACAAGAACTTGGAAATTTTGTAATATTTCACCGGAAACAACATTTTCATATAAAATACAACCATTTCTATTAAAAAAATCACAACTAAAATTACATAATTTTAGTTTTGTAAAAAAAATAGGGGTAGTAGGAATAGGGGAATAGTGGCTTGATCCTGAAGGAAAATAAGTAATGTATTATCAATGGGGTCTTGGCTTGACAAAAAATAGTTCAAGCAAAAGCAATAGCTCTATTTCAAGCCCTCTTGCAAGCTCATTCTCATTAGAATCAAACCTCAGTACAATTGGGGACTATGCTCTTCTTATCAGATTAGCTCGAAAATCCTCTCTCCCTAAGGACAATATCCTCACATGCTGTATAGATTGAATAAAGAAAGAAGCAAGTCGAATTTTAGATGTTTAATTCCTCCATACCATGAGAGTCAACAATCAGTCTGCAAATATATGGGAAAACAACGCCTCAAAGCTTAAGGATGGGGTTCTATTAAAAAATGGGGTCACTTCAATTCAACATATCCCCTAAGTTTATTATGCACTTGCATGATTTAGATAGGTGGAATTGTGATCCAATTGGATACCGGTGGCCACCCACCTATTCCACCGAGTTACAATGGTTCTCCATCTTCTTGGCAATTTTCTACAGTTTTTTGGTTCCGAAACTTCCAGGGTTGTTTTGAGGCCCTAAACGATATTTTCTGGCCAATCAGGGGAGAGGGGTTGCCATGGAATTCCCCTGCCCGATCAAAAATTATAATCTCGAGTTAGTTCTTTCCAACAAGCTATCATGTGCCCTAAAAGGAGATTGTATGTAAAAAATGCGCCCCATGAGAAGTTGGTGTATCATCTAGCTGTTGGTTGTGGAGCCTGATCTCCAGATTCAGAGATATTATTATTTAGCCGTGTCCGTACCCCAGGTTTGGTTATGATCCCGGCACGATCCCCAGGGCGTTTGGGGGCCAGCGATCCCCCATCAGGGGTTTGGGGGCAGCACCCCCGAGAAAAATTTTTGGGGCTGTTTTTGCCAACAGTTTTCAGGCCCATGGTTTTGGGTAACTTGTGGTATTTTCCCATTGTATCTCCCTTATAAAAGAAAGACATTGTAATACAGCTAGGGTTGATGTATTAGGTTTTATGCATTGTAAAGTTCTTTGATATCAAGAAAGAGAGACTATGAGATAATGAAGAGGAAGTGCAACGGTTGTGCTGCAGGTTGTATCCCTTCACTTTGCTAAACGATATAATAATAAGGACTGGCAACTACAGTGTGGACATAGCCCATCTTGGGGTGAACCACGATATATCTGTGTCTCTCTTGTAATGTGTGTGTGATTATATTTGCATTTTTGTTTATTGTTATTGCTCTATGATCCTATTTTTCTAACACTAGCAACCTCGGGGCCCACAAATCCTTTTGGCGCTTCATCTGCTAGGGTTAGGTTTTTAGATGTTTAGGTTTTTTGCCTCTTTATGCTTATGATAAAAGTCCCTTTTCAATATCTTTGTAATTATTTCTTACGAATGAGCATAGCCAACACATATATCTTAAGAGATAAGCTACCACCATCTGACCATCTGAGCTACTTTGTATTGCTTTGTAATTTACAATGTTTTTCCATTCCATTCATTAGTAGAATTTGGGTTTTATTGTACTACTATGATTTATGCAATATAATTGCATGTGTATTTCCATTTCATATTGCCTCTTTCATTTCATTCTCAAAATAATATAGATCAGTGGTATCAGAACAATCTACTCTTGTTGTTTCTCAGTGCATGTCCCCAACGAGATCCAAATATCGAGAGTTGGGTCTCAAACTAGTTGAGCTTGGGAACAAACAATCTTGATGGCCCAAGTAACCTCACATGGTGAGAGAAGAAAAGAGAGATGACAAGTCATAATATATTAAGAATTTTTTGCTTGAGGAATCCCTCACGTGACATAGGAACGAGATGATGGATAATTTTTCCTAGATCCTTCAATGATTTTTGATGGCGGTGGAGACACCTTCAACAAGCAACCATTTGGAGGTGTGAATCCCTTCAAGCTGGTACAATTTAAATATGATGTTCCCTTATTTGAAGGCTATATAGATGCATATGCTTTGGATAAATGGTTAAATCTATTAGAGAGTTACTACTCTTTTCAAATTTTTGCTGTTAGTGAAAAAATCACCTTCCCACTCCTTAAGTCCCTCCCCCATGTTAAAAATTCGTGGGATTGTTACTGCGAGAGGCATGTTGGAGATGAGTCTAAAACATATAGGACATAACCCACTTGGGTGGCTTTTGTCGATGCTATCAAGGAGGAATTCTACCTTGTTGGAAACTATGATGACCAGTACAAGAGACGGACAACTTTGTGCCAGAAGAGATACTAGATGATGACAGAGTTCACCAATACATTCCATACCTTGTGCTCAAATTTGGGTATCGGAAATTCCGAAGGACACTTGGTCCTAAAGTACCGCAGTGTCCTACATAGGTACATACAAATAGATATGGATTTGTTGGACATATCCTCACTGGGAGTTGCTTATCGGTATGTTGTTAAGATCGAGCAAAAGTTTAAGAAAAGGAATAAGCATAAGTTTGGGTTTTCAAATCAATCGCATTAGAATCCTGGTAAAGGAGGCCCTAAATTATAGAGCAAAGGAAATATCAAGGATTACAAACATCATGACAACAAGACCAAGATGAAGGTAAAAAAGGGTAATGATATATTGAAGAAGGACACTGGCAAGTGGTGTGAGTTCCACAAAATCCCCTGGCATAATATTGATGAATGTCGCTCAAAATAATCATTGTTGGTTGAGATGAAAACCTCAGAGCCAGAATATGGCTCGAAATATAATTTAGAGTAAGAGAAGGGAAAGAAAATCATTGATGTGTAACTTAGTGCCACCATCACAATTGCAAATATCCAACCAGAAGAGTTGGAGGAGCCAGAGGAAGGGGATTACCTCTTCCATTCACAACTATGGGTGAAGGGGAATCCACTACATTTAATGTTTATAGAGGTATCTAGAATAACCTGATCTTGGTCGAGGTCATCAAGAGATTGAATCTGCTTACGATGCCACACCCCCAAACATACACCATTGATTAGTTTAGCGAGGGGAAAGACATCTGCGTTAGTCAACAAGGTCGCCTATCCTACAACATCAAGCCCTTCAAAGATGAGGCACTTTGTGATGTTTCCCAACTTGAAGTTTGTAATGTTCTTTTATGACAACCCTATATGTGGAAACATCATGTTGTTTATGAGTTTGGCCCCAAAGTGTCATTGTTCTATGGAAGGCCAACTCTATAGGATACCCAAGGTAGTCTCTACTATGGTAGTTTCCTTGATCTCTACAAAGTAATATCATAAGGTCATCTTTTAGACTAGGAAATTTGTCCTCTTCATGGTTCGGTTAGAAGGTGGATAAAAGGTCACCGCAACCACCACAAAATTAACACAAGATCTATCTAAACAACAAAAGTAGGTGGACATGATTGTAGAAGAATATAGAGATATCTTTTCCTTTCCTAAATGGGTGCCTCTAAATTGTTGGGCCAAACATTCAAATGATTTGATACCTAATGATCCTTTACATGATGGCCCAATATATAGACACTCTCTATTGGAGAATGAGGAAATAAAGTCTCATATTCAAGAGCTCATCTTAAAAGGCCACATTCGATCGATCTCCTTACCTTGTTGGAGCCCAATTGTGTCGGTACAGAAGAAGGATGGGACATGAAGACTCTATAGTAATTACAAAGCCCTAAAAAAAATCACCATAAAAAATAGATATCCAATCACTCATATTAATGATCTTCTTTATCAGCTTAAGGGTGCCTGTAACGTCCCCATCTTGACCCTATTGCATTAAATTGTAAATGATGTAATATTGTTATAAAATCATGGTGAGGAGCTCAAGGCCAAGGCCCCGCCATTGATTTATTGATGCATATGGTTTACGTGCTAGCCAGGCATAGTGGAAATTGTGAATATTATGTAAATATGTTTTTTAATAAAATACCCACAACTAACTATGCAATGCAACAAGAGATGGAGGCATGATTTTACAAGGAATTGGGAGGGAAATATTCAAACTCTTAGATCCAATCAAGTCAAGCCAAGTTTCAATGAGATAACCCATCAAACCCTCAACTACCCATGTTGACTTTTGTACCCAATCATTCATTCTCCCAAGAATTGGTTGAGGTAGTTAATGCCTTTGGGAATGGGAAATATGGATGTCCAAATTCGAGTATGGGAAAGCCACCCTTCATAGAAAATCGTGTTTTGCTTCTTGGGCAAGAAAAAAACCATGAATTTCTCCCCAAGCCATTACCCATCAACCAGTTTTGCCCCTTTCACGTTTTTGGAGCTGCTTGGGCATTTTTCCCACATGTTTTTCCTGTGTTTTCCTGGTTTTCAGTGGGAAGAGGGCGTTTTTGTGTTGCAGAGCTGCTGGAAGAAGAGGGAGCTCGATTTGGGGTTTCAATGAGGCCGTTTTGGAAATTTGAAATGCTCATAACCTGTGGAAGAAATCGGGTTTGCTCCCTGTGGTTGAATCCCCCTTTCCACAGTCCATTTTGGTGTGCCCACGATTTGGGGAAAACCCATGGCCATCCTGTTTGTAAATCCCATTGCTGGAATTGTGTATCCATGCCCAGTTTCTGAGTTTGCTGTGTGTAGGAGTATGTTGGGGTATGGGTTATGGGTATATATTGCTTTGGTTGTGCATGAGCTTGAATGTCCCCTTTTCCTTGTAAGAATCATGCCTAGCTCGGGGGTGACAGTTGTGTTGAGAGATTGATGAACACAACTGGCCTATGGTTGGGTGGAACATTGCAACGACATAGCTAGTTGCTTGGGACAATTGCACAATGAAGATAAGTGTTCTCTATGTGTATTTTACTTCTGCAATGTTTTAATTTGATGCTTATTATTGATTTGTTGAATACATATGAAAGGTGTGTGTGGGTGATGTTCTTATTCCGCTGTGCATGATTAATTGATTTGCATATGCACACATTAATTTTATGGCTATGAATCTAATGAATGGGCTAAGTTTATGTAAAAGCCCCAAATATTGGAATCATGTTCCCCTCCTGGAATTGGGTCCAGGGGTGGGTACGTTACAGTGCCAAGTTATTTTGTAAGATTGATTTTAATTCTAGTTACCACTGGGTGCTGATTGAGTAGGATCAGTGTATGGAAGGCAGCGTTCAAGTCTAAAGAAGGCACTTTTGGTATAACTAATGCCCCATAAACATTTATGCAGATTATATATGATATATTTCACCCATTCACAAGCTCTTTTGTGGTCATATATATGGAAAACATCCACATTTTCAATAGAACTTGGGTGGAACACTTGCAACATATTTAGTAGATCCCTAGTACCTTGTGCCAACACAAGTTATATGCCAATTTGGAGAAATGCTCATTCAACATGGAGAGAATACAATACCTAGGATACATCATGGATGAATATGGGGTGCATGTGGACCCATCCAAGATCCAATTCATTCATGATTGGACAACCCCAACAACTTTAATAGAGCTTCGTAGCTTCTTGATCCTCACCAACGTTTACCACAGGTTTGTGTTGGGGTTCTCTCATATCACTTGGCCCTTAATCCAAGTGACCTAGTATGGAGCCAAAGCCAAGTTTTATTGGGGTGCATGACAACATAAATCCTTTGAGGATCTGAAATGATGCCTATTCTTGGTGTCAGTCCTCACTCTACTAGAACTATGATATCTTTTGAGATTGACACAGATTCCTATGACTATGCTATCGGTGTATTCCTCACTCGGCATGGACATCCAATGGCCTATCATAGTGAGACACTCTCTAATTCTATTCATAGGTATCCCACCTATGATAAGGAAATGTACTCCATTCTACAGGACTGTTGTCAATGGAAACATTACATTCTAGGGAAGGAGACCATTATCCACACTGATCAAAATCCCTTGTAGTTCATGCAAGCATAGGGAAAGTTACAAAACAACCTCCATCATAAGTGGTCCACATACCTGCAACAGTTCCACCTAAACATAAAGTATAATAAGGGACATACAAATCACATTGTAGACTGCCTCATCTAATCTCCAGTTGTTGCACTAACTACCGTGCTCAACTCTCACGGACATGAGACATCAGGGTGGCCCAAATTATACAATAGTCACCATGACTTTGCTATTTCCTATCAGACATTACAAGCAATAAGATCTGTATCAAAATTTCATCTCCAGGGTGAAATTTTATGCCATCTCGACCACCTCTGTGTTCCTTCAAGTGACCATGAGAATATTATTTGGGAGGCACATTACAATTGAGTGGAAATGAACTTCATCATAGAGAAGATAGTCATAGCGTTGCAGAAGTACTTCTATTAATTGATGTTCCAGAAAGATGTTGGTAGGTACATTTGATTGTGCACCACCTATGCTATTGCCAAACCTACCATCAAGAAGCAAGGATTGCACACCCCATTGCCTATCCGATACAATCCATGGGAGTCTCTCTCCATGGACTACATGTCTATATTTCCTTTAACCAAGCATGGAAATGACAATGTATTTTTGGTTGTTGACCGATCTTTTGACAATTTTAACTCCCTATAAGAGCATCATAGTAGAAGCCACTGCTAAGCTCTTCTTCAAGCATGTTTGGGTTCATTTTGGCCTCTCACAGACCATTATTTCAAATTAAGACAACAAGTTATTGAGTACCTTCTGGTCTATCCTATGGTCGATGATGGAAACCAAGATGACCAAATCAACTATCTTCCATCCACAAATTGATGGGAAAATAGAGATGGTCAACATGATGATTGTGCATATCCCGAGAATGTACAAATCCAAACATCCCCGCACTTGGGATGATAGAATTCCTCATGTTCAACATAGATACAATAGATCCCTTCACAACTATATTAGCCACAACCCTTTCAAGGTATGATTGGGGTTCCAACCATTATATCCAATTGATGTACCACTTCCCATTGCATATACACATAAAGAATCCTCCCATGCTCAAACTGAGTCTAATAGGGAATCCAATTTTTTTGAGTGGATCCAACACATCCAACAACAAGTTCATGAGATCTTGTAGACAAGTATAAGTAGTGACATGACCAACATTGAGTTCCACATAAGTTTCAAGTTAGTGATAAGTTTTGGTTACATTTACAAAAAGAGTGTCTCACAAGGAACCAACAAAAAATATTCCCACTTTGGTATGGGCCTTACACCATCACCAAGGATATGGGTGAGAATGATTATGAGTTAAGTATTCCCCCTTTCATCGACTTGCATCATGTATTTAATGTGGTGCTACATCAACCAAATTTTCCACCTCTCTTGGACACCTTAGGAGCACTTAACCCCAACATAATTCGATCCCGACTGCTTGGAGAAGGCTATAATTGACCATATCATGGAAACTGAGAGGAAGGGAACTGTCCAACAGAACATCTAACTGTATTTGGTTGTCAAAGCAGGGCAACTTCTTCACCAGGGAAAGTGGCTCACCAAGAGTTACATTTAGAAAAAATTTCTTAATTTGATGGAGGAACTTGACACAATGAGGACCATTACTACCTAAGGGGGGAGGATTGATCCAGTTGGACACCAACCTATTCCACAAAGTTAAATGGTTCTCCATATTCTTAGCATTTTTCTATGGTTTTTCGGGTCCCAAACTTCCAGGGCTGTTTTGAGGCCCTAAACAATGTTTTTTGGCTAATCGGGGACTAGAGTTTTCCATGGAATACCTTATCCCCTATTAAAACTTTTAATTCTCAGTAATTTATTTCCAATGAGATATTTTTCACCCTAAATGGATTTCATATGAAAAATTTGTGACCTTGTTGTTGGGGATAATAATGGTCTATTGATTACCAAACTAGCACACACATTAATTGTTAATCCATGAACATTAACTTTCAAGGCTATGTGCAAAGTATATGCAGATGCAATCCCTTCTTAATGTTGGTAAAATAATTCTAGATGCAGTGCAACTACTGAGATAGAGTAGCATTCAATCATTCACCCAATTAAAATGGGAATCCAACTACTATCACTCTGCTAAAAAATAAAGAGATACACGCCGTGTTATGAGAACATACACTTTATAAAAGCACATGGCTGTAACAACTTTTAGATTTGATAGTGACCTACATTCATCCACACAACTCTGGAAAGAAATCTTAAATACAACCCACAACTGCAACTATTCATCTGTTAAGAAAACTTCTATTTGTAGGTATTAAAAAGAAAACCAATACTCCTACTCATCAAATAGAACTTGCTCGAAAGTAACATCTAAAACTAATCATCAATCAATTATCAGCAAATCATTCCTCATATGAAATCGAGGGTGCAGTCCAACACTTATCCAATCAACACTTTCCGGTAAACAAATTCAATCCAAGAAACTAATTTAAGTATAAATAGTCCAAATCCAACCTTTTGAATCAATCACGCCAATCTTCTTTTTTCAAAACCTTATGGCATTAACTTTTATAATCGATTATGCAATACACGGTGAAACACACTACACCAATTATCTAATAAATTAACAATTCATAAGACCAGATCTTGGTCAGTGAAGGGGGCACTTCCTTCTATAACCAGAGCTGTAACACACACTAAAAGACTCAAGAAATCAAAAGAGCATTGATATTATAAAAATGGTCCAATTACAAGAAAAATCAATGTACTCCTTATGCTATCCTTCTCCGAGTCTTAATTCTCTTTCTGTTCTCCCCCCGTGAACCATAAGATTACAACTTTTTATATCATATTAGAGTAACAACCCCCTTAATTGGGATAATTGAACACCTTGAGAATCGAAGATTCTCAAGGTTGTTCATACAATTTATAACCTATCCTGTTACTCACTAATTGATGTTACAACTAGTTCACAAAAATATACATGACACTTTGTGATCCACCCAAAGATAGTTACAAACACTGATACCCTTGAATCTCAGGATAACATAATGTTTCCCTACTAGTATTCATAGAATTCACACTTGAGCATCGGTCAAACACCAAATGCTCAAGTGCCGAAAGATAGTGACAACACTCTATTAAAATAAGTAGCAACATCGTAGGTAGCAACATTAATAGCTTGGTCCTTAAGCTCACGGGGAAGTAGCAACATCATAGGTAACAGAATTCCAGAAATTGCTTAATCCTTTAGCCCACGGGGAAGTAGCAGCATCTAATGTTCAATACACAACCACCCTGTCTTTATTGTGTCTCCACAAAGTCCTTAATGATTCGATTAATAAGACAACTCATGCACAAAACCACTTTAAATAGTTAAATTATAACTTAAAAAAAAGCAACACTAAAAAGGAGGTACCTTGGGTCTAGGACTTCAAACATAAGAAGGATGATATAAAAAAGGATAGAAATTAGGTCAAAGAGGCTTAAATCAGGGAAAATAGATGGTCAAAATGAGGAAAATTCATGGGCCCAACGTCTCCCCCCAACTTTTCTTGATGCATGTCCTCATGCATCCCCTTAGATATCCAGATTGGCCCAAGAATAAGACTCATGTAGAGAATTAATTTGACATGATTCTTGTGTGTCCTCCACAGAATCCCTAAAACCTTATGAAATCATCACTTCACTCCCCCATAACTATTATGTGGAAGCCAAATCATATAAAGGCCTATATTTTTCCATGGGTAACCAAATGAGAGGGAAATGGAACCTTAACCCAATCCATCTTGGTCCCCTTTATTCAATACACTGAATATATTTGTTCAATATCCTCATAGCTCTATTGAAATTGGGAAACCCAAAGGGTTCCCTAGTCATCACCGTTGCAGAATACAACTTACACCTTCTCTTACTACTGGCCAACTTCAGATGAAATCCCATTGATACAACCCACACATTGAGGCAACACCTGGGATTGAATAGTGACAACTCAGCTGGTTGCATCAGGTGATCTATAAAATAGGGCTTGAGATCTGATAAGCCTTGTTGCATTAGTGGGTTCCACCCTGATAGTTAACTCACAAGTAGACTGATTCATTTCCAAGGTATCTTGTGCTTCCTTCCATCTAATTTGGTTCAACATATAGGACACAAAATCCCTTAATTGCAGATCTCCAATATACGGTACATGATTTAAATATCATTCCAGGAGAAGAATACAATTATGTAGATAAAACTCACATAAGGAGTGCTAAGTGAGCACATCCACTTGAAATAAAATCCTCCAAAACTCCTTAACATTGGTGATCACATGATTCTCACCTTCAACTATAGCTGTGAGTTGGAAGAGTAAAAATTGCTCCTTCAAGAATAAAGTGTATACAGGGGAGGGTGCTCTACAACCTAACAACTCATGACTCCAAGTGTTTTCATCTTCCTCTTCTCGTCCTGCCAATTCTTCATCTTTTCTTGTGTCATACTCAATTTTCTTCTGTCTTTATTCCACTTTTCTTCTTCTAGCCAATAGAAAACAAGTTCTTCTTCCTTTCTTATCTCCATGGCCCTTATAGTTTGTTGGTTTTCTGAAATAGAGATGGAATACCCCCTCCTGAAATGAATTTTTCAATGTTTTCCATCTATCTCTTTCATCCTAGAGCAACACAGGAGAGGGTAGATCTGTTTCAGTAGAAATCGTGGATTGCTCCCTTTTCCCAGCCTGATACCCTACCTCTTTAAAGATATACTCCCAGTTTGAAGGTGAATTTGTCTTTACCTTTTTAACTTTCTTCTTGTTTTTCCTTGGGCCAGTACTCCCCTCAATAGTTTTAGCTGCACTAGCAAAAGCTCCAACCCAGGGGCATTGGATAAATTTTTTATTTGTCTTTTTGGTTCCCGAATTCCTTGTCTCAACTTTTGATTAGTTTGAGTTAATCTCACAACTTATTTAATCATAGAGGGATATTTCCCTTTCTTTCCCCTTACTCTAATTTCTACTTTTTCAATTTTATCCTCACCAAACATAGACATGGGAACCTTAGTACCAACCGAAGTTTTAGCTAATGTTCCTTCCCCTTTCTCAGTCTTAAATTGAACTGGATCGAACCTCTCAGCACTTGGTCTTTGTACATCAAATTCTTTTGTGAATGTTGCTTTGGTATTTGATCCCTATGCAGTACCATCCTCAATTATATCCTCCATAGAAAGTTTAGATGGAAAAGACACTGGAAATTTCCTCGATACATTTTCATCTCCTATCATTATTTCATCAGCTTGTTCTTGTGTAACAACTCTATTATCTGCCATTTCCGGTCCAAGAGTCATAGCATAAGGGGATTCCTTTTCAATACTCACAACTAGTTCTTATGGAGCAGGTGTAGGGGTATCTGTGCCAAGTTTTGGAGAAGTAACCGTAGGCTCCTCCTCCTCATCAATCACCATTTCATTAGGCTTATCTATGCTAGGTATTTCCATTTCTCCTTCCTTCACAAATGGTTCTTGTGTAACAATTATGGGGGTGATGATGGGAGGTTCTACAGTGACTGGTTCTAAACCCATTGATATCTTCCTCCACCTAGGAAAAAATTCCACAAAACTTGCAACTCTCTTTTTTCCTACTGGTGTAGGAGGTGTTACTGGTTAATCTTCTTCAAAAATACAAGGTGGCCAATTTTCTGCAAGGGGCTCAATAATTTCCATGCCACTTTGTGAGAGGGCCAACATAGGACAATTCTCATTCTATTCGTTCTCCTCCTTAGGTTCATTATTCCGGTCAGCCCCATCAATTTCACTCATAACCCCTGCTTCTACATCTACCTGTTTTTCCTCCTAAAGACTGCCACATGTCTATTCCTCATTACCCAAGTTTTCATGCACCGACTCCTCAACCAGCTGTTCCTACTCCCGTTCTTCATCATCTTGTTCAGGCGGTCCCATAAACTAGTTCCAGGATAATTGGGCATTTTCGAGGGCATCCAAATAAGGAATTTAACTAGCCCATGATGTGTCAATGCTGCTAAAGGGTGTTTTTCACCCTTTGCAACTCTTGCCATTAATTGTAGTGAACCCAAAAGATAATAAGGGATATTCAAGTGTTCACCATGCCGTACATGCGCAAGTAATTTAATATGTTAGGTAAAGATTACCTGATATATTCCTTCACAGGTGAGGTACTTCTGAATGTACATGCCCACTTCCTTCCAAATGTCTGGTAGTGAGCTTCGAGCATAACCCTTCCCTTGCTACTGTAGCACTTCCCCTTCTTTGCAGAATTCATTCTCTACTTATGCCGATGATATCCTCCTGCTAAACCAATGTTCTCCAACTGGGGAAATCCTATTACTCTTGCTATAATTTCTTCTGTGACCTAGACTTCCATACCCTTAGCTGTGGATTTCTCTTCATCCAAATTTTGAGAAAACTGCAGTGTTATTTCTTTGTCGAACCCCGGTAGCTTCTTGAAATATGCGGCCCAACCAACATTTTGAAACAACTGACACACCTTCCTTTTTAGTCGTAGTTGTTCTACATCTTCTGGTTTGTGGCGTACAATAGAGCCTCTCATTTTCAACTATCTTTTGGTTTATTGCTGAATTCAAAATTTGTAGCAGATACTTTTTACGGGCATAGATTTCAATTTGCATGCAAAGATGGAAAGGTGAAGGGGCTTTTGATCTAAATTGGGAAAGTTTCCTATTTTGAATTTGGTTGATCTGGTCATGGAAGGAATTAATTACCCATTTTGAGTGGCTTATGTGGTTTGTCAGATTCATCTCTCTGGATTAACACACCCCCCAATATAATTGTTTTGAGCGTCCACGTCCAATCAATGTGAAGGTTGCAGCCAATTTTCATCTTGCATTGAATTAAGAAATAATAAAACATTTAAGTGGTGCATACCTGAGTTAACTAACCTCTCATGGTGGCTGTTGGGGCGTGTGAGAGTATAATGTGCTTTGATGGTGTTGGGAGGGGTAGACCAATCTGGTGATGGAATGGGGCGGCTCATAATGGGTCATTTTTCATAGACTAACCGGTGCATGGAAACCAAATTTGGCGGAAGTCTAGTGACAAAATTGTAACTTCTACCAAATTGGAGGAGAAAATTTTGATGTATTTGAAGGAGAGATCAATTATTGTTGTGTGATGAAATAAGACGCTGGTACTTGATTCTTTGCCCCTGGATTCACACGAACAAGCATGGTGCTTTTTACTCGGCCACCCATATTTCTTGATCGTGCTATTACTCATACAAGTAAAAAACAATGAATCAAGAAAATATGATAAATAAAACTTAGTATACATCGATGCCGTCACTTGAAGAGATAACAACAAATGGAAAAGTATCATCTTCAAGGAAGTAACAACACATGGCAAAGTAACAACATCAAATAAGTAACATAACACATCAAAGTAACAACCTCAAAGAAGTAACGACACATGGAAAATTAAAAACATCAAAGAAGTAACAACATCAAAGAATTAACGACACGTGGAGAAGTAACAACATAGTTTTATTCCTAAAATTCAAGCATTCCTAAAAGAGTATCTTAACTATTTCATTTATTTAAAAGGAAAGAAATAACTGTTGAGAGAGGTTTTTTTTCAAATGCCAACCACTAGAGAACTAGTTTTTAGCTGACATGTTCCTAACTTCGTTCCAAAGGAATTTTCACAGTTAAGATTTATATATTTTTTTCTTCTTTTCATTTAAAAATAAAAATAAATTGTTGTGGATGTAGAGGAATGATCCTCATTCAACAACACCTGCAAATGTGGATTAGAAGCAACCTGTTGAACAAAATAATCCTTTGAAAGTGGCATATTATATACCCATAAATTATTTCCATTTGCGAGCAGAGGAGTGCGATCTTCGTCTATGGACAAGTTTAACAATCCCATTGTTGAATACTATGTCTAGTTGATAGGGCCCTAGCTACCTAGTCCAGATTTTCCCTTTAAAAAATTTGAATATGGAATCATATAATAGAGTCCAATCTCCAAGGTGGAATACCTTCTTCTTAATAATCTTATCATTCCACTTAGAACACTTCCATTTAACAATATCAATATGCTACAACACTACTAATCAGATTTCATCCAACTCATTGATTTAGTCCAACCTGTCCTCAAATCCAATCCAACTTCTACAACTATTCTAGGTGTATTGATTTCAAATTAAATTGAAAATATTGGGCCCTTACCATACACCAAATCGAATGGAGAAAATCTTGTGGTATTTCTCCAAGTTGTCCTACACGCCGATAGAGATTCTAGTAACCTATCAGTCCAATATCTGAAATGGATGGCCACAGTTTTTGTGAGAATGTTCTCGAGTACCTTGTTTGTACTTTCCACTTTCCCATTGGCTTGGGGATGATATGGTGAAGTAACATGGTGCTGGATTTTATATTTTGAAAGCATCTCTTCAATCTTCTTCCCCGTGAATTGTGATCCACCATTGGTGACTATATCCCTTGTCATTCCATAACCAAAAAAAAAATTCATCAAACAAGAATTCCATGACAACATACTATGTTTCTCTCGGAAGATCCTTTGCCTCAACCCACTTAGTTACATAATCTGCATAGACCAGAATGTATGATTTCCGCTAAGATGGGGGGTTAAATGGGCCTACGAAATCAAGATCCCATTTCTCAAAGGGATCTATAACCACCTAAACTTGTAATGACATCTCATTGGATTGAATGGGTTGTCCCATTCTTTGGCAACTATCACACTTTTGCACATATTCTTTTGCATCTCAGAAAATGGTGGGCCAATAGAAGCCCATATGAAATTCTTTGTGGCCTGTCCTTCTATCAACGAAATTTCCTCCACAGGGCTCATCGTGGCATGCCTTCAAAACATAAGGAATCTCATCTTCTCGAATACATCTTTAGATGATCTGATCAAGTCCTATATAGAAAAGAAAACCCTTCACCCATGAGTATATTGCACTCTATTGAATAATCATTCATCGTTCTCTAGGGGAGATATGGTCATGTAAATTTCCCGCAACAAGAAAATTAGTAATATCTTCGTACCAAGGTGTATGGACAGAAACTGCAAATAGATGTTTATTTGGAAAGTCATCTTCTACAGGAGAATCATCCCTATTCGTAGCAAACCTAGATAAAAAGTTTGGTACTACATTATCTTTACCAAGCTTGTCTACAATCATAATATCAAATTCCTGTAGGAGAAACAACCATCTAGTGACTCGTGTGTTTATGATAGGTTTATTAGTGAGCTACTTGATTACTGAATGGTCTGTGTGAATGAAAGTGGGATAACATGTGATATAGTTCTGAAACTTGTTGACTGAGAACACCACCACAAGAAACTCCTTCTTTGTAACTGTATAATTTAATTCTGTAGGAGTTAAATTTTTGTTGGCATAGTAAATAGCGTATGGTTTCTTGTCTTCTTCTTGGCCCAATAACACCCCAACAACTATGTCAGATGTATCAGAAGCAATGTGAAATGGAAAGCTCTGGTTTGGTCCTCGTAAAACAGGGGTTGTGGAGAATAATTCTTTTAATTTCGTAAAAGCTGAATCACTTCTGTTAGTCCAATAGAAATATGCATCTTTCATTAATAGAGAAAACAAAGGAGAAGCAATTTTGGAATAATTTTCCATGAAGTATTGGTAATAACTAGTCTTACCCAATAAAATGCGTACCTCTTTCCATGTCTTAGGTGGAGGCATGTTGAGTATTACCTTAACCTTTTCTCGGTTGACCTAAATATCTACAGTGGAGAGAAAATGTCCTAACACAATCCTTTCTATCATTAGCATATGGAATTTTTCTGTGCTTAGTGAAATATTTACCTATTTACAACGTTTGAGCACTTTTCCAGTTTAGATAATGCTTCCTCAAAAGTAGTACCATATGGTGTAAAATCATCCATGAAAATTTTGACACTGTAATTAACCATATCTAATAATATGTCGATAACTGCCCTCTGAAAAGTAGTAGGGGCATTGCACAGTCCAAAGGGGAGGACTCAATATGAAAATGTGCCCCATGGATAGGTAAAAGTGGTCTTATCTTGATCTTGGGGGGCTATTTGGGTATGGTTGTAACCGTTGAAACCATCGATAAAGGAGAATAACTTCTTTCTCGATAGAGTGTTGAGAACTTGGTCTATGAAGGGAAATGGGAAATGGTCTTTTTGTGTGGCTTTATTCAGCTCTATGTAATCTATGCAAATCCGCTATTTACCATTTTTCTTTGGAAAAATGACAAGAGGTGATACCCATTCGCTATCAGATATAGGGTAAATGAAATTAACATCTAACATTTTCTGGAGCTCTTGTTAGGGAAATTTTTAGGGGCGAAATTTAGCCAATTGGCTATTTTTTGGACTTTTTTCAAAAAATAAATTCGCTATTTGGTCATTTTTAGCCTCTAATATCGCCTATATTTACATAAAATATGTTTTTTTAGCATAATATTCGCCAAAATTTACAAGTTTCAATAGTAAATCCTATGTTTCATATTTAATATTCGCTCACCAGTCTATATATATGTTTTTTTCAATCCAAAATAATCACCTATAATGCTATACTTAGGTATACTTTTATAATCCTTACAAAATACACTAGCTCTTGTTTGACAATATCTCGTAATGCAGGGTTCATCCTCCTCTACGGTTTTCTAGTTGGGATGCAATCTTTCTTGATATAAATAAAGTGTGTACAAATATCGGGGTGTACACCCTTCATATCTTTGTAGTCCCATGCAAAAGCCATTTTTTTTTCCAGATTTTAAAACTTGTAACAACTGGTCTTTTTTCCATGGAGTTAGATTTCGATTTATGTTTAGAGTTTTTCTAGTATCGATTTCGACATGAATGCTACCATGGACTATTGTTGTTTGAATTCCCTCTTCATCTTCTGGTTCATGTTTTGGATTATCTTCTTTGTCGTCATTTATTGTGTTTTGTATCAGTTCATATGCAAGGTGGGAAACGAAGGGTGGGTAACTGATAGATATGGAAATAACATCATCTTCCATTTCATTCTCAAAGGTCAGAACTTTATTAATGGTGAGGACAAATTGAACGTATTCATTTTCAATTTCAAAATCATCCCACAAAGAATCTTTGCATGTCGCACTAGGCCTTGCTGGAGGATAGAGGGTTAGATTTTCTTAGACTCCCCATGGGAGATTGTTACATTTATTGATCTGTAGCCAATATAGGCATCGTATGTGTCTAGCTATGGCCTCCCCAAAATTAGGGGATGACCTTCCAAGTAGGATTTTGTCTATAGGACAAGGAAATCATTTGGATATTCCCACGAGTCTACTGAGATACTAACATCCTCTATTATCATCTCTAGCCTAATAGTAGATCTATATGCTAGTTCTATGATAGTAGGGTTTGGTCTCAAGTCTGCAAGGTTTAGTGCCTCCCAAGTTTCCTTTGTCATAATGTTGATAGCTACACCGAGGTCCACTAAAGTGTTAGGAAAATAAGATTGGATAAATTCCCTAGCACATGAATGGTTGGTGGATCCTTGGGTTTCCTACATGGTTTCTAAAGGCATAGTTCTCTCATAGTCTTGGCATAAATTGGTACATCCCAAATTGCTTGTAGAAATGGTATTTTAACGCATAAATTCTGAAGTTCTCCCATAAGGTTGAACTCAGGCTATGGGGGTACCCTTGTTATTTCCAGTCTCTCGGGATATGGAGGAGTAGCAGTCTAGGGTTCGATCACATTAGTAATTGCTTCTATTACTCCTGGGGTTGTGACTTGGTTAAGATTTGTATCCTCTTCTTGTTGTTTCTATGCATTAGGGGATAAAGGTTCTTCCTTCGGATTATTGTTGGTGGATTTTCAGATTGAATTAATACTCCATACCTTAGATGAACATCATTACATCCTAGGGGATTGAGGCTATAGGCCGGAAAACAAGCATTTCAACTTGCTGAAGTGCCTTATTATTCGGTTTGGGGTTTGCTTGTATAGGTAATTGTGGACAAATTGTAGGGGCACTCATTTGACTATTTACAGGCATGCTCATTGGAAGTTGCAGTTATGGTTGAGTAGGTAATGGTGCTAGTAGTTGTTGAGGTAATTGTGGTTGCAACACTGGGTACTATTGTGTGGGGAAAGGAGTGTTTCACCAATTCTGAGACCATGTTGGGTTTTGGACTGGTTGAGCTGGCCATGCCACCCAAGGGGAAGGGTATTGAAAATGTTGTGAATTTTTCCAAGGATGGGAAGGGAATTATGGCTGCTAAGATGTATATTGGTTTTGCTGATGCTGAGACATATATTGATTTGGCTAGTTATTGAATAATGTGGATGAGTCTTGGTTCATACCTAGAGGTCGATTCTGCCATGGTTTCTTTTGTCCTAGGTTATATGCTAGCTTGACTTCCTCATTAGTAGACCTGTATACCACTTTAGTCCTGGTAGTAACATACATGATTTTGTGGAATGGTCTTTGTCACAGACTGCACACAGCTCCACAAAATTGAGTGGACACTCTTTGGTTGGGTGTTTCTACCTACATCATGGGAAAACAATGACTAACACCTTGTCTTCTTCAAATTACCTCTGATTTGTATAAAATACATCTAGCTGCAAGGATAAAGTCCCAAGAATATCTATCTTGAGGACTTCTAGCAGTGTACCTATTTCAGTCCGAGTTGCTCCACCATTGGATGACTTATTTACCCTAGTAGGAAGATCTCTAATTCTTGTCTTGCTTCTAGAAGATGCCTGTGAATATCTCTTGCACCAATCACAAATGGTCTCATAGCTTTCATTAGAAATATCTCCTTTTCCCATCATGTTCAACATATATAGCCATTCATCCCACAATCCCTGAATCGGAATTGTTTTCAAGACTTCATTTCCCGTTGTGGAATGTGGAGATCTCTGTAGATTATACTGAAAACGCTCCACGTAATATTCCAAATTCTTGTATTCTTTTTGATTCATTTGGAATATTTCCTCTCAAAGGTATTGGGATCTTTAGTATTCTTGATATTTTGCAAGTAAATCATTCTTCATTTCATCCCAAGTGGTTATGGAACCACTTCCAAGACCCATGAACCATCTCAGAGCTGCCCCCTTTAAGATGGCAGGAAAGAGTTTGAGCTTCTGTAATTTTGTAGTGTAATTGTAACTCCTGCATAATACATCAAACTCGAACAAGAAGGAGTCCGGGTATTTAGTAGTTATTCCATGAAAATTCAGAAGAGTAGACAATGATACGGGCTTCATTGGTGCTACCCTTGGAGTGTGAGCAATGGGAAATTCAATTGTGGATGTTGCAACAGCCATTGCTATGTGATTAGTCTCTTCCCACATTTGCTAATATCCTTTAGGGATTCCAAAATCAGCAGGGACTCGTTTAAATGGGGAAGAACCCTTTGTTTTTGTTGCAAAATATTTTACAGCACTCCCTAAATCCAGGAATACATGGTCAGAGACTGGATGCTGTTGTTCAAGTGTAACTTCCCCTATTTCCCCGTTCCCTTCTGCTATCATATGAGGCTCAAACCCAACTGATATGTGAAGCTCAGATTGCCCTAATCCAAGGGGTGAAATTGGTTGTTTTTGTAGACTTGATTTCTCAACCTCCCCCTTGTCTTTCGAAAGCCTATGCAATTCTCCCTCTACAGTTTCAATAGAATTTCCTTGTGAAGAACATCGATGGCTAGGCCCTTCTTGAGATGCCACCATATGGGCGTGGTGTGATGTTTCTTCAGATTATGCCTGTGCAATAATCTATTGAATATACGTCATTCACCCCTGGTCCTTACGATCCCCTATTCTTGCAGTTTTATTAGTATGTGGAGGTATGCCTCTACCCCTAGGAATTATTTCTCTATTCATGCATTCTTTATGCTACCCCACTCATCAAACTTAAAAAAATAGCTTTAGCTCAAGAGGTATGAGAATCTACCATGGATAACCCCCCACAAAGAGTTGGTGATAGTTGCGTAGGTTATTACCTCCCGTCTTTATGTCTCAGGCCTCTGTAGAACCAAAGATAGTGCATCTAAGAAAAAAATATAGAACAAGTTGTAAATTCACACCTTTGCAACCTCCCTAGTGACATAAACAAAATGTTGGTGCTAATAATGGTCTATTGATTACCAAACTAGCACACACATTAATTGTCAATCCAAGAATGTTAAATTTCAAGGCTATATGCAAAGTTTATGCATATGCAATCCCTTCCTAATGTCGATAAAATAATTCTAGATGCAATGAAGCTACTAAGATAGAGTAGCATTCAATCATTCACCCGATTAAAATGAGAATCCAACTACTATCACTCTGCTGAAAAGGAAAGAGATACACACTCTATTTTGAAAACATACAATTTATAAAAAGCGCATGGCTATAACAACCTTTAGATTTGAAAGCGACCTACATTCATCCACACTAATCTGGAAATAAATTTTAACTACAACCCATAACTGTAACTATTCACCTGTTAAGAAAACTTCTATTTGCAGGTATTAAAAAAAACAATACTCCTACTCATCAAACATAACTTCTCAGAAAGTAACAGCTGAAACCAATCATCAATCAATTCTCATAAAATCATTCCTCATATGAAATTGAAGGTGTAGTCTAACACTTATCCAATCAATGCTTTCCAATAATCAAATTCAATCCAAGAAACTAATTCATAAACTAATCTAAGTAACAACAATCCCAATCCAACCTTTTGAATCAATCACGCCAATCTTCTATTTTCAAAACCGTATGGCATTAACTTCTAGAATCGATTATGCAATACATGATGAAACAAACTACAAAAAATATCTAATAAATTAACAATTCATAAGATCAACTCCTGGTCAACGAAGGGGCCCCTTCCTTCTCTAACCAGAGTTGCAACGCACACTTAAAGACTCAAGAAATAAAAAGAGCATTGATATTATAAAAAGGGTCCAAATACAAGACACATCCGTGTACTACTTATTCTCTCCTTCTCCAAGTCTTAATCCTCTCTCTGTTCTCCCCCTGCGAACCACAAGATTACATATTTTTATATCATATCCGAGTAACAACCCCCTTAATTGGGATAATTGAACACCTTGAGAATCAGATATTCTCAAGGTTGTTCATACAATTTATATCCAATCCTGTTACTCACTAATTCATGTTACAGCTAGTTCACAAAAATATACATGACACTTCGTGATCCACCCAAAGATAGTTACAAACATCGATACCCATGAATCTAAGGATAATCAAATGTTTCCCTGCTAATATTCATAGAATTCACACTTGAGCATCGGTCGAAGACCAAATTCTCAAGTGCCAAATGATAGTGAGAACACTTTATTAAATAAGTAGCAACATCGTAGGTAACAACATTAATAGATTGGTCCTTAAGGTCACGGGGAAGTAGTAGCATCATTGGTAATATAATTCTAGAAATAGCTTAATCCCTCAACACATGGGGAAGTAGAAACATCCAATGTTCAATATATGATCACCCTGTCTTTATCCTGTTTGCACAAAGTCCTTAATGATTTGATTAGTAAGCCAACTCATGCACAAAACCACTTTATATAGTTAAGTTATAACATAAAACAATGCAACACTAAAAAGGTTGTACCTTGGGTCTAGGACTTCAAACATGAGAAGGATGATATAAAAAAGGATAGGAATTAGCTCAAAGAGGCTTAAATAAAAGAAAATAGATGGTCAACACGAGGAAAATTCATGGGCCCAACACTCGGGAAGTTGGCATATTAGTTATCCAGCTCGGGGCCCACAAATTCTTTTGGCGCTTCATCTCCTAGGGTTAAGGTTTTGGATGTTTAGGATTTTTGTCTCTGTATGATTATGATAAAATTCCCTTTTTGGTCTGTTTGTAATGATATATTGCAAATGAGCATAGCCAACACATCTCTCTTCAAAGATACACTACCACCATCTTAGCTAGTTTGTATTGCTTTGCAATTTATAATGTTTTTTCATTCCATTCATTAATAGAATTTGGGTTTTACTGTACTATTGTGCTTTCTACAAAATATTTGTGTGTGTATTTCCTTTTATATTTTTGCCTTCATTTCATTCTCCAAATAATCCATATCATATACCAATTATATCCATCCCATTATAAGTACTGTTGACATCATCCTCATTGTAAATGCAAACCTCTTCATGATTTTTAACACACCGTGTAATTACTCCACCTTGGTTTATGAAATCAAAACTTTGAAATCTTGAAGGAAATATGAGATGAAGGTGTTTTGAGTACCTTCCAATTATGGTATCCCGACTTGATTTTTGCAAGGTGTGATCTGAAAACTTTCAGTATCTTTTTCACCATATAAATTGCATGTGAAATTTGTATGTAAAATATCATAAAAGGGTTTTAAAATATAATTTTTAAATGCTTAAATCAATCACATAAGAAAATAAACAATTATGCAAACCATAAATTTGTTGACAACAGATCATAACGAATTTCACCCTTCTCCGGCGACGTCTCCGGGCCACTTCCAATGAGAAGGCTGTTCTTATTAAGTCTTCAAAAGATTACATACATGAGTTCTGGAAAAGTCTATGAGTTCTGTCAGTCAAACCCAGAAATAGATTGCACCACTGCATTCCTCTCGAAATTCTGAGTAAAATGAGTATAAACACGACTATCTTTGCTTGAGGCTTCCTCTAGCACTCAATTTGAGACAACCTCTCCCTGCAACTTTATGAACTGTAGAGATTCCCACCTCAGGAAGCATGACCGTTAATGTCCTGTACTTTCCTCGGGAACTATGCATACTGTGGTCGCAAAGATGTGTTTTTTGTGGCTTGGAAAAAGGGGTTTTATAAAGGATTTTGGGCACCGAAAGTAGGGCCACGCGCCCCTTTCTGGCCCCAAAATACGCATCAAATTCTTAAGTATAAACCACTGAATCCATTGCAATGAATGGGCTTTGGCCTAATGGTAAAGCACTGCGGTATGGGGGTAGAGGTCCTGGGGTCAAACTCGCGGGCCTCTCCCCTTTTAACATGAACTTGGTGTAATGTTTGTTGGTGGCGTTTGGCTTGTTGGCATATGGTTTATGTGGTGGCACTTCGTTAAATGCATTGGAATTTTAGGTTGGAACTTGTGACTTATTGGTTGGCATTACGTTGGTTGCTCCATTGGTTTTGTTGGTTGTTATTCCACCGTATAACATGGCCTCAGTGTTGGACAAGGGTTCGAGGGATATGCCCTCGATCCTGCTCCCTTTTCCAACAAAACTAACCACAAAATTTATATACAAGGTTTAACCCATATGGTATAAGCAACACTTGCAGGAATCCTGGCTAGGCGGGCTCTGTGGAGGCGTAGGGAGAGTGGAGGTCGGGGTTTCGATCCTCCTTGATTCCAAACATTTTGGTAAACGGTGCAACTAACTGCAAATAGGGCTGCCATATGGCAGACCCTGATTGGTCCACCTCAACACTATCATGTCACCACTCTAACCACGTGGCACCCTATGGTGCTGCCACATCACCACCTATGCTGACTGTACATGCCATGTGGCACCATATGGGTGTGCCACGTGGGCCCCTTTTTTTTCCTTTTTTTACATCATTTTTATCTTTTTGTCAAAATTTTCAAACTCAATAACTTTTACATCTAGAGGCCATTTCACACGAAACAAATGTTGTCGGAAAGCTCCTGACGAGCTCTACGCATATGTAAGATTATTTGAATCTTTTGAATACTTTCATTTTGATCAATATTGGAGATCCTCCTAGATCAAGGTGGCTCTAGGTTATCTCTATTTATCTCTAGTTCAGAACTTTCTAGATAAGGGGGCACTCAATTCATTTTGAATGAATCCCCACCAAGCTCTAGGATTGTTTCCTTTGATTGAAATTGTCTAGCTAAGTCGCGCCTTCCTTTTGCTGCACCTTTCCAAATAAAGGTACAAGTTAAACACTACATGATTTCCTATTGTATTGTAGATGAAGGAGCCTCTATTAGTATTCCAAGAAGAGAGGTGGTGTCTAAAGACACCGTTGCAGTACTTAAGCACAAAGAATTATGATAACAACATCACAATGCATATTCAACATGAAATATATCTCAAATATCATACATAGAACAACCCAAAGGGTCTCTTTTTTATAGTCTCAAGATCTAACGAAATCCTTGAAGCGAGGAGGATTTGGTCCACAAATAGGGGTCTTTGGTCTTAACTGTTTCCACAAAATATGCAATATCCCAAGATTTAGTCAGTTTTTGTAGTTGTGCCGACCATGATATTTTTGACCATTCAGTTGTTTGTTTAACCAAATGTTCAGTCATACCTCTAACTTGCCTAGTCAGGCCTCCAGTCGACTGCTCTATTAGTTTCCTGTCGTCTAACGATTGATTGTCTCCGAAATATCCAGAGGTTTGATGAACCACCAAGACCTTAGGTTCCAATAGTTGAAGATGACGGTTCTCGCTCCCCCATTGGCAATGTTGAGGATATGCCTTCCCATCATTCCATTAAGGTACACATATAATTTTTCTTCCTTATGAATAAAATTGGCCTTTGAGGGTAGGCTTAAGGTCAAATTTCACAAGGAGTGGGACAATCTCTTAAGCCTAACCTTAGCTTAAGGAGGAATACATTGCGACTACCTGCTATATTGGGAATGCAACCAATGCCTTTGGCAGTGGCATGGTTGTCATTAAGCAACAAATGCATCCCAACTAGATTGTTTTTTCAAGGATAGACACCTGTGTCCATGGAATATTTTGAGGACATCATTGTGTGGGAATATTTTAAATAATTATTAAAAAATGACATTAATTATATTCGGTATGAACACTTTTGGTCCCTAGTGAAAATGGTAATGCTTCACACCATTGTTTGGATTTATTAGAGCTAGATAAAAAGGATCTAGTATTTATTTTTTGTAGAAACCAATATATTTGTATTAAAAGGGGTTGTGGAAAACCAAAACAACCATAAGGTACAATGAGTTCCGAAAAAAAAATCTCTATTGAGCTGATCCAACATACATTGATATTCATAAGGGCACATAAACAAGACATGACATAGTTCCTTCCGATAGAACCTAAAAATGCACCGTCTTACAAATTGCCCAAGTAATAAACTACAAGTGAAACCTTAAGAAAAAGATAAATTTAACCAAATTTATGCCCATTGTGGGCTTCCTCCATAAGCACATATTCTTGGTCTAGACCACGGTCTCCTTGCAAGTGTGGTTGCTTTGTCAATTCACTGTTTCATCCTCAACAACTTTGTCCTTTACTAAAGTAGTAGATACTATTGGGTGACCAATGATAGATTGAGAGTGACATGAAAATCCCATGATAATATTACAGTACATTTCTGAGTCACTGATCAGTGTTGGGCCCTGGAAATGCCCCTTTTTGACCATACCTATTTCATTTGTTTTCCCAGTTACACCCTACTTTCATTAACCATATACATGCCTTTTTCCAGATTAATCAACAGTCTTGACAAGGTATACCTCATTATTGCTTCATTTAATTAAATGCCTAAGATTGTTATGGTTATGAATTTTAGCCTTCGATTTATGCTAACTTGTGTTAAGCACAGGTGTATCAATCACAATGCCTTGGGAAAGAATCATACGTGGTGCCAACTGTTACTCTTCTGATTTGATTCCTCATATTTCAAGGGAAAACACATCTCTTCACGTGAAGCTGTAATAGGTTGTTGTAATAGAGCATAGTTGCGACAGACAGGACGCCTCCCAATTTGTTAAATCGTTGATCCATTGACTGCCAGTGTAACAACATCCTTCATGATTAACGACCTCATTCATTATGGCTATAACAGTTTAGCTATAACTCTACAGCACGAAGATCAGAGATCTTCATTACTGCACGAAATTAGTGGATCACGAACTGTATTTTGCATGTATAAATATGGGAAGGCTGTCAAAGTCTGGGGTTCGATAATTATCATTTTGTACGGGCTGTAATAGAGGCTGATACTGTGGATTACCATCTTTTAATGAAGAGCAGAGTTATTTCCATTTCTGTGTCTTAATTCGTGGTAGTTCACGACGTCTCTGTTAGAAGGCCAGGGCCCGCCTTCTCACAGATATTGCCGAGTTAAGTAGGTAGATAAATTTATTCATTTTCTATTGTGTGTTGTGGAATTGCATTAGGTGTATTTCTGATAGCTGCAAAAGAGATTTATGATTGCATTCTTTATTGGTAGTTTATTCTTTGCATTACGAATAGCTGCAACTGTGTGGTGTGACAGTCGACTGTGTATGTTAGTTTGATTAATGCATGTGTGTTCAATAGCTATTACAGCCAATCTCATCTTCCATTCCTTTCAGTTATTTATGCTTCCCAGGATTTCCAATGATTATCAATTTAGAGTTCAAGTTTATTTTCTAATTTTGGTTGCTGTTGTATCTTTAGTTGAATTCATAGATTAGGCATATTATGATTGAGTTATACTAGTTGCTGGATGAATCATTTTGGCAAAGATTGAATATTGTAGTTTGATAAGTATAGGATTTAACTTCTTTCAAAAGTAATCTAGTTCAATTCCATTTTTCGATCAATAACTGCTAGGTTGATTTCTATAGGAAGGTAGCTGCACTTTGAATTCCTAGATGTATGAGTTAGATTAGTTTTCTTTATGGAATGAGTTTGGTTGAGCAGATAGGTAGGATTATTATATCCATTCACTTAATCAACTACTGGAAATGTTTATTCATAGATTGTGCTTATTGCCATTGAAATAAAAGACCTCCCCAGGTTTGACATTTTATATTGAGCATCCTGTGTGTTAGTTGTAATTAATTGACATATAGGGTGACCAACATTTTGGCGTCGTTGGCGGGGATGGTAATTGATAGACATAGTTAGTAGTTGGTTTTATTTGATTTCATTTTATTTTAATCATTTACAGCATGCATGAATACAAGAAAAACAAATCGGGAACCCCCTTTGAATACTAGAACTACAGGTGGAAGAAGTTGAGGTCGTAATGCAGGTCTGTGAAGATCAACATTTATTGATGATATAATTGCTAAAGCTGATTCTTCTACTAGACCACCGTAGACGTCTACAGGAAGAGGAAATTATGTTCCTCCCAATCTTGAGAATTTAGCATGAACTATGGAGAATACAATGGGACCATCCACTCCCATTGCAGAAAAGAAACCTCCCGAAGACAAGGGAAGTGCCGTGGGTGTACCAGATAGAGAGGATATTGATCATATCAATGGAACTAGAGTTACTAAAGAAGTGTGGTTGGAGACTCTCCGAGAAGCAGAGGAAGAGAGAAGGCGAGAAGAAGAGAGGAGGAGAGAAGAAGAAGCAAAGGCAGAGGGATAATGCATAAAGGAATCCATTAAATTTTGGACTAATGACATGGCTAATAGAGAATAGTAAGGAGAGAATGAACACAGGGAGAACCTGGAAGAAGAAGTGGAATATAATCAGCTTGGTAATACTGTGGCTACATTAGAATTCCCTATCCTCCAGACACCTGGACTAGCTCCTATGAAAAACATCTCACCATAAGTTCTCCTGAATTTTCATGGTAAGTCCTTTGAAGATATTGATGAATTTCTTTTTGAGTTTGATATCCTTTGTTGCAGCTATGACTATACCTCTAGTGCTCAGAAGCTGAAACTATTCCCATCCACCTTGAAAGCAAATGCTCTGCACTGGTTCATGAGTCTAGGTCGTGAGACCATTACTACTTGGGACCAAATGAAACACACATTTCTTTCTAAATATCAAGAATATTGTAGAACCAGGGATAGAAAGGAGGAGTTGTTTAAAATGGTTCAGAAGGAAGAGGAGAGCCTGGAATACTTTGTGGAAATATTGCTATACAATTTACAAAGATCTGGACACACTGAGATTGGAAAATATGTACTTGAGATTATTTTTCTACGAGGAATTAGGGAAGATTTCCTTGATATTTTGAATTTGTTGGGGAAAGGGGACATCTCAAAAGAACCCTTCGAGAGGATCATTGAATTATGTCTAAGGTACTCAAGGGGATCCTCTAGAACTAACAAATGAGACAAGGATCGAGATCAAGATGTCTTCACTAGGACATAGAAGTCAGCTAGTGGAGGGGCCACTCGAGCAGAGATAGGAAACTTGCTGGAGAATTTTAAAACTGATATGATGAGCTCCATTTCCTCGGAGTTAGATGTCTTGAGAGAAAAACATAGGAAAGTAGTAGAAGATCTTACACTCGGTGTATTCTGTCCCAAATGTAGGAAAATGCACTCACTGAAGGAATGCCCGCTGGACAAAGCAGAAATATGTAGAATATGTGAGTTGGATCATGACACCAAGGAATGTCCCTCACTACCTAAGGTCAAAGCAGTTATGTAGGCATCCACTTCAGATGTGGAACAAGCTTACTTCATTGCACAAAAGAAACCGTGGCAGCCTCGCAATCAAGGTATGAATCAGGACCCATCATTTTTTCTGAATAAAATGAATGGGATGAATAATATGAATACACAATTCCCTTCACATTATTCTAATAATCAGTGGCATCCATCTCAGAACCCAATGCAAAATCCTAATTCTTGGACACCATGGTCGTAGCAGTCAAACAATCAAGATCCTTGGAATTCCAACAGGAGTAATTCTTACCAAGGAAATAAATTTTCCCATCACTAGACTCAGTATCAATAGTACCCTCCTCAACAGTATCCCCATCAACAATATCAACAGCCACAGCTGCAATTCAAAAACAATGCCGCACCTATGAATGCACCACTTCAACCACATCTACCTGCACAACCTAACCCAAACCCGAACAATAAAGTAGTCCATTAGTTTGAGACTGCCAACATGCCTACATATTCCATTTCTCAAGTTCCCTGCAATGATATACAATTACGATTAGGGAGGGTAGTGGAACCCATCGTCAATGAGGATGTTCCATCCCCAATGGCTGAAACTGGAGTGAATTAGCACTATGAGAATATGGTTCATTCAATAATCCCCATCATTGAGGATGCTGACATCCCTACCGAAACAGTGGCTGAAACTCAGGAAGTAACACATGATGAAGCACAGCCTACACAATTGATGAGAGAACCGCCATACCCTAAACGATTGGCCCTGCATGAAAACAGTGGAACAACCTCGCTTCAATCTCTTAGGGGAATTGAAAAATTTGTATCTCAAAATCCCACTGTTACAAGCCCTCCATGACGTGCCCATTTATGCTAAGACTGTTAGAGATTTGTGTGTCAAGAAACCGGGAAGAAAGCCTAGGGATCCTCCCACTATCCACGTATTGGGAAAACTTTCCGAATTGATAATGGGGAAGACTCCTGTGGTAAAATATGATGACCTTAGAAATCCTACTATGACAGTTCACATAGGAAACACACAAATCCCCAACATATTGGTAGACTTAGGCACGAATATTAACGTTATGACCATAGAAACTGTGAAGAAACTTGTACTCACTAACCTTCGGCCGACCCCTACCATTTTGGAACTTGCTAACAGATCAACAATCATGCCTGAGGGGATCCTAGATGACCTTGTAATCTTTGTTGACTCATGGGAATACCCTGCGGACTTCTTGGTGTTACAGCCGAAGTCTCAGTTGAGGGGACACCCATTGATCCTCGGAAGACCGTGGTTTGCCACAGTAGATGCCTGTATCAGCTGTCGGTCAAGATCTATGACCATATCAGACGAGACTGAGATCAAAAGCCTAACCTTATACCCTCCTGCTCGACCAAGCACAAAATCTGAAACTCCACTTTGGGTATATTTGGAGGAGGAGGAAGGTGTTCAGCTGTTATTAACGATAGGGAGAGACTTAACGTTTAAAGATGAAATAGAGGACGATACCATTAATAGTTTCATTAGTGAGCACACGTCCGTCAATAAGCATGTTTACCAGATTCTTGACAGTACATTTGATGAAAAAGAACAAGAAAATATTACAAAAGAAACTCTAGTTAGTGATGCCAGTATAATTCCAGTACTCAAAAATTTGAAAAGTGTTCCAGTAGAGATCAAGCCAGGGAAAACATTGAACATCAATCCAAACCTTGCGCCCAGTGAACTGGAACAGCTAATCACTCTGCTGAAACAACATAAAGGAGCTTTCGCTTGGGAGTACACAGACATGAAAGGTATTCCTTCTAATCTGTGCACCCATCACATTTATATTAAGAGCGACTCCAGGCCTGTGTGTCAACAACAACGAAGCATGAACCCGAACCTAAGGGACATAGTGAAAGAGGAGATCCAAAAACTTTTGGAAGCAGGATTTATATACCCAATTTTAGACAGTGAGTGGGTTTCTCCACTCGTGATTGTGCCAAAGAAGAATGGGAAATGGAGGGTCTGCGTGGATTACAGAGAATTAAACAAAGCAACGTAGAAGGACCACTTTCCCTTACCTTTTATCGATCAGGTCCTTGATACCTTGTCTAGGAAGAAGTATTTTTCTTTTCTAGATGGCTTTAGTGGCTATAACCAAATCCAGATTGTTCCAGAAGACCAGGACAAAACCACTTTCACCTGTCCCTAGAGGAATTTTGTATACCAGGTACTTCCTTTTGGGTTGTGCAACGCACCAGCCACATTTCAAAGAGTAGTGATTGGAATCTTTTCAGAGATGGTAAACGATTGCATGGAGATTTTTATGGATGAATTTACTCCATATGGTGATAGTTATGAAGAAGCACTGAAAAATTTAGAGAAGGTCTTAAACGCTGTGAACAAAGCCAACTCTCTTTAAGCACTGACAAGTGACATATGATGATGAGCGAGGGCATAGTTCTGAGGCACTTCATCTCTTCTGATGGTATCCAGGTAGATCCATCCAAAATCAAGGTAATTGAAAATATACCAACTCCTGGAACACAAAAAGATATACGTAGCTTCTTGGGGCATGCTATCTATTACAGAAGTTTCATAATTTTTTTTTCCAAACTAGCTTCTCCTTTGTTTACTTTGTTGATGAAGGATGCACAGTTTGTTTGGAATGATGCATGCCAAACAACATTTACTGAGCTAAAGAAAAGGTTGTCTACAAAACCTATCTTACGAGGGCCCAACTAGGCTTTGCCTTTTCATATTTATTCAGATGCTTCAGACACTGCCATTGGAGCATTTTTAGGACAACAGGAAGGTAATGCCCCTTATGCAATTTATTACATTAGCAAGAACTTATCTCCTGCTGAACTCAACTATGCGGTCACCGAGAAAGAATTCCTTGCCATAGTTTATGCCATCAACAAATTTAGACACTATATTGCTGGATACTCCACTTTTGTGCACACTGATCATTCTACCATCAAATATTTAATGAATAAACCAATCACGAATGCTAGAGTTACTAGATGGATGTTACTGTTATCGAAATTTGATATCACAATTATTGATAGACTAGGGAAGGAAAATATTGTTGCAGATTTCTTATCTCGACTTACTAACAATGATGACAATCTACCAATCGAAGATTCCTTCCCTGATGCACATTTGTTTGTAGTATCAGCTCATTCCCCATGGTATGCAGTTATTGCTAACTTTTTGGCTATAGGTAAGCTTCCAGCACATCTGTCTAAGAGAGAAAAAAGAAAAATCATACAACAGAGTGCTAGGTATTGCTGGATTGATTTAGAAATGAGAATATGTGTTAGAGAAGATGAAATTTTCAGCATCCTTAAAGCTTGCCATGATTATCCCTGTGGGGGACATTTTGCTAACAAAAGGATAGGTTAGAAGGTCTTGAGAATGGGTTATTTCTGGCCCACATTGTTCAGGGACGCAAAGAAGTATGTTCAGGCATGTGATAGCTTCCAAAGGATGGGCCAACCCAACAGATTAGATGAAATGCCTTTGCAGCCACAGCTCGTGGTTGAACCATTTGACATATGGGATCTGAATTTCGTAGGGCCTATCAACCCTCCCTCAAAACAGAAAGTTCACATCTTGGTTTGCACCAGGGTATTTTTTAAGGACTCTAATATTATACTTAAGTAGAGTATCCTAGGCGATTATTTTGCATTGGAAAAAACAGGTATATAGATACATAGGCGAATATTAAATATGAAACATACATTTTACTACTGAAATGTGTAAATTTTGGCGAATAGTATGATAAAAAAACATATTTTATGTAAATATAGGCGATATTAGAGACTAAAAATGACCAAATAGCGAATTTATTTTTTGAAAAAAAGCCCGAAAAATAGCCAATTGGCAAAATTTCGCCCTTAAAAATTACCCTGGTTTGCACAGATTACATGACCAAATGGGTGGAAGCTGTAGCCTTGGTTAAAGCTAATGATCAGGCTGTGATTGATTTCCTGTATGAAGAAAGTTTTACTTGGTTTGGAGTACCCAAGGAAATCATTACAGATGGTGGATCGCAGTTTGTGTCTCACAAAATGGAAGCCTTGTTACATAAATTTCATATTAAGCACAGGATAACCTCGCCATATCATCCACAGGCCAATGGCCAAGTGGAGAGTTCAAACAAGGTCATCGAGGCTATTTTGACAAGTACAGTGAAAAACTATCGTAAAGATTGGGCTGAGAGATTTCCAGAGGCACTATGGCCCTATCGCACTACATGGCATAACACCACTGGTTTTTCCCCATATGAATTGGTGTATGGTAAGAATGTTGTTTTCCCAATTGAATTTGAAATTATAACTTTGAAAACAGCTGTAGAAGCAAACCTTGATTTATCAGAAGCACAAAGGAACTGACTGAATCAGCTTAACGAATTGGATGAAAAGCACACAGCAGCAATAAATCATACAAATTTAATCCAACAACAACGCTCTAAATGGCATGATAGATTCATAAAAAAGAAAGTCTTCCAGGAAGGAGACTGGGCTCTGTTATATGATTCACGGTTTAAGAGGGATTTCAAAGGAAAGCTACGCACTTGTTGGTTGGGACCTTATCAAATAGATCGAGTATTTGACAATGGAATAGTTCGGTTGATCACCATTGATGAAAACAAGACACCATTATTCGCAAATGGTCATCGGCTGTGACTTTATCACAAACTGATCTCAAAGGATGCTTTCGTTTCGCATGTTGCAACTGATCCAGAATATCAGTTAACACCAGGGCAGGGATTTTTCTCAACCCCTATGAATTTTTAAGAACCACAATATCCACATAATTTGTACATAAATAATTTATTTTTCATTCTGTATTTTATCTATTTTTCATTTTGCACTTGATCGGGTTTGTTTTGAAGAATTGTGTTCAGGAATTAATTGAAGGAAAAACAGTTGTGATTGGGCCAGATGATTGCATACACCTTACATTGTTTCCTGATCTAATAAATCTCTTTTGAAGAAGATGGATGATTCATTAGCTTTCAGCAGCGAGTTGAAAAATCCGCCTGTTACTCATTTTGCATAGCTGCGACTCCTTACCTTGCTCATTCTTCCAATTTTCGCAGCTATAATCCCGCTATTTTCCATTCACTTCACTTTTCCAACAGCTGCAACTCCACTACTTTTTCTTATTTTGCCAAGTTTCGCAACTGCAACTCCATTATCTTTATCCCCTTATCTTTTTCCAACAGCTGTGACTCCGCCATTTTTTCCCATTTCGCCAAGTCTAGCAGCTGCGACACCGCTATTTTTTCCTATTCCACCAAGTCTAGCAGCTGCGACACCGCTATTTTTTCCTATTCGACCAAGTCTTGCAGCTGCGACACCACTATTTTTTCCCATTCCACCAAGTCTAGCAGCTGTGACTTCGCTATTCCCATTTCATTTTTTCCTTTTCCAGTAGCTGCGACTCCGCTACTTTTTCCTATTTCGCCAAGTCTAGCAGCTGCGACTCCGCTATTTCTATTTCATTTTCGCCTTTTTCCAGTAGTTGCAACACTACTATTCTTGTCTTTTCTCCAAATTTTTGTAGCTGGAACTCTGCCATATTTCTCCGAACTCTGCTCAAGTCTTCATTCTCATTCATTATCTGCAACTCTGCTAGATTGTTTGCCTTTTGGAATAGTCTCGCCGCTAATGATCTGACCTGGCTCAAATTTAAATGATGACTCCATAGATCGAATGGCAGTCTTCCAAGAACGATGATAACTATTGGGCCATCCTACATACCTGTCAGCATGAATGCAAGTATTAGTCGGGTTGGCGGTGTCCAACTCATCTTGGCACACACGTATTCTACCAGAGATGCGACTGTGAAATATCATGCCACGACAGAGTGGCGACTGGAGCATTAATTTTGAAGGTACGGGTTCTAACTATAATCATGATTAGGAATCTATTGATATCGCAAGCAATAATGGTTATACTTTTTATTTACCCCTGTCATCGATCCATAGCAAATAAACTGAACTAAAATGTCGTTTAAAGCTCTCACCCGTACTTATGATTTGATTGTTGTTCTACCTGACTTGTGCGATAATCCTGCCACGGGTTTTATCCCAAAATTAACTGTGCCACCTTTCCAAAAATGCTCAATTCAAACTTCGACTATCCATCAACCATGTCTGCATGTAGTCAGTTTGATGTTCGAAATTGTAACTGGTGTATTCGTTACAATATTTCGCAAAAAGCTCAGTGGTATGGGTATCCCTGTGAGGTATGAGCCTTTAACAATAGAATCTCTATATAAGAACATATATGTCTTTGCTATCTTTAAAGAAGCAGGGTGGATAGATTATTTTCAACGCTTGAATGGTTTTCATGAGGAAACAACCCTTGAATTTGCTCAAAACTTGACGAGCACTCATTTAGAGGTTTGAGGCATAAGGGTAGATGTTTCAGAGGTAATCTTGGTAGAGGTAACGGGACTTCCCAGAATCGGGCATCACTGGTTTATTCGGAAACACCAACACCCTACTGCAACTGAGGATTTCTTGGCGGCATGGGAGAGTGTTCGACCACAGGGCAGAGGAACAACACTGGAGACTCTTCTGAGTCCTTGGGACCAAGTTGCACTCTTCTTAAAGAAATATATTACATGTGAAGAGAGGTACAATGTTGTTTACATTTATGAATTTTTCCTCCTATCACATTTACGTTATTGTAAGTTGCTAAATATGCCATACTATTTTCTTAGATCCTTGCAACGCATGGCTTATTATGCTAAAAGAGCTCAACACCCCTTATCATCCCTCTCAAATCATGGGCTACTTAAATTATTGATCTTACGGGCCCTAGCATATAACAAGCTGACCTAGGGGCAACTTCGGGTTCGTCCAGGGGCACCCTGTGAATTCTTTTCAAAGATAATGGATGAGGACTCGAGTTCCTCAAACTCAGTTGGGGGGAGGATTGGAACACCAGAAGTTCGATTGGAGGATGAAGAGGAGATAGATGAAGAGGAGATTGAAACTGAGGAAGATAAAATCGCAACAGTAGAAGAGGAACGTCAAGCGAAAGCAGTAGTAGAAAGCGGTCTAGAAGCTTTGAATGTGGAGACCTTCCCTGAAATAAGAAGAACTTTAATTCGAAAGGAGGGATTTGGCCCTGTTTCTAAGGCGGTAGGATTTTTTCTACCTCAGAATAGAAAATAAGGGCTAATAAGCAAAGGCCAGACATCCAGCCTAACGAAAAGGAGAAAAATCAAAATGGCTACTATAGTAGAAGCAGGTCAGTTTATTGGGGCAGAAATCGGGATTCCCATCTTAAGATCCCGACCACCTGTTGATACATAAGAACCTGCTATAGAAGAACCTCAAATAGATAATATTATGTTTGAAAATGAGCTGTTAAAGGAGGAGGTGGAAGTGCTTCGTGCAGAACTAGAAAAATGGAAGGAGACATGTCAGAAACAGGCAAAGAAACACGTGAGTTCAATGGTGGAAGCTACAGACCAATTGGGGAATTTATCGTCCATTCAGGGGAATGAAGGACAACTAGAAATGATATGTTCGAAATGTGGAGATATTTTTAATATGGCAGGGCATAAAGTTACAGTGGTAGGCCTAGCATTACAGAAACCCTCAGGAGCAAGACAATCAAAGGAATTATCCCAGGACACAGCCTCATTGTTTCAGGAACATTGAACCAATTCAACATGCCAAAAGAATCAAGAAATAGGACGCTGTTACACAAGAACCAGCGCCCTCAAAATTTCTTTTTTTGTTGGAATTACAACTTAGGAAAAAGATGCTGAGATGGGGACATAAGGAAAAGATATTGTTTCAGAAGGACCAACACAATTGAAAATCTGGTGAGTTCCAATATAAGACGGAGCTGCTAAGGGTAAGGAGAGGTTGTCACACAAGAACCAGCGTTTCCAATGGCTAATTGTCAAAACTGATTCGTTCAACTCACTTGCATAATATGAATGAGGATCAGAGTCAGGATCGAACTAATCGGCTGTTGCATGAGGACATGCAATTGTATAGTTGGGGGAGATGTTGGGCCCTGGAAATGCCCCTTTTTGACCATACCTATTTCATCATTTTGCCCAGTTACACCCTACTTTCATAAACCATATACATGCCTTTTTCCATATTAATAAGCGGTCCTGACAAGGTATACATCATTATTGCTTCATTTAATTAAATTCCTAAGATTGTTATGGTTATGAATTCTAGCCTTCGATTTATGCTAACTTGTGTTGATTTCATTAAATTAAGATCAAAGCACAGGTGTATCAGTTGCAATGCCTTGGGAAAGAATCATACGTGGTACCAACTGTTACTCTTCTGATTTGATTCCTCATATTTCAAGGGATAACGTATCTCTTCACGTGAAGCTATAACAGGTCGCTGGAAGAGAGCATAGCTGCAACAGACTGGACGCCTCCCAATTTGTTAAACCGTTGATCCATTGACTGCCAGTGTAACAACATCCTTCATGATTAACGACCTCATTCATTATGGCTGTAACAATTTAGATGTAACTCTGCAGCACAAAGATCAGAGATCTTCATTGCTACATGAAATTAGTGGATCATGAACTGTATTTTGCATGTATAAATATGGGAAGGCTTTCAAAGTCTAGGGTTCTATAATTATCATTTTGTATGGGTTGTAATAGAGGATGATACTGTGGATTACCATCTTTTAATGAAGAGTAGAGTTATTTTCATTTCTGTGTCTTAATTCATGGTAGTTCACGGCGTCTATGTTAGCAGTCCAGGGCCCGCCTTCTCACAGAGATTTCCAAGTTAAGTAGGTAGATAAATTTATTCATTTTCTATTGTGTGTTGTGGAATTTCATTAGGCGTATTTCTGATAGCTGCAACAGAGATTTATGATTGCATTCTTTATTGGTAGTTTATTCTTTGCATTACGAATAGCTGCAACTGTGTGGTGTGACAATCGTCTGTGTAGGTTAGTTTGATTAATGCATGTGTGTTCAATAGCTGTTATAGCCAAGCTCATCTTCTATTCCTTTCAGTTATTTATGCTTCCTAGGATTTCCAATGATTATCAATTTAGAGTTCAAGTTTATTTTCTAATTCTGGCTGCTGTTGTATCTTTAATTGAATTCATAGATTAGGCATATTATGATTGAGTTATTGTAGTTGCTGGATGAATCATTTTGGTAAAGATTGAATATTGTAGTTTGATAATTATAGGATTTAACTTCTTTCAAAAGTAATCTAGTTCAATTCCATTTTTAGATCAATAACTGCTAGGTTGATTTCTGTAGGAAGGTAGCTGCACTTTGAATTCCTAGATGTATGAGTTAGATTAGTTTTCTTTATGGAATGAGTTTGGATGAGTAGATAGGTAGGATTATTATCTCCATTCACTTAATCAACTACTGGAAATGTTTATGCATAGATTGTGCTTATTGCCATTGAAATAAAAGACCTCCCTGGGTTTGATAATTTATATTGAGCATCCTGTGTGTTAGTTGTAATTAATAGACATATAGGGTGACCAACAATCAGTTTATCATATTTCATAATCTGCTCATTCACTTTAGCTTCCAGTTCCTCCTATTTAGGCTTCTCCATATGGATGTCAAGATACTCAATGTCCTATCCCATCCCTTCTAGTTGTCCATTCATTCTTCTCAAAATATTTTTAATTTTAACATTCCCCTCTCCTCCAGTAAATTTTGAATTGGAAGGATTGGCCATACTAGAAAAGAAAATAATAAGGGTCAACCCATTATTCTTTTTAGATTCTAATAATAACCTAGAACAAAACCATGCCATTCCTAAGAAATCCCTTGGAATGGGTCTATTCCATATCAAGGAAATAAGAACCCCATTCCTATATAATTATGAGATTCCCAACTAACTCCAATCCAAAGAGAAAACTAGAACCCAAGGTAAAAAGAATGGATTTCCCAGGGAATAAAACCACTCAGAGCAAGATCCACCACCTTTATAAAACCTGCAGTCTCTCAAAGTTATCCCCACCATAAACCACAAATCAGAGAAACCCTCAAGGGATTGGATTCAATAATCTTTATAATTGCCATTTATGAACATATCAATCAAAAATGGAATTATCCCACCTTTTCAAGTAGCCTTGAATAAATGACCCATAAAAAATACATGGGAGTGAGGTAACATAAGGCACATGGGAGTGTAAAGGTTTCCTTGTGTGAAGTAAATATGTTGAAGTGACTTACACACATTTAAAAATCTATATGAAGACAAGTGTAGAGCTCTCCTATGATGCATTTTTTGTATTTTATTAAGAGTGTTAAGGCCATAACAATGATTAACATAAAAATACTAAGGTACCTAATACCTCTCGAGGAAGTCCCCATTTTTTACTAGGACCCCCCTATGCAGATAAGTAACCTCATTTGTTCGATGATGTGCTAAGATATTTTTTATTCACTAGATATGGAATATATTGACATCATCCAATGTATCAAGGTTCCAAAATATTCTTTCAAAGGTTCTATTTAGCAATGTTCCTTACTTGACTAATTACAAAAAAGGAGTCTCCAATAATAATGATGGTTTTACCTAGTGAAATTGGAGGAGGATTTTTCCTAAGAGAGGAACATATATTTGATCTCAGTTGTTTATTTCTAACCCTAATTACCCATGAATATCTCATTTCTATATTTATATAAGAGAACCCCCAACCCCAACACCTACCACCCATTGAAAGCTCTAATATTAAATCATGAAGAATAAGAATAATATTTTGATTTTTCCCAAGTAGAAATAACATCAATGGAATATCTTTAGATTTAGAAACAACACACATGGATTTCCAATATCAGGTATGGGTCATGACTTACCTAATTATGCTCTTGAGTAACTACTTTAGTGGGGCCTAGATCTTCCACATAATGGTGCACATCAAAGCATGTTGTAATAGGTGTTTTAGTAAAAATGGGTTGATGTCCCTATAGTGACCTCTATATTGAGACCAAAACCTATCGAAGAGAGAAATGCATACAAATAAACAATGATATGCAAACACAATACATATAGATTTTACCTTAGAAACCCTTGAGCGGGAAAACCAACAAACCTTTGAGCTAAACCACTTTCTTATTCATTACCCAATAATCAATCTCTTGATAAATGATCAATAGCTCTCAATCAAATTTCAACTCTATTATTTACAGTCTTACATCATGCCGAATTTATAGGTATTTACAACATGCAAAATTCCTAATTCGTGATAGCTAAATCAATTAACAGAGGCATAAGATGATTAGCTAAACTTTCATAATATTGGGATTTATGTTATATTTGAGTTGACTATAATTGACCACTAGTCTTCCACTAGTCAAACATGACTCTAGTCAACTACATTTGACCACTAGTTAACCATGTCTCCAGTTCATCAACCTTGACTAGCCATTTGAATTACTACACTTCAATTGATTGAGTTTCCACTGCAAATATTATAGCATCCTGAAATTCTCCCACTTGTAGAAACATGAGATATTGAATTTCAGTTTATTGAACCAGGGAAACAATGCCCATTTCCTTTCTACACCAATATAAATTCTCAGTACTCACATAATTTATGAAAGAGTCTGTGATATTCTTCAAAGTGTTTACCTTTTCAAGTAGCACCTTCTTGTTTACCACCATGCCTCTCACAAAATGGTAGCGTACATCAATATGGTTTGACTTGTAATCATAAGCAAGGTTATTTTCCAGGAAGATTGCACTTTGAATGCCAAAATCCACCCTCACAATTTTCTATTCAAACCCAATCCCTAGACAAAGTCTCTACAACCAAACTGCTTATTTGCTTACATGGGTGGATTCCATGTATTCCTTCTTTGTGGTTGATATTGTGACTACAATCTGCCACTTACTCATCCAACTAATTTCTCCACTGAACAATTTAAACACTTAACCATTGGTTGACCTCCTTTCATCAAGACGTCCAGGTGATTCAACATTGAAAAAACCATCTTCATTTAATTCCCTATTGATTTTAGGTCTCCCATGTACAAAATTGCAAAATTTGATGTGCCACACAAATACCTGAACACTCTCTTGACAACAACCCAATGATCTTTCCCAAGTTTTGACATGTATCTACTCAACACTCCCACAACATGAGCAACATCTAGTCGAGTGCAGACCATTTCATACATTATACAATCAACATCACTAGAATAGGGAAAATGTTCCATGTCCTCTGTTTAATTTTTTGTCTTTGGGCACTATTCAATAGTTAGTCTTGTCCTTGCAGGAATAAAAGCCTTGATCGGTTTATAGTCATGCATGTTGAAATGATTCAACACTATTTCAACATACTTCCTTTGATTTTCCCATAGTTTTCTAAGTACTCTATCTCTCTTAATCTCTATCCCCAAAATGAAGTTAACAACACCGAGATCCTTCATGTCGAACTTGATGGATAATTGTGTCTTCACCTCCTTGATGGAATCCATTTTGTTTCCAACTAGCAACATGTCATTGACATACAATGCTACATAAATTAAATGGAATCCTTCTTGCTTGGAATAAACACAATGATTAATTTTGCTTCTCAAAAATCCAAATCCAAGGATGTATGTGTCAAAATTTTGGTACCACATCTTAGGTGATTGCTTCATACCATAACGGATTTTATTCAACTTGCAAACCAACACCTTAATACCCTTTATTGTAAAACCTTCACAACATTGTTTCATGTAGATTTATTCTTCTAGAATCCCCATGTAGGAATGTTGTCTTTACATACATTTGTTCTATTTCAAGATCAAATGTTTCATCTAGATACATTAGTAATCTAATGGAAATAATATTTGCAACAAGAGAGAAAATATCACCAAACTTGACCCCCTCGATTTGGGAATATCCTTTTGCTACTAGTTGAACCTTGTACTTCTTGACATTACCTACCATGCTCAATTTCTTTTTGAACACCCATTTTCTATCAATGGGTTTCCTTCCATTAGGTAGATTGAATAAGTGGCACATCTCATTTTTATCCAAGGATTCCATTTCTTCTACCATGGATTCCTTCTAGTGTCTACCCTCTATTGATTCAACTACCTCCTTAACCCATCTAGGATCATCATTAGTGGTAGATAATATAAAAGTAGAATGGAAATCAGGTTGACTATACCTTTCAATTGGTTTCCTTAATAAAAAATACCTCCTCATAACCAGATTCTTTGGTTCCACATCTTCAATTGATTTAGTCGAATTATTTGAATCATATTCCTCATTCTTAAGTTCAAATTTTAGCCTCTCTGGTTCCTTCTCCCTTGGAGCATCTTCATTCCCAGAAGTACTCTCAACTTCTATGAATATCACATCTATACTATAAATTGTTTTCCTCATCACCGGATTTCACAACTTATATCCTTTCATTCCATCCTTGTAACTGATGAATATACATTTGATTGCCTTATGATCTAGCTTGTTCCTCTTTTCCTTGGGAACATGCACAAAAGGATCATAGCCAAAAAATCTAAGGTGAGATAGAGGATTTCTTACTAGGCCATACCTCACATGGAGTCCTATTTACTAGTGTTGATGTAGCAGATCTATTTAGTAGATAATAGGTTGTGTCGACTACCACTTCCCATAATTATTATGCTATCCATACAGCACTAAGCATGCTCCTTTCCTTTTCCATCAAAATCCTATTCATTCTTTTAGCAACTCCATTATTCTTTTAGCAACTCCATTCTGCTGAGGTGTGTATGGAGTAGTGTTTTGATGTTCTATTCCACACTACCTATAGAATTGTTTAAACTCCATACCACATAATTCACCTCCATGGTTAGTTATCATCACCTTGATCTTCCTATCTGTCTATTTTTCCACAATAGATATAAAATATTTGAATTTTATGAAAACCTCAAATTTATTCTTCATTAAATACAACGTCAAATGATGATCCTCCAAGTGATGAAAGCAATATAGGTCCAAACACATCACTATGTATATATCAATTCTAGAATCTCGTTTTCCATTGCAACACCAGATTGGAATCTTACACAATTTTGTTTTCCATAAATGCAATGTTTACAAAAGTATATTTCCAAAGAGAAATCATGGGAACCTTCAACCATACCTTCGCTTTGCCTAGCTTGAAGACCCTTCTCCCCAATACGTCCCATTCTTTGATTCCATAGCATGGTATTTTCAACTAGAGAAGAGGATGACCTATCTTCCTCAATAACAACTATACTATTACTTCCATTTGGGTGGACATTCCCCAAAAACTTGTATAATGTTCCAATCCAAGCTCCTCTCATCAATACCATCACTCCCCAAACCATTTTACATTAATCCTTATCAAATACTATGTGTACACCTATGAATACTGTGCAATAGTGTGCCAGCTTTGAATGTTCATATTTTAAGGGGAAGTGGACGATTGTTCCCATTTTGCATGGAATTTTGAGGGGTTTGGTAAGAAGTATATTTTTTGCACAACATCGAGCTAAAATGAATCAAGAATGGGCATCCTCAAATCGGTTCAGTTGATGATTTGCATAGGGTGAGAGTTACAAACATCAATAATAATAAATAATAGTAACTAGGTATAAATAATAGGATAATTCACTAACAAATATTAATAAATAAATAATTAGAGTTAGTTATGAATGGACATTGATTTTAATGATCATGTGTTCTGAAAGGTCACCATAAGGGTTTATATATGAGATCTATTGTAAACACTTTTCATCTATATATATATATATATATATATATGTATATGTGTGTATATATATATATGTATGTATGTGTGTGTATATACACACACATACATACATATATATGTATGTATATGTATGTGTGTGTATATATATACATATATATATATGTATATATACATATATATATATGTATATATATATATATATATATATATATATATATATATACATGTATATATATATATATATATATATACATGTATATATATATATATTACATTTCTTCCTCGCATTGGTATTAGAGCAAGGTTAATTATTTTTACCAACTCGGTTAAAAAAATATACCAACTCAGTAAAGAATTTTTTACCAACCCGATAAAAGATTTTTTAGCAACCCAAGTAAATTTTTCTAACCAACCCGTTGAAATAAATTTTTTTCCAACATAGTTCATAGATCCAGTTTTTGAGAAATTAATCACCATTTTTTAGGAATCAAAGAGAAAGCCATGTATATATATACATATATATATTTATATATGTATATCTCTCTCTCTCTCTCTCTCTCTCTCTCTCTCTCTATATATATATATATATATATATACATGTATATATATATATATTACATTTCTTCCTTGCATTGGTATTAGAGCAAGGTTAATTATTTTTACCAACTCAGTTAAAAAAATATACCAACTCAGTAAAGAATTTTTTACCAACCCGATAAAAGATTTTTTAGCAACCCAAGTAAATTTTTCTAACCAACCCGTTGAAATAAAATTTTTTCCAACATAGTTCATAGATCCAGTTTTTGAGAAATTAATCACCATTTTTTAGGAATCAAAGAGAAAGCCATGAAATTTTCAATCAAATGGAAAATTCCATTGGAAATGCGATTGATAAATCTTTTGAGAAAGTGATCCGAGAAAACAAACCCAAAACCATAAAAGAAGTTGCCAAAGACGAAGACTTGAATATTGAATTCAAACCCAGTTATGAATGTGCAGAAGAAAAAGACAAAAAGGACAATGTAAGTGAGAATCATATATTAATGAATGAAGAGATTCAAACATGGACAAACATTGTGAATCAAATCAAATGAAATTACATTTCATTTTAGAAGAGGAAACATATGCTCGTAATGATTTTTCAGATAATATATGCTCAATGTTTCAAAAACAGAGGCAACAAGACAAGTCTCTATCACAGTCCAACCTAGAAATTATTCAGATATCCAATATCACCAAAGCTACAATGGTACCTTAACTATTAAAAATAGATCAAGAACTGGTCCACCAAAATTAAATGACCTTTGGATCTCCAATAGAACATGAAAAGTATGTTTGACAGTGCCTTGTAGCAAGAGTTGGTTTTAAACCGGAATTCAAAATTTCGTTTTATATTAGGATGTTCTCAAGGAGAGACTAGTCAGTTTTCCAAGTGGAGAAATATCAAATTTTATCACGAATAAGGATGCTGAAATTATTGTTCGCGAGAAACTTGAACATCTCACCTGGTATCATCATGGGAAAATATGGACAAGAAAGTTTCATTACGTTGTCCGTATTAACTATTTGGGTGTAATGAGGAAGAAAAATGGGAAGTTGGAAGTTATTTTTTTTAAAACAAGTGAACAAATGATTCACTAGAATACATTGCAACAAAGTGATATGTCTATCAAGTGCCACTGAAAACAATCCAATATCCATATTCTATAATGTGCATGGTTTCAACCCAATGTTCCTTGAAATTGACCAAAGGAAGGTCATTGAGAATGAACACGGTCATAAGATTCTTTCAAGAGGAGCATACTACATTAGAAAAATGTTGTCGAGTAAGGGATATATAGAATTGTTGGATCCCTTAACTATGTATAAGAATGAATTGAAAGGATTTCAAACTAATGTCCTCAGAAACAAGAAATATTTAAAAGAAGTCCAAGAAACAACTCATAAACTAAGCTTGGATATAAATTTTAATATGGCAATTGGATTATGTAAAAAGGAAAAGTATGAACATCTAGGACGAGGTGAACTTGCTGATGTTTTGATGTGTAGAGAAAAGAAAGACGATATTAGTCAATTTTGCTTTGAGGACAAAGATCCTTTAAAGGGGGTGGTAATGTTGCAAACATAAATAATCATAAATAATATTAACTAATTATAAATAATAGGATAATTCACAAAATATTAATAAGTAAATAATTAGATTTAGTTATGAATAGACATGAATTCTAATGGTCATGTCTTTTTGAAAGGTCATTATAAAGGTTTGTATATGAGATCTATTATAAACAATTTTCATCATCTTATCTTTTTTATTCATTCATTATAGTAAGTGGGTGAAAGCAAGAACATGTAGAATCCTAGGTCCAACCAGGAAAAAAATATTAAGAAAGAAATATTTGCATTTTTTTCTTCTAGAATCTTACCATTTCATCCAAAAGATCTAAAATTGGCTATCGAAGAAGAGATGCTACACAAGTTGGTTGTAATGCTTATTTTTTTTCATTCAAGCACCTTTTCTCAAGGAAGGGGTGTCATAGGTGTTGGCTTTGTAGACATTAGTATGGTCAAGATAGTGGCAATGAGTGAGTGTCGTTTTTTGCGTCAACTCAAATATTTTCATTCCAGTAAATTAATTCAATATAAGCTTAACTACGTCATGAGTGAAGGAGAGAGGTTGAGGTAGGGAAAGGGTATGGTGAGAAAGGAGGGGTGCCCTATCTTGTGGAGGAAGGTGGGTCCAAAATCTTACCACAGGTGTGTGAGATATCTCAAATAAAACACCTAATATTTAATTATCGACCAGGATTGGTAATCTTAGAGTTGAGGCACAATATATGCTAAGGTAGAATAGTACCTAATTTTTCCGGCTTGTCAGACCTTCAAAATATTTAATAAAGAAAAAGATCGAAAGATCTTTCAAAATGAAAAACCGAGTCAAACTTAAGAAAAACAATAAGAGAACTAAATCAAATCTAACTAAACAACCAACTAGAATAGTATCAAATCATACTACTCTACTGTGTATTAAATGATGGAAAGGGATATAAAAAGAACTGATAACCAAATAAGAATTACTAGGGAGAACTTATAAATGTAAATAATTCTAAAACTGAACTGCTTAACTTCAGATAGAGAACAAAAATAAACTATCTATGCAACAATTGGATTCGATGAGAAATTACATAAACATGAACTATGCTAATCGAAGTAAATTACAAGCTAAATAATTTCAACAACTAATTCAAGAAGAAACATCTATTCCCATGTAACAGGAACCAAAGTGAATGTATCATAATGAATTTCAAATGTGATAGTGAAACAAAATGGAAGTAAATCTAATATAACTTCAATAAAGAGATGTAAACTACAAAGAGAGAAACTACAGTTAACTTTAAACATGCTGATCTATCTACTTTCCACGAAACTAATGAGACTAGAAGTAAGTAGAAAACTTGATAAAGATATTCAATTCTGAACTTGATTTGGAAGCAAGTAGAAAACTTGATAAAGATACTTATCAATGATCCGAATCTAGATATTATGAATGTCTCATTATTTGCATGAATGGAAAATAATTCTTATGATCAACAAATTAAAACTACTTAAAGAAGGAAATTGTTAACTGTGATTCGGAAGTAAACTATCTAGAAACAAACTGATGGATTCTGAAATAGTAACTAACTATCAAATCTAGTACAAAAGCTTAACTTTGGAAGAAGGTTAGAAGAAAGTGAAGGAAGGAAGAAAAATTCAATTAAAAACTTTATGTAACATAAAACCAAATTTAAATTACACTTAGAACTATAAATTAGAATCAAGAAGTGTTAAATTTTGAGCATTAATTCACAATACTCTAGGATCTTCACTGAGAGAATAACATATACAGTATATCAATGCATAACAATCACAATAAGCATGACAAGCATCACAAGAATCAAAAGCGTGAGAGCGAAGAGACACAGAGTTTCTGTGGGGAAAACCCTAAGGTGAAAAACCCCACAACTTCCTCAGAGATAGAGAGAGCAATGGCTCAACCAAAGTACAACCAAAATACACTTGAGATAGTCTCCTAGAAGCAGATGATCCTCCTCCTCACTAGTGCACCACTTTCTGAGTGAGAGAGAGATAACTTTCCGAATGATCTAAATAGAGATCTCCTTATCTCTATTTATACTAACCTGTTTGCCCAGTGACCTTATGGGGCCGACTTGTCTAGCTAGGTACATCCACAATATAATATATATTTTAGGGCTGACCCCACACATGGTGGTCTAATAACCCATCGGCAAGTACACACACTTGCGACACTTGTCAATCCACATGATGACACTTCCTTATAGAGGAATAGCACATCTCTAATAAGGGTACAATAAATATATATGAAATACATAGATGAAATACATTCCGAAGTTACATATACATCAACACTCCCTCTTAACTAGGAAGGTATTTCTTGGCACAGATCTGCTAGACAAGTCTTCTTCTCGGGATCATCGTCATCGATGCATTGTCATCATCATCATCACTGCCGTTTCTATCTCAACCAATCTCTGACTCTACTCATCATAGGAAGTTCTACAGAGCCAGTCCTTTTTCATACTGGATGCAGTCCCACCACCTCCAAGTCTTCATCATCACTAGCCATACTGTGGAAATATCAGGACTTATTACGTGTGTCACAAAACCTTAAAAGAGTCTCTTGACTAGCAAGAACCCTAAAGAGCATCTGAGGCCTTTTTCATCCTATCCAGATCTCCAGGACTTATTACATGTGACCCCACCACAAAACCTCGAAAGAGAATCCCAGGACTGATTACGAGCACAAGGCTCAACCTATCGGATCTCCCAGGGCACAAATTACATGTGGTCACCACAAAACCTTGAAAGAGCATCCCGGGACTGATTACGAGCACAAGGCTCAACCTATCGGATCTCCTAGGGCACAAATTACATGTGGTCATGGAAAAATGTCGAAAGAGCATCCCAGGACTGATTACGAGCACATGGCTCAACCTATCGGATCTCCTAGGGCACAAATTGCATGCCATAGGACAAAAATTCGAAAGAGCATCTGCCAGATATCCCAGGGCACAAATTACATGCCATAGGAAAAACTTCGAAAGACTATTTCTAGATCTCTTAGGGCACAAATTATATGTCCTCCCAAGCAAAACCTCGAAAGAGCATTTGCCAGATATCCCAGGGTACAGATTACATGCCGTAGGCAAAACCTCGAAAGACTATCTGCAAATATCCCAGGGCACAAGTTACATGCTTATCTGCACAACCTGTTCCATGGCCATAGAGTATCAACCTGATACTCACCATACATCATCCTGATGTACACATGATCATCCTGATCATCATCACTGCAACATCCTGCTGCATGTCATCTGGAGCAACATCCTGAAGCTCGTCATCCATGATCATCCTGATCATATCAACATACATGATCTACCTGATCATACAATGTATCCACCTGATACATATACAGATACATGATCCACCTGATCATACATGACATACATGATCTACCTGATTATACAATGTATCCACCTGATACATATATAGATACATGGTCCAAGCATCCAACATGATGCATATACAAAATACATACAAATGATCCAACCGATCATATCCATCATCCAACATGATGCGTACATACATAAATGATCCAACTGATTATATCCAGCATCCAACATGATGCATACATACATATACATATAAATGATCCAACTGATCATATACAACATCATCCTGATGCATATACAGAGCAGTAACTGGAGCATTGTCCTGATGCTCATTATCCAGCGCTTACATCCACAACCATGTGAAGGATCCTCCTTCCAACATGCTTGGAATGGCCTCTGCAAATGTGTCCATCACTTCTTCCTCGAAGTGTCATCAATCCGAAGAACACCAAGCCTCTCTTTGAAGTACTCGAACTTCACTCTGGCTAGTGGTTTCGTCAGCACATCTGCAATCTACTCGTCCGTCGCAATGTATAGGAGCTTCACAGCTCCTCTCTGCACCATATCCCTGATATAGTGATATTTGATCTCTATGTGTTTCAACCTGTCATGAAACACTGGGTTCTTGGACAACTTCACACAACTCTGGTTATCACAAAAGATACCAGTAGCATCCAATGGGAGATCAAATAACTCAGACAGTAGCTTCCGTAGCCATACTGCCTCACAACTAGCTGAACAGGATGCAACATACTCTGCCTCAGTTGTACTTAGTGCTACGCAGGACTACTTCCTGCTAAACCAAGAGATCACACCTGATCCCATACTGAAGTAGCATCCAGATGTGCTCTTCCTATTTGTAGCACTGCCAGCCCAATCTGAATCAACATAACCCTGTAGCTTAAACTTTTGATTTGCTTCATACTTGAGCCTATAATCCACTGTACCCTTCAGGTACCTCAGAACATGCTTTACAGCAACCAGGTGAACACTCCTCGGATCCGTCAGGAACTGGGTCAATGTGTTCATAGCAAAGTAAATATCTGGTCTCATGTTTGTCAGGTAAATCAAGGACCCAATCATCTGACGATACATAGAGACATCAACCGGCTCAGATGAAGCATCAGATAGAAGCTTCAGATTCGATGCCATAGGTGTGGCCATGGCCTTGCAATCCATCATCCTGAATCTCTTCAGGATATCTACTGTGTACTTTCCTTGACCAAGGAAGATCCCACCTACACTCTGCCACACCTCCATACCTAGGAAATAATGCATCATTCCCAAATCTTTCATATCGAACTCGGCAGCAAGCTTCCTCTTATTATCTGCAATCAATCTGTCATCTCCTGTTACAAATAAGTCATCCACATACAGGAGTAGAATCACAGGATTCCCTTCCTCAACCTTGTAGTAAAGGTTGGAATCCGCTTTACTCTTGGTAAAGCCCAAACTAGATAGGAAACTGTCCATCCTACCATACCAGGTTTTGGGAGCTTGTTTCAAGCCATACAAGGCTTTCTTCAATTTGCACACATATGACTCCCTGTCATGTATTTTGAAACCAAGTGGCTGCTCCACATATACTTCCTCTTCAACTACACCATTCAAGAAAGCAGTCTTGACATCCATCTGGTGTATTTTCCATTTCATCGCTGCAGCCAGGGCAAGTACTGTTCTGATGGAAGTATACCTGGCTACAGGTGCAAAGGTTTCTTCATAATCTATTCCCTCTTTCTAAGAGAAGCCATGAGCTACAAATCTTGCTTTGTATTTCTCTACACTGCCATCTACAGCATACTTGATTTTGTAGATCCATTTAGAAGTCACAACAGGCTTCTCTTTATGTCTTGGTACAACATCCCAAACATCATTCTTCATTATTGATTGGTATTCCTCAACCATGGCATCCTTCCATTCTTTCTTTTCCGCTACTTCTTCATAACTGGAAGGCTCTTTGTTCATAATGTCACAGAGTAAAGCAACATAGATGGTATGTGACCTGGTTCTCTTCTTTGCTCTGTGTTCTTCTTCTGGAATGCCAAATATTTCTGCATCTGGAATGAGCTCTCTAGCCCATGCAGGTTTCCTCTTGTGAAAGTTATCCTCACAGGTGGATCTACAGGTTCTTGTAGATCTTCAAACTCACGAACAACTTCTGGAATTGCTTCAGTCATGGTAGTGTCTTGAAATATAGTTTCCTTAGGTTCTTCATAAACTTCGATAGGTGCCTTCCTTGATTTGATGAATGCTAAGTTTTCATCAAATGTTACATCCCTGCTGACATCAATCTTCTTGAACCCTGGAAAGTATATTCTATAAGCCTTCGAGCTTTCACTGTAACCCACAAAGATACCCTTCTTTCCTGAAGGATCTAGTTTAGTCCTCTTTTTCCTTTGGGACATGAGTGTATACTGAACAACCAAATATTCTGAGATGGCTGACTTCAGGTTTCTTACCAGAAAATACCTCTTCTGGTGTCTTGTTATCCAATATCTTGTGGGGTGTTCTGTTCTGCACATGTACAGCTGTTCTAGCTGCTTCTACCCATAGATGCATAGGTAGATCCTGGTCATGCAACATTGCCCTTGCTACTTCCATGATTGTTCTGTTCTTCCTTTCTGCAACTCCATTCTGTTGAGGATTATAAGGAGCAGTCAACTCCCTCTTAATCCCTGAATCACTACAAAGCTTCTTGAAGTCACCCGAGGTGAATTCTCCACCATTGTCAGATCTGAATGTTTTGATCTTCTTGTTAGTTTGATTCTCCATCAAGGTTTTGAATTCCTTGAATTTATCAAACACCTCATCTTTTCTCTTCAAGAAGTATACCCAAGTCTTCCTGGAGAAGTCATCAATAAATGAGACATAGTAAACATACCCACTCAGAGAACTGGATGACATAGGACCACATGCATCTGAGTGGATGATTTCTAGGATGTCGTTTGCCTTGCTTTCACTGCTTGGGAAAGCCTTCTTAATGTTCTTACCTTTTGTACATCCTTTGCAAACACCTTCATGTTTGGTCTTGATTTTAGGAAGACCCTCTACATCCTTGCTTGCAATTGGAAGTGCCCTATAGTGCATATGAGCAAGTTTTCTATGCCAAAGTTCACTTGGCTCCATGGATTCATGTACCATGGCATGTTCAGGTTGTCCCTTCAATTTATACAAACCTCCCTCTTGCTCTCCAATCACTACTGCATCATCTATGTTCTTTCCCTTTGGCCACATTAGGACTTGGCCATCCACAAATGCAACCCTCATACCTTTTGCATCCGATGCAGAGATGGAGAGTAAGTTCTTCTTGAGCCCAGGTACATAAAGGACTTCTTTCATCTTCAAAGATTTTCCAGAATCTAGGTTGTAGGAGGCTTCACCAATTCCTTTGATTGGGTATTGATAATCATCCCCAAGTTTCACCTTATGGGGTGATTCATGTTCAGATAGATTCACAAAAGATTCCTTAAACCCAGTCATGTGTTTGGAAGCCCCACTATTAATCAACCAATCATTACAACCATGGGAGATAGTACCTGTGAGAGCAGAAATTAGAACATATTCTTCTTCACTTGATGAGTCATCATCACTATCACTTTCTGCCCTAGCCTTCTTCTTTGGGGGTTTATCATCTTCGGCAGCATGAGCATGATATCTTCTTTTGTTATTCTTCTTCTTCTTATTGAAGTTGTTGTTGTTGTTTTTCTTCTTCTTGGGACAATCTAAAGGAAAGTGTCCCTTCTCATTGCAATTGAAGCATCTGAGATCTTTCTTATCTTTATGATAATGGTGGTGTGAGAATCTTCTGTTATGAGATGATTCCTTCTTGGACTTGCCTTTCCTAGCATGTGCTGTGAGGGCTTGATCTTCATTTCCCATCTTTTCTTCTCGGGCCACAAGCCTAGATTCTTCTTGAGAGCATTCTTCCCGCAATCTGTTGAAGGAGATCAACTTCTTCCTTGCACAAATTCCTTGAATAAAGGAATCCCATGACCTGGGTAGGCCATTTAGAGTGGTCGTCACCACTTCACCATTCTCCACCATTTCATCCACTGCTTCTAGTTGTTCCTTGATCTGGGAGACCCTTGAAAAATAAGATTGAATGGTTTCTCCATTCTGAAACTTTACTCCTTTCAATTGGTTCCGGAGGGTCATCTTCCGATTTATGTTCTTCCTTTCGAATAGCTTGGTCAAAGAGTCAAACATCTCCTTGGGTTGCTTTAGAGAAGATAGATGGGGTATGAGATGGTCTTTGATAGAATCAACAATGATTCTCTTTGCCTTGACCAAGTTTTTCTTATGCAATACCTTAGCCTCTTCATCCTCTGGGATAGGGATGTCTTCTTTTACATATGAGTCCAACTCATTCTCTTCCAGGATTAACCCAATCCTATACTTCCAAGCTTGGAAGTTATCAGCTCCTTCAAGCTTATCCTCAAGCTTGGTGTGGTGAGACATTTTAAAGAGTACTTCAAATGGAAATAGAAAAAATTTAGGTCTTACCACTTGAAATGCTGAAAACTGGATCGGGTCCCGGATTAGGGTTTGTTGGAAAAACCCTAAAAATTCAAAATGTGAATTTCAATTTTCTGAAAGGATAGAAAGATGCACATTGATGAGCTGATCAGCCTGGTGTATTCAGAATTTGATATCAACAAAGCTTTACCCTTCAGATTTGCCTTTTTGTCCTCCCGGGTTCACTAGGGAGATCCCTGAATTAGGGTTTGAGTTTCCCCGAGATCTACCCAACCAAAAATCTCGATCCAACGCTCTAAACTTTGAGTTTTGCAAGGAGCTTCCAGCTATGTCATCAGATTTCAGAAATTCCTATTTTTGTGGAAACCCTAATTTTTAGGGCCAAATCTGAAAATGCTCAGAATTGAATTCTGATTGGACAGATAGATTCTCCTTGATGAGTAGAGTCAATCTACTATACTGCTTTTCCAAAATCTGTGGAGAGAAACCCAATAAACAAGAAACTCAAGTTTTCGTCACTGCAAAATGTCTTCTTCTCAGGTAAGCTCTGATACCATGTTAAATTTTGAGCATTAATTCACAATACTCTAGGATCTTCACTAAGAGAATAACATATACAATATATCAATGCATAACAATCACAATAAGCATGACAAGCATCACAAGAATCAAAAGCATGAGAGACAAGAGACACAGAGTTTCCGTGGGGAAAACCCTAAGGTGAAAAAACCCACAACTTCCTCAAAGATAGAGAGAGCAATGGCTCAACCAAAGTACAACCAAAATACACTTGAGATAGTCTCCTAGAAGCAGATGATCCTCCTCCTCACTAGTGCGCCACTTTCTGAGTGAGAGAGAGATAACTTTCTGAATGATCTAAATAGAGATCTCCTGATCTCTATTTATACTAACCTGTTTTCCTAGTGAGCTTATGGGGCCGACTTGTCTAGCTAGGAACATCCACAATATAATATATATTTCAGGGCCAACCCCACACATGGTGGTCTAATAACCCATCGGCAAGTACACACACTTGTGACACTTGTCAATCCACATGACGACACTTCCTTATAGAGGAATAACACATCTCTAATAAGGGTACAATAAATATATATGAAATACATAGATGAAATACATTCCGAAGTTACATATACATCAACAGGAAGCATTATATCTAATAAGCAGGAAAAACTGGAATCTGTAAAACATAAAACTAATGCAAAAAGGGTAAAAATCCGAATGATGATCCGAATGCTAGTCCGAATGACAGGTCGAATGACAGTCCGAATGGAGGAAAAATAAACTAAACTAAGGAAAAGGAGAGTTTTGATGATCTTGACTTTAGTTGGAGAATGCACATGAACCTATAATGTAGAGAAAATAGTTAGAAGACTTGTTGAGGAGTTACGTTGATAGACAACAACCTATTTTAATCATTGTCTAAAGGAGATAAACTATTTCTATGACATGTGGAAGAAGAAGGTTGAGAAGAAAGAAGACAGTGAACCTATAGCTACAAGAAGGAAACTAACAGAGAGAAAGAAGTTGAGGCTAATGCTAACTATGGAGGAATTGATAGCAATATCTAATTATAAATTATGGAAGAGAGAAAAGTTGAAAGCAAACTATGAATTATTAAGCTATTGGTCGACCATTTACTAATCTTGTACACACAAATTAAATTAGCAGCATAACATACATTACAAAGAAAGAAGAAATATCATCTACAAAAACGGAATTGATTATAAACACAGGAAAACAAACTAACTATTTGCAGAAAAGAAAATGAAGAAAACAATGACAAAACCTATGGTTGATGAGGGTCCCTTCCCAGCAATCAGAGATGGAAAATGAAACTGGTTTAGCTACTCATAACATCAACGAACTGGAACTTCCATTAACTTGAGAGAATTACAGTGCCTGTAGGTAAAAACGACTAACAGCTACTACTATAGGCTAGCTTCTCGACTTTTTAAACTTCAGACTTAAGACTAAATCGTCTCTGTCTCAAAGAGAGCTATTTATAAATTTACAATGGGTGAGAGGGTCAACAGAGTCGACCTCTCTAATAATAGAATCATTTTTATGACTGTAACTGCTGGTTAAATGATGCATAACAGTGCAGGGAATGTCGACCCAGCTTCTCGGTGTCAATCCTACCCAACACGAACAACTGAGCATTCATTTCCTCAAAACGTGGGCAGAAGCACATGCTGGAGCGTCGATGTGGGAATAGGAGTTACGTTGGCAATCTGAGCGTGAACAGGATGCACTCCTTCCAGAACAATGGCGTGAGCAGTCAAGAACAGGCGTGCTTGATCCTCAGCTAAATGCACAAATAAATCGGGGCTTGGCGTGTTGATGAAGATGTGGGATGCGTTGTCACGTTTAGCAAGTATAGGAGCGGATCTTCTAGAACCATGGCTCATTACCCATGCCCATTGCGTGGCAAACAGAACCCACGTGCTTGTTTTTGCATTTACTGGTATAGGATATGCCAACTGTGGATTTCGAGGGCTGAATGCGGGGCTGAATGATGAGCTGAACGTGCTTGAACTTATCATTATAAACACGCGATCTGAATGAAGGGTCATTTGAAAAACGCATCCTGTGAATTAAAATGTAAATGTTAATAATGTCAGAAATTGCCATTTTAACGTAAACAAACCATAATATAACGAAATATAAGCAAGATTTGCGTAATAAGTAAGTATATGCATACCTGGACTGTTTGATGGGCTGAATGACATGAAAACAACCTAATATAACAAAGAATGATAGAAATAATTCCATTTCGAGTAAATTGAATGATAAAAAATAGTGACAAAATGGACACCAAAATTCCCCCAAATCGAGGACATGCCAGGTCCCATTGAGCAAAAGAAAAATTAGGAAGAAGGCTAAGCTGCGGCAGCAGCTGCCTTCGACTTGGATGATGAAGATATGGACTTAGATTGAAGCTTCTTGAATTGGTTCTTTAAGGAATTATACCTCATCCACAGGACAATATGGGATGTTGTTTTGGTGCTAACTAAACATTCGATGTCCTTTACTTGTGCACGTAGTGCCTTGTTTTCTTCATGAAGCTCAGAAATTGTTTCCACATAGCTCTGATTTTCTTTTGTTAGTCGTGCTATCACTTGGGTCAACTTATCCCATTTCTGCTGACTTAGAACATATTGCTCTATAGGATGTTCCAAATTTGTTTGAGGACTTGTCTCAACATTAATAGTCTGTTCTTCAGAACTTTTATCTTCATTATATGCATGAGAGCTTCTAGCAGCAGGGGTTTCACTCAACTAAGCGGATGCATTAGCTAGTATGAGGAGAGGTGACTCAAAGGTATGATCGTCCGACTAAATATTTGAACATGGTGGCTGAGCGATAGTCTGAGATACAGACTGATCAACGGACTGGTCACAATTTATCTCTCTGAGTTCGGTAGGTATTGATGAGAAAAGTGGAGATTCGAGAGCAATCTCAGGAGAGTGTAATGAGTGGACAGAGTGTATATCATCTAAGGAACTCTTATCAAACCGTACACATTTAGCATTTGGTTCTTCCTAGGTGGAAGAGTGCTTCTGAGAAGGGGAAGTTTTGACAGTAGATAAATGGGGGTTTAGTATCTCAAAAACAAAGTGATCCCAAGTTTGACCTCTATCCCCTAATTGATGAATTATCAGAAGATTAATAAGACAATGTTGATACAAGCTGCCAGAAGGATTAATAGTATTTCTTCTAACTTGAATCGACATATTTTCCAAACTCTTTAGGAGGTAAAATGGGAAATTTAAGGTCTGATTATTGACAAAATGAGCTAATAGTCTAACCTGGCAAGATTTAAAAACAATGAACTTACCTTCACAGGTGATTAAGTGGATGATAACGGTCAAAAGATCCAAGTACTCTGGCTCGATGCATTCTCTATGGAAGCCTTTGGTGCTAGTAATGTGTTGAAAATCGGGCTTGAGAGCGAACTGGTGGGATGTTCATGGAAGAAACAAATGCTTGTGCCAACGGGCACCTTCCCTTGGGAGCTTCGTAGCTATGGCTATTGACTCTTCTATTATAGAGAAAACAAGATGACCAACCTTGGCCGTCTTGCCATCAAAACCTTTGGCAAACAGTAACAAAATCTCATGGTTGTAGCCATCAAGGCAGTGGAGAAACGGACTCGAGTCTGCTTGAGAGAGTAACTCATGGCATCTTTTAAACTCAGGGATATGTACAAGATCTTGATAACTACCAGGTTCATAGTAGTTAGGCATTGTCGATGGAAGATAGGGGATATAATGAATAAGTGCGGAAAATACAAGAAATTGTAGAGGATGCAATTCACAGAGAAGAAATGAAGGGTGAATAGAGTGAAGCAGAAGTTCACGCAACCATCAGTTAAATTAAAGTTCGTTTGGATGGCTGATTGGTCTTAGGTGAGCACACTTAAAAGGATCATGCTTGTACTTCGAAGATCTCGAGTCAAGTGCTAGTATTGCAGTGCATGAATTTAGTGGATGCGTGTTTGGTATAGTGTGTTCAACCATGTCCAAAGCCAAGCTTTGGATAGGTTGAACGAAATTCATGTAACAGGATAGATTACATGTGGGAGATCATAGCGATTTGATCCAGATGTTGGCGATTCGTGTGATATCTAGGATCACAACGGTCATGCAATAATTCGAAATATCAGAATGATATATGACACAAGATTCATTCGTTCAACGAAGGCGAGATGGGTAAAGGAATAAAACCAAGTGTGAGATTTGACGTTTGAATGATCCCTGTCATCATTGGTTAGTCAGAATTTTAAAAATATCTAGCATGCTATTTGATATATATTCAAGCTAAGATTTCATTATGTAATTTTTATTCAAAATGTCGCTCATCTGCTGCATTCGTCACTTCATTCGGATCAGTGTTCGACCCGTCATTCAGTCCTTCATACAGACTTTTGTCTGTACAAGATTTGCTTACTAATACTTGACTGAAATTGATTTGCAAAGAATTTCTGAAGCTATTAATGCTCAAATGCTGTAAACTTTGCTTTTCTGGATCTTTTAATTGCGTTCCTCTTTGTTCTTGATTAGATGAATTTTCTTCGGCTTTTTACATAACCTGAAAAACACCTAGCATTCTATCAGAGATAAATGAAATTTCATAAATACTCAATGAGTAAGAACAATTCTAATCTCCCCCCCCAAACCAAAGATATGGCATGTCCTCAAGCCACAAAAAGAATGTTAACTATTCAATTATTTTCCCCTAGGATGTTTATCGATAGCTGAAAGTGTTGTGATATTTTTCTCAAGAAAATGTAATATTAGCTAAACATGTAGATGATTCAGATATGTACATTCATAAAAAAGAATAGAACAGTGCTTAAAAAGGACCATATGAAGAATAACAATACAATTGATATGAAAGATGCCACAGGAAAACTAGCCATCCATGACTCATGTTAAAGATTTCTTGTCATCCCAAGATATAGATAAGGTGCATTGTAAAGCTTGTGAGATTTTTATAATTATGGGTCCCATTTCTAGGATAATCACATCCTAGGTATTGTTTTGAATTAGATGACAAGTTCCAAGTTCAACTTATAGTTATTTTCTAATGACAGTATAAATAATTGGCCTAACATATGTTTGTATACTCAGGTTTCTTATATATGAAATATGTGCATAGAATTGCATTAACAGATCTTTGTTACCTGATATTGACCCGCTGCCAGCAGGCCTGTTCAGTACCCCGGCAGGTTTATCTTGGTGCCATGCAAGCATAGCCCCGCTGCCAGCGAGCCTGTTCAGTACCCTGACGGGTTTACTTTGTAATGTCCCTCCTATCCTACAAGGCTATGGAGAGGACACTAACAATAATATTGGACATCTAGTCCCATACTTAATCAAATAAGCATTCATATAAATTGTAGATGGAGATATGCAAATGCATAAACATTTGAAAACACAGCAGAATTTGATTCCATTACACATCCATCATACATTCCATATTTTCATGTCATTCATCAATTAAGCAATATCAAATTAGCAAATGAGAATACTTATCTCAAACCCAGTAGTCCCTGAGCAACCAGCTATGCTTCTGCAATGTTCCACCCAACCGTAGGCCAATGTGCTCCTCAATCTCTCAGCACCACTGCCACCCATGAGCTGGGCATGATCTCCACAAGGAAAAGGGGAAAGCAGGCTCTCACATAGCCAAAGATACACCAAAATCAGCCAAGCCAATCAACAGTTGGGTTTCTCAGGTTGCTAAGAGATGGATAGAGGTGAATTACTAGGCTAGTGGCTCAACCATTGAGCTATGGATACTTCATTGGACTCATCAAGCCAAATCTGTTCTCTTTCACTCTTGAATCTCCTGCTCACAGGTTCAAACTAAACAGGGAGGGACATAACAGCCATAAATGCAAGTGCTGGGCGTTTTTGCACTAGGATGCCCAACGATGGGATTTCAACCAGTTCAGAAAAACGTGGGAAAGGCCAAAACGAAAATTGGAAAATGGGAAAACAACCCTAGGAGCATAATCTTTTTTAGAAAGACGTCCATGGGTAGAAACGGCCTCTATAACCCCAGAAAATCATGGTTCTCTTCTCCCAGCCACTGTGCTAACCAAAAATGAGTTCCCAGGCATGGAAGAATGCAGAGAAATGGTGAAAATGTGAAGGAAAAACCCCAGTTCGCCCCAGGCCGCGTGAGAGAGGAAAGACCCTAGTTCAGAATGGCTTGGGAAGGAAAAACGTGGGTGATTTCTTGCCTTGCAAGCAAAAAAATCGAATTCCCAGATTGATGGCTTGCCCATACCCGAAATTGGCTACCATACCTCATCATTCCCAAGGCATTAACTGCCTCAACCAACTCTTGGAAGAATTTAAAGATTGTGGCATACGCCAAAATGGGTAGTTGGGATCTCATGGGTTTTCTCATTGACACATGGATTGACTCCATTGTCTCAAGGGTTTGGTTATTTTTCCTCCCTATTCCTTGTAAGATCATGCCCCCATCTCTTTGTTGCATTGCATAGCTGGTTGTGGGTTTTTTATTAAAATTGCATATTTACATGATGTCCGAATTTACATTGTGCACGGCTAGCACAAGAACCATATGCATCTATTCTAATTGCCAATACATAGAACAATAAAACAATGGCGGGGCCTTGGCCTTGAGCTCCTCACCATGACTAAATAACAATATTTACATCATTTACAATATTAATGCAATAGGGTCAAGATGGGGACATTGAATTCCCCTCCCCTTGGAATAACACCGTCCTCGGTGTTCCAACACTTCGGAAATAAATACCCACTTTACATATGTCCAAAATTCACAAAGTGTGGTAGGTTTGTCTTGCATTTCACCCTTTACTTGGGTTTTTCAAGACTAAGTCCTTTGGTCTTTACAAACTGCTCTTGCTGGCTGGGACCTTCTAGCTTTGCATGAGGACATCATTCCAAAACAATTCCTCCCTTTTCTTTTCCTTCCAACTAGTCCACGAACCTAGGGAATTTACGGTTGCTACCCTCTTGATATTCTCTTGTTGGGCAGTCACGGAGGCAATGATTTCCTCCACATCCCTAACATTTCATTGGCGGATTTACCTTTTCCTAGTCCATTTCCTTTGAGTCTTCCCACCTGGAACGTTTCTTAATCAGACGATTGGATGAATGCTTCTTCATTGATCCACTTTCCTTTCCCTTGCTGATTGCTCCCAGAATGCTTTTTACCTCTTTTTGCAGACGAATAGAGTCTTGCAAAGCCTCATGGTTTATCTCATTCCATTGCCTCTGTAGCTTGAGTATCTCCCCAATATTTTCTTGGGTCCTGGCAATTGTTTGAAGAAGACTTTTAGCCAACTCTAATAGCCCTCGGTCTGCTGCCATGGTCAATGGGCACAACTGAACACACTTTGCTTCCTAGAAACACTTTCTTGTGCTGGCTGCAACCAATTGTTTCACTTTCTTACCTGTGAAATTCATCATGGGAATTCTTTGTTAGGACAAGCATAACATAAACATTAAGATTAGTCAATTATTTTTCCAATTGACATGGAATTTCCATGCTTTATTCATGGGACTTCCACACTTTTCATGCTTTCCCAACATACACATGAATACACATGAACTCATTCATGTTCATCCTTTCACAGGAAATTTACTATTTCAGCATTCACAATTCATCTCAAGCAATTAAACACAATATATTTTCAGCCATGATATGCACTCAACAATCTTTTGTTTTATAAATGCATCAATTAAAAGGAAAGAGAAGAGTAGGGGTTTCTCCCTCTTAGTCTTGTTCTATTAGGGAGCTACACCATCGCTGTGGTTTCATGCTCCTTAGTCTCTTTCACTTCAATGTGAATGCTTTGACTTTCTTTTCTTGGCTATGACACTTAGTGTCTAAGGTCTGTATATGGATTTTCAGCTAGGGCACCCTTCCCATTATTGCCTACAGAACCTTTGGCTGCTAGGATCCACTCGTATCCACTAGCACCATCTTTCATTACTGCTCATACTGAGCTCTTTAGGATGGTCACATGTCCACATGCATCTCTAGGATGCCTTCATAATCCTTGCTTCCAACAATACCTACACTCAAACATTGAATCAATTCACATGTTCATTTTCATAGGGTTTATCTCTAAACAAGAGTTTAGGAAATCATAACCAAATCATATACACACATATATTCATAAGAAAGAAGCTGCAAGGTAACCGAATACTTATCTGTATTGGATGTCTTCACTTTATTCCACAGGATCCTTCTTTGCTTTACGAGCCTTGGATTTCCCGTGAACACAATAACAAATGTGGGGTCGGCACGTAGGCTACTCCACAATCATTCGAATAGGAAATTCCAGGCCAGTACGCCGACTGGGTTTATCAATCATTTCCTTTAGCAATATGCTAGGCCAGTGCTCTGACTTGTTTTATCAATTGTTTAAGGGGTGTTGGGCCAGCGTACACGCTGCTTTACCATATCAAGTAGTTAATGCCCAACTAGTCACTCTCTGGACTTATCAAGAACTTTATAGCGTTCAACCAGCTACTCCCTGGATTTCTTAATAATTTATATCGCCCACTCATTTACTCTCTGGATTTACCAGCAATTTATATTGCCCACTCATTTACTCTCTGGATTTACCAGCAATTTATATCGCCCACTCATTTACTCTCTGGATTTACCAGCAATTTATAGTCTTTCAGGGTCTTGCCTTCCTGCAATGACCAAGGTTTCTAACAAAGAAACAATAGTGTATTAGCTTAGCTGTTAGAAGACTTATACCTGCAATCTTCATTATTCCAAACAAGACATAAATGAAAACGAATACTTATCTGTATTGTGTGTTTCCCCTCTGGTCCACAGGATCCTGCTTCACTTTGCAAGCCTTGGGATCGCCTATGGACCGGGATATAGTTAATGCTTAACCAGTACGCCTCCCCATCGATTGGATTTACCAAGCATTTGGTGGTCCCCAACCAGTCCCATACCTGGTTGGCCCTCTCCAATGCCGAGCCAGCACATTCGTCTGGGTCATCGACCAATGGAAGGAAACTGCGCCACCGACCATTATAGGTCAAGGCTCTACTATGGAGCCATAGGCATCTCAGGGTTTTCAGTCAGTCCTCGGCGCCCGCCCTCCCACTGCTGTCCCAATAGAGATTTTATGCCTTTACCAATGTCACCACACCTTCTTGCACCGTAACCCTTCACACACATCAACTCTTCATTTATACAAGGATGCCACTCCTTCTCTTGTGCAAATCGGTGGTTCCTTTTAAGAACTTTATAGGTGACTTTCTTGACTGTAGGTTAACATGACCCCTACTCACACAAGGATGATACCTTCTCTTATTACACAGCTCTTCGGGCCTGTCCATTCCTTCTGGTAATATTTCACATGAGCATAGAAAGGTTGCCAATTCCCATACAGTCCCTTTGCGTACCCTTCTTCACTTTTCCCTTTAATGTGCAGTATCAATCTGCATCTGTGTAGGCTGACAATACAAGAAGGATAAGCAAGCTCATCAGTATTGCTGTTCAATTCTTAACCACATTCCATATCATTCACTACCAAGTATTGAAACACCAGGAATGCGTCCATTCCCTTAGGGTGTAGTCAATATTGAAAACCCTATCATGACCCAGCACCAGAAAAGGTGTGCACCCCATTTTTGATGTGCGCCATGTAGGCCCTAATCATACTCAAGCAGTATGCAATGATATAAATAAGATAGAGCATGCTCTGCATATTAACCCTAATAATTTAGACTTGCATGTTCTTGTCTAGGGTCACATAATACTCATTCATTTTGCAGATGTGTCTCACATGCCTTCTGGGCATAGCTTTACCATCTCACTTTCATGGTTTACCGACATGCGGTTTGGCCGAGACATTATCAATGGCGTTTCACCCGAAACCCATTTCCAAAGCATGGGGTCTTTCCCATCTGGTTTGGCTTTGGCAGACCATCACTCCTGGTCTTCCTGCAATGTGTCTTCAGAAATTGATTCGCTTAGCCATGAGCTTGTTCTTATATTGTTTGGCTCTTGTTCACGGTAGATTCCAATCTTCATCATGGACTTATCCATATTTGCCATGCCCAAAACAATATACCTGAAATCTGAAACTTCAATCAACCAAATGCTTTGTAAGTTTCTATGCATATAATATTTCATTGCTGCCACAGTCACTGAAGCATTTTAATATCACCAAAACAATCTACTTCCTGTGAATTATTACCATACTAGAGTTGCATGGTTCGATTTCATCATTTTATGCAATTATTCTCTTGCTCTTAAGATTGATAATAGTTCACCATTCCATTTATTATCTAATTGCAATGAAACATACATCACAATCATGCATTGTCACAATGCATCTCATCATGTGCACCTATACCTATGCATGCACATTTACATCACTCACATAATCTTTTAATGTGCATTCACTCAATGCATAGCCACAAGATTGTGCATAATATCTTAATGCACATTTCCTCAATGCTACCTTGCATTAAGTTATGAGTACTATGCATTCAACATAATTCAAACATAGTTGAAGGGATCTTACCAAATCCTCTTTCAACATTCATGCAATTTATGCACCAATAACCATTACCTGCATGGCTGTCATTTACATCACTTGATGTTACCTGATCAGTTGGCCTCTTACCAAGGCTACACAATTCTTTTGACAACCTCATGATCATAGATTTGTTGCACCATCCCTTCCTCATACGGTTGTTGGTCGTATGCAACAATCATCATCCACATCTTTAGCCATGCTTCGGTTGTATTTGATCCTATGACCAATGCGAACTTAACTACTTATTAGCAACCACAATGACTATCTTAAGTGGCTCATTGCATATGTAAAACCTCACTATTTTACCAAGATGTAATATCATATACATGCACAAACATTTTCACATGCACAGTGCAATATTTATTTTTAATCTATTACTCTCTTGCATTTCTAGCATCCTTATGCCATAATTTTCTAGTATATAAATACGATAGAGAGAGAGGAGTTAAGGAATTCTTCCCAATTCCTCATTCTGTCATGGAGTTCCTCATCCACATCATAGGTAATCCTTTCCTTGGCTTCCCTACCAAGCATACAAGCAATCATTAGCTATGATATTATCATGAATTAGCAATTCAACATATACATATGTGCAATCATTCATTCTTGCTGTTTTCCAATATGCAATTCTTATGCTATAAACATAATTAGTTTTAAGGTGAGGAATTTCCCCTTTCATCTTCCATAATGGATATCACAACCAATTTCTCTTGCTGAGAATTCCACCACCCTTTATGCAATCCGTGCTCCTCATCCCAAGAGTGCATTTCACACTTTCAATGACCGTCTCCGGGGGACGATGGGGGTCAAGGGGGCTTTCCCCCTTGTGGCTTCCGCCACTGCAGGGTGGGTCGAGGGTAGCGCCCTCATTTTTTTTGTTTATTTGTTGTAAAACCTTCAATTTCGTGTAATCTGGAGCACAAGTTCCATGGAAATTTTCAACTTTCGGCACCTGAAAAATCTCTCTGAAAAATGGCTGAAATTCCTTGTTTCGGAGCAACTCAGCGAGTTCTTCCGCCCTGTTTCGGGCCAACTCGCCGAGTTCTTCCGGTCGAAGACTCAATTTTGACTTCCGATCCGTTATGGATCAACTTGCCGAGTCCTTCTGCCATTGTGGGACAACTTGCCAAGTTCTTCCGAAATTTTCTCTTGGACGCCGAAAAATACTTAGAAAAACCTTCCGCCATTTCGGACCATCTCGCTGAGTTCTCCCGCTATTTCGGAGCAACTCGCCTAGTTCTCCCGCTGTTTCGGAGCAACTTGCCAAGTTCTCTCGCTGTTTCGGAGCAACTCACCAAGTTCTTCCAAATTTTTTTTTTCCATCTTTCCGCTGAACTTATTGATTTGTTTTGCCGCGTTGCGGAACAACGTGCCGAGTCCTTTCACAGTTTTGGGCCAACTCGCCGAGTCCGGCCACCGAAAACACTTAGAATTTTTTTTTGAAATTTTTCTTCCCTTCCCCGGGCACTTCCGCAACTTCGAGCCAACTTGCCGAGTTCTTCTGCCATTGCGGAACAACTCGCTAAGTTCTTCCGCAGTTTCAGTGAACTTATTGATTTCCTGCCGTGTTGCGGAACAACTTGCAGAGTCCTCCCGCCGTTGCGGATGAACTCATCGAGTTTTTCCGCCGGCTCAGTTTTTTTTGGCAGAAAACTCATAGATACATAGAAAATATTTTGATAAATTTTGAAAATTTGAAAATTTTCTTAACAGTCTATGCTGGGCAGGAAGCATACTTACCTCTGCAAGTTGTGATAGGTAGCCCATAAAGGCCCAATGCTGCAACCAGTAGCTCTAATACCAAAATGTAATGTCCCTCCTATCCTACAAGGCTATGGAGAGGACACTAACAATAATACTGGACATCTAGTCCCATACTTAATCAAATAAGCATTCATATAAATTGTAGATGGAGATATGCAAATGCATAAACATTTGAAAACACAATAGAATTTGATTCCATTACACATCCATCATACATTCCAGATTTTCATGTCATTCATCAATTAAGCAATATCAAATTAGCAAATGAGAATACTTATCTCAAACCCAGTAGTCCCTGAGAAACCAGCTACGCTTCTGCAACGTTCCACCAAACCGTAGGCCAGTGTGCTCCTCAATCTCTCAGCACCACTGCCACCCCCGAGCTGGGCATGATCTCGACAAGGAAAAGGGGAAAGCAGGCTCTCACATAGCCAAAGATACACCAAAATCAGCCAAGCTAAGTAGCAATTGGGTTTCTCAGGCTGCTAAGAGATGGACAGAGGTGAATTACTAGGCTAGTGGCTCAACCATTGAGCTATGGATACTTCATTGGACTCATCAAGCCAAATCTGTCCTCTTTCACTCTTGAATCTCCTGCTCACAGGTTCAAACTAAACAGGGAGGGACATAACAGCCAGAAATGCAAGTGCTGGGCGTTTTTGCAGTAGGATGCTCAACGATGGGATTTCAACCAGTTCAGAAAAACGTGGGAAAGGCCAAAACGAAAATTGGAAAATGGGAAAACAACCCCAGGAGCATAATCGTTTTCAGAAAGACGTCCATGGGAAGAAACGGCCTCTATAACCCCAGAAAATCGTGATTCTCTTCTCCCAGCCACTGTGCTAACCAAAAACGAGTTCCTAGGCATGGAAGAATGCAGAGAAATGGTGAAAACATGAAGGAAAAACCCCAGTTCGCCCCAGGCTGCGTGAGAGAGGAAAGACCCTGGTTCAGAATGGCTTGGGAAGGCAAAACGTGGGTGATTTCTTGCCTTGCAAGAAAAAAAATTGAATTCCCAGATTGATGGCTTGCCCATACCCGAAATTGGCTACCATACCTCATCATTCCCAAGGAATTAACTACCTCAACCAACTCTTGGAAGAATTTAATGATTGGGGCATAAGCCAAAATGGGTAGTTGGGATCTCATGGGTTTTCTCATTGACACATGGATTGACTCCATTGGCTCAAGGGTTTGGTTATTTTTCCTCCCTATTCCTTGTAAGATCATGCCCCCATCTCTTTGTTGCATTGCATGGCTGGTTGTGGGTTTTTTATTAAAATTGCATATTTACATGATGTCCGAATTTGCATTATGCACGGCTAGCACAAGAACCATATGCATCTATTCTAATTTCCGATACATAGAACGATAAATCAATGGTGGGGCCTTGGCCTTGAGCTCCTCACCATGACTAAATAACAATATTTACATCATTTACAATATTAATGCAATAGGGTCAAGATGGGGACATTACATACTTGCATTTACCTAGCTTCCTTGCTTAAGTTTTTACTTAGCATGGACCCACTGCCAGTGAGCCTATTCAGTACCCTAACAGGTTTGCTTCATATAATGATGTATATATATATATATATATATATTTGTAAGGAAACCGTTTGGCACTAGAGTGTGCTTAGCCTTCTAAACACATAATTCAAAATATTAGAACGAACCTTTATGAGCAACTTTATTAATAATGGCCAAAGTTCAAGATCATGTCAAAAGATAATAACCTAAAGCTGTTCTTTGATCTATATATATCTTTTTCATAAGAAATTAGTAATGTTCCCCAATAAAAATGTCATTCACTTATAAGCTACCTTTAAAAGATGCTTTACGAGACAAGTTTTGATAATGAATCTACGTATGAGCTAGTGATCTGTTAAGATCCTAGTGGGCAGCCTTCACTAGCACCTCGAGGTTTTGGTGTAACGGTTCATATCATTTGGTATTAGAGCCTCCACCCAGGTTCAAGTCACAGAGCGGGTGGCAACATTGGCATGCAGTGTTCACCCGAGGCTCGTATAGCTCAAAGGGGACACCACCGTACAGGTGCACATCCAGCCCAGAGTCTGGACTGCGGAGCGTGGTGGGATGTTAAGATCCTAGTGGACGGCCTTCACTAACACCTCGAGGTTTTGGTGTAACAGTTCATATCATGATCCATAGGTGTAGAATAAAGATTTCTAGAGATCATAATGATGAAAGTAGGTATTTTAAGCAACTGTTCTAATGAGAAATCAGAAATGTGCATGTCTGAATCAAATACTATATTCAAAATCATAAAAGAAATGGTTCGAAATAACATAAAGAACACTTTATCTTTTTCTTAAAAAGAGTCAATTTCAAATAATTGAAAGAGAAGGGGGTAGGGTATATTGGAAAATTCTTTTAAGCACTTCCCTTCTTCGAATAATATCACATGTGCTGATTACAAAGATAGGGTTCTTGTGATCAAGCTGCAAAACCACTTATCAGATGATTCAAATTTTTATTAAAAACAAAACATATATACAAAACAAGTCATGTAAAATTTTTGAAATTGACAAAAGGAAGAGAGTCTTCCTGTTTTGATTGACAAACTTCTTGTGAACCGATCATAATAATTTTCCCTGTAAAAATTCAATCAGTCGTTAGAAATGACTATTATCATTGAAAACAAAAACATATTTACATATATACAAAGGAAGATAAACCAAAATAATTCAAGGACTAGGAGGAGGAGGAATTACTTCCTCTTCTACCAGTTCCATTTCCTCTTGATGTAAGGCATTCTGTACAAAATCTTGTTTACATATTGGTTGACGATAAATTCTAAGTCTATGTCCAGGAAATTTGAGAATAATCAATTGTCTTAATTTTAACAGATCGATTATCAAAGGCTGTAACAATTTCATATGGACCCATCCAACGAGTAGTTAACTTACCTTTAAAATTTTTGTATCTTGAATAAAAAAGTAGTGCCCAGTCTCCAGTTTTGAATTGTTTTTGTTTAATGTATCTATCATGCCACTTTTTACGTTGGTTTTGTATTAAAATTGTACGTTGAATAGCATCTTGCCTAATTTAGTCTAATTCATTTATTTGTAGGATTCATTAACTCTGTGCTTCTTCTCAGTTCATCCCTAAACGTGCATCCATATGAAAGGTTTTGACTTGGAATTCAATGGGTAAAAGAACTTGTTTACCATAAACGAGTTCATAAGGCGTGTGGCCAATGGTGTTTCGCCAAGTTATTCTATAGGCCCATAAGGCTTCTGGGAGCCTATCTGCCCAATCCTTGTGGTGTAACTGGATAGTCTTGGTCAGGATAGCTTCTAATACTTTGTTCATGATTTCTACCTGACCATTTGCTTGAGGATGATATGGCGATGATTTACAATGTCTAATACCATACTTGTTAGTAAGCTCTTTCATTAATTTGGAGGTAAACTGATATCCTTGATCGGTGACAATTTCCCTGGGTATACCGAATCGGGTAAATATCTCTTCATAAATGAATTCTACCACAGACCTCTCTATGGCTTGGAATAAATCTTTAGCTTCCACCCATTTGGTGACATAATCTGTATAGACTAGGATGTACTTCTTCTTGCGAGACATCGGGGAAATCGGTCCAACGAAATCTAGAGCCCATTTTTCAAATGGCTCAATCATAACTTGGGGTTGCAAAGGAATCTCATCGGATGGTGTAGGTCTACCCATTCTTTGACAACTGTCACATCCCTTGACATACTTGGCAGCATCTTTAAAGATTCTTGGCCAATAATACCCAGAGTGCAATACTTTGTATGTTGTTCTTTTATCAGAAAAATGCCCGTTGCAAGGTCCACCACGACATGCATGTAGGATCTCTGCCATCTTGTTCTCTCGTACGCATCGTCTAATAATAAGACCAGGGCCAGTACGAAAGAGATCATTATCCACCCAAGAATAATTGGAACTTTGAACTATGATCCTACGTTTCTCAGGTGGGGAGAGATGGTTAGGTAGCTTCCCAGTCGCTAAATAATTGGCTATATCTGCGAACCATGGGGTTCGAACATATACAACGAACAAATGTTCATCTGGGAAACTATCATTGACAGGGCTGGCATTATTGTCAATTTGAATTCGAGAGAGGAAATCAGTTACTACATTCTCTCGATCGGGACGATCAACAATGGTAATGTTAAATTCTTGCAACAAAAGAAGCCACTGAGTCACTTTGCCATTGGTGATGGGTTTATTCATTAAAAACCTGATGGGGGAGTGGTCAGTGTGTATAAAAATTTCATATCCTGTGATATAATGATGAAACTTATTGATAGAGTAGACTACTGCTAGAAACTCCTTTTCCGTAACAGTGTACTTTAATTCTGCAGGAGTCAAATTTTTACTGGCAAAATAAATGGCATGTGATGCCTATCCCTCTTTTTGACCTAAGATTGCCCCTATAGCTATGTCGGAAGCATCAGTGGATATATGGAAAGGAAGGGACCAATTTGGGCCCCTAAGAATTGGTGCCATTGATAGCTTGGACTTCAAAGTTTCAAAGGCTTGTTGACATGGTTCATTCCACTGGAATTTTGTGTCTTTCATAAGTAGTTTGAACATTGGTGCGGCTATTTTAGTGAGATTTTCAATGAAACGTCTATAATAGCCGGCATGTCCAAGAAAACTTCTTACTTCCTTCGGAGTTTTAGGAGGAGGAAGATTAACAATGATTTCTATCTTGGCAGGATCCACCTTGATACCTTAAAGAGAGACATGATGTCCCAAGACTATGCCCTCAGTCAGTAACATCTTACATTTTTCATGACTGAGAGCTAAGTTCGTTTCGTGGCACCGAATAAGAACTGTTTCGAGGTTATCAAGGGCCTCTTGGAATGTATTACCATAAACTGTAAAATCATCCATATAAACTTCTACACAGTCGTGCATGAGATCAACAAAGATTCCTAGAACTGCACGCTGGAAAGTAGCGGGTGCATTACACAGGCCAAATGGTAATACTCGATAGGCATACGTCCCCCAAGAACAATTGAAGGTTGTCTTATCCTGCTACTCAGGTGCTATTAGTATTTGATTGTATCCACTATACCCATCAAGGAATGAGAAATATTGTTTCCCTGATAAGGTTTCTAACACTTGATCGATGAAAGGAAAAGGGAAGTAGTCTTTAAGAGTGGCCTTGTTCAGTTCTTGAAAGTCAACACAGATACGCCATTTCCCTGTGACTTTATTTGGAACTACCACCAGAGGAGAGACCCATTTACTATTGGAAATTGGGTAAATGAATCCAACATTAAGGAGCTTTTGTAGTTCGTCTTTTACTATGTCCTTTAGTGCTGGGTTCATTCTTCTCCGGGGATGCCTAACAGGAGGTATGGTTGGGTTTGTGTAAATGTGATGGATACAAGTGTCTGGGTGTATACCTTTTGTATCAGTATACTCCCATGCAAATGTTCCAATTTGGCTCTTGAGAACTTTTAGTAATTGTTTTTGCTGGTTCTCATCTAAATCTACATTTATATGCAGAAATTTGTCGGAACTAACCTCGCATGGCATGGTATAATATCCTAGATGTTTTTTGATTGCGAAGACATAAGGTGTACTCGTGAATGTTGAGAGGCTCATATTTTCAGGGAATTCATCTCCAAAGATATGGTCAAATTGGGAAAAAGATTGAGGAAAATCTATACAGGTTGTGGAAGAGATAAATTGGTTCAGCACATTCTCAATGTTCTGTTCTTGAAGTGCCTAGAAGAAATCACTAACAAGGGAAAGTTCTTCCAAGTTCTCATCTCCAAAAGGAAAATCTAACCAAATAGGTTTTCAGCTATTGGCTGAGCTGGTGGGTATAAAGCTATTTTTCTTGTAGAAAACCCATCAGAGATAACCATCTCTCCATCCCTAATCCTATAAATGCATTGGCAGTAGCTAACCAAGGTTTTCCCAAAATAATAGGGTGACCTTTGGAAGGGTCTTTTGATTCAATAACCATGAAGTCCACGGGATATTCCCAAGAAGCTACTGATACAGTGATATCATCCAAGATCCCAGCATGCTGCACCATCATGCGATCTGCTAGTTCTAGCATTGTTGGAGTAGGGCGAAGGAATTGTCCTAGATTGAGAATTTCGACAACTGTGGTATTCGTCAAATTGATAGCAACTCCTAGATCAATAAGTGTATTTCCTATGGTGGTGTTATTAATGATAACAGTCATACAGGATTCCTTGGGTTAGAATATTTTGGAATTCTAGGTTGGTTTGCTATGCAATCTGATATCTCTCCTATTACATGAATTGTCGGAGGATCCTTTTGTTTTCTCCCTGGTCTCTTAATACAGAGTTCCTTTATTACCTTGCTATAGATTGGAATATACTTAATGGATTGTAACAAAGGGATCTTAATGCAAATATTTTTCAATTCGTTAATGATATCGTACTCTGGATAAGTTACAGGTTTCTCTATTATTAGACGCTCCAGATATGGAGGTGACTTTTCTCCTGAAATTACCTCTTTACATTGATGGTTGTGTGCTGAAGGTTTAGGAATAACCACATTTTCAAGAATGGCATTATTCAAAACTTCAGTAAGTATGTCTTCTTCATTCTCTTCTTGAATAGCAACTGATGACTTGGGATTATCTTGCAAAACTCTTCCAGACTGCAGTTGTATCTCATGTATAGGTGCGGTCGAAATGACATATGATGGAAGAGGTAACAATCCAATGCTATTAAGAGCTTGGGTTGGTTTGTTGTTAGGATTTGGTATCGGTTGTGCAGGTAATATTGTGGGTCTTGGAGGATTCATGTTCTGGAAATGGTGAGGTTGATTCGGGATAGGGGGTAATGAAGGAGGTACAAATCCAGGCAAAAGTTGCTGAACATTAGGTGGGTAAGGATAGTTGGGCATAGGAGGAGGTGTTTGAGTATAAGTTTGTCCTCTCCATCCATTTGGCCATTGCTGCTGTTGAGCATTCTGAGGAGGGTACTGCGGTGGCCAATTCTGCCAACCTGAAGTGTTCCATTGTTGAGAAGGTTGATAAAGATAGTAGTAGGGTGGAATTTGGGACGAGTCTTGATACGATGGTTGATATCTAGGTTTCCAAGGCCTCCTAGATGGTTCACCAAAGTTTCCACTCTTGTATACAGCTTGCAATCCGGGAAACGATGGACAATCATTGGTTGGATGTTCTTCTGTACAAAGGTGACAGACTGAAACATTATTTAATGGACATTCTCATTGAGGATGTTTAGTTCTACACCTAGGATAGAAAACACTCATTGCTGCATGCTCTTCATCCTGTCTCTTTTTAGTTTCTAGTGCATCTAATTGAGAACCCATGGCTCCTAAAATATCTAGTTTGAAATTTTCCAATAGGTTTCCCAATTCTACCCTTGTAACTCCACCAGGACCAGATGTGTTCCCTTTGGAATTCCTAGCATAAGATTCTCGAAAGTGTCTTCCACTTTTCCCTCTGCTCCTAGAGTTCTTCCTACATAGTTCACAAATATCTGTAAAAGACTTATGAGCAATGTCTCCTATTGCCATGAGATTAAGGTTATCTAAGAATTCTTCTAAGATTCCTTTGAGGAAGAGTGTTCTTACTGCATCTTCTCGAAGATCACTATATTTAGATTTGTGTAACACATAGTTAAATCTCTCGAGATAGTATTCTAAGCTCTTGTCTTAAATTTGTTGAATTTTAAAAATGTCATTGCGAGAGTCTTTAGGTCTATAGTAATCCTGGTATTTCCGAAGAAATGCATTCTTCATGTCTTCCCAAGTTCTAATACTAGATTCTCCTAATCCCATGAACCATCGAAGAGAAGAATATTTTAATGTGGCAGGAAAGAGTTTTAGGTTTTGGCCATCTTGTAGGTAATTGTAACTCCTACACAAAATTTCAAACTCGACAAGAATGTGTCCGGATCCTCACTACTATTCCCATAGAAGGTTGGTAATGAGGAGGGAGGAATGTTTTTCATAGTAACATCTTGTGCAGTGTCTGTAACATCCCATATTTTCATAAAAATTTAAATTTTTTGTAAATAGCAACAATTAGATTAATTTATGATAATTTATAACTGCGGAATTTAATAATGCGAGCTGCAACAATGTTAACTTAACAGCTGTTGTATTAAACATAACTGAAATTCTGTTATAACTAATACGTCAGCGACATCTTAATTATATTTATAACAACTATCATTAAGGTAGTTAAATGCATGAATAGATCAACTTTTGATGCGACACCTTTTTAATGCAATGAAATGTATGAATGATATAATAATGAAATGCCAAGTTAGAAATATGACATGGTACTTTTCTTTGAGACGATACTGACAGTTTGCTTCTTTGCTACCCAAGGGAGTCCTATGAGGGACCCCGAAGCTTACTTAGCTGCAACGCTAAAGCATTTGACCTGTTCTATGTGCAGACGATAGGTAAGAAGTTTCATGATTGCAATAAATTTCAGTTTTTGTGTAAAGCTCAATTCAACGTCGTAAATAAAAATAGCATGTCTAGAGATTGTTACACTATAAAAACGTACAGGTATGACTCGCATGCTTACACCTTTGCTTTCCAAGGTTCATCTTATGACTGAGTAAACTCAACCCAAGTTAATTGTCGAACAAGTATCTTATTAACAGCGTTGTTGCTGTTGTCATCAATGTTCTAGCTGGTTGTAGTGATAGCTGTCTGGTTGCCGTCATTTGGAATGATAGTACCAAAATGTATATAAAAGTTATGAGCTTGTAAGCTCTTGCAACCACTATTATTCAGTATATATGAAGAGATAAAAACAATAATATATGAACATGACTAACCAAATGTTATGTAGATATAGTGCAATTTAAGCTTTGGACTATATATATAATTGTTATTCTATTTATAAACAAAACACAACCTATCCAAAGTCTTTATGAAAACAATAGGGGGACTATACCTATTTTCGATTTAATGTCAATATTAAAACATATATCGGAGATGTTGGCAATATATGCATCATTCGAATTATGACAATACTATGCAAGTGTTTGTAAATTAAATACAAACATTATAATGTATGAAAGCGATGACAGTAAAGTGCAAACCTTGGAATTATAATCATGTATTTGCATATACGTTATTACTACTATGACAATTACGACATTGTTAATATTGTTATGTTAACAAATGAAACTTGTAATGTTTGTTATCACATCGAGGTACTGACAATCATTAAATGGATTTGGCAGGTCGTTGGCTCACCAATTTGGCACCGGTCTCGAGCTATGGTAGAGATCATGTATCCAATCCTGCAATAAAAGCTTAGTACTACCTCCCTGCCGAGTTATAAACCTAGAGATCCACATAGACGTGAATGCTTCCATGCTCGTTGATGTGTAAGGGTTATATGCCAAGCGTTTGATCGTACTTGCTCCACCGTGTGCCATAGTGGCAATGTTTAAAGGTAAAGCAGAGTAGGCATTAAATTCTATATGGGATAGGCCGTTGAATCAATTAAGTTGGCATGTGTCTCGAACTGTAAAAGAGATCATGCAATGATCTTCCATTAAAAAGTTGGCACCATATCCCTGCCAAGTTGGACAGCCCATGTTCCACGTAGGTGTGCTTTCCTTGTTGCTTGCTATTGTGGAAAAATAATATGCCTTGGTACTGGTTGTTGCTAAATTAAGCGTTTTCCAAGATGGCAATGTCAAACGGTAATGGAGGATGGCATTAAATGTTGATTTTGTTGATACCAAAGTAGACATAGCTGGCACTGTTATAACCATTGATGATCGTGAGTCTAAGCCGTTGGATGGAAACCCTAAAGTCTACCGTGTAAATGAGTTAAGAACTTGGAAAGAGTGGTTCATTGTATTATTGTTTTTGCTGGAGGTGGCTGAAAGGTTGCCGAGATTTTGGTAGGAAGCTTGCAAGGGTTTTGAACCCGAGATCTGTGAACTGGTGTAGAAGGTTGCAGGTTTTAACCTCTGTAATGGTGTTGTAATTTTAGATGGAGTCCAAGTTCAGAGTGATAAAATGTTGAAGGTTTTAAGTTCTTCGTTGTATGTTACAAATGTGGTGCCAACTGCAAATGTTGCATTCTCCAACCAAGACTGGAATGAATCCTTTATTGTCGTCCTGATGTATGGCAAGAACTGGCCACAAAGTGGTGAAGGTAAGCGTCCAAGATGATATACTGTTTCTTTTTACTCTACTTCGGTTCTTAGTTTTGAAATTATTATGAGTCTAACTCAGAACTATTGTTTGCTAGGTGCAAGGTGTAGAAAGAAAGTCTGGCTAGGGTCCGGCGAAAGGAAAAACCACGCACTCTTACACCGGTAAGCTTCGGGTCTTCCATACCCTCGTAATGCTCTTCGTCTGTGCCGTGGATTTGTCATTGAAGATGGTTGGGGAAATCTTCAAAACACTTTTATTTGACAGTGATACTTGGGTGCTATATTTTGCAAACTTTGATGTTTATCGACTAGAGATATAACTCGTCGATTTTGAATATTTGGGCTCTTCTGCCTATTGAATTTTTGGGATAAACCCTGTGTAACCTTGTTTTTCAAAACATATTATAAACGGTTCTTGAGAGCTTCGTCTTTGTTTAGAGGTTATTCTGTTGTGATGTTTGAGGTTCTATGAGATTCGAATTGTTTTTGTAATCGTTTGAAACAGTAAGAAAGAGAGCCGAGGGCTCGATCTATGTGTAAGATAATACTCGTTTTGGTAATACAATGTATGTTAAAACATTTGTATAGATATTTGGTTTGTTTATCTGGATACTATAAGTTGATGTCGTAATTCCTTGTTTGGTAATGTTGATAAATAATAGAGTGAAATGTCGAAATGGTTTACAATAATATGTACATGGGAAACGAATAGTATTAAACCCTACATTCATGTTTTATTTGTATTTGGATAAAACAAAGATAAAAATGGAAGACTAAACCTAACTAGGGTTTGAAATGAAAACTAAACAAAATACTAATGACACTAACAACTTTGCAATAGAATAGGTGAGTATAAACAAAATGATGTTCATAGAGTTTCTACTATTTGTTAGGATGATAATTAACACGATGTTTATAATAAGAGATAGAAAACTATTTCTTATCAGCAACAAAATATTTCTATTTAATCTATATTCTGTTTGATCTCTAAGTTTATGAAATTGATAAAATAAGAAATGAAAGAGAAATGGTGTGTGTATGAGTGTATTGTAGAAACATGAAAATTATAGAATGACTGTGAAAAGCTTTTGCTTACAGCATGTAATTCAAGATAATAGTACAGAAAGATAATAACCTTGAAAAACATTTAACAGAGATAATGAAATCAAGTATCTATAATTAATATGAAAACTGGTAATGATTGTTATGTACGAACTTATTTTGATGGATCGCTATCATTTAATTGTTACTCTATTATGATACATGTATACTTGTGATCTCTATGTTTTTCTTTTATATAGAATATTGGTAAAAATGCAAAAGTTATACATTATTTAAATTCTCAGAAAACTCTGATACTTATAATACATACATAGATATTATGCAGAATCTTTCTACTATTATTTAACTTAGGAACAGAAAAACTGAAATATAAATAATTACTATCTATTTATCGAATTTAAATGGCAATTTGCCTATCTTCTAATCTATTTTAATTTGCCTATCTCTACTAGAGTACGATGCTCCCAAACAACATGTGGAAAAATGGGGATATTGATTTATCAATTTAACATTTTAAACTTAGACATTCAGACTTAAACAATTCCAGAATTAGATTCTTTTCGAAAGCAAATAAACATAATAATGCCAGATAAACAGAATAGAATTATTTACTGAGAATACGTTAGGAAATCTTTTAAGAACCTGAGAAACTCTGTAGAGCAAAAAACAACTCAGGAAGACTATTCCACCCAACCAAACTCCTGAAAACAGTCAAATACTGTCTTAGGACCCCCGAGCCTGTTCGCTAAACCACCAGGAGGAAGAAGCTTCAAGAATTAGGACTTCTTCTTGTTGTAGCAGTAATCTTCTAAATATTCAATAGGTAGCAGTCCAAAAGACTTGCTCCTACAACTCTGTTTCTCCTCAATAATAAGCAAAACTCAGTTTTCAAACACCACTAACCTCCCTTATTAGAATCTCTCTTGAAATCACTTGATTTACAAGAGGAAAATATTCTGCAGAAATATTGATTAAGGGCTGCCTGCCCAGTTCAAATTTGCCTTTATAGGCTGCTTAGGCCTTTTCAAATGTTACTAGGTCATTAAATGAGCTGCCTGCTCACTCCCTCCACCTGGGGGATAATGCCCTATTTTAGGGGAAGTTGTCCCATAACCAACAGTTAGTGGTGTGATGTAACTATTGCCATGTGTCCCATACCTTCCAATAGCTTCCATTCCTCCTAGTGGGTCAGTGAACACTCATTCAACAGCCCTCTTGAGTGTTTTTCTCCTAATTAATTTATTTAAATAATAATATTCAGTAATTACATTCATCCATGATCAAAACTGATCATAATTACAAAACTTGTAATTAAATTTAACATAAGGTATTTTCGCAAATAAATAATAATGTTCAGAAATTTGGGTAGGTGACATACACCCCCCCTTAAGTCTCAACATCGTCCTCGATGTTGGCTAGTCACTCCTTGAGTGTTCCTGAAATAGAGTTGGGTATGCTGCTTGCATACTACTCTCCAACTCCCAGGTTGCCTCTTCTAGGCTAAGGTGCTTCCATTGCACCTTCAGTTGCCCAATGCCGTGATTCCGGAGAATAGTTTCCCTCCTTCTGAGGATACAATCCGGTTCCACCAGAAAATCTCCATCTTTTCCCACCTGTACATCATTCCAGTTTACAACATGAGTAGTATCGTGCACATATTTCTTTAGAAACGATATATGAAAAACATTATGTATTTTTAGGTTAGGTGGTAAAGCCATATGGTATGCCACTGCTCCAACCTTAGATAATATTTCAAAAGGACCACAATACCTGGGTGCCAACTTGGCACAGCTCCCTAATTTCAGTGAACTCTTTTTTGGTGTTACCTTGAGAAACACATGTTCACCCACCTGGAACTCTTTATGAGTTCTTTTTGAATCTGCTTGACTTTTCTGCCTATCTTGGGCAACTTTTAAATGTCCTTGCACCTGTTTCACAATTAGTTCTAATTCTTGCAATAATTCAGGTCCTAAAACAACTCCATTGACTGGATCATTCCACGAAACAGGTGTATTACATTTCCTACCATAAAGAATTTCAAAAGGACTAAGTCTGGCTGAAGCATGATAATGATTATTATAAGCAAATTCTGTTAAGTGCAGATAATCTTCCCACTTACCAGGTTGATCCTTAACATACATTCTTAATAAATCTTCTAACATTTGATTTACCCTTTTTGTCTATCCATCCATCTATGGATGAAATGCTGTACTGAAATTTAGAGTTGTATTCAATCCCTTAAACAATGATCTCCAGAAGTTTCTTGTAAACTTCGAGTCATGATCTAAAATTATTACCTTTGGTATTCCATGTAGTCTAAAAACTTGTTTCATAAAAATCTCTGCAATGTCTGGTGCTTTATGTGTGGTCGTCACTGGTATGAAATGTGTTGCCTTGCTGAGTGTGTCCACCACCACCATGATGGAATCATGTTGTTTCTAATTTTTAGGCAATCCAGTAATGAAATCTATGCTGATCACTTCCCATTTCTAGCTTGGTATTGTTAGTGGTTGCAACAATCCAGCAGGATGTTGATGTTCAACCTTCACCTTTTGACAGTCCAAGCATTTTGCGATGTATTCTACTACTTCATCTTTCATTCTGGGCCAATAGTATTCTTTTCTCAGCATAGTGATGGTCTTTTGATATCTTGTATGACCAGAATAGTGACTTTTATGCATTTCATTTAATATCAGAAATTTTATTTCTGGTATATTTGGTACATACAATCTGTTTTTATATAGTAATAGACCATTTTCCTTAACTCTATAATCTGCCATACAATTTTCAGAACTGTTATTGGCTATCTTTTCCTTCATTTTTCTGTATTCTTAATCTATTTCACCTTTTTCCAGAATCTGATTTTCCAAACCGGTTGAATAATTACTACTTGCTGAAATGAAATTTAGTTTTTCCTTGCGACTCAAGGCATCTGCAACTTTATTCTCCTTTCCTTTGATATGTTGAATTTTGAAATCATACTCACTTAAGAATGTCAACCATCTAGCTTGTCTAGCGTTCAGGTTTGTCTGATCCAATAAATATTTCAGACCCATGTTATCTGTTAATAATGTAAACTTTCTGCCAATAAGGTGATGACGCCACATTTTTAGGGCATGAATAACTACTAATAACTCTAAATCATATGTAGAGTAATTCTTTTCATGTACTTTCAACTTTCTAGATTCATATGCTATCTCATGCCCTTCCTGTGTCAAGACTCCACCGAGTCCATCATTGCATGCGTCTGTACAAACTACAAAATCCTTGTTGGGGTCAGCTATCTTCAAGATAGGTGCCGTCGTCAATAGTTCCTTTAATTTCTTAAAACTCTCAGCACATTTCTGATCCCAAACAAATTTCTTCCCTTTCTTCTACAAGGAAGTTATGGGGTTGGAAATTTTTGAAAAATTATCTATAAACTTTCTATAATACCCCGTAATTCCCATAAATGATCTTACATCCGACACATCTTTGGGAACCAGCCAGTCATTAATGGCCTTTATCTTGTCGGGGTCAACCGAGATTCCTTCTGCTGAAATTATGTGTCCTAGATACTGAATTTTGTCTTTGTGAAAGTCACATTTATTAAATTTGGCATACAATTGATGATCTCTTAATACTTGTAAGATAATCCGTAAATGTTCATCATGCTCTTCTTTGCTTTTTGAGTACACTAAAATATCATCTATAAACACAACAACAAACGTATCTAAGTACTTATGCAAAATATTATTCATCAAACACATAAATATAGCTGGGGCATTAGTTAAGCCAAACGGAATGACTATGAACTCGTAATGTCCATACCGAGTTCGGAAAGCTGTTTTGAAAATATCTTTGTCTTTAACCCTGACTTGATGATACCTTGATCTTAGATCAATCTTCGAAAATACTGTTGCTCCATGCAACTGATCAAATAGATCATCTATGCGGGGCAACGAGTATCTATTCTTGATTGTCATCTTATTAAGCTGGTGATAATCTATGCACAGTCTTAATGTTCCATCTTTCTTCTTAACGAAGATGACAGGTGATCCCCAAGGAGACACACTGGGTCTAATATACTTCTTGTCAATAAGTTCCTTCAACTGAGATTTTAATTCGTTTAATTCCAGTATATTCATCCTGTACAGAGCTTTTGAATTTGGTACTGCTACTGGTATCAGCTCTATAGTGAAATCTAAATCTCTTTTGGGTGGTAATCCTGGAATCTCCTTCAGAAATACATCTTTAAAATCCTTTAGGACAAGTATGTCCTCTAATTTCAGTTTATCCTCTTTATCCATAATCTCATCATTTATCACATTTGCTACAAACATTTGGCATCCCTTCCTAACTGCTCTCTTAACTTGCATGGCTGAAATTTTTCTAAGAGTTACCTTCCTTGGAATGCCTTTTATTTCTACAGTTATCCCTTCATCATTTAAGCATGTAAAACTTTTTCCATAACAGTCTAGGACGACATGATGGGCTTCTAACTAGTCCATCCCAACTATAATATCATACGAACCTAAAGGTAAAATATTCAGCTTGATTTGTGTTTGCAAAGATTCAAGGATAAAATACAGTTCTTTATAAAATCTGAAACCTTCCTCTTCGTTTTAGTTGCTAGTCTAACCAGCCATGATTTACTAAACTTTTCAGTTTTCAGTTTAAGACTTTATACAACATCTAGTGATATATAACTTAAACTGGCACCTGGGTCAATTAAAACAGTAACAGGATGGTTATGTATCATACCTTCAATCTCTACCATGGAGATTTGATGATCTGCTTACCTGTTGTCAAGTGTTGCATTAATTCTTGGCATCTCCCTTGCTACGTCTCCAACAGTAGGTTCAGTCTGAATAGAGTTGATGTTGTTTGCTTTCCGCTTCCGTAAGGGACATTCTAATGCGTAATGAGAGCCTTGACATTCAAAACATTTAATATGTGTCTTTGGTTCACTAGTCTTGGCAGTATTAGATGCATTTTTCGGTGCTGTAGAATTCTGCTGTGAATTATTTTTAGCATTATTCCCTTGGGAATTTCGATTCTAAAAATTCTTCCTTTGGAATCCGGAATTCCCACTGAATCTGAAATTTTTCTTCTTCTATTCAAAATTGTTGGGCTTATGATTTTTCCAATTAGACATACCCTCTCTCTTCCGATTTGTATCATAACAGAAAAATGCCTTCCTCATAACCTCCTCTAATGTTTTAGGACTTCCATACTCAATTCTGTCTTTGATGCTGAAAGGTAAACAACTTAAGTACCTTTGAATTTTTGGTTTTTCTTCTATGAAGTAGGGTACATATCCTAGTAAGTTCAGAAACTTACTGTTCAGTTCCTTCATGTTCATACCTCCCAACTTCAAATCGTAGAACTCTTTAGATTTTTCTTTGTAGTACTGTTTAGATAGATACTTCTTTTTGAAATATCGTTTGAAAGCACTCCATCTTACATCTTTATCCTTGATTCCCTTTACCCTTTTGACATCCTGCCACCAGATATATGCTTTTCCGGTTAAGTTATATATAGCCATTTTTGCTTTTAAGAACTCTGAATAGTTGTAGATATGGAAGTATTTCTTCATCCCTGACAGCCAAGCTTCAGCTGTCTCGCCCTTCTCAGTTTCTCCATTGAAAGTTGGAGGTCTTATCTTCTTGAATTCTCTAGAAATCTGCTCATATTCTTTTTTATTTTTCCTTCTTGGTTTGGAATCTTCTTCACTGCTGTCACTAGTGTAATTACGTTTCTTTTTGCGTTCTGCAATAGCATCTCCAGATGAGGTTGAGCTCTCTTTTACTTCACTGAATTTGATGTTTTGATTTTTATCAGCATGAGGCATGACCTCAACTTTGGAAATATCCTCATTGTTTTTCTCTTGTTCCTCTGTTTGGCTGTGTTCAAACAACACTTGATTCAGTTGTTCTTGTGCTTGCTGAATCCTTTCATTATCTAGTTCCACAGATCTGATTTCTGCTTTTAAATCTTGAAAGGCATGTAATAGTTCCGTCGAGTTGTTATTTATTTCCCCGTGACCTTCCTCTACATAGTGTTGTCCCGAACTGTGACTGTTAGGCTGAAATCTGTCACTTAAATGTTCAGCTGAGTTCTCCATACCTGTAACTGAAAATAATTTCTGAAGATAACATAATAATAAAATTTTCAAGTTAGTATAATTTTTTGTTGTATATAAAAATTTCTACTGCGTGTTTTGGACCTCATTCAGGCCTAGAGTTTGAATCTGTGCTCTGATACCACATGTAACATCCCATATTTTCATAAAAATTTAAAATTTTTGTAAATAGCAACAATTAGCTTAATTTATGATAATTTATAACTGCGGAATTTAATAATGCGAGCTGCAACAATGTTAACTTAACAGTTGTTGTATTAAACATAACTAAAATTCTGTTATAACTAATACGTTAGCGACATCTTAATTATATTTATAACAACTATCATTAAGGTAGTTAAATGCATGAATAGATCAACTTTTGATGCGACACCTTTTTAATGCTATGAAATGTATGAATGATATAATAATGAAATGCCAGGTTAGAAATATGACATGGTACTTTTCTTTGAGACGATACTGACAGTTTTCTTCTTTGCTGCCTAAGGGAGTCCTATGAGGGACCCCGAAGCTTACTTAGCTGCAACTCTAAAGCATTTGACATGTTCTATGTGCAGACGATAGGTAAGAAGTTTCATGATTGCAATAAATTCCAGTTTTCGAGTAAAGCTCAATTCAACGTCGTAAATAAAAACAACATGTCTAGAGATTGTTACACTATAGAAATGTACAGGTATGACTCGCATGCTTACACCTTTGCTTTCCAAGGTTCATCTTATGACTGAGTAAACTCAACCCAAGTTAATTATCGAACAAGTATCTTATTAACAGCATTGTTGTTGTTGTCGTCAATGTTCTAGCTGGTTGTAGTGATAGCTGTCTTGTTGCCGTCATTTGGAATGATAGTACCAAAATGTATATAAAAGTTATGAGCTTGTAATCTCTTGCAACCACTATTATTCAGTATATATGAAGAGATAAAAACAATAATATATGAACATGACTAACCAAATGTTATGTAGATATAGTGCAATTTAAGCTTTGGACTATATATATAATTGTTATTCTATTTATAAACAAAACACAACCTATCTAAAGTCTTTATGAAAACAATAGGGTGACTATACCTATTTTCGATTTAATGTCAATATTAAAACATATATCGGAGATGTTGGCAATATATGCATCGTTCGAATTATGACAATACTATGCAAGTGTTTGTAAATTAAATACAAACATTATAATGTATGAAAGCGATGACAATAAAGTGCAAACCTTGGAATTATAATCTTGTATTTGCATATATGTTATTACTACTATGACAATTATGACATTGTTAATATTGTTATGTTAGCAAATGAAACTTGTAATGTTTGTTATCACATTGAGGTACTAACAAGCATTAAATGGATTTGGCAGGTCACTGGCTCATCAATTTGGCGCCGGTCTCGAGCTATGGTAGAGATCATGTATCCAATCCTGCAAAAAAAGCTTAGTACTACCTCCCTACCGAGTTATAAACCTAGAGATCCACATAGACATGAATGCCTCCATGCTCGTTGATGTGTAAGGGTTATATGCCAAGCATTTGATCGTACTTGCTTCATCGTGTGCCATAGTGGCAATGTTTAAAGGTAAAGCAGAGTAGGCATTAAATTCTATATGGGACAGGTTGTTGAATCAATTAAGTTGGCATGTGTCTCGAACTGTAAAAGAGATCATGCAATGATATTCGATTAACAAGTTGGCGCCATATCCCTGCCAAGTTGGATAGACCACGTTCCACGTAGGTGTGCTTTCCTTGTTGCTTGCTATTGTGGCAGAATAATACGGCCTGGTACTGGTTGTTGCTGACTTAAGCGTTTGCCAAGATGGCAATGTCAAACGGTAATGGAGAATGGCATTAAATGTTGATTTTGTTGATACCAAAGTAGACATAGCTGGCACTGTTATAACCATTGATGATGATGAGTCTAAACCGTCGGATGGAAACCCTAAAGTCTACCATGTAAATGAGTTAAGAACTTGGAAAGAGTGGTTCATTGTATTATTGTTTTTGCTGGAGGTGGCCGATAGGCTGCCGAGATTTTGGTAGGAAGTTTGCAAGGGTTTCGAACCTGAGATCTGTGAACTGGTGTAGAAGGTTGCAGGTTTTAACCTCTGTAATGGTGTTGTAATTTTAGATGGAGTCCAAGTTTAGAGTGATAAAATGTTGAAGGTTTGAATTTCTTCGTTGTATGTTACAAATGTGGTGCCAACTGCAAATGTTTCATTCTCTAACCAAGACTGGAATGAATCCTTTATTGTCGTCCTGATGTATGCCAAGAACTGGCCACAAAGCGGTGAAGGTAAGCATCCAAGATGATATACTGTTTCTTTTTACTGTACTTCGGTTCTTAGTTTTGAAAGTATTATGAGTCTAACTTAGAACTATTGTTTGCTAAGTGCAGGGTGTAGAAAGAAAGTCTGGCTAGGGTCTGGAGAAAGGAAAAACCACACACTCTTACACCGGTAAGCTTTGGTTCTTCCATACCCTTGTAGTGCTCTTCATCTATGCTGTGGCTCTGTCGTTGAATATTGTTGGGGAAATCTTCGAAACAGTTTTATTTGACAGTGATACTTGGGTGCTATATTTTGCAAACTTTGATGTTTATCGACTGGAGATATAACTCATCGATTTTGAATATTTGGGCTCTTCTACCTATTGAATTTTTGGGATAAACCTTGTGTAACCTTGTTTTCCAAAACATATTATAAACGTTGCTTGAGAGCTTCGTCTTTGTTTAGAGGTTATTCTGTTGTGATGTTTGAGGTTCTGTGAGATTCGACTTGTTTTTGTAATCGTTTGAAACAGTAAGAAAGAGAGCCGAGGGCTTGATCTCTATGTAAGATAATACTCCTTTTGGTAATATAATGTATGTTAAAAGATTTGTATAGATATCTGGTTTGTTTATCTGGATATTGTAAGTTGATGTCGTAATTCTTTGTTTGGTAATGTTGATAAATAATAGAGTGAAATGTCGAAATGGTTTACAGTAATATGTACATGGGAAACGAATAGTATTAAACCCTACATTCGTGTTTTATTTGTATTTGGATAAAACAAAGATAAAAATGGAAGACTAGACCTAACTAGGATTTGAAATGAAAACTAAACAAAATACTAATGACACTAATAGCTTTGCAATAGAATAGGTGAGTATAAACAAAGTGATGTTCATAGAGTTTCTACTGTTTGTTAGGATGATAATTAACACGATGTTTATAATAAGAGATAGAAAACTATTTCTTATCAGCAACATAATATTTCTATTTAATCTATATTCTGTTTGATCTGTAAGTTTATGAAATTGATAACATAAGAAATGAAAGAGAAATGGTGTGTGTATGAGTGTATTGTAGAAACTTGAAAATTATAGAATGATTGTGAAAAGCTTTTGCTTACAACATGGAATTCAAGATAAGAGTACAGAAAGATAATAACCTTGAAAAACATTTAACAGAGATAATGAAATCAAGTATCTATAATTAATATGAAAACTGGTAATGATTGTTATGTACCAACTTATTTTGATGATCGCTATCATTTAATTGTTACTCTATTATGATACATGTATACTTGTGATCTCTATATTTTTCTTTTCTATAGAATATTGATAAAAATGCAGAAGGTATACATTATTTAAATTCTCAGAAAACTCTGATACTTATAATACATATATAGATATTATGTAGAATCCTTCTACTATTATTTAACTTGGGAACATAAAAACTGAAACATAAATAATTACTATCTATTTATCGAATTTAAATGGCAATTTGCCTATCTTCTAATCTATTTCAATTTTCCTATCTCTACTAGAGTACGATGCTCCCAAACAACATGTGGAAAAATGGGGATATTGATTTATCAATTTAACATTTTAAACTTAAACATTCAGACTTAAAGAATTCCAGAATTAGATTCTTTTCGAAAGCAAATAAACAAAACATAATTATTTACTGAGAATAAGTTAGGAAATCTTTTAAGAACCTGAGAAACTCTGTAGAGCAACAAACAACTCAAGAAGACTGTTCCACCCAACCAAACTCCTGAAAACAGTCAAATACTGTCTTAGGACCCCCAAGCCTGTTCGCTGAACCACTAGGAGGAAGAAGCTTTAGGAATTATGACTTCTTCTTGTTGTAGCAGTAATCTTCTAAATCTTCAATAGGTAGCAGTCCAAAAGACTTGCTCCTACAACTCTGTTTCTCCTCAATAATAAGCAAAACTTAGTTTTCAATCACCACTCACCTCCCTTATTCGAATCTCTCTTGAAATCACCTGATTTACAAGAGGAAAATATTCTGCAGAAATATTGATTAAGGGTTTCCTACCCAATTCGAATTTGCCATTATAGGCTGCCTAGGCCTTTTCAAATGTTACTGGGTCATTAAATGAGCTTCCTGCTCACTCCCTCCACCTGGGGGATAATGCCCTATTTTAGGGGAAGTTGTCCCATAACCAACAGTTAATGGTGTGATGTAATTGTTGCCATGTGTCCCATACCTTCCAACAACTTCCATTCCTCTTAGTGGGTCAGTAAACACTCATTCAACAGTCCTCTTGAGTATTTGGCTCCTAATTAATTTATTTAAATAATAATATTCAGTAATTACATTCATCCATGATCAAAACTGATCATAATTACAAAACTTGTAATTAAATTTAACGTAAGGTATTTTTGCAAATAATTAACAATGTTTATAAATTTGGGTAGGTGACAGTGTCTAAGATAGGGAACCCAAATGTACCTTCAGTTCTAATTTCTCCATCTTGTCGGACATGATCTTCATTTTCATCCCCCATGAAGATTCTATTGCCAAAGAGAGAAAATATAGGTTGCTCCTTTCTTGGTGAATATGGGATGTCCCAACGTTCTGTTTCAGGAAGGGTATTCTTTTTTTTCGGAGGAGAAATATCAACTATGTGGGAATCTAGTTTTGGAGGTCCTACTGTTGTTGTGTCAATTTGTGAGATAACGATGATTGTAGAGCTCCCGAAAAGAGCATCTACTTGTGCAGGATTGACAAAATCTACCAAATTTGGACCACCTATGATTGAAAAAGTAGTGTCTTTGGGTTTTTGGACTAATGGAGGGTTAAGAGGTTCCAAAGTTTTATCCTTCTGAGTTTCCTATTGTCTAAGTTCAGTCTCAATATGAACTTGAGGTTCTTCTAGTGTAATTTCTTTATGAATAGACTGCTATAATGTCCCTATAATTTCCCTTAAAATGTTTCCAGAAAAGGTTTCTTTAGCCTTCCAAGTAGGACTATCCCCTTTAGGTGTCTTCCGATACCTTACTGCTGAGTTAGTAGTTGGGGTGGCATGCCCCCCGTATAAGTTAATAGGAATTTTAGTAGATATTTTAATAAGAGAATTAGTTTTAATAAATATACCTTGTGAATCTCTATACCTAATCATGAAAATAAATTGAAATAAACTTTGACTGCATAACTACTACTGCTGGGTTTCAGGGATGCCTGTTATAACAGATGGGCAGGTTCTTACCTCTCATCTTACCGCTCACCCGCCACCAGCCTAATCTAAGTTTCAAAGAAAAGAACTGAATTTTTAAAAAAAAGTTCAACTTATCTATGACTGATTTCTACCTATTTATCTACAACTCCCCGACAACGATGCCAAAATGTTGGGTGTGTGAGCTATCTCAAATAAAACACTTAATATTTAATTATCGACTAGGATTGGTAATCTTAGAGTTGAGGCAAAATATATGCTAAGGTAGAATAGTACCTAATTTTTTTCGCTTGTCAGACCTTCAAAATATTTAATAAAGAAAAATATCGAAAGATCTTTCAAAATGAAAAACCGAGTCAAACTTAAGAAAAACAATAAGAGAACTAAATCAAATCTAACTAAACAACTGACTAGAATAGTATCAAATCATACTACTCTACTGTGTATTAAATGATGGAAAGGGATAGAAAAATAACTGATAACCAAATAAGAATTACTAGTGAGAACTTGTAAATGTAAATAATTCTAAAACTGAACTGCTTAACTTCATATAGAGAACAAAAATAAACTATCTATGCAACAATTGGATTCGATGATAAATTACATAAACAGGAACTATGCTAATCAAAGTAAATTACAAGCTAAATAATTTCAACAACTAATTCAAGAAAAAACATCTATTCCCATGTAACAGGAACCGGAGTGAATGCATTGTAATGACTTTCAAATGTGATAGCGAAACAAAACGGAAGTAAATCTAATCTAACTTATATAAAGAGATGTAAACTACAAAGAGAGAAACTACAGTTAACTTTAAGCATGTTGATCTATCTACTTTCCATGAAACTAATGAGACTAGAAGTAAGTAGAAAACTTGATAAAGATATTCACTTCTGAACTTCATTTGGAAGCAAGTAGAAAACTTGATAAAGATACTTATTACTGATTCAAATCTAGATATTATGAATGTCTCATTATTTGCATGAATGGAAAATAATTCTTATGATTAACAAATTAAAACTACTTAAAGAAGGAAATTGTTAACTATGATTCAGAAGTAAACTATCTAGAAACAAACTGATGGATTCTGAAACAGTAACTAACTATCAAATCTGATACAAAAGATTAACTTTGGAAGAAGGGTAGAAGAAAGTTAAGGAAGGAAGAAGGATTCAATTAAAAACTTTATGTAACATTAAACCAGATTTAAATTACACTTAGAACTTTAAATTAGAAGTAAGAAGCATTCTATCTAATAAGTAGGAAAAACTGGAATCTGAAAAACATAAAACTAATGCAGAAAGGGTAAAAATCCGAATGACGATCTGAATGCCAGTCCGAACGACAGGCTGAATGACAGTCCGAATGGAGGAAAAATGAACTAAACTAAGGAAAATGAGAGTTTTGATGATCTTGACGTCAGCTGGCAAATGCACATGAACCTATAATGCAGAGAAAATAGTTAGAAGACTTGTTGAGAAGTTACATTGATAGACAACAACCTATTTTAATCATTGTCTAAAGGAGATAAACTATTTCTATGACATGTGGAAGAATAAGGTTGAGATGAAAGAAGAGAGTGAACCTACAACTACAGGAAGGAAACTAACAGAGAGGAATAAGTTGAGGCTAATGCTAACTATGGAGGAATTTATAGCAATATCTAATTATAAATGATGGAAGAAAGAAAAGCTGAAAGCAAACTATGAATTATTAAACTATTGGTTGACCATTTACTAATCGTGTACACACAAATTAAATTAGCAGCATAACATAAATTACAGAGAAAGAAGAAATATCATCTACAAAAACGAAATTGATTATAAACACAGGAAAACAAACTAACTATTTGTAGAAAAGAAAATGCAAAATACAATGACAAAACCTCTGGTTGATGAGGGGCCATTCCCAACAATCAGAGATGGAAAACGAAACTGGTTTAGCTACTTAGAACATCAACGAACTGGAACTTCCATTAACTTTAGAGAATTACAGTGCCTGTAGGTAAAAATGACTAACAGCTACTACTATAGGCTAGCTTCTCGAATTTTTAAACTTTAGACTTAAGACTTACTTGTCTTTGTCTCAAAGACAACTATTTATAAATTTACAATGGGTGAGAGGGTCGACAGAGTCAACCTCTCTAATAATAGAATCGTTTTTATGACTGTAACTGCTGGTTAAATGATGCATAACAGTGCAGGGAATGTCGACCCAGCTTCTCGGCGTCAATCCTACCAAACACGAATAATTGAGTATTTGTTTCCTCAAAACGTGGGCAGAAGCACGTGCTGAAGCGTCGATGTGGGCACAGGAGTTACGTATGCAATCTGAGCGTGAACAGGCTGGACTCCTTCCAGAACAATGGCGTGAGCAGTCAAGAACAGGCATGCTTGATCCTCGGCTGAATGCACAAACAAATAGGGGCTTGGCATGTTGATGAATACGTGGGATGCGCTGTCACATTTAGTGAGTATAGGAGCGGATCTTCTAGAACCATGGCTCATTAACCATGCCCATTGTGTGGCAAACAGAACCCACATGCCTGTTTTTGCATTTAACGGTATAGGATATGCCAACCGTGGATTTCGGGGGCTGAACGCGGGGATGAACGATGAGTTGAACGCACTTGAACTTAGCATTATAAACACGCGATCTGAATGAAGGGTCATTTGGAAAACATAGCCTGTGAATTAAAAAGTAAATGTCAATAATGTCCAGAGATTGTCATTTTAACGTAAACAAACCATAATATAACGAAATATAAACAAGATTTGTGTAATAAGTAAATATATGCATACCTGGACTGTTTGATGGGATGAATGACAAGAAAACAACCTAATATAACAAAGAATGATAGAAATAACGCCATTTCGAGTAAATTGAATGATAAAAAATAGTGACAAAATGGACACCAACAATAGTACAAGACGAAAAAGAGACTGCATATGCATATGTTTATGGAGTGAGAGCACTAATAGATCCCATAGATATAAGGGATAAATAACCCATAAGAATAGATGAGAACATAATTGAAGTGAATAAAAATATTCTGAAGTCAAAGTGATAGATGAATGAATGGGTTATGTTGCTTCTAAAGATGCAGACTCTGGGCTCTACGACTTCTAAGAATACAGACTATGTGGTAATCATTCTAACTTGGAATTTCTTTGAATAGGGTTGATGGTTCAGATGTTGATGTGGTTTATTCAGTCTCTCTTTTGTCTCCATTGTATATGAATCAGTTAAAGTTGATCCAAATAAAGACCCTACACACATGGACAACATACCAAAATCCATTGTCCAACATGCCAACAACCACAACCAAACACCAACACTATCAAAAATGAAATGTTGAAAACCTTAGCATTCCAAAAACAAAAGTCAACAAAAAAATAAAGCCAAGCATGAGCTCTTCAAAAATCAATGTAACGCCCAACAATGAAAATAACCTCATAAAAAAATGTTAGACGAATAATTTCAACAAATATATATCATTAATGCATATCAATATTCTTAATGATTAAAAGAGTATTTCAATCCTTTGCAAGTCCTAAGTTGAAAATTAGCATACTACCTATTGATACCTATATATTGTAGCATTTCATTTCCATTATTGGTCAGCTAAGACCTTGAATATTGTAATTGTACCCTTTGTCTACTATATATATTCCAAGGAGACCTACTCTTAGGATAATCTCATCTTGTATTGTGTATTTGTTACATTCTATAAGGATGCTTCCCTCTTGAAAAGTCTTATTATTAATCTCTTTTATTCATTCTTAAGTCGTTGGATTATTCTCTCTTTCTTATTTTATGCTCTTTTGGGAATTTGGTGCATAACATTTGGTATTCTAGAGCCATTTTCTCTATTAAAAATTTCAAAGAAATTTGTTATAGAGAAAATTAGAGGATCCTTAGAGGACATAGTGAAGTATCTGTGGGACAAATTCCAGGTCTTGATTCATAATAAGTTAGGAGTTATAGTCTTTTGAAGTTACAATTTTTGACTAGTCCAAAATCTACTCTGAAATAGGTGTTCTCGGTAAAAATGTTATATATGAAGCTTGAGAGATCCAAATTGAGTGCCATACATTGAATCCAAAATAATTTGAATGATATTATTTTTGGTACAAATTTCATAATCAAAGAAGGAAAATTGGACACGTCACAGGTAGTACAATTTCACTCTCTTGTAAGGGACAAAAATAATAAGTTTTGGAAAAGTTACCATAACTCTCTCTCGGCACATCAAAATTGGCTCAAACCCATGGAATTGCAGAAGATAAATACCAAGCTATTGTAGGATGAAAATTTAAACATTGATGGGCAAAAATTTCAAAGATAATTCAGGAGCAAGGTTGACCACCAAGCCTATAAATGAATATTTTTCAAGGTATGTTAATGTGAAACTTTCATAATTTTGATTGGAGTATCTGTTTTGGTTGATTCAAAAGCTGTTATAAAAAGGAAATAGAGAAAAAACTATAGTATATATTAGTGGAATAAAATGGAATTAGGTGGAGAAAAATTTCTACACCCCTTAAACCTCCTGAAGGATCAACCTTCAAACAAGACGAGCATGATGAAGTGAACTTTAAAAAAGGTATTCTTTCAAAGACGCCTGATAGTGTATCACAAAATTTTGAAATATGTTATTTCAAAGAGGCTTGATAGTATACCAGGGAATTTAGAAGAATTTTCTTTCTGTGAAATTATTGTTCACACCAAGATCTTCTCAAGCAATTACAAACTCTCACAAATTGCCTTGTAAAAACTAGTCATAGAACACTGAAAACAATCATGAATTTGATGCAAACAGTATAAATCTATTGAATAAGTCTACATAAGCCAAAATTAGGAAATTTAATGGATGTAAGTATATGTAATTACATCATATATTTGAAGGCCAAATATGCCGTTCGAAATCCTCACAAAAGTAGGCTTACTAAATCTATGAAAAACCCCCCTAGGTGTAAAAAGTGCTTTCCAAATCACCTCTAAAGCTCATGAATTGGTAAATTAGTGATTGGATGGTGATGTAGGATGGAGAATAATTCTAAGTACATAATTTAGGAAGATGAAACATCATGGATGATGAGTTGGCCAAAAAATAGTTAAGGTAAGTCAACTAGCTTTCACCTTTCACCAAAAAAGCAGTAAAACTCAGTGAAAGCAGCAATGCATCCTTCTATTCCAGGATAGGATAAAATCTAACAGAATCTTAGCAAATCTTATCCAAAATCTCATGAAAGTTTCCCATGTGACTCATGAAGGCTTGTGGTCCACACAATGGGTGATTTTGCCCAACTACCTAGTCTAACACCTAGGAATTAATAAAAAATGAGTAATTAATACTATCCTAAGTATTAAATGACATGGATGAGTTTTAAAATAATCCCAAACCCCCACTTAAGCCTAAATTTATGTGCTAAAAATCAGAAATAAATAGGGCCCAACAACTTGGCATGGTCACCCTTTAACATACTTCCTTGTTCACAAAAAAGAAAAGAAGGAAAACCTCATGGGAACCCCCCCCCCCCCCCAAAAAAAAAAGGACATGAAAAAAATTGAAGGATTGATGATAAATCCTTCACTCCACTATGTGTTCAACCATCCCAAGCAGTGATCTCAGATGGCTGAAGGTATTCTTAGTAAAATCTTTGGTGAGGATGTCTACAGTTTGCTCAGCTGATGTGCAATATTGCAGATCAATGATGTGATCATGCACTACACTCCTGATGTAGTGCATATGGATCTCTATAAGCATGGTTATTTTCCTCTGTAATGTATCAGTTGAGACCCTTATAGCACTCTGATTGTCACAAAATATGACAGTGGGAGTGCTAAAGGAAACCCCAAACTCTGAAAGAATACCCTGCAACCACACACACTAAGTTGCAACATTCACTGCTCCTCTGTACTTGACCTCTGCCGAATATAGTGCATTTTCACTCTGTTTCTTACTTGAATAGAAAAAAATGTCTCCTCCAAGCATTAAAAAAATCCGGAAGTGGAATTATGATCACCAGCCCAATCTAAGTCAGTAAAACCAAGAAGATCTAGGCTAGAATCTTCAACATAGTGAATCCCATCAGACTTGGTTCCTTGCACATAATCCAATATTATTTTTTCATCCCTCCAATGAATCTAATGTGGTTGATCCATTTATCTTGAGTCCACACTCACATCATAATAAATATCAGGTCCAGTATGTTTCAAGTACAACAAGCTGCCAACTAGCTGTCTATACAAGGTGATGTCCACCAATGGTGTAGAATCTGCTTCTTCAAGTATGACTACTGAAAGGAAAGGAGTCTTTTAAGGCTTGCAATTAGACATATTGAACTTCTTTATCAGGTCTGAAGTATATTTTGTTTGAGATACCTTAGTTCCAGACTTAGATTGTGAAATCTCAAGCCCCAAAAATTGCTTAAGAATTCCCAAGTCAGTCATGGAAAAAGCTTGATGCAAGGAGGTCTTTAATGAAGCTATTTGATCAGTATAACTACCCGTGATTAGTAGTTCATAAATATATAATAAATATGGAGTCATCAATCAACTTCATATACACATTTGGGCCATAATTACATCTAGTAAAAGATTGTGACAAGAGGAAGTTGTCCATTTTGGCATACCAAGATCTGGTAGCTTGCTTAAGCCCATATAAGGACTTATTCAATATGAAAACAAGGTTAGGATATGATTTAAAAACTTTTGGATGCTTCGTATAGATATACTCCTCAAGATCCCCATGGAGGAAATCACTCTTGACATCCATGTGATTCACTTCCCAGCGCTTGGATGCAGAAATTGCCAGAACTAGTCTTATCGAATCCTTCTGTGCAATTGGTGCAAAAGTCTCATTGTAGTCAAGGCCATGGACTTGGGAGAAGCCATTTTCCACCAACATTTCCTTATATTTCACTGCTGCACCATCAGTTGCAAATTTGTCCTTGAATATCCACTTACACCTTGCCAATTTTCTGCGTGGAGGAAGCTTGAATAACTCCCAAGTTTCATTCTTTTGCAGTGAATGAAAATCCTCATCCATGGAATCTTGCCATCTTGAGTAATGTGAGGCTTCCTCATATTTCTAAGGTTCTGAATCAACCATAAAAAACACTTCTCAGGTAGATTAATATCATTCACAGTAAGAGCACTCTCAAATTGTGATCTAGTCCTCCTAGGATCCCAAGGATTCCCCACAAGTTCACTAGCTACTTGAAGGGTCTTAGCAGCCTACTTAGGACTTGTAGGTGAACTTATATATTCAATAATATGGTATTAATCATTATAAATATCATATTCATAAATATCATGAGGATCATCACTTACACTCTCAGGTGGTGGTGCAGAAGGTTCTCCAATTTTAATAGGTTGCAAGGGCTCTTCTTCAAATTGAACACTCCTCTCAATGAAGGATTTTTTAGAGGTCATGATCATCAACTTATAACCCTTGTATTCTTCTGAATATCCAACACAAAGACATGGTTGGATTTGGGGCTGCATATCCCTCCTCTTCTCAAGTGGAATTCTAGCCCAAGCCTTGGATCCAAAAATCTTGAAATGAGAAACATCAGGTTTAAGCCTAGTCCAAGCTTCAAAATGAGTGATTCTTTATAATGCTTTGTGAGGAAATCTGTTCTCTATGTAGGATGCACAATTTATAGCCTCATCCCAAAGTCTTGAATACAAATACTTGGACTCAAGCATACATGTAGCCATCTCTTTCAGAGATATGTTCTTCCTCTCAGCAACACCATTTTGCTGAGGTGTGTAGGGAACAGTGTGTTGCATCTGAATGACAGCATAAGCATAGAATTTTTTAAAATCAAATTTGATGTATTCCCCACCATTATCAGATCTAAGGATCTTGATATGTCTACTAGACTGGTTCTCAGCTAAGGCTTTGAAGAGCTTGAACAAATTGAACACTTCAGACTTTAACTTGAGGAAGAGGATCCAACAATATCTGGAAAAGTCATCTATGAAGGTTAGGATGTACTTGGCATGGTTCAAAGACTCATTGGGGAATGGAATTGATATGTTACTATGAATAAGGTCAAGGGGTGTTGAGGTTCGCTCAGTTTGGGCTCTTCTAAACTTGTTCTCAGGGTGCTTTCCAAGGATGCAACTTTGACAGAATTCTTTAGAAAACTTGATATTGGGAAGCCCTATGACCATATCCTTCTCATGGAGTTGGGAAAGATAGTTGTAATTGATATGACCAAATATCTCATGCTACAACTTGCTTGATTCATTAGCATGAGTGAGTAGAGCAGAAGGTGATGGGAAAGGCTCAAAATGAGAGAATCTATACACTTTTGAGATATGGTCAACAATACCTAAGGCAACAATTTGGCCTGTGGAGATATCACAGATTTCAACATCATTAGGTGTGAAGACAAAAATTTTGGGAGACCCAGTGTGAGTCATCTAGTAGACTGATAAGAGGTTTGTAGCAAGACCTGGAACATACAACACATTAGTGAAGGAACCAAACTCTAGATCCGCACTGCCTTTACCTTTGCAAGTAGTTTCAGAATCATCACCCGACAGAATGGTTGGACCAACAGAAGAGTCAAGAGAGGAGAATATATATCTTGTAGACACCATATTCCTTTAAGCTCCATAATAGATGATGAAGGAATTAGATCTGGATGTGCTTTCCATCAAGGCATGCACTCTCTCCTTTTCTTCAGAATTGTATCCTCCTTCCTTCCTTCTTGCGCTCTCAGGAGGAGGGATATTTTCTTTCTCAAGGATTTGATTCATTTGATCAATGGTATTCTTCATGCATGAGATATCAGGATGAAATCCCCTATTGCAATAGGTGCAATTAGCCTTCTCTTTCTTCTTCTGAGGATTCTTTTTGGAATTTGAGGAGTCTTATTGAGCTTTTTGTTTGTCTTTCTTCTGATCAAGTGGCTTCTTGAAGTTTCCCTTCTTCTTGCCTTTCGAATTATTTGAATATCCGGCAAAAAACAATGATATTTTGATGGATTTTGATTGCTCCCATAAATACTTACTTGTCTTGTTCTTGTGTAAGAGATTCCATGAATTCTGACAGAGTAGGACTCTTCTAGTTTCGAATAGCTTGCCTTGTAGCATGGAAGGTCGAAACAAAGACTGAGTAGTTTGGGCCAAGCTTGGAGAGGATGGAAAGACCAATTTATCATATTTATTTTCAGTTCCACATTTCTTCAATTGAATAACAAGAGACTTGAAATTTGAGAAGAAGTCTTGTAAGGTATCGAAATTATTTGGACTCACTGAAACTAGTTCATTATCCAGTTGGTGGCCTCTCAATTCATCTGTCTTGCCAAACAAGGTTTGGAGCTTTACCCAAACTTCATTGGGAGTGTTAATACCATATAGATGAAAAATGATATCCATGTATGTGCTAAGACACAAGAGACCATAGGCTTCATCTCTTCTGTTGTGCCACTTTTCCTTCTCAATGATAGCAGTAGGCTCAGTTTCAGTTGCCATAATCACCCTATAGAGGCCTTTAGTCCTCTATAGGATCTCCATATGTTCCTTCCAGTCAAAATAATTCAATGGAGTTAGGATGATTTGGCGTGACTGATCCATGGCATTTTTGAAATAATATTTTGGAGTGGTTTGGGTGCGCTCCTGGATGCTCAGTTGCACCCTCAGGGTGATTGAATGCACCCTCTGGATGACTGGTTGTGACCTTTCTTAGACTGGTTCGATCCTACAGGAAAAAAGAAGGAGAATAGAAAATATTGATAGCTTTGATACCATGTGAAATTATTATTCACACCAAGATCTTCTCAAGCAATTACAAACTCTCACAAATTGCCTTGCAAAAACTAGTCATAGAACACTGAAAACGGTCATGAATTTGATGCAAACAATATAACTCTATTGAATAAGTATACATCAGCCAAAATTAGGCAATGTAATGGCTGTACATATATATAATTACATCAGAGATTTGAATGCCAAAGATTCCATTCGAAATCCTAACAAAAGCAGGCTTACTAAAACTATGAAAAAATCCCCTAGGTGTAAAAAGTGCTTTCCAAATCACCTATAAAGCTCACGAATTGGTAAATTAGTGATTGTATGGTGATGTAGTATGTAAAATAATGATAATTACAGAATTTAGGAAGATGAAACAACATGGAGGATGATTTGGCCAAAAAACAGTTAAGGCAAGTCAACTAGCTTTCACCTTTCACCAAAAAAGCAGTAAAACTCAGTGAAAGAAGGAGTGCTCCCTTCTATTCCAGGACATGATAAAATGTAACAGAATCTCAACAAATATTATCCACAATCTCAGGAAATTATCCCAGGTGACTGATGAAGGCTTGTGGTCCACACAAAGTGACTTGTGGTCCACACAATGGGTGATTTTGGCCAACTACCTGGTTTAACACCTAGGAATTAACAAAAAATGACTAATTAATGCTATCCTAAGTATTAAATGACATGGATGGATTTTAAAATACTCCAACACTTTCATAATGGTCGATGGGATATTGAGCATATATTTCAAGAGCTCCTAATGGGTTGTGTGAAGGAGGTCCAACAACTTGTGCATTTGTTCATGTGTATCTCTTTCAAATATGGTTGATGGCCTAATGTGTGTTTTGGGGTAGGAATTTTACCTTTTAAAATAAAAATCTAGGAGTCATTCAAATAGGTTCTTATGTGTTACGGTTGAAAGAGGATTGATGGCTTGATGGTTGCATATTTTGAACTATCTTGAGATATATAAAAGGGGTATTGTGTGTGGTATTTGATCCATGCAATAAGGCTATACTGTTACAACATTGGGGTATTAGAGATCATGTTGATAGAGTGGTATTAGATCTCATGTTACAACAATGGGGTTTTAATGAGATATCTTAAATGTAAAGGACAAAGTGTGTCAAGATCAGATAGTTACAACATTGAGCCAATGTGGGCATAAAATCATAAATGTTATAATGATATTTTGTCAATAGTGTTAGGTTAATAGGTTGTTGTTGTACATAATGCTTGATAAGGTTTATACAATAGAATGATAGGGTGGGATAAATTCATAGTCTTGTTTAACTAAGTAGATTGTTATCATGGAATATACACAAAACTCTTATTACCATGAAGCAAATATCATGGGTTAAAATATACAAGATGGAAATGTAAATATTGAGTCCAATGGACAAAGGAATCAAGAGAACCATATAAATATTGCAAAAACCATGAGAAGCTTTAGAGTATAAATTCAAGTTCATAGAGAATATAACGAAATATTGATTAAATATTAAGAAGAACAAAACTAGTTGAATGAAAAAATGCTGAAAATTTTGACACACACGCACACACAAGAAAATGCATCATGTATAAAATTCAAGCAATCCTAGTAGGAGTATGGATATCTCCAAGAGTCATTTTGACAAGATATCACACAATACCAAAAGAAGTACCTCTAGTGATGGTACAAATACACCATCACATCCTTTGATGGTGAAGCATCTACATCTAGAGTTTCATTGATTACTTTGAGATCATGTTCCTCTCATATGTAGAAGAGATAGAGGCCCTATGGAGATAACTTTCTAGGAGAAGTCAAGAAATCAAAATACCTACTTTTGATGGTGAGGTAAATTCTAGTTAGGAAGGTGAGGATTGGATTCTTAGCATGAGGAAGTATTTCCAAGTCCATAATTACTTAAGAAATGTAAAAGACAAAGTATCCATATTCAATTTGGATGAAAGCTCATCAATTTGGTGAGGACATATCAAATAGATCAAGAAAATGACCAAGAAAAAGATTGTTTAGAAGTAGTTCAAGAAGTACTTTAAGAATACAAATCTTTGTGGAAGATACTAATGGTAAGGCTAGTGAGTTCAATGAGTTAAAGTTGGGACAAATAACCATGGATGAATCTATGAACAAATTCTTGGATATGATAAGATATGTCAAGTAAATTAAATATGAGAAGGTAAAAATTCATCTTTTTGTCACATACCCTCCCTCCAGACTGAGCAAGGGAGAGGACAATGACACTAAAACTGGGCATCTAGCCCCATGATCACTAAGTAAAACTCATTGATAAAAGAAAGGGACATATGCATATTATAGTTAAACAAGGTGGAATTAAAATCATCTACACAACTAACATACATTCATGATAGACATCAATGATTACATTACAAAATTTAACACAAGAGAGTACTTATCTTAAAACGAAGTAATTCTGAGCAACTGGCTATGCAACTGTAACGTTCCACCCAACCATAGGCCAATTGTGCTCACCAATGTCTCAACACAACTGCCACCCCCCGATCTGGGCATAATTTATACAAGGAAAGGTGAACTACAGACTCTCACATAGCCAAGGATACACCAAAATCAGCCAAACCAATCCACAGTTGGGTTTATCAGGATGCTAAGGAAATGGAAAGGAAGAATTGCTAAGCTAGTGGCTCACCCACAGAGCCCTGGATACCTCTACCAGATCTATCTAGCTTGGTACCCCACATTACCTACACACCTAACACAAGGAAGTATTCCCTTCACTGCTACACAGTCCCTCAGGCCATTCCTTCCAATCTAATATTGTTCAAAGTGTGCATAGAGGAGTAGCCAGCCCCTTTGGATCTTTTGAGAGGTTTCCTTCCTCACTAGGTTTATCAAGCCAATTCTGGTCCACTTCCACTCCTGATTCCTTGCTCACAGGTTCAAACCCAAAATAAGGATGCACATAACAGCAAAATCACCAGTGTTGGCATGAAGAAGAACATGGGAAACCAAAAACGAAATGAGGAAAGAGTAATCCACCCTGGGAAGGAAAATTCGTTTTCAAAAAACGTTTAGGGACATCCCAAGAGCAAAAACAACCTCCATAACACCTCCAAATCGTGGTTCTCCTCTCCCAGTCACTATGCTAACCAAAAACGAGTTCCCAACCATGAAAATAAATGCATAAAAATGATGAAAACGTGAAGGGAAAATCCCAGCTAGCTCAGACTGTGTGAGAGAGCAAAGGCCATGGGTGAATAATGGATTTGGGCACAATTTTGTGGGTGTTTTCTTTCCAAGGAGACAAATTACGATTTCCCAGGTTGATGGATTTCCCATACAGAAAATTGGCTGCCATACCTCTTCATTCCCAAGACATTAACTACCTCAACCAACTCTTGGAAGAATTAAATGATTGGGTTGCATAAGTCAAAAAGGGTAGTTGAGGGTTTATGGGTTCCTTCATTGACATTTGGGTTAACACCATTGGCTCAAGGGTTTGAATAATCCCCCCCCCCTATTCCTTGTAAAAATCATGCCCCCTTCTCTTGTTGCATTGCATAGCTAGTTGTGGGTATTTCATTAAATTCGTATTTACAATGGTGTCTTCATTTACATTGTGCCTATCTAGCACAAGAACCATATAGGCATCTATTTTTAATTTCCGATACATAAAACGATAAATCTATGATGGGGCCTTGGCCTTGAGCTCCTCACCATGATTTAATAACGATATTTACATCATTTACAATTTCAATGCAATAGGGTCAAAAATGGGGATGTGACATTCCCCTCCCCTTACATTAGCACTATCCTCAGTGCTCATCAAAATTGAACAAAAATGGATATGCCACTCTCATGGCATCGTCCAGCTCCCATGTAGCCTCATTGGGACCGTAGTGCTTCCATTGCACCTTTACCTGCCCGATGGCTCGTTTCCGGAGCAATGCTACCTTCTTGTCTAGGATGCGCAATGGATCGGTTGGAAACTCTCCCTCGAGTTCCACCTGGATCACATCCCAATTAATCACATGGTTAGGATCATGTACATATTTCTTAAGCAAAGAGACATGAAAAACATTATGAGCTCTAGTGCTAGCAGGCAATGCAAGTCTATATGCAACTGGCCCTATTCTTTCAAGCACTTCAAATGGCCCACAATATCTAGGTGACAGCTTGGCACAACTCCCAAGATTCAAGGAATCCTTCCTTGGATTCACTCTAAGATACACATGATCCCCAACACTGAATTCCCTATGCACCGTATGTTTATCTGCATAGCTTTTGTGTCTATCCTGAGCTGCTTTTAAATTCTTCCTGATCTTTACAACCTCTTGTTTCCATTTCCTTAAGCAATTTTGGCCCAAGTACAATTCTGTTCACTGGATTGTCCCAAGTCACTGGTGTCCTACACCTTCTTCCATACAAAGCCTCATATGGACTCATTCCCAGTGAGTCTTGCTGCCCATTGTTATAGAAAAACTCTACCAGGTGTAGATAATCCTCCCACTTGGATGGTTTGTCCATTACATACATGCGGAGGATGTATTCAAGCACCTGATTTACTCTTTCCATTTTCCCATTTGTTTGAGGATGGTAAGCAGTACTAAAGTTCAACTATGTACCCAAATCTGCAAAAAGGCCTTTCCAAAAATTGGAAGTGAACTTGGTATCCTTGTCAGAAATTATTTCCTTAGGAAACCCATGTAATCTAAAAATTTCCTTCATGAAAATATTTGCAATGGCATCGGCTTTATGTGTGGACTTAACTGGTATAAAATTTGTTGCCTTTGTTAACTTGTCCACCACAACCATGATGGAATCATGTTGTTTCACAGTCATTGGCAATCCTGTGATAAAATCCATGGAAATTACTTCCCATTTCCACTTTGGAATTGGCACTTGGTGCAATAAACCTGCTGGGTCTTGGTGTTCAACCTTCACCTACTGACATTTCATGCACTTAGAAATGTATTCAGTGACATCCTTCTTCATTCCTAGCCAGAAATAATATTTTCTTGCTATAGCAATTGTTTTCGGATATCCTGGGTGACCGGGGTATGGAGCTTTATGGATTTCATCCATAACAATCCTCCTCAAATCTTCCACATTGGGAATATAGTCTCTATTTTTATAGGTAAGAAGTTCATATTCCTCCAAATGATAGCCCTCATACTTCTTTCCAAGGTCTTGTTAGTGCAATTTGTATTTTATCTGCCAATACACTTCATCCTCACCAATATGGTTAACAATCTACTGTCTCAAATTTGGTTGGCAAGTACTAAGTGTTGCCACATGCATTTCATGTACTTTCCTGCTGAGTGCATCAACCACCTTGTTTTCTTTCCCTTTTATGTGTTTGATTTCAAAATAAAATTCACACAAAAACTCCAACCATCTAGCTTTCCTAGCATTTAAAGTTGGCTGATCAAACAAGTATTTTAGACCACAATGGTCTGTTCTTAACTCAAATTTCCTTCCCATTAAGTAATGCCTCCACATCTTTAAAGCATGTACTATGGTTGCAAGTTCTATATCATGAGTAGCGTAATTCCTCTCATGCTCCTTCAGCTTTCTTGACTCATAAGATACCACGTGGTTGTCTTGCATAAGAACTCCTCCAAGTCCTTGATTGCATGCATCGGTACACACCACAAAGTCTTTTTCCGGGTCTGCAATCTTCAAAATAGGTGCACTCATAAGAAGATTCTTCAACCATTGGAAACTTTCCTCACATCTTGGTGACCATTCAAAATTTATCCCCTTCTTTTGCAAAGAAGTGATTGGGTTTGCAACCTTGGAGAATCCTTCGATAAACCTCCTGTAGTAACCAACAAGGCCCATAAAAGATCTCACATCTGTCACATTTCTTGGAGTTGGCCGATTCATAATGGTTTCAATCTTCTTAGGGTCCACAGATATTCCTTCATCTGAGATGATGTGACCCAAATAATGAATTCTATCTTTATAAAAGTCACATTTGTTCAACTTTGCATACAGGTTATGCTCTCTTAGCAATTGCAATGTCATCCTCAAATGTTCTTCATGTTCTTCTTCATTCTTAGAATAGATGAGAATGCCGTCTAGAAATATGAGAACAAACTTGTCCAAATACTCGCTAAAAACACTATTCATGAGAGACATGAATGTAGCTGGTGCATTTGTGAGACCAAATGGTACCACCACAAACTCATAGTGTCCATACCTCGTTCTAAAGGCTGTCTTATGAATATCTTCCTCTTTGATCCTTACCTGATGGTAACCAGAACTCAAGTCAATCTTTGAAAATACCTTTGCTCCTCTCATTTGATCAAAAAGGTCATCAATTCGGGGCAATGGGTATTTGTTCTTCACAGTGACTTTGTTCAACTGCCTGTAGTCAATACATAACCTGAGTGTTCCATATTTCTTTTTCACAAATAGAATAGGTGCTCCCCACGGGGGACACACTTGGCTTGATATATTTCTTTTCCAATAACTCTTGTAATTGCATTTTCAATTCTAGCAATTCCGGTGTACTCATCCTGTAGGGTGTCTTAGACACTGGTGCAGCTCCTGGCACAAGTTCAATTGTAAAATAAATGTCTCTCTTTGGAGGGAGTCCTGGAATCTCATCAGAAAAACATCCCTGAATTCTTGCAAAACATGATAGTCCTCCAATTTAAGAGTTTCATTCTCTGCCACTTCTAAAACGTGGGCTGCATACAATTGACAACCCTTCCTACAGAACTTCTTCAGCTGCATGGCTGAAACCTGCCTAACAGAAGTCACCTTTGGAATTCCTTTTACAACCCTTGGGTTTCCTTCTTCATCCATGCATTCAAATGTCTTATTGTAGCAGTCAAGTTTAACCCTGTGTGCTTCTAACCAATGCATTCCAATGAGAATATCCTAGGAACCCAGTGGTAGAATATTCAGATTTGCGTAAGTGAATAGCCCATCCATCTCTAATGGACACTTCTCTACAATTTCACTAACTTTTCTCTTGGTTCCAGTGGCTAGTTGAACTAATCAAGATTTATTATGCTTTAATTTCTTAAAAACACAAATCTCAACAATTTTAGGAGTGATGTAACTGTGAGTATATCCAGGATCAATCAAAATAGAAACAAATTGCTTAGCAATATTACCTTCAACTTCAACCACAGTTGATTGATGATCTTCCTGGTGGTCGTCTAGTGTTGCATAGATTCTAGGGATTTTCCTCACCACCTGACCCATAGTTTCGGATCCTTGGATGTTGTGGACTTGATTTGCATTCCCATTCTAATGTGGACAGTTCCTAAGCATGTGGTCTCATCCACAACCACAACATTGAAGTGGTTCTCTTGGCTCATTTGGATCTCTTGCCTTGTCTCCCATCATCCTAGTTGGCTTAGTCACAACCTGTGATGGTTTCTTTTGCTGATTTCTAAATTGAGGAGGCTTGAACCCCTTCTTCCTTTGATCAAACTTTTCATTTTTCTTATCCTTCCATGCCTTATGGAATTCTGGTTTGCTTTTGTTTTGATCAAAGCAATACTTGGCCTTTCTTATGGCCTCCTCTAGAGTTCGAGGTTCATCAAACTCAATTCTATCTTTATATGACTGGGGCAGTCCAATTAGGAAATGCTGAATTTTCACCTTATCATCTCGAATATACCTGACATACCTTAGCAGCTCCAAGAACTTGTTTGCATATTCTTCCATGGTCAATTGTCCCAATCTCAGCTCATGGAACTGTTTGATCTTATCATCATAGTACCTATCAGAGAGGTATTTCTGCTTGAAGTATTTCTTGAACTGCTTCCACACAATCTTTCTTTCATTAATCTTCCTCACTTGTCTGATGTGTTCCCACCATATAGATGCTCTTCCATTCAAGTTGAAGATGGAAACCCTTGCCTTCATGTTTCCAGAGTAGTCTTGGACTTGGAAATACTTTCTCATCCCAAGAAGCCAAGCTTCAGCTTCTTGACCAGACTTTACCTCTCCATCAAATGTAGGAGGTTTTGCCTTCTTAAATTCCCCATGCGAATTGTTCTTTTAGTGCCTCTTCCTCTTACTCCTGCGGGGTGAAGAGCTTGAAGCCTCAATGGATTACTCTGAGTTAGATGATCCACTAAAAGAGATTTATGGAGTATATGTTCTGTCTGTAGAAATTCTTCTTGAGCTACTGGCCCTCTTGCGGGAATTCCTCCTGGAACTACTCCTACCCCTTTCTGGATTTGATGTATGATGCCCAAAGTTTATTTTCCTTTGGATGTCTGTCAAACTATGCAGCATGGCTGCATTCAACTGATTTTTTCTTCCTTAGCTTTAATCATCCTTTCATTATCTTCTCTACAACTTTGTAACTCCACCCTCGAGCTCCTCATGGTGGCTGCAATACCTGGGGGAGTCTCTTGATTTATCCTCCCATTAGATTCTGTTTCAGCATTTTCAACATGTATGTTCTCCCCCATGGCATCTGTCTCAGGGGCATAGGGATCTTGTGCATCATCCATGATGTTGATTTTATTGGTCCAACCAAGACCCAAAACTTTCCAACTACACTATCTAGAATGCTACCTTGATGTAACTGTGATTTTGCAAAATGTGTTCATTAACACAATTGTTAGCTGCATTATATTCTCAGAAATTCATAAATTACTTTCATTCACATGGGAAAATATTATATTGACAATTTGTCAAATCATAGTATTTTCTCACAATCAACGACATATGAGGGGGACGACAGGGGTCAAGGGGGCTTGCCCCCTTGTGGCTTCCCTGTGCATAAGTTTCAACACAATTTCCCATTTTTTGTAATTCTTCAATTTGGCGCAATTTGGCGCATAAGTTTCATGGCGATTTCCCATTTTCGGCACTTAAAAATCTCACTGAAAAACTGTAGAAATCCTCTGTTTTGGTGGACTTTGTCATTCTCTTCCGATGCGTTGTGGACAAACTCATTGAGTTTTGCTAGTCCTCCGACCTGTTGTGGACAAACTCGCTGAGTTCTTCCAGTTGGCGAACTCATCCATCTCTTCCGTTCTATTGCGGAGCAACTCATCGAGTTCTTATGGTCGACCATTTCGACAAAAACTCGCCAGTTCTTTCTGCCATTTCGGAGAAAACTCTCAAGTTCCTTTCGTTGTTTCGGCGAAAAACTCGCAAGTTCCTTCCGCCCTTTCGGCAAAAAACTCACAAGTTCCTTCCACCATTTCAGCGAAAAAATCGCAAATTCCTTTCGTCGTTTCGGTGAAAAACTCGCAAGTTCCTTCCGATACAGACTTAGACAAAATTTTCAAAAACACTTAGAACAATTTCGGATTTTTCTTTCTTTCAGGGATGCTCACTGCTCAATAGGAGGTGATCTTACCTCTACAATTATCCAACTTAGCCCGTTTAGTCTTGATGCTGTAACATGTGGTGATCAGGAAGGGATCTTCCCTTGTAATTGTAATCAGATTTGGCCCATAGAGGCCCAATGCTGTAGCCTATGGCTTTGACACCATTCTATCACATACCCTCCCTCTAGACCGAGCAAGGGAGAGGACAATGACACTAAAACCGGGCATCTAGCCCCATGATCATTAAGTAAAACTCATTGATAAAAGAAAGGGACATATGCATATTATAGTTAAAAAAGGCGGAATTAAAATCATCTACACAACTAACATACATTCATGATAGACATCAATGATTACATTACAAAATTTAACACAAGAGAGACTACTTATCTTAAAATGAAGTAATCCCGAGCAACTGGATATGCAACTGCAACGTTCCACCCAACCATAGGCCAATTGTGCTCACCAATGTCTCAACACAACTTCCACCCCCGAGCTGGCCATGATTTCTACAAGGAAAGGGGAACTACAGACTCGCACATAGCCAAGGATTCACAAAAATAAGCCAAACCAATCCACAATTGGGTTTATCAGGATGCTAAGGAAATGGAAAGGAAGAATTGCTAAGCTTGTGGCTCACCCACAGAGCCCTTGATACCTCTACCAAATCTATCTAGCTTGGTACCCACATTACCTACACACCTAACACAAGGAAGTATTCCCTTCACTGCTACACAGTCCCTCAGGCCATACCTTCCAATCTAATATTGTTCAAGGTTTGCATAGAGGAGTAGCCAGCCCCTTTGGATCTTTTGAGAGGTTTCCTTCCTCACTAGGTTTATCAAGCCAATTCTAGTCCACTTCCACTCCTGATTCCTTGCTCACAGGTTCAAACCCCAAATAAGGATGCACATAATAGCAAAATCACCAGTGTTGGCATGAAGAAGAACGCGGGAAACCAAAAACGAAATGAGGAAAGAGTAATCCACCCTGGGAAGGAAAATTTGTTTTAAGAAAATGTTTAGGGACATCCCAGGAGCAAAAACAACCTCCATAACACCTCCAAATCGTGGTTCTCCTCTCCCAGTCACTATACTAACCAAAAACGAGTTCCTAGCCATTAAAAAAAATGCAGAAAAATGATGAAAACGTGAAGGGAAAACCCCAGCTAGCTCAGACTGCGTGAGAGAGCAAAGGCCATGGGTGAAGAATGGATTTGGGCACAATTTCGTGGGTGTTTTCTTTCCCAAGGAAACAAAATACGATTTCCCAGGTTGATGGCTTGCCCATACACGAAATTGGCTGCCATACCTCTTCATTCCCAAGGCATTAACTACCTCAACCAACTCTTGGAAGAATTAAATGATTGGGTGCATAAGTCAAAAAGGGTAGTTGAGGGTTTATGGGTTCCTTCATTGACATTTGGGTTAAAACCATTGGCTCAAGGGTTTGAATAATCCCCCCCCCCCCCCCCCCCCGATTCCTTGTAAAAATCATGCCCCCTTCTCTTGTGGCATTGCATAGCTAGTTGTGGGTATTTCATTAAAATTCGTATTTACATGGTGTCTTCATTTACATTGTGCCTGTCTAGCACAAGAACCATAGGCATCTATTTTTAATTTCCGATACATAAAACGATAAATCTATGGTTGGGCCTTGGCCTTGATCTCCTCACCATGATTTAATAACGATATTTACATCATTTACAATTTCAATGCAATAGGGTAAAAAATGGGGATGTGACACTTTCCTTAAGTGGATTACCTCAATCCTACATAGGCAGAATTAAGGTTGACAAACCTCAAACTCTATTTCAGGCCATTAGAAAGGATAAGGATTGTTGTGAATAGGACAAGAACAAGCTCGAGAGATTCACAAGTTTTGTAAGGATAAGGAGAAGGAAAAGCATGACCGGAAAAAAAAAGGGTCCAAGCTCCCTCTTTATAATAAAAGTCAACCAAATATATTTTTGTACAATTGACCAACATAAAGTGAGTCCAATCCATTTGAATTAATGGGAAAGAGGCCAAATAGCCTATTTGATGGTTGGGATGTGGATAATGTTTTCTCAAGAATTGTTCACATAAGAAGGAGAACAACAAGAATGCCCATAACATTTAGGAGGATACAATTGTTACAATGTAGAAAAGACTAATCCCAAGATATGTTTGCATTAGAGGATTGCCAAGTAGATCACTGAGTGAAGTGAAATTTGAAGGTAATATTTCTAAGTAATCTCTTTCCATTTTAATTGCAGAGGATATTGCCATAGTTATGTCACTCCTAAATTTGTCGAATCAAGTGAACTTAAGAAAAGTAAACATTGAAAATCATCGCTAATTTAGTTAGCTATGGAAACCAAGAGGAAGTTAGTGAAATGGTAGAGAAATGTTCACTAAAGTTGAATATTGGACTCTTCACATGGCCAAATTTGAAATTTTTTCCACTTGGTTCATATGATGTCCTTATTGTCATGGAATAGTTGGAAGCACATCAAGTTATACTTGATTTCTACGATAAAACATTGATTGCATTAATGAAGATGAAAAATCAAGGATAGTAAAAGATACTCCAAAGGCCATGATCAATGGCCATTTAATTTAATTTCAATTAATTTGAATTTAATCCCACTTAGAGATTAAGGTTGAATTAGTGTTTCCAAAGTGCATAATTCACACTTTTTGAAACCAATACTCACACTTTTGGGATCCAATCTTGCACTTTAAAAATAATGATGATGTCCTTATTGTAATGGAATAGTTGGAAGCACATCAAGTTATACTTGATTTCTACGATAAAACATTGATTGCATTGATGAAGATGAAAACTCAAGGATAGTAAAAGATACTCCAAAGGTCATGATCAATGGCCATTTAATTAAATTTGAATTAATTTCAATTTAATCCCACTCAGAGATTAAGGTTGAATTAGTGTTTCCAAAGTGCATAATTCACACTTTCTAAAACCAATACTCACACTTTTGGGATCCAATCTTGCACTTTAAAAATAATGATATTCAACTTTCGAACATGAAATTCAAAGTGTTTTCCATCTAGATTCTTACTTGTTAGTCCAAATTTAATGAAATGGTTATTAATATATATAAGACATATTTCATACTTATAGTTGAATAAGTGTATTTGAAAGGGATGCTAGTTGTATGCAACCCATATTCTAGAACCAACATAATCTAGGGGTCCAAAACTCAAAGGCTGAAGGATATTGAAAAAAATACAACATGTGTTACTCAAGGAGGTACCACGACTATCTCCAAATAGAAATATTAATTTCTCAATTGACCTTGTGCTTGGAGAAACAGAAATGTCCAAGGATCCTTAAATAATAAGTACCCCATAAATTATGAGGTTGAAATTGCAATTGTAGGAATTTCTAGAGAAATGATATCAACCAGTTGTGTCCTATGGGGAGAACTAGTTTTGTTTACGAAAAATAAGGACATCATTATCAAGATATGTATAGATTACAAGTATTTAAACAAAGTTACAGTGACAAAACAGTTGGAAACAAGTACATCTTTCTCCCTTCCCCTTTCTTATTTGTCAATATTCTTTCTCTTGGTCACTAGAATGGATTTAGATTAGTGATCCCAGGGGATTTAGGTTAGTTTTCTCTCCCATCATTGTATTAATAGTCATCCCTAGCTCTTTTAAATAACTAATTGGAACTTATATAACTATGATATTATATGGATGACCCTAGTCCCAAATGACACTCAAGTGTCCCTAACCATCAACAAAACATCCCTAATATCACTTGAAGAGCCCCTAACAGATGCTAATGACCTTGAATTCCACCAAAAGTCATCCAAAATGATGGTCACCTCATCAAGTAAAGATCCTAGTTCTTTCTAGCCCAAAATCCACTAAAAATTGAAGGTTTTGAGACCCCAAACACTTTCTCCTTGAGCAACATGCATTGTCACGTCCCCTTCCATCAACCCGATGCAAGCAAGGGAAACATCACCAATCTACCGGGCTTATTTGACAAGCTCAGCCCCATACATTACTCAGAAATTCATAGATAAATAAAACCTCATGTGTGCAGGTTCAAACTAAAATACACACAGCGGAAATGAACATATTTGCAAGCACACAAATAGTAATGCATCATCATATCTAACACATGCATATGATGGCTTAATGTACAGAGAATCAATCCCATTCTTAACCTATGCACAAGCTTCATATCAGCCATGCTAAGATAATCGTTTCATTTCATTAGCATAAACAATTAACATTCAGAATTAACACACTGCAAAACACATAATGCATATAATGTAAATCACAGAGAACACTTATCTTGAAGATGAAGTTGTCCAAACAACTGGCTATGTGAGAGCAACGTTCCACCCAACCATAGATCTCTGTCCAGTTTGTATTCTTTCAGCTGAGAGATCACCCCCGAGCTGGGTTGTGTATCCACTAAGGAGGAACGAAACAGGCTCACTCACAGCCATGGTTTCACTCAACAGCTATGATAAGCCAACTCACAGTTGGGTTTATCAAGCATACAACAGACGAAGGAGGGAAATGCTAAGCCAGTGAGCTCATCCACAAAGCTACAGGCATCTCAAAGGAATTCAACAGTCCAGGCACCCACATTACCTACCATACCCAACACAAGGAAGATCCCCTTCTCTGCTGCACAGTCCCTCAGGCCTCCCTTCCCTCCAGTGCTCTTCAAGGTGGGCATAGAAAGTTCCAACTGCTAATTCTTGAGATTCTAGCCTTCATTGGGTTTATCAAGCAAACCCAACCTCTGCTCAGTCATTCACAATTAGATTTCTCACAATTCTGGCATCAAAATAACTTAATCCCGTCACTGGTTTTCTGGGCTATCAAAACTGGGTTTTCCAATGGATTTCGGGGTAGCTAATGCTCCCAATTTCACCCCAAAGTTCATACCTATGGATCCCCCATTGGATTTCACTGTCCAATACAAATTCTGGGCGTTTATGGCTCTTCAAAACGTGGGTTCTTGCAAAGTTGCGATTTCTGGTTTTGCTCACTGCTGGGAATTCGTTTTTGGATGGAAAATGATGCTGGGTTCTCCACAATGGAATGGGAATGAGGAAGAAGCAACTCCCATGAAGTAGAGTGACTTGTGGTACAAGAAAACAGAGCCCATACCTGCAAATACGAATTTCTGGGCTGCCCATGCTCCATTGAAGCCATGGACTGAAATCTTCAACTACTTCCTTACAACATAAATAAATGTCATCAAAGAAAGTCAAATGGGTTTTCACAATGACATTTGGAAGCATATGGTTCATCCCCACAGCCCCCTCACCACTCCCTAGTGGAATACACATTGTCCCTTCTCATTCGTTGTTCCCATAGCTAGTTTTGGTATTTTATTGCAATATTCAATATTTACATCAATTTACAGTATTCCATGGCTTAATAGCACATGGGTAGCGAAATATCAAATGCTTGTCGATTTAAAAAAGTTACGAACATATACTAGTGGGCCTTGGCCTTGAACTTCACGCTAGGGAAACATACATCGCATGTATACAATATTTACATAAAAGCCAATAAATCACAAGGGTCAAAATTGGGGTATTACATGCATGGCCACACACCTTTCCTTCTTGCAAGGTGCATGGGCCCAATAAATGCACAAAAAACATACATATTTGCGATATTTATGAAATTAAATAGTTGGGACAATAATTTCCTGGAGTATAAATCCTCATAACTACCTCCTAACCATCTAAACCATATAAAAAACATATAAAAAGACATAATTTCATGGGAGAGAAAGGGGAGAAGAAAGCACTCACACCACTATTATTTTGGAAGAACTTTTCCCATATCTTGAGTTTTTATGTCTAGTTTCCCATATTAGAGATTTTTGTCTTCGAGATCCCATCCTCCATTGTTTGTTGAAGTAACCATTCATTGGTGACTTCTTCCCTATATCCAAGTGAAGATTGAAGTGATGGGAAGCATAGAGCGTGACTGGTCCAGGTTGAAGAGGGACCCATGCGATAGTTTTGAGAGATTACAACAACAAAGATTAGGTAACATGTATTTGTTGTTATTCTTGTAATCAAGAGATCTCTCCTCTTCCCCCTCCTCCAACCCCCCAATTCTGTATCCAATGTTTTATGTGTATTTGATACTAGTTGGTTAAAGAGGATTAGCCTCCATGATAGGTTAATTAGGACTACTAAATGATAAAGGTTATGTATTTAATTCATTCAGGATTTTATGATGTCATAATATGTGAGAAATGTACTTTTTTCTTATGCAGGTTTCAAAGTCACTTGGTTTGGTTACATCAAGCTTCCAAAGAGGGAGAATAGCTATAGGACAACCATCAGAAACATGCACTTGTTTCTCCTTCCCCTTTATTGTTTATTAATTTCCTTTATCTTGGTCATTAGAATGGATTTATATTAGTAATCCTAGGGGATTTAGGTTAGTTGTCTCTCCTACCACTTTGTTAATAGTCATCCCTAGCTATTAGGGAGAATTCCTCATCAATAGAACTGGCAAATCCACTAGGGAGAATTCAGCGAATTCTTCTCTATAGGGAATCTTTAGACTATTTTTTTAGCGTTGGTTGTGTTTTAGAAGCCATTTTGTCCTTATCACAATGCCCATCCTTGAATCTTCCTAAAAAAAGTGTTTTTTTTTAAAGTTTTTGTCCTTTTTGGACTTCTACAAAGGTTCCACGCACCCTCCAAAGGACACAAAATCATGCAATATTAAGTCCACACACATTTTCCTTTTATTGTTTTTGGCCATGCACCTTTCCTTCATAGTAGGTGCATGGTGTCTGTAAAACAAAGCTTTTTACTATGTTTTTCATCCATTTCTAAGTTGTTTGCTATTATTTGGGTCTTTGAAGTTGTTTAGAAGGTTACAAGCCAGTGTTTATGGGCCTTTGATTGTTTGAAGTACTTATTTTAATCTTTGGATTGGTTTCATTAGGAGAAAGGAAGAATAACATAGTTTGTCTAGTATTCTTTTCATCCAGGTTTCTTGCATTCTAGGTGAAAGTGTTTAGTTGCATTTTCTACTCAAGTGAGTTTTTGAATGCATGTTTCTTGATACTTTGAAGACAAAAAAAAGATTGATTCAAAATTTGGTGTGATTGTTCATTTCTTAATGGATTTTAATCATTTTGTGTCTTTTGAACATCCTCTTTTGCTTATTGTTTTATGATTAAAAGTTTGATTCATTAAAAGCAATTTAATTAAAAGGAACTACGTTTTTTTCTTTGCTAGAAACCAACATTATCCTATGTTATAGGTCCTTGGTTGTAGGTTTAGAGAGAAAATTACCCAAGGCCATGTAAAATGAATTAGTATCTTACTAATTGAGTGCATAAATCCATTAGTAGCAAGAGGCATTTGTTGGGAAAGCATGCCTCACAGATGCATTAAGCATGAGGCAAAGCTAAGTAGGAAATTGATATTATCCCCTTATAGCTTGCTTTTGTCAATTATTTGAGTCAGGGAAATTTAGCTGATGTGGAAAGCCATTGGGGTGACATCACTTCTCTCTAAATTTTTGGGTCTAGGACTTGTTCCTATGTTCCAGGTCCATTCCTAGACATCTAACCCACGCCTATTCCAACCAACTGTCAATTGCAAAGTGGTGGCCATATTTGCTTGTCCTACATTTCTCCTGGTTGACTACAAGTAGGAAATGTTGTCGTACTTGAGATAGACACCTGACATCCACCTCAACTCCCCTGGAGGATGCTTGGATCCACCAATGCCTTGGTATAAATGGAACTCTAGTATGCCCAAAACCATACTTGGAAACACGGTTGGAAAGGGCCAACAAAAGTGAGTGTGTAACAACAACCACACCAAAAAATACAACAACTACTACTGCAATTCCCATGATGACAAGAATTAGAATTTCCTTTGAAAAATCCTCCATGAAAACCTCCATGCTTCTTGCTCAACCCAATCCTAGTAATCCAAATAATAATGTAAATTAGCCCACTAATAATGTTGATTTACCTATTTATCCTACATATTCCATCTCCCCTATTGATTTCTAAGACATTCACTTAGGATCAGGAAGAATCATTAATAACCAAACATCCTCGATTATTTCATAACAATAATATGAGGAAGTTAGTCCCTTGATGGATAGAAATACTTCAAAATTCAATTCTACTCGACATCCTCCTATGGAAACTCGCCTTTGAAACATCTAATCAACTTCAACCCTCAAAACTTACATAATATCTGCTTTATCCAAAACGGTTAAATTTGAACAAAGGTCCTATTTATCCTGCACTTGAATTTCTTAGAGAGTTTAGGGATGTGTGCATCAAGATTCCTATGTTTTAAGAAATTAAAAATGTTATGATTTATGCTAATACTATCCAAGAATTATGCCTAAAGAAACCTGATAGGAAAAGAAAATACCCCTAGATTATCCACATAATAAGTCAACTAGTTGATTTGATGCCAGGGAATATTTTCATGACCAAGTATGTTGATACTCACATCCCCATTATTTATATCCACATAAATAATACCCCGATTTCAAACACCTTGATATATTTAGGAGTTGTGATACTATTATGATCAAGGAAAATATGAAAAAACTTAGATTACCCAATCTACACCAAACTCATACAATCCTCCAATTAACTAACTGATCAATAGTCAAACTTGAGGGAATACTTGGATATGTAGTGATATTGATTGGTTACTAGGAATACTTGATATATTTTATGGTTTCATGACCAAGGCATAACCTTGGAGGATATCTATAAATAATAGGCTAACCATGGATGGCCACTATAAATGCATATATTGGTTGTAGATCCAAAGACATGACCATCTCCCATAGAAACTCTACTAAGAAAATTGCGTTTGATCCCTCTACCAACTCTTCCACTAGCCATGAAATGCACATATGGGTGGAAACTGTGGACAATGATGATGAGAATGTTCAACAATTACTAAATATTAATTAGGCTCTTGATTTTACAGAGATTAAGGATTATTTAATTAAAAAACTAACTTGTATCTCTTTTTCATCCCAACATCCAATCCCATAGTTTCTTGAACATGTCATTGACCACTAACTATAGGAAAATTGCTCATTAGCTATTATTTCATTAAAATATGATTACATGTCTTTTCCTCCTTATTCTATAGTAGAATCCTCCAACACATCAATCAAAATTAGCCAAAGGAAAAAATTGAATATCAATCCTAGACTATCTAGACCTATCAATAGAAACAATTGCAGGAAAGTAATATTGCATTTTCTTGGGAATATACATATATCAAGGTTATTCATTATGATTTGTGTTCACTATATGTAAATTAAGAGTGACTCCCTACCTATTCAACAAGGGCCAACATCAATTGAATCTTTACTTATGAGAGGTAGCAAAAGAAGAATTATGAAATTTACTTGATTTATATTTCATTTACCTTATCTCCAATAGCGAGTGGATCTTTCCACGAATGATTTTTCCAATGAAAAATGGTAAGCAATTAAAGAATTAAACAAGACCACCTCAAAAGATCATTTTCCTCTACCCTTCATTGATTAGGATAATGTTTTTCCTTCCTCTATGAATTTAGCAGTTATTAACAAATTCACATCTCTTCGGAGGAGAAATATAATACTATGACTTTTCCATGGGGAAACTATGTTTATCATGTCTATCCTTTTGGATTTTGCACTTCTCTTGCCACTTTTCAATGGGCCATTAGAAGCATTTCTCATATTTGGTTCATGACTGTGTAGTGATTTATATGGATAATTTTACTTTGTATGGTAAAATTTTTGAAGTGTCCATGCACAATGTTAAGAAGGTGTTGATATTATGCCAAGAGACAAATCTCTCTTATCCATGATAAATCTCATACATTTCTAACAAAAGGAAATTGTGCTTGGTGATCTTATCTTTTCTGAAGGTATCAAGTAAATATAGATAAAATTGAGGTAGTTTCAAATCCACTCATTCCTCAAACCCAAAAATAAGTTCATATCTTCCCTAGCCATGCTGGTTATTATCATTATTTCAATATAAATTTCACAAATTTTGCATCTCCATTATTTACATTGCTTTATAAGGATGTACATTTTCATTAGATAGTTTAGTGTCAAAATGATTTTAATGATCTAAAAGAAAAGTTATCAACATCACCTATGTTAAGAGGACCAAATTGGTCCTTACCTTTTAACATTTCCATGGATGCCTATGATACAACCATTGTTGTGATGGTTGGACAAATAGAGGAAAAATGATTGTATGCCATTATTGTAGCAAGAAATTTTCACTTGATAAATTGAATTATATAGTAACCGAGAAATAATTTATTGTTGTTATTTATGTCATTAACAAGTTTTGTCATTATATAACAAGTTATCATGTGATTGTGCATATTAACGATTCTACCATTAGGTATCTAATGAATAAACCTACCACTACTAGAAAAGACACAAGATGATTGTTATTGCTACAAGAATTCAACATCACCATCCTTCATAAACATGACAAAGAAAATGTCATTGCTGACTTTATTTCTAGGCTTGTTAATGATGGAGTTTTAAACCCGATCTTCTTTGCATTATCTATTAACACATCATGGTTTATAGGTATTTCTAATTATGTGACTGTAAGGAAGCTTCCAAAGAACCTTTCACAATAGGAGCATCAAAGGATTATCAAGAAGGGTGTAATGTACTCCTATCTTCAAGATCATATCCTCCACATAGAGTTTAATATTATTATCCATTGTTATTTCCAAGAAGATGGGATTTATGAAATCTTAAAGGAATTCCATGATGAACCTTGTGGTGGGAACTCTGTCGACAAGGGAACTACCAAGAAAGTCTTACATTTGTGATATTATCAAACTAGCATTTTTCAAGATGCTAAGAAACATGTGAGAAGCTGTGACAATTGACTAAGAATGGGATAGCCTATATAGTATGATGCGATTCCTCTCTAAATTGATCCTTTTGAAAAATGTGATCTAGATTTGTTGGGTTCATCAAACCTCCATCTAAAAAAAAGTGTATATACATATATATTGGTATGTATTGATTATGTAACTAAATAGGTTAAAGGAAAGGATTTTCCAAGGAAACATAATGTATTGTAGCATATTTTCTATATGAAGAAATCTTTTTCAAATTTGGAGTGCCCTAAGAGACAATCATAGACCACGGCACATAATTCACCTCCAAACTATTTCATTCCATCACTAAATAGTACCATATTAGGCATAGAACATCTACACCAAGACATCCACAATCCGATGGGAAATTTGAAGCTACCAATCGAGTTTGAGAATATATTTTGAACAAGATTGTGTAGCTCCACTGCAAGGATTGGGATAACAGGCTTCTAGAATCACTTTGGAATTACTACACTACATGGAGAAATATCATTGGTTTCACTCCCTTTAAATGGGTGTATGAAAAGCACGTGGTCCTTCCCATTGAATTCAAAATTAGGATGTTAAGAATTGCATTTCAAGTTGGGATGGATCTTTGTAGATATTAATGAATACATTGTATTCTGTCCAATTGAAGGTGCACATCATTATTGATTAGAAACCTACATTTCCATCTCATTTCCATCTAGTGGAATTTATAAATTGCAAGTAGACATGCATTTGTAACCCAATGCTCAATGGATTTATTTAGACCTCCTTAAGTTAATTTACCTCGATCTTAGCAGTTTACAAGGGATGGGTAAATCCTTATCCCTAGCCACATAGTGTGAGTTGGAAACCTTAGTGATATTTGTTTTAGGTTTCCCACCCAAGGTAATCATTTATGGGTTTGTAGAAAGGTATCCTTTGGTAAGAAATATTCACCTATAATGACCCATAATATTTATTCACTAGTTAGAATACTTGGGTTATTGAAACTTATTTCTTACCTTCACTTGTGTAAGCCTCCTCTTTGTATCTCATCACCTTTGATGGATGCACATTTGGAAGGCCCCCTTAATTGAAATAAATATAATTTATCTTTGATAGAGCATCCAAGGGATGTTTTTATTTCATATTTTATATCTAGAATTTGTGGTGTATAAGATTTAGATGAATATTGCAGTCAGTCATTATTTGATTTTTTTTTCATGGAAATAATTCATGGGGAGACTCCCGATAAATTCCCCTCATTTTAAGGATCTGGTACCCAATGTAAAGTTAGTGGTTCCTAAGTTTGAAGCACCTCAACCTAAGGTAATCAAAGAGAATTGAACCCATGGACTCCCACACATCAAGGGTGGATATCTAGCATCCTTCTCATGACCACTTGAGCTAACCCTCAAAGCTTATTAGTTGATCTAGATATTTAAATGTTGAATCATTAATTGGTACATTAGATCCACCAAATATTGGATACTTCCATAGAATTTTAAGAAAACCACGTCTATTGGGAGAACTTGATCCATCTCATAGTCTTAGTATCCCCTCCACTATATCGAGAACCACCAGAGGAATCACTATAAGAAGTGTTGGAGGGTGTGCAAATAAAAATGTCCATCCTTGACATCCACCTCCACCAGAAAAGAATACAAACCTTATTTTATGGTTTATGGTGTTGGTAGGCGGTTTGATGAGTCAACATCGCAACATTGCAGATGTTGCGCAAGGCCAAAGGTACCGTGGAAGGCAGAAAGCAGCGCGCAAGGTGACAAGTATTTTTGTAGTTTTTGGGTCATTTGGACCGTGTCATATGTATTTTGGGTCATTTGGATCGCGTCATATGTAGTTTGGGTCATTTTGACCGCATTATGTGGGATTGTGGGTTAGTTTTTGTAAATTTTGTTAAGAATTAGTTAGGCGGTTGCCTAAGTGGACCACAAATGTAAAGGCACAAGCCTATAAGTAGATGTAGGTTTGTAAGTGTTGAATCATCGTCTTTTGGGAGTGCTTAAGAAGAGAACACCCTGAAGAAGCTGAAGACTGAGTATCTTGTTGTATCTGGGTTTTTGCGGAGATAAATATGATGTGACCGAGTTTTTGAGCAAAATCCTTGTGTTGTTTCCATCTTTCTGTGGTAAATTCCTCTTGCGATATGAATATATGAATGATGCGATGTTTCCTTGCTGCGATTAATGCTTTACTATTATATCTATTGCATATTTATGGTTCTGTCAATGATGAGATTTGTTGAAAAATGTCACAATTATGCTTAATGCCCAAGTTGAATGCTTAGATCTATTTCTGAATGTTGCAATAAGTAAATCAATTGATGCAAAACATCCTCCTTCATTCGGTGGAAACATGGTTCCGTTAACTCTCCCTTGAACATCTTGGGTGGGACCCCATCTGCTCCGCAGGTGTTGCTGGACAGGGTTAAACCTGTCTGGGCCGGTGCTCAAGGAGATTGCGGTGGCTCGGGTGTCAACAACATGTGGAACCCCTGTCGTCTGGGTTTGTGTCAACAAATGGTTCTGTTGCTGGGACTATAGTGCGAAGTGAAAGGAGGATATGTTGTGGCATCCGACAAGACCAGTGATCCAAGATTGGTTCGACCTAAAGTTGTGATAGTTCGCTGAAAAAGAAAATAAGAACCCTTGGTTGTCGACAGATTTGTGGCTAGCGAAGTACATTCATGACGGTCCACACGAATATTTTTCTGTGAGTTTCCAATCATCCTGTATGAGTGGTTAGCAAAATTGACCTTCCAGAAGAGGAACTTCCAAGGTGGTGAGCCAACAACCTGGACCCTGGAACTGATCCAGGAGCTGCAAGAAGTTGACAACAAAGCATCGCGGGCTGTTGAGGTTTGGGTCAACAGTATACTAGAAGGCTCCATCACTGAGTTTGCGATTGACACAATAAAGTCTTATAGTGAAGCAGAAAGGGATTTTTTCAACAGGCCAAGGGGTAGGTTTCTGTTGTCGCTATAGTTCTCCATTACAATGCTCATTTTCGAAAAAGGGATACTGAAGATGCACCTATACTAGTGTTGACCAACGTGACTCCAGTCGACAGGGGTTCCACTTCATTGTTGACACATGCCGCAGTCTCCCTAGGCACCGGCCCGAGCAGGTTTTATCCCTCCCTTCAACACCTGCAGAGCAGATGAGGTCTCACCCGAGGCGTCCAGGAAGAGCAAACGAAACGATGTTTCCGTCGAGTAAGGAGGAGGGTTGCAACTATATGAACTAACTCTATTGCAACACTAAACTGGAATCTCAAACAATTGACATGTATTCATAATGCATTATTCAATCGCAACATTCATTATCACAGCAATAGTAACAGTAAAACAACATTGCATCAAGGAAACATAGCATTATTCATGAAGTGCGACATTGCATTACCATAAATAAACAGAAAGAACCCAGGAATTGCACCAGAACAGTTTCATCATATCATATTATCACTGCAAAACCTTAGATACAACATTTCTTCAAAGATCAGGTCTTGGCAATATCTCACAGATGCACAGAAACAACTAAAACATGCGCTTCTTTTCACCTTGATTCTACTCCTATCTCCTTGATCCCCCCCGATACCTATGACTCTTATCTATATATAGGCTTCCGCCATTACAATACTTGTCCACTTACTAACAATTTCCGAACCGACATTTGGACAATTGACCCAATATCTAACTAACTTGGTACAAAACCGACCAAAAACCCGCATTCTACGGTAAACTGACTCAACATTACATAATATGTGGTCCAAATGACCCAAAACTCGCATTCCGCTGTACAATTGACCAAAAATACATAACTAATCTTCCGCTCCTTGCCATTCGTGTCATCTTCTCGCCTTGTTGCAGCATCGGAGATGCTGCGATAGCACTCTACCAAACCACCTGCCAACAGGTCCCCAACACAATCTTGTGACTTGCCCTCGAGCCACGTCAACTGGTGGACATGGTACATTGGGACTGAACTATGTTTCTGCAACTGTTCTTGCTGTATGGGTCGCGCAGTGTTGTTCTGCTTCTACTACACTGATCTTCGACTCGTTGTTATGTAATTCTCACCCGAAAGTGGTCATCGCCTGACTTGCTGTCATGTACCTCTCAAACTCATCCTCCAGTGTCGAGGAATTTGGTGCATACTAAGGAGAAGTTTACGAACGGCCCCGAGGTGCGAACCAGACGAATGGCTCCGGCACATCTGTTTTGCACCGGTAAGCACAAGTCACAAGGATCCGGGGGTGACGACCCCCCCCTTTTGTGTGGTCGCCGGGACCATGAGACTTCGAGCCATTACCAACTACCTAGACATCTCGGATGAAACTTCATGCTTGTAACCCCGGGGTTTCCGAGGCATAGCCTGCTCCAGGCGCTCATGCACACTCATCGTGCGGGCCCTCAATGCACCTGGTGTGCTACCACACGAAGTGAAATGGATCATTTCCACAACATCCTTGGAATTCCTCGCTTAACAAAATGCCAGAAGCTTGCATAGCATAACCCTTCTTAAAAAACAATCTCTGTGTGCTTACTCCTCGTAGGTCCTCTATTTATATAGCGTACTTGGTCATCCATCGGCCTCAGCAAGCCGTTGCCCCACCAGCTCTCACCCCAGGATAATCATAAGTCGTTGCGTGCCGATTATCCTAATGGCGGATGAATCGTACTTGGTTCCCTTCATGTAGAAACGTGCAAAACATTTCTTGGGCCATGTTGGCATGGCGGATACTTCGTTCCAACCATGCGTACCATCTTGGTAAGTACAATCGACCATATTGTCTCGGTGTGTAGCTAGGGTTTTCACCCTAGCTTGTGCAAAGGAGCACCTACTAAGGAGAAGGGACTCCTTAGTAGCAGTTTAGTAAAAACAGTAAAATACAAGATAGTAAATGAAAACAGTAAATTTAAACTAGCATGTGCATGAGACAATAAAAGATATTAAAAATGGTTTTTGTATTGATTATACCTCCAATGTGAGGTTGGTGAAGCTCTTGCAGTAGTCTAGGAGGGTTGCTTCCAAGCTCCATTGTTGTTCCTTCTCCTTCTTCCAAAGATGTTTTGGAAATGGGGCCAAATGGGGTTCTCAAGTGGAAATTAGCTCCAAAGGGAGAGCTAGGGTTTCGTGAGAATTTTTGGCAGAGTGAGGATAGGGATGATTGTGGATATGAAATGGGGAGCCTCCATAATCTATTTATAGGTTTTTAGTGGTGGAGTGCTGATCCATGGTTTTGTGCACCATATGGTTTAGGTCAGCTATATAGGGTTTTTGCTTCCTTTTTTCCCTCTTTTTCTTCTTTTTTTATATTTTTTATTCCCTTTTTAGAGGGTTTTTGCTATTTTTGGAGGAATTTAAATTATTTTGGGGGAAAAAGGGGGTTTTTGGCCTTTTGGAGGCTTTTTTAATGGTTTTTTGGCATTTTGGAGGCTTTTGAATGGTTTTTTGGCCTTTTGGAGGCTTTTTAATGTTTTTTTAAGGTTTTGGAGGCAAATATTGTGGGAAATATGGACGAATGAGTCATGTAATGAGGGAGATGAGGTAGTGAGCACTTTTTGGGTGTTAACACAATGCATCCCTAAGTCCAACCAGGCTGTCATCTGTCACGATCGACCTGTTTAACGAGCATAGCCTTTAAAGTAGGAAAAAGTCCCATCGTTGTCATGATTGCGGATGTGACCCAAGCGCAACATTCCCAGGTGTTTCTAATAACTCCACCCTTGCAGCAGAAACCCCCCTGCTTCTGCATTCCATCCATGGTGGGGCGACATCCTACCACCGATCATCCTGCAATTTTTTTTTTCCCCGATGCGACTCAGCCATCGTGGTGTTCTAAGCCCGTGCGATAGGGCTTCAACCTATGACCATTTACCAGCTTGGGGAGCATCGCCCCATCCAACTGCTACAACTGAACCGCTCCTCCTGAAGTAATACTATTGATGCGATAGGGACCAAGCCAATGCATCTGTAACTTCCCTGGATGTTTCATAAACTTGCTGTCGTACAACAGCACCAAGTCACCCTGCTAAAACTGTTTATTTTGGATGTGGTGATCATGCCATGCCTTTTGTCAATCCTTTTCTACCCCTTGGTGGAACCCAGCGATGAACCGATCTTCTTTGAGTTGTACCAATTGCACCAAACGTTCATCTAATGCTGTGACATCATCCATGCTCGTGACAGCCGCAATTTTTAGACTCAGAACAATATACTCCATTGGCATAATCACTTCTTGTCCATATACCAACTTAAATGGTGTTTGTCCTGTCAGCCGCTTACATGTGGTGCGATAGGCCCACAACACTGCTGGGATTTTGAGATCCCAGTCATCGCGGTTAGCATTGCACACCTTTGTCAGTGCATGCTCCAATACTTTGTTAAAAGCCTCCACCGTGCCATTCACCTATGGATGATAGGGTGAACTCTTCTTATGCTATATCTGCAATTCCTCCATCAATGCGCTGATGGTACGATTAAGAATGTGGCTGCCTTGATCACTCAACAATATCTTGGGGCAGCCAAAGCGAGTGATTATGTTATCAAACAAAACTCACGCCACCATAGCTGCGGAACAATCAACTACAAGTGTCGCCTCAGCCCAGCGGATCAAATATTCTGTCACCGTGATGATATACCGTGCACCCGTGTGTTTCCATGGTGGATTGATTGGTCCTACAAAATCCACGACCCATTTGTCGAACGGTTGCAATGTCATTTGAGGCATCAGTGACATCTCATCGCGGCGGGACTGTTTTCCAATTCGCTAACAAACATCACAGGACCACGCATAGTCTTTTGCATCATTATGCAGGGTAGGCCACCACATCACCGCATGCAACACCTTCCTAGCTGTCGCCCGACTGCCATAGTGTCCTCCTGCTACTCCTCCATGTGCTTCAGCGAGTATCAACGCTTGCTCATGCGGCAAGACACATCTGTGCAATATCTCATCAGCGCCCATTTTATACAATTCTCCTACGATTAGAAGTATGCAGCCTTGACTACCAATTGCTTCTTCTAACTAGTGGTGAACTCATCTGGGGTAGTACCCATTGTCAGAAACTGGAAGATATCATCAAAATAGTCATCAGCGATATCAACCTTAAATAGTTGTGCATCCAGCAACCCGTCTTCAATATTGGTTGGTTCCTCCCCTGTATCAATCCATGATAGATGATTAGGACCAAAACTCAATCGGCCTGGCTTCACAGTGACTTCAAAGTCAAACTCCTGAAAAAGAAGTAGCCAGCAGCATATCTTCCCCCCCAACACAGGCTTATTGACTAGGTATTTTAACGTGGAATGGTCAGTGAACATTTTAAAGTGCCCACCCAACAAATAGTGCCTGAACTTCTGCAGCACGTAGACCATCACCAGACCTTCCCGCTCAGTGGTGGTGTAGTTGCGTTCAGTGACCGACAACTTCCAACTAGCGAAAGCAATGGGGTGATCAAGATCTCCTTCGCCGGGCTGAGCCAATACTACTCCCAATGCGATTGATGAGGCATCCACATGTACATTGAACTCCTTACTCCAATTCGGAAATACCAGTATTGGTGCCTAAGCCATCTTTGTCTTCAATGTTTCGAAACTATCTTGACATTCTGGAGTCCATTGAAATAGCGCATCCTTCTTCAGCAACTTCTCCATAGGGGCGGTGATTGCTGCATATCCCTTGATGAACTTGCGATAATACCCCGTATGCCCCAGAGTCGCTCGTAACTACTTAACAGTAGTCGGTGGTGGCAAAATCAAAATGAGCGCAATCTTAGCTGGATCGACCAACAACCCTTGCTTAGACACAATATGACCCAATAATATCCCAAATGGTGCACAAAAAATACATTTCTTGAAGTTCAGCGATATTTGGTGCTGTTGGTAGCACTCAAGCATTAACAGTAGATTGGCCAGATGATTGCGGATCAACCCATAAACTGTCCAATCATCCATGTAGACTTGCAAAAACTTCTGAATAAAGTCTTTAAATGTAGCAACAATAACCCGAGAGAATATTGCAGGTGCATTCTTCAACCCAAACGGCATTACGGTGTACTGAAAGCAGCCCCATTTAGTAACGAAAGTTGTCTTATGGCGATCTTCTTTGGCAATGCGAATCTGATGGTAGCCAGAGAACCCATCGGTGAGTGAATACATCTCCTAGCCGCCCACCCCTTCAAGTACTTCATCAGTAAACGGGGTCGGAAAAGGGTCGTGTAAGCAGGCATCATTTAACTTCCGCAAGTCAACACAAATACGCACCTCACCGGTTTTCTTATCCTGCACCACCATAGGACTGATCCATTCGGACTCTTCCACTAGTTCAATAATACCTGCATCCAACATGCGATCAAGTTCTGCCTTGACCTTTTCCTTATGTCACGGATTCAGCCGATAAGGTCGCTGTCGGACTGGCATAGAATCTGGTTTTAAAGGAATCCTCATCTCCCCTAAATCTCCCAGGATCACCTTCATATCAAAAAACTTCGTAGGAAAATAGTCTTGAAACTCATGGAGTAAATCAGTGACCTTACTCATCATCTCATCATCCCAATAATCCCCAACATTTGCATACTTGGGAGTGGCCTCTGTGCCGTTATTGAGCTTACGAAGCTTCAATGGTTGATTGAATGGATTACTTGGCGCAGCAGGTGGGACCACATGGCGACTTCCTTCAGATTCAGGAATGTTGACATTCCGGGGATCGTCCTCATCCTCTAGCCCACCAGTGATGTAGAAGAACTCCATAAGAGACTACATCTGACAGTATGTGTGCGGATCAACAGGGTAGGCTGTCGGAACAACCTAAAGTACCACATCACAGATGAGTTGTAAGGCGTTATTGACGTCAGGTTTGGCATCCACAAAAGTGAACGTATGAGTGAAACAGACCATGAAATCGCCCCATGTTGTAATTTCTCGGCACAACTCGGCTGCAGTATACCATGAACACGGCATCTCATCTAAGGTATGGATAAAAGCATGGACCCACTCATCTCTGGGTCGTGCTACCCATAATCGTTGGCATTCCATCACATGATCATTGGGATTCTTCCGGCCATCATACTTGCCAGTGTGATAAACCTAAGTATCGCCGAATTGAACCATCATCAACCTTCGACACTGTGACCAACCATCAATAGGTTTCTTGTGTGGCGCCCACCAGCATGCTGGAGCAGCCTTCAGTGCTTCCTCCAATGCCAGCAACCGTTGTGGTTCTAAGACCCGTTCTTCAAATTTCATCAAAAAGTTGGTTAAGCCAGGCAACCCCTCATAGACTGGCAGTGTGACTGTTTCTATCGCAACACAACATAAATATTGCGTAATTAAGCGACATTTCCGAAATGACACTTCGTGCAAGCGGTTCTGCCAATTTTCTAATGCATCATTAGAGTTGGAAGACACAGATCTCTCGCTACACCATCCCAGCTCACCGTTGGCGGTGGGATGAATATAGTCTTCAGAAATATTGAATGCATGGTCCCATCTAGTGGGATCGTCATCTTTTACAGGCTCAATGTATCAACGTCCTTTAGCCGGATCCAACAGGGCTATGACTCTGAAATCACGATTCTCAAAGGTCATCATACGCTTCTTGAAGTTGATTACAGCTCCACTATCGTTAGCCCATCCAATCCCCAATAGCACAGGATAGGAGCTTCCTCCCTCAACCACTTCAATGACATCGAAGTCAGCATAAGTCTTCATGCCCTCAATATTGACTGTTAGCCGCGGAATTTTCCCAATGGGTGTTACTTTTGCATGGTTAGCCAACCGGAGCTGCACAGGAGACTAGATCAATGGGGAACTCCCCATATTCTGCCACACCTACTTGTTTAAGATGTTAACATTTAAACCAAGATCTGTTGATGTATATGTAAATTCGGAATGTATTTCACATATATGTATATTGTATTCCTATAGAGATGGTATTATTCCTCTATAAGGAAGTGTCGTCATTTATATTGTAAGTGTCGTAACTTATACTTGAGGGGTTATTAGACCACCTTGTTTGGGGTCGGCCCTGTATAAGTCATGTGGGTCAAAGGGTTATTAGACCACCCTATTGGGGGTCGGCCATGTGGGTCAAAGGGTTATTAGACCACCCTATTGGGGGTCGGCCCACTCAGCATTATGTTATGTGGTTAAGTTCGAGCCGACATGAGTTAGGTAAAAAGGCAAGTCAAGTCAAGTATAAATAGAGTGCGGGAGGCACTCTATTTACTCACTCACTTCTAACACATGCTCTCAAGGAGGAGAGGCGCACTTATGGAGGAGTAGGATTGCTGCTAGGTTATGGCTATCTCTATTGGTTGGTTGTATCATTGCTCTATCTATCTCTGAGGAAGTTATTGGGGTTTTTCACCTTTATGGTTTTCCCCAAGTAAATCTTTGTGTCTCTTGTGTGCTTGCATTATTGTCTCCATGATTTATATGCTGTAGATATGCTGTACATGTTGTTCTCTCAGTTAAGATCCTAGATCATATTGAAGTAAATTCTGAAAATTTAACATGGTATCAGAGCTAGCCTGAAAGAAGGCATGATATGGCATGTATGACACTTGTTGCATTTACGATGCTAGGGCTTGATATAGTAAAAACCAGTCGTCGTAGCACTTTCGCTATAAATCCGTTTTGGCGAAGGTTTCGGATCTGAAATTGTTACAGGTCGAAGCTAAAATCTCCAGGTACCTTGTGTCCAACGGACAACCTCTAATTCGTTGTACTTTGTGATTTATGATCTGTACAATATAGGGTTTCTGCCTCTTCCAGATCTGAGTCAAAATCAGGTGACCTTGGGAAAAAGGTCATAACTTGGGCTAGGAAGCTCCAAATGAAATTTCGTGAAAAGTGACAGGTAGTACACAGGCCGATCTATCTCAGAAAACGTTTTCAGAGGCCGAAGATCAAACAGTGACACGTGGCACGCCGTACAAGTTCGCTCTCCTGTATTATCCCATAAACAGGTCACGTTGCGACACTTGGCATATCTCTCTCTCAGAGAATCCAATTGAGGTAAGACCTGTCAGGATGGAAATATAACAGGCCGAGCTATCTCAGAAAACTTTTTCAGAGGCCGAAGGTCAAACAGTGACACGTGGCACGCCGTACAAGTTCGCTCTCCTGTATTTTCCCAAAACAGGTCACGTTGCGACATTTGGCATAACTCTCTCTCAGAACATCCAATTGAGGTCAGACCTGTGAGGATGGAAAGCTAACAGGTCAGGCTATCTCAGAAAACTTTTTCAGACCCTGTGGATCAAAAATTTCGGAGTTACACCAGAAACAATCAGGTACATATTTCTGTCAAAACAGAATTATTTTTTTGGTACCTTCATTCATGGCTTCCGGAATTTAGGGCTTTGAAGAAAGTTGGAATTTTTGTAATCGGAGACCACGGCTGGATGCTACTCATCAAAATAGAAATTTAGAGACCAATATCAGAATTTTTGGCTGGGTAGAAGGCCGGGCTTGATTAGACCCTAGTTCGGGACTTTGATCAGAAAAGTGGAAAATTAGGGCTTCTATAAAAATGGGAATTTTTGAAATCTGTGACCACGGCTGGAAGCTCCTCGGAAAAATAGAAGCTTAGAGCTTTGGATCAAACATTTTGATTGGGCAGAAGAGTGGGCTTCATCAAACCCCAGTTTAGGGTCACGTCCAGTGAATCCAAAAGTTTCAAAGGAAAAATTGAGGAGTGAAACTTTGCAGTTTTCAAATCCTGAATATACCAGTTTGATCAGTTCATCAAGGCGCATATTCCTATCCTATCGGAAGGTTGAAATTCAAAGTTTGAATTTTTGGGGTTTTTCTGACAAAACCATATCCAGCTCTAGGTCCAGTTCTTGCAAATCAAGTGGATTGGGTTAATCCTAGAAGAAGATGGATTGGTCACCTGCATAAGTGAAGAAGTTCGTGTTTCAGAGGGAGATGAGGCTAAGGCCTTACATAAGAAGTTTTCAAGCGATCTCGACAGGTATGACTCATCGAGGTATGTTTCGATATTTGTCCATGATTAAGTTTATGGTATGTTTGTCTTCATGTTATTACGGTTAGTACAATTTTGATTTTAGATTTGTCGTTTCACCTTAACAAAATTATGAATGCATGATAGAAGATATTCATTGGTTAGGGTGTTGACACTTATGATTGTACTAATGCATTATGGTGTTGTATGAGGTTTATGTTGTCTACTAACATGAAAGGTACACCAAGAAAGACAAAGCATGTTCCAGTTCAAGAACATATGATCATGATGACATGAGGATAAAGACTCATCCATTGTCATGGATCTCATAGAAGATCCATTTACGAGGTATGTATAACTTGGTTTTATAATGGCTAACCTATGAGATATACAGGTTACTAGCACAAGTCATTGAAGAACAACAAGAAGACATCATGTGAGTATAAATAGCTAGCATGCTAATCCAGGTATGTTTTTCCTATATCAAGATAGAATCCTACCTTGTGTTAGGATCTTATACTGTTGTGTTGTTTGATAATGATTATTCATGAAGTCATAGGTTTGAATAAGTCATGGCTGTATGCATATTATATTTCTTACCATAATTGATGATATGACTAACCAGAAGAATCATGAAAGTATAGGTTTGAATAATCACAGGTTTTATGCACATTATATCTCTTATCTTAATTGATGATTCAACTAACGGGAAGAGTCATAGGTTTGAGTAATTATAGGTTTAGACATGTTATGCTTCTTATGATTTGACTAACCATAAGATTCCTACATAAACCTTGAATGCTAATGCTTATTATTTATGTTTGAAATGATCATGACTATACATGCTTGAGATTATTGTGTTTTAATAGTATACTAATGAATGTATGATTTTATATGAGATCACAAGGATAACACAATCATGATGCATAGGGACCAAGGATGAATGTAAGTTCAAGGACAGGTAATCCAGGAAGCAAAGATCAAGAGGGAGCACACTCCAGTTGTTCCTGCAAAGAAAGCAAAGGAGCACACTTCAGTAGCTTCTGCAAGGATGCAGATATTTAGAGGGAGTTGAACATCTTCCTACATTCCACAATAGAAAGGTGTAGAAGAAGCTACTTCAGATTATGACTCTAGTATCTCCCGCAAAGAAGCAAAGACTCAGAGGGAGTCCACCCAATGAACAAACAAAGATAAGTATTTTAATTATCATTTCTTACATATGTGTTTGTTTAAATAAAATTGTTCAAATGATGTATATGCTCATGTTCCTAGACTTAGGATATGTATTATGCATATTAGAATAGTTGCATTGATGAACAGTATACTACTAATATACATGGGTAAGTGGCCTATGGCACTGTACAACATTCCATTGCTACTTATCTAGAATGAAACCTCTTTGCTGACATGTTGGGAGTTGTGCACACCCTTAACAATGTTCTGGTAGAGATTGGAAGGCATCTAGAAAGCTACGGAATATGGATAAATGTTGTATTGAAGCATTGGCTAAGATAATTGCATGACTGTATGACATATTTCGTTATGTGTAAGAATTTGTTCTGAAAATTATGAGATGTTTCTAATCATGCAATTTAACCTGTTTTGTAGGAAAGACCGTATATCTTCACCTACAAAAGAAGAACTACAACATTTGTTCAACAACAAAATTATCTATTGAAGATATTGAAGTTCCCAGGATCTGGGATGAAGAAATGGAATGCCATGATCCGTAGATCATGAAGAGCGATGTTTGGGATGTAGTCCCAAGACCTGAAGGGAAGTTTGTTATGACTTCCATATGGATCTATCAGATCAAGCATGTTGCAGATGACAGCATTGAGAAATATAAAAGTGATACTACTTTTGTATGCAGATAACTTGTTTGTTACAGGTGAAGATAGATTGATTGCCGACATGCAGCGAAAGCTTACTACCGAGTTCGAGATGAAGAACTTGGGAATGATGCACTATTTGTTTTTGGCATGGAGGTGTGGCAGAGTGATGGAATCTTCCTTGGACAAGGGAAGTATGCAGTAGAGATCCTGAAGAGGTTCGGGATGATGGACTGCAAGGCTATGGCCACACCTATGACATCGAATATGAAGCTTCTATGTGATGCTTCATCTGAGCTGGTTGATGTCTCTACGTATCGTCAAATGATTGGGTCCTTGATGTACTTGACGAACACGAGACCAGACATTTGCTTTGCTGTGAACACATTGAGCCAGTCCCTGACGGATCCGAGGGGTGTTCACCTGGTTACTGTAAAGCATGTTCTGAGGTACCTGAAGGGTACAGTGGTTTTTGGGCTCAGGTATGAGGCGAATCAAAAGTTTAACCTGCAGGGTTATGTTGATTCAGATTGGGCTGGCAGTGCTGCAGATAGGAAGAGCACATATGGGTGTTGCTTCAGTATGGGATCAGGTGTGATCTCTTGGTTTAGCAGGAAGCAGTCCTGCGTAGCACTAAGTACAGCTGAGGCAGAGTATGTTGCAGCCTATTCAGCTAGTTGTGAGGCAGTATGGCTACGGAAGCTACTGTCTGAGTTATTTGATCTCCCGTTGGAGGCTACTGGTATCTTCTGTGATAACCAGAGTTGTGTGAAGCTGTCCGAGAACCCAGTGTTTCATGACAGGTCGAAACACATAGAGATCAAATATCACTATATCAGGGATATGGTGCAGAGAGGAGCTGTGAAGCTCCTGTATGTTGCAATGGACGAGCAGATTGCAGATGTGCTGACGAAGCCACTAGCCAGGGTGAAGTTCGAGTACTTCAGAGAGAGGCTTGGTGTTATTCAGATCGAGGACACTTCGAGGAAGAAGTGACGGACACATTTGCTGAAGCCATTCCAAGCATGTTGGAAGGAGGATCCTTCACATGGCTGTGGATGTAAGCGCTGGATGATGAGCATCAGGATGATGTTCTAGTTTCTGCTTGATATGATCAGTTGGATCATTTTATGTATGTTGGATGTTGGATATGATCAGTTGGATCATTTTATGTATGTATGTACGCATCATGTTGGATGCAGGATATGATCAGTTGGATCATTTTATGTATGTATGTACGCATCATGTTGGATGCAGGATATGATCAGTTGAATCATTTTATGTATGTATGTACGCATCATGTTGGATGCAGGATATGATCAGTTGAATCATTTTATGTATGTATGAACGCATCATGTTGGATGCTGGATATGATCAGTTGGATCATGTGTATGTATTGTTTATGCATCATGTTGGATGCTTGGACCATGTATCTGTATATGTATCAGGTGGATACATTGTATGATCAGGTGGATCATGTATGGTGATATGTACCATGTATTTGTATATGTATCAGGTGGATACATTGTATGACCAGGTGGATCATGTATGGTGATATGTATCATGTATTTGTATATGTATCAGGTGGATACATTGTATGATCAGGTGGATCATGTATGGTGATATGTATTATGTATTTGTATTTGTATCAGGTGGATACATTGATGATCAGGAGGATCATGTATGATGATATGTATCAGGTAGATACTTGGTATGCATCAGGTAGATGCATTGATGATCAGGAGGATCATGTATGATGATATGTATCATATATTTGTATCAGGTGGATACATTGATGATCAGGAGGATCATGTATGATACTTGGTATGCATCAGGTAGATGCATTGATGATCAGGAGGATCATGTATGATGATATGTATCATATATTTGTATCAGGTGGATACATTGATGATCAGGAGGATCATGTATGATACTTGGTATGCATCAGGAAGATGCATTGATGATCAGGTAGATCATGCAGCAGGATGTTGCAGTGATGATCAGGATGATCATAGATGACGAGCTTCAGGATGTTGCTCCAGACGACATGCAGCAGGATGTTGCATTGATGATCAGGACGATCATGGATGACGAGCTTCAGGATGTTGCTCCAGATGAATTGCAGCAGGATGTTGCATTGATGATCAGGACGATCATGGATGACGAGCTTCAGGATGTTGCTCCAGATGACTTGCAGCAGGACGTTGCAGTGATTATGATCAGGACGATCATAAGTACATCAGGATGATGTATGGTGAGTATCAGGTCAATACTCTGTGGCCGTGGATCAGGTTGTGCAGATGAGCATGTCTGGGAGATCCTATAGGTCGGAGTTGTGTACCCGTAACAGCCTGGGATGCTCTTTCGAGACATTGCTCTGGGAGGACATGTAATTTGTGCCCTGGGAGATTTCAGGTCGGAGTTGTGTACCCGTAACATCCTGAGATGCTCTTGCGAGGTTTTGTCCTATGGCATGTAATTTGGGCCCTGGGAGATTTCAGGTCGGAGTTGTGTACCCGTAACATCCTGAGATGCTCTTGCGAGGTTTTGCCATGACCACATGTAATTTGTGCCCTAGGAGATCTCAGGTCGGAGTTGTGTACCCGTAACATCCTGAGATGCTCTTGCTAGGTTTTGTGGTGGACCACATGTAATTTGTGCCCTGGGAGATCTTAGGTCGGAGTTGTGTACCCGTAACATCCTAAGATGCTCTTTCGAGGTTTTGTGGTGGGGTCACATGTAATAGCGCCCTGGGAGATCCTCCAGGTTGGAGTTGTGTACCCGTAATATCCTGGGATGCTCTTTCGAGGTTTTGTGACGCACGTAATAAGTCCTGAGGATTCCACAGTATGGCCAGTGATGACGAAGACCTGCAGGTGGTGGGCCTACATCCAGTATGAAAAAGGACTGGCTCTGTAGAACTTCCTATGACGAGTAGATTCAGAGATTGATTGAGATAGCAGCAGCAGTGACGATGATGATGACTCGATGACGATTATCTAGTGACGATGATCCAGAGAAGATGACTTGTGCTAGAAGAACTATGCTGAGAAATACCTTCCTAGTTAAGAGGGAGTGTTGATGTATATGTAACTTCGGAATGTATTTCACATATATGTATATTGTATTCCTATAGAGATGGTATTATTCCTCTATAAGGAAGTGTCGTCATTTATATTGTAAGTGTCGTAACTTATACTTGAGGGGTTATTAGACCACCTTGTTTGGGGTCGGCCCTGTATAAGTCATGTGGGTCAAAGGGTTATTAGACCACCCTATTGGGGGTCGGCCATGTGGGTCAAAGGGTTATTAGACCACCCTATTGGGGGTCGGCCCACTCAGCATTATGTTATGTGGTTAAGTTCGAGCCGACATGAGTTAGGTAAAAAGGCAAGTCAAGTCAAGTATAAATAGAGTGCGGGAGGCACTCTATTTACTCACTCACTTCTCACACATGCTCTCAAGGAGGAGAGGCGCACTTATGGAGGAGGAGGATTGCTGCTAGGTTATGGCTATCTCTATTGGTTGGTTGTATCATTGCTCTATCTATCTCTGAGGAAGTTATTGGGGTTTTTCACCTTTATGGTTTTCCCCAAGTAAATCTTTGTGTCTCTTGTGTGCTTGCATTATTGTCTCCATGATTGATATGCTGTAGATATGTTGTACATGTTGTTCTCTCAGTTAAGATCCTAGATCATATTGAAGTAAATTCTGAAAATTTTTAACAAGATCAACAATAACTGAATCGACATCATAGTCACCAATCTGGATGTTCATTCTCATCTCCTTGCCAATATTCTGTCACTGTAAAGAGTTTACTGTCGACTCCCGCCCTCCTTGCGGAAATCGTTGCAACCATCCCTCAATCTCCACCAGGGTGACCGGATCCCAGGCCAATAACAGACAGCTTTCAAGAAATATTTGCAATGTTCCCGATGGTGTCGACGGATCGCCCTCTGATGTAGTGTCAAAGACAAGTGGCATATCGCAAACAAAAGCCTTAGCGCGGTCTTTCTCCAAGTCGTGACGCGCCTGAAGGAATGCCTCCCGTTCAACATCGATGTCAAATGATACCGTCTTCTATCCTGCCAACCAAATCATTGGTCACAAGCTATCTTCCCTAGTCATTTTTCCTCCATGAGTTACAATAGTCACTGAAGCATCTTGCAGTTGCGGTTCTGCAGAAATTGTCACAATATTTGCATCCTGCATATGAGTCTACTGCAGATTGCCCTGCGGGTTCCCATTTGGATCTGCATTCTGATTCAGTCGTGGGGGCTGGTTTTGTACTGGTTGCTGTACTTGGTTCTAGAATGGTTGCTATACTTGGTTCTGGGCTGGTTGCTGCAGCTGGGTTTGATTCTGTATCTGTGGAGCATTCCCAGCCTGCCATCGTGCAATCAACTGTGGACAATTCTCAACCGTATGATCATTAACGAAACAAAACATACACTGATTCTATAGTAGTGGATAGTCTCGCTGATAATTCCCCCACACCGCACATTGATAGCATTGAACAGGTCCACGACCACCTCATCCTCCTCTGCGACTAAATCCTCCACCACGTCCACCCCGATATCCTCCTTGGAATCCTCCCTGCGGTTGGTACTGCGGCTGCATAGGATTCTGTTGCATGCCTTGTCCCTGCGGTACATATTGCGGTTGCTGGACATATTGTGGCTGTTGTGGAGCCACTTGCATAGGAGCATATTGTGGCACGAGCTCCTGCGGTTGTTGCTATGGTACAAACTGCATCTGCGGTTGAGGTAGTGGCTGGGCTACCTGCGGTTGCAGTTGTGGTTGTTGTATGGCACGCTGATTGTCCTTGATGTAGAATGCATCACACATTATTTCTTGTAGAAACCCATATGCACGACAATCATTGTCATCGTGACCCACTGACTTGCAAAATATGCAATAAAGATTTCTCGGGGTTGTGACCATTTTCTGCATAAAAGGGAAATTGTCGTGACTATGCCCTTACTCTTGGCCAACGCGACACCACGACATGCTACCACCATTCAACGGGTTTGGTGCACCTGACACCAAATAATTGCAGAAATCTGGGCAATTGTCCTTTGTATGCCCTTCTCCTCGGCATCGCTTACACCAAACTTCATCACGCTGTTCCTTGTTCTTCTTCAAATCTTGCAACTGTATAGTCAAGTTAGTGAGCTGTGTCTGTATCTGCGACATCCCGGCTGCGTTATCCCCAATCGATGATGCCTCCAATCACATTGCAATCTCTAGAGCTTCATTGGGTGTCGAAATGTTTTGCTGCATCAGCGGCAGCCGAATATGTGGGAGCAAGGCCGTTGATGAACCACCCTTTATGTGGGACGACGCTCATATTGAAACTAACCTTTTCCATCAACGTCTTGAATCGTTGGTCGAAATCCCATACCGTCTCATTGGGATACTGCTTAATTTCCTTCAATTCTGTGATGTATTGAGCTTCGGACTTGGGTCGTCTAAATTCAGCAATCAGCCCATCTTGAATCTCATCTAGTGACTTCTCTGGGGATCCCATAGGGACTAGAACAAACTTCATGAACCAATGTAATGTACGACCTCGCAGAGTCATGACTAACTGTCCTTTCTTAGCATCGTCATCAGTGATCTATTTCACGGTCCAAACCGCTTCGCACAAAAACCAATACTGTTCTGGGTTGTCTGTTGCACTTCCATGGAACAATGGTAACTTAGCATCATCCCCCGCCATTCTGGGTTTCCTTCCTCCTTTCGTTGTGCTGATACCAATTAACTTCTGTGGAATTGACAAACTTGGCGGTGTCGAAGTGGTATTTCTTGCTGTTTGTGAGACAGTGAGCGGAGGTGTGGATACATTGGTGCTAGGGTTTGGTCCTGCCTGTATCCTGGGTGTAGTCTGGCCGTACTTGTCAGGAATGTGAGGTCGCTTCGTCCCATGTGGTCTTCCTTCGTGATTTTGCGGTTCGATCGCAGCAGGACCTTCTCTTGTCCTTTGCCTCTTCTCCTGTCGAAACCTCGCTCCTCCTCTTGTAAGACCACTTTCTTCCTCGGCTTCGCTCACAGTCTCCTCATGGTCTGCACCCATCTACCCCTTACCATTCCATGTACTGTTCCCCAACAGTCGTGGTACCCATGGCCTCCTCCCACTAGGATGTTTACTGATCAAGATGCATCTTCAATATACCCTTCTCGCAGATTAGCATCTTAATTGATAGCTGGAACGATAGCAGAAACCTTCCCCTTGGTTCGCGGAAGAAATATCTTTCAGCTTCACTATAGGATTTATGCGTGTCAACCACAAATTCAGTGATATATCCCTCCAAGATGCTACCGAGCCAAACTTTGATAGCTCGCGATGCCTTGTTATCGACTTCCTATAGCTCCTAAATCAATTCCAGGGTCCAAGCCGTCGGCTCACCACCCTGGAAATTCCTCTTCTGGAAGGTAAGCTTTGATAACCACTCATACAGAATGACTGGGAATTCATAGAAAAACCATTCATGCAGATCGTCGTGAATATACCTTTCCACCCAGTGATCTACTGTTAGTCGCATGTTCCGGATTTCTTCTTTAGCAAAATCCCGCAGCTTCTGATCAAACCAGCTCTGTATCTCCGACTTCGTCGAGTGCCACAACATGTCCTCCTTTCACTCTTCACATGGTGTCGGAAACAGAACCATTTGTTGACCAATGCGACTCCAGTCGATAGGGGTTCCACTTCGCTGTCGACACATGCCGCAGTCTCCCTGGGCACCGGCCCAGGCAGGTTTTATCCTGCCCAACAACACCTGCAGAGCAGATGAGGTCTCACCCTAGGCGTCCAGGAAGAGCAGATGGAACCATGTTTCTGCCGAGGAAGGAGGAGGGTTGTGGCTATATGAACTAACTCTATTGCAACACTAAACTGGAATCTCAAACAATTGACATGTATTCATAATGCATTATTCAATTGCAGCATTCATTATCACAGCAGTAGTAATAGTAAAACAACATTGTATCAAGGAAACATAGCATTATTCATGAAGTGCGACATTGCATTACCATAAATAAACAGAAAGAACCCAGGAATTGCACCAGAACAGTTTCATCATATCATATTATCAGTGCAAAACCTTAGATACAACATTTCTTCAAATATCAGGTCTCGGCAATATCTCACAGATGCATAGAAACAACCAAAACATGCGCTTCTTTTCACCTTGATTCCACTCCTATCTTCTTGATCCCCCCCAATGCCTACGACTCTTATCTATATATAGGATTCTGCCATTACAATGCTTGTCCACTTACTAACAATTTCCTAACCGACATTTGGACAAGTGACCCAATATCTAACTAACTTGGTACAAAACCGACCAAAAAACTGCATTCTGTGGTATACTGACTCAACATTACATAATATGTGGTCCAAATGACGCAAAAATTACATTCCGCGGTACAATTGACCCAAAATACATAACTAATGTTTTGCTTCTCACCATTCGCATCATCTTCTTGCCTTGTTGCAGCATCGGAGATGCTGCGAAAGCACTCTACCAAACCGCCTGCCAACAACCAGTAAGAACCTTGGTGGGTGGAGGCTGTGGATACCGTGACGGCTGGGGGCAGTACATGGAATGATAAGGGGTAGATGGGTGCAAGTTATGATCAGACTATGAAGGAAGCCAAGTAAGAGAGTGGTATTATAAGGGGAGGACCAAGGTTTCTACAGGAAAAGAGGCAAGGGACAGGAGAAGGTCCTGCTGCGATCGAAAAGCAAGGCCGCAAAGGAAGACCACACGGGACAAAGCGACCTCACAGTGCCAACAAGGACAACTAGGCTACGCCCAGGATAGAGGTTGGACCAAACCCCAGCAACAACATACCCACATATCCTCTCACTATCTCTCAACCAATAAGAAATAAAACTTTCACACCACCATGTTCATCAAGTCAACATAATTTAATTTCTAGTATCTCAGCAACTGTAGGAAGGAATCCCAGGATGGCGGGAAAATATGCAAAGTTACCACTGTTCCTCAGAAATGGAATAGATAACCCTAAGCAATACTAGTTTTTATGTGAAGCAGTATGGACTGTAAAGCAAATTACTGATGATAATGCCAAGAAAAGACAATTGGCGACAACTCTTTGAGGTCGTGCATTAGACTGGTTCATTAAAATTGTGCAGGTTCCTGTTGGTGCTCCAGAAAAGACGCTGGATGAAGTTCGCGCAGGATTGATTGCAGAGTTCCGAAAACCCAAATTAGAAGCATAGTATATTACAGAACTCAAAGAGATTAAGCAGTATCCCAATGAAACTGTGTGGGATTTTGACCAGCAATTCAAAACACTGATGGCGAGGGTCAACTTCGACAGGAGACTTGTCTAGCACAAAGAATGGTTCATCGCGGCATTTCTCCCTCACATTCGACTACCGTTGATGCAATAGAACATTACAACACCAAGTGAAGCCTTGGAAATTGCGATGCGGTTAGAAGCTTCGCCGATTGGTGAAAATGCCGCAGGTATGTTGCAGATTCAGACGCAGCTGGCCAACTTGACAATACAGCGACAAGACCTTAAGAAGGGTAAGGAACAGTGAGAAGAAGTATGGTGTACGCGATGATGTAGAGAGGGGCATACTAAGGATAATGCCCAGACTTCCACAATTATCTGGTTTCAGGAGCACCGAATCCATTGACAGGCGGCGGTATGCCGTGGTGCCGCATCTGTCAGGTATATGAGCATCGACATGAGTGGTGTCAATACATGCAGAATATGGTCACAAAATCGATGAATCTGTATTGTACCATCTGCAAGTCCGTGGGACATGAAGATAAGGACTGCTAGGTGTATGGGTTACTTCATGAGCAAACGTACAATGCATTCTATGTGAAGGACGACCAGCGTGCCGTACAACAACCGCAACCGTAGCCATAGGTAGCCCAGCTGCTACCTCAACCGTAGGTGCAGTTTGTACCGCATTAGCAACCACAATAGTTTATGCCACAATATTCTCTAATGCAAATGGATCCATAGAAGCCACAGTACATTTAGCATCCAAAGTACATGCAACCCGAGCAGTGTGTGCAACTGCAACCAAATCCCATGCAGCAACAGTTCAATCAACCGCAATACCAACAGCAAGGGGGATTCCGTGGAAGATTCCGGGGAGGCCGCGACAAAGGATTTGGTCATAGAGGAGGATGAGGACTTCTATAGTGTTATAATTGTGGAGTGTTGGGGTACTACCGGCGGGATTGTGCACAATTGCAGATGCAGTGTACGTTTTGTTTTGTTACTAATCACATTGTGGAAAACTGTCCGCAGTTGATTGCGCGATGGAAAGCGGGAAATGTTCAGCAATTGCAGAACCAGAATCAAGTGCAGCAACCTGTATAGAATAAAGTGCAGCAACCGCTATAGAACCAGAACCAACGTCCGAATCAGAATGTCAACCAGAATGTGAATCAACCTGGGAATCCGCCACTAAACAAGACTCAGGGTCCAACTGTCGCAACAATTTCTGCGGAGCCGAGGGTATAGGATGTTGTTGTTTTAGTTATTACTCAAGGAGGTGTGAAAAAAGGAAAAGATGGTTCGCATCCCCTAATCCGGTTCGTTGGGCAGAAGATAGTACAGTTCGATATCAATGCCAAGCATGATACATTCTTTCAAGCACGACATGTGATGGGCAGAAATCCTGGTAAGGCAGTTATTTTTGATATGCCTCCTATTTTTTATTCAACATCGGAAGCAGGACCGTCGCATCAGTATGGGACACTGCAACACTTCTTGGAAATTTGGTTATTGCTGGCAAGAGACCCCGATGCTCTGGCTGAGATTGAGAATCTGTTGCAACGATCGAGTCCAGGACGGAAGGTATCTACGGTGAACTCCCTGCAGCGGAAGAAGACGGGAAAAGAAATGTGAATGAATGTCCAGATCGGGGATTATGAGGTCGATTCAGTTATTTTGGATCTTGGCTTAGATGTCAACATCCTGACTAAGCAGTGCTGGAAGAAAATGGAGAGCCCAACATTGAGCTGGTCCCCTGTACAGTTGCGACTTGCTAATCAGGCCAAGGTGACACCGATTGGGAGAGTTCCGCGCCTTGTCATGGACATTGAGAGTATGAAGACATATGTAGATTTTGATGTCATTGAGGTTGTTGAAGGTGGAAGCTCCTATCCTGCGCTATTGGGGATTGGATGGGCTAATGATAGTGGAGCAGTAATTAACTTTAAGAAGTGGATGATGAATTTTGAAAACTGCGACCTCAGAGTCATAGCTCCGTTGGATCCGGTTGAAGGATGCAGGTATATTGAACCCGTAAAGGATGAATTTCCTAGCGGATGGGACCATGCATACAATATTTCAGAAGATTACATTCATCTGACTACCGACGACGAGCTTGGGTGACACAAATCCATCTCTGTGTCTTCCGACTCTGAGGATGCTTTAGAAAATTGGCAGAATTGCTTGCATGAGGTTTCACTCCACAAGTGTGGGTTAGTCACGCAGTCATTACGCTGTGTCGTGACTGAAACTATTGCACTACCATTATATGAAGGGCTTCTCGGATTGTCTGATTTTCTCGTGGGACTCGAGGAAAAGGTCTCAGAACCACAACGATTGCTGGCATTGGAGGAAGCACTGAAGGCTGCTCCAACAAGTTGGTGGGTGAAACATAAGAACTTGATTGCTGGGTGGTCACAGTGTCGGCGATTGATGATGGTTCGCTTCGGCGACACCGAAGTTTACCACACAGGGATTTACGATGGACAGAATGACCCTGGAAGTCATTTGATGGAATGTCAGATGTTGTGGGCATCGCGACCAAGGGATGAGTGGGTCCATTCCTTTGTCCATACTCTGGATGATATGCCGCACTCATGGTATGCTGCAACTGAATTGAGAGGGGATATTATCACTTGGCTAGAGTTGACAGTTTGTTTTACTCATACCTTCGGCTTCGTGAATGCAAACCCAAATGTCCATAATTCTTTACAACTCATCCGCGACGTGGTTTTGAAGGTTGTTCCAGTGGAATATCCTGTGGATCCGCATACACACTGCAAGATGCAGTCAATGATGGAATGTTATAATATCACTGGTGGGACAGAGAATGGTGATGATCCGCGGAACGCCAATATTTCAGAATCCGAAGGCAGTCGTGATGTGGTAGCACCTGATGCACCAATTGATCCGATCAGTTAGTCGCTGAAGCTCTAGGAGGTCAACATTGGAACAGAGCAAATTCCAAAGTTTGCAAATGTTGGGGACTATTGGGATTACGAGATGATGGGGAAAGTTATCGACATGTTGCATGAATTCCAATACTTGTTCCCTACGAAGTTTTTTGAGCTGAAGGGAATCTCAGGGTATTTAGGGGAGATGAAGATCCCATTAAAACTAGATGCAAAACCAATAAGGAAGCATCCATATTGACCGAATCCGCATCATAAGGAGAGGGTCAAAGTAGAACTTGACCAGATGTTGGATGCATGCATTATTGAACCAGTTGAGGAAACAGACTGGATTAGTCCTATGGTGGTGTAGGACAAGAAGACAGGTGAAGTGTGCATTTATGTCGACTTGCGGAATCTGAATGACGCATGTCTGTATGATCCATTTCTAAACCCATTCACTGATGAGGTACTGGAGGGAGAGGGTGGCCAAGAAATGTATTCTTTCACGGATGGGTTCTCTGGCTATCACTAGATCAGAATCGTGAAAGAATACGACCACAAGACAACATTTGTGACAGAATGGGGTTGTTTTCAATACACGATGATGCCATTTGTGCTAAAGAATGCACCGACGATATTCTCTCGGGTCATTGTTGTTGCTTTCTGGGATTTCATTCAGAAGTTTTTGCAGGTGTACATGGATGATTGGACAGTCTATGGATTAATTAGTGATCATCTGGAAAATCTGCGACTGATGTTGGAGTGCTGTCGACAGCATCAGATATCGCTGAACTTGAAGAAGTGTATCCTCTGTGCACCATTTGGGATATTACTGGGTCACATTGTTTGCAAGCAGGGATTGTTGGTCGACCCAGCAAAGATTGCACATATTCTGAGCTTAACACCGGCGATTAATGTCAAGCAGCTGAGAGCGACGTTGGGACATACTGGGTATTATCGCATGTTCATTAAAAGGTTATGCAACGATCACGGCCCCTATGGAGAAGTTATTGAAGAAAGATGTAGTATTTCAATCGAGTCTAGAATGTCAAGTTAGTTTTGAGACACTGAAGGGTAAGATGGCTTCAGCGCCGATCTTGGTATTTCTGGCCTGGAGTAAGGAATTCCATGTCCATGTAGATGCATCATCAATTGAGCTGGGAGTAGTGCTCACGCAACCAGGGGAAGGGGATCTAGATCACCCTATTGCTTTTGCGAGTCAAAAGTTGTCGTCTACAGAGAGGAACTATACAACCACTGAGAGGGAAGGTTTGGTGATGGTATATGCACTATAGAAGTTCAGGCATTACCTATTAGGCGGTCACTTTAAGATGTTTACAGACCATTCTACACTGAAATATCTGGTCAATAAGCCTGTGTTCGGGGGGAAGATATGTCTTTGGCTACTTCTTTTTCAGGAGTTTGATTTCGAAGTGATTGTAAAGCCAGGACACTTGAACGCAGGGCCAGATCATCTGTCTTGAATTGAGACAGGAGAGGAACCAACCAACATTGAAGATGGGTTACCCGATGCGCAACTGTTTAAGGTTAAGGTAGTTGATGACTACTATGAGGAAATCATTCAGTTTCTGGCGACAGGAACCGCACCGGAGGGGTTCACCACCAGTCAGAAGAAGCAGCTCGTGGTCAAGGCTATGGATTTTCAGCTAATTGCAGAACATTTGTACAAACTGGGATCAGACAAGATCTTGAGGCACTACGTTCTGCCTCATGAGAAAGGGAAGATGTTGGTCACCCTATATGCTAATTAATTACAACCAACACACAAGATGCTCAATATAAATTGTTAGCCCAGGGAAGTTATTTATTTCAATGGCAATACGAACAATATATGCATAAACAATTCAAGTAGTTGATTAACTAAATGGAGATAATAATACTAGCTATCTACTAAGCCAAACTCATTCCATAAAGAAAACTAATCTAACTCATACATCTAGGAATTCAAAGTACAACTACCTTCCTACATAAATCAACCTAGCAATTACTAATCTAAGAATAGAAATGAACTAGATTACTTTTGCAAGAAGTTAAATCCTATAATTATCAAACTACAGCATTCAATCTTTAGCAAAATAGTTCATCTAGCAACTACTATAACTCAATCACAATCTGCCTAATCTAATGAATCCAATAAATATACAACAACAACTAGAATTAGAAATAAGCTTGAACTCTAAATTGATAAATATTGAAAATCCTAAAAAGCATAAATGATTGAAAGGAATTACAGTTGAGCTTGGTTGTAACAGCTAATTCTAACACACCATGCATCAAGTAAACTAACCTACACACTCGAATGTAACACCACACAGTTGTAGCTATTCCGAATGCAATGATAAACCACCAGGAAAGAATGCAATTACAGATTCTCTGTTGCAGCTAACAGTAATATGCCTAATGCGATTCCACACCACACAACATGAAAATAAATAATTTAACTACCTACTTAACTCAGCAATCTCTGTGAGAAGGCACGCCCTGGCCTTCTAACAGAGACGTCGTGAACTACCACAAATTAAGACACATAAATATGAATAACTCTGCTCTTCATTAAAGATGGTAATCCACAGTCTCAGCTCTCAGTTACAGCCCGTACAAAATGATAATTAACCAACCCATAGACATGGAAGGCCTTCCCATATTTATACATGCCAAGTATAGTTCATGATCCACTAATTTCATGCAGCAATGAATATCTATGATCTTCATGCTGCGGAGTTACAACTAAAATTGTTATGGCCATATTGAATGAGGTCATTAGACATGAAGGACATTGTTACTTTGGCAGTCAATGGATTCAACGGATTAACCAATTGGGAGGCATCCTATCTATTGCAACAATGATCTGTTTCAGTGAAGTCCTGTTACAACTTCACGTGGAAAGATGCGTTGTCCCTTTGAATATGAGGAATCAAATCTAAAGAGTAACAACTGGAACCATGTGTGATTCTTTCCCAAGGCATTGCGGCTGATACACCTGTGATTTTATCTTGACTTAATGAAATCAACACAAGTTAGCATAAATCAAAGGCTAGAATTCATAACCATAACAATCTTAGGCATTAAATAAATGAAGCAATAATGAATTATACCTTGTCTGGATTGCTGAATGATCTAGAAGAAAGGCATGTATATGGCTTATGAAAGTAGGGTATAACAAGGAAAAATGATATAATAAGTGTGGTAAAAAAGGGGCATTTCCAGGGCCCAACATCTCCCCCCAACTATCCAATTGCATGTCCTCATGCAATAACTTCCACTAGTCCGAATCTGAATCCAAACTGTACATGTGAAGATTGGTAAGATTGTAGGCAAGTTCCGTTGGTTCCCCATGATGCAGAAATCCATGACAGGCAGGCCACTTCTCCCAGTACTGCTTTTCCTCCTTTCCAATCAAAACATAACTGTTTCTATAAGAACTCACAGGAAACCATATGAAGGGGAATCTAAATCTTATCTTGAGCCACCAGGCTCCACACTTTTTCATGCACTACACATACCCTGGCACCCTTGTTAAAGCCTGCTTAAAATTCTCAAAGCAATATGGGTCCCCTTCCTTCAAAGCTGGAGAAGAATATAACCGTCTGTACTCACTACCCTCTAGGGCATGCTGCTGATTGCTAGAAATTGTCTGGACATAGGTAGTAATGATTCTTTCTTGCATATTTTCCAAGTACTGAACAATCTCAAGAAACTCAAGAGACTTTGCATGCCTGGCTTTGAGTCCTATTGGAAGCCGAGGTTCATTTCTAATCCAGAGAGTGCCATTATCCTCATTCTTTGTGATAGTTTGGAAGTGTTAACACCCAAAAAGTGCTCACCATCTCATCTCCCTCATTACGTGACTCATTTTTCTATATTTCCTACCATATTTGCCTCCAAAACCTTAAAAAACCATTAAAAAGCCTCCAAAAGGGCAAAACGCCCCCTTTCCCCCCCAAAATAATTTAAATTTCCTCCAAAAATTGCAAAACCCTTTAAAAGGGCCCTAAATTCCCAAAAATCAAATAAAAGGGAATAAAAAATATAAAAAAGAGGAAAAAGAGGGAAAAAAGAAGCAAAAACCCTATACGATTGACCTAAACCATATGGTGCCAAAAACAATGGGTCAATACTCCACCACTAAAAACCTATAAATAGGTGATGGAGGCTCCCCATTTGACATCCAAAATCTATCCTATCCTCACTCTGCCAAAATCACTCTTGAAACCCTAGCTCACCATTTGAGCTAATTTCTCACTTGAGTGCCCCTTTTGGCCCATCATCCAAACACCTTGGAGAAGGAGAAGGAACCCATTGGAGCACGGAAGCAGCCCTCCTGGACTACACCAAGAGCTCCACCAACCTCAACACTTGAGGTAAATTTAATACAAAATGAAACTCTTTATCATATTGTCATGTCTTTTTATTTCTGTTAATGCTCATGCTAGGTTAAATTTCATACTATTTTACTGCTTTAATTTACTGTTTTACTGAACTGCTACTAAGGAGGCCCTTCTCCTTAGTAGGTGCTCATTCGCACAAGCTAGGGTGAAAACCCTAGCTACAGGAAGGCAGCTCAACATTTCACATGGTTGATGAAAAATAAGTAAATGCTCTCAGCTAAACATCCCCCAAATGGGGCACATAATTGGAATGGGAGTCAGTATAACAGGCTTTATCATGTAAATATAATTCACACAACAAATTTTGCTCCTCATCATCGCTTTCCAGGAAGGTTTCTAAAAATTGAGAGACTATTTCTAGATCAAATCTACTTCCTTCCTTTAATGCCTTCATCTTGAGTAAATTTCTTTGTTCATAAAGAAAGACAAGGTAGGAAGGGGATGGAGCCCTGTAACTCAACAATTCCTGTGAAAGAATATACAATTGGTTCTTTTCTTGTTGCATGGATTTGAATTTCTTCAACTCTGCCAACTCTTTTTGAACCTTTTCCCACTGGATTTTTTGGAAGAACAATTACTCAGCCCATTTCTCCCTCAATTCCCTGACAGTATTTCTATGTTCATGGAGGGGGACCATCCCTTCTCTGCACTGAGCAATATATTTCTTCCATTTATCTAGCTCAAGATTTAGTGAGAAATTTTTTTTCTCTAATCGTTTAATCCTTCTATCGTCCACATCTTTTTCATCATCATAATCTAAATTAATGATGCCTTGAGATAGTAGCATTCTTACCTTGTCACCAGATGTTCCAGCTTTCCCATTGTGGATTAACAGTGTAGTAGCCTCATCTTCCATTAGTGTTGCAGTGACCTCTGCTTGCATTGCAATCTCAATAGCTAATTTTGGGGATACTGGTTCTTGTGTGGCAACATCCTGTCCCTTCAATTCTACCTCAGCAACATCAGTTTGAGTTGCAGTCTCAACAAATATTTTTAAGGACACTGGTTCTTGTGTAACATCGTCTTCCCCTTGTTCCTTAATGTCAGAAATTGCTTTATGAGTTGCAACTTCACTAAACAATTTCAGGGATGTTGGTTCTTGTGTAACAACATCCTGTTCGCTTATTCCTTCAAATTGTTGAGGTTGTTCTTGGGTTACCTCAATATCTTCTGAAAGATAAGACTGGTCCTGGAATAGCTCAGTATTTCCTGATGGATGGGATTGCATTGCTTCATCTTCTCCTAAATCCAGATCAAGGATTATGTCCACTTCTTTCTCATTCCCTTCCATTAACTCCATTTTTGGTGGTCTTTCTCCTTCTTGCTCTGTCTGTGCAAGACTTTGTACTTCCCGTCCCAACACTATAGACCTGTGCCCTGTTGAAAAGAATATGTCTCCACATTCTGGGCATACTATTTCTTCTTGTTCCTCATTTCCCAAAGTAGGGGATGAATTTTCTAGCAAATTTGCAGCTTCTATTAACATATTCAAATTATTTTTTGTCCATTTCCTAGTTACTTCCTCCCATTTCTCCAACTCATCCCAAAGCATTTGTACTTCCTCTTTTAACAGTTCATTTTCATAAAGGAGGTTTTCAATTTGGGGTTCGTCCACAACAGGTTCTTGTGTGACAACAGGTGTTTTGGGGTTTAAAATAGGGATTTCTATGCATGTCCCAATTCCAAAAGCTGTTTCTACTGTGGGTAATTCAATATTTGCCTCAATTGCACATGTGGTCTTTGCCGCTTCCATAGATCGAGTCCTTCTTCTGTTCACTACTTCCAATGGATGCTCTTCACTGCCTGCTGCTGCTGTTGTAGCAGCTCTAGTTCTTCTCTTCTTTGATGGCATAGCTATCTGACCCTTATTCCCTGACCTTTTTCTTTTCTTCTATGACACAGGGGTTTCCAAATTCTCAGAGAGAACAACGAATTCCTCCTATTCAACAATAGTTCCCTTGATTTCCAGAGAGGATGCGATATTTAACACCTCCATATTTCCTTCCTCTGCTACCTCTACCTGGTGCTCTCCTTCTTGCATTGCCCCTTTCGTAGTTGCAGCTTCGACTATCACAGCTTCAACAACTGCTCTAGCTTCAGCCTCCTCTGTTGAAGCTACTAATGACACCATTTCCACTGCTTCAGCCACCACCCTAACTACAATTTCAATTGGGTCTATTTCTTCCCCTATAGGATCTACTGTTGCTATAGCCTCTAATGTTACTGCCTCGTCTTCCATGGCTTCCATCATCATTTCCCTTGTAACAGGGTTCGCTGCTATCACAGATTTCCCCATATCTACTTCTTCTTCTCCTTCAATCTGATTCCCTGGTGATACTCCATCCCCCCCCAAAACTAAATTTGAGGGACTCTGGTCCTCTTCTCCTTCTCCAATACCCCCCAATTCTAATACAGGTTCTCTAATTTCCCTGGCCCCAGCAAGAAATTGTGTCCAGGTCAAATTTCGGTGTGCAAGGGCTCTTAAAATTAACAATTTAATTAAACCATGGTTGGTGAGGGAAGAAACCGGGTGCTGGGCTGTTCGTGCATATCCAACCATGTTTTGTAGGGTCTTAAAAAGATAAAATGACATATTAACTAGGTTGCCATGGCGTAGATGAGATAATAAGGAGAATTATGAGAAATAGACAGTTTGGTACCTACCTTCACAGGAGATATATTTCTTCAGAAAAATTGCCACTTGATCCCAGGGATGAGGTAACGATTCCAGTGCAATTCCACGGCCTTTTGGATGAACATTCTCCCCAACTGCAAGAAATTCCCTTATTGCAGTAGCATTCGGCATTTTCCGTCCAAACAATTTCTTCCCAACCTGGGGTAAGCTAGTAACCTCAGATATAATTGCCTCTATAACCTCAATGCGTACCCCCTTGACTTCAGAATGAGTATCAGTCAAGTTAAAAACAAACTTTAATGTCGTTTCGATGTGGAAACCACTTAAATGTTGAAAATACTCAGTCCACCCAGCTGCTGCAAAAATGGTGAAAACTTTTGCGTTGGCATGCAGAGCTTAAACGTTTCGATGTGGAAACCACTTAAACGTTGAAAATACTCAGTCCACCTAGTTGCTGCAAAAATGGTGAAAACTTCTGCGTTGGCATGCAGAGCTTTTGTATTCTTAGTTTCATGCCTAACCGGGTTACCCATATCAACCTCCCTTCTTAATCCATATAACGAATACAACGATTATCAGTTCAGACGTGGAAGTCATAGCTTCTGGACATTCATGGAATAACTGGAATTTGAAATTGGGTATTTTTGGAAAGATGGCACAGTTTTCAATCCGCGGTAAGATGATACACTTAAAGAAAAAATGGCATAATTGGGGCATTTTGTTATGAATCGAGTGAGGTGATGGTCAGGTTGTTAATCTGGACACATTCTTTGATGGTTAAGTGTCTACAACATGCTGACGGGGACAAAAGACAATGTGTGCTCATCATTGCCACATTTAATTTGATGCTTAATCATGTAAAAGGTCAGAATTCGTACCTTCGTGTTATGAGTTCAGCCTTAAATTGCTACCATAACCTGACTTCATCATTAATTCCATTAAGAGATCATAAATACGCATGTGCTGAGATGAGTTGGCCACCGCCAACCAGGCTGATAAGTACATCCATGCTGATGGATACACGAGATGACCCAATAATTTTCTTCGTTCTTGGAAGATTGTGATTGGAGATGTGTAGTCATCATTTAAATTAGAGCCTGGTCAAATCATTAGCGGTGAGACTTGTTCTAAGAAGCAGAAAATCTAGCAGAGTTGCAGTTGATGAATAAGAGGAACTATGAATGAAGAATTGGGTAGAGTTCGGTGAAAATGTCGCAGAGTCACAGCTGCGAAAATTGGCAAAATAAGCAAGAATAGCGGAGTCGCAGCTGGTAGCAAAAAGTGAAATGAATGAAAAAATTGAAGTTACAGCTTTGAAACTTGGCAGAATGGACAAAAATAGCTTAGTCGCAGTTGCTAGCAAAAAGTGAAATGAATGAAAATAATGGAGTTACAGCTGTGAAACTTGGCAGAATGGATGAAAATAGTGAAGTTGCAGCTGCTGGGAAAGGTGAAATGGATGAAAGTAATGGAGTCACAGATTCGAAACTTGGCAGAATGGGAAAAAGCAGCAGAGTCGTAGCTGCTAGAAAAGTAAATTGGATGAAAATAGCAGAGTCATAGCTGCGAGACTTGGGAGAATAAACAAGGTAAGGAGTCACAGCTGCACATAGTGGAGTAACAGGCAAATTTTTCAGTTGGCTACTGAAGGCTGATGAATCATCCATATTCTTCAAAGAGCTTTATTAGATCAGGAAAATAATGTAAGGTGTATGCAATCATCTGGCCCAGTCACGACTGCTGCTCCTCAAATTAATTCATGCACACAATTCTTCAAAAACAAACCCGATCAAGTGTAAAGGAAATAATAAATAAAATACAGAAAGAGGAACAAATTATTTATGTACAAATTATGTGTGGAAATTGCAGTTCTTAAAAATTCACAGGGGTTGAGAAAAATCCCTTCCCTGGCGTTAGCTGATAATATGGATCAGCTGCAACATGTGAAATGAAGGCATTCTTTGAGATCGGTTTGTGATACAGTCGTAGCCAATGACCATTTGCAAATAATGGTGTTTTGTTTTCATCAATGTTGATCAACCAAATTATTCCATTGTCAAATACTCGATCTATCTGATAAGGCCCCAACCAACGAGTGCGCAATTTGCCGTTGAAATCCCTCTTGAACCATGAATCATATAATAGATCCTAGTCTACTTTTTGGAAGACTCACTTCTTTATAAATCTATCATGCCATTTAGAGCGCTGTTGTTGGATTAAAGCTGTATGATGCACTGCGGCTGTGCACTTCTCATCCAATTCATTGAGCTGATTCAGTTGGTTCCTCTGTGCTTCTGATAAATCAAGGTTTGCTTCTACAACTGTCTTCAAAGTTCTAATTTCAAATTCAATTGGGAAAACAACATTCTTACCATACACCAATTCATATGGGGAAAAACTAGTGGTGTTACGCCATGTAGTGCGATAGGCCCACAATGCCTCTGGAAGTCTCTCATCCCAATCTTTATGATGGCTTTTCACTGTCTTTTTCAAAATAGCCTCAATGACCTTGTTTGTACTTTCCACTTGGCCATTGGCCTGTGGATGATATGGCGAGGTTATTTTGTGCTGAATGTGAAATTTCTGTAACAGGGATTCCAATTTGTGAGACACGACCTGTGGTCCACCATCTGTAACGATTTCCTTAGGTACTCCAAACCGAGTGAAAATTTCTTCATATAGGAAATCAATTACAGCCTGATCATTAGCTTTGACCAAGGCTACAGCTTCCACCCATTTGGTCATGTAATCTATGCAAACCAATATGTGAACTTTCTATTTTGAGGGAGGGTTGATAGGCCCTATGAAATCCAGAGCCCATTTGTCAAATGGTTCAACCACAAGCTGTGGTTGAAGAGGCATTTCATCTAATCTATTGGGATGGCCCATCCTCTTGCAGTTATCACACGCCCGAACATACTTCTTTCCATCCCTGGATAATGTAGGCCAGAAATAACCCATTCTCAAAACCTTATGACCTATCCTTTTGTCAGCAAGTGTGCCCCATAGGGCTCATCATGGAAAGCTTTAAGGATACTGAAAATTTCATCTTCTCTTACACATCTTCTAATTTCTAAATCAAGACCTGTGTAGAAAAGATGTCCATCAATCCAGCAATACCTAGCACTCTGTTGTATGATATTTCTTTTTATCTTTTCAACAGATGTCCTAGAAGCTTACCTACAGTGAAAAAGTTAGCAATATTTGCATACCATGGGGAATGAGATGATACTGCAAACAAATGCTCATTAGGGAAGGAATCTTCGACTGATAAATTGTCATCACTGTTCGTAAGTCAAGATAAAAAGTCTACAACAATGTTTTCCTTCCCTGGTCTATCAATAATTGTGATGTCAAATTACTGTAACAGTAGCAACCATCTAGTAACTCTAGCATTCGTGATTGGTTTATTCATTAAATATTTGATGGCAAAACGATCAATGTGCAAAAAAGTGGAGTATCCAGTAATGCAGTGTCTAAATTTGTTGATGGCATAAACTATGGCAAGGAATTCTTTCTCTGTTATAGTATAGTTTAGTTCAGCAGGGGATAGGTTCTTACTAATGTAATAAATTGCATATGGGGAATTACCTTCCTGCTATCCTAAAACTACTCCAATGGCAATGTCTGAAGCATATGAAGAGATATGAAAAGGCAGAGCCCAGTTGGGCCCTCGTAAGATGGGTACTATAGACAGCCTTTTCTTAAGTTCAGTAAATGATGTTTGGCATGCATCATTCCAAACAAACTGTGCATCCTTCATCAACAAAGTGAACAAATGAGAAGCTATTTTGGAAACATTTTCTATGAATCTTCTGTAATAGCCAGCATACCCTAAGAAGCTACGTACATCTTTTTGTGTTCCAGGAGTTGGTATATTTTCAATTACCTTAATTTTGGATGGGTCTACCTTGATACCATTAGAAGAGATGAAGTGCCCCAGAACTATGCCCTCACTCATCATCATATGGCACTTTTTAGTGCTTAAAGATAGATGGCTTTGTTCACAGCGTTTCAAGACCTTTTCTAAAATTTTCAATGCTTCTTTGTAACTACTACCGTATGGGGTGAAGTCATCCATAAAAATTTCCATGCAGTTGTTTACCATCTCTGAAAAGATTCCAATCACTTCTCTTTGAAATGTGGCTGGTGCATTTAAAAACTGAAAAGGAGGTACCATGTATGCAAAAGTGCCCGATGGAAAGGTGAAATTGGTTTTGTCTTGGTCTTCTGGAGCAATCTGGATTTGGTTATAACCACTAAAGCCATCCAGAGAGGAAAAATACTTCTTCCCAGACAAGGTATCAAGGACCTAATCGATAAAAGGTAAGGGAAAGTGGTCCTTCTGCGTTGATTTGTTCAATTCTTTGTAATCCACGCAGACCCTCCATTTCCCATTCTTCTTTGGCACAATCACGAGTGTAGAAACCCACTCACTATTTAAAATTGGGTATATAAACCCTGCTTCAGGAAGTTTTTGGATCTCCTCTTTCACTACATCCCTTAGGTTCGAGTTCATCCTTCGTTGTGGTTGACACACTGGCCTGGAGTTGTTCTTAATATAAATGTGATTAGTACATAGATTAGAAGGAATGCCCTTCATGTCTGTGTACTCCCAAGTGAACGCTCCTTTATGCTGTTTCAACAGAGTGATTAGCTGTTCTAGCTCACTGGGCGCAAGGTTTGGATTGATTTTTAATGTTTTCCCTGGCTTAATTTCTACTGGGACACTTTTCAAATTTTTGAGAAATGGAATTATACTGGCATCACTGATGAAACTATTAATGGTATCGCCCTCTGTTTCATCTTTAAAATTTAAGGCTCTCCCTATCGTTAATAATGGCTGAACACCTTCCTCCTCCTCCAAATCCACCCAAAGTGGAGTTTCAGCTTTTGTTCTTGGTCGGGCTGGAGGGTATAAGGTTAGGATTTTGATCTCAGTACCATCTGAGATAGTCATGGATCTTGGTCGAAAACTGATACAGGCATCTGCTGTGGCCAACCATGGTCTCCCCAGAATCAGCGGGTGTCCCCCCAACTGAGACTTTGGTTGTAACACCAAGAAGTCCGCAAGGTATTTCCACGAGTCCACAGAGATTACTAGGTCATCCAAGATCCCCTTAGGCTTGATTGTTGATCTGTCAACAAGTTCTAAAATGGTAGGGGTTGGCCGAAGGTTAGTGAGTCCAAGTTTCTTCACAATTTCTATGGTCATAACATTAATAGCTGCGCCTAAGTCTACCAAGACATTGGGGATTTGTGTGTTTCCTATGTGAACTGTAACAGTAGGATTCCGAGGGTCATCATATTTTTCCATAGGAGTGTTCCCCATTATTAATTCTGAAAGTTTTCCCAATACATGGACAATGGGAGGATCCCTAGGCTTTCTTCCTAGTTTCTTGACACATAAATCTCTAACAGTCTTAGCATAAATGGGCACGTCATGGAGGGCATGTAACAGTGGAATTTTGACATACAAATTCTTCAATTCTCCTAAGAGATTGAATCGAGGTTGTTCCACTGTTTTCCGCAGGGTCAATCATTTGGGATATGGCGGTTCTCTCATCAATTATGTAGGTTGTGCTTCATCGTGTGTTACTTCCTGAGTTTCAGCTACTGTCTCGGTAGGAATGTCAGCATCCTCAATGATGGGGATTGCTGAGTTAACCATATTCTCAAAGTGTTGATTCACTCCAGTTTCAGTCACTAGGGATGGAACATCCTCAGTGATGATGGGTTCCACTACCCTCCCTGATCATAATTGTATATCATTGCAGGGAAATTGGGAGATGGAATACGCAGGCATGTTTGCAGTCTCAAACTGATGGATTGCTTTATTATTCGGGTTTGGGTTAGGTTGTGCAGGTAGTTGTGGTCGAAGTGGTGCATTCATAGGTGCGGCATTGTTTTGGAATTGCAGTTGTGGCTGCTGATATGGTTGGTGAGGATACTGTTGAGGAGGGTATTGTTGATATTGAGTCTGGTGATGGGAAAAGTTATTTCCTTGGTAAGAATTTCTCCAGTTGGAATTGTAGGGAGCTTGATTGTTTGATTGTTGTGACCATGGTGTCCAAGAGTTAGGATTTTTCATTGGGTTCTGAGATGGATGCCACTGGTTATTAGAATAATGTGAAAAGAATTGTGTATTCATATTATTCATACCATTCATATTATTCAAGAAAATTGATGGATCTGGATTCATACCTTGATTGCGAGGCTACCAAGGTTTCTTCTGTGCAATAAAGTAATCCTGTTCCACATCTGAAGTGGATTCCTGTAGGACTTCTTTGACTTTGGGTAATGAAGGACATTCCTTGGTGTCATGCTCCAATTCACATATCCTACATATATCTGCTTTGTCCAATGGGCATTCTTTTAGTGGGTGCTTTTTCCTACATTTAGGATAGAATACATCGAGTGTAAGATCCTCTACTCCTTGCCTCTGCTTTTCTCTCAAAACATCTAAATCTTAATAAATGGAACTCAACATATGAGTTTTAAAATTCTCCAGTAAGTTGCCTATTTCTGCTCGAGTGGCTCCTCCACTAGCTGACTTCTGTGTCCTAGTGAAGACATCCTGATCTCTATCTTTGTCTCAATTGTTAGTTCTAGAGGATCTCCTTGAGTACCTTCGGCATAATTCAATGATCTTCTCGAAGGGTTCCTTTGAGATGTCCCATTTCCCCAACAAATTCAACATATCAAGGCAATCTTCTCTAATTCCTCGTAGCAAGATAATCTTGAGTACATCTTTTCCAATCTTAGTCTGGCCAGAGCTTTGTAAATTGTAGAACAATCTTTCCACAAAGTCTTCCAAGCTCTCCTCTTCCTTTTGAACCATTTTAAACAAATCTTCCTTTCTATCCCTGGTTTTATAATATTCTTGATATTTAGAAAGAAAGGTTTGTTTCATTTGGACCCAACTAGTAATGGTCACATGACCTAGACTCATGAACCAATGTAAAGAATTTCCTTTCAAGGTGGCTGGGAATAGTTTCAACTTCTAAGCAATGGAGGTATATTCATAACTGCAACAGAGGATATCAAACTCAAAAAGAAATTCATCAGGATCTTTAGAAGATTTACCATGGAAATTCAGGAGAACTGATGGTGAGATATTTTTCATAAAAGCTGCTCCAGGCGTCTGGAAGATAGGGAATTCTAATGTGACCATAGTGTCACCAAGCTGATTATCTTCCACTTCCTCTTCCCGGTTCTCCCGATGTTCATTCTCACCTTCATGTTCTCTATGAGCCATGTTGTTCCAAAGTTCAATGGACTTCTTTATTCGTTCTTCCTCTGCTTTTGCTTCTTCTTCTTTCCTCCTTTCTTCTTCTCGCCTTCTCTCTTCCTTTGCTTCTCAGCGAGTCTCCAACCACACTTCTTTAGTAACCTTGGCCCCGTTAATATGATACACCCACAATGCTTCCCTTGTCTTTAGGAGGTTTGTTTTCTGCGCTGGGAGTAGATGGTCCCGTTGTGTTCTCCACTGTTGATGTTGAATTCTCAAGATTGGGAGGAATAGAATTTCCTCTTCCTATAGATGTCCACGGTGGTCTAGTAGAGTAATCACCTTTATCAATTATATCATCGATAAATGTTTGTCTTCCCAGACCTGTGTAACGACCTCGACCTCTTCCACTTGCAGTGTTAGTGTTCAAAGGGGGTTCCCGTTTTGTTTTTCTTGTATTCATGCATGCTGTAAATGATTAAACAAAAGTGAAATCAATAAACCAACTACTAACTATGTCTATCAATTACCATCCTCGACAACGACGCCAAAATGTTGGTCACCCTATATGTTAATTAATTACAACCAACACACACGATGCTCAATATAAATTGTCAACCCAGGGAAGTCTTTTATTTCAATGGCAATATGCACAATATATGCATAAACAATTCAAGTAGTTGATTAACTAAATGGAGATAATAATCCTACCTATCTGCTCAACCAAACTCATTCCATAAAGAAAACTAGTCTAACTCATACATCTAGGGATTCAAAGTATACCTACCTTCCTACAGAAATCACCCTAGCAGTTACTGTTCTAAGAATAGAAATGAACTAGATTACTTTTGCAAGAAGTTAAATCCTATAATTATCAAACTACAGTATTCAATATTTACCAGAATGATTCATCCAACAACTACTGTAACTCAATCACAATCTACCTAATCTAATGAATTCAATAAAGATACAACAACAACCAGAATTAGAAATAAGCTTGAACTCTAAATTGATAAATATTGGAAATCCTAAAAAGCATAAATGAGTGAAAGGAATTAGAGATGAGCTTGGCTGTAATAGCTAATTCTAACACACCATGCTTCAAGTAGACTAACCTACACAGTCAAATGTCACACCACACAGTTATAGCTATTCATAATGCAATGATAAACCACCAGGAAAGAATGCAATTGCAGGTTCTCTGTTGCAGCTAACGGTAATACGCCTAATGCGATTCCACACCACACAACATGAAAATAAATAAATAAACTACCTACTTAACTCGACAATCTCTATGAGAAGGCAGACCCTTTCCTTCTAACATAGACGCCCTGAACTACCACAAATTAAGACAAATAAATATGAATAAATCTGCTCTTCATCAAAGATGGTAATACACAGTCTCAGCTCTCTATTACAACCCATACAAAATGATAATTAACCAACCCCCAGACATGGAAAGCCTTCCCATATTTATACATTCCAAGTATAGTTCGTGATCCACTAATTTCAAGCAGCAATGAAGATCTATGATCTTCATGCTGTGGAGTTACAACTAAAACTGTTACACCCGTATTAAACGAGGCCGTTAGACATGAAGGATATTGTTACTATGGCAGTCAATGGATTCAACGGATTAACCAATTAGGAGGCATCCTATCTGTTGCAGCAATGCTCTGTTTCAGCGAAGTGCTGTTACAACTTCTCGTGGAAAGATGCACTCTCCCTTTGAATATGAGGAATCAAATCTAAAGAGTAACAACTGGCAACACGTGTGATTCTTTCCCAAGGCATTGTGGTTGACACACTTGTGCTTTGATCTTGACTTAATGAAATCAACACTAGTTAGCATAAATCAAAGGATATAATTCATAACCATAACAATCTTAGGCATTAAATAAATGAAGAAATAATGAATTATACCTTATCTGGATTGTTGAATGATCTGGAAGAAAGGCATGTATATGGTTTATGAAAGTAAGGTATAATAGGGAAAAATGATATAATAAGTGTGGTAAAAAAGGGGCATTTTGAGGGCCCAACAACAGATCTTTTTGGAAGCACATGCAGGAGTAGCTGGTGGGAACTATGGCAGTCGTGCGACTTCCCGGAAGGTGCTTTGCGCAGGACTTTGGTGGCTGACGCTTCACAATGATGAGACATATTATGCGTGGACCTGCGATGTCTATCAGAGAACTGGGAAACCCTCTAGGAGGGATGAGATGCCATTGAAACCTCAAGTGACACTGCAGCCATTTGATAAATGGGCAGTGGATTTCGTGGGGCCTATCAACCCACCTAGGAAGTGCACTGGTCCAAGATACATCATCACAACGACAGATTATTTGACAAGATGGGCGGAGGCTGCACCAGTCGTAGATTGCACCGCTGTGACAGCAGCGTGTTTCTTGTTCGACAAAATCATCCCTTCGTTTGGCTTCCCAAAGGTATTGATGAGTGATCAAGGCAGCCATTTTATCAATCGCACCATCAGCGCATTTACAGCAGAACTACAAATACATCATAAGAAGAGCATGCCATATCATCCGTAGGAAAATGGGACAGTAGAAGCTTTCAACAAGGTCTTGGAGCATTCACTGACAAAGGTTTGCAAGTCGAATCACGACGACTCGGATTTGAAGATTCCATCAGTTTTGTGGGCATATCGCACCACTTGTAAAAGTTTGACAGGACATACACCATTCGAATTGGTGTATGGGAAAGAAGCGATTATGCCTATGGAATACATTGTTCTGAGTTTGCGCATAGCAAAAGCAACAAGTATGGATGATGAAGTGACATTAGGATAACGTCTGGCGCAGTTAGTGCAGCTTGAGGAAGACCGCTTTATCATAGGTTTCCACCACAGTGTGGAGAAGGATCGATAGAAGGCTTGGCATGATCACAATATCAAGGACAAATAGTTTCAGTAGGGTGACTTGGTGTTGTTGTACGACAACAAGTTTATGAAGCACTCAGGGAAATTGTAGATGCATTGGATTGGTCCATATTACATCAGTAGCATAACTTCATGCGGAGCAGTACAACTGTAGCATTTAGATGGAGTGATGCTCCCAAAGTTGGTTAATGGTAGCAGGTTGAATCCCTATAGGACGGGCTCAGAGCAGCGCGATGCCTGAGTCGCATCAGGACAAAAAAATGGCAGGATGCACGGTCGCAGGATGGCGCACCAGCAGGAATAGAATGCCTAGGTTGAAGAACATGTGTCACGGTTTAGGTGTTGGGTCATGACAGCGGTAGGGTCACAGTCGGGTCAAATCAATAATAAATGCAGAAAGTTAAAAACAGTTGATTAGCACTGCGTGATAAAATGATTGGAATTTATGGCGGATTCAGCCACTGGATTGACAGAATCGACGACGGATTTGGGTAATTACAACATGATTTGGTCATGATGAATGGTTTGATTTGGTAATGATGGTTAAGGTCATAATTCGACCCTATAAGAAGGGATTGGCTTTGGTTGGAAGGAACCATTTCACTGAGTGTGAAGGATAAGTTCAGTATTGCATTGCTAAATTGTTGTATTAGGTGTTGAGTGTTTGTTGTTTACAAGTTGTGTCCGAGGGTGAGAAAATGTTGATCCAAGAGGGGCCCTGCTGTGGCATGCTGAGTACACCTGTGGTTGAAGTTTCCAGTGGGGTAGAGTCACCAGCTAGGACAATAAGCATCGAAGAAGAGGTCGTCAGCATGCAGGGTGGATCGTTGTTTACAAGAATTCCAAAGAAGCAGAGAGGGGTTCACCATTTCAAATCCCCGCAGAGTAAACGGCAGCTACGCTCATCTACAATGGTCGTGGAGGAGGTCCAAGCGAAGGTGGGACAGTCAAGCTGCGGAGTCGATGATTCAACTACTTGGGAAGGACTCTCTGCTGCGGATATCCACGGGTATGTTCCCCCCTGTCGGCCTGGTATACAGCCTCACAAGTCCACTAAAAATCAGAAGTACCCGGTGCAGATTCTAGCGTTGTGTTAGGAACCCATGTCAACCCTTCTATTTACCATGTTAGTATATTGTTGTTGGACGCATATGCTTTGTAAGTCATCCCATAGTATTTGTTGATCCATAGTTTGTCTTATTGTTGTTGGACGCATATGCTTTGTAAGTCGTCCTGTAGTAATTGTTGATCCATAGTTTGTATTGGCCTATGGTTTGTATTGACATATGGTATTGACCCATGGTATTGGCACCTAAACTTAGTATATAAGTTTGTGTTGAGACCAATGAAGGTACCATGAAGTTATTTGTATTGAGCTTGCTCAAAGGAGGTTGCCCCCTCGAAGTGGCCTGTGATCAATAAAAGCGATTATGAGTTCTGTTATTTCTGCTATCTCGTGTTTTTTCATTAATTAATTGTTGCAGGTTCTTCACATCTAGTATCAGAGCACTTTCTTGGGCTCGTTGGGTGAAATTTCTGCCAAATTTTTTTCTTCGCATCTGTTGTAGCTTTGGATCTGGGAATAATCCCTATCCACTTAACTGTGGGAAGTACTTGGGCATAAGCCCTAAAACTCATTGTGAGGAGTACAACAAGAACCCCGAAGTAGCTGGCCCATTGAGAGGACTTGCCAGTGAAAAGGAAAATGAACCCTACCTGATTGACTAGTTCCCACCCGTGAGGTAAACCAAGAGCTGTCATTTGTGGCATAGCGGTTATCAGTTTTACCTGAGCCATGGAGTGAGGGGTACTGCCCCAATAAGCAAGCCGTCGGATAGCATTGGTGGCCGAGTGAAAATCCTAAACTATTAGGAAGCCACACATACCTCGGGTCCATATCTATTTTCAGCTGAACTGTTGCCAATCACTTCCATTCCGTTTCAGATCCATCCGTTTCAGATCCATCCGTTTCAGATCCATTCTGAAAGTCGTTCCAGATCCAACCATTTCAGATCTATTCTGGAAGTCATTTTCGATCCAACCGTTTTCGATCCATTCGGCATCGTTTTAGATCCATTTGTTGCCGATCACCTCTGCATCCCTTCTGCGCCGTAGCAGATCCATCCAAAAAAGAAAAAATCCATTTTTTGGCCATATCTCCCTTCTTTTAACTCCATTTCCCTTGAAACTTCCTGGACACCCCTACAATCCCATTTTGCATATTTCATTCGTGAGGACCCTATCCAAAATTCTACTTCCCAAAGCCTGAAATCTCACATTTGTCTATTGTTAGGGTTTGCCATAACCTCTTCAATTTTCACCCACTTGCCTCCAAATTTTGCCATCGTGTTCATTCCCTATTTCTGCTTCTTTGTCCCTCTTTGACCATTTTTCTCATTCTTTCACCTTGCTTCTGAAATCCCCATTTTTTGCTTCCCTGTCCATCAGAAAGTGTCCAAAACCTACTCAAACCCCAATTACCCATCCAAGTTTTTCCCAAATCCAAATTTCTCTTTACTAAATAAGCCTTTGTTTGTGTTTTTCTATCCATTCCCCCCCACCAAAAAAAAAGAAAAAAAAAAATCCTGGTTATGGTTGTCACCCGCGTAGGAGCAAAAACGATGGAGGAAGCACTTGCAGCCATCCAAACCAAACTCCAAGATTTGTATGAAATATTTCTTGGCCTCCATATTCAACATACAGCCATGAACAATAACTGATAGAAAGAATCTGCTACAGCCAATGTGTTCTCTTCGTCCACCAATTTTTGTGGTCTAAAGCTTGAATTTCCTTGCTTCAATGGTACTGATCTGACTGGATGGATCTATCATGTAGAACAATATTTCAGTCTGCATAATACTTTTGATGTCCAAAAATTTCCACTTGCATCCTTTCATTTGGAACAGGAAGCCCTTCAATGGTATCATTGGTACATCAGGGCACATGATGAGCCAAAATGGACAGATTTTTGCCAACTCCTTTTGCAACGATTTGGTCCTAGTGCTTTTGATGACTTCACCGGAGCACTCACTAAACTTCATCAAAGTGGCACTGTGAGAGAGTATCAGACAAAATTTGAGAAACTAGGCAATCACACAGAAGGATTGTCTAATGAATTCTACAAGAGTTGTTTTACAGTGGTCTTAAGGATGAAATCCGGTCAGAGGTTAAAGTGTTCTGTCCCAACACAATGATGGAAGTCCTAGGGTTGGCTAAGTTGGCAGAAGACAAGATTGCAGCCCAACAATGCTCCAAACCCACTTTTGTTCGCTTCCAAAATATGGGTTCTCAACGACCTCCCATCCTGCCAGCTCCTCGACCAAATCCTATCAAGCATTTGTTTGAAATAGAGATGTAGGCACGCAGAGAAAAAGGGCTTTGTTATAATTGTGATGAGAAATTCAGTTGGGGAGATAGATGTGTTAAACAAAATCTCTATCTCTTGGATATGGATTCTCCATTTGCCTCTAAAATTGGTGAAGAAGCACCAGATACATTGGATGATCAGGTTGACATTCATGAGCTACCTATTGACCCCCCATCTCAGGATGAACAACCAGAGCTATCTCTCCATGCTTTATCCAGCATCACCACCCCTCAAACCATGTGGGTCAGGGGTTACTTCAAGAAGCTTCCTATTACAATACTCATTGATTCTGGTAGCACTCGTAACTTCATTGACCCTCGGACCGCCAAACATGCTGATTGTTTTGTCCATCCTTGCTCCAACTTTGAAGTCATGGTTTCCAATGGGGGCACCTTACCTTGCAAGGGGAAGTGTCACAATGTGTGTATTTCTCTAGAAGATTATAACCTGCGCTCTGACATGTTTTCCTTGTCCCTAGCCGGATGTGATGTGGTTTTGGGCCTCTTCGCATCATCAGTTCACATTGCCTGGAAAAGATCCTTAAGAGGAATTCACATGGTGTCATTGCTCAAATCCATTCCATTCATATGCACCCATCAACGGTCTCCCCTACTTCCTTGGATAGATATGCAGGTGTCCTTGCTAAACCAATGGGATTGTCACCTTCATGAGACCTTTTAGGTAAGAATTTAGCCGCATCTACATCTCATCAGGAAATGATGGCTATTTTGCATGCAGTGCAGAAGTGGCAGCCATACCTATTAGGGAATTATTTCTGCATCAATATTAATCTCCAGAGTCTGGCAAAGTTCTTGGAACAATGGGTCTCCCCCCCAGCATACTTGAAATGGGTTATCCAACTCATGGGTTATGCCTATGCGATCACTTACAAGAAGGGTAAGGACAATATGGTGGTAGATGCTCCTTCTCGCACATTTGATGACCCAGTTTCTCTTACAGCTATTTCTCTGCTTGTTCCAAATTGTTTGCAATCTGTTCAATAGGGCTATCTCTTCTATGAACTCCATGCTTCTTCATCAGCAGGGCACTTTGGGTTTCTAAAAATGTATGACCGGGAACAATGTAACTTATTTTGGCAAGGACTAAACATGACAATTCAATAGATGGTGGCTGACTATGATACTTTCCAGGTCAACAAGGGTGAAATGACCCTCCTTTCAGGATTGCTCGAACCTTTGCCCATCCCTACAGAGATTTGGACAACTATTTCTATGGATTTCCTAGAAGTGCTCCAATGGTACAATACCACATCTAAAAGGACACCATATGAAGCAATCTATGGACATGCACCACCATTTCTTCTTCCATACACCCTCAGTAGCTCCCCAGTTTAGGCAATTGACTCGGTTCCTCGACACCGTGATCAGATTCTTCTCATTATGCAGGACAATCTTCACATGGCAAGAATTCGACTGAAACAACAAGCCAATCAGCACCGTTCTGAGCGCACTTTTCACATAGCTGATATGGTTCTTCTTCGTCTACAGCCTTCCAAGCAACCCTCCATGCAACTCAAAAGGCGTCAGTGGCCCGAAATGAAACCTGAGGATGCTACAGGGGAACCACTCCTTCAGATTATACATCAATTTCCACATCTAAAGCTTTGAGGAAAAAGCTTTTTCTAAGGGAGAGGGGATGTTAGGAACCCATGTCAACCCTTCTATTTATTGTGTTAGTATATTGTTGTTGGATGCATATGCTTTGTAAGTCATCCCATAGTATTTGTTGATCCATAGTTTGTCTTATTGTTGTTGGATGCATATGCTTTGTAAGTCATCCCGTAGTAATTGTTGATCCATAGTTTGTATTGGCCCATGGTTTGTATTGACATATGGTATTGACCCATGGTATTGGCACCTAGACTTAGTATATAAGTTTGTGTTGAGACCAATGAAGGTACCGTGAAGTTATTTGTATTGAGCTTGCTCAAAGGAGGTTTCCCCCTCGAAGTGGCCTGTGATTAATAAAAGCGATTCTGAGTTCTGTTATTTCTGCTATCTCGTGTATTTTCATTAATTAATTGTTGCAGGTTCTTCACATGCTGCCAGTGGGAATGGAGTGCTCTGCAGATATTGTGAGGAAGGTTGATGCGCATGAAATATGACGACCATGACATGGTGGTGTATAAGGAAATTACGGCGGACCCCTATCTGCTGGGGTCACAACTCATCGGTAAGACGATTCCGCAAGATTGGGTGCACGGGTTTAATGAGGCAGGATTGCTGGGACTCATTAACATGCCACACTATGGACGAATGCCATAGGTTAATGCTTGTGTGAAGCAGCTGTTGGCCTACTTCCATAGCGACACAATGTGGTTGGACAGATCGTTTCCAGTCACTGTTGATTTAATTGCTGAGATCACTGGGTTGCTAAAGGATGGGGTAGACCCTTCGCAATACTTCAGAGGGAAGGAGAATAATAAGAAGAGGGTGACATAGTTGGTCCAGCGCTACACATTGAAATGTGATGACCACCCTTACCGCACTAGTAGTATCAATGATAAGGAGGTCCTCACCAGTGCAAAGATATTGTGTTGCAAAGTGGTCCGAAAGAATCTACCCAAATAATGTAATTTGGGGGTCGTGGCGTGTGTAGTGCAGTGCACGGAAGGCGTACAAATGAACTAGTCACTATTTTTTTAAAACCAGGTAGTGGAGGGTGCAGTAGCTGTCCAGGATGGGAAGGGCTCCTTCACATACATCTAGCTCTTAATATTAATCGCGTTGGTCTCCTGGAAGGAGCCTGACACCTACCAGGGCATGGAAGTTAAGACCGCGAAAGACTGTAAGGGTGCACTGTATCAGAACTTGTGGTGGGTGCAAGAACCCGAGCGCCTTAGAGAATGTGCAATGCAGTTTTGGATGTATTGGGAGATGCTACAAGATCTAGCCACAAAGGTGCCTCACTTAACTAAAGGAACCGTGGTGAAGTACAAGCCGATTGCACTGTTTGTGATTCGGCCTCATGCGATTCACGTGCAAGTAAGGTGCGACCCTACAAAGCAATGGTTGTTGACACACTAAAAGTTGTCCGAGGAAGCGCTGGAGGGAATCTTCAATGATTTGTTGGTTGAATGGAGAGAACCAGTTAGTCTGGCGGAGATTGAGGTGGGACCTCCAGTGACGGGCCCAGATGATGCATTATCCGTGCAGGACTAGCAGAGTCACCATGACTTAGATCAGGAGTCATCCACAAAGACACCCACGGATGATGAAATTGATCGCCAGCTCGAGGAGGGAAGAACAAAGGTGCATCATGAGTATGCGATGATTAGCAGGGCCTCGCTAGCAACATAAGCGCAGTTGGGATGCCTCATAATGGCTATCACCAATGTGACAAATGTGGCAGCCCGAGCAATGACAACACAGGCGGAAGCTGGTTTCAAAGAGGTAAATTGTTGGCTTGATTCCTTATGTGATGTCATTTCGTAGTGAGTACCGAAGGTAGCAATTGGGAAGGAAGTTGGCGCAATCAGCACTGAGCCACGGGTTCGAAACATGCATATTCCCTCGACTGCGATTGTGACTGACAACGAGGCTCTCCAGGCCTTGCTACAACAGTTAGAAAATTTGACCATCAACATCAATGAGCTACCTCCGAAGGAGTTAACGAATGTGCAGACGGTTTCCAGCTGGGAAATGGAAGATAGGCTATAGGAGATCAACGGTCAGTACCTACAAGCACAGGAAAATGAAGCAACGGCCCAACAGGAGGTCGATGAATTAAAGGGGAAAGTAGTCGAGGCAACGAAGGTGATCAATGAATTGGAGGACATGCTCGAGCAACTGATGGCGGAGAAGACTAGCGCTGTAGCAGAACTCAAGATGGAGCAGGACCGGTTGACAGTAGAATGAGCTTCCCTCTAGGACAACAAAGTGCAGTTGGAAGAGGCAGTCTCTCAAACCTGTCAACATGTTCTCGATCCTACCGTGCAACTGGATCTGGTTCAAACAATGCATTGACTTGGGGCTATCATCGCCCAACTACAACATGAAAATGCGGAGTTAACATCTCTATTGAACCCGGGTACAGCACAAGAGCGCGTAGATGACCGGAAATGTGCCATCGAGGAGGTCACCACGCAGATGGCCGAGCTGGAACAGATAGCGACAAAGATCATTGCAAGTACTGCGTAGTTTTGGGGAAGCATCATCTAGGATGAGCAGATAGAACAACTAACCAAGCTATGGAAATAAGCAGAGGGACAGTTGGCGACACTGAAGGTGTCGATGCGAACGATGCCTCCAGTTGCTCGGGTCGCCAAATCAACATAACTGAAATATTTGCAGCAGCGCATCACAAAGGATAAATAGTGTTAGAAGAGGCGCAGCGTGCAGCTGGAAGAGTTCTAGGAGATTGGAGGCTAGTTTTTGCTTAAGGAAAGTTCCGCACTCCAAGCTGCACAGGTAGGTCACTAGCATGTTGCTGAGAAGATGAGCAAGCATCCATCCACATAGGATGTGACAGACAGTTAGGTGGTGGCTGTGGCCGTAAAGGTGCAGATCATGGAGGTGGATCAACAGTACTAAGACTTCAGGTTGAATACCACTGAGTACACCATATCCAGCTGATGTGGCTCGAGGGAGAGCCATAAGATTGTGTTGGGGGCCTGTTGGCAGCTGGTTTGATGAGTCAGCATCGTAGATGCTGCGTAAGGCCAAAGGTATCGCAGAAGGCGGAAAGCAGCGCAATGCGACAAGTATTTTTGTAGTTTTTGGGTCATTTGGACCGCGTCATATGTGTTTTGGGTCATTTGGACCGCATCATATGTAGTTTGGGTCATTTTAACCGCATTATGTGGGATTGTGGGTTAGTTTTTGTAAAGTTGGTTAAGAAGTAGTTTGGTGGTTGCCTAAGTGGACCACAAATGTAAAGGCGCAAGCCTATAAGTAGATGTAGGTTTGTAAGTGTTGAATCATCGTCTTTTGGGAGAGCTTAAGAAGAGAACATCTTGAATAAGCTGAAGACTGAGTATCCTGATGTATCTGGGTTTTTGCGGAGATAAATATGATGTGATAGAGTTTTTAAGTGAAATCCTTGTGTTGTTTCCATATTTTTATGGTAAATGCCCCTTGCGATATGAATATATGAATGATGCGTTGTTTCCTTGCTGCGATTAATGCTTTACTGTTATATCTGTTGCATATTTATGGTTCTTTCAATGATGAGATCTGTTGAATAATGTTGCAATTATACTTAATGCCTGAGTTGAATGCTTAGATCTATTTCTAAATGTTGCAATAAGTTAATCAATTGATGCACAACATCCTCCTTCATTCGGCGGAAACATGGTTCCATCAACTCTCCCTTGAACATCTTGGGTGAGACCTCATCTACTCCACAGGTGTTGATGGACAGGGTTAAACCTATCTGGGCCGGTGCTCAGGGATATTGTGGTGGCTTGGGTGTCGACAGCATGTGGAAGCCCTATCGACCGGGTTTGTGTCAACATATGGATACCTTGAACTTTCTATATTTATTCAAGTTAAATAATAACACCATTCTTCATGGTATAGTTCGGCCTTCTATGCCAAGCCTAGTAGTCACATTAAGGCATTTGACTTATGTTGCTCATCTAAGAGAACCACTAATGATTTTTTGTGAGACTTAGGAACTTCCAATGAACAATCACTAGTGTGATATCCAACTAGTACATATACCTTATTACTATTACATACACTACTATTGCAATCCTAGGTACAAACTTTCTAACACACTTGCAATTACATGTTCAATATGAGACTAGTGTTGTCTTCATTAACTACTTGTCAATAGTATACTTCTATATATTTAATGAATCATATGCATGACTATAGACAAACATAGTTTATTTAAGATTCCCTTCATTGAATGTCTTGTATTGGATTGGTTTATGAAGTCTCTTCTTTGTCAAATCTCCAAATACATTATTATATAGTGATCCATAAATGAAAGGATTCCATTTTGAAATCCCAAGAGACTGACCTTGTTTACTCTCTAACTGGTTACTTGTGTTTCATCATACTTAACACTTTTAAATATTCAAGTGTCTTTATTCCACCCCATGTAAAAGGATAGTCACATGTAGTTGATCATCTTCTAGAATATACCAATTATGCATATTTCAATCACATTGCAATTAATTTGGTCGCTTTGATTTCTTTGAAGGTGTTGACCAATATGGAGGGATAATTCTTATTCTCCACTTTTACCTTATGGCCAAAATGATCCACAAGCATCTAATTCTTATCAATGGAAATAATTTAATATCAACCCCTTTCCTTCTTTCAACATTGATTTGGTCAAAATGGTAAAAATTTGTATCAACAACCCAACTGAGGCCAAAATAATAACCAATAGCAGTAACAATGAAAGGAGAAGAGGGAGAACAAAAATAAGAACCAAAAGCATAATAATGAGAATCATGAAAAAAGGGGAAACACATGAAATAATATGAATAATTTCAAGGGAAAACATGATGCCAATCAAAGCATTAAAGGAAATATAACACAATTGAAGCAAAGATATAACAATTTATTTAAGAATAATCACATTTGCACAATGTCAAGAGTAGCTGGTCATTACATTTATTGGTTGCTAGAGATTCAAGATCTTTGTAGCTTACAAAACCAACACAATCAATATAATTAATGTTATGTCTTCTTTTGCAATCGTTTCTCTAGTAGGAATTCCATTTCTAAGGAGGGTACAAACCCATCCACTTCAAAATATTTCTTGATCCTTATAGTCATCAAGTTTACATGAAGTCCAATTAAAGGAACCTTTCAATTCTTAATCATACCATTGAATCATCTAAAAAATAAACCCATAACAAGGAAAGTATCCATCCATCATTTTTCAACGCTTTGAATATAAATTTACTTTTTTTACCCTACCTTTTAATTAAATAATAAACATAGCAATTTATTTAAGACTAATCACCATTATGTAATTCATAATGTTGTACAGAAACTAATCCTAATGTCTGGGAAGTAAAGAGGTCAGCAACATACATAAAATCAAGCAAAGCACAAGGAAATAACAGGTATACAACAAGATATTCTTTATGGGAAACAATAGGGTTTAAAATCCAAGCAATTGGTACCTTATGACTTAGAAGGTTGATCCAAGCTTTCAAATCTTTAGGCCCACTCCACAATCTTGCATAAAGACCCTGCAAAAAAGAAGTAACCTTCCTCAAAACATTTTCCTACACATGATTGGATAATAAAGCTGAAAGTACAAGCATATAAAAGCATGAAAGAATTCCAATATTTAATTAACACATTAAACACCAATAATATGTGAAGATAAAAGCTTCTTTTATTGATCATGAATATAACAACAGATACATATACCTTGTCTTGCAACAACACCTTTGAAACCAAGATATGGATTCTCTTGCTCCTCTCCTTCAATCAAAATTTCTCCAACATTTATTTATCAAATGAGTGAAACCCCTCTCTCACGGCCCTCCCCTTGCATTTATGGAAAGGCAAGGAGGATATTTTCGAGAGGAAAACAATTAGGGTCGGTATGGAATTTAGAAAAATTCCTCCAATTGCCCCAAATTCGAATTTAGTTTTTATTTTTCGTGATTTTAAGAGGGACTCGTGGGTGTAATCTTTGCAACAAGCGGGTAACTCTCTAGGAAGCTTCAAACAGGTAGTGGGTGCAACTTTTTAGGTAAACCTGTGAGTGGTAAGTGGATCACCAGTGGGTGACCTGCTATATGTTAGGCACAAAGTGCTGATTAGGTCCTAAATTCTTATCACAAAAATGAATTGATCTGTAGAAAGGATAAATGATTAATTCCAGAAACATCTATAGCAAATGCAAGCTCTTCAATACATAGTGCCCTTTTGTGTGAGCGATGATTCAATGTCGTCACGGGCGAAGAAGTGCTAACTTTATTGATAACATATTCCCCCTAATGTATGAGGTTAGAAGGGTAAATGATGGCCGAAATGCATTACAAACAGTGAAGTGGAGGAGTGCAAGAGTCACATAATAGAAGTTCCAAAGGTATGTGAAACAAAAAAAAGGTCTTCATACATTGTATGCCATGTTCAGAAGGATAGAACATGATCTCCAATACATAGATGTAACTAATGTATATAGCATGGCCACTGGAATACAAGAGTGGATCCATGTCTAAAGGAGAACATAGCCATAATGAAAAATCTAGATCTATGTCTCATGAGGAGCCAAAATGAGTAAGGCTCAGTCTTGCGCAACTTGGTCAATAACAGATTGGGATAGTGTTATTATAGGCCCAAGGTCTTCAATCAAAGCCAGTGATAAGGGTACGAATCCATAACAATGCGAATAAAGGAGTTGAATTCAAACATGGAGTATATTGTTTGATTACTTGTCATTGATGTAAATGTTAACAAATGCGAGGACACCTACCAATAATGAAAATGGAGCCCAAGGAACCTAGTACATTCTTACAAGTGTGAATAAAAGTTCTCGAAGTCAAACACTTGAATAATATTTCGAGTAAGAGACGCTGATGTATTCACATAACTCGACAGCAAAAGAATTTACCACTAATGGTTGCAAATCTCAAGGTACTATCTAAAACTCTAAGTCTTATTCCCAGATCAAGATGAGTTGAAGTCGATAGGAAGAGACCCGTGAGAAGGCATTGATAAATACTTCATAATATCACACGAGGAGACTGGATTGGTTAGAAATAGAACTGAGTACATACTAATATAATGGATAGCCGACACGAGGAATCAAGGCAAACTACAAAATGGCTAACACAGGTGAAATCCTTGAACAATGAGCACAATATTGGAGTAACTTAGGAAGCTTGGAACATACAGGAAACATGATATAAGTATGTCGTGTAGGAGACATAACAAACTCTCCATATGATCAAAAGAGTAACCAATCAAAGGAGTAAAGAACTTTGCAATTAGGTTTATCCTAAAGCCAAAACTAAGACCCATTGACTCAAGGAGAGTGCTATGTTCAAGGAAGGATAAACTTGTTGAGATAATATGAACGAACGACGAAAACCTTTCCCTTCCCTTCTCTTTTTAGACATATTTTCATTTTTTAACGAGCATGAAAAAGATAAAAGGAAGCTCGATAATATCCTTGTAAATTTTTAACGAGTCCAAGAAAGTAAACTCGGGACCTTCTTCATATTTGAACAAGCTCGAAGAAGAGAGAGAAGAATGCTTGATAGGAGTCCAACCATGTGTAATTTTATGAGTCTGTTAACACCCAAAAAGTGTTCACTACCTCATCTACCCCATTACATGGCTCATTTGTTCATTTTCCTACCATATTTCCCTTAAAAACCCTGAAAATCCCACTAAAAATCCTCCAAAAGGCCTAAAATGCCTCCAAAAGGCCACAAAACCATCAAAAAAGCCTCAAAAAGGCTAAAAAACCCCTTTTTCCTCCAAAAATATCCAAAATTCCTCTAAAAATAGCAAAAACCCTCTAAAAAGGGAATAAAAAATATAAAATAATGAGGAAAAGGAGGAAAAAACCCTATACAGCTGCCCTAAACCATATGGTTCCCAAAACCATGGGCGAGCACTCCACCACCAAAAAACTATAAATAGGTGATGGAGACCCCTTATTTCACATCCACAATCAAGTATACCCTTACTCTGCCAAAATCTCTCTTGAAACCTTAGCTCACCCTTGAGCTACTTTCACCTTGAGAGCCCCTTTTGGCCCATTCCCATCATTTGGAGAAAGAGAAGGAGCAAGTTCAAGCTTGGAGAAACTCTCTTGGACATTGCAAGAGCTTCACCAACCTTCACATTGGAGGTAAAATTAATATAAAAGCCATTCTTTACATTTTGTTTCATGCACATGTTTAGAGTAATTTACATTTCTGTTTTAGCATAATAATTTCCATTTACTGAATTGCTACTAAGGAGTCCCTTCTCCTTAGTAGGTGCTCATTTGCACAAGCTAGGGGTAAAACCCTAGCTACAGTTTTGGCGGCTCCCCTTGGTTTGAATTTCTAGTTTTAGTTTAAAAAAAAGTTTTAGTTTTCTGCAATAATTTCCCATTTTTTCCTTTCGGCTGTCCCTTTCGGCTGCCGTAAACCGCATCTTTACCCTCTGTAGTCACGTCCCGATCGCGTCTTTCAGGCCTTTACCTGCGACCCGACTGCGGCTCTCAGACTGTTTCCGGTGCCCTACCGACGGATTCCAGTCTGTTACCTGCGATCCGATCGCGGCTAATCAGCCTGTTTGCTGCGATCTGACTGCGCCTAACGGCCATTTTCCCGCGTCCCGACTGCGGCTTTCAGCCCTTTTGCTGCGACCCGACTGCGTCTGTTAGCCTTTTTATCGCGACCCGACTGCATATTTTTCCTTGTTTCCTATGGTCCGACTGCCTCTGTCGGCCAAAAATCCGCGACCTGTCCATGCCTGTTTCCCTCAAACCCGCAGTCCGCCTGCTTAGGTTCGCCACAGACCTGTGGTCTGATTTCTTCATTTTTTCCCTGTTTTTGAACCCAGCCCCTTTGCTGCAATATTTTCTGCATCTGCACAGCCATCTGTTCCACCTGCAGCCCTACTTCCCTACAGCCTTTTCTGCCACATAATTTCTGTTCCCTTTTACAGAATCTTTTTAAAATTTCAGCATTTTAATTCAGAAAATTTTGCATGTTAAAGTTTCAAATTCAGTATTATTGTTAGTTAGAAAGTTGCCCACCCCGTGGCACTTTTACTTGGGTTCATCACCTCACGCGCACACACTCTGTCACATAATTCAAGTGAGCCTTAAAAACTACTTAACTCAACCAATATTCTAACCCCTCTTGGGGAACACAAAAGAATCTTTGTAGTTAGGTAGGATCGGGGGGATAGACTTCCAATAACACCTCTCGGTTACTTACACTTGAGACATAGCTGTTGTTCAATTAGGGAACCAAAATCCCCTAGTAATTTTTGGCACGGTCACAACCAGTTTACCAGAGGTTCTCTCTCCTAGGAGGGTTGAAGTCGCGAGACTGGTTCTGGAGGCCTGAGTGGAATACCGCACTCCATTCAGTAACCGAAGGGCTACCTTTCGCAGTTCTCAGGATATCCCTGTATAGGGGTATTGCGGTAAAAGGACCAAACGGCAGATTCACCTTTCTGGACATGTCATGAACGGGGTATCTTAGTTGCCATTCTTCTAGGATTGACTACCCGGTATCCCTCCTGGTAGGGGGATATCTTAGCCACTTGGCTTTCCTATTCATATTGTCTGACTTGGATTTCATCACCTTGCAGAGGATATGTCTAGTTGAGTCAGAATACTTTTTAGTTAGGTGTTTGCATGCTCCCTTACCTCCTTTTGGTCTAGTGAGTCCACCATTTTTTATTTTTAGGAAACCTGCTGCTTGTTGTTATTCTGACCATTTCTGTTGACACTCCACCTATTGTAGCACAGCTATTACAGTGGGTGTTTTGAGTTGGTTGTTGGCCTGAGTGCCTTATTTTTTTGAGCTCTCCTTCTGCACACTCGATTGCATTAGGGTTTTTGAGATGTTTTTTACTCACCTCAACGCACAGAGATTTGACACCATCTGTCACCATTGAGTCCCCGATACATTCTCGGCGCCTCAGGGGCGAGCCCCCACAGCACGGTTCACTTGACACCACCTGTCCGAGACACAGATCTTCCTCACTTGATACCACTTATCGTAGATCTCGAGCCTTGTCCCTTGACTCCACTCTTCAGCGGCATAGGACTCCGTCACTAGATATTGACGCCCCTTACTTTACCTCCGATTCTGAGGCAGAGTCTGAAAACCCCATTTACACTGCCCCTACTAGCCCCATGGCTGGCACGACTTCCACTCCTTTTGTTGTAGGGACCATTGGTGGCACATCCACCACTACACCAGTTACCACACCTGCTTTGGGTATGCCCTCAATGGGGCCCCCATCTACCATTCCCCTCACTACACCTATTCCCGCAGCTGGAATACCTATTCCCACTCCACCAGTGACTCACACTACCCATAGTGGTGTAGGCCCATCCTATACCACCTTAGTTCCCCCACTTGGGGGCAACATTCTGAACCATGCCCCTCCACTTGGGGGCATTGGCCCCAACTTGGTCCAACCCACTACTGTGTCACATCCTTCTTCCAGTTTGCCATTCATGGCTAGCCTCAACCTGCCCGACCTAGCCAGATTGACCAACAACCCTATCCGACACGACCCTGCGTGGCCTCACATGCCCACCAAGCTCCCCTCTGACATCCCTAAGTTTGAGGGTAAGGCAGGTGAGGACCCTCAAAACCATATTATGTCCTTCCATCTATGGTGTTCCTCCAACTCCATAGTGGATTACTCTATTCGCCTCCGTCTGTTACAGCGCACCTTCACGAGCTCTGCAGCCAAGTGGTATATCGAGCAACGCCACGGGACCCATGCCACCTTTGCTTCCCTTTCCTCAACCTTCCTGCAGTTCTTCTAGTTACCTGTCCGCTATCACGCGGGCATTGAGATCCTCCTATCTTGCAGGCAAAACACGGCTACCCACATCATGGATCACATTCATGAGTGGCGTCGACGCCGTAGCTTATGCAAGATCAAATTAGACGACCGTATCTTCCTAGATTGGTTCCTCAAGTCCCTTCTCCCTGTCATTGCTAAGGATGTGGCATCAGAAAGACCCCAGTCTGAAGAAGAGGCTATCCTTAAGGCCCAACAATTCGACCTCATTTACGCCCCGTCGGGTTATCTCTATACCATTATACCTGATGCCCCTCGTGGAGATTCCTCCCAGCACGATGCACCGGGGGCATCCCATGCTGCTGACGACATCATTGGCCATGTTTCTTCGCATCCCCAACCATTTTCCATAGCACATCCTAACCCTGGCCCCGACCTTTCGCGGGCTACCTCACAGTCTGGAGCAACCAACTCGTATGCTCCCATGACACATCACCACTATTCCCATGGACCCTCATGTCCACCTCAGTGCTTCGGTCATGTGACTCCCGCTTACGCCCCCCCGGTCGCACCTCAGCCCTACTACCACCAGCAGGCTGCACCAGCTCCTGCGCCTTCACAAGCCCAACCCGCTTATTACCCGCCACAAGCAGCCCCTGTGACAAACCCACAACCCGCTCCACAGCCATATCAGCAACCCCCTCAAGTTGTTGTACCTGCGCAGCCTCCACCTACATATCATCCACCGCAACCTGCTCCAGCACCTGCGCAACCTCAGAATCCACCTGCTGCCCAAGGGAAAGTTTACGCCCAACAAAACCCGCAGCAAAACCAAAACAACCAACGCAACCGGGGCCAACAAAACCGCGGCAAGGGCCGTAATCATGGGAACAACCAACCTACAGACCAAGCTGGTCAACCTCCTAATCCCCCCGATAATAATAATGCGGCCCCTGCTAACCAAAACCCTGATCACCCGCCCAAGCAGGCTAAAAAACCCAATTTGCGAACAAACCATCCTTGTTCTATTTGTGGGGTCTATGGCCACTACACACATGCTTGCCCACACTTGGAGCGAGCTCGGAAACTTTGGGTTGACGATGCCCATCACCAAGGGCATGCGGCTCCTCAAGCACCGCCCAACCCCCCACAACCTCAGCAGCCACCTTTGGTGCTGCAAAACCCCTTACCAAACCAAGGCGTAGTGAACACTCAGCCGTTGGCTCCCCCTCAAGCCAATGTGCCACCCCAACAACAGATCACTTACGCTGCTCCTGATCAACCCATGTTTGACTCAAGTACCCACCACTTGTTGATGATGTCCTCCATTGATGTCAACCTCCAGACCCGTCGGAACCAATATGGCTCCACCTCTGAAGCCCCTCCCATCGATAAAACCACTAACGCTCATCCCACTGATCAGGCGTTATGTATACCTCCACCTCCACTAGATGGCACTCCCAAAGCACCTCATTTCCCACTTCGCCGTATCAACAATAACCCTAATGCGCGCGCTGCGTCAAACTACAACATTGTAGATGACTTAGCCCAATCTCCCGCAGCCATGTCTACGTTAGAAGTCTTGAAAAACTGCCCTTCCCAGTGCAAGACTTTACTCTCAGCCATTGGGGCTATTGACCCAAATGATTCGAATTTGATGGCATTTGATTTGGACCAGTCCAAACCCCGCCTGCCTTCCACCTTAGCATTCCAAGTTTCTGTTTCCGTTCAGAATCTTGTCATCCATCGGTGCATCATCGATGAAGGTGCCTCCACATGCATTATGTCTACATTCGTATGGCAGAAGTTGGGATCCCCTACTCTTCAGCAGTCCACCACTGCATTACATGCCTACGACGGTCGTTCGGCCCAGCCCCAAGGCCTCCTAGCCAATGTCCCCATCCAGTTAGGTGGTAAAACCGTACTCATTGACATCGAGGTAATCAATGCCCAACTGGATTATAACCTCTTACTTGGCCGCAGCTACATGTATGCCATGCAGGCAGTTGCCTCTTCCGTTTTTCGCACCATGATGTTCCCTCATGAGGGACGCGTGGTCAAGGTTGACCAACTCACCGACTATGATCCCAATGCCCCCGCGGCACCAGAAAATGTTCTCCCCATGGTTGAGCAACCTGTTTCCAGTACAACCACCTCGTTTGTTTCTTCTATGGGGCCCGGAGTTTACTCAGATCCACCGATGACCTCCACCTTTCAATCTATTCTGCCTCCATCACCTGCCACTGACGTGTCTGACCTATGTACCCTGTCCCACAACCCACAAACTCCTAATAATCAACTACCCTTGCTGCCTAAACCCCCTTTGGTACCTAGTCACATTGGTGTTACACCCATCCATACCATTCCTTTCCTCATCCCTCCCTCGGGAGTAGTTAGCGCCCTGGTCATGGCTACCCTCAGCCTCCCTGGGTTAACCTTAGGATTACCCGTTTGGTATCTTTCGCCTCCCGTTCCCCCGCCGACACCAGATGTCATCCTACAACCGGTGCAACCCATTGTCACTACTCGTCAATAACCTCCCGGTGTCGCTACCCCCGTCGTCCTCCATGAACCCCCCTCCTCCTCTTACCAATCCCACTGGGGGCCGAGGTCCACAACCATACACTGCTGTACCACCTCCCAAGACAGTCAAAAACCCCCCTGTGTTTCGTGCTCCTCCCAAATGCTCGTTGTGTGATGAGTTAGGTCACCCCACTCATCAATGTCCACAGTTACCGGCATTGCAGGAACACATGCAAATGCTTGACGACGACCCCACCATCCCTGTCGTCAAACTCGATCCAACCCCCAAGCCTCGTGATAAATCACTACGCACTAACCATCCCTGTGCGATATGTGGTGTTTACGGGCATTATTCACATCACTGTCCCAATCTCCCAGATTACAGAGCGACTCTCTATGAGATGAACAATCTGGACCTTGAGACGGCACCACCCACCATTGAGGAGATCCACCCCCCGGTCTCCTCCCCTTCAGGAGAGGTTAATACCATTTACATGATCTATTCAGCCACTACTCCCTCGTCAACCGATTTGACGACACAAACTTTCCGTATTGATGAGGAGATTCTCGAGGCTCTCACTACCCCGGATTATCCCTGGGATGACATGCACCATCGTTCCTACTTCCTCCCAGATGAATCCTCCTCTAGCACCGCTACCCAATTTGCAGTTGAATCCAAAGACTTCCTTCCTTCCAAGGTCGACTGGTTTAAGGACCCTATTCCTGCTCCGGATGCCTTTGAGGAAGGTAACATGGCCAATATTTCACCTGTCATCCAAATTGATATCGATGCCCCCGGAAGTACACCTGAACTCATAACTTTAGGAGCCTCCTACAGTGAGCAAGAGATTGAGGAGTACAAAAAACTCTTCAGGGAGTTCCGTGATGTCTTTGCCTGGTCCTATACCAAAATGCCTAGTCTGGACCCCGCCATTATAGAGCACCACATTGACACATGGCCTAATGTACCCCCCGTTCGTCAGAAACAACATCCCATTCATCCCTCAAAGCTCCCAGCTGTTAAAGCCGAGATTGAGAAACTTCGCAAGGTAGGATTCATTTATCCTATTGCCTATACCACTTGGGTTTCAAACCCCATTCCCGTTAACAAAAAACAAGGCACCATCAGAGTATGCACTGACTTCCGAGATTTAAACCGCACTTGTCCCAAGGATAACTTCCCCACGCCATTTATTGACGAGCTCATCGATGCGTGTGCGGGACATGCAGTCCTATCTTTCATGGACAGTTTTTTCGGATACAATCAGATCCAGATCTGAAAAGAGGATCAGTACAAAACTGCCTTTACCACCCCATGGGGCACCTTTGCCTATCGCGTCATGCCTTTTGGCCTCAAAAATGCTGGTGCCACCTTCTAGCCGGCCATGACCTATTGCTTCCATGACTTGGTCCATATTTTGCTGGTCTACCTTGATGACCTCACAGCTCGTTCCCGGAAACGATCAGACCACCTTAACGACCTTCGGCAAGTTTTTCTGCGTTGTCGCAAATATCAAATCCGCTTGAACCCACACAAGTGTGTCTTTTGCGTTCCGGCAGGCCGATTGTTGGGTTTTATTGTTTCCCAGAAAGGAATTACTATTGATCCCATGAAAGTCCAAGCCATCCTATACCTTCCCTCTCCTCGCATGCTCCGACAGCTCCAAAGTCTACAGGGGCGATCTAATTTCCTCCGTCGTTTTGTTCCCGATTACGCCACTACCATTCATGGTTTCTTGCGCCTGCTCCGTACCCACATACCCTTTGTCTGGGATGAGAAAGCAAAAGCTACATTCAGAGCCCTCAAGAAATATCTCACCCAAGCCCCCTTGATCTCCCCTTCGGATTTCTCTCAGGACTTCATCCTCTATGTCTCGGCATCCGAGCATGTTGTGTCCAGAGTTTTGGTTCAAGAAGATGCTTCTCACCAGGAGCATGTCATTTATTACATCATCCAGACCTTGTCTGGACCACCTTTACGTTACCCATATGAGGAGAGACTCGCCCTAGCTGTGGTCTTTTCCATCCAAAAATTGTGACACTACATTTTACTTAAGTCATACCATAGTCGTCGCCGACTCTAACCCCATGGTCTATCTCTTAAACCGGCGGCTACTGCAAGTTCGTGTTGCTAAATGGGTCATTATCCTCCAGGAATATGACCTTACTTTCAAAACCCCTAAAAGCACTAAATCCCTTGCGCTTGCCCAGCTCATCACTGATCTCCCTTCCCTTCTCCCGGCCCCACCAATCTCCGATGAGTTACCCGACAATCACTTGTTCACTATCTCGTCTGATGACCCATGGTATGGTGATATTTTGTTATACCTGCGCACGCAGAAGTTCAGACCCAAAGTCACCCGTAATGGACGCCATCGCATTCGTCACCAGGCCTCTCGATATCTCCTCTTAGGCGATGTCCTTTACCGGTGGAGGGTAGACACAATTCTTCGTCGTTGCCTTACACACGAGGAAGCTGAACACATCCTTAATGACTGTCATAGAGGTGCCTGCAGTGGCCATTTCTCAGGGATGGCCACTGCCCAAAAGGTCATCCACGCCAGATACTTATGGCCCGCACTTTTCACCGACTGCATCACTGCGGTCAAGCATTGCCATAACTGCCAACTTTTTGCCCCCAAGGGGCCCACTCACTATTTATAGTCAGTTGACTTTTTCTTGTTTAGGCCATTCCGAGCTCATACGGAGTCCATTTTTCGAACCGTTTCCACCACTGGAATCAGCACGATGAGATCGTCATAATGGTCCCCTTGTTCCCCTAATTTTTCCACTTTTACTTTTTGAGCATTTTTTTTTGACACCCCTCATCACCTCGATTTGCGTGCCACTTCGGCTGCTCTCCATTTTTCATGTATTTTATATCATCGAATTCATTTTTCCAAGCCGGTGATGATGCTTGAGATCATTTCTCGCTCTCACCCCCATATTTTTTGGGCATTTTTTCCAAAACACCCCCTGTCACCTCGGTTTGCGTGCCCCATTGGTCGTTCTCCATTTTTGACACTTTTTATATCGCCGGATTCATTTTTCCGAGATCGTGATGATGCTTGAGATCATTTCTCACTCTCACCTGGTACAATTTCAACATTATGTCCCGACACCTTGCTGCCTCGATTTACGCACCACATCGGCCGCCATCGGATTGTTCCACACTTTTACATGAGCCATTCACTCCTGTCATACTGCAAATGTTTCGTTATTTTTCCACCATTTCATTCACCCCGCAAGGAGGCCCACCAGTGTTCCCCCCTACCCTCGTTCTTGGTCATCATCACTCTTCCTTGATTGAACACTTCCTCCTTGCCTGGCCATTCCTTTTGTTCGGTATAATTTTATCCCTTTTTCGGGCCGGACAAGTCCTTTATGAAAAAGGCACTTAGGGAGTTTCTCTTAAGCTCTTTTCTGACTCCTAAAACAATGAAAAGATCACCGAGCAATCTTGCTTCCTTTCATGCTCATTAAAGTACCTGAAAGGGCATCTATCTGGTATAAGTTTAACCCTTTTCTGGACCTGGTAGACTAATTACGAAAAAGGAATACTCTAGTCACACCGGCTAGAAGAGTTCTTCATTGCATCCTTTTATGCTTCTTCGGGCCTTGTAGACTAACACACGAAAAAGAAACCCCTTGGAGTCTTCTTATTTGCTTTTAGACTCTCTAAAATTGAAAGCAACCACGAGCATGCACTTTCGTGGGCTCGTCTAAATCCACACGACAGTACCATTCCACTACTTCAGAGTCTTCTTATTGCTTTCAAACTCCTTAAAATTGAAGGCAACCACGAGCATGAACTGTCCTGGGCTTGTATAAATCCACACGACAGTACCATTTTACACACACTTCTTCTAGTTCCTTAACCCATGAAGAAGTCCCCCCCCTCGTGCCTCCTGGCACTCTGATCGGTCATCTCGGCAGCACCCCCAATCAGGTCGCCTTTGTTCAGAGTATTCTGCAGTCTCCTGCCATTTTACACCAGTCTAAGTCTCCCTCATCCCAATCACTTCCCAGTAAAACTATGATCCCTTTCCCCTCAGTCAGTTTCATATGCTGCCCGATCATCCCCGCCATCATACTCTGAATAAAGGAAGTTTGAGTCCACCCACTCTACTTGCCTAGTTATCCCCCCAGTTTGTCAGTCCTGCCATCAGCACTATCACATTTCGGTTCTCCACCTCGTGCTCCTGTCAAGGAAACATCATTTCCTTGATAGTTGCAAGTCTCCCTCTGTCGACGACAGCCCCTCTATTCCAGAGGATAGACCCAGAGGCCCCTATGCCTTGGACCCATCACCATCTATGGTGAGTGCCTACGGACCATTTTGGGAGGAGTCATCATTGCCTCTCCGAATGGTTGTTTCTCACATGCTCGACTTCAGCACCTTGATCGCATCGTTGAGAATCGCGCAGGATTTACATCCCTTCCATTATTTGTCGAAGACCACGGATTTCCCTCGACTCTAGCACATTGGTGAGTCACTTCGGAACGCCCAGTTATATGTTCCTGTGGATGTCCGGGCTACATTGGCGATTGTATTTGGAATCCATCCAGTTCTATGCTTCCGTGAGTACCCAGTTCCGCCCCAGATCAGTTCCAGTTCAGTGTACCATTAAGAGCATGACCCTTGTCACTCTGATCCAGCAGCTCATTAGTTCCTCTGGTACCACACTCAGTAGCACTGTTGTCTTTCCAGTGCCGCAGTTCTTTCAGCTCAGACATGGTCATCCCAGCAATATGTCCCAGATTTGTGTCCCTTTTGGACCCTTATGATGTACACAGTAGTTCTCTATGTATCCTACAGGTCCATCTTTTCGGGCCTCACAGTTATTTTTATGTATCTTGATACGAGCATGGGTATGCCCGCCTCGTCCATATATTGAGATTCTTCCTCATTCAGTATTTGAGGTCATGTATATGTCAGGTCCCCATTTTTTGGACCCCATTGTTATTATTATGTTATATCCTGATACGAGCATGGGAATGCCCGCCTCGTCCATATGATCAGATGATTCCTCATCCATTATTGAGGTTATGTACTTTTAGTTCTTGTAGTTGGTTCGGGATCGTTGTTCCTGGCTTCAGTTTGTTTCTTCTCTTCTCCACACCCCAGGAAAACCATACATGACTTATGATGTCCATCGGCCATACGATGAGCTCCTGCCCTCGCACATCAGGGGGCAATCTGTTAACATCCAAAAAGTGTTCACTACCTCATCTACCCCATTACATGGCTCATTTGTCCATTTTCCTACCATATTTCCCTTAAAAACCCTGAAAATCCCACTAAAAAGCCTCCAAAAGGCCTAAAATGCCTCCAAAAGGCCACAAAACCATCAAAAAAGCCTCCAAAAGGCCACAAAACCATCAAAAAAGCCTCAAAAAGGCTAAAAAACCCCTTTTTCCTCCAAAAATATCCAAAATTCCTCTAAAAATAGCAAAAACCCTCTAAAAAGGGAATAAAAAATATAAAATAATGAGGAAAAGGAGGAAAAAACCCTATACAGCTGCCCTAAACCATATGGTTCCCAAAACCATGGGCCAACACTCCACCACCAAAAAACTATAAATAGGTGATGGAGACCCCTTATTTCACATCTACAATCAAGTATACCCTTACTCTGCCAAAATCTCTCTTGAAACCCTAGCTCACCTTTGAACTACTTTCACCTTGAGAGCCCCTTTTGGCCCATTCCCATCATTTGGAGAAAGAGAAGGAGCAAGTTGGAGCTTGGAGCAATCCTCTTGGACATTGCAAGAGCTTCACCAACCTTCACATTGGAGGTAAAATTAATACAAAATCCATTCTTTACATTTTGTTTCATGCACATGTTTAGAGTAATTTACATTTCTGTTTAAGCATAATAATTTCCATTTACTGAACTGCTACTAAGGAGTCCCTTCTCCTTAGTAGGTGCTCATTTGCACAAGCTAGGGGTAAAACCCTAGCTACAGAGTCCATGGGAGGGAAACTCAAGAAGTTCTTCATTTTTTATGAGTTTGAAGAGAATATAGACTAATACTCGATAGCATACTGATCCATGGATTTTAATATCGAGCCCAGGTCTGTTCATGCTTGCCAATGTTTTCATATTTAAGGAGTTTGAAAAACTTAAACAATAAATCCATCACCTACTCGTGGATTTTATATCAAGCCCGAGTTGATATATTATCGAAGGGATTTCATATTTAGAGAGTCCGAAGATTCTAAAGAAGACTCCAAGGGGGTACCTTTTCGTAAATTGAGTCTCCTTGTCTGAAAAAGTGTAAAATGATACGAGAGAGAACTCTTCTAGTCACAATGAACTAGAGTATACCTTTTTCGTAAATAATCCACAAAGGTCTGAAAAAGGGGTAAACTTATACCTAAGTGGATGTCCCTTCAATTCCTTTAACAAGTCTGAAGTGAACAAGTATACTCGACGATCTTGTCAATTTTAAGGATTCTAACAAGAGCTTAGAGAAAACTCCATATGAGCGGGAGCTTCATTAGAGGTGGTCAAAAAATAATAAAGAATGAATATGCGGTTATTGTTTTGCGGATCACAATATATTGGAGAAGCTCCTGAAAAAGAAACTAACAACATGGGCACCAAATATGGCATGGTGTACTATTTAGGGTGGCCCATATAGGGTAGGTCCTAACCATGGAAGAACAATGATGAAAGTGGGATAATGGAAGGTTAATGTCACAGTCGATGGTGAAAAAGGGGTCCTAAGGCATAAAATACGGCGAGGTATAAATGCAATGCAATGTGCAAGAGGAACCTAACCAAAACACCATGAGTAACAAACCTTTTACAAGTACCAATGTGGACAAAACCTTATCAAAGCACCTTTTCGCTCAATGACCTAGTCAAAACACTTTGTTAGTGCTCATAATTGAAAAATATGACATAAAAGAACACTAAACTATATAAAGTGGGTAAAAATAAAAAAGAAAATTACCACTAATAGTGAAAAGGGATGAGACCAAGTCATTTTTACCATTTTACCAATTGGAGGAGAAAAATAGCCCTAGTATTTCAATCGTTACTCACAACCAATCCGGTGGATGAAATTGAACTCCGTTAGTTGCAGGTAGTTCCTATCTCTCTCCTCCGCATTTTCATGTAATTTTTAATTGTTTTTTGTGGATTTCTTGAATTTTTATGTAGCTTTTAAATTTGTCTCTATTCACCCACGAGTATATGTAGTGAAAGTAGTAGGTTCAAGAAAAATTCGCGGGTGAAGAGATATTCACTCGTAGTTGGGCCACTACTGTGGTAATAGTAACTCATGGTTGGCACAGTTAAATATATAAAAACTCAATGCTCATGCAAATGAATGGATGAAATCCAGAAATGGTGCTCACATGGAGGGGAAGGGAGCATGAGTTAATGGATAGAGAGGCTATGAAAGATTGATTGAATCTCAATGCCTTATGCCGGTGTGGTCATTTAAAATTCTTCTGCACATCCAATATGAGGGTACAACCCAATTTGATTCATATTTTAGTGCAACTATGGGATCCGGATCAGGGAGTATTCAATCTCCAAGGTGAGACATTAGAGATCACAATAGACGAAATCTATTTTATCACCAGATTATCCCATCGGGGAGAGGTTGTTAACCTCAAGGGCACTTTTCGAGGAGTGGGGGCCCTATCGGTGCAAGATTGCATTAACACTTATTGCATAGCTAGAGCAAAGAAGAGTGTCACTCAAGTTCCAATTGGGAATATAGAAATATTTCCATTGAAATTAATTTTGAGTACCATCAACCAGGTGGGTGGGAGTGCCTCTCAACACTTGGCTTCTCATAGTTATATGCAAATTGGTGTGGAATGATTGCGCAATCTGATCTTTGACTGGTGCACCGGGATATTGGTGAACATTAAGCACCAATTGACTGAGTGTAAGATAAGAAAAAAGAATAATTTTGGATATGGGACTATCTTATGTACTTTATTCTTCTTCGAGAGTTCCAGGTTTGAGTCCCGGAGTGGCCTTTCCACCAGTTGACCTTTGTGATCCCAAGATGACTCATTGGGGTGAAGTATTTGTACGATAGGGAGGGGGAGACACCCATAATTCCTATGATGATGAGGAATTATTAGGGTGGTGGAGCCGACAATTTCTTGTGTTTGAGTAGGTTCCTTATGTTGGGTTGGACTTCCGTGGTGACCTGAAACTCATGCTCCCTCTAGGAGCAGTTTGGGGAAACATAGGTAACCATTTTTTTACTTTGTCATTATTCAAGTTATATGAATTTTGTGATGAATATGTACATATATATGTTTTGTCTGAGTTTAAGTATAAACAACATACTAGATGTAGATGTGGGACTAGTGAGGTCAGCCGAACATCCTAGAGTGTTCATGCGACCAATGGATCCAAGAAGAGAAGAGGCCATGCTTCAGACCATTGATGGGAAGATGAACCAGTTGACACATGATATACCTCCATATCGGATAGAGTGCATGCCTATGAATATGTAGGAACATGTAGTGGGCACGCCCCCTTCATGGATTAGGCTACTCTAGAAAGTAGCTAGACTGGTTATTTGTTATAGAGAGGTCATAGCTGAGGAGGCTAAGGATCCCACCTCTCCTTATGGACATTTACATCATTTTGAGGCTATACGCCTAATTTTTGTATATTGATATGTATATTTGATAGCAATGGATACTCAAACTCTTTTATTATTTTGTATATATATATATATATATATCTCGATTATATACATGTTTCTCTTATGTGCGTGGTTATTTATTTACTGTGTATGATACAAATTCCAGTCAAGTGTATAGTTTGCATATGCATTAGTTATAGTGTTTTGGTTCCTTGAAATGTGTTGATATATGATTAAATCAAAATGTCTTTCAAGCAATTTAACTTTAAAGAACTGATGTAATAATGAAGAATACCTGACCCGATACTCACTAATGATTTGAGACATGATTAATTGAGAATCAATCCTAACCTCCAAACATGAAATTTCGTGGTGTAGTGTATCTCATAGTAGCTCTAGAACAACGCTATACTCAGCCATATTGTTACTAGCAGGTCCTAGACAAGCACCTCCTAACAAAACTGGGTGACTTGTAGGTGAATAAATCACCCAAGCAGTTGAGGTGAGGTTACAAGTATGGAAACTAGTGCCATCAGTGAATCCTACAAACCACTTAGTTGACATCTGAAACACAATCGGAGTTACACGGGAAACAAGAAAAGACAAACTCTACACTACTGTAAAGTTATCTACAAGAAAAATTATATGGGCTATGCATAATATTTCTTCAGATAGAGCCCATTTCTAGGCTCTAGCAACCTATACCCATCATAATAGACCAATTCATATGACCCTTTCTTCAAAACCTTGGAGACCACATAAGGTTTGAGCCACATAAACTTGAACTTGCCTGCCCCCAAAGGGCATTTGTCCTGATCGTAGACCAAAACAAGGTATCCTTCAGAGAAAAACCTAGGTTTAAAAAAAATATCATATTGACATTTGAATCATTTTTTGTGTGCTTCATTTACCCTGAGTGAATCTCTATGTTATTCATCAAGATGTTCAAGATGAAGTAGACAATCTTCCAAAGCAGATGTCTCAGGTAAAAGTTGAATAGTCAACTTTAATGATGGTATTTCGCACTCAACTGGTGTGACTGCCTCCAACCCGTGAATGAGTTGGAAAGGAGAAAAACTGGTAGCAGTCTTAACGGCTGTTCGATATGCCAAGAGAGCTAGATAGATCATAATATGCCAGTTTGACCTACTAGAATTAATTGTGCGCTTGAGAATGGTTTTCAAAGTTTTGTTTACTACTTCGACTTGGCCATTCTCCTGCAGGTAGAAAGGAGATGAGTGCTCTTGTCTAAATCCAAGCATAGTATTCAACTCAAACATCATATTATTTTGAAAATTTATTCTGTGATTCGTAACCATCTCTCTAGGAATATCGAACCTCACGATAATCTAATTGAATACAAAATAGGTTGTAGTTTTATCGTCTGCCTTCATAGTAGGCACTGCCTTTTCCCACTTAGTAAAGTAGTCTACCACGGAAATAATGTACTTATTTCCCTCAGCATAAACTAGGTTGCATGTCATGTAATCAATCCCCCACTTAGTGAAGGGGCCTACTGTGATGACAAGGAATAAGGGAGCAAGATGTGCTTGCATATTTTTGGTGAAGAACTGACATGGATGACAATGCTTAACAACTTCCACAGAATCTTTAAATATGATGGGCCAAAAATAACCGACACGTAGTATTTTCTTGGATGTTTCCAACCCGAAAAGATGACCCCCACATGATCCACTGTGGGCATCCTTCAGACAAACTTAGCCTCTTCAATATTTAGGAAACGACCCAAGATGGAATCAACCCCTTGTCTATACAAAGTATAAAAAACTATGAGGTAATTCTTGGCGTTATTTCAAATTTTTCGTCGCTCTTCTCTTGAAAAAGATGGTGGACACTTCAAATTCTGGAGATAAATTAAAATATACCCATACCATTGATAAGTGGTAGAAATGAGGAAGATGTGTTCATCAGGAAATGAATCTTCTTCCATATTAAAATCCTCACCACTAGGGAACTCAGAAATGAGCTTGGAAAACACTAAGGACTTTTTAGATTTAGCAGACTAAAAAGTGATATCAAACTCTTGAAGGATAACAATCCATTTATTAAATTTTTCCCCGATTATGCATCAGGTTAAAGCATACTAAAATCGTTTGCAATGATTGTAGTGGTTCGTAACAACATGTAATGGCAGATCCTCTGAACTGCATGCATAGCTACTAGTGTCAACTTATCAACATGGGAATATTTAAGTTCAGGTCTCACCAAAGCGTGACTAAGGTATTAGATGACATGCTCTTGAAGTTGATCATCCTCCTAAACTAGAACTATGGTAACTGTAGATTTAGATGCGGCCCGATATAGGATAAAGTCTCGAGCGTAATATGATGGACTGAACAAGGGTGATGATAAGAGGGATTTCTTCAAATCCTCAAACTAGTTTTGAGCAGCCTCATCCCATAAAAATGGGTGTCTTATTTGAGTAGATGCATAAACCCTTTCGTTATTTTCACATACATAACAATGAAATGTATGAGGAAGTTGGACATGCCATGCAGACTCTGAAGTTGTCTAATGTTGCAATGAGGAGGAAATTTGATGATAACCTCAATTTTCAATGGATCGACCATAATGCCTTTACTAGACACAATTAAACCTAGAAGCCGTCTAGACTCCACACTAAACACATATTTGTGAGGATTCAATCGAATCTTATAGTGTCTACATCTTTCAAACACAAGTCATAAGTGACCTGGATGATCTGTTTTCTTTCGAGATCATGCAAGTAGATAATCCAGGTAGGGTTCAAATATATGTTTGATATCATTGAAAGAAAATTTCATTGCTCGTTGGACGGTAGCTCCAACATTCTTTAAAACAAAAGGAATATTGCTATAGGAAAAGGTACCCCAGGGACAGATAAAAGCAATCTTGTGTTTATCTTCGGGTTTTATTTGAATCTGATTGTATCTCGAGAATCCATCCATGGAAGAAAATCGTTTGTTACCTACACATGCATCTGTGATACGATCGATAAAAGGCGTGGGATAATTATCTTTAGGACATGATTGATGGAGATCCCTAAAATTAGTGCAAACACAGATAGTACCTTGCTTCTTGTCAACCAGAATTGTGTTGGAAACCCATTCCATCATTGCAATAGGATATATAAACCCGAATTTCAAGAGAATTTCAACCTCGGCTTTGATAGTTGCAACTATTTGTGGGTTTACTATACGAAGATTCTGTCGAACTGGTTTCACATTTGGATATGTCTTAATCTCGTGTTGAACTATAGATGGGTTGATGCTTGGCATCTCCTCATATGACCAGGTGAAACTGTCACCTACCCAAATTTTGAGAATATTTATTTTATTTGCAAAATAATTTATGTTAAATTATAATTACAAAGTTTTGTAATTATGACCAAGTTTGGTCAAGGATGATTGTAATTATTGATTATTATTATTAAATAAATTAAAATAGGAGAAAAACACCCAAGGGAACTGTTGAATGAGTGTTCACTGACCCACTAGGAGGAATGGAAGCTATTAGAAGGCATGGGACAGATGGTAGCATTTGCACTCCACCACTAGTTGTTGGTTATGGGACAACTACCCCTAAATTTGTGGCATTATCCCCCAGGTGGGTGGAAGAGAGCAGTCAGCTCATTAATGACCAGTTAACCACTAAAAGGCCTAGGCAGCCTAGATAAGGCAATTCGAATTGAGCAGGCAGCTCCTACAATATTTTTTGCATAAATATTTCCTCAAGTGTATTAGGTGATCACTGAGAGATTCGAATAGGGAGGCTATGTGAGAGTGCATTGCAAGTCTGCTAGTTATTATGAGAAGGAAAACCAGAGGTGTTGGTGTAGGTATCTTTGACTGCTGAGTCTTTATGACTGGAGAATCTATATTCTACTGCAAGTTGATGAACTAAGGCTTCTACAGACTCTTCTTCCTAGTGGTTTAGTGAATAGGCTTGGGGGTCCTAAGGCAAGTAATTTGGTTGTCTTCAAGAATAGGTTGGGTGGAACAGATTCCTTGGGCTGTTTGTTTCTCCTACAGTCAGCCAGGTTCTACTGTTCTTACTTTTGTTTACAGTTAAATGTTTTCTGCATGGTAGAATTATTATTTATAGTTATACAAAAGAAACTATTTCATTTTCTGACTTAAAGATGATGTTGTAAGAATGATTAAGTAATTTAAATGAATGATTAAATTCTTTTCTATATTTCTCCCATACTAGTGTCTGTATAGTACTCTAGTACAGAAAAGTAAAATTAATGGAGATGAGTGATAGGCAGAACGCCATTTGAATGAAAAGATGAACATAGTAGTATTTCTTGTTAAATTCTGTCATTTCAATCATAAGTTAAAATGCAGGAAATAGTACAACATAGTATAAATAGATGTATAGCATTCATCTATTTCTTAAATAAAAGAAAAACACATTTTATTTCTACACAGATCTATATTTTCCAATTCAACTCCATCTAGTTCAGATAGTAATGATATGCATTTCAATATTATAAATTCAATGTGTTTCCAAGCACTTCTAAGAAATATAGCAGCTGCAAATCATTCTCTATAACAGAGTGTTACTTACAATTGATAAGTAAACACTTATTATTATTTTCATCACTATTTATCACATCTATATTAATTTCAATTTCAATCATTAGATATAAATACTTTCACTGTAAAAATCAAACCCTAAGATATCACAGACCCTAGATTCTAAATGTTTATCTAGTACACAGTTCCATAAATTACTTACCAAGCCATTCATGGAAAACACTGTTACTATTTATGAGGTTATAGCATACATGAATTTCCAAACCCTAAATAATATTTTTATATAACCTTACTCATGTTAAGAATATCAACAAGACACTTATTATCACTTAGCAGATGGCATGATTTTAGTATCGACATCTAACAAATAGCTTACAACCCTAACAAGAAAACATACACAGTGTCGAAACCATTTCATACACGAGTTATGGCCCAGCTCACAGGTTCAAAATCCCAGTACAAACAAGGTTTCCAACAAAATGTACAGGGTACGGTTTCATTCATCGAACCCTGTGGCATTAGCCATTTCAAAACATACGAAAGACCAAATTTTACAACACCATTATTTTAAACTTGAAATCCAAAAATGATACGAAGTACAGGGACTATCTAACCAACAAACTTGTAACCATAACTCTCGGTTAGAGACAACTATTGTTGTTCGAAACCAAATCAAATAGTTATACAAATGATTTCTCAACCATTATTAAACCAAAACATTTAAATACAAGACGATCTGTTGTCTTACAGAGGTAAGTGAACCCTCGGCTCTTGATTTCATGTTCAACAGTATATCAAAAATTCAACAGAGTTTACATCACAGACCTTTCGAGGTTCCAAAACTACACAGGGTTTTTCCCTTAACAAAAATCAGTACAAACACTAGTTCAAAGTCATTTTCAAACGATGTAGCAAGGCATTACAAAGCTGAATAACAACTTAAATACTGAGGGTTTATCCTCTTTACAACATTGATCAAAATAAAACACTTAACACTCAGCCAATACTCCGAACAGGGTCGTATTTTTCCAACTCTCGTCACACAGTAATCACCATCTAAACTGTGCCAAGGGAACCTATGAGGTTTCAAGAACCACCAAGGCTTACCAGGAAGTAGTTGTAGCATCCCCATTCCAAATCTTATGCATAGAAACCTTCCAATGAAGTGGTACATGCCAGTCACAATTTGCAAAGGATTAAAAATAAGAAAATGCAGATATAAAGTAAGTATCACAGTATTACAATCATTATCATGAAAACCTACCTTACTGTCGAAGCTCTTGAACTTAGACACACCACACCAATAGAATGACGAACCCTGATAGCAGTTGTAGCAAACACGAGTTCAAACTCAGAAGACCATTTCATAAATTGGAGAATCGAAACCCAGATCGAATTGCACTCAACAAACTAATAGAAGAACCTCCTCACAACTACAATGGCTGTATCATGGCTCTATTGCACAAGAGCATAAGCCTGTAACATATAAAACTCTATCTCACAGGTCTAAGGTTCGAAATCGAGGAAGGAGTCCTCCTCACAGCAAACTCTAAACCCTACATTGCAGCAACACGGTCGGCTCTTCAACCCTACCACTAAACACGAAATGAATGCTAGGAAAACCAATTCTCATTACTTACCAACGAAAGACTAGGGTTTCTTCCAAGCCCTAGATCTTGTAAAGATCAGTAGTAGATTAGCTGCTAGTCGAGCACGTTGATATTCGAGCGATCATTGCAATCAATACACATTGATTGTTTCATCTACCAAGTTGCCAAGTTAGCAGACCGAGAGCTAGTGCATGGCACAACTCGGCACTCTTTGGTGCTTATTGCAAATTCAATCATGTAAATACTGTCCAACTAAGATTTCCACTTCACTTCACATTTGAGCAATGTAAATGCTAGGGCTCGATATCGATAGTTGCTAACATACCAAGTACCAAACTTAATACCTTGTCATGATCAAAATCATTGCAAATGTTAGTTACATAGTTTACATTTTATATAGTTTCGAAGGTTTGTTTTAGGCATCGTAACAATAGTATTATATGCCAATGTATTTATGTGAATGCTTAGTCAATATAGAATATTTATATTTCATTCCTATAGTATATATATAGTCACATAAGGTAAAGTTTATATGGTTTCATGCATTAGCTCTATATTGCCAAATCAATTGAGAAGAGTAAGACTATAGGTATAGTTTACATGCACAATGTAATGTTAATTCATAGCATAAGCACCATATTCACAATATATTCCATATATTAGCCATGTATTGCAAAGTCCAATGATAAATGCGAGACTATAGGTATAGTTTCAGTGGTGTTGATACACACTCTAATGCTAAGTTCATAGCATAAGCACTATAAGCACTATATATTTCATATATTAGTTATGCATTGTTAATCAAATGATAAATGTGAGATTTTAGGATAGTCTCAAGTTCTATTGATGCAAAAATATAATGATAGTTCAATTTGAAATAGTATAAACACTAATTCCACAAGCTTTCAAATAGAGTTACAATTGGACATTGGTATCAACACTTGATATTAATGACAATAGTCATATTAAGATGATCTTTCATAGATAATAGTTATAGCAATGTAAAAACAAAATGATGACGTGATTTTAATAACATGGAAAATTTTGTAAGCTAGCACGTAAACTAGAATCGGAACCAAAATATCCATACCTCCAGTAACTTGTTTTGCAAGGAAGTACTTAGTATTTTTCATATTACATTGGTGATGAATTGAAAGACACATGTACTCTTAACTCATGTTTGTCGTAGAATTTCTTACCTACGTTATGCACATGGAAATAGGATTCAAATACCTTAGCTAAATGTAGCTAAGTAAACCCCAGGGTACCTCATAGGACCCTTTCGTCATCATACAAAACAAACTGTCAGCACATTATCAAGACAATTATAATAATACAAACCTACGTACAGCATAAAGTTACATTTAGAATTTAAGGAAATCTGAAGATTGTATTCTTGTGTTATGATCATAAAATGCCTTTCGTTAAAGAGATTAGCATCCATTTAATCTACAATAGCAATTACAACTAACATCATATTTTATTTTGAGAAATTCGACATGTCATCATTATTAATTATCCTAGTTAAGAGATTTAACTATTTTATATGTTCCGCATTAACAACTTTGATAATTATTGCTATTTTAATTTTAATTTTTAATTTTTTGTATTTTACGGGATGTTACAGAAACCATCATAGAATTATTTAAAAATATCGGTGTACAAGCAAACCTCTTCAAAAGAACAACTTGCACCGATGAAAATATTTTCCACGATATCAAGTTTTATGGAGATATTGATTAGTATTGTAGCCAATAGTTTAGCCATTTTTCCTTCAACAAAAATTCCATGTTTCACTAAAGGGTTGACAGGATGATCAACTCCCACACTAAGTCTCATGCGGAACTCCTAATTCTCAATTCTATCGAAATATGGAAGGAAATAGGATCTATGATGTGTATGTTCCCAAGGGTAATAAATCTCTACCATTTCTTCCATAATAGCCTCATCTGAAGGGAAAACCATGTCTAAATAGTTGAAATAATGAGTGGAGTCTATCGCCCATGCAGGAGCATAATAAACATCTAACTCATCGGAGATGGAATTAGTTGGGATGGGTTCTATGGTTGTTCCTTGTAAGGATTGATAATAAACTTTTTCCATAGATCGAGGCACCATTGGATCATTCTAAGTAGGTAAGATCCAAGTATCAGTTTTATTCGATATTGTGAAGATATCCTTCGATAGTAAAACATTTTATCGAGTACTCATTGAGCCAATGTAACTTACGAGAGAAGGAAAATCAAAAGTGCCCATAAGAGAAGAATATAAACCTACTCCCAAACTCTCGCTGGGTGGACGTGCCTGATCAATCATTGGGATATTTGATTCTGAAGAGGTTGTGTTATTTTTCTGGGTGAAGGAAAGTTGATCGACTGTGATGATTCTTCCTTCATGAGGAAACATCAAGGCCCGAAAAATGGACGATGGAATAGCTTGCATCGCATATGTCCAAATCCTTCCTAGCAACAAATTGTAGTCAAGAGGAGCATCAACAACCTCAACTTCTACTGACACCGCTTTCCCTGCTAAATGGATTTCAAAGAAGGGTAAAATCCCATGCAGAAGAAAATATATTCCATCAAAACTAGTAAGTAATGTGATTGAAGGGACTAAATTAGGGGAGCCTAAATCTCACCAGCAGGAAATGGCCATTATGCACATAGATGCGCCTTCATCCACCACAGTTCGTCCAATGGTTTTAGAGCCATGGACTACATCAATTTGGAAAGAAATGTGATACAGAAGCCGAGGTTTGAAATTGGACATATGAAACTTTTCCAACAAATTTGATGAATCAATACTTCCTATTGCTGCAAGATGTGCATTCCGTTGCGAAGGGAAACTTTGCAAAACTTCTAAAGTTGACATGGAACATAGAGTTTGGCCTAAGTATTCCACATCATAATAGTTGGGAACATCCCTCACATTGGAATTGTGTGATACCCACTTATAAACACCTTCCAGTATCTTAGGCATAGGGTCTGCAGGCCTCTCAATGTGAAGAGGAGTAGACACCTCAGGATTTTCTTTGTCTTTTTGCGACGATTCCGGGGTATAGTTTTTTTCTCTAGTCTACAATAAAGTTTCTGAGTGAATCATTTTGATATAGTATTGGTTAGATGGTGTGGCACCTTCGGTTCCCCCAGCACTAGATCTTCCAGAAGCCATATTTTGTCCCTTAGGAAAAGGATCCTTTAGGACTGTTGGTTTCTTTATTGCAATAGCTTTTGGGCTTCATCAATTAAGAGGCATTGATGAGTCAAGTGGTCTTCCTTGCGAAGTTTACAAGGAAACTTTACTTTCTTCTTTTCTTTCTTACCCCCCTTAGTATTGTCAGTGGTCTTGGGCTTGTTTTGATTACCCTCCCCCTTCTTGCCCTTATTTTTCTTTCCACTAGGTTGTTGAGTACCCTTTTGGTTGGACTGCACAGTGTGTATAGTATCCATTTTAGAAGGGGAGGTGGAAACTGTAGCTGCCTCTGTTAGTTTTTCATCATTTAATTCAATATGATCTAGGATCTTAACTGAGAGAACAACATGTACAACATATCAAACACAAGAGACAAGAGACACAAAATCATTTCATCGGGGAAAACCAAGAAGGTGAAAAACCTCGCAACTTCCTCAGAGATTGAATGAGCACCAATACAAAGATCATAAAGATCAAACACCAAGATAAGAGATATTTTCCTAGAAGCTCCTCCTCCTCCACTTGTGTGCACTCCTCCTCTCTCTCACTAATGTGAAGTGAGTGAGTGTGTGAATGAACAAATGAGAGAGTCACACTCTCTATTTATACTTTACTTTGACTTGCCTTTTACTCTAACTGGGTCGACCTCCCTTAGGCGAGTCTAATAACCCATTACCACTTGTCACTGGGCCGACCCCACTAGGGTGGTCTAATAACCCTTTAACCCACACTAGGCCAACCCCTTTAAGGTGGTCTAATAACCCATCAAATACAAGTTGCGACACTTACAATAATACAAATGGTGACACTTCCAACTAGAGGAATAATACATCTCCGTTGGGGATACAATAAAGTACAAATGCAATACATACAATATACAAGTGAATATCTTCCAAAGTTACAAATACATCCACACTCCCTCTTAACTAGGAATGTATTCTCTTGACACAAGTCATCAATACATATAGGCACAAGTTTTCAATTCTAGAGCTGGATCATTGTCACCGGATCACGGAGCATCATCGTCACTACTACTGTACTGGTCATCTCGATCACTGGTGCTATATCTCAATTCTTCTCGTCATAGGAAGTTCTATAGAGCCAACCCTTTTTCATGTTGGATGTAGGCCTAGCCTCTTGTAGGTCTTCATCATCTCTGCGAGTGTGCCATCCTATGGAATTCTCAGGGATGATTGCGTGCGTCAACAAAACCTCAAAAGAGCATCCCAGGACTTTCACGAGCTTACTGCTCAACCTATCGGATCTCCCAGGATCTCTTACATGTGACCTTAACAAAATGTTAAAAGAGTATCTTGCAACCTGCAATATCTCTAAAGAGAGTCCTAGGATCTTTTTTCATGCCTAGCACAACCTATCCGGATCTCCAGGATCTTTTACATGTGAACTCGCAAAACCTTAAAAGAGTATCTTGCATCCTACAAGATCTCTAAAGAGCATCCCGAGATCTTTTCTGTGCCTAGCACAACCTGCCCGGATCTCCAGGATCTTTTCTATGCGACCCTATAGCGAGGAGAGGGACACTACCAACTTCTGGGGTGTCAGGTAAATACATTTATCATATCACATAGGCTTCTACAAAAGGAAAGAGATCAAGGTTCTTGAAGGCATACCTTATTAACGAAGTTCGATCCTAGCTTTTGCTTGCTCCTTCGATTGATCCTCCACTTGATCTTCCGTTTGACAAACTTGCAATAGAATAGATACCTTCCTCAGCGTATCTTGACTGATATAACAGTGATGAAATTGAAATACAATTTAGACATCAAATACAATCAAGCATTTAATCCAAACAAATATGCAATCCATTAGACATTTGAATGGGATGGGAAGGGCATTTCAACCTTTATTGTCAAAAGCAAATAATCAGTACAATTTATACCTGATAATTTAGAGTGCTTGTGCAACTGGATCCTGGGCTCCTTCTCTTCACACTAACTTTGGAATTCCTCCAGCATAACAACCCTTAATGCATAGTTTCTCCTCCTTGTGAGTGAGAGTCACCCCTCTCATCTATCCCCCTTGTATTTATGGGACAAGGTAGGTAGTTTGGATCGAGAGGTAGTTTTATTGGGAAGTTGGGGAAGTTGCAAAAACAACTTCAACTAATCCCAATTCGTCAAATTAATATATTTTTGATTACTTTTTAAGGTGTATGCTACTTTTCTTAAGTGGAGTAGCGTTCAATATGCAACTTTCCTGCTTTACAACCAGCGTTTGCAAGATTTCTGAGGCTGTACGCTACTCTATTGAAGCAAAGTAGAGTATTTCTGAGGGAAAACGCTACTTTAATGAAGTGGAGTAGAGTATTTCTGGAGGCAAACACAACTATCATGCTTTTAGGGTAGAGTTTTTCCCTAAAAGTAGGTAAAAAGAGGGTTTTGTCAGCTGCAGAGGGGTAAGTCTTATCAATTCATAATCTAGCGTCATCATGCTCTTCAATCCAAGTTGTCCTTTTGTGTGATCAACAACTAGATGTGATCATGGATGGAGAAGTGTAGATTTGACCTATAACACATCCTATGATCTTTTCTTTGCCTAGCACAACCTATCCGGATCTCCAGGATCTTTTCTATGTAACTGCACAACCTATCCACGACCACGAAGTATCATCCTGATACTCATGATCCCACTGATCATCTTCTTCGCATGGAGCATCATCCTGATGCTCATGGTCATAGTGATCATCATCATACAGTACATCCTCCTTATGCACAACATCTGGAGCATCGACCTGATGCTCATCATATATGATCGTCCTGATCATCATCATACAATACATCATCTTGATGTACAACATTTGGAGCATCGACCTGATTCTCATCACATATTATTGTCCTAATCATCATCATACAATACATCATACTGATGTACAACATCTGGAGCATCGACCTGATGCTCATCACATATGATCGTCTTGATCGTCATCATACAATACATCATCCTGACGTACAACATCTGGAGCATCGACCTGATGCTCACCACACATGATTTTTTTATCATCATAGCATCATCCTGATACATATCATCATCAAATGATCATACTGATCATTATCACATAGCTCTTACATCCACAGCCATGGGAAGGATGCTCCTACCACCATACTTGGAATGGCTCCTGTAAATGTGTCCCATCACTTCCTCCTCGAAGTATCTTCTATCTGAAGAACACCAAGCCTCTCTCTGAAGTACTCGAACTTCAATCGGGCTAGTGGTTTGTTCAACACATCTGCAATATGCTCATCTGTCACAACATACTGGAGCTTCACTGCCCCTCTCTCCACCATATCCCTGATATAGTGATATTTGATCTCTATGTGCTTCGACTTGTCATGGAACACCGGGTTCTCTGACAACTTCACACAACTCTAGTTGTCACAATAGATACAAGTAGCATCCAACTGGAGATCAAATAAATCAGACAGTAGCTTCCTTAGCCATACTTCCTCACAACTAGCCGAACAAGTTGCGACATACTCTGCTTCGGTTGTACTCAGTGCTACGCAGGACTGCTTCCTGCTAAACCAAGAGATCACACTTGATCCCATACTAAAGCAGCACCCTGAAATTCTCTTCCTATCTGCAACACTACCTGCCCAATCTGAATCAACATAACCCTTTAGGTTAAACTTTTGATTCACATCATACTTGAGCCCATAATCAACCGTACCCTTCAGGTACCTCAGAATATGCTTTACAGCAATAAGGTGAACATGTCTAGGATATGTCAGGAACTAGCTCAAGGTGTTCACCCCAAAGCAAATATTTGGTCTCGTGTTTGTTAGGTACATCAAGGACCCAATCATCTGACTATTCATTGTGGCATCAACCGATCCTGGTGAAGCATCACTCAATAGCTTCAGGTTCGATGCCATAGGTGTGGCTAGGGCCTTGTATTCCATCATCCCGAACCGCTTCAGGATATCTACTGCATACTTCCCTTGTCCAAGGGAGATTCCATCTGCACTTTGCCACACCTTGATATCTAGAAATTAATGCATCATACCCAAGTCCTTCATCTCGAACTCGACAGCAAGCTGTGTCGGCAATCAACCCATCCTCACCTATCACAAACAGGTCATCCACATACAGTAGGAGTATCATTGGATTTCCTTCCTCAACCTTGTAGTAAAGGTTGGAATCTACTTTACTCTTGGTAAAGACTAATGTTGACAGGAAGTTGTCAATCCTACCGCACCAAGTCCTGGGTACTTGTTTCAAACCGTACAAGGCTTTCTTCAATTTGCGCACATGTGACTCCCCGTCATGTGTCTCAAATCCGAGTGGCTGCTCCACATACACTTCCTCTTCGACTACACCATTCAAGAAAGCTTTTTTGACATCCATCTGGTGTATCTTCCACTTCATCACTGCAGCTAGAGCAAGTACTATTCTGATGGAAGTGTATCTGGCTATAGGAGCAAAATATTCTTCATAATCTATCCCTTCTTTATGGGAGAAGCCACGAGCCACAAACCTTGCCTTGTATTTTTCTATGCTACCATCTGCAACATGCTTGATCTTGTAGATCCACTTGGAAGTCACAACAGACTTCCCTTCTGGTCTCGGTACCACATCCCAAACATCATTCTTCATGATCGACTGGTATTCCTCGATCATGGCATTCTTCCATTACTACATCCTGGATCCTAGGAACTTCAAATCTTCAATAGATAGTTTTCTTTGAACTTCGTTGCTCGAACAAATGTTGTGTCTTCGTTGCTTGTTTTTCGAAACAAGTCTCTCTTGTAGGTGATCGTACATGGTCTTTCCTACAAGACAAGTTCAATTGCATGATTAGAAACATCTCATAGATTTCAGAACAAATTCTTACACATAAAGATATATGTCATACAGTCATGCAATTATTTTAGCCAATGCTTCAATACAACGTTTATCCATATCCCCTAACTTTCTAGATGCCTTCCATCTCTACCAAAACATTGTTAAGAGTGCACAACTCCCAACATGTCATCAAAGAGGTTTCATTCTAGATAGCTAGCAATGGAATGTTGTACAATACCATAGGCCACTTACCCATTACTTGTATTAGTAGTATCTTGTTCATTAATCCAAATTTTCTAAAATGCATAATATACATCCTAAATCTAGGAACATAAGTGTGCATATGACTGAACAACATCATTTGATTAATCATATATACGGGAAATAACAATTCAAATACTTATCTTTGTTTGGTTGTTGGGTGGATTCCCTCTTAATCTTTGCTTCCTTGCAGGAACTACTGGAGTGTGCTCCATCTTGATCTTTGCTTCCTGGATTATTTGTCTTTGAACTTATATCCATTTTGGACCACTATGCATGCTTAAGTGTGCACTAGTGTCATCCTCAATATCTCATACATAATCATACATTCATTAGTATAATCTCAATACTATCAAAACATTATGATTCTAAATAATATTAAACATGTATGGTCATGATCATTTCATACATAGGTAATTTATCACAAGCATTAGTATTCAAGGTTTCAGGGAGGAATTATTTTACTCATGCATATTCTTATTTAACCATAGCACTCTTCTGGTTTGTCATATCATTAAACAAACTAAGAAGCATAATATGCATAAACCCTATTAATTTTCGAGCATTAATTCAATATACTCTAGGATCTTTACTGAGAGAATAACATGTACAGTATATCAATGTATATCAATCATAGCAAGCATATCAATCATCACAAGATGCAAACATAAGAGACAATAGACACACAGAGTTTCCATGGGGAAAACCCTAAGGTGAAAAACCCCACAACTTCCTCAGAGATAGAGCAATAGTACAACCAAAGTACAACCCAAGTACATAGAGATAGACTCCTCCTAGCACTTGATCCTCCTCCTCACATGTGCACCACTTTCCAAGTGATGGATAAGTGAGTAATGAAGTGATCAAATAGAGAGATCCCGCTCTGTATTTATACTTGTTCTGAGCAGCCTAATAAACCTATGGGGCCGACTTGTCTAACTCGGCCTAATAACCCCAGGTTAACTTAATCAGGGCCAACCCAACACATGGTGATCTAATAACCCATCGGCAAGTTACGACACTTGTGACACTTGTCAATACAAATGACGACACTTCCGTATAGAGGAATAATACATCTCTATAGGAGTACAATAAAATACATAGATGAAATACATTCCGAAGTTACATATACATCAACACTCCCTCTTAACTAGGTAGGTATTTCTCGACACAGATCTGCTAACACAAGTCTTCTTCTATGGATCATCATCAGCGAATCATTGTCCTTGAATCATCGTCATCGTCATTGCTGCTACTATCTCAATCAATATCTGATCTACTCGTGATAGGAAGTTCTACAGAGCCAGTTCTTTTTCATACTGGATGTAGGCCCACCACCTATAGGTCTTCATCATCACTAGCAATACTGTGGAATCCTCAGGACTGAATACGTGCATCAACAAAACCTCGAAAGAGCATCCCAGGACTAATTATGAGCACACTACTCAACCTATTGGCTCTCCCAGGATATTTTACATGTTGACCTTCACAAAAGCTACTCAGAGCATACCGGGATGTTACGAGCAAACTTCTCTACCTATCTGGATCTCGATAGAGCATCCCAGGTTGTTACGAGCACACCGCTCTTCCTGTCCATATTTTAAAGGATCTTTTCTATGTGAACTTTCGCAAAACCTACTCAGAGCATCCTAGGATGTTACGAGCAAACCGCTCTACTTGTCTAGATCTCGATAGAGCATCCCAGGATGTTACAAGCACACCACTCTACCTGTCCAGATTTTAAAGGATCTTTTCTATGCAAAATTGTAGAAAAACCTACTCAGAGCATCCCAGGATGTTACGAGCACACCTCTCTACCTGTCTAGATCTCAATAGAGCATCCCAGGATGTTACGAGCACACCGCTCTACCTGTCCGAATTTTAAAGGACCTTTTCTATGCTACCTGCACAACCTGTCCATGGCCACAGAGTATCAAACCGATACTCACCATACATCATCCTGATGTACATCATCACATGATCAACGTGATCATCATCATAGCATCAACCTGATGTGTATCATTTGGAGCAACATCCTGAAGCCCATCATCTGTGATCATCCTGATCAAGTAGTATATCCATCTGATGCATACAAAGTATCTACCTAATACATATCATCATACATGATCTACCTGTTCATACAAATGCATCCATCTAATATACATACATAAGTACATGATCTACTTGATCATACAAGTATCCACCTGATACATATACAAATACATGATCTACTTGATCATACAAGTATCCACCTGATACATATACAAATACATGATCTACCTGATCATACAAGTATCCACCTGATAAATATACAAATACATGATCTACCTGATCATATCCCGCATCCAACATGATGCATATACATATACATGATCCAACTGATCAAAACAAGCATCCAACATGATGCATATACATATACATGATCCAACTGATCATAGCAAGCATCCAACATGATGCACATACAAATACATGATCAAACTGATCAGAGCATCCAACTGATGCATATACAAAGCAGTAACTAGAGCATCATCCAGTGCTTACATCCACAGCCATGGGAACGATCCTCCTCTCACCATGCTTGGAATGGCTCCAATAGATGTGTCCATCACTTCTTCCTCGAAGTGTCGTCAATATGAAGAACACCAAGCCTCTCTCTGAAGTACTCAAACTTCACTCTGGCTATTGGTTTCATCAACACATCTGCAACCTGCTCATCCATCACAACATACAGGAGCTTTACTTCTCCTCTATGCACCATATCCTTGATATAGTGATATTTGATCTCAATGTGCTTCAACCTGTCGTATAACACCAGGTTCTCATAAAGCTTCACACAACTCTGGTTGTCACAAAAGATACCAGTAGCCTCCAGCAGGAGATCAAATAACTCAGACAGTAGCTTCCGGAGCCATACTGCCTCACAACTAGCCGAACATGCTGCAACATACTCTGTCTCAACTGTACTCAGTGCTACGCAGGATTGCTTCCTACTAAACCAAGAGATCACACCTGATCCCATACTGAAGCAGCACCCAGAAGTGCTCTTCCTATCTGCAGCATTGCCTTCCCAATCTAAATCAACATAACCCTGCAGGTTAAACTTTTGATTCGCATCATACTTGAGCCCATAGTCAACTGTACCCTTCAGGTACCTCAGAATATGCTTTACAGCAACCAGGTGAACACCTCTAGGATCCGTTAGGAACTGGCTCAATGTGTTCACCACAAAGCAAATATTTGGTCTCGTGTTTATCAGGTACATCAAGGATCCAATCATCTGACGATACATTGTGACATCAACCAGCTCAGATGAAGCATCACAAAGAAGCTTCAGGTTTGATGCCATAGGTGTGGCCATGGCCTTGCAGTCCATCATCCCGAACCTCTTCAGGATCTCTACTGCATACTTCCCTTGTCCAAGGAAGATTCCATCTGAACTCTGCCACACCTCGATGCCTAGAAAATAGTGCATCATCCCCAAGTCCTGTTGCTGCTGCAACATCCTTCCCCAAATTTTTATAAATATTGGGGCCCCTCCTTGTACATTTTTGTAATGAAATGCTCTTTCTTATTTTGAAGTTTATCCTTCACCTTTTGGATAGCTTTAACTCTTGTTTCCCAAAGGAGTGTCCATTGATCAAATTTTCGATTAAGGCAAAAATCCTTTATTTCCTTTAGTGCAAGTTTTAAACTTAACTCTACCGCTTTGGACGCGGTTTTTTAACTTTAACTTCACCGCCTTCGGTGCAAGTTTTAACCATGAGTAGGCCACCTTCCGTGTAGCACTCAAAGCTATTTTGGCTGCCTTGGGCGCGAATTTTAGCCTCATCTCGGTCAATTTTAGGGCACAGTTTTTGGTAATAATCCTACCAAGTGTGGTGCATTGTTTAGCCTTAAGACCGCCGTGAAAATATTTTATGCCTTGGCGCCACTTTTGCTTTCTCGACTTTCGCTTTTCTCAACTTTTACTTTCTTGCCAGCTTGCGCAGTGTAGTCTCCATCACTAAAACTCCCACTGTTGCACATCACCAAATCTTAAATCTGCCGCTTGAACTATCCCGCCTCACCTTTTGGCACAGTTTTTAGGATAAATTCTGTCATTACAATATCCACTTCATCACTCATGAAGCTTACACTTAGAGGAAAGAAACACTGGTGCAGGTTCTAAGCCTGTGATCGCCGCCTGTTGCGCCATTTATAAGTTTAAAACTCTTGTTGGAGCCAGAAGCGTGCCTCACCATCGCAAAATTTTAATGTGCACTCACCACCCACCGCGCAAACCTTAGGCACGAAGATGCTGCACGTTGCGCAAATCTTACCACCATGATCACTGCCCGACACACAAAGTTTAACACTTCGATAGCCGCTATTGCGCCTCCAATCTTTTTGGCATTGGCGCATATTTGTTTGGTGTAGACATTAATGCCACCCCGTACGAAATTAAAAGCCCTCGCATTGAGCTCTGTGCACATTTAACTCACCACCCTGCCACCCCAGTGCATTAATGCATCCCCTATATCAATGCATAGAACGGGATTTTTTAGCTCATTCTGCCATTTTCGGGGAGGGCTATAGTTCATTGTGTTCGCATTCGTCATTGTTGGATTATCTCCATCTCGGAACACTCGCAGCTGCAAGGAGCCATTGCGAAACTGACAGGTAGGTACCTCAAATACCTCCCTGTTTCATTCTTTTGGTTCATGTGTAACTCTTCCCCATTATGTGGTCCATTTGTTTGGGTATATATATACGCCATTGAGTCTTAGCATCCACCCCAATCGTAAGAAAACCCCACTCCCGCTGAAAATGGAGACCAGGAATCAGTCCATACGAACCAGAGCTCGGAGAGTCCTATTATCATCATTACGTCCCAGTATTCACCCACTGTCGCGCGCTCGGCATCGCCGGTGCCTTCCCTACATAGCATACCTATTGATAAAGCATCCAGATAGAGGCGTCCTTGCCAAATCCCTTGCATCGATTTGTTTAAACACCCATCCCCAAATTGTGGCAAAGTTCTGCTGGCATGTATGGCCCAAAACTACTCACGGTAGTTGCAGAAATGAAGCATCCATTGAAGCCTTGATGTATAAACCAAAGAGTAGCCATAATGTTTTATTGTATGCCCACCACAAATTTTTTAGAGCAACGTAATCACCCATAGGGACTAAATATTGAGCTAAATGCTACTCTCACCTATTTCGAAACTCATCCTAGTTAGTCCTACGAAATTTGCGGTAGAATCCATCCCAAATTCCTGAGATGCCAACAGCCGAAGATACATAGAGGTTGCGTCTAGGCCCACATTATTTTGATTTTGAGCAGTAAAGTTGTAATGCTTTTATCACTGTGTTTGTCTGAAAATTGTTTTTTGCAAAGTAACAACAATCATTTCCATAGTTTGCAATGCATGAAAGATATGCTGCTTTTGATTAGGAACTTTATTATTACATGCACATTTATTCATCATAACGCAGTTGCATAACCGTTGCACCAAAACATTCAGTAAGCCCCTTATTTGTACTACTTGGTTGGTTCATTGCAGATTGGACATGCATAGGAGATCCGCTTGATGCAAAGCAAAGCTTGTCGAACCGGATTCCAACATAGAGATTCTATTAAACACATCTATCAAGACAATGTTTGGGGATGCACTGGCTACCAGTGGGGTGCTTCCAGGAAGTTATGCTCCTGAATTTGGGTGGAGTGATCTTTATAGGCTCATCAGGGATCAGAATGACCCGCAGATTCCTCTCGAAGATTCCATGGTTTACACGAATATTAAAAAATCCTGTCTCCACAAGGTAGTGACTCGTCCTGAGTTGTTCCCATGTTTAGAGGTCATCGGTTGGATCATCCCTCACGTTCAAACAGATACAAGGCTGATCAACAACAAGGATGGGATGAGTCTTTCATACTTCACACCCCAATTCGTCACAACTATTTACAAATTGCCCCATCCAGGGACCTGGTTAACTGACCAATGGATAATGGATAATTTGGGGGACCCCCTGGAATCCACCAGAAAGATGATGATCAATGATAGACAGATCAGACGGAGGCAAAACAATGAATATGAGAGCAACCTGCTAAAAACTCCCTATCGACTTATTGCATTAATGCTGAGTCAGATCTTTGGTATGCTGAATGGCAAGGTTTTCAAGCTCGGGTGGGTACCAGTGATATTTCATGTGGCCACGTATGGTACCATATTAAATTGGGAAAAGATAATTTCAGATAGTTTGGCCTCGTAGCTAACTGCTACTGAAGGGGCATTAATTCAGAAGAAGGCGGACTTCTTCATGTCCTCCTACTTGATGGATTGCCTACTAAGTAAGCACCCTTTCCCAGACTTGGGCTGCTCATGGAATAGGAAAGAGACACCCCTCTTCATAGCTTACCAACCTACATGGGCAAGCAATTATGCTAACCACTATAAAGAAATATGTGAGAAACTCATAATGCCGCTATATCAGCTTATCTTTGTGGAGGAACTGAATTGCATGTCTGAAAATGCAATGCCTATTATAGAAGAATTCGGGGACTACTATTTCTCTTCTAATGGCACATACATCCGGATGAGCAGAGGATCACAACCTCCCTATTTGTTTCCCCGGTATGTGACCAATTTTGTGATCCACAAGGAAGCCTTGAGACAACTCTTCGGTATTGGTGGAATTAGCAAGACCTTAGCAGACAGAAAGAAAGGCATACACCCGCCCATGCCCTTCACCATCAGAGCATACAGCCTCCCAAAGGCTAGTGATGGTGAGAATTTAGCTCAAGGCCTTGAGTTCTTTCATTTTGGCACTATGCCTTTTAGGAGGCACTATCCCAATGGCAAGATCGCCAAACACTGCCTTAAGGTCCAAACCTCATTTGCTTATACACATCTCATGGAACACACAGAAGAATTCTTCCGTAGCGCCAGAAATTTGATTGAGTTGGGGAAACGTTACAAAAGGAAAAGAGGGACTAGTGCTAACCCTAGACCTATAGGCTTGATCCAGAAGGAGCAACAAGCTGCAACTAGTAGTCTAGCAGAATCTCAAAAGCAACAGGATGACCAGCAGCTACAGGATGAGCCTCACCAGCAATATGATTCTGAAAAGGGTTTAAAAGAAGAGGCTGATCAGTACATGCAAAAGGTAGAAAGGCTCGGGAAATAGCAGGAAGCAAATAGCCAACAAAAAGCCAATGCTTCCAGAATCCAACAAGAACAGGAGATGGAGGCTAAGCGGTTGGAGGATGAAAAAGTCTGAACCGCCGAAGCTGCAGAGAGGATCAGGTTAGAGGAGGTGTTGATGCCTCGAATATCGCTGCATCAACAGTTAAGGGATTCTCCCCAGTAAGAAATCCCAATTAGATCACTGACCATTTGGTGTGGGGAATCCATTCGGTTAACAGTTCTAGCTACCGTGGGTTTTAAAGATTTGTTTGTTTCATCGGTTGCGGCCTGATCCACTAGTTATGTATTTTATATTTAAAATGATATGCAAGTGCCCTATATTAAATGCATGCGAGAAAACAAATCTATGCTAATCTGACTTTAATCTAAATTACCTATCCTTATAAGGAGAAAATTTAAAGAATGGGAATAAACTGGAAAATACACCCACTAATTCCACAGATAGCTGTTAAATTGAAAGGAGCATTTGCAGCAGAAAAGGAAAGATTATCTAATATAACTCAGACTACTATAAACATTCAATTACCCATTTAACACAGAAATTTCCATAAGAATATGAAACCATCCACAGCAAAGAATTAGTTCATAAAAGCCAGGAAATATCTCACAGGAAATGTATGAAAAAATTGCATAAATAGTTCAGTAGCTTAATCAACAAGACTCCATGTAAAATAACATGCTAGCTTTCACAGGCCAAAACGATTTCCATTGATGTAGCAGAAATAGTTCCTTTACAAAATAGCAAAGAGTTTCACTTGCCAAAAGTCCTTCTCTCTTCTTCTTATCAGCTATATACAACCTTACAAAATATGTCTAGAGTTGACACCTATACCCTAACTGTTTACATTCCCCAATTTGTCTTGTAGTGCTAAATATTACAAAAGGGAAGTATATAAAATATTTTGCAATAACGGGAGTTAAATATTACAAAACATTAATATTCCAAAGGTATATGCAACAAATAAATTCTCATGAGGTATACTAGCTGCTGGAAGCTATCCCTGAGTCTGCTCCCTTGGGACCTGAGGCACTGCTGCATTTTCTTCTTGCATCACTGCAATAGTCGGGCCACTCTCTGATGTGGTAGCTTGGATGGATGCTAACACTTTCTCCACCTCTACTATATGAATTCACCAATGATTTGTGTCCATTATGATGTTTGTTCCAATCAGGGGACTCATAAATCTGAGAGATATATTTTGCTTGACCAGCTCTTCTTCTAAGGTGGTTACTTCAGCCGCAATGATCCGGAGGCTTTGCCCCAGGCTATGTTGATGAACAGCAGCTTGGCTGATAAATTGGCGTAGATATTCGGCTGTTAATGTGTCCAGCTTCTGCACATATTCACTTTCTACCTGGATCTCTATACTTAGATTAGCTAAATACTGAACCTTATCCGAGAATTCTTCTATCTTTTGAGTCATGGCTATTCTGCAATTTTCCTATGTGGTCCGGATTCGGGAGTATACAGTCTTGCACTGTTCATAAGTTTCTGAAGTTACGGAGGCCAATTTTACTCCGCGGTCTTTAGAATACTCCAGGGTGCGTATATTTGCCTTGTAATCAACAACAGACTTAAGGGGTAGGGTTGCTAGGAACCTTGACTTTCCTTCTCTCCATTCGATATGCCTTTTAATCTCCCCACTGATGCATGAGTGTTTCCTCCTGATCTGGGTGGCTTCAACATTTACTTCCTTGACTTTGGCCATGACTGTCTTTAGTCTGTATATCTCTTTTACTATGCGTTCTTTGACTCCATAAGTCTCTTTTAGGATTCCATAAGCCTGCTCATGGAAGGGTATGATATCTCCCATTTTGTTGTTTGCTAACTCCAACTATTGCTCCAGTGACTCATTCTCTCCTTGCAATTTTTCAATGCTCTTTTTCAGGTCATCTAACTCCTGAAGGTTGTCAAATTTATCCGATTCGAGCTTCAAATTCTTCCCTTTAAGCTCTGCATTTTCATTTTCTAATGTGCTTACCTGTATTGACAAAGCTCTCTCATCTGCCTCTAATTGTTGGAGTGCTCTTTTTAAATCTTCATTTTGGGATGTGAGAGCATCATTATTCTCAATCATCAGATTTGTGTAGTTCTGCTCCTTGACTAAAGCTTCCTGGAGTTGGTGCGCCTTCCCCTTTTCTTCATCCAACTTATCTCCCAATATATCAACATTATCTACAGTTGCTGTAATAGTGGCTACAGAGATAGATGCTAGGAGTCTAGCAGCTTCTTCTGTGTTCCGCATGACCGTAGTCTCATGTGTGGTGACAATGTCAGGTCGAAACGGTCTTTTCAGTTTGGAACCTGCTTCCTTGACAATGGTCTTCCTCTTCTTGTTGTAAGCAAAATTTACCCAATTGGAAACTGCGCTGCCTTTATAAGGTGTGAATGGAACAATGGGTAGATCCCTTATGGGAGAGTCCATATCCAAGTTTTGCAGGTCTGGGATTTTGGGGTCAATCTCTTCTTGGGATTTCTTTTCTTCCTTTTCCTTCTTCTTTGCCTCTTCCTCTTACTCCTTCTTTCTTTTGTTCTCTTCTTCCTGCTTAGCATTAGTTTCCAGCCTAATTCTTTCTTCCTCTCCTTTTCTCTTTGCCTCTGCTTTAGCTTCAGCTACTTGGATCTTCAAATTTTCTTCTTCTCTTAATTTATCTTCTTGGATCTTCTTTGCGTGTTCCAAAAGCTTCAGCTCTTCTTCAGAGGGAGCTTGGGAGCTTGAGCTGGCTCCTCCTTTGCTTACCTGACAAATCTGTAGCTCGGCCATATTGTTGATTCCCCTATATGGTTCTTCCTGAGGATCATAAAAATTGGCATATTCACAGGGAGTAGAGTGCTCTTTGCAATGCTGTGCAAGTTTTCCTTGTCGATCATTCTTGTGGAAAATCCTTTCTCCAAAGTGGAAGCTCTTCAATTCTACAACAAACTCCTTTACAGTCGTGATTCCTGCAAACTTGTAGGAGCCAACATAAAAGGGTAAGGGGGGAAAGGTGGCTTTTTTGGCCTTGTACAAGGTGTTACCCATTCCATCAATGAAGACCTGCCTGACCATTTCCTTATGGACTATATAATCTGTAGCATACTTCGGAAGAATATATGGTGCTTTAGAACCTCCATACATTCTTATGTAGGTAGCTTCCGGAGAGAAATATAAATCGCCATACTTTTCCTAGGTTTCCATGGTGTTATCCGATAAACAATTTGGTTCTTCATGGAATATTATTTCATAAAGCGACATGATGAATTGCTCGTAGATGAGCTTGTAGTCCCTCTTGTAATTCCATGCCCAGAAGATTTACAGGCAAGGAATACTGGACCTTCTTCCGAACTCCACATGCATCCCAACTTGGGAAAAAGACACTTTGCCACAATACAATCTATGAGATACGAAGCCATATAGAATTCTGCCTTTCTTTCCTCTAGCCCTTCTTTATCCATTTTTATTGCTGATGTCAGGTTGTCTGAGAGAATGTCATCCCAATTGAAGATCGTCCCTTTGAATGCAACATAATGGATGATCGGGACCCATTGTAGCCTAAACATTGTCCCGTCAGCCTCCCGAAGATTCTGCTTAACATGAGAGCGATCAGTTTGAAGGGAGGCCTCAGATTCTGAGCTTCATATTCCTCACTATCCTTTTTCCTGATTTGCTTTCCCATAATTAACATCCTTCTCGCTATGTCTAAATTATCCATATTGATCTCCTACAACCATGCATCATCTAGTCGTTGTTGTGCTTTGGGTAGTTTGTAAGTTGTTGCAATGTAGGATGGGTGAAATGAGGTGAAGGCATTACCTGTGCTGTCAGTTATGACTCTGGTTTCAGGGTTGGCATTCTGCAGCACCCATCCAATTACCTCTAAACATGGGAATAGTTCTGGACGTGTGGCTGCTGTGGATATACAAGAGATCCAAATGTTTTGATACAAGCATTCTTCTTCAAGGAGGGCTTCCGAAAAGTCTTGATCCCTTATCATACGGTAGACATCACCCCAGTTCACGTTCGGAGGCACGTTTGTAATGCATTTGGTGTCCTGAAACGTTGTCTCCAGTCTGGAGCTTTCCTCGATCGCTTTCATCCTCCTCTTTCCACCTTTGGCCATAATGAGAATCCTGTACAATAATTAACGTGAATAAACATGCATGACATAGTGTTTTACAAATCTAAATTGATGTCCGTTAGATGGCCTTAAAAAGAATGCAAAACTTGTGAAAACGTTAATCAGGATATCCTTGTGGTTTCTGTGCTGGTCGAGAAGAATAATGGCTACAAGATTGATCTGAGTGCTCAAGTCCTTAGGATACTGACTAGTGCACGGGTGCGGAAGAGGTCAACACACTATAGCCGAGATGCCTATTGATTAGGTGCGAAAAAGCGGATAGGTCCAGCAAGTCATGAAGGGACGTAGCTTTCAAATGCAAGAAACTGGAGACCAAATACACTTAAGCCGAGCGTTTCCTAGATTGAGGAAAACTGTTAAAGAAGGACAAACTCTACTTAAAAGTCTGGACAGAAAGACCGTCTTAGTAGGACTTGTAGCATGATATCTGTGTTAGGCGTTCAAAGGGTCGACGATAGTTCTGGGAAAACGTCAATGCTTAGAAACGAACAAAACTAAAAAAAATGAAACAACCTTTAAAAGGCCCGCAATGTACTTACCTAGAATTGAAGTGCCAGTGAGTGGTCTATAAAACTATGCCTTCCGTTCGATGATGGACGCACCTTGATTGCTCAAAACGAGATGGGTAGAATAGTTGAGTGGTGAAAACAAATGAAATGGTAACGGGGTTTTACCCCTATAAATATGAATTAGTACATGTGAAACCTTAATGTAGTTGGTGTAGGCCATTAAACGGGTATTAAGCCTGCGTACGGTTGGGTCATGTCAAATTTTTTTTCCATAAATGCGACCATCAAAAGTGGAAGATTTATACCAATGCTTCCGACTCATGCGGAAAGAAAAAACGAAAACGTTTCACCATTGCAGGAGAGTTGTGTGAGTGCTTCCGCGAATGGCTCATGTATCGCGGCGGATTTGAATGAAAGCTTCTGCTTCCATGGGAAATTTATTCAAACTCTTACTAAATGCAAAGGCTTCGTCAGTGCGGAAGTAGTGGATGAGTCCTTCCGAAAGAAAAAAATGTTGAGTTTCCGGCCCATGCGGAAGAGTTAAAAGAAAGCTTCCACTGTAGCGGAAGGTTTTGATGAGTTTGCTACTCTGCGAGCTTGTTTATTTAAACGTTTCGTTCCTTCGAAGACTTTAATTTAACCTTTCCACTTCAGACCGACTTGGGGTTTTCCTTCCACGGTTTCGGAAGACTTAGGCCAACTCTTTCGCTATTTTGGGAAAATTAGTTCAAAGTTTCCTCTGTTGTGGGCCAAAAGGCTGAGTTTGTTTGGTCAATAGACATAACTCAAAAAGTTCTAAGGCAAGTTTAAGATAGAGAAACTAGGATGCTAAAAACATTGCAAAACTTTCTAAGGTAAAATACTCAAATAAGAGGAGGGACCCCAATAATTTTCAAAAATAAAATGAGGGGGGGGGGTGTTGTCCCAACAACAAATGTCATTTCGCTGGTGAACACAGATCTCTGAAACAGACTCACCTGAAGTCAAAAAATTCTCAAAGTGTCGATTACATGTGAAACCAGAGGTCTTCATAGTTCAGTTTCGAAGGATGCATCGATAGCTCTCTTTATGATGGTGATAAAGGGGAAGGGTAACTTTTGACTCAGCTTTCTTTGAAACTCTCTTAGGGCCAAACTAGGAGTTTTTTAGAAAGGTTGTCTTTCAAAAGTTCAAAGGTATAGGACTCCACTAGATTGTGGCAAGATCTCACAAGGACATTCGTTTGTTCCTCATTCCCATGCTCTCACATCATTTTGGATGTTTCTTTAATTCCTGGCTTTAGCCATTTTGAGTCTTCCAGAAATATATTTCTTCTGCTTTCGAGATTTAGATAGAAGTTCTGCAATCCATAACGTCCTTTTATGTGAATAGAATATTAGATTTCACGATTCACGGACGGAGAAGAACTTTGCTGGGCTAGTTTATTAGACAGCTTCCTTTGGCTTTCTCGAGCTTACTATTATTTTCTCAACCATGCTTTAATTGAGGCGAGAATTTCTGGAAACCAGACTCTTTGATATGTGCCTTTGGGCTTCGCTTGGAGCATGGGATCATTTTAAATACCATGCATCTGTGAGACATGCTTCCTCTCCATGGGTCCAGCCGCGATCAACTTCTTGAGACAACTATTATTGTTAAGGTGAGTAGGCCCTGAGATAGTTAAAAGGAAATACTGGATCTTAGTTATTTGACAGGGGTTATTTCGACCAATCAGGAAGGAGAACTAATGCACCCAGGATACTGACCACTGAAGGTGAGGTTACGAATATGCATTCCACTTATTTGTGAGCTTCTGATCAGTTTTCTAGAGTCTCATTCATCGAGCTACACCATGATTGAAGTCTTGGCTTTATTGAAAGCGAAAAGAGAAAAAGCTAAAAATGACTTGCAAACTAAAGAAAACTAAAACAAAGCAAAAAAACAAAAGAGACAAACAAAAAGAGAGAAAGTGTGCTTTATTTATGTACAGAAACTTGTAGAGGTTTATGTAAAGTATTGTTTTAAGGCAAGGCCGTTGAGAGGAAGGTTTAGTTCCTCTCCTTGTAAGTCTTTCACTTTATAGGTTGATGGGCCCAGCTTCTCAGATATTTGATAAGGACCGAGCCATAAGTGCTAAAATTTTGTGTGCATTCCCTTACCATCGTGTTGGTGATCCCACTTGAGAACTAAGTGCCCTACTTCGAAATTTCTCTTCCCAGATTTTCTTTTATCAAACAATCATTTGAATATGTCTTGGTGATGATGAAAACGATCTTTGGCCCTTTCCCTTGACTCTTCTAGTTTTATCAGAGTATCAATTCTAGACTGTAACGCTTGACTGCTAGTCCCTCGGGAGGATTGGGCCAACTTCAAGGATGGCAGTAATATATTCGGAGGGAGGATGGCTTTTTTTTCCATAGACCAAGTTGAAAGGAGAGGCTCCTAAAGCGTTTTTGGGTGTTACCCTGTCTTCCCAAAGGGCATGAGAGAGGGCTGTGTGCCAGCTCCTTTGATTTTCGATCACGGTCTTTTTCAGGATTCGGATAAGGTTTTTATTGGTTGATTCAGCTAAACCATTTCCTTGAGGGTAATAATTGGTTGAGTAATGTAATTTGATTCCCCTTTCAAAAGCGAAATCATTAATTTTTATTGACGAAAAATAAGGTGCATTATCAAAAACTAGGGAAATTGGAACCCCAAACTTGGTTATGATATTCTCTTCCAAGAAGTTGATAATCGTGTCTTCATTAGATTTCTTGAGGGGAACATCTTCCACCCATCTCGTAAAATAATCTGTAGTGGTCAGAATGTACCGATGCTGTAGCGAAGAGTTGGGGTTTATTTCCCCAATTATATCTATGCCCCATTGCTCGAATGGTTCTATAATGATAACTGGCTGCAAAGGGCTTGCTGCTTTAGGTAGCTTTCTAGTGCTTCTTTGTCATACATCACAGATCCTGACATAAGCGTGGGAGTCTCTGAAGAGAGTAGGCCAATAATACCCCGCTCTAATAATTTTGTGGGCTGTAGTGTCTCCGAAATAATGTCCTCCGGCAGGTCCATCATGTAGTTCTTTGACCACATTAATAGCGTCATCCTTTTCCAAACATCTGAGATAAATTCCATCATAATTCTTCCTGAAGAGTACTCCTCCAATTATTTGATAAGCTACTAATTTAAGATGGAGAGCTCTCCTTTGCTTCGGACTCCAATGCTCTGGAAGGTAGCCTGACTGTAAGTAATGTACTAGATCTCTATACCAAGACTCTGGAGTTGTGAAGATTGAACACATGTCTATCATATTCAGCTGGGCTTCATTCCTCCAATCTAACACTTCGTCAGTTTGGATTTGAGTGAGTAACTTACACAGGCCTTGACCTTTAATAATGTTAGCTAGCTTGAATTCTAAGTCATACTCCTAGAGGGTAGTGATCCAATTCCCTCTTCTTTCTCCCAATTCCTTTTCAATGAAAAGAGTTCTAACGGTAGAATGAGGAACTAAGACTCTCGTCCTATTTTTTAGAATATATGGCCTGAACTGTTTTACTGCTTTGAAGACTACATATGCTTGTTTATCTACCATGGGATAGTTCAGTTTGGCGCCTTGCAGACCAGTGCTCATAAAAGAAATTGGATATTCATCTCCCGAATCCGTCTTCTGAGTAAGCACAGCTACGAGAGAGTCATCAGAAGCGAATGTATACATTGTAAAATCTTTGTCAAAGTCCGGGCTTCTTAAAGAAGGTGCCTTGGCTATTGCTGCTTTGATCTCTTTGAATGAAACCTTTTCCAAGTCTGTCCATTTAAATTGTACATCCTGCTTAACCATTTGTTGCAATGGTTTGACTATCTGGGCGAAATCTGGTACGAATCTTTGGACAAAATTTATGGTTCCCATGAATGATTGCATAGATTTCTTGCTGTGGGGCATAGGGATATTATTAATAACCTATACCCTCTCTTGATCTATTGAGATTCCTTCCTTAGAGATGATATGACCGAGAAGTTTTCCTTCAAGAACCGTAAAAATGGTTTTCTTAGGGTTCAGGGATATACCATACTTCCTACAGCGGTCGAAGATTTGCTTCAGGTGAGAAACGTGATCTTCTCTTCTTTTGGAAAAGACCATGACATCATCCAAGTATACTACTACACATCGACTTCTCAATCCTTGGAAAGCAATGTCCATGGCTCGCTAAAAGGTGGCTCCTGCGTTAATTAAACCAAAAGGCATTCTCCGGTATGCAAAATTTCCCCACTTAGTGCGAAAAGTGGTCTTGAGTCGGTCTTCTTCTGATACTAGCACTTGATTGTAACCAGAGAAACCATCCAGTAAGGAGAATAGTTCGGATCCTGATACCAATTGCAATATCTGTTCCATTGGGGGAACCGAGTAATTGTCTTTATTGGAAGCCCTATTCAAGTTCTGAAAATCTACGCATAGCCTGATTTGTCCTGATTTCTTCCGCACAGGGACTAGATTAGCCACCCATTCAGAATGTCGGACTTTAAAAATGATTTTGGCTTCCAACAATTTTTTGATTTCCTTCTGAATTAGAGGATCCAGTGTTGGATGCATTCTCCTTAACTGTTGCTGGAAAGGTTTGACTCCTTCTTTCATGGGTATTACGTGTTGAATGATACAGGTGTCATATGTTTTCAGGTCATCATAGGTCCAAGCGAAAACATCTTTATATTGCTGAAAAAGTTTAATGAAGGTACTTCTTTCTGCCGACGTACAACATTTTCCTAAATTGACATACTTCGGTTCAACTTCTGTGCAAAAATTTATCAACTCGTATTGCAGGGTTGACCTATGGGTTTTGGCATTCATCGTTCTTCTGAATTTGTTTTGTAAATCGAAGAGGGCTTCTAGTGTTCTCACACCTTTAGGCATAAAGTTTCCTTTAATTGTATATTTATTTTGTAGACTTGAGTCATGCTTTTCTTCTTCTACGATGGCTTCTTGAAAAGCATCTTCATTGGTTAAGAAACTAATGATCTGTTCATCATCGTCAAATACTCTGAAATTTGTGATGTTATCTGGCACGGAAGACCTGAAAATCAATTCAATAGAAAATTTATTATTAGTAGGTACTAATCTGGAAGTGGACGTAGCTAATAGATCAGCTGTAGCGTTTTGTACTCTTGAGACAGAATTAATATTAAAAGCATCAAAATATGAAATTAAATTCCAAATTTTAGCCTGATAACCCTTTAAATGTGGTGAAAGACAATGAATCGTATTTCTTATTTGCCTAACAACAATTTCAGAATCACCAAAGACTTTCAAAAACTTAACATTGAGACCAATGACTTTCTTCAAACCTTGAATGAGAGCTTCGTACTCTGCGGTATTATTAGTACATTCAAACTCTAACCTACATGACAAAAAATATTTATTTTTATTAGGATCAATTAAAATGCAACCAGCTCCGGATCCTTCCTGTGTCTTGGAGCCATCAAAGTAAAGCGTCCAAAATATATTTTCTTTCCTAACTCAGTTAGTTTGATTATTGTCTAAGTTAGTGGCTAAGTCTACTATGTTACAGTCAATGTCATCAGCCTGCAAAAACTGAACGAGATCAGGCTGCCTATCTGAAATATGGCTAACTTCTTCTAATTTATAGTTTCTAGGTTCAATTTCTAAAAAGTAATTTCCTAAAACTGAAGACGAAAAAGCCACTGCTTCATTCTTTCCATCCAGCTGAGTAACGTTTTGTTTCATATGTGGATCCCTCAATATATTAATCTGATTTTGACGATTTTGATAAGGCAACCATAGATGAGACCAATCTGTTGCAAAATAGTCATCAAGTTTCGCAGACCAGTCCCTACTCAAGATTAGACCATACGCCTCGGGAATATCGACCACCATTATATCAATGAATTGACACACTCTGGGATCGGATGACAATCTAATGAGTACGTCTTTCATCTCCCCAATAACCTTAACATCAGTCCTATCTAATTGTATGATTTGAGATGGGGATGGGACAAGCTTCCCATTAATCCTCTTGCAAATTGACAAAGGAATAACATTTGAAATAGCTCCCGAGTCTACCAAACAGTTGTGGACATTATGATTAAATATTTCAAAGGTCAATAGAAAATGCAGTGTCTGAGATTTTGATTTTCCGCCAATACTTGCTTCATTAATTTCTGGGTTTTCCTCAATGTTTTCCACAAGGGCAGTTATTTGCAGATCTAGTACTTCCATCAGTTTCTTTCTCTGTTGCGGTAAGCTACAAATATAAAAAATGGAGACGTTTTCTTTTGTTTTTTTAATATCCTCGATTATATCATAGCTCATGTCACAACCCTTCGACACCTCTAATTGGTTTTCTGTTTTGTTCAAAGGAGCTTGTGGTTGTTTATTCATTTCAGAGTTAGGTACTTTCGTCACTATAGGAGCAGCCACTGTTCTCATTTTGGGTTGGGGAGGTATTACAGTTATGTGCCACCTCGGTATTTGGTTAGACCTTGTCTTAGGTAGTTCTATTGTTGGTTCAGTTAGCGGGCCTTTACTCCTGGTAGTAATATTAATAGACGTTGTTTTCACTTCATTTATGAGTTCTTCACAAGACAGTTCTTGGGCAGGGGTCCAATCCCAAAGGATCATTGTAGTGTCGGGGGCTGCTTCTTCACTGTCAAGAATTTTCTCTTGTTGGGGACTCATTTGCTCGAGTGTTTGTGCATCTAACATTTGATTCATCACTAAGCTCATCGAATTAATCCATTGTGGACAACTCTTTTCTGAGTGTTGTTCTTGGTGGAAAGTGCAGAAGTGGTCCATCCCTATTTCATTTAGATTTAGAACAGCAGAATTATTGACTGGTGGGGTTGGATGTCCATTGTCTTCTTTCCTTTTATAGAAAGGTTTAAAAGGTGGTCTCGAAGAGCTTGTTGTTTTATCCTTTTCTAGATCTACAATCTTATTGGAGAGTTTCTGCATCATTTTGATTACATTCTCTAAATCTAGTGCAGGTTCTTCTTTATCCTTAGTTAACAAGAAAGGTTTCTTGACAGCCACTAGCTTACCCTCTACATCTAAAGCATGTTTCGCTATGCTGTCATGTTCTTCTTCCACCTTCTTGGCTTCCTCAAAATTTTCTGTTAGGGTAGGTTTTTTTGTTCTCTTGACAAACATTGCAAGCGGGGATTTAAGAGCTATTGTATAACATTCTACTAAGCAATCCCCAGCGGGCTTGGTTGCATCACTGAAATTATTCAACAATTTTGTGAATCTTTGGTTAAACTCTTGGACTTTCTCATTCTTTTCCATTCTCATAGACAATAATTCTTTCATGAGAGTGGCTATGGTTTTCTGATTTCCATACTTCTTAAGAAAGCATTTCTCAAAATCTTCCCAACTTGTTATCGAACCAACTTGCAAACTAAAGTACCAGGAAGATACTTTAGGTTCAAAAGTATAAGGAAAAAGACGACAGACCACGTCCTCGTGCTCCACAGTTAAAAGATATAGGGCTAAATAAAAACTTTTAAGGTGGTCTTCAGCGGAAACTCCCTTGCTAGGGTCATACTTAGGCAAAACCTTCTCAGGATTCTTGGGCAAATCATGGAATGGTCCGACTACATTTAAGGCCCCTCTGGATCTCCATGTGGGTACGGCCATGACTCTCGGGGGAGAGCGTGGTGGTGAGTGTGGTGGTGAGTTAAGAGGAGTATCCCTTGGAGGTTGATCCTCTGGACCTGTAGGTGTCTCTGGCCTAACTTCGTCGAAAGGTTCAATGATCTCTTCTAGAGATAAATCTAACAATTCTTCTAGACTTTGAACAAGGACATAATCTCTTGTGCACTGAGGATTTTTTTGAGGAGCTCTGGTTCTAGGTAATAAAGAAACTGTGGTTAATCCTCCAAGACTTCTCACGTATGAGCGGGTATGTCTCTTGAATTGATTTACTTCTTCAAAAGGGACAGCATACACAACTTCTGACTATTCTGTTCCAAGGTTGGGATCTTCTTGATTTCTGGATTCCAGATCTGGAAATTCTGGAAAAACTGTTGTGGATGGGTTTTCAGTGGAAATTTTGCTAACAAAATAATATTTTCCGCTATCCATGCACTGATGGCCCTCCTTCTAGTGCCAAAAAAACTTTTAATGCCTTGAATATCACTGCATCAACGGTTAAGGGATTCTCCCCAGTAAGCAATCCCAATTAGATCGCTCACCGTTTGGTGTGGGGAATCCATCCGGTTAACGATTCCGGCTGCCGTGGGTTTTAAAGATTTGTTTGTTTCATTGGTTGTAGCCCGATCTGTTAAGATTTAATATGCTAAGACAGAAAATAGTAGCATTACATTCCATTTCACAATAATAGCATATACAGGATCATTGAAGAAACAACAAGCACAGCATAAACACAAGAGACACAGATTTATCCTAGGAAACCCTCATGGGGTAGAAAACCCAGCAAAGCTTCCTCAATATAGATGACCAGCAAATACAAAAGATGTAACCCTGAGCATAATCTCCTCCTTCTCCATAGCAGACCTCTCTCTCATAAGTGCGCCACTCTCAAGTGAGTGAGTGTGTGTTAAATGAGGAATACACCTCCTCTATTTATACACTACTCCGACTTTTCTTTTACACAAATCATGTAGGCTCGTGTTTAGCCATTGGGTTAAATACCCCATTACAACTGATTGGGCTGACCCCACTAGGGTGGTCTAACAACCCTTTGACCCACATAACATATACAGGGCCGACTCCCACTAGGGAATTCTAATAACCCAAGTTTCCACATTCTGATGGAGGAATAAACATCTCCGGATATACAATAAGATCTTCACAGAGGAATGAAACATCTCCGGAATAATAAAGTACAAATATAATATTCTTTGAAGTTACAATATCTCAACACTACCCCTTCACGAAAAGGATATTATAACAGCATCTGCATGAGCAAGGAGTCATCAACATGATACATCTATAAATCATTGGAAGCTTTCTCAACATCATCAGTAACTCAAGCAGTTACTGGAACATCTTCAATACTGGAACATCAACATCTTTAGTACTAAGTCTTTATCTTTTGCAGCACTCGAACAGCTACAGCAACATCATCATCTGGATCCTCATGATCATCAGTATCGTCATCACATGATCATCAACATCATCATCACACGATTATTAGCATCGTCATCACACAATCATCAGCATTGTCATCACATGATCATCAGCATCGTCATCACATGATCATCAGTATCATCATCTCACGATCATCAGCATCGTCATCACACGATCATCAGCATCGTCATCTAGACCATCACGATCAGCAGCATCGTCATCTAGACCATCATGATCAGCAGCATCGTCATCACACGATCATCAGCATCGTCATCACATGATCATCAGTATCGTCATCTCACGATCATCACGATCAGCAGCATCATCATCTAGATCATCAGTATTAGTATCCCCACTAATACAAGTATACACATCATCAATACAAGTATCCTCATCAATCCAAGTATACATATCATCAATACAAGTATCCTCATCAATACAAGTATGCATATCATCAATATCAATACAAGTATCCTCATCAATACAAGTATACACGATAGCAACATACTCTGCAATACACATGATCCTTCCTTTCGGAATTACGGGATCTACGATCTAAGGATGATTAATCCACACCATTCATTTAGGACTATGTCCAAGGATGATTTAATCCACACCATTCATTTAGGACCATGTCCAAGGATGGTTTAATCCCCACCATGCATTTAGGACCATGTCCAAGGATGACTTAATCCCCACCGTGCATTTAGGACCATGTCCAAGGATGACTTAATCCCCACCGTGCATTTAGGACCATGTCCAAGGATGAATTAATCCCCACTGTGCATTTAGGACCATGTCAAAGGATGACTTAATCCCCACCGTGCATTTAGGACCATGTCCAAGGATGACTTAATCCCCACCGTGCATTTAGGACCATGTCCAAGGATGACTTAATCCCCACCATGCATTTAGGACCATGTCCAAGGATGACTTAAGCCCCACCGTGCATTTAGGACCATGTCCAAGGATGACTTAATCCTCAACCGTACATTTAGGACCATGTCCAAGGATGAATTAATCCTCACCGTACATTTAGGACTATGTCCAAGGATGACTTAATCCCCACATGTCCATCAAGGACTTGATTCTCAAAGACATACGTCTACGGCTCTCTTTAGGATTGAAGTCCAGGGATGATCCAATCCCCTCATGTCCACCAAGGACTTCATTCTTGAAGACATACGTCTACGGCTCTCTTTTTGACTGAAGTCCAGGGATGATCCAATCCTCACATGTCCACCAAGGACTTCATTCTCGAAGACATACGTCTACGGCTCTCTTTAGGACTGAAGTCCAGGGATGATCCAATCCCCTCATGTCCACCAAGTACTTCATTCTCGAAGACATATGTCTACGGATCTCTTTAGGACTGAAGTCCAGGGATGATCCAATCCTCACATGTCCACCAAGGACTTCATTCTCGAAGACATACGTCTACGGCTCTCTTTAGGACTGAAGTCCAAGGATGATCCAATCCCCTCATGTCCACCAAGGACATCATTCTCGAAGACATACGTCTATGGCTCTCTTTAGGACTGAAGTCCAGGGATGATCCAATCCTCACATGTCCACCAAGGACTTCATTCTCGAAGACATACGTCTACGGTTCCTTTTAGAACACGTGTTCAAGGATGATGCAATCCCCTTATCACCTTAGACCCTGTCTAAGGACCATCCACCAACCTCTCTGTCGGCATCACCAATATAGGTATTCACATCATCGACCTCACTGTCGATGTGGGCAATCTCATCATAAGTGATCACATCACTCCCCCTTTCGATGAGGGTCCTTCTAAACTATATTAAGTTTGTCTTGAAAAACTTTACTTGAGGTAGAGGTTTGGTTAGTACATCGGCAACTTGTTACAAATTTGAACTTTAATTCCTTTCTGCACCATATCTTGTATATAGAAATGTCAAATCTCTATGTGCTTTGACTTATCATGGAACACTGGATTCTCTGTCATCTTGATACAACTCTTTTTGTCACATAGGATCACAGTTGGGTCTATCTCTAAGTCAAACAATCCTGAAGCCATACTTCTTCACAACTAGTAGAGAAAGCAGCCATATATTCTGCTTGTGTTGAGAGCCATACTAGACTGCTTCCTGCTAAACCACAAGATCATAGGTGATCCCAGACAATAACATCCTCTCGATGTGCTCTACTTGTCTGATATACTTTCTGCTCAATCAACATCTGTGTAACCATCTGAAGTCATGATCTCCAAAATAGCATAGATCAAAGTTTATCGTATCCTTTAGGTACCTCATCACATGCTTTGCAACTAACAGGTGAACACATCTAGTTTCCACTAGATACTGACTCAAGGTGTTTACAGCAAAGCATATATCTGACCTAGTATTCGTTAGACACATTAATGACTCAATAATTTGTCTGTACAGAGTTATATCCACTAACTCTGATGAGTCATATGCTAACAACTTCAAGTTGGAATCCATGAGAGTGGCCATTCCAACACATCAATTCCTTTTAATATTTCTCAGCATACTTTCCTTGGTTGAGAAAGATTCCTTCTAAGCCTTGCCATACTTCCAGACCTAGGAAGTAATGCATCAATCTGAGATCTTTCATTTTCATTTCTGCAGCCATCTTCTTCTTCCTTTTCATGATCTGTTTCTCATTCCTTGTCAGAAAGAGATTATCGTCATATATTAATGCGATGATAGGTTCATCATCCACAACCTTAAGGTAAAGGTTAGGATCAGCTTTACTTCTGGTAAAGCCCAAGCTTTGTCAAGAAGCTGTCAATTGTCCATCATTCACACTCTGCATTGAGTGATCTTCTGCATATCTATCTGTGCCATCTCTCGTCAGATGGGTCTACTGATATGAGCCTCAAAATCATTCAAACTCTGTGGTGAGTTCCTTCTTGCATCCATGTCATATGTGTATAGAAGCCATATTCAACCTTGTAGCAAAGGTTGAGATCCACATCACCCATGATGATCATTAATCTCATCAATTAACTACCAATCCTGGGTACCCATATAGAACCTGATTCACACTTCTTCTTTAATTACACCATTAAGAGAATGGTCTTATCTATCCACTTGGAGCAAACATCTCATCATGATTCTCTTCCTCTTTCTAATAGCCACAAGCCTTCTATAGTGTGTTTGATTTGTAAATCTTTTTGTTGAACATCCATCACTTGTTCAGTGTTCATCATTCATCATGATCTTTCCTACAAATCAAAATTAAGTACATGATTAGTAATACTTCATAATCATCAACTCATATTGACATGATAACCTATTACGCATACAGATATCATTTACATAGTTATGCAACTATTTTCACCAATACTTTGGCACAACACTTTCCCATATCATGTATGCATACAGTGGCTATCTAGATGCCTTCCATCTCTACCAGAACATACTATCGAGAGTGTGCACAGCTCTCAGCATGTCAGCAAAGAGGTTTCATTCTAGACAAGCAACAATGGAATGTTTGTCCAACTTACCAATCATATGCATATTAGTAGTATACTGTTCAATGCTCTATGAATGTTCTTGATCTTCTATATGTCTTTTGAACTTCTATTCATTATGTACCACTGTGCATGCTCAAGTGTGCACTAGTGTCATCCTCATGATCTCATACACAAACATACATTCATTAGTATATTCTCAATATTATCGAAACATTATAATTCTAAATAATCTTGAATATGTATAGTCATGATCATTAGTATTCAGGGTTTCAGGGAAGTCTTCTTTTACTCATGCATATTCTTGTTTGATCATGGGACTCTTCGGGTTAGTTAAATCATCAATCAAGATAAGAGACATAATGTGCATAAACCCTTGATTAACTTTATGAATAAGCATAACCAATCATACAGGGTATACTTATATAAGGGATCTTAACACAAGGTAAGATTCTAATATGACATAGGAAAACATACCTGGATTAGTATACCTGCTTAGTTATGTCTAACATACCTAATCAATATCTTCTTTGTTCTCATCAATGATTTAGAGATCCTATGCTGCAACCTGCATATCTCATAAGTTAAGCATAATAGAACAAAGTCATACATACCTCGTAAGTAGAACTTCTATGTGATCAAAGATTATGTTGTCATGGTCATGGAACTTGATTTATCTTTCATGATGTACCTGTATCTTTTTATCAGACAACATCAACCTCATACAACACCATAATGCATTAGTACAATCATATAGCCCTAATCAATGAATGTCTTCGATCATTCACATGCATTCATACTGTTACTAGGGTGATAAGACAATTCTAACGTTAATCAAGATTGTACTAATAAATAATATGAAGACAAACACATTATGAGCTTAATCAGGAATCAGATTTCAAGACATACCTGAACCTCCTTAAGTCATACCTGTCGAGACTTCTTGTAGTCTTCTTATGTAAGGCCTTAGCCTCAACTCCTCCTGAAATTCAATTTTGAAATCTCCAAAATTTGACCCCTCAAAATTGCCTTCGAAACTTCTGGATCTTCTAGACAGGATCCCGAAATAGGGTTTGATGAAGCCCACCCTTATTCCCAATCAAAAGGTTCGATCCAAGGCTCTAAACTCTTATTTTTCTAAGGAGCTTCCAGCTGTGGTCACAGACTTCAAAAATTCCAACTTTTGCTGAAGCCCTAATTTTCCATCTTTCCGATCAAAATCCTGAACTGGGGTTTGATCAAGCTCGGTCTTCTACCCAACCAAAAAATTCGATCTTGATCTCTAAATTTCAATTTTTCTGAGTAGTATTCAGCCGTGGGCTCCGATTCCAAAAATTTTAACTTTCTCCGAAACCCTAAATTCCAGAAGCCATGAATGAAGGTGTTCCAAAATTAATTCTGTTTTGACAGAAATATGTACCTGATTGTTTTTGCTGTAACTCTAAACTTTTTGATTCATAGGGTTTGAAATTTTTTTTTGTGGTAGCCTGACCTGTCATATTTCCATCCCAATAGGTCTGACCTCAATTGGATTTTCTGAGAGAGAGTTATGCCAAGTGTCGCAATGTGACCTGTTTATGGGATAAAACAGGAGAGCGAACTTGTACGGTGTGCCACATGTCACTGGTTTAGCTTTAGCCTCTGAAAAGGTTTCTTGAGATAGTAAAGTCTATGTAATACCTGTCATTTTTTACTAAATTTCATTTGGAGCTTCCTAGCCCAAGTTATGCCAAGTGTTGCAACGTGACCTATTTATGGGATAAAACAGGAGAGTGAACTTGTACGGCATGCCACGTGTCACTAGTTCAGCTTTGGCCTCTGAAAACCTTTTCTGAGATAGTACATTCTGTGTACTACCTGACTGTTTTTACGAAATTTCATTTGGAGCTTCCTAGCCCAAGTTATGACCTTTTTTCCTAGGTCACCTGATTTTGACTGAGATCTGGAAGAGGCAGAAACCCTAACTTGTACTGATCATAACTCACAAAGTACAACGAATCTGAGGGAGCCCTTTGGAAACAAGGTACCTGGGGATCTAATCTACGACCTGTAAAGGTTTCCGATCCTTAACCTTCGCCAAAATGTATTTATAGCGAAAGTTCCACGATGACTGGTTTTTTTTGCTATATAAAACCCTAACCTTCAAATTGTCGCAAGAGAAGCAAGTGTCGTAAGTGCCATACATTGCCTTCCTTTAGGTTAGCTCTGATACCATGTTAAGATTTAATATGCTAAGATAGAAAATAGTAGCATTACATTCCATTTCACAATAATAGCATATACAGGATCACTGAAGAAACAACAAGCACAGCATAAACACAAGAGACACAGATTTATCCTGGGAAACCCTCATGGGGTAGAAAACCCAACAAAGCTTCCTCAATATAGATGACCAGCAAATACAAAAGATGTAACCCTGAGCATAAGCTCCTCCTTCTCCATAGCAAACCTCTCTCTCATAAGTGCGCCACTCTCAAGTGAGCGAGTGTGTATTAAATGAGGAATACACCTCCTCTATTTATACACTACTCTGACTTTTCTTTTACACAAATCATGTAGGCTCGTATTTAACCATTGGGTTAAATACCCCATTACAACTGATTGGGATGACCCCACTAGGGTGGTCTAACAACCCTTGGACCCACATAACACATACAAGGCTGAATCCCACTAGGGAAGTCTAATAACCCAAGTTACCACATTCCGATGGAGGAATAAACATCTCCGGATATACAATAAGATCTTCACAGAGGAATGAAACAACTCTCGAATAATAAAGTACAAATATAATATTCTTTGAAGTTACAATATCTCAACACGATCCACCGGTTATGTATTTTATATTAAAAATGATATGCAAGTGCCCTATAATAAATGCATGCGAGAAAACAAATCTATGCTAATCTGACTTTAATCTAAATTACCTATCCTCATAAGGAGCAAATTTATAGAATGGGCAATAAACTGGAAAATACACCCACTAATTCCACAGATAGTTGTTAAATTGAAAGGAGCATTTGCAGCAGAAAAGGAAAGATTATCTAAGATAACTCAGATTACTATAAACATTCAATTACCCATTTAACACAGAAATTTCCATAAGAATATGAAACCATCCACAGCAAAGAATTAGTTCATAAAAGCCATGAAAGATCTCACAGGAAATGTATGAAAAAATTGCGGAAATAGTTCAGTAGCTTAATCAACAAGACTCCATGTAAAATAACGTGCTAGCTTTCACAGGCCAAAACGATTTCCATTCATGTAGCAGAAATAGTTCCTTTTCAAAATAGCAAAGAGTTTCACCTACCAAAAGTCCTTCTCTCTTCTTCTTATCAGCTATATATAGCCTTACAAAATATGTCTAGAGTTGACACCTATACCCTAACCGTTTACATTCCCCAATTTGTCTTGTAGTGCTGAATATTACATAAGGGAAGTATATAAAATATTTTGCAATAATGGGAGTTAAATATTACAAAACATTAATATTCCAAAGGTATATGCAACAAATAAATGCTCATGAGGTATACTAGCTGCTGGAAGTTATCCCTGAGTCTGCTCCCCTGAGGCCTAAGGCATTGCTGCATTTTCTTCTTGCATCACTGCAATAGCTGGGCCACTCTCTGATGTGGTAGCTTGGCTGGCTACTAACACTTTCTCCACCTCTGCTATATGAATTCCCCAATGATTTGTGTCCCTTATGATGTTTGTTCCAATCAGGGGACTCATAAATCTGAGAGATATCTTTTGCTTGACCAGCTCTTCTTCTAAGGCGGTTACTTCAGCCGTAGTGATTTGGAGGCTTTCCTCCAGGCTATGTTGATGAATATCAGCTTGGCTAATAAATTGGCGTAGATCTTCTGCTGTCAATGTGTCCAGCTTCTGAACATATTCACTTTCTGCCTGGAGCTCTATACTTAGATTAGCTAAATACTGAACCTTATCCGGGAAGTCTTCTATCTTTTGAGGCATGGCTATTCTGCAATTTTCCTGTGTGGTCTGGATTTGGGAGTATATAGTCTTGCACTATTCATAAGTTTCTGAAGTTACGGAGGCCAATTTTACTCCACAGTCTTTAGAATATTCCAGGGTGCATATATCTACCTTGTAATCAACAACAGACTTAAGGGGAAGGGTTTTTGGGAACCCTGACTTTCCTTCTCTCCATTCGATATGCCTTCTAATCTCCCCACTGATGCGTGAGTGTTTCCTCCTGATCCTGGTGGCTTCAACATTTACTTCCTCGACTTTGGCCATGACTGTCATTAGTCTATATATCTCTTCTGCTATGAGTTCTCTGACTCCATAAGTCTCTTTTAGGATTCCACAAGCCTGCTCATGGAAGGGTCTGATATCTCCCATTTTCTTGTTTGCTAACTCCAACTGTTGCTCCAGTGACTCATTCTCTCCTTGCAATTTTTCAATGCTCTCTTTCAGGTCATCTAACTCCTAAAGGTTGTCAAATTTATCCGATTCGAGCTTCAAATTCTTCCCTTTAAGCTCTGCATTTTCATTTTCTAATGTGCTTACCTGTATTGACAGAGCTCTCTCATCTGCCTCTAATCATTGGAGTGCTCTTTTTAAATCTTCCTCTTGGGATGTGAGAGCATCATTCTTCTCAATCATTAGATTTGTGTAGTTCTGCTCCTTGACTAAAGCTTCCTGGAGTTGCTGCACCTTCCCCTTTTCTTCATCCAACTTATCTCCCAATATATTAACATTATTTGCAGTTGTTGTAATAGTGGCTACAGAGATAGATGCCAGGAGTATAGCAGCTTCTTCTGTGTTCTGCATGACCGTAGTCTCATGTGTGGTGACAATGTCAGGATGAAACGGTATTTTTAGTTTGGAACTTGATTCCTTAACAATGGTCTTCCTCTTCTTGTTGTAAGCAAAATTTACCCAATTGGAAACTGTGCTGCCTTTATAAGGTGTGAATGGGACAATGGGTAGATCCCTTATGGGAGAGTCCATATCCAAGTTTTGCAGGTCTGGGTTTTGGGGTCAATCTCTTCTTGGGATTTCTTTTCTTCCTCTTCCTTCCTCTTTGCCTCTTCCTCTTGCTCCTTCTTTCTTTTGTTCTCTTCTTCCTGCTTAGCATTAGTTTCCAGCCTAATTCTATCTTCCTCTCCTTTTCTCTTTGCCTCTGCTTCAGCTTCAGCTGCTTGGATCTTCAAATTTTCTTCTTCTCTTAACTTATCTTCTTGGATCTTCTTTGCGTGTTCCAAAAGCTTCAGCTCTTCTTCAGAGGGAGCCTAGGAGCTTGAGCTATCTCCTCCTTTGCTTACCTGACAAATCTATAGCTCGGCCATATTGTTGATTCCCCTATATGGTTCTTCCTGAGGATCATAAAAATTGGCATATTCAAAGGGAGTAGAGTGCTCTTTGCAATGCTGCACAACTTTGCCTTGTCGATCATTCCTGTGGAAAATCCTTTCTCCAAAGTGGAAGCTCTTCAATTCTACAACAAACTCCTTTACAGTCGTGATTCCTGCGAACTTGTAGGAGCCAACATAAAAGGGTAAGGGGGGAAAGGTGGATTTTTTGGCCTTGTACAAGGTGTTACCCATTCCATCAATGAAGACCTTCCTGACCATTTCCTTATGGAATATGTAATCTGTAGCATACTTCGGAAGAATATATGGTGCTTTAGAACCTCCATACATTCTTATGTAGGTACCTTTCGGAGAGAAATAGAAATCACCATACTTTTCCAAGGCTTCCATGGCGTTCTCCGATAAACAATTTGTCTCTTCATGGAATATCATTTCATAAAGCGGCATGATGAACTCCTCGCAGATGAGCTTGTAGTCCCTTTTGTAATTTTGCACCCAAAAGATTTTATAGGCAAGGAATACTGGACCTTCTTCCGAACTCCACATGCATCCCAACTTGGGAAAAAGACACTTTGCCACAATACAATCTATGAGATATGAAGCCATATAGAATTCTGCCTTTCTTTCCTCTACCCCTTCTTTAGCCATTGTTATTGCTGATGTCAAGCTGTCTGAGAGAATGTCAGCCCAATTGAAGATCGTCCCTTTGAATGCAACATAATGGATGATCGGGACCCACTGTAGCCTAAACATTGTCCCGTCAGGCCTCTCGAAGATTCTGCTTAACATGAGAGAGATCAGTTTGAAGGGAGGCCTCAGATTTTGAGCTTCATATTCCTCACTTTCTTTTTTCCTGATTTGCTTGCCCGTAATTAACATCCTTCTCACTATGTCTAAATTATCCATATTGATGTCCTGCAACCATGCATCATCTAGTCGTTGCTATGATTTGGGTAGTTTGTAAGTTGTTGCAATGTAGGATGGGTGAAATGAGGTGAAGGCACTACCTGTGCTGTCAGCTATGACTCTGGTTTCAGGGTTGGCATTTTGCAGCAGCCATCCAATCACCTCTGAACATGGGAATAGTTCTGGATGTGTGGCTTCTTTGGATATACAAGAGGTCCGGATGTTTTGATACACGCATTCTTCTCCAAGGAGGGCTTCTGGAAAGTCTTGATCCCTTATCATACGGTAGACATCACCCCAGTTCACTTCCGGAGGCACGTTTGTAGTGAATTTGGTGTCCTGAAACGTTGTCTCCATTATGGAGCTTTCCTCGATCGCTTTCATCCTCCTCTTGCCGCCTTTGGCCATAATGAGAATCCTGTACAGTAATTGACGTGAATAAACATGTATGACATAGTGTTTTACAAATCTAAACTGATGTCCGTTAGATGGCTTTAAAAAGAATGCAAAACTTGTGAAAATGTTAATCAAGCTATCCTTGTGGTTTATGTGCTGGTGGGGAAGAATAACGGCTACAAGATTGATCTGAGTGTTCAAGTCCTTAGGATACCGACTAGTGCACGGGTGCGAAAGAGGTCAACACACTATAGCCGAGACGCCTATTGATTAGGTGCAAAAAAGTGGATAGGTCCAGCAAGTCATGAAGGGACACAGCTTTCAAATGTGAGAAACTCGAGACCAAATACACTTAAGCCGAGTGTTTCCTATATTGAGGCAAACTGTTAAAGAAGGACAAACTCTACTTAAAATTCTGGATAGAAAGACCGTCTTAACAAGACTTGTAGCATGATATCTGTGTTAGGCATTCAAAGGGTCAACGATAGTTCCGGGAAAACTTCAATGCTTAGAAACAAACCAAACTAAAAAAAATGAAACAACCTTTAAAAGGCCCGCAATGTACTTACCTGGAATCGAAGTGCCGGTGAGTGGTCTGTAAAACTATGCCTTCCGTTTGACGATGGACGCACCTTGATTGCTCAAAACGGGATAGGTAGAATACTTGAGCGGTGAAAACAAATTAAATGGTAACGGGGTTTTACCCCTATAAATATGAATTGGTACGTGTGAAACCTTAATGCGGTTGGTGCAGACCATCAAACGGGTACTAAGCCTGCATACGGTCGGGTCATGTCGAAACTTTTTTCCATAAATGTGACCGTCAAAAGCAGAAGATTTATACCAACGCTTCCGAGTCACGTGGAAATAAAAAATGAAAACGTTTCGCCATTGTGGGAGAGTTATGTGAGTGCTTCCGCGAATGGCCCATGTATCGCGGCGGATTTGAATGAAAGCTTCCACTTCTGCGGGAAATTTATTCAAACTCTTCTGAAACGCAAAGGCTTCGTCATTGCGGAAGTAGTGGATGAGTCCTTCCGAAAGAAAAAAATGTTGAGTTTCCGGTGTGTGCGGAAGAGTTAAAAGAAAGCTTCCGCTATAGCGGAAGGTTATGATGAGTTTGCTCCACCACGAGCTTGTTTATTTAAACGTTCTATTCCTTCGAAGACTTTAAGTTAACCTTTCCGCTTCGGATCGACTTGGGGTTTTCCTTCCATGGTTTCGGAAGACGTAGGCCAACTCTTCCGCTATTTTGGGAAAATTAGTTCAAAGTCTCTGCCGTTGTGGGCCGAAAGGCTGAGTTTGTTTGGTCAATAGACATAACTCAAAAAGCTCTAAGGCAAGTTTAAGCTAGAGAAACTAGGATGCTAAAAACGTTGCAAAACTTTCTAAGGTAAAATACTCAAATAAGAGGAGGGACCCCAATAATTTTCAAAAATAAAATGAGGGGGGCGGTGTTGTACCAACAACAGGAGGTTAAAAGGCTACAAGACATCAAAGAGAAGGATGAAAAGGAAGATGCTGAACTAGTAGAAGCCGCTAGGTTACAAGCAGAGAAGGCCCAAAAGGACGCAGCTGAAAGGGAAGAATTGGCAAGATTACAAGCCGAAAAGGAAGTTGCAAAGCTCATAGAAGTAGCCAGGATGGAAGCAGAAGAAGAAGCCAAGAAAGCAAGTGAACAGGGCTCATCCGGTCCGCAAGCCATGGACTTAGATCTGCATAAGATAGACCAATCACGGATCGTTGATACTGGGATCGTTCCTACTGATGAATTAGCACTAACCCCGTACAACCCCAGGCAGCAGCGCGAAGCGGCCAACCTGAACTCTGTTTATTTTCATGAATGGAAGAAGGCTATCATTGGTAGATCAGTTAAGAAAATGGAAACCGGACCAGACAACTTTGAACTCAGAGTATCAAAAACTACCCTGGTTCAAGGGACTAACCTTGACCCCGCTTTCACAGAAGAATGTTCTTGTGTCTACAGCTCAGGAAAACAAACCCAATGTTGACTTTCTGATGGATGAAGTGAAGAATTATAGAGAGTTATGCTTCAAAATAAAAGTTGACGGGAAAAAGGAGGTTTCAGAGTCAAATGAATTGAAAAGAAAGTATAAAGAACTCATGGTTGAAAAGGAAGAATCAACTCTGACAATCCAACGACTCGAAACAGAGAAGAATGCACTAGAAGTACAGTTGTTTTTCGCTGAAGGTGCACATGAGCACTCACATGCTCATGTGGTAGAATTGGAGGGTAGTTACAAGCAAGACTTGGCCTCGTTCAATAGCTATGCATGTGATCAGCAGGAGAAAACACACCAACTGCTAACATCAGTCTTAGAAGAAATAAGTAACGTAAAGGAGATGGTTACAAGGATGTGGGCCATCGAGGCAGAGGCATTTGATTTGAAGAATAAATTTGCTCTCCATGTAATAGAAATTAAAGAGCAGTTTGAATGGAGAGTAGGAAAATCTGGTTTCCCTCGGAACTTGCAGGCCACAACATAGACAGAATTAGACTTGGATATTGGTGTCCTCAAATTCTGTAGAGGTTGCGCCAACAAGCTGATCCAAAGAATCCGCAGGTCAGCCAAAACTTGCCAGACACTTTACTCAACAACCCAGAGTTCCTTGGAGAAGTGTCACATTGTTCTACCAGAGACCATCTATGATTTTCCCAGTAGAGAGATACGCAAAGTAGAACTGCAAGCCAATTTGAGTTCATAGATAGAATATCTGGATGAGATAGAGATGTTCATCCTTGAAGATCTCTGACATTTCATCGGTCAGGCCGCTATCCATGCATATTTTCTTGAAGACATTTCTCGGGCCGTGGTTGTGGGATCGGCTTCTATCAAATCGGATTTGCGCCAATTTGAGATAATGCTCAAAGTAACAATTGTGGCGTGGGGAAAGACCATTCTCAGGGAAATAGACAAATGGGATAGTTACATTCGATCTATTGAGCAGCCCATGCAAGTAAGTTCCCCAGCTGAAATTGGAAGACCTTCAGAAATAGTGCAGCCAGCGCCAGTAATTGCCCCTACTGAAATCGGAAAACCAACAGATGCAAGAGAGTCAGCTGAGGCAATTAGTACACCTGGGCCTTAGTTATTGTCAATGTGATAAAAGGAAAGCATAGCTGGAACTTGCTTTTGTTTTATATCTTGTAAAAGATAGATGTTTTTTTTAAGTTTTGTCTTATTAGTCACTAGAAGACAAAATTTTGTTTCCCTCCTAGGTTTAGGTTTTGGGAAAAGAGAATATTGTAAATATATAAATAGAAACACAGAAGTGGATTGAAAAGGGTTTTTTTGCAGGTCTAAAAGAGATTCTCGAGTCTTGTGGGTAAAGGACTTTACTACATATATTGGAGTTTCTTTTTGGCCTAATAAAAGCTTGGAGGACTGCGGTTTTGCCAGCATCATGTGTCAAATCTTTGCTGAGCTATCTCTGGAAGTGTTTACATATGTTTTGTGAGATCTTTCTTTACTATGCATGAATTGTTTCTAAATGTGATGAAAGCTTCTCATATATTTTCCTGTGCAATGAATGTTTACTTCAAATGAGCAATTGGAATGTTTAAATTGAATCAGAGCTATCTCTGTAATCATTTATTTTCTGTTGGGGAAATGTCTTTAAGGTTCAATGGCTATCTATGAAATCTTCAGTTATTTCTACAGTTTTATTGCTCATATCTTCATTTTGCTCCTTGCAAGGATAGGTTAAATTTGCTTAAGATAGTTTAGATTTATTTTTCGACTAGTTCTAGGATTAGTTTTGTTACAGTTTGCATCTAGATTAAAGCACTTGCATATCATCTTTAAGATAAAATCACATAAACGGTGGATCGGGCCACAACCGGTGAAAACTTAAGCAAGTCTTTTTTTTAATCTTATATGGTATCCGGGCCGTTAACCAGACGAATTCCCCACACCAAACGGTGAGCGATCTAATTGGGATTGCCTACTGGGGAGAATCCCTTGCTGATTGATGCTACGATATTCGAGGCATCAACAGTTTTTTTGCGCTAGAAGGAGGGCCTGAAGTGCATGGCTGACAGAAAAGATCCCTTCATTAGAATAAATCCAACTGAAGACCCGTTTGAAACAACCGTTCCAGAAGATTTAGATCTGGAATCCAGAAAGGAAGGAAATCCAAATCTCGAAGGTGAACAGCAAGAAACACTGTATGTTGTTCCTTTTGCTGAAGTGGGGAATTTAAGAAGACATACCTACGCTTATGTTAGGAAGCTTGGTGGTTTGAACGCAATTCCATTACTTCCCAAACGAGCAGCTCCTAGGAGATAGCCACAGTATACCAGAGACGCAGTATTGGTACAAAACTTAGAAGATCTGGTAGATCTATCGTTAGAAGAAATTACTGAGCCATTGGGAGAAATTGGATTTGAAACTCCTCCAGAGTTGCAGACTCCACAAAACTCTCCACCTCATACTCCACGTATCTCTCCACTGTGTATTCCAAGAATCATGGCCTAGAGAGCAGCGGGAGCTCAAAATATGGCAGGTCCTTTCCATAATCTTCCTAAGAACCCTGAGAAAGTTTTGCCTAAATATGACCCAAGTAAAGGGATCACTGCAGAGGATCATCTTAAAAAAATTTATCTAGCCTTGAGTCTTCTAAATGTAGAGCATGAAGATGTGGTTTGCCAACTGTTTCCCTACACATTTGAACCCAAAGTTTCTTCCTGGTATTTTAGCCTTCAAGATAATTCTATATCTAATCGAGAAGACTTCGAAAAATGTTTTTTAAAGAAGTATGGAAACCAGAAAATGGTAGCCACTCCAATGAAAGAATTGATGTCCATGAGAATGGAGAAGAAGGAGAAGGTCCAAGAGTTTAACTAGAGATTCACTACCCTGCTGAATAATTTTAGTGATGCAGCAAGGCCTGCTGAGGAATCATTAGTTGAGTACTACATGACAGCTCTTGACTCTCCCATAGCCATGTTTGTCAAAAGAACTAAGAAAACTACCTTGATAGAAAATTTCGAAGAAGCAAAGAAGGTCGAAGAAGAAGCAGACAGCATTGCCAAGCACGCTCTATATTTATAGGCAAAGAAGCCTACGAAGAAACATTTTCTCTTAACCAGGACCAAGGAAGAGCCATCAACTGATATGGAAAACATGGTCAAAATGATGCAGAAGCTTTCCAACAAAATTGTGGATTTAGAAAAGGACAAAGCAGCCAATACCTCCAGGCAGCCGTTCAAACCTTACTATAAGAAAATAGAAGAAAATGGGTAGCCAACTCCGCCCGTAAACAATTCCGTTGTTTTAAATTTAAATGAAGTAGGTATGGATCATCTCTGTACTTTCCATCAAGAACAACATTCTAAAAAAAGTTGTCCAAAGTGGATTAATTCAATGAGTTTAGTGATGAACCAAATGCTTGATGTGCAATTATCGGAACAAAGGGAGCCTCAAGAGGAACAAATTTCTGAGCAGGAGGAAACCGCCCCAGACACCACCATGGTTCTCTAGGATTGGGCACCAACTCATGAAGCTTCTCTTGAAGATTTTGCTGATGAGTCTCAAGCAACATCCATCAATGTTTCCACTAGGAGTAAAGGCCCCTTACTCGATCAAACGTTAGATGTTCCTAAAGATAAATTTGCAAAGGAAATGCCAAAGCGGCACATAACAGTTATCCCACAGCATCCCAAAGCAATCCCGTCACCTATAAAAGAATCAACTACTTAAAAAACCAAACAACCAAATATTACTCCACAAAACAGAAACTCAGGCAAAGATTTCAAAGGTATGCGATATGGGTTACAATATAATTGAAGACATTAAGAAGACTAAACCCAACATCTCCATATTTGACATGTGTAGTCTACCCCAGCAAAGATAGAAGTTGTTGGAAGCTTTTGACCCACAAGCTAGTCCTTCGTCTGAAAACATAGAAGACAACCCTGAGATAAACGAAGCCAACATCGGCGGGAAATCTAGATCACAAACTCTGCCTTTCCTCCTAACTTTTGAAATCTTCAACCACAATGTACATAACTGTTTGGTGGATTCAGGTGCTAGTTCAAATGTCATGCCTTTGTCAATCTACAAAAAGATTAATGGAAAAACAATTCCTTGTCCATCTCAAATCATATAGTTGGATAGGACTGCGGTTAAGGTCATTGGTGAAATGAAAGATGTCCTCATCAGACTCTCAGCAGACCCTAGGGTGTGTCAGTTCATCCATATAATGATAGTTGATATCCCTAAGGATTACGGTTTGATTTTGAGTAGGGAATGGTCTACGAAATTGAATGGTTATTTTGCAATAGACTAGTCTCATTTGTGGTTTCCTTACCAGAATAGGCAAAACCAAATCAAGATATTGAGAGAACCTCATATGAAACAAAATGTAACTCAGTTAGAAGAAAAGAATGAAGCTCTTGCTTTCTCGTATTCAGTTTTGGGAAACTATTTCTTAGATATTGAACCAGGAAACTATCAAGAACAAGATGCTAGCATAATCCAGATGAGCAGTCTGATCTCCTTCGGTTTTCTCAGACTGATGATATTGATTGTAACATAGTAGGACTAGTCACCGACATAATTGTTAATGATGCTAGTGTAGTTAAAGAGGAAGATATTTTTTGGATTCTTTACTTTGATGGCTCCAAAACCCATGAAGGATCAGGGGCCAGCTGTGGTTTGATTGACCCCAGTAGAATAAACACTTTTTATCTTGTAGATTAGAATTTGAATGTACTAACAACACTGCTGAATACGAAGCTCTAGTCCACAGGCAAAAGAAGGCTATTGACTTAGGTGTCAAATATTTGAAAGTATTTGGTGATTCAGAAATACTCGCCAGGAAAGTGAGAAACACAATTCACTGCCTTTTGCCTCATTTAAAGGGTTACCAATCTGAGGTTTGGAATTTGATTTCTTGTTTTGATGCTTTCAATATAAATTCCATTCCTAGATTGCAAAATGCTGCAGCTGATTTATTGGCTACTTCCGTTTCCAGATTAGTTCCTACAAATAATAAATGCTCTATTGAATTGATTTTCAGGCCATCTGTTCCAGATAACATTATGAATCTCAGAGCATTTGATGATGATGATCAAATCATCAGCTTCCTCACGAATGAAGATGCCTTCCATGAATCCATAATAAACGAAGAAAAGCATGATTCAGATCTTCAAAGCAAAGACGATGTTAAGGAAATTTTATGCCTAAAGGAGTGAGAAATCTGGAAGCTTTGTTTGATTTATAGAACAAGTTTAAGAGACCAATGAATGCTAAAACTCTTAGCTCCTCTATGACGCATGAATTGATTAATCTGGGTACAGAAGCTGAACCAAAATATGTAAATCTAGGAAAATGTTGCTCACTAGGTGAGCGGGATAGGTTCATCAAACTTTTCAAGCAATACAAAGATGTTTTTGCCTGGACATATGATGATCTGAAAACTTATGATACCCGCATTATTCAACACATTATACCAATGAAGGAAGGCGTTAAACGTTTTCAGCAGCAATTGAGGAGAATGCATCCAGCTCTTGAGTCTCTAATTCAAAAATAGTTAAAGAAATTGTTAGATGCAAAGATTATTTTCAAGGTACGACATTCTGAATGGGTCGCCAATCTAGTTCCCGTACTCAAAAAATCAGGAGAAATCAGACTGTGTGTGGACTTCTGGAATCTAAATAAAGCTTTCGATAAAGATAACTATCCTGTGCCCCAAATGGAACAAATCTTGCAGATGGTGTCAGGATCAAAGTTGTTCTCCCTACTAGATGGTTTTTCAGGATACAACCAAGTACGAGTAGTAGAGGAGGATGGTCTCAAAACCACGTTCCGTACTAAGTGGGGTACCTTTGCTTATCGCAGGATGCCTTTTGGTTTGATAAACGCAGGAGCTACTTTCCAGCGAGCCATGGACATCGCCTTCCGAGGTCTGACCAGTCAGTGTGTAGTAGTCTACTTAGATGATGTGATAGTGTTCTCAAAGAAAAGGGAAGACCATGTTTTGTGCCTAAGGCAGATTTTCAATCGCTGCAGGAAATATGGTATTTCCTTAAACCCCAAGAAAAGTGTGTTCTCTATTCTTGAAGGGAAAATTTTAGGTCATATCATCTCAAAAAGGGGGATCTCGATAGATTGGGAGAGAATCCAAGCCATTAACAAGATTCCCATGCCCCACAGTAAAAAATCTATGCAATCATTCATGGGCACTATTAATTTTTTTTGAAGGTTCGTTCCAGATTTTTCCCAAACAGTAAAACCTTTGCAGCAGATGATAAAGTAGAGTGTGCAGTTTAAGTGGATAGACTTAGAGAAAGTGGCATTTAAAGATATTAAAGCTGCTATAGCCAATGCACCTTCCCTGAGAAGCCCAGACTTTGATAAGGACTTTATCATGTATACTTTTGCTTCAGACGACTCTCTCATAGCTGTGCTTAAATAGAAGGTGGAATCAGGGGATGAATATCCCATCTCTTTCATGAGCACTAGTCTACAAGGTGTTGAAATCAACTATTATGTTGTGAAGAAGCAAGACTACGCTGTATTTAAAGCAGTAAAATTGTTCATACCTTATATTTAAAGAATAGGACTAAGGTCATGGTCCCTCACCCCGCTGTTAGATCTCTGTTTGTCCAGAAAGAGCTGGGAGAACAAAGAGGCAATTTGGTCACTGCTCTCCAAGAGTATGATTTAGAATTCAAGCTAGCTACCATTATTAAAGGCCAAGGACTATGCAAGTTACTAATCGAGCATCCGGTTGATGAAGAGTTGGATTGGGAAAATGAAGCCGAGCTAAATTTGGTTGAAGTGTGTTCTATTTTTACAGCTCCTGAATCCTGGTATAGAGACCTGGTGCATTATTTGCAGTAGGGGTATTTTCCAGAGCACTGGAGTTCTAAGCAAAGAAGGGCACTTCGTCTAAAATCAACAACCTATCAGATCATTGATGGGGTGCTTTTTAGAAAGAATTATGATGGGATTTTTCTCCGCTGTTTGGAAAAAGGGGATGCCGATAAACTGGTCAAAGAATTACATGATGGCCCTGCTGGGGGTCACTATTCTGGAGATACTACCGCTCATAAAATATTGAGAGTTGGGTATTACTATCCCACTCTTTTTAAAGACGCTCATGCTTATGCATGAAAATGTGATGTGTGTCAGAGAAGCGCTAGAAATTTACCCAAGGCGGTAGGTCCCCTATAGCCAGTCATCATTTCTGAGCCATTAGAGCAATGGGGCATAGATGCTATAGGGGAAATAAATCTGAATTCTTCGCTGCAACACCAGTATATTCTTACGACCACAGATTATTTCACAAGATGGGTGGAAGCAATCCCGCTATGGAAGTTAAACAAGGATGTGGTCATCGAATTCTTGGAGAATAACATCATAACCAGGTTTGGGGTTCCAATTTCCCTAGTCTTTGATAATGCACCTTACTTTTCATATTTTAAGATAAATGAATTTGTTTATGAGAAAGGAATCAAATTACACTATTCGGCTAATTAATACCCCCAAGGAAATGGATTAGCCGAATCGACCAATAAGAATCTCATTCAAATTCTTAAGAAGACTGTGATAGAAAATCAAAGAGGTTGGGACACTGCTCTCCTGAACAGCTTATGGGATGATAGGTTCACCCCCAAGAATGCCTTAGGTGTTTCCCCGTTCGCTCTTGTTTATGGTAAGGAATCCATTCTCCCTACGAATATCTTACTCCCATCTTTATAGCTCGCTCAAGCCTCTCGAGGTTCTAGCAGTCAGGTTCTGCAATCTAGAATTGACACCCTACTGAAGCTTGATGAATCCAGACTGAAAGCTAAAGACCATTTCCACCAGCACCAGGATATAGTCAAGAGATGGTTCGATAAGAGAAAGTCTGGCAAGAGATATTTTGAAGTAGGTGACTTGGTTCTCAGGTGGGATCACCCACACGAAGGTAAGGGAATGAACACAAAATTTCAGCAGTTATGGGTTGGCCCGTACCTGATTTCTAAAAAGCTCAGTCCTGCCACCTATAAGCTAAAAGACCTTCAAGGGGAAGAGGTAACTCTCCCTCTCAATGGTCTCGCTCTAAAGCAGTAATTTTCCTAGCCTCAGGAGGTTCCACCTTGTGTACATAAATAAAGTTGTTTTTTGTTTTTCTTTTGTTGAAAGCTTCTTTTGTTTCCAGCCCAACTTTTGGTTGTTGAGGGGATCAGGTTTTGGAAGGATCTTGCTGCTCTTGAAAGTCAAAATGTACTTATGCTAATGAATGTCTCCGTGTAGCTTCGCTTTTAGTGACTAATATTCAGAACGAGGAAACCCTTTCCGGTTGGTCATATTAATCCTTGTTAAATAACTAAAATCTGTGTTTTCTTTACTTACTATCTTGGGGCTCCATCCACCCTCACATTAATGGCTGTCTCAAGAAGATCATTACATCAGACCCACAGAAAGGAAGCACTTCTCACAGATGTATGGCATTTAAAATGACCCCATGCTGAAAATTAAAGCCAAAAGAGCTTATGAGTCTGTTTTCCAAAGATATCTCGCCTCCATTAAAGCATGGTTGAGATAAGCACTTATTCCAATCACAAGAAGCTATCCCAAAAGGTTCATCCCAGCAAAGTTCTTCTTTGTCGATGAGCAGAAAGTCAAATATCTTGCTCACACAAAAGGGCATTATGGATTGAAGAACCTGAATCAAATGTTCACAGATTGAAGAAAGCATCGTTGGAAGACTCAAAATAACTAAAGTCATCAATAAAGAAACATCCAAAAGGATGCAAACAACATGGGGATGAAGCACAAACGAATATGCCTGTGGGGAGTTGCTACAATCCTGTGGTGTCTTCTTTTAGTGATTGTCTTGGGACAAATTTTAAAAAAGAACTTTATGCTATGGCCCTGAGAGAGTTGTCAAGAGACCCATTTCAAAGTTGCCTTTATCCTAATGATCAACATGATAAGTTGGTTTCCTCATTCACAAGAGATTTAACTAATTAAAGCAGTTGTTGCATGCTTAGCTATCAACTGGTATGTTTTTTTATAGTAGAAAAGGTTGTTCAGAGATCTATGTTCGCTAGCGAATTGCCAATTGTTGCTGCTGCAACATCCTTCCCCAAATTTTTGTAAATATTGGGGCCCCTCCTTGTACATTTTTGTAATCAAATGCTTTTTCTTATTTTGAAGTTTATCCTTCACCTTTTGGATAGCTTTAACTCTTGTTTCCCAAAGGAGTGTCCATTGATCAAATTTTCGATTAAGGCAGAAATCCTTTGTTTCCTTCGGAGCAAGTTTTAAACTTAACTCTATCGCTTTGGGCATGGTTTTTAACTTTAACTTTGCCGCCTTCGAAACAAGTTTTAACCATGAGTAGGCCACCTTCCGTGCAACACTCAAAGCTATTTTGGCCGCCTTGGGCACGAATTTTAGCCTCATCCCAGTTGATTTTAGGGCACAGTTTTTGGTAATAATCCTGCCAAGTGTGGCGCATTGTTTAGCCTTAAGACCGCCGCGAAAATCTCTTATGCCTTGGCTCCACTTTTGCTTTCTCGACTTTCACTTTTCTTGACTTTTACTTTCTCGCCGACTTGCACGGCGGAGTCTCCATCACTAAAACTCATGCTGTTGCACATCACCAAATATTAAATTTGCCCCCTCGCTATCCTGCCTCACATTTTGGTGCAGTTTTTAGGATAAATTCCGCCGTTACAATATCCACTTGGTCACTCATGAAGCTTACACTTAGAGGAAAGAAATGCTGGCGCAGGTTTTAAGCCCTTGATCGCCGCCCATTGCACCATTTATAAGTTTAAAACTCCCATTGGAGCCAGAAGCGTGCCTCACCATGGAAAAATTTTAATGTTGCTCTCGTCGCCCACCACGCAAACCTTAGGCACGAAGACGCCGCACGTTGCACAATTCTTACCACCACGATCACCACTCGTTGCGCAAAGTTTAACACTTCGATAGCCACTATTGTGCCTCCAATCTTTTCAGCATTGGTGCAGATTCGTTTGGTGTAGACATTAATGCCACCACGTGCGAAATTAAAACCCTCACATTGAGCCCTGTGCACATTTAACTTGCCACCCTGCCACCCCAGTGCATTAATGTGTCCCCTATACCAATGCGTAGAATGGGATTTTTGAGCTCATTCTACCATTTTCGGGGAGAGCATTCACTGTGTTCACATTCGTCATTGTTGGATTATCTCCATCTCGGAACGCTCGTAGCTACAGGGAGCCATTACGAAACTGATAGGTAGGTACCTCAAATGCCTCTCCATTTCATTATTTTGGTTCATATGTAACTCTTCCCTGTTATGCAGTCCGTTTGTTTCGGTATATATATACGCCATTGAGTATTAGCATCTACCCCAGTCGTAAGCAAACCCCACTCCCGCTGAAAATGGAGACCAGGAATCAGTCCATATGAACCAGAGCTCAGAGAGTCCTATTATCATCATTGCGTCCTAGTCTTTTCCCACTGTCGCACGCTCGATGTCGCCGGTGCCTTCCCCACACAACAGACCTATTGATAAAGCATCCAGCCAGAGGTGTCCTTGCCAAATCCCTTGCGTCGATTTGTTTAAACGCCCATCCCCAAACTGTGGCAAAGTTTTGTCGGCATGTATGGCCCGAAACTACTCACGGTAGTTACAGAAATGAAGCATGCATTGAAGCCTTGACGTATAAACTAGAGAGTATCCATAATGTTTTACTGTATGCCCACCACGAATTTTTTAGAGCAACGTAATCACCCATAGGGACTAAATATTGAGCTAGGCGCTACTCTCACCTATTTCGAAACTCATCCTAGTCAGTCCTCCGGAATTTGTGGTAGAATCCATCCCAAATTCCTGAGACGCCAACGGCTGAAGATACATAGAGGTCGTGTCTAGGCCCACATTATTCTAATTTTGAGCAGTAAAGTTGTAATGGTTTTATCACTGTGTTTGTCTCAAAATTGTTTTTTGCGAAGTAATAATAGTCATTTCCATAGTTTGCAATGCATGAAAGATATGCTGCTTTTGATTAGGAACTTTATTATTGCATGCCCATTTCTTCATCATAACGTAGTTGCATTTAAACCATTGCGCCAAAACATTCAGCAAGCCCCTTATTTGTACTACTTGGCTCATTGCAGATTGGACATGCATAGGAGATCCGCCCGGCACAAAGCAAAGCTTGTAGAACCGGATTCCGACATAGAGATTCTATTAGACACATCTATCAAGACAATGTTTGGGGATGCGTTGGCTACCACCGGGGTGCTTCCAAGTAGTTTTGTTCCTGAATTTGGGTGGAGTGATCTTTATAGGCTCATCAGGGATAAAAATGACCCGCAGATTCCTCTCAAAGCTTCCATGGTTTACACGAACATTGAAAAATCTTGTCTCTACAAGGCAGCAACTCATCCCAAGTTGTTCCCATGTTCAGAGGTCATTGGTTGGATCATCTATCACGTTCAAACAGATACAAGTCTGATCAACAACAAGGATGGGATGAGTCTATTATCCTTCACACCCCAATTCATCACAACTATTTACAAATTGCCCCATCCAGGGACCTGGTTAACTTACCAATGGATAATGGATAATTCGGGGAACCCCCTGGAATCTGCCAGGAAGATGATGATCAATGACAGACAAATTAGACGGAGGAAAAACAATGAATATGAGAGCAACCTACTAAAAAATCCCTATCGACTTATTGCATTAATGCTGAGTCGGATCTTTGGTATGCCGAATGGCAAGGTTCTCAAGCTCGGGTGGGTACCAATGATATTTCACGTTGCCACATCTGGTACCATATTCAATTGGGTAGAGATAATTTCAGATATTTTGGCCTTGCAGCTAACTGCTACTGAAGGGGCATTAACTCAGAAGAAGGCAGACTTGTTCATGTACTCCTACCTGATGGATTGCCTACTAAGTAAGCACCCTTTCCCAGACTTGGGATGCTCATGGAATAGGAAAGAGACACCCCTCTTCATAGCTTACCAACCTACATGGGCAAGCAAGTATGCTAACCACTACAAAGAAATTTGTGAGAAACTCATAATGCCGCTATATCAGCTTATCTTTGTGGAGGAACCGAATTGCATGTCTGAAAATGCAATGCCTATTATAGAAGAATTCGGGGACTACTATTTCTCTTCTAATGGCACCTACATCCGGATGAGCGGAGGATCACAGCCTCCCTATTTGTTTCCCTGGTATGTGACCGAATTTGTGATCCACAAGGAAGCCTTGAGACAACTCTTCGGTACTGGCAGAATTAGCAAGATCTTAGCAGACAGAAAGAAAGGCATACACCCACCCATGCCCTTCACCATCGGAGCATACAGCCTCCCAAAGGCCTACGATGGTGAGAATTTAGCTCAAGGCCTTCAGGTCTTTCATTTTGGGAATATGCCTTTTAGGAGGCACGATCCCGATGGCAGGATTTCCAAACACTGCCTTAAGGTCCAAACCTCGTTTGATTATACACATCACATGGACCACACTGAAGAATTCTTCCTCCGCGCCATAAATTTGACTAAGTTGGGGAAATGTTACAAAAGGAAAAGCGGGACTAGTGCTAGCCCTAGACCTATAGGCTTGATCCAGAAGGAGTAGTAAGCCGTAGCTAGTAGTCTAGTAGAATCTCAAAAGCAGCAGGATGACCAGCAGCTACAGGATGAGCCTCACCAGCAATATGATTCCAAAAAGGGTTTAAAAGAAGAGGCTGATCAGTACATGCAAAAGGTAGAAAGGCTCGGGAAAGATCAAGTAGCAAATAGCCAACAAGAAGCCAATGCTGCTAGAATCCAACAAGAACAGGAGATGGAGGCTAAGCGGTTGGAGGACGAAAGAGTCCGAACCGTCGAAGCCGCAGAGAAGATTAGGTTAGAGGAGGTTAAAAGGCTACAAGACATCAAAGAGAAGGCCGAAAAGGAAGCTGCTGAACTAGTAGAAGCAGCTAGGTTACAAACAGAGAAGGCCCAAAAGGATGCAGCTGAAAGGGCAGAATTGGAAATATTACAAGCTGAAAAGGAAGCTGCAGAGCTCGTAGAAGTAGCAAGTCTGCAAGTAGAAGAAGAAGCCAAGAAAGCGAGTGAACAGGGCTCGTCCGGTCTGCAAGCCATGGACTTAGATCTGCATAAGATAGACCAATCAAGGACCGCTGATATTGGGATTGTTCCTACTGATGAATTATCACTAACCCCGTACAACCCCAGGCAGTAGCGCCAAGTGGCCAACCTGAATTCTGTTTATTTTCATGAACGAAAGAAGGCTATCATTGGTAGATCAATTAAGAAAATGGAAACCAGACTAGACAGCTTTGAACTCAGAGTTTCAGAAACTACCTTGGTTCAAGGGACTAACCTTGACCCCGCTTTCACAACAGAATGTTCTATGTCCGTAGCTCAGGCAAACAAACCCAATGTTGACTTTCTAATGGATGAAGTGAAGAATTATAGAGAGTTATGCTTCAAAATAAAAGCTGACAGGAAAAAGGAGGTTTCAGAGTCAAATGAATTGAAAAGAAAGTATAAAGAACTCATGGGTGAAAAGGAAGAATCAACGCTGACAATCCAACGGCTCGAAAAAGAGAAGAATGCACTAGAAGCACAGTTGTTTTTTGCTGACGGCGCACATGAGCACTCACAGGCTCGTGTGGTAGAATTGGAGGGTAGTTACAAGCAAGACTTGGCCTTGTTCCATAGCTATGCATGTGATCAGCATGACAAAACACACCAACTGCTAACATCAGTCTTAGAAGAAATAAGTAATGTAAAGGAGATGGTTACAAGGATGTGGGCCATCGAGGCAGAGGCACTTGATTTGAAGAATAAATTTGCTCTCCATGTAATAGAAATTAAAGAGCAGTTTGAATGGAGAGTAGGAAAATCTGGTTTCCCTCGGAACTTGTGGGCCACAATAGAGACAGAATTAGACTTGGATATTGGTGTCCTCGAATTCTATAGAGACTATGGCAACAAGCTGAGCCAAAGAATCCGTAGGTCAGCCAAAACTTGCCACACACTTTACTCAACAACCCAGAGCTCCTTGGAGACGCATCACATTGTTCTTCCAGAGACCATCTATGATTTTCCCAGTAGAGAGATACGCAAAGCAGAGCTACGAGCCAATTTGAGTGTAGAACGAGAATATCTAGATAAGATAGAGATTTTCAACCCTGAATATCTCTGACATTTCATCGGTCATGCTGCTATCCATGCATATTTTCTTGAAGACATTTCTCGGGCCGTAGCTGTGGGATCAGCTTCTATCAAATCGGATTTGTGCCAATTTGAGATAATGCTCAAAGTAATAGTCACGGCACGGGGAAAGACCATTCTCAGGGAAATAGACCAATGGGCTAGTTACATTCGATCTGTTGAGCAGCCCATGCAAGTAAGTTCCCCATTTGAAATTGGAAGACCTTCAGAAGTAGTGCAGCCAACGCCAATAATTGCCCCTGTTGAAATCGGCGAACCAACAAATGCAAGAGAGTCAGCTGAGGCAATCAGTACACTTGGACCTTAGTTATTGTCAATGTGATAAAAGGAAAACATAGCTGGAATTTTTTTTTGTTTTATATCTTGTAAAAGACAGATGTTTTTTTTAAGTTTTGTCTTATTAGTCACTAGAAGACAAAATTTTGTTTCCCTCCTACGTTTAGGTTTTGGGAAAAGAGAATATTGTAAATCTATAAATAGAAAGACTGAAGAGGATCGAAAAGGGTTTTTTGGCAGGTGTAAAACAGATTCTTGGGTCTTGTGGGTAAAGGACTTTACTGCATGTATTGGAGTTTCTTTTTGGCCTAATAAAAGCTTGGAGGACTGCGTTTTTGCCAAGATCATGTGTCAAATCTCTGCTGAGCTATCTTTGGATGCGCTTACATATGTTTTGTGAGATCTTTCTTTACTATGCATGAATTGTTTCTAAATGTGATGAAAGCTTCTCATATATTTTCCTGTGCAATGAATGTTTACTTCAAATGAGCAATTGGAATGTTTAAATTGAATCAAAGCTATCTCTGTAATCATTTATTTTCTGCTGGGGAAATTTCTTTAAGGTTGAATGGCTATCTATGAAATCTTCAGTTATTTCTACAGTTTTATTGCTCATATCTTCATTTTGCTCCTTGCAAGGATAGGTTAAATTTGTTTAAGATAGTTTAGATTTATTTTTCGACTAGTTCTAGGATTAGTTTTGTTATAGTTTGCATCTAGATTAAAGCACTTGCATATCATCTTTAAGATAAAATCACATACACGGTGGATCGGGCCGCAACCGGTGAAAACTTAAACAAGTCTTTTTTTAATCTTATACGGTAGTCGGGCCGTTAACCGAACGGATTCCCGATACCAAACGGTGAGCGATCTAATTGGGATTGCCTACTGGGGAGAATCCCTTGCTGATTGATGCTACGATATTCGAGGAATCAACAAGTCCTTCATCTCGAACTCGGTAGCAAGCTTCCTCTTGGTATCCACAATCAAACTATCTTTTCCTATAACAAACAGGTCATCTACATATAGAAGTAGTATCACTGGATTGCCTTCCTCAACCTTGTAGTAAAGGTTGGAATCTGCTTTACTATTGGTAAAGCCTAAACTAGATAGAAAGTTGTCCATCCTACCATACCAAGTCCTACGAGCTTGCTTCAAGCCATACAAGGCTTTCTTCAGTCTGCACACATATGACTTCCTGTCATGTGTCTCAAAACCAAGTGGCTACTCCACATACACTTCTTCCTCGACTACGCCATTCAAGAAAGTTGTCTTGACATCCATCTGCTGTATCTTCCATTTCATCACTGCAGCCAGGGCAAGTACCGATCTTATGGAAGTGTTCCTGGCTATAGGAGCAAAATTCTCTTCATAGTCTATTCCTTCTTTCTGGGGGAAGCCACGAGCTACAAATCTTGCCTTGTATTTCTCTATGCTGCCATCTGCAACATGCTTGATCTTGTAGATCCACTTGGAAGTCACAAATGACTTCCCTTCAAGTCTTGGGACTACATCCCAAACATCATTCTTCATGATTGACTGATACTCCTCGATCATGGCATCCTTCCATTCTTTCTTTTTTGCTGCTTCTTCATAACTGGAAGGTTCTTTGTTCATAATGTCACAGAGTAAAGCAACATAGCTAGTGTGTGATCTAGTTCTCTTCTTTGCTCTGTGTTCTTCTTTTCGAATGCCATACCTTTCTGCATCTTGAATGAGCTCTCTAGCCCATGTTGATTTCCTCTTGTGAGAGTCCTTCTCATGAGGTGGATCTACAAGTTCTTGCGGATCTTCAATTTCACGATCAACATCTAGAATTGCTTCAGTCATAGTAGTGTCTTGAAATCAGGTTTCATTTGGTTCTTCATGATCTTCAACAGGTGTCTTCCTTGATTTGATGAATGCTGAATTTTCATCAAATGTTACATCCCTATGGACATCAATCTTCTTGAACCCTGGAAAGTATATTCTGTAAGCCTTCGAGCTTTCACTGTAACCCATAAAGATACCCTTCTTTCCTAAAGGATCTAGCTTTGTCCTCTTTTCCTTTGGAACATGTGTATATACTGGACAACCAAATATTCTGAGATGGATGACTTCAGGCTTCTTACCAGAGAAGACCTCTTCTGGTGTCTTGTTGTCCAATATCTTGTGAGGTGTTATGTTCTACACATATACAGCTGTCCTAGCTGCTTCTGCCCATAAATGCATAGGAATATCTTGTCCATGCAACATTTCCCATGCTGCTTCCATGATTGTTCTATTCTTCCTTTCTGCAACTCCATTCTGTTGTGGATTGTAGGGAGTAGTCAACTCCCTCTTAATTCCTGAATCACTGCATAGCTTTTTGAAGTCACCTGAAGTGAATTCTCCACCATTGTCTGATCTGAATGTCTTTATTTTCTTATCAGTTTGATTTTCCATCAAGGCTTTGAATTCCTTGAACTTGTCAAACACTTCATCTTTGTTCTTCAAGAAATAAACCCAATTCTTCCTGGAGAAGCCATCAATGAAAGAGACATAGTAAACATACCCACTCAGAGAACTAGATGACATCGGACCGCATACATCGGAGTAGATAATTTCCAAGATTCCTTTTGATTTGCTTTCACTGCTTGGAAAGCCTTCTTTATGTTCTTTCCTTTTGCACAACCTTTGCAAACACCTTCATGCTTGGTCTTGATTTCAGGAATACCTTCTACAACTTTGATTGCAATTGGTAGTGCTCTGTAGTGCACATGTGCAAGCCTTCGATGCCAAAGTTCATTTGGCTCCATGGATTCATGTACCATGGCATGTTCAGGTTGTCCCTTCAATTTGCACAATCCTCCCTCTTGCTCTCCAATCACCACTGCATCATCAATAGTTTTACCCTTTGGCCACATTAGGACTTGGCCATCTACAAATGCAACCCTCATGCCTTTTGCATCCAATGCAGAGATGGAGAGTAGGTTCTTCTTGAGCCCAGGTACAAATAACACATCTTTCATCTTCAAGGACTTTCCAAATTCTAGGTTGTAGGAGGCTTCCCCACTTCCTTTGATAGGGTATTGATAATCATCCCCAAGTTTCACTTTATGGGGTGATTCATGTTCAGACAGATTTACAAAAGATTCTTTAAACCCAGTCATGTGTTTAGAAGCCCCACTGTCAATTAGCCAATCATTACTACCATGTGAAATAGTACCTGTGAGGGTTGAGAATGTTTCTTGTTATGAGATTTCTCCCTCTTAAACTTGCTTCCCTTGGTGTGAGCTATGAGAGCTTGATCTTCATTCCCCATCTTTTCTTCGTGTGCCACAAGGCTTGCTTCTTCTTGTGAGCATTCTTCCCGTAGTCTACTGAAGGATACCAACTTCTTTCTTGCACAGATTCCTTGGATAAAGGAATCCCATGACCTTGGTAGGCCATTCAGTGTGGTCATCCCAACTTCACCATTGTCCACAATTTCATCCACAGCTTTGAGTTGTTCCTTGATCTGGGAGACCCTAGAAAAATAAGATTGAATGGATTCTCCATTCAACAGCTTAACCCCTTTCAATTGATTCCACAGAGTCATCTTCAGATTTATGTTCTTCCCTTCAAATAGCTTGGATAGGGAATCAAAAATCTCTTTGGGCGTCTTCAGAGATGACGCATGGGGGATGAGATGGTCCTTGATAGAATCAGTAATGATTCTCTTTTCCTTGACCAAGTTCTTCTTGTGGAGGGCTTTAGCCTCTTCTTCCTCTGGGACAGGGACCTCTTCCCTTATGTAAGTATCCAATTCATTTTCTTCCAGAATTAACCCAATCCTATACTTCCATGCTCGGAAGTTATCAGCCCCTTCAAGCTTATCCTCAAGCTTGGTGTGGTGAGACATCTTAAAGAGTACTTCAAATGGAAATAGAAAATATTTAGGTCTTACCACTTGATTTGCTGAAAACTGGATCTGGTCCCAGATTAGGGTTTGTCAGAGAAACCCTAAAAATTCAAAATGTGAATTTCAACTTTCTATAAGGATAGAAAGATGCACCTTGATGAGCTGATCAGCCTGGTGTATTCAGAATTTGATATTTGCAAAGCTTCACCCTTCAGAAATGCCTTTTAGTCTTCTTGGGTTCACTGGGACGACCCTGAATTAGGGTTTGAGTTTCCCAGAGATTTACCCAGCCAAAAATCTCGATCCAAAGCTCTAAACTTCGATTTTTCCAAGGATCTTTTAGCTATGTCTTCAGATTTTAGAAATTCCTATTTTTTAGGAAACCCTAATTTTTAGGGCCAAAACTGAAAGTGTTCAGAACTGAATTCTGATTGGACAGAAAGATTCACCTTACTGAGGAGATTCAATCTATCATATTGCTTTTCCAAAATCTATGGAGAGAAACCCAAAAACAAGAAGCCCTAGCTTCCGCAACTGCATAGTGTCTTCTTCTCAGGTTAGCTCTGATACCATGTTAATTTTCGAGCATTAATTCAATATACTCTAAGATCTTTACTAAGAGAATAACATGTACAGTATATCATTGCATATCAATCATAGCAAGCATATCAATCATCACAAGATTCAAACATAAGAGACAATAGACACACAAAGTTTCCGTGGGGAAAACCCTAAGGTAAAAAACCCCACAACTTCCTCAGAGATAGATAGAGCAATAGTACAACAAAAGTACAACCCAAGTACACAGAGATAGAGTCCTCCTAGCAGCTGATCCTCCTCCTCACATGTGCACCACTTTCCGAGTGATGGATAAGTGAGTAATGAAGTGATCAAATAGAGAGATCCCGCTCTCTATTTATACTTGCTCTAAGCAACCTAATAAACCTATGGGGCCGACTTGTCTAACTCAGCCTAATAACCCTAGGTTAACTTAATCAGGGTCGACCCCACACATGGTGGTCTAATAACCCATCGGCAAGTTACGACACTTGCGACACTTGTCAATACAAATGATGACACTTCCATATAGAGGAATAATACATCTCTATAGGAGTACAATAAAATACATAGATGAAATATATTCCGAAGTTACATATACATCAACAAACCCATGATTACTCAAACCTATAACTTCATGAATAATCATTATCAATCATACGAAAGTATACTTATATGAGATCCTAACACAAGGTAGGATTCTAACTTGATATGGGAAAAGAACATACCTAGATTATCATGTTTGCTAGTTATGACTAACATACACAAACAATCTCTTCTTTGTTCTCTTCAAGGATTTAGAAACCTTTTGCTAGTAACTTGCATATCTCATAAGTTAAGCATTGTAGAACCAAATTACAGATACTCGTAACTAGATCTTCGATGTGATCTATGGCTATGGATGAGTCTTTGTCTTCATGTCATCATGGTCATATGTTATTGATCTAGAACTTGATTTGTCTTTCTTGATGTACCTTTCATGTTAGCGGACAACATAAACCTCATACAACACCACAGTGCATTATTACAATCATAAGTGTCATATCCCTAATCAATGAATGTCTTCTATCATTCACATGCATTCATACTTTTACTAAGGTGATAAGACAAGTCTAAAATTAATCCAGATTGTACTAACCTCAATAATATGAAGACAAACTTAATCATGAACAGATTTAAAAACATACCTATATCTCCTCAAGTCATTCCTGTTGAGATTGTTTGTAGTCTTCTTTTGTAAAGCCTTAGCCTCATCTCCCTCTGGAACTAGAACTTATTCACTTATGTAGATGTCCAAATCATTCTCTTCTAGGATTAACCTAATGCACTTTGATTTGATGAGACTGGATCTGCAGCTGACTAGGGTTTGTCAGAGAAACCCTTAAAACTCCAAACTTGGAATTTCAAACTTATGTATGGACAAGAAGATGCATTTTACCGAGGCAAGCAAGCTAGTGTGCTCAGATTTTGAAAAATCCAAAAATTGACCTCTCAAAATTGACTTGCAAATTTCGATCTGCAACTTCTCACAAATTCTGGTTTTCTAGTTTTCTGGTCAAAATCCCGAACTAGGGTTTGATGGAGCCCGGGGTTCTACCCAACCAACAAATTTGAAATTGGTCTCTAAATTTTGATTTTGATGAGGAGCATCTAGTTGTGGTCTCTGATTCCAAAAATTCCAACTTTTTAAGAAACCCTAATTTCCCGCAGCAGTGACAAACCAAAAAATGAAAGTGCTCAGAATTCAATTTTGTTTGGACAGAAATATATGCCAGATTGTTTCTGATTTATCTCTTAAATTTCGGATACTCAGGGTCTGAGAATTTGGCCTATGGTAGATTGACCTGTCATATTTCTAGCCCCATATATCTGGGATTTAATGGATTCTCTAAGAGAAAGACATGCCAAGTGTCCCAACATGACCTGTTTATGAGATGAAACAACATAGCGAACTTGTACGGAGTGCCACGTGTCATTGTTTCAACTTCAGAATCTGAAACCCAGACCTGTGAAACTACAGTTCATTCCTTAACTTCCAATTTTTACAGAATTCCATTTGGAGCTTCCTATCCCGATATATGACTATTTTCCCTAGGTCACCTATTTAGGACTGCATTATGGAAGAGGCAGAAACCCTAACTTGTATGAATCATATCTCACAAAGTACAATGAATATGAGGCTGATATTCGGACACAAGGTACATGAAGATTTCATCTTTGACCTATAAATGTTTCATATCCTGACCCTTCTACTAAATGGAGTTACAGCGAAAGTTCCATGATGACTAGTTTTTGTTATACCAAGCCCTAGCTTCCAATTTGTCGCAAGTGCAACAAGTGTCATAAATGCCATACAATGCCTTCCTTCAGGCTAGCTCTGATACCATGTTAGTTTTTCAAAATTTAATTCAATATGATCTAGGATCTTAACTAAGAGAACAACATGTACAACATATCAAACACAAGAGACAAGAGACACAAAACATTTCACCGGGGAAAACCAAGAAGCTGAAAAACCCCGCAACTTCCTCAGAGACAGAATGAGCACCGATACAAAGATCACAAAGATCAAACCCCAAGATAAGAGATAGTCTCCTAGTATCTCCTCCTCCTCCACTTGTGTGCACTCCTCCTCTCTCTCACTAATGTGAAGTGAGTGAGTGTGTGAATGAACAAATGAGAGAGTCACACTCTCTATTTATACTTTACTTTGACTTACCTTTTACTCTAACTGGGGCGACCTCCCTTAGGAAAGTCTAATAACCCATTACCACTTGTCACTCAGCCGACCCCACTAGGGTGGTCTAATAACCCTTTAACCCACACTGGACCGACCCCTATAAGGTTTTCTAATAACCCATCAAATACAAGTTGCGACACTTACAATAATACAAATGACGACACTTCCAACTGGAAGAATAATACATCTCTGTTGGGGATACAATAAAGTACAAATGTAATACATGCAATATACAAGTGAATATCTTCCGAAGTTACAAATACATCAACAGCCTTCACTACCGAATACTTTACATTGAGCGCTTGCACTTGCTTGGCCAAACCTTCTACTGTCGATGAGTCAATTGAACCAACAATGCCATCAACATGCGGTCTAGGCTTAGGTTTGGTGGGATCAGTATTTGATATCATTGTGTCAGGAATAATTTCATACAGGATCCCAGAATGAGAATAAATCAAATCCATCTACTAGGCTCCCAAGATGGCTTCTTCCTCTGAGGTAACCCTTGAAGTGTAAACATCTTTAGAGATGTAAGGTAGGAGAGATTTAAAAATACTCTAATAAGAACTCTGGGGGAATCTCAGTCTTGATCAACCACTTACTCCTTATCCACTCCTGAAAGTGATCAAAGATGTGAGTGGCCTTGTTTTTCCTAAATGTAGACAAAAGGTCGGTGTCGGTGTCATACCGCACATGAAGTTGGAAATGGTTTAAAAATATGGCTGCTAAATCATAAAAGCAATGATAAGTAGCAGATGGAAATTAAATATACCATTTGGTTGCTACACTGCTTCAGGTCCTTTGGAAAAGTCTCAACTTTATAGAATTGTCCTTCAGTGAGTTGGAAGAATGCCACAAATGAAAAGTAGTGACGTGGTCTCCAGGATCTTCTCCAGTCTTACCTTTAAAGTTTGAAATACCTTAAGGAAGCTTGGTTGGGACAGGAGGCCAAGCCGGGTCATGACAAACCTAATCATTCGTGAGTTTCAAAAGGTCTTGCAAGTTTAACCTTTCTAGAAAAGGTAACCGGGGTCTAATCGATGGAAATTTGTTTTGGCGAGGTGGATAAGGAAAGTTTCCTGAGCCATATCCCCCATAAGGTTGGTTAGGGTTTCCATCATCCATCAGTTATGATGTGAAAACATTTTGAAAAGAGCTCCATCCATAAGCAAGTGGATTACTCCCTTGAGGCCCACTCCACTGCGGTTGAGTATAACTAGCTCCAAATGTAAAAGGCATTAAAGTAGGAGCAGTATTGCCTCTTCCACCCAAAAGTTGAAAAGGAGCACTCCCCACAGGAACATTCGATGTTTGTACATTAGTTTGTTGAACACCATATACTGTAAAGGGATTTGAACTTGTAAATTGTGAAGTGGAGTGAATAGGAACGGAGCCTACAAAAGGTGCAGAGGGAGGAATATGTCCTCTGTGCCAGGGGAATCCATGGAAAAAATAAGCTAAACTAGTAGTCCTAGTCTAGAAGTTTTGAAGGAAAGGGGAGGATGTGAAAAGTACTGTAGATATCCCAATGAAAGGTAAACTAGACAAACTAATATTGGATCTAAAGGGTGTAGAGGTTGAAACACTTTGAGTGTTGATGTATATGTAACTTCGGAATGTATTTCATCTATGTATTTCATATATATTTATTGTACCCTTATTAAAGATGTGTTATTCCTCTATAAGGAAGTGTCGTCATGTGGATTGACAAGTGTTGCAAGTGTGTGTACTTGCCGATGGGTTATTAGACCACCATGTGTGGGGTCGGCCCTGAAATATATATTATATTGTGGATGTACCTAGCTAGACAAGTCGGCCCCATAAGGTCACTAGGCAAACAGGTTAGTATAAATAGAGATTAGGAGATCTCTATTTAGATTATTTGGAAAGTCATCTCTCTCTCACTTAGAAAGGGGCGCACTAGTGAGGAGGAGGATCATCTGCTTCTAGGAGACTATCTCAAGTGTATTTTTGGTTGTACTTTGGTTGAGCCATTGCTCTCTCTATCTCTGAGGAAGTTGTGGGGTTTTTCACCTTAGGGTTTTCCCCACGAAAACTCTGTGTCTCTTGTCTCTCATGATTTTGATTTTTGTGATGCTTGTCATGCTTATTGTGATTGTTATGCATTGATATACTGTATATGTTATTCTCTCAGTGAAGATCCTAGAGTATTGTGAATTAATGCTCAAAATTTAACATGGTATTAGAGCTTGCCTGAGAAGAAGACATTTTGCAGTGACGAAAACTTGAGTTTCTTGTTTATTGGGTTTCTCTCCACAGATTTTGGAAAAGCAGTATAGTAGATTGACTCTACTCATCAAGGAGAATCCATCTATCCAATCAGAATAAAATTCTGAGCATTTTCAGATTTGGCCCTAAAAATTAAGGTTTCCACAAAAATAGGAATTTCTGAAATCTGAAGACATAGCTGGAAGCTCCTTGCAAAAATCAAAGTTTAGAGCTTTGGATCGAGATTTTTGGCTGGGTAGATCTCCGGGAAACTCAAACCCTAATTCAAGGCTCTCCCTAGTGAACCCAAGAGGAAAAAAAGGCAAATCTGAAGGGTAAAGCTTTGCTGATCTCAAATTTTGAATACACTAGGATGATCAGCTCATCAAGGCACATCTTTCTATCCTTTCAGAAAATTGAAATTCACATTTTGAATTTTTACGGTTTTTTCGACAAACCCTAATCTGGGTCCAGATCCAGTTTTCAGCATTTCAAGTGGTAAGACCTAAATCTTTTCTATTTCCATTTGAATTAATCTTTAAGATGTCTCACCACACCAAGCTTGAGGATAAGCTTGAAGGAGATGATAACTTCCGAGCTTAGAAGTATAGGATTGGGTTAATCCTGGAAGAGAATGAGTTGGACTCATATGTAAAAGAAGACATCCCTATCCTAGAGGATGAAGAGGCTAAGGTATTTCATAAGAAAAACTTGGTCAAGGCAAAGAGAATCATTACTGATTCTATCAAAGACCATCTCATACCCCATGTGTCTTCTCTAAAGACACCCAAGGAGATGTTTGACTCTTTGACCAAGCTATTTGAAGGGAAGAACATAAATCGGAAGATGACCCTGCAGAACCAATTGAAAGGAGTAAAGTTTCAGAATGGAGAAACCATTCAATCTTATTTTTCAAGGGTCTCCCAGATCAAGGAACAACTAGAAGCAGTGGATGAAATGGTGGAGAATGGTGAAGTGGTGATGACCACTCTAAATGGCCTACCCAGGTCATGGGATTCCTTTATTCAAGGAATTTGTGCAAGGAAGAAGTTGATCTCCTTCAACAGATTGCAGGAAGAATGCTCTCAAGAAGAAGCTAAGCTTGTGGCCCAAGAAGAAAAGATGGGAAATGAAGATCAAGCTCTCACATCACATGCCAGGAAAGGCAAGTCCAAGAAGGAATCATCTCATAACAGAAGATTCTCACACCACCATTATCATAAAGATAAGAAAGATCTCAGATGCTTCAATTGCAATGAGAAGGGACACTTTGCTTCATATTGTCCCAAGAAGAAGAAAGACAACAACAACAACTTCAAGAAGAAGAAGAAGAAGAATAACAAAAGAAGATATCATGCTCATGCTACCAAAGATGATGAACCCCCAAAGAAGAAGGCTAGGGCAGAAAGTGATAGTGATGATGACTCATCAAGTGAAGAAGAATATGTTCTAATTTCTGCTCTCACAGGTACTATCTCCCATGGTTGTAATGATTGGTTGATTGATAGTGGGGCTTCCAAACACATGACTGGGTTTAAGGAATCTTTTGTGAATCTATCTGAACATGAATCACCCCATAAGGTGAAACTTGGGGATGATTATCAATACCCAATCAAAGGAAGTGGTGAAGCCTCCTACAACCTAGATTCTGGAAAATATTTGAAGATGAAAGAAGTCCTTTATGTACCTTGGCTCAAGAAGAAATTACTCTCCATCTCTGCATTGGATACAAAATGTATGAGGGTTGCATTTGTGGATGGCCAAGTCCTAATGTGGCCAAAGGGAAAGAACATATATGATGCAGTAGTGATTGGAGAGCAAGAGGGAGCTTTGTATAAATTGAAGGGACAACCTAAACATGCCATGGTACATGAATCCATGGAGCCAAGTGAACTTTGGCATAGAAGACTTGCTCTTATGCACTATAGGGCACTTCCAATTGCAAGAAAGGCTGTAGAGGGTCTTCCTGAAATCAAGACCAAACATGAAGGTGTTTGCAAAGGATGTGCAAAAGGTAAGAACATTAAGAAGGCCTTCCCAAGCAGTGAAAGCAAGGCAAAAGACATCCTGGAAATCATCCACTCAGATGTATGTGGTCCTATGTCATCCAGTGTTCTGAGTGGGTATGTTTACTATGTCTCATTTATTGATGACTTCTCCAGGAAGACTTGGGTATACTTCATGAAGAGCAAAGATGAGGTGTTTGATAAATTCAAGGAATTCAAAACCTTGATGGAGAATCAAACTGACAAGAAGATCAAAACATTCAGATCTGACAATGGTGGATAATTCACCTCAGGTGACTTCAAGAAGGTTTGTAGTGATTTAGGGATTAAGAGGGAGTTGACTGTTCCTTATAATCCTCAACAGAATCGAGTTGTAGAAAGGAAGAACAGAACAATCATGGAAGCAGCAAGGGAAATGCTGCATGACCAGGATCTACCTATGCATCTATGGGAAGAAGCAACTAGAACAGCTGTATATGTGCAAAACAAAACACCCCACAAGATATTGGATAACAAGACACCAGAAGAGGTCTTTTCTGGTAAGAAACCTGAAGTCATCCATCTCAGAATATTTGGTTGTCCAGTATACACTCATGTCCCAAAGGAAAAGAGGACTAAACTAGATCCTTTAGGAAAGAAGGGTATCTTTGTGGGTTACAGTGAAAGCTCGAAGGCTTACAGAATATACTTTCCAGGGTTCAAGAAGATTGATGTCAGTAGGGATGTAACATTTGATGAAAACTCAGCATTCATCAAATCAAGGAAGGCACCTATCGAAGTTTATGAAGAACCTAAGGAAACTAGATTTCAAGACACTACCATGACTGAAGCAGTTCCATAAGTTGTTCGTGAGTTTGAAGATCCACAAGAACCTGTAGATCCACCCCATGAGGATAACTCTCACAAGAGGAAACCTGCATGGGCTAGAGAGCTCATTCAATATGTAGAAAGATTTGGCATTCCAGAAGAAGAACACAGAGCAAAGAAGAGAACCAGGTCACATACCAGCTATGTTGCTTTACTCTGTGACATTATGAACAAAGAGCCTTCCAGTTATGAAGAAGCAGCAGAAAAGAAAGAATGGAAGGATGCCATGGTTGAGGAATACCAATCAATAATGAAGAATGATGTTTGGGATGTTGTACCAAGACCTAAAGAGAAGTCTGTTGTGACTTCTAAATGAATCTACAAAATCAAGCATGCTGCAGATGGCAGTGTAGAGAAATACAAAGCAAGATTCGTAGCTCGTGGCTTCTCTCAGAAAGAGGGAATAGATTATGAAGAAACTTTTGCACCTGTAGCCAACTATACTTCCATCAGAACAGTACTTTCCCTGGCTACAGCGATGAAATGGAAAATACACCAGATGGATGTCAAGACTACTTTCTTGAATGGTGTAGTTGAAGAGGAAGTATATGTGGAGCAGCCACTCAGTTTCAAAATACATGAAAGGGATTCATATGTGTGAAGATTGAAGAAAGCCTTGTATGGCTTGAAACAAGCTCCTAGAACTTGGTATGGTAGGATGGACAGTTTCCTATCTAGTTTGGGCTTTACCAAGAGTAAAGCGGATTCCAACCTTTATTACAAGGTTGAGGAAGGGAATCCTATGATTCTACTCATGTATGTGGATGACTTATTTGTAACAGGAGATGACAGATTGATTGCAGATACTAAGAGAAAGCTTGCTGCCGAGTTCGATATGAAAGATTTGGGAATGATGCATTATTTCCTAGGTATGGAGGTGTGGCAGAGTATAGGTGGGATCTTCCTTAGTCAAGGGAAGTACACAGTAGATATCCTGAAGAGATTCGGGATGATGGATTGCAAGGCCATGGCCACACCTATGGCATCGAATCTGAAGCTTCTATGTGATGCTTCATCTGAGTCAGTTGATGTCTCTATGTATCGTTAGATGATTGGGTCCTTGATGTACCTGACGAACACGAGACCAGATATTTGCTTTGCGGTGAACACATTGAGTCAGTTCCTGACAGATCCGAGGAGTGTTCATCTGGTTGCTGTAAAGCATGTTCTGGGGTACTTGAAGGGTACAGTGGATTATGGGCTCAAGTATGAGGCGAATCAAAAGTTTAACCTGCAGGGTTATGTTGATTCAGATTGGGCTGGCAGTGCTGTAGATAGGAAGAGCACATCGGAGTGCTAATTCAGTATGGGATCAGGTGTGATCTCTTGGTTCAGCAGGAAGCAGTCCTATGTACCACTGAGTACAGCTGAGGCAGAGTATGTTGCAACCTGTTCAACTAGTTGTGAGGCAGTATGGCTATAGAAGCTACTATCTGAATTATTTGATCTCCCGTTGGATGCTACTGGTATCTTCTGTGATAACCAAAGTTGTGTGAAGCTGTTCGAGAACCCAGTGTTTCATGACATGTCAAAACACATACAGATCAAATATCACTATATCAAGGATATGGTGCAGAGAGGAGCTGTGAAGCTCCTGTATGTTGCGACGGACGAGCAAATTGCAGATGTGCTGATAAAGCCACTAGCCAGGGTGAAGTTCGAGTACTTTAGAGAGAGGCTTGGTGTTCTTCGGATTGATGACACTTTGAGGAAGAAGTGATGGACACATTTGTTGAAGCCATTTCAAGCATGTTGGAAGGAGGATCCTTCACATGGCTGTGGATGTAAGCGCTGGATGATGAGCATCAGGATGATGTTCCGCTTTCTGCCTTGTATGATCAGTTGGATTATTTATATGTATATGTATGTATGCATCATGTTGGATGCTGGATATGATCAGTTGGATCATTTATATGTATGTACGCATCATGTTGGATGTTGGATATGATCGGTTGGATCATGTGTATGTATTTCGTATAAGAATCATGTTGGATGCTTGGACCATGTATCTGTATATGTATTAGGTGGATACATTGTATGATCAGGTAGATCATATATGTTGATATGTATCATGTATTTATATTTGTATCAGGTGGATACACTGTGTGATCAGGTGGATCATGTATGATGATATGTATCAGGTAGATACTTGGTATGCATCAGGTAGATGCATTGTATGATCATGGATGACGAGCTTCAGGATGTTGCTCCAGATGACATGCAGCAGGATGTTGCAATGATGATGATCAGGATGATCATGTGTACATCAGGATGATGTATGGTGAGTATCAGGTTGATACTCTGTGGCTGTGGAACAGGTTGTGTAGATAAGCATGTAATTTTTGCCCTGGGAGATTTGCAGATAGTCTTTCGAGGTTTTGCCTATGGCATGTAATTTGTACCCTGGGATATCTGGAAAATGCTCTTTCGAGGTTTTGCTTGGGAGGACATATAATTTGTGCCCTGGGAGATCTGCAGATAGTCTTTCGAGGTTTTTCCTATGGCATGTAATTTGTGCCTTGGGATATCTAGCAGATGCTCTTTCAAGGTTTTGTCCTATGGCATGTAATTTGTGCACTGGGAGATCTGATAGGTTGAGCCGTGTGCTCGTAATCAGTCCTGGGATGCTCTTTCGAGGTTTTTCCATGACCACATGTAATTTGTGCCCTGGGAGATCCGATAGGTTGAGCCTTGTGCCCATAATTAGTCCTGGGATGCACTTTCAAGGTTTTGTGGTGACCACATGTAATTTGTGCCCTGGGAGATCCGATAGGTTGAGCCTTGTGCTCGTAATCAGTCCTGGGATTCTCTTTCGAGGTTTTGTGGTGGGGTCACATGTAATAAGTCCTGGAGATTTGGACAGGATGAAAAAGGCCTCAGATGCTCTTTAGGGTTCTTGCTAGTCAAGAGAATCTTTTAAGGTTTTTTGACGCACGTAATAAGTCTTGAGATTTCCACAGTATGGCTAGTGATAATGAAGACCTGCAGGTGGTGGGCCTACATCCAGTATGAAAAAGGACTGGCTCTGTAGAACTTCCTATGATGAGTAGAGTCAGAGATTGGTTGAGATAGCAGTAGCAGTGACGATGATGATGACGATGATCCCGAGAAGAAGACTTGTCTAGCAGATCTGTGTCGAGAAATACCTTCCTAGTTAAGAGGGAGTGTTGATGTATATGTAACTTTGGAATGTATTTCTTTATGTATTTCATATATATTTATTGTACCCTTATTAGAGATGTGTTATTCCTCTATAAGGAAGTGTCATCATGTGGATTGACAAGTGTCGCAAGTGTGTGTACTTGCCGATGGGTTATTAGACCACCATATGTGGGGTCGGCCCTGAAATATATATTATATTGTGGATGTACCTAGCTAGACAAGTCGGCCCCATAAGGTCACTGGGAAAACAGGTTAGTATAAATAGAGATCAAGAGATATCTATTTATATTATTCGGAAATTCATCTCTCTCTCACTCAGAAAGTGGCACACTAGTGAGGAGGAGGATCATCTGCTTCTAGGAGACTATCTCAAGTGTATTTTTGGTTGTACTTTGGTTGAGCCATTGCTCTCTCTATCTCTGAGGAAGTTGTGGGGTTTTTCACCTTAGGGTTTTCCCCATGAAAACTCTGTGTCTCTTGTCTCTCATGATTTTGATTCTTGTGATGATTGTGATGCTTATTGTGATTTTTATGCATTGATATACTGTATATGTTATTCTCTCAGTGAGGATCCTAGAGTATTGTGAATTAATGCTCAAAATTTAACATTGAGTGCTATGCGGCCCTAAGGATATTGTACTAAAGTTTAAAGATGTGATTGGAGCAAAAGTTAACTACAATGAACTAGGTATCTAAATGCTAAAATGCGAAGGTGAGAACCCTCCAATCAAAATAGCAGAAGTGGGAGTGTAGACATTTCTTGACCCTTCCCCTGTTATCCATGTAAAACCAGACGTAAACCTATAAACACTTAACTCGGGTTTACCTAAATAATTCAATTGCACTAACACCAGATCGTAAGGTCGAGTTAAGGGTGGGTTAAAGGATCTTACGAATGCTCCATATTGCAAGTACTCAACCTCAGTTGTGTGTGAAACCGGTGAAGTGTGAGTGATAAGATAAGGTTCTCTAGGAAGATCAGTTGTTCAAGTTGGCTCAAAAGATCCACTCATGTTTATTCTTCATTGCTGAGGTTGTGGTGGAGGCTCCACAGTGAGTGGAGGAAGGTTTTGAAACTCCTAGATCTACAGAGAGGATGATCCTCCACGGTTGTTGTTCAGGATTTCTACCTTATAGTGAGGAGATGGACACTACCAACTGGGTGGGGTTTGACAAGTAAACACATTGATTATATTGCATTTAGTTACTGCAAAAGAAATAGATCAGGATTGAGAGAAATACCTCTTTTCGACTGCTGGTCCTAGGTTTCGCTTGGTATCTCGCTTGATCTCCTACTTGCTCTTTTGCTTGACGAACCTGCAACACAAAAGATACCTTCCTCGGCATATCTTGGATATAATAAACATGATGAAAGAATAAACAACTTGATCATCAAATATAACAAGATATTAATCTAAATGAATATACATTCTAGTAGAAACTCGATTTGGGATAGGAAGGGTGTTTCGACCTTTTTATTGTCAAAGAAACATGAATTAGTACAATATACTTGACGTGTAGAGATGCTTCTGCTACCGGATCTTGGGCTCCTGCTCTTCACTCTGACTTGGGAATTCCTCAAGCGTAACAGTACTCCATATATTCTTTCTAGGTCATTTATGACTACTAAGTATCTTGAGTATTATGAGTAACCCCTCTCATGGATCCTCCTTGTATTTATGGGATAAGGTAGGCAGTTTAGATCGAGAGGTGGTTGAATTGGGAGGTTGGGGAAGTTGTAGAACCAACTTCACCTAATCCCAATTCGTCAATTTAATATATTTTTTATTTCATCTTAAGATGTACGTGGGTTTCATACAAAAATAGTAGCGTATAGTAAGCAACTTCTTTTCTTTACAACATGCGTTTACAACATTTTGGGAGATGTACGTGGGTTGTCCTTGAGCAAAGTAGGGTATTTTTCCAAGGTGTAGGCGGGTTTTCTATACAAAGAGTAGTGTACATGTCAATAAATATGTTGATTTTCTATACAAAGAGTAGCATACATGTGGCAAAATTAGGAGAAACTGCAATCTTTTCAGGTGAGGAGTGTACTTCTAGCAGCAAATAATCCAAGACAATCTAGCTCTTCAATCCTTTGTGTCCTTTTGTGTGATCTACAAGGCAAGGTGATCATGGGATGGAGAAGTGTAGATTTGACCTATAACAGCGGCCAAAAGTTTAACTTTAAAGAAAACCTAGGTGTTATAGGTCAAATCTGCACTTCTCTGTTCGTGATCACTTTGAGTTGTTGATCACACAAAAGGACAACTTGGATTGAAGAGCATGATGACCTCAGATGAGACCTTGACCTAATTCACCTCCTTGCAAGCTGGAAAAAACCCTAAAAAACACCATATTTTGACATGGGCGCTACTCTACTTCAATAAACCAGTGCATATGCCCTACTCCAGTGTACAATAGTAGAGCACACCTCCTCATGGGCGCTGCTCCTCTTCAATAGACTAGCACACAACATTTAAAAAGTGACAAACGCTAGTATTTAATGTTGTAGTCACGCCCTGGGCGCTACTCCACTGTGAAATAGTAGCGCACATATTAAAATATGATGAAAAAAATATTAATTTGACGAATGGTATTAGTCGTAGTTGGTTTCCCAACTTCCCCAACTTCTCCTTCAACCACCTCTCGACTTGAACTGCCTACCTTGTCCTATAAATACATGGAGGATTGAAGAGAGGGGTTAGACATTTTAGACATTAAGACATAAGAGCCATAGAGAGACTCTTCTATATGAGAAGCTTGTATTGAAGGAAGGTTATGCTGGAGGAATTCTAAAGTCAAAGAGGAGCAGGAGCCTAGGATCAGGTTGCATGAGCATGCTGCAAAGTCAGGTATACTTTATATCATTCATATGTTTTTTACAATAAAAGGTTGAAGCATCTTTCTTGTCCCAAATCAAGGGCTTATTGGATTGTGTATTTGTTCGGATTAATGTTGTTCAAAGCTTGATGTCTGAATTACTTATCAATTCCACCATTATTATATTGGCCAAGATACGCTGAGAAAGGTCTTTATGTTGTAGGTTTATTGAAAGGGAGATTGAGTTAAGGATCAAGCACAAGATTGGACAAGAGCTAGGATCAAACTTCGTTCACAAGGTATGTCCTCAAGATCTATAGTCTATTTCCATTCATAAACATTTTTGTAATGCAATTAGTATGTTTACCTGTCACCCCCTTAAGTTGATAATGTCCATTTCCTCATTATAGGGTAGTATTTCCCACTAACAGACTGGCGACTCCACTGGGGACGTTGTTTTTTCTGCTCTAGGAAACCCTTCTTGATTGTCTTTCCAGTAATTCTTAACCCCTTTAATCTTCTGAGAAGCCTTGTAGGTATCCCGTGCTTGCTTCTCTCTGCTTGATTCAGTCTTTTTTTGCATCTTTTCAAAGTTAGTTTTTGACTCTTTAAGACCTGTGCGCTACCCTACTGTACAAACAGCAGCGCCCAAGTGCTAGTTTGTCTCTATACAGTAGCGCACACCTCCCCTTGGGCACTGGTTTCCCTACTGCATAGTAGGGCACATACCTGTAGCTTTCTGTCTGAGGTAGGGTTGAGTTTTCTGCCTTTTTGGGTGGGTTTCTGACTTTGTTTTAGGTCTCCTTGACTGGTCTTTGAGGTCTATAACTCTTCTTTGAGTCTCAGTACCCTTATTTGAGTCTTTTCATCATCTTTAGGTCACTTGTTTACTTGTGAAGTGTTTGGTTCATTCGTGACTCTTTTTGGAGACTAGGCATTGTTCCTTAGTGAACACGATTTCTTATCTTTACCCTGATTGTGTGTTGCTGACTTACAGACCTGTGTGCTTCGCATTTGTTGTTTGTTGCAACACTTGTTTGCTCTTTAGGTATCTTATCCTTTGTTTTAGGGTTTGATCCGTTTTGGAGTCTTTGGGGTGTCTTCCAAACTTTTTGAGTTCCAACATTTCTTGACTTCATTGTCTTTTCCAATATCAAGTGAGATTGGAGTACTTTAGTTTGCTTCATCTTTCAGTCTTTGTGTCAGTAGGGTGGTTGTTAGTTCGCTTGCCTACCGGTTTCTTGGCTTAGTGGTCTTGTTAGGGTTTGGTGCTTGGGGACATTCCTCTTGAGTTTGATTTCCAGTTTGGAGCATCTTTCCTCTTTGTTTTCTTTCCACTTTGCTTCTGAGTGTGAGGGATTTTTCTTTTGAAAAAACTTGTAGGACAAGTCTTTGTCGAACCATTGTTTTGACAGCTGTGAGCTTAGGAGCCATTTTTCCATACTTACACATCTTGTATCAGTCTTATTTGCTTCCTACTTTAAATTTCTTTTTCATTCATAATAACAGAAAAAAGAAAAAATGTTGGTAGATTAAGAATAATGAGGCTTATATCTTTTGCAGAATAGCATAGTTTATTTTGTTCAGAATTTCAAAAGAAAACAAAAAAGAAAATTTTCTTAGATTTGCTCAGTTTTCAATTTGGAAAGAACACTAAATGAAAAAATAAAAAATTTTGTTGTTGAAAGTTATAATTTATGCACTTTTATTTTCTGTTACAACCACGCCACATAATGCACTACCTTTTGAGTAAAAAAGTAACCCTACATTTTTTTAATAAAATTAAATAGCAATAATTTTCTTTTTTAGGGATACAAAACACCAACTAGTCTTGGTTAGGATCTTGGGTTTAAAACACCTTAAACCACCCAAGATCACACATTACACAAAAATCGTAGTTCGACTATCATAGGTAAACCCACTTCATTCAAAGCTTGCATGGGATCTATGCAGTAGGTCTTGTGAGATCAGATTGTTGGGAATACTCCTCCTACTTTCTGTTTCGAGCATATACCAGGATTGGATCGCGTTTGGGGACTCTTTTGAGTTTCGGGCTCAATTACCCTACCCATGCCTTCTGATTCGCCCAGAGACTGTTCCCCCATGAGTTTTTGGTGGGGTGGTATCCTTAGTATCTGACCATTGGATCATACACAGGTGACAACGGAGGGTATATCTACTGTACATAGGACAGACGTGGGAGGAAACCCCTTGCAGGTCTTTGGGAGGGCGGTTGGGTGATTCCAGCGCTTGCACCCTTAGTCATTGTATTATGGACCCCAGGTAACTGTTCTTCATCCTTCGTTGATCTGTAATGGGCCCTCATCATCCCAGACTCTTCTCCGGAAGGAATCTTGTTTGACTGGTTTGAATACTTAGGACTTTTTCAGTGGTGTGCTGTTTTCCCCCTAGTCTTAGTGGCCACTAGGTTTTTCTAGTTTTATTTTTATATACAATCGTGGAAGACCAAGAACTTCGTAGGTTGAGAAGGTTGCAAAACCTTCCCCCACTTAGAGTGGAACTACTACCCCCAGCTAGACGACAGAGGGTAGACTCCAGTGTTCCTTTGGAAACCATTGGTGAAATAGAAATTCCTGAAGAACTACAACCTGCAACAAAAAGACCTGAAATAGAGGTTCCTAAGGAACCACAACCGGGGACTCCAGATCAGCAAACTTTTAATACAGTTGAGATTGAGGATCTCACTTCTGGTGAATTCAGTACTCCTTTTAATCCTCCTCTGACTAATCTTAGAAATCCGTTGCTGATACCCGTTGGTTTCCAGCAACCTGATTATAGTGCATATCATTTCACACCTAAGCATTTTATGTCTAATACAGGAGGCGAACAGGGAGTTCCACAGACTCCCACAATAAGTATGAACAAAAATACTGTAAATCCTCCTCCCACTGCTACACCGAGTTCGACACAGACAACTTCTGTTTCAACTCAGTCCTTCGGCTTTAATGTCGGTACCTTAGGCATGCTGATTTCAACAACTATGGCATCTGCCTCTACACCCACTTTTGGACCTAGAAGTACAATGAATCTTGTTCCACCACCTGTGACTCAACTATTGTATCACATACCCAGTACTTGGATTCCCGCACCTACTGTATGGCTAAATGCTTCTGCAACTGTGCCTGTCATGAGTACCATGATTGCACCATCTATGTCAGCTACCACTGGTTTTAAAAACTTTGCAGGATATAACATGAATCAAGGTAATATGCTTGCAGGAAACACCCCTTTTTCTTTATTTTCGGGAGGAGGAGGTAACATTTTTAACCAACAATATGGTGGGGCTAACACCCAGACACAGTGGATGAACCCACAGAGCACTAACCCACTTTCATATGGGTGGGGGAATTTCAATAATACTTTCGTGCAATAGCAGATGGCTAGGGGAAACCCCTACCAACAAATGGCTGGGGGCAACCCCTATCAGCAGATGACTTGGGGCAACCCCTACCAGCAGACGGTCGGGGGAAACCCCTACCAGCAGTTCATGGGTCAAACGATGGGTGGTTCCCCCTTTATGACCCCATCTTATCAGATGCCGTCTTGCAGGCCTCGTTTACCGTTTCTGGCAACTCTAAATTTGCCAGACCTTTCCAAGTTGACAAACGATCTGGTGTATCACAATGCCACATCACCACCTGTTCCTACCAAATTACCTTCGAACATTCCAAAATTCGAAGGAAAAACTGGCGAGGACCCTGGTGATCATGTCACTACTTTCCATTTATGGTGTTGCTCGAACTCATTAAACGAAGATTCCATTAAGTTGAGACTATTCCAAAGGACCTTAACCGGTGCTGCAGCCAAATGGTACATTGAGTTGCCTGCAGCCACATTCTTTAACTTTCGGTATCTCGCGACTGTTTTTCTGAACCACTTCCAACTTCCCGTTTGATATGATGCCGGAATAGACCTTTTGTCTACATTTAGACAAAATAAGGCCACTCACTTATATGATCACATTTAGGAGTGGCGGAGATGGAAGAGTTTCATTAAAGCCAACATAACTCTAGAATTCCTGCTTGAGTGGTATTTGAAATCATTCCTTCCTTATATTTCTAAGGAAGTAGCTACTTCTGGAGTGTCTACAGAGGAAGAAGCCATTTTACGGACCCAACAGCTAGACCTTGTTTATGCACAATCTGGGTTACTTTATGAAATCATACCTAAGGCACCACGATCAAATGCTGATTTGAGTAGACCTAAACCTGGACCACATGCTGACGGCATAGTGGGTTCAGTTGATTCTACAGCCTTCGAAGCATTGACCAAGCAGGATCATGCCTTGTCCGTCAAACAATCGACTGCAGAAGTTACTTCTGTCACAACCTCTCCTTCTACTTCTGAATCTGTAAACCAGGTTCAGAACAATCAAAAGGGCCCTCGGCAGCCCATTAAAAAAAAGAAGGGCAAGAAAGGAGAGGGGAACCATCAAAAGCCCGAAAAAGAGAATGTCGAGGAGGGTAACAAAGAAAAGAAGAAGGTTAAGTTCCCTTGTAAACTTTGCAAGTAGGACCACCTCACTCACCAATTCCCTCTACTCGAAGAAGCCCAGAAGCTACTTCAAGAAAAGAAGCCTGCTGTACTTAAAGATCCATTCCCTAAGGGGCAGGGTTCAGCTTATGGCACCTCCAATACTGGAGGCACCACACATGCTTCAGTTGATCAAACTTTTATTAACATAGTTAGCTCGAATGCACTCTTACAAATGAGAGCAAGGAATTACACCCTGGATGCACAGAAGAAGGATAAGGAGATTCCAGAATCTTCCACTCCACTCCACATACCTGTGGACCCACTGCCCAAGATCCCGAAAGGTGTTTTGAAGCGGGCATCGCACAATCCCAACCCTCGGGCTGCTTCAAACTACAACGTGGTTGAAGATCTAGCCCAGACCCCTTGTGCTATGTCTACCTTAGAAGTCTTGCAAAGTTGTCCTTTACAACGAAATGCACTTCTAGCAGCTATTGGAAGTATGGAATCATCTAACATGTCTGCGCGATTTGATATGGCTGATATCAAATACCGGTTGTCGTATCACATTTCCCTTCAGATAGAAGTCATCCATGGCCCAATGACCATTAGGCGAGCTGTCGTAGATGAGGGCGCGTCTACGTGCGTAATGTCAATTTCCTGTTGGAAAGCTTTGGGTTCTCCCGAGTTAGCCCCTTCTAACACACTGCTTACTGCATTTGATGGCAGGACTTTCCGTCCACACGGAGTTTTTCCATCATTTGATGTCACTTTGGCCGATAAGACAGTTGTTGTAGAAGTAGAAGTTCTGGACGCTCCGCTTGATTACAACATGTTATTAGGCAGGAGTTGGACGTATGACATGCGAGCTATTGCATCGACAGTTTTTTGAGTTGTTATGTTCCCTTTTGAAGGTAAAGTCATTACAGTTGATCAAATTTCTTTCACTCAAAGAAACAACCAGACTTCATCGGAGTCCACGATTCCCTTAGTTGATCAAACCGCCCCAGTAAGCGAGAGTTTAGGAGCAGGGCTTTACGGGTCATTAATAGGAATGTTTGACCTACCCTCTCGTTCTTTTTATGCATTCTGATGTGGATACTTCTACTGAAACTTTCATGGTTGGTTTAAGAACTGATCCGTGGATCCTTCCCACTACATCGGAACCTTCAGTGCCTCTATCTGTTGCAGAAGTAGCCTACATGGAAGCACAACATGCTGCAATGGAACATATCGTGACTCTGCCAGTCTCTACTGAGTCAGATATGGACTATGCTCCGTCATGGTCATTGAATTCTACCCACTCTTTCAACTATTTAGATACGGTCTTACCATCTAATAAAGCCATCTTGGAAGCCATGATGGGCCTGGACCAGCCATGGGAACATATGCATCACAGGTCTTACCTACTTCCAAACTTAGACAGGATAGAGAGAGGAGAATTCTCTTTGAGACTCGGTGGATTTGTTGATTTGTCATCGTTTCCTTCTACTTCGAGAGTTGTTTTCACTGAAGGGAATATGGCGAATATATCGAGAACAATTCCGATTAAAATTTCCACCAAACCCAGGCTCGTGGAAAACATTTTTATTGGTGCAGACTGTTCTCCAAAAGAGATTGCTCTGTATACCAATCTTTTTAAAGAATTCCGTGACATTTTTGCCTGGTTTTATGAGGAGATGCCAGGTATCGATCCAGCCATCGTTGAGCATGTCATCACTACATACCCTAATGCAAAACCTATGAGACAAAAGCTCCATCCTATGAATCCTTGAAAAGCGGCCGCCATTAAGGCGGAGGTTGAAAAACTGCTTAGAGCCAGATTTATCTACCCAATTGACATGACGGAATGGGTTTCAAAACCCGTTCCAGTTGAAAAAAGCAAGGTACCATTCGAGTTTGTACTGAATTCTGGGATTTGAATAAAGCTTGCCTGAAAGATAACTATCCCACACCATTTATCGATCAGATCATAGATGCATGTGCGGGACACGAGATGTTTTCTTTCATGGATGGATTTTTGGGATATAATCAAATCCAAATCAAACCCGAAGATCAACACAAAACAGCTTTCATTTTCCCATGGGGAACCTTTGCATATCGGAAGATGCCATTTGGCTTAAAGAATGCTGGAGCTACGTTCCAGCGAGCTATGAATTTCGCTTTTCATGATATCAAACACATAGTTGAACCTTACTTGGATGACCTCCCGGTGCGATCTCGAAAGAGACGGGATCATCCAGCTCATTTGATACTTGTGTTTGAAATATGCAGACAATATAAGATTCATTTGAATCCTAATAAGTGCGTATTCTGCATCGAGTCGAGATGTTTACTGGGTTTTATTGTATCTAGTCGTGGTATAAGGGTCGACCCGTTGAAAGTTGAGGCGATTGTAAATCTGCCTCCTCCTCTCTGTTGGCGGGAAAAACTACCCTATAGTAAGGAAACTGATACTATCAACTGAAAGGGGATGATAGGTAAGCGTATTAACTGCATTACAGATATGTTCATGAAAGGAAATAGGTTATAGGCCTTGAGAACATACCTTTCGAATGACGTTCGATCCTAGCTCTTATTTGATCTTGCGCTCGATCCCCAAGTCCACCTCCCATTCACTAAACCTGCAATACAAGTACCTTTCTCAGCGTATCTTGGATAATATATAATGATGAAAAAGACAAAGCAATTTAAACATCCAATATTAACCAACAGATCCAAACTAGTATATCACTTCAATGAACACTTAATTTGGGACAAGAAAGACGCTTCAACCTTTTATTGTCAAATGCAAATTGATGTTACAAAATATACTTGACTTTGTGACATGCTCCTGCAACTTGATCCTGGGGTCTTTCTCTTCTCTGGCATGGATATCTTCCAGCATAAACTCCTCCAATGCAAGCTTCTCTTTAAAAGTCTCTTAATAACATTCATGTCTCTAACCCCTCTCATTATTCTTCCCTATATTTATAGGACAAGAGAAGCAGTTCAGGTCGAGAGATGGTTATGGAGGAAGTTGGGGAAGTTGGGAAACCAACTGCAACTAATCCTCTTCGCAAAATTGATTATTTTTTAATCATCTTTTGAGATGTACGCTACTATTGCTCAGTGAAGTAGCGTTTAGGGTGCTACTATAGTGCTTGTAAACTAGCACTCATCACTTTTTGAATGTTGAGCGCTACTATGCTGAAGAGGAGTAGTGCTCATGAGGCTTGAGCACTACTATTACACACTAGAGTAGGGTATAGGCGCTAGTCTATTGAAGTAGAGTATCACTCATATCTCAGAATTACATTTTTAGGGTTTTTCCAGTGTTGTCAGGAAGTGGAGTAAGTCAAAGTCTCATCTAGGGTCAACATGCTCCTCCATCCAAGTTTTCATTTTGTGTGATCAACAGCTCAGGGTGATCACGGATGGAGAGGTGCAGGTTTGACCTATAACAGATGCCCGCTAATGTGTGAGGTCAGAGGGAAATGATGGCCGAAATACATTATAATCAAAAGCCAGAGGAGGAGCAAAGAACCGCAGAAACAAGTCACAAGAACACCTGAAACAAAGATCAAGGTCAGCAAACAATTACATCTTTGACATCATATAGATGTGCAGTGTGATACAACATGATCGCCGATACATAACAAGGAGATGTATATGTAGCATGGCCACTTGGAATACAAACGTGGATCCATGTCAAACTGAGAGATCATAGCCATAACAACAAACTGGATCTATGTCTCATGGAGAGCCGAATATAAGTAAGGCTCAGTCTTGCGCAACTTGGGTGATAACAGAATGAGGTAATGTCATCCAAAATCCCAAGGTCTTCATCCAAAACCACTCTAGGTACAAACCCTAACCATGTGAATAGATGAGCTGACAATCGAACATGGGGGGTATCATTTGATTACCGATCATTGATGTATACCGTCAACAAACGCGAGGACTTCCACCGATAATGATGATGGGGCCCATGGTACCAAGTACGATCCGCCAAATGTGAATAGATGGACTTGGAGTCGAACACTTGGGGATCCTGTCGAAGAAGAGACATTGATGTATTCTCAACATTCGACAGCGAGGAAAATTGCCACTGGTGACTACAATTTCCAAGGTACTAACCGAAACTCTAAACTTCATTCCCAGAGTAAAATGAGTTGACGTCGATGGGAAGAATTTCGTTGGAAGGGAAGCCTTAAGGCATCCTCCATCATCCAACTCGAGGTACACTCAACTGGTATGAGTTGATATGGAATATGTAACAAGACTGACACTAGGATGGCCGACACATGAGGTCAAGGTAAACTGCAGAATGGCCGACACAAGGTATATCCTTGAATAGTGAGCATGACACAAAGGGACTCAGGCAGTTTCCGACATAATGGGGTAAATGATAAACCTGAAATGTAAGAGACATTATCAGACCTTCCATATGGTTGAAAGAATAACCAACCGGGGGAGTAAACAACTCGGAGAGCAGGTTCACCCTGAGGTCAAAAACTAAACCCAACCGACAAGATAGACTCAAGTAGGTGTTGTGTTCAAGGATAGAACTGACTGAACTGCCTTTGACATTGAAGATATGACACATCTTTCCCATCCCTTATTCTTTTTAGATAAAAGAATACCTTTCTTGTTGTTTTAATGAGTCCAAGAAAGAATGAAAACTCAATAGATCCAACCATGTAAAAAGTTTAACGATCCCATGGGAGGAAGACTCAAGACCTTCTTCATTGTTTACAGAGTTCGAAGAAGAGATAGAAGATTACTATATATTACTGATCTCTGGATTTTAATATCGAGCCGAGATCTGTTCTTGATCGCCGGTGTTTTCAATTTTAAGGAGTCTGAAAAACTTAAACAATAACTCCATATATCTTCTTGTGGATTTTAGTATCGAGCCCAAGCAAATTAATGCTCGCTGGTGTTTTCCTGTTTATAGAGTCTGAAAAACTTAAACAATCTTCTTTTCACCTATCCGTGGATCTTATATCGAGCCCGGATTGGTATGTGCTCGGTGGTGTTTTCTTGTTTATAGAGTTGAAAAACTTAAATAGTCCTCTATTTACCCTCTCGTGGATTTCACATCGAGCCCGAGTAGGTGAATGCTCGCTTGGTATTTTCATGTTTAGAGAGCCTGAAAACCCTAAATAAAGGCTCCAAAAGGTTCTTTTTCGTGCAATTAGTGTCCTCCCCCAAAAAAGTATAAAACAAAGGGAAAAGAACTCTTCTAGCGCATACAGAAGTATACCTAGAGTATACCTTTTCTGTAATTAATCCATCTAGGCCCGGAAAAGGGATAATTCTATACCTGAGTGGATGAGCTTTCGATTACTTTAACGAGCTCGAAGAGGACAAGTTTGCTAGGCCATCTTGTTTAGATTTAAATAGTCCAAACAAGAGCTTAAAATGACTTAAAGGTCAGCTTCTAGGATCATAGCTTCATACTCTGCCAAAACTAGGTCTTCAACAAAATATTAGTTAATGCGGCAAAAAATCACGAATGATATATGAATTTGAACTATCAACTAGTTGACAAGGTCTAACATCGAGAGTTTTTAAACTTAGGAGATCGATCATGCAAAAATTTAAGGAAAAATGCGAGTTGGATTAGTATTGCACCATATGTATGTTTCAATTGATTAATTAGGTGATTTTGATAAAAAAAATTGAAACTATAGAAAACTAAACAATGGTGGGTAAAAATTAAATTCCAATTCATATATATAATTTCATTTTAAAAATCAATTTCCAATTTGTTTTTGTAGGGCAAAGATTTGGGGCAACCTTTGGCATTTTCAAATCTCCGTGGCGATCAAATCAAGCATCCAAACTTTGTTTTTCTTCCACCAAGTGAGTTAGAATCCTCCCCACTTGCATTTTTATGGTTTAGTTTTCATTTTTTGAGCCAAAAATTGCTTGCAACGCAATGCTCACAACTCTTACTGCACAGGCGCTACTGTATAACAATAGCAGTAGCATGTAAAGGAGGTGAGCGCTACTGTGCTCAAACATAGTAGCGCCCATATGTTACTGTGTAGTATACACAGTAGCGCTCAAGCCTGAAAACCTAAAAACAAGCGTCGAGACTAAAAAAAAGTCACTTTTTGTGCAGGATGGTTCTTCAATGGAGGGAGAGAGAACATGAGGACATGGATAGGTTGGCCATGCAAGATCCATCCACTCTCCACGCTCTCCGAAGATGCGGTTTATTTAAGTTTTACTGAACCGTAAACATGAGGGCCCTAAACAAATTATTTCGAAGACTTATTCAGTACTGGGATGTGGATACCAATACTTTTGTCATCCGTGGGCAAACTTTGGAGCTTATAGTTGATGACATATATTTCATTACTGGTCTCTCACAGAGAGGAGATGTAATAAATCTGAAAGGGTCTTCTCGTGTGGGCATAAGGTCTATGCAAGAGTATGTGAATTCATATTGTGTGGCTGGAGCTAAGAAATCAGGAAGCCAAGTCTTGATTTCAACCATTGAAGGCTTCCCCTTGAAGGTGATAGTGAGTATGATCAACCGAGTGGCAGGTAGTGCCTCACTACACCTATCTTCCAGGCACTCTATGCATGTTGGTGTACAATGCTTACACGGTCATGTATATGATTGGTGTACTAGTTTACTGGTGAGCATGAAATCTCAATTGACAGGTTGTAAATCCGGCACAATGAAGAATTTTGGGTACGGTAGCATTTTGTGTACTTTCTTCTTTGAGAGGATTCCTGCTATCAATTTGGGGATGCCTCTACCTCAGGTTAACCCTCGTGAGCCCAAACTAGGTCGTTGGGGTGACATATTCCTCTTCCAAGGTGGTGGGGAAAGTCACTACTGTTATCATATTGATGATTTCTAGGGGTGGTGGGAGAGGCAAGTGCTCGCTTTCGAGCAGTTTCCATATGCTGGATTGGATTTCTGTCATGATCTAGAACTGGTGCTTCCTCCAGGTGGAGCCTAGGGAGATATTGGTATGTTTAATTTTTTATAATTATTTAATTTTTTCAAACTTTTCAAGTATTTGATTTTTATAAATGAATTTTGAAGTGCTAAACAAGTGTCATATGCAGATCTTGGGCCTGTTCATCCCGAGGGACATCCTACCATCTTTTTGAGGCCAGCTGATATTACTGCAGCAAATGCTATGTTGGGGACCATAGAGAGAAAAGTGAGTCGGTTGACTCATGAAGTTCCTGCATGCTGTATGGATCAGATACCTATTGATATGCAGGAAGATGTAGTTGGGGTGCCCCCAGCATGGCTTAAGGTGCTGTGGAAGATAGCTAGGCTAGTCATATGCTATCGTAATGCAATAGATGATGATGAGGTCCCTCCTTCTCCATAGGAGAAGGATACATTCTATGTATATATTTTTGAGGCTACTATGCCTAGTTTTGTACTTTTATGACATGACTTGATAGACTTGTGATCCAAAACTCATATATTTTTTGATACAGTATCGGTTATTTACATATGTATGTGTTTGAATTTTATGTGTGCAATGTTGTTTATGAAAGTGTATGATACAAATGCCAGTCTAACACATAGTTTGCTAATGAATCAGCTAATGCGTTTAAATTTCTTGGAATGCATTCATATGTAATAGAATCAAACTGTCTTTCCAATAGTCTAACTCATAGAAACTGACGTAGCAATCCAGGATCTCTAATCTGGTAGACACCTGTTAACTGAAATACAATTAATTGTGAGTCAAGTCTTAGCTCCAAATGTGAAATGCCATGACTGAGGGAATCTTGGAGAAGTTCTATAAGTGCATTGTATTCAGCCACATTATTCATGGTAGGACCCAAACAAACCCCCCCCGAAGAGACAAGTTGGCCAGCGGGTGAGTAAATGACCCAAGTTGCTGTAGCCAACTGACAGGTGTGGCAACTGGCACCATCAGCAAATCCTAAGAAATGTTCGGTTAACATCTGGTACACGAAATGAAAAACACACATAAGATTAACTAACAAGCATAATGAAAACTAGTTTTACAAAAATATACAGCTATGTTACAAGAAAAAGTACGTCATCCTAAGCGTAGTACTTCTTCAGGTAGAACCCATTTCTAGGCTCGGCCAACTTATTACCTTTGTAATCTATCAGTTCGTAGGCACCTTTCTTTAGTACTTTGGAAATTATAAAAAGTCTGAGCCACCTGGATTTGAATTTGCCAGTTCCTATGGGTTCTTTGTCTTGATCCCAAAGTAGGACCAAGTCTCCTTCAATGAAAACCCTAGGTTTGACGGATTTGTCATACTGTCCTTTGACTCATTTTTTGTGGACCTCGTTTGTTGTGAGTGCGTCGCGGCGTTGTTCATCTAGATGTTCTAAGTGTAACAAACGTTCTTCTAGTATTGAAGTATTTGGTAGTAACTGAACTGCTAGTTTTAGCGAAGGAATCTCGCATTCAATCGGTACAACTGCTTCTATCCCATGCACAAGTTGGAAGGGAGAGAATCCGGTAGCAGTCTTAACGTTGGCTCTGTAAGCCCAAAGAGCCGGGTACAGCATGATGTGCCAATTATTTTGACTGGCATTAACAGTTATCTATAGTATAACCTTTAAAGTTTTGTTCACTGCTTCGACTTGTCCATTCACCTGTGGATAGTATGAAGACGAATGTTCTTGTCAAAAACCAAGCATTGTATACAACTCGGTCATCATACTATTTTGGAAATGAATGCCATGATTAGTCACTATCTCTTTAGGTATGCCAAACCATGCAATAATCTGATTCAACACGAAATAAGCGTCAGTTTCTCCATCTGCCTTAACAGTAGGCATTGCCTCCGCCCACTTAGTAAAGTAGTCAATGGAAACGATGATGTAATGATGTCCTCCAGCCGAAACTGGATTGCAAGTCATGTAATCAACCCCCCATTTTGTGAAGGGGCCTGCTGTAATCACAGGATGAAGAGGAGCTAGGTGTGCCCTCATTTTCTTAGTGAAAAACTGACACGGATGACAGCGTTTCACCGCTTCCACACAATCTTTAAAGATCGTGGGCCAAAAATATCTAGCACGTAGTATCTTCTGAGCTGTTGCCAACCCGAAAAGATGTCCCCCACAAGCTCCACTGTGGGCATCATTTAATACTACTTCGGCTTCTTCTCGAGTTAAGCAACATCGTAAAATGGAATCTACGCCACGTCGATATAAAGTATCTGAGATGATAAGGTAGTTCTTCGCATGGCTTTTGAGCTTGCATCGCTCTTCTCGAGAAAAAGTAGTAGGACACCTCAAAGTCTGGAGATATACTAAGATATCCCCATACCATGGGTCAGAGGAAGCAATGAGGAAGATATGTTCATCTAGGAATGATGATTCTTCTTCAATGTATTCTAGGTCACTTGGAAACTCTAAGATTAACTCAGCAAACACTAGTGATTTCTTCGACTTGGCCGATTGGAAGACCAAATCGAACTCCTGTAGGATTGCAATCCATTTATTATATTTCCCACCGATGATTCGTTGGGTGAGAACGTACTGGAAAGGATTGACTTCTACTATCGTAGTAGTAGTTCGTAAAAGTATATAGTGACAAAGCCTCTGTACCGCATAGACCGCGGCAAGTGCTAACTTCTCAACATGCGAATATTTAACCTCAGGGGCTATCAGTGCACGAGAAAGATAGTAGACAACATTCTCTTGGAATGTATCATCTTCCTGAACCAAAACTATACCAATTGTATTAAGAGACGCTGCTAGATATAAAAGAAAATCTTTTGCATAGTCTGGCGGGCTCAACAAGGGTGCTGAAAGGAGTCCCTTTTTTAAGGCTTCAAAGGATGCTTCAGTAGCCTCGTCCCACACAAAGTAGGAGTCTTGTTTGAGTAGCCTCATAAAACCTTTAGTAATTTTAGCATAGTTTATGATGAATCGCCGTAAGAAATTAGACATGCCTTGCAGACTTTGGAGTTGTCGCAAGGTGCAAGGAGGAGGCAGATTTACAATCGCCTCTACTTTTAGCGGGTCGACCATTATGCCACAACTGGAGACAATGAAGCCCAGTAGACGTCCCGATTCAACATAGAACACACACTTATTAGGATTCAAACGAATCTTATATTGTCTGCATCTTTCAAACACCTGTCTAAGATGAGCTGGATGATCCCGTCTCTTTCGAGATCGCGCCGGGAGATCATCCAAGTAAGGTTCTACTATGTGTTTGATATCATGAAAAGCAAAATTCATCGCATGCTGGAAGGTAGCTCCAGCATTCTTCAAGCCAAATGGCATCTTCCGGTAAGCGAAGGTCGCCCACGGGCAAATGAAAGCTATTTTATGCTGGTCATCGGGTTTAATTTGTATTTGATTGTATCCCGAAAAACCATCCATGAAAGAGAACATCTCATGTCCCGCACAAGCATTTATGATTTGATCAATAAATGGTGTAGGATAGTTATCTTTCGGACAAGCTTTGTTCAAGTCCCGGAAGTTAGTACAGACTCTAATGGTACCTTGCTTCTTATCAATCGGGATGGGGTTTGAAACCCATTCCGTCATGTCAATCAGATGTATATAGATCTAGGGTTCATAGGATGGATCTTTTGTCTCACAGGTTTTTCATTAGGGTATGTCATGATGACATGCTCCATGATGGCTGGGTCTATACCTGGCATCTCCTCATATGACCAGGAAAAAATGTCGTGGAATTCTTTAAAAAGTTTTGTATACAGAGCGATCTCTTCTAGAGAATAGTCTGCAACAATAAAAATGTTTTCCATGACCCCTGGTTTGGTGGAAATGTTGATTGGAATTGTTCTTGATATATTAGCCATATTTCCCTCAGCATACACAGCTCTCGAAGTAGAAGGAGAATATGACAAATCAACCAATCCACCTGGTCTCACAGGGAATTCTTCTCTCCCAATCCTGTCTAGATCTGGAAGCATGTAGGACCTGTGGTGCATATGTTCCCATGGTTGGTCCAGGCCCATCATGACTTCTAAGATGGCTTCATCAGATGGAAAAATCGTGTCTAAACAATCGAACGAGTGAGTGGAATTCAGTGACCATGCCGGAGCATAGTCCATATCTGACTCAGCAGAGACTGGCGGAGTCATGATATGTTCCATTGTAGTATGTTGTGTTTCCATATAGGCCACTTCTACACTGGATGGAGGCACAAAAGGTTCTGACGTAGTGGGAAGGATCCAAGGATCAGTTCTTAAACAACCCGTGAATGTTTCGGTAGCAATACCCACATCAGAATGCATAAAAAGAACAAGGGAGGGAGGTAGAAAGTGCCTATTAATGATCCATATAGCCCTGCTCCTAAACTCTCATTAACCGGGGTAGTTTGATCAACTAAGGGAACTGTGGTCTCTGAAGAAGTCTGGCTGTTTCTCTGATTGAAAGAAAGTTGATCCACTATAACGATGTTACCTTCAAACGGGAACATAACAACTCGAAAAACTGTCGATGCAATAGCTCGCATGGCATATGTCTAGCTCCTGCCTAATAACATGTTGTAATCAAGCAGGGCGTCCAGAACTTCTACTTCTACAGCAACTGTCTTACCGGCCAATGTGACATCAAATGATGGAAAAACCCCATCTAGGAGGAAATTCCTACCATCAAATGCAATAAGAAGTGTGTTAGAAGGGGCTAACTTGGGGGAACCCAAAGCTTTCCAATAGGAAATTGACATTACGCAGGTCGATGCGCCCTCATCTACGACAGCTTGTTTGATGGTCATTGGGCCATGGACGACTTCAATCTGAAGAGCAACGTGGTAGGGCAACCGGTATTTGATATCATCATATCAAATCGCGCAGACATGTTAGAGGATTCCATACTTCCAATAGCTGCCAAAAGTGCATTCCGTTGTAAAGGACAACTTTGCAAAACTTCTAAGGTAGACATGGCACAAGGGGTCTGGGCTAAATCTTCAACCACGTTGTAATTGGAGGCGGCCTGAGTGTTGGGATTGTGCGATTCCCGTTTCAAGACACCTTTTGGGATCTTGGTCATTAGGTCCACAGGTATGTGGAGTGGAGTGGAGGATTCTGGAATCTCTTTATCCTTTTTATGTGCATCCGGGGTATAATTCCTAGCTCTCATTTGTAAGAGTGCATCCGAATTAACCATGTTAATAAAATTTTGATCAACCGTAGCATGTGTAGTGCCCCCAGTGTTGGAGGTGTCAGAAGCTAAGCTCTGCCCCTTAGGGAATGGATCTTTCAGTATGGCAGGCTTCTTTTCTCTTAATAGCTTCTGGGCTTCTTCAAGTAGAGGGCATTGGTGAGTAAGGTGGTCCTGCTTGCAAAGTTTACAAGGGAAATTAACCTTCTTTTTCTCTTTGTTACCCTCTTTGGCATTCTCTTTTTTGGGATTCTGATGGTTCCCCTCTCCTTTCTTGCCCTTCTTTTTTTTATTGGGCTACCGAGGGCCCTTTTGATTGTTCTGAAATTGGTTGACAGGTTCAGAAGTAGAAGGAGAGGTTGTGACGGTAGAAACTTCTGCAGTCGATTGTTTGACAGATAAGGCATGAACCTGTTTGGTCAATGCTTTGAAAGCTGCAGATTCAACTAAACCCACTATGCCGTCAGCATGTGGTCCAGGTTTAGGTCTACTCAGATCGATATTCGATCGCGGTGCAACAGGTATGATCTCATACAGTAGCCCATATTGTGCATAAACGAGATCTAACTGCTGGGTTCATAGGATGGCTTCTTCCTCGTTAGACAATCCAGACGTAGCTACTTCCTTAGAAATGTAAGGAAGGAGTGATTTCAAATACCACTCAAGAAGGAATTCTGGACGTATATTGGCTTTAATGAGCCTCTTCCGTCTTCGCCACTCCTGAATGTGGTCAGATAAATGAGTGGCTTTGTTTTGCCTAAATGTAGACAAAAGGTCTGTTCCGGCATCATACCAAACAGGAAGCTGGAAGTGATTCAAAAAGACAGTTGCGAGATCCCCAAAATTAGAGAATGTAGATGCAAGTAACTCAATGTACCATTTGGCTGCGGCACTGGTTAAAGTCCTTTGGAACAGTCTCAATCTAATGGAATCTTCATTTAATGAGTTCTAGGAACACCATAAATGGAAAGTAGTGACATGGTCACCAGGGTCTTCACCTGTTTTGCCTTCAAACTTTGGAATGTCCGAAGGTAACTTGGTAGGAACTAGTGGCCATGTAGCGTTATGATACACTGGATTGTTGGTCAGTTTGGAAATATCTGGCAAATTTAAAGTTGCCAGAAATGGTAAACGAGGCCGATAAGACGGTACTTGATAAGCTGGGGTCAAAAAAGGGGAACCACCCATAGTTTGACCCGTGAACTACTGGTAGGGGTTGCCCCTAGCCGTCTGCTGGCAGGGGTTTCCCCCAACCATCTGTTGGTAAGGGTTTCCCCTGGCCATCTGCTGATAGGGGTTTCCACCTACCATCTGTTGATAGGGGTTGCCCCCAGCTACTTGTTGGTAGGGGTTGCCCCCTGCCATGTGTTGTTGCACGAAAGTATTATTGAAATTTCCCCACCCATATGAAAGTGGGTTAGTGCTCTATGGGTTTGTCCACTGTGGTTGGGTGTTAACCCTGCCATATTGCTCATTAAAAATATTACCCCTTCCCCCTGAAAATAAGGAAAAAGGGACATTACCTGCAGGCATATTACATTGATTCATGTTGGGACCTGCAAAGGTATTGAAACCAGTGGTAGCTAATGTAGACAGTGCGGTCATGGTACTCATGACAGGCACATTTGCAGAAGCACTTGGACCTACAGCGGGTGTGGAAATCCAAGTACTGGGTATCTGATATAATAGTTGAAACGTAGGAGGTGGCACTAAATTGGCTGTACTGCTAGGTCCAATAGTAGGTGTAGAGGTAGATGCCATAGTTGTTGAACTCGGCATACCTAACGTACCAGTATTAAAACTGAAAGACAAAGTGGACACAGAGGTTGTCTGTGCCGAACTTGGTGTAGTAGTAAAAGGAGGATTTACAGTGTTAGTGTTCAAACCTATGGTGGGAGTTTGTGGAACTCCCTGTTCACCTCCTAGAGTAGACATCAAATGTCCAGGCGAGAAATTATATGCACTGTAATCGGGCTGCTGGAACCAATGGGTAACAAAAGCGGATTTCTAGGGTTGGACAGAGGAGGATTAAAGGGAGTGCTATACTCCACAGAAGTAAGATCTTCAATCTCAACTGAACTAAAATGTCGCTGATCTGGAGTACCCAGTTGTGGTTCCTCGGGAACCTCTATTTCATGGTTTTCTATTATTGTTTGTTGTTCTTCAGGAAACTCAATTTCAAGTGGTAATTCCTTAGGAATTCCTATTTCAGGATTTTTCGTTGTAAAAAATTCCTTAGGAAGTTCTGTTTCAGGAATGGTTTCTGAAGAAACACTGGGGTTTACCCGCTATCGTCTAGCTGGCGGCAAAGGTTTTGTTCTAAGTGGCGGAAGGTTTTGAATCCTTCTCGATCTACAAAGTTCTTGGTTCTCCGTGATTATATATATAAATAAAAACTAGAAAACCTAGTTGCCACTACGACTAGGGGGAAAACAGCATGCCAACTAAAAAAGTCCTAAGTATGCAAACCAAGCAAATGAGATGCCTCCTGGAGAAGAGTCTGGGATGATGAGGGCCCAGAACAGATCAACGAAGGATGAAGAACAGTTACCCAGGGTCCACAATACAATGACTAAGGGTGCAAGCGCTAAAATCACCCAACCGCCCTCCCAAAGACCTGCAAGGGTTTTCCTCCCATGTCTGTCCTAGGTATAGCAGATATACCCTCCACTGTCACCTGTGTATGAACCTATGGTCAGATACTAAGGATACCACAACACCGAAAACTCCTGGGGGAACAGTCTCTGGTCGAATCAGAAGGCATGGGCAGGGTAACTGAGCCCGAAACTCAAAAGAGTCCCCAAACGCGATCCAATCCTGATGTATGCTCGAAACAGAAAGTAGGAGGAGTATTCCCAACAATATGATCTCACAAAACCTACTGCATAGATCCCAGGCAAGCTTTGAGTGAAATGGATTTACCTGTGATAGTCGAACTACGATTTTTGCGTAATGTGTGATCTTGAGTGGTTTAAGGTGATTTAAACTAAAGATCCTAACCAAGACTAGTTGGTGTAGTGTATCCCTAAAAAAAGAAAAATTGTTTCTATTTGATTTTATTAAATATTTTTAGGGCTGTTATTACTCAAAAGGTAGTGCATTTGTGTGGCGTGGTTGCAACAGAAAAACAAAAGTGCATAAATTCTAACTTTCGACAACAAAACTCTTTTTTTTTCATTTAAAATTCTTTTCCAAATTGAAAAACTGAGCAAATCTACTTAAATCTCTTTTTTGTTTTCTTTTGAAGTTATACACAAAATAATCTATGCTATCTTGTAACAAAAATAAGCCTTATTAATCTTAAGCTACCAAATTTTTGCTTTTTCTTTTATTATAAATGAAAAAGAACTATAAACATGGAAAGAAAATAAGACTTGTGTGCAATGTGTAAGTATGGCTAAAAATGGTTCTTAAGCTTACAACTGTCAAGGCACTAGCTTAACAAAGACTTGTCCTACAGGTTTCTTGCAAAGAAAAAAGCCTCTATACTCAGAAACAAAGTGGGGAGAAAACAAAGGAGAAAGATACAAGAGGATTGACCCACAGCATCCAACCCTAGCAAGACCACTATGCCAAGCAAAAGGTAGGAAATCAAGCTACCAACCACCCTACTAATACAAGTACTGAGAAATGAATCAGCCTAAAACACTTTAAACACACTTGAAACTGGAAAAGACAACAAGTCACAGAAGGTTGGAAATCAACAAGTTCGGAAGACACCCTAAAGGCTCCAAAAATAGACCAAACCCTAAAACAAAGGATAAGATAGGTAAAGAGAAAACAAATGTTGCTACAAACAGCGAATGCAAAAGTATGCAGGTTCGTAAATCAGCAACATATAGTCAGGGCAAGAACAAGCAGGAGTGTTCACCAAAGAACAAAACCTAGTCTTGCAAAAGAGTTATAAACAGTCCAAACATTCCATAGGTAAGCAAGCAATCTAAAAATGGTAAAAAGACTCAAAGAAAGGTTCTACGAATTAAAGAAAAGTTTAAAACCTCAAATACCAGTCAAGGAGATCTAAAAACAAAGTCAGAAGACCACCAAAAAGGCTAAAAACTCAAACAGACCACTAACAGAAGGCTACAAGAAATATACCCTACAGTGCAGTAGGGAAACTAGCGCTCCTGAAGAGATGGGCACTACTGTATGTATAGCATAGTAGCATATGGGCGTTACTGTATGTACAACAAAGTAGCGCTCAGGTCTTAAAAGTTTAAAAACTGACTTTGAAAAGATGCAAAAAGACTGATTGAAGCAGAGAAAAACAAGCAGGGGGTACCTACAGGGTTTCTCAGCAAATAAAAGGAGTTGAAATAATTATGGGAAGACAAACAAGAAAAGGTTTCCTAGAGCAAAAACACAACTATCCCCAACGGAGTTGCCAGTCTGTTGGCAGGAAAAACTACCCTATAGTAAGGAAACTGATACTATCAACTGAAAGGGGATGACAGGTAAGCGTATTAACTGCATTACAGAGATGTTCATGAAAGGAAATAGGTTATAGGCCTTGAGAACATACCTTTCGAATGACGTTCAATCCTAACTCTTATTTGATCTTGCGCTCGATCCTCAAGTCCACCTCCCGTTCACTAAACCTACAATACAAGTGCCTTTCTCAGCGTATCTTGGATAATATATAATGATGAAAAAGACAAAGCAATTTAAACATCCAATATTAACCAACAGATCCAAACTAGTATATCACTTCAATGAACACTTAATTTGGGACAAGAAAGATGCTTCAACCTTTTATTGTCAAATGCAAATTGATGTTACAAAATATACCTGACTTTGTGACATGCTCCTGCAACTTGATCCTTGGGTCTTGCTCTTCTCTGGCTTGGATATCTTCCCGCAATAAACTCCTCCAATGCAAGCTTCTCTTTAAAAGTCTCTTAATAACATTCATGTCTCTAACCCCTCTCTTTATTCTTCCCTGTATTTATAGGACAAGAGAAACAGTTCAGGTCGAGAGATGGTTATGGAGGAAGTTGGGGAAGTTGGGAAACCAACTGCAACTAATCCTCTTCGCGAAATTAATTATTTTTCAATCATCTTTTGAGATGTACGCTACTATTGCTCAGTGAAGTAGCATTTAGGGCACTACTATAGTGCTTGTAAACTAGCGCTCATCACTTTTTGAATGTTGAGTGCTACTATGCTGAAGAGGAGTAGCACTCATGAGGCTTGAGCGCTACTATTACACACTGGAGTAGGGTACAGGCGCTAGTCTACTGAAGTAGAGTAGCACTAATATCTCAGAATGACATTTTTAGTGTTTTTCCAGTGTTGTCAGGAAGTGGAGTAAGTAAAAGTCTCATCTAGGGTCAACATGCTCCTCCATCCAAGTTGTCCTTTTGTGTGATCAATAGCTTAGGGTGATCACAGACGGAGAGGTGCAGGTTTGACCTATAACACTCGCACCTTGCGACAAATCCAAAGTATGCAAGGCATGTCTAATTTCTTATGGCGCTTTATCATAAACTATGCTAAGATCACGAAAGGTTTTATGAGACTACTTAAACAAGATACCTACTTCGTCTGGGATGAGGCTGCTCAAGCATCATTTGAGGCCTTGAAGAAGGCACTACTTTCAGCCCCCTTGTTAAGCCCGCCGGACTATGCAAAGGATTTTGTTTTATATCTGGCAGCGTCTCTTAATACAATTACCATAGTACTAGTTCAGGAGGATGACACGCTCCAAGAGCATTTTGTTTACTATCTTTCTCGCGCATTGATAGCTCCTGAGGTTAAATATTCACATGTCGAGAAGTTAGCACTTGCTACAGTCTATGCGGTATAGAGGATTCATCATTACATACTTTTATGAACAACTACTATGATAGCAGAAGTCAATCCCTTTCAGTATGTTCTCACTCAATGAATCATCAGTGGAAAGTACAACAAATGGATTGTAATTTTACAAGAGTTCGATTTGGTCTTTCAATTGGCCAAGTCGAAGAAATTGCTAGTGTTCGCTGAGTTAATCTCAAAGTTTCTAAGTGACCTAGAGCATGTCGAGGAAGAATCATCATTATCGGATGAGCATATCTTCCTTATGATTCCTTTGACCCATGGTATGGGGATATCTTAGTATATCTCTAGACTTTGAGGTGTCCTACCACTTTTTCTAGAGAAGAACGACGCAAACTGAAAAGTCATGCGAAAAACTATCTCATCATCTCGGATACTTTGTATCGACGTGGGATAGATTCCATCTTATGACGTTGTTTAACTTTAGAAGAAGCATAAGCAGTATTAAATGATGCCCACAGTGGAGCTTGTGGGGGACATCTTTATGGGTTTGCAACAGCTCAGAAGATACTGCGTGCCGAATATTTTTGGCCCACAATCTTTAAAGATTGTGTGGAAGCGGTGAAACACGGTCGTCCGTGTCAGTTCTTCACCAAGAAAATGAGGGCACGTCCAGCTCCTCTTCATCCTGTGATTATAGCAGGACCTTTCACAAAATGGGGGGTTGATTACATGACTTGCAATCCAATTTCGGCTGGAGGACATCATTATATCATCATTTCCATCGACTACTTCACCAAGTGGGCGGAGGCAATGCCTACTGTCAAGGAAGATTAAAAAACTGCCGCTTATTTCGTATTTAATCATATTATTGCAAGGTTCAGCATACCCAAAGAGATTGTGACTGATCACGACAGTCATTTCCAGAATAGCATGATGACGGATCTATACACAATGTTAGGTTTTCAGCAAGAACATTCATCTTCATATTATCCACAGCAGAATGGACAAGTCGAGGCAGTTAACAAAACTTTAAAGGTAATACTGCAAAGAACTGTCAATGCCAGTCGAAACAATTGGCACATCATGCTATACCCTGCCCTTTGGGCTTACCAAGCGAATGTAAAGAATGCTACCGGGTTCTCTCCTTTTCAGCTTGTGCATGGGATAGAAGCAGTCGTTCCGATTGAATGCAAGATTCCTTCGTTAAAACTAGTTGTTCAATTACTACCGGATACTTCAGTACTGGAAGAACGTTTGTTGCATTTAGAGCATCTAGATGAGCAGCGCCGCGATGCGCTCACAACAAATGAAGTTCACAAGAAATGAGTCAAAGGACAATATGACAAGTCTATCAGACCTAGGGTGTTCCTTGAAGGAGATCTTGTTCTACTTTGGGATCAGGACAAGGAACCTCTAGGACCTGGCAAGTTCAAGTCCATGTGGCTCAGACCCTACATAATTTCCAAAGTATTGAAGAAGGGTTCTTATGAGCTATTAGACTACGAGGGTAATAAGCTGCCTGAGCCTAGAAATGGGCTCTACCTAAAGAAGTACTACGCTTAGGCAGTTGTGCTTTTTCTTGTAGCATAGTTGTATATTTTGTAGAGCTAGTTTTTACTTGTGCTTGTTAGTTAATCTTATGTCTGTTTTCTTTTTCATGTATCAGATGTCGACTGAACATTTCTTAGTATTTGTTGATGGCACCAGTCACCACACTCGATAATTGGCTTTAGCAGCTTGGGTTATTTACTCACCCACTAATCAGCTGGTCTCTTCGGGGGGGGTTTGTTTGGGTCCCACTACGAACAATGTAGCTGAATACAGTGTAGTTATAGAACTTCTCTGAGATACTCTCATTTATGGCATTTCATGTTTGGAGGTAAGACTTGACTCGTAGTTAGTTGTATTTCAGTTAACGGGTGTTTACCATATTAGAGATCCTTTGTTGCTATGTCGGTTTCTGCGAGTTAGATTATTGGAAAGACAGTTTGATTCCATTATATATCAACACATTCCAAGAAATTTAAATGCATTAGCTGACTCATTTGCAAATTATGTTCTAGATTGGAATTTGTATCATACACTTCCATAAACAACATTTCACACATAAAGTTCAAACACATACACATGTAAATAACTGATACTGTATATATATCCGATACTGTATCAAAAAATATATGAGTTTTGGATCACAAGTCACATCATAAAGAACAAAACTGGGCACAATGGCCTCAAAAATATACATAGAATGTATCCATCTCCTATGGAGAAGGAGGGGCCTCATCATCATCTACTGCATCCCGATAACATATGACTAGCCTAGCTATCTTCCGTAGCACCCTAAGCCATGCTGGGGGCACACTAACTACATCTTCTTGCATATCAATAGGTATCTGATCCATACGGCATGCAGGAACATCGTGAGTCAACCGACTCACTTTCCTCTCTATGGTCCCTAACATAGCATCTACTGGAACAACATCAGATGGCCTCACGAAGATGGTAGGATGTCCCTTGGGACGGACAGGCCCAATATCTGCATATGACACTTGTTTAGTACTTCAAAATTCATTCATAAAAATAAAATAATTGAAAGTTTGAAAAAATTAAATAATTCTCAAAATAAAAACATACCAATAGTTCCCCAGGCTCCGCCTGTAGGAAGCACCAGCTCTAGATCATGGAAGAAGTCCAATCCAGCATACGAAAACTGCTCGAATGCCAGAACCTGCCTCTCCCACCACCCCCATAAATCATCAGTATGATAACAGAAGTGGCTTTCGCCACTACCCTGGCAGAGAAATATGTCACCCCACCGAATCAATCTAGGCTCACAGGGATCGACTGGAGGAAGAGGCATCCCCAAGCTAAGAGCAGGTACCCTCTCAAAGAAGAACGTACATAGAATGCTGCCGTATCCAAAGTTCTTCATACCTCCAGATTTGCAACCCGTAAGTTGAAGCTTCATATTTTCCAATAAACCAGTGTACCAATCATACACATGTCCCTGCAAGCATCTAACACCAATATGCATGGAATGCCTCGAAGCTAGGTGTTGTGTGGCACTTTCCGCCATGCAGTTTATCATGCTCACAATCATCTTTAGAGGAAGGATTTCAATGGTAGAAACTAGGATTTGACTTCCTGACTTCTTAGCACCAGCCACACGGTATGCATTTAAGTACTCTTGCACCGATGTTGCACCCACATTGCGAGAAGACCCCTTCAAATTTACTGCATCTCCCCTCCTAGAGAGTCCAGTAATAAAGTAGATATCGTCAACAGTAAGCTCCAAGGGTTGTCCTCAGATAACAAAAGTATTGGTATCTACATCCCAGTATTGCACAAGTCTTCAAAGCAATCTATTGAGTGCTCTCATGTTTACAGTTCGGTAAAACTTCAACAAACCACATCTTCTGAGAGCATGAAGAGTGACTGGGTCTTTCATTGCCAACCTATCCATATCCTCATGTTCCCTCTCCCTCCAAATAAGAACCATCCTGCACAAAAAATGTCAAATTTTAGCTCTCGACACTTTTTTCTTCACTTTTAGGCATGGGCGCTACCGTACATACCATACAGTCATGCATGGGCACTATTGTGTGTGAGCATAGTAGTGCACACCTCCCTGTATGCTCTACTATGCTCACTGCAAAGTAGCACACACACAATCCACGTTATGAGCATTGCCTTACAAGTGAATTTTTGCTCAAAAAATGACAAATAAACAATTGAAATGCAAGATGGGAGGATTTAAACCTACTTGCTGGAGGAAGAATGCTGATTGGTTGCTCGAATCGATCACCACGGAGGATTGAAGTTCAAGGTTTGCTCCCAAATTCTTTCCCTACAAAACAAAAATGAAATTTGAGTTTAATTGTGAAATTAAATATATTGAATTTGATTTTAATTTTTACCCACCCTTGTTAAAATGTCTATAGTTTCAAATTCTACCACATTGTCCTAATTAATCAATTAATAGAGACACATGGTACAAAGGTAATTTCACCCATTTGGTTCTCATTTTTTCACTAAAATTTTGTAGGATCAATCTTATAAGACTAAATTTCTCGATGTTAGACCTTTTTAACTAGCTCGTAGTTCAAATTTATGTATCATTTGAGATTTTTTGTCGCGATTACTAATATTCTTGTTGAAGACTTAATTTTGGCAGATTATGAGTTATGATCCTAGAAGCTGTCCTTTAAGTCATTTTAAGCTCTTGTTTGGACTATTTAAACCTAAACAAGATCGCCGAGCAAACTTGTCCTCTTCAAGCTCATTAAAGTAATTGAAGGCTCATCCACTCAGGTAGAGAATTACCCCTTTTCCGGGCCTTGGTGGATAACTTACGGAAAACGTATACTCTAGGTGTACTTTTGTATGCGCTAGAAGACTTCTTCTTCCATTGTTTTATACTTTTTCGGGGGAGGAGACTAACTTTATGAAAAAGGACCCTTCGGAGCCTTTCTTTAGGGTTTTCAGGCTCTCTAAACATGAAAACACCAAGCGAGCATTCACCTACTCGGGCTTGATGTGAAATCCACAAGAGGGTAAATAGAGGACTGTTTTAGTTTTTCAACTCTATAAACAAGAAAACACCGCCGAGCACAGGCCAATCCGGGCTCAATATAAAATCCACGGATAGGTGTAAAGAGGATTGTTTATGTTTTTCAGACTCTATAAACAGGAAAACACCGGCGAGCATTAACTTACTTGGGCTCGATACTAAAATCTACGAGTAGGTGTATGGAGTTATTGTTTAAGTTTTTCAGACTCCTTAAAATTGAAAACACGGGCAAGCAAGAATAGATCTCAGCTCGATATTAAAATCTAGAGATCAGTGATATAGCTTAATCTTCTATCTCTTCTTCGAACTTTGTAAACAATGAAGAAGGTCCCGAGTTTTCCTCCCATGGGATCGTTAAACTTTTTACATGGTTGGTTCTATTAAGTTTTCATTCTTTCTTGGACTCATTAAAACAATAAGAAACGTATTCTTTTATCTAAAAAGAATAAGGGATGAGAAAGATGTGTCATATCTTCAGTGTCAAAGGTAGTTCAGTCAGTTCTATCCTTGAACATAGCACCTACTTGAGTCTATCATGTCGGTTGGGTTTAGTTTTTGACCTTAGGGTGAACCTGATCTTCGAGTTGTTTACTCCCCAGGTTGGTTATTCTTCCAACCATATCGAGGGTTTGTTAATGTCTCCTACATTACAGACTTATATCATTTTCCCCATGATGTTGAAAACTGCCTAAGTCACTTTGTGTCGTGCTCACTGTTCAAGGATATACCCTGTGTCGACCATTCTGCAGTTTACCTTTACCTCATGTGTTGGTCATCCTAGTGTCAGTCTTGTTATATATTACTCCATATCAGCTCATACCAGTTGAGTGTCCCTCATGTTGGATGATGGAGGATGCCTTAAGGCCTCCCTTCCAACGGACTTCTTCCTATCGACATCAACTCATTTTGCTCTAGGAATGAAGTTTAGAGTTTCAGTTAGTACCTTGGATATTGCAGTCACTGGTGGCAATTTTCCTCGCTGTCGAATTATGAGAATACATCAATTTCTCTTATTTGACATGATCCTCAAGTGTTCGACTCCAAGTTCACTTATTCACACTTGTAGGATCATACTAGGTACCTTGGGCCCCATCATCATTATCGATGGAAGCTCTCGTGTTTGTTAACGGTATACATCAATGACTAGTAATCAAAAGATACCCCCCATGTTCGACTGTCAGCTCATCTATTCACATGGTTAGGGTTTGTACCTTGAGTTGTTTTGGATGAAGACCTTGGGATTTTGAGGACATCACCTCATTATGTTGTCACCCAAGTTGCGCAAGACTGAGCCTCACTTATATTCGGCTCTCCATGAGACATAGATCCAGTTTGTTGTTATGGCTATGATCTCTTAGTTTGACATGGATCCACACTTGTATTTCAAGTGGCCATGCTATATATACATCTCCTCGTTATGTATCAGAGATCATGTTGTATCACACTGCACATCTATATGATGTCAAGATTGTAATTGCTCACTAACCTTGATCTTTGTTTCAGGTGTTCTTGTGACTTGGTTTCGTGGTTCCTTGCTCCTCCTATGGATTTGGATTATAATGTATTTCGGCCATCATTTCCCTCTGACCTCACACATTAAGGGGCATCTGTTATAGGTCAAATCCGCACTTCTCCGTCCGTGATCACTTTGAGCTATTGATCACACAAAAGGACAACTTGGATTGAAGAGCATAATGACCTTAGATGAGACCTTGACCTAATTCACCTCCTTGCAAGCTAGCAAAACCCTAAAAAACACCATATTTTGACATGGTAGCTACTCTTCTTCAATAAACCAACGCATATGCCCTACTCCAGTGTACAATAGTAGCGCACACCTCCTCATGGGCACTACTCTTGAATAGACTAGCGCACAACATTTAAAAAGTGACAAACGCTAGTATTTAATGTTGTAGTCACACCCTGGGCGCTACTCCACTGTGAAATAGTAGCACACATATTAAAATATGATCAAAAAAATATTAATTTGATGAATGGGATTAGTCATAGTTGGTTTCCCAACTTCCCCAACTTCTCCTTCAACCACCTCTCGACTTGAACTGCCTACCTTGTCCTATAAATACAAGGAGGATTAAAGAGAGGGGTTAGACATTTTAGACATTAAGACATAAGAGCCATAGAGAGACTCTTCTATATGAGAAGCTTGTATTGAAGGAAGGTTATGCTGGAGGAATTCTGAAGTCGGAGAGGAGCATGAGCCTAGGATTAGGTTGCATGAGCATGCTGCAAAGTCAGGTATACTTTGTATCATTCATATGTTTTTGACAATAAAAGGTTGAAGCACCTTTCTCATCCCAAATCAAGTGCTTATTGGATTGTGTATTTGTTCGGATTAATGTTGGTCAAAGCTTGATGTCTGAATTACTTATCAATTCCATCATTATTATATTGGCCGAAATACGCTGAGAAAGGTCTTTGTGTTGCAGGTTTATCGAATGGGAGATTGAGTTGAGGATCGAGCACAAGATTGGACAAGAGCTAAGATCAAACTTCATTCACAAGGTATGTCCTCAAGATCTATAATCTATTTCCATTCATAAACATTTTTGTAATGCAATTAGTATGTTTACCTGTCACCCCCTTAAATTGATAATGTCCATTTCCTCATTATAGGGTAGTATTTCCCTCCAACACTAGGGCCCACTAAAACAAGAGTAATCAAACATCTTTCATGTCCCCAATTTTGGCTAATTTAGTGACCATGGGTAAAAGGGGACAAAATAACCCCTAGGTAAATAAGTTCACTTCATCATGTATGCATAGGATTAAATTTAGCCTAAGTCAAGTGAAGGAATTATTTGTATTAATTTTAATTAATTAAATTCCTAAATAATGGAGCAAGTGGGCCAAGAGGGCGCCCTCATGAGGATAAGGTTTCCAAAATGGAACTTGAGACAAGAAAATATAAAAAGAGGAAAAACAGAGAAGGTGTAAGAAGATGCCAAAAGAAAAAAAATGGAAACAACCAGAGAAATATAAGGAGGGCGCAGTTTCCAAAAAGGAGCTCAGTTTACAAAGTAGGAAACTTTTACAAAGCATGAAACAACTTAATACAAAGGGGGGAACAGTTTCCAAAGGAAATAAAAGCTTGTAAGACAAAATTAAGGAAAGTATATCCACTCATGGGTGGCCCATGTGGAAGGGTTCTCACAGGTCACCAAGCTATTCAACTTGCTCAGAAGGTCACCCTAAAATTATATAAAGTAATGATTCCAACTCAAATTCACATCTTTTGACCATTTTGTAATTGAATGTGAGAGCTAAAGCTCCTCTTGTTGAGTGATGTGCCTCAACCTTTCTTTGGGTGATGCTCCCCTTAGCCATTTTTATTCTAGTTTCTCCTCCACCCTCTATGGAAGGTATTGAAGACTAATTTGTAGCCATTGAATACTGATATGTAGCCATTAAATACTGATCTCAAGTTGGGGTCGAATTGCTTCAAGCATCCAATTTGAAATCTCTACTCATTCCCTTCATTCAGTGGGAACAATGTGGAAGGGCCGAAATGGAGCTTCTGGTTTCAGCACTTATGAGAACTTATGGGTTGTGATACCTATTCCATTGCATCTGGACGGTCTTTTCTAGTAAGAAAATCCTTTTTTCTTGTTGAAAAAGGTGTCTAGATGACCAAGATACAACCATTCTCACTAGAGCCAAGGTTTCAATGTTAAGGAGCGCACTTGTGAAGTTTCAGTTGATGGATGTGCCCCTGAGCAGCTCAGAATGCCCAGTGCGCACCCCATCTGCATTCAATAGCTAATCTACAGAGCCATATCAGTCCATCATTGAACATTCTCAATCTTACATGGAGTGATCATCAGTCAATGTGCTATTGGAGAGAGCATTGGAATATTTCTCAGAGGGAGGAGCCCCACTTCAGAGGAGGAGATCAGTGCATCCCAGATTGTTCAGTGCGCCCTTCATATACATACAACAGCCCTTATATCATCTATCTATCATATCTATTACAGAAAATTATCTTCCCCTTCTCTTCTCATGTTCATTTTCTCCCTATTGTAAGATTTACTAGTTTTGGAGGTCAACTGAAGATCTGAATGTTAAAATACCTTTATTTTATGTTCAATACCTCTTATTTCGACCTGATTCTATTCCAAATATTGTATCAGAACCATATATAACTCCAGAACTGATATTTTGAATCCTCTGAGGAAATTTGGAATAATTAAATGGAAGACTAGCTCTTTGTGCACAAATTAATGACTAGTTTTTCCATTTTGGCTAGCAAAATTTATGTACAAGTCTATTTTCTGATATGATGAATCTTTGAGGTTCCCGAGACATTAATTAAGCACCAAAACCCTATTCCTGAGTATTTGGAGACATATGAGTTAGTTTGGGAGAGTCTGGAAATCTACTAGGTGAGCAGTCCTACATAGCACACTTCAACAATTCTGCTCCCAAATCCATATTTAGCCTCTGAAATCCCCAGAAATTCTATACAAAATCCATTACAAATTTTGATTCCTTAAATTCCCTCTATTTACATTTAGTATAAACTCCCAATTCTAGTATGCATATGCTGGAAGGCCTAGAAAGCATCAAAGTAGACATCAGATCCATCTGGTTGTTGAAAAGTAAATGGCTCTAGTGCTTTGTGCATAGGATTTGGTGATTGGACCTATTATACCTTTATGCTGCAACTTTTCCCATAAAAAAAATAGAACTTAAATTCATTCCCATAATCCCTGAGTTGTGAGTCAGTATCCTGAGTTATAACATTGCAGAATCTATAAATTGTTAAAATTACTAGTGACAAATTATGCTTAAAATTTGTATTCTGAGTTAATATTATAGCCTATTATTGGCTGGGATATTACAATGGTATCATAACACTTTCCTCCACCCCTGTGGAAAGAAAGAATCTCACTATGAAGAATATTGCAGAACAAATATTCGAAAGTGTAGTATGAGAATCCTACCAGTAATTGAGGAAGATTTTGTGCCATATGAAGAAGAGGAAATGTCCCCTATTGGCAGAGATTTGATGATGGTTACTTTAGTGACCAAGTGTTTGAAGAGGACGTAGGATCTGATATACATGTGTATAAATGTCATGATGGAAAAATGTCATGTGGAAATAATTTGAAGGGATCATTCCAATATCTCATGGAATACACTGCTTTGAAGAAAGAGATAAGGGAGGTTTTGCCTTTCCAAGACTACTGCTCTTTATAGATGAAGAGACTATTCAAGGACCCCTACCGCAAAGAAAATGAAGTAAGGATTTCACATATGGTTGATAGTGTGTGCAAAGAAGTGGGGTTATTATTACCGAAGGGAGCCAAAGTTGAAGCACAAGTGAATCACTGTTGTGCTAGCCAGTGCAAGCAGGAAATGGATCACTCTCTCTCTCTAAGCAAGGAAGAGAGAAATACCAAGAATAATCATGATAAAAGTTCTGATTTTTTCAGCAACCATGTTTACTTACAGCCACACGATCCATTAGAGGATAAGCATATGTCACTTGCATATGAGGGTTGCAGAATGAAGAGCATCTATGAGAAGAGCAAGTCACTACAAAGTGACTACAATTGAGAAGAAAAATTCCATGAGGAAGAGTGTAAGTTAGAATATTCCAAGGAGACAATTCTTACTGATGAGGGTTTTGCATCATATGGTGAAACCCCCACTTGTATTGCTTATTATCATTCAAAGACATTGAACATGGATGAAAGAAAAACTACTGATGGTTTCTCTAGTACCCATGGAACATCTACTTGTGGATGTTCGAATTTTGTTGGAGTACCTACTGATGGGTGCTCACATATCTATGTTGGTGACATAGATATTAGATTTGGAGATGTTTCTGCAAGTCTAAGTTCCATTGATCATGATGATGTAATTCTTGCAATAGTGGCAGCAAACCAAGGATCAATTTCACCTTCACCACTTGAATTTTTTGAGGATGATCCAATGAAGTTTGAAAAAGAGAAGGTTCTATCTCATGAAATTTCCTACTTTGTTAAAGGTGCTGCAAATATGATTTCCTTTGAGCACGAAGATGATAAATTTGAATCCATTGATGAGGAGAAAGGAGTAACTTCACCATCACCACATAAGCTTCATGAAGTTAATCCAAGGAAAATTGAAGAAGAGGATGTTCATTGTCATGAACCATCTTTCCTTGAAGGGACATTAAAGATGAACACATTGAAGATCCATGATACCCTTGACATTCTCCATGTCACTCATGATTTAGTGTCACAATATTGTTGGAGAGATGCATCAATGGAAAACCCACTTTCCATTGAAGACATGGAAGAGATTCAGACGTCAATGACAAACATCAAAGGTAAATTTTTACAATTGTTTTCTGACTGAGATAATATGCTTGAGCTTGTGGAGTTGTTTCATGGTGAATCCTTGAAGGATGAAGAGGATATTTTCATTCTCACAAAAGAGGTGATGACCACCCAAGATTATTTTCAGAGCACTCAATGTGCACTCCAAGAATCTAAGATGGAGATAGTGCAGCTTCATGAAAAGTTGCAAAGATCCCACCTGCCCTCCTACACACCATTCAACCATCTTCATTTGGTTGATGATTTTCAGATTTATATAGAGGAATATCATGTGATGGTCGAACATGAGGAGCATGATTATTTGAATATGCTTGAGAGGGATGGAATAAATCAAGAAGATAACCAAGATCTTGCCTTGTTTCAAAGATATTATGAGTTACCTCATGATGAGAGATGCATAATTTTGGAGGAGACACATGGTATCACATTTGATGGATAAACCCATGATAATGAGGTACACAGATCCACATGATTGGTGGATAATTGTTGCAAAGATTTGATTCACTCTATTTCACCCCACCCTTCTGTTTCAGTCACGTCAGTTGAAGATGAGAATTGGGTGAAAGCATTTTTTTTTATAGTACCCCAAGAGGATTAGGAGGCTCCCATAGTCATTCTGGATGACTTGATGGTCAATCCATGGGGTTTGGAAAATTCTCATATTCCTCCCATCATCCATGATATTGATTTCATATGCTTGGAATCAAGTAGCAGAGAGTTTTGTCCATCTATGGATAGATGCACCGCAAATTTGAAGACTCTAGGAGGTAAATTTTTTCTATATAAAATTTTTAATGCCTCTAACATTGATATGTTTTGTGATCAACAACATAGGTACATATTTATGTCATTGGATACCATTCATCCACACATGGATAATTTGGGTGTAATATTACATGTTCCACATGGATTCTCCTCACAGAAAAATTTATGCACCTGGTAGGTGGAAGACAACTAAACAAACGAGCTGCCAAAGGAAGTTGGTGAGCTATTGGAGATATGAACTTGGAGAATCCACAAGATCCTTACTTGGACATGATTTGGTGAGTGTTTTTTCATCCACTTATTCAATGAGTAAATACTTGATGGAGGTATGCGACACATGTTCTTTCCACTTGAGTGGAACTAATGGAAGAGAGTTGAGACATGAGATTACTTCATTGGAGATATATACCCCTAAGGGTATTTGTTCTAATTACACTTGTGGTTTATCATTGTATTCATCATATTTTACTTGTGAGTAGTTGATGAGGCATTTTTGGTGTTTGTATGATTCCTATCTTTCTCATGATTGGATAAGGGACTTCCACCCTCGTCATTTGAGCTACAGTGATGACATTTTTTATTCTTGTGTGCATGGGGCAGATGAGAACTTTCTTGTTGGAGTGGAAAGAATTTATGAGGTTTGGCCTCACTCTTTGGAGGCATATTTGGTGGTGCATAGTCTTTCCTTTATTGGGTCCTACCATGGAGAGTTGCATATCTTGATTGAGGGGCCCTCAAAGTTTCAGAGTTGCATTGGAAATGATGATTTTCCAATGTGGTGGTATGATGTTTTCATCCTTACTAGAATTTCATATGATGATGATTTTTTCATGTTACTAATGTTTGGTGAGATGCAGTATGATCAGTGGGATCTTGGTATTCCATGGGAGGATAGTTTTCCACACATGACACTGCTACCTGGAAACTTGCAGTTGAAGCAGTGGGATCCATGCATTTCTTTTTCCTGATAGATTTTGTCGGATGGTATTCCGATCCATGGGATTTCCATACAATCAATGGGTTCCTCGCATTGCTTTTCTTTGGAGAGATGATTATGATCGGAGTAGTGCAGCAAAAGCATGATGGAATCTTGGGATATTTTGCTTGAGGACAAGAAAATTTTTGGGAGGGAGGACTGTCATGTCCCCAATTTGTCTAATTCTGATGAACATGGGTAAAAGGGGACAAAATAAACCCTAGGTAAATAATTTTACTTCATCATGTATGCATAGGATTAAATTTATCCTAAGTCAACTGAAGGAATTATTTTCATTAATTTTAATTAATTAAATTCCTAAATAATGGAGAAAGTGGGCCAAGAGGGTGCCCTCATGAGGATAAGGTTTCCAAAATGGAACTTAAGACAAGAAAATAGCAAAAGAGGAAAAGCAGAGAAGGTGTAAGAAGATGCCAAAAGCATAAAAATGGAAAAAACCAGTAAAAGCTAAGGAGGGTGCAATTTCCAAAAAGGAGCTTAGTTTACAAAGAAGGAAACAACTTGAGACAAAGGGGGGCACAGTTTCCAAAGGAAAGAAAAGCTTGCAAGACAAAAGTAAGGCAACTATATCCACTCATGGGTGGCCCATGTGGAATGGTTCTCACAGGTCACCAAGCTATTGAACTTGCTCAGCAGGTTACCCTAAAACTCTATAAAAGAATGATTCCAACTCCAATTCACATCTTTTGACCATTTTGTAATTGAATGTGAGAGCTAAAGCTCCTCTTTTTGAGTGATGTGCCTCAACCTTGCTTTGGGTGATGCTCCCCTTAGCCATTTTTTTCTAGTTTCTCCTCCACCCTCTCTGGAAGGTATTGAAGACCAATTTGCAGCCATTGAAGACCGATACGCAGCCATTAAATACTGATCTCAATTTGGGGCCGAATTTCTTTAAGCATCCAATTTTAAAATCTCTACGCATTCCCTTCATTCAGTGGGAACAATGTGGAATGGACGAAATGGAGCTTCTAGGTTAAGCACTTTTGATCACTTCTAGTTTTTGTGACCTATTCCATTTCTTCTGGTGGGTCATTTCCATTAAGAAACATATTTTTCCTTGTTGAAAAAGGTGTCTGGATGACCAATATACAACCATTCTCACCAGAGCCAAGGTTTCAATGTTAAGGAGAGCACGTGTGAAGTTTCCGTTGATGGATGCTCCCTTAAGTAGCTCAGAATGTCCAGTGTGCACCCCATATTCATTCAATATCTTATATACAGAGCCATATCTGTCCATCATTGAATATTATCAAGCTTCCATGGAGTGATCATCAATCAATGTGCTATTGGAGAGAGCATTGAAAGATTTCTTAGAGGGAGGAGCCCCATTTCAGAGGAGGAGATCAGTGCATCCCATATTGTTCAGTGAGCCCTTAATATACATCCAAAAGCCCTGATATCATAATCTATCAGATCTAGTACAGAAAATTATCTCCCCCTTCTCTTCTCATGTTCATTTTCTCCCTATTGTAAGATTTACTAGTTTTGGAGGTCAACTGAAGATATGAATGTTAAAATTACTTTATTTTCTGTTCAATACCTCTCATTTATACCTTCTTATGTTCCAAATATTTTATCATAACCAAATATAACTCCATAACTGATATTTGTAATCCTCTGAGGAAATTTGGAATAATTAAATGGAAGACTAGCTCTTTGTGCACAAATTAATGACTAGTTTTGCCATTTTGGCCAGTAAATATTATGTACTAGTCTATTTTACGATCTTATGAATGTATGAGATTCCTGAGACATTAATTAAGAAACAAAAACCCTATTCCTGAGTATTTGGAGACATATGAGTTAGTTTGGGAGAGTCTAGAAATCTACTAGGAGAGCGGTCCTACATAGCGCACTTGAACGCTTTTTCTCCCAAATCAATCTTTAGACTCCAAAATCCCTAGAAATTTAATCCAAAATCTATTACAGAGTTTAATTCCTGACATACCCTCTTTTTACATTTAGTATAAAATCCCAATTCTAGTATGCATATGCTGGAAGGCCCAGAATGCATCGAAGTAGACATCAAATTCATCTGATTGTTGAAAAGTAAATGGATGCAGTGCTTTGTGCATAGGAATTAGTGATTGTATCTATTCTACCTTGTTTGCACACCTTTTCGCATACAAAAACCAGAACTTAAAGTCATTCCCATCATCCTTGAGTTGTGAGCCAGTATCCTGAGTTAAAATATTGCAGAATCTAAAAATTGTTAAAATTACTAGTGACAAATTATGCTTAAAATTTTTGTTTTGATTTAATATTCTAGCGTATTATTGGTTGGGATATTACAACATCACACTACTACAAAAATCCTAAGTGATCCAAATCAAGAAAATCGATAACCTTCCAAAGGAGCGTCTAGGATGGTGAGGGCCCAAAAAAAACCTATGAAGGGACAAAGAATAGTTATTCAGGGTCCACAGTACAGATTTGATGGGGCCAAGCATTTGAATCACCAGCCGCCTTCCCAAATAACTGTAGAGGATTTCCTCCCAAATCTATCCTAGGTGGAATGGAAATATCCTTCCACCAACACCTGTGTAGAGCCCTAAAAGTCTATATACTAATGATACCAACTTTATAGATAGGGTTCGGGGGGATAGTCGCAGGTCAAATCAATGCGCATGGGCAGGGTAACAAAGCCCGAAACTCAGAAGCACCAAAGGTATTAACGAATCCACATATGCGCACCAATCCTATTATATTCTCAATTCAATACCAGAGGGATATCTCCTCTACTCAATCTCACATGACCTCATGCTTGACTCTGGTGTAAGTGGAGCTTCTCGGTTCACCTTCTACAAAGGTAGATTTACCTAAAGATTTGCCACTAGGTCTGAATTTAACTGCTTTGGATAGTTTAAGACACCCTAATCCAAAGCACTAACATGAACTAATTGGTGATAGAACCTAAAAATAAAAGTTACTAATTGATTTTAAGTTAATGGTTCTTTTTAAGGCTATTATATAGTCAGGAGGTATTGGTTGTGTGCATAGTGATCTTACAATTGAAATGTAAAGACAACATGATAAATGTGTAATGAAATTGCACAATGATGCTTTCACTTCTTTTTCTTTTATTTTTGGTTTTTTCCTTTTGAAATCAAGGTACTGATAATGCAAACCTAATGAAGTAAAAATTCTCTTTTTCTTTTTCAAAAATAAAGTTATACAAAATGCAACTACTTTCGAAAAAACTTGGCTATCATGCTTGTTAAGGAAACTATATTTTTTTTAATTTTCCTTTTAAAATATGAAAAGAAAAACTAACTACAAACAAGCATAACACACCCAAATAATAACTAAGTGTATAAGATTCTACATCTAAGATTACAAGAACAGAACTCTAACCCTCTTAGAATTATGAAAACAACAAGTTTGACTAGTTAATCCAAACAAAAAGTTGAATTAGCTAACTTTGGTATAAAACACTTTGAGTAAAGGAATTGAAAGGAAAGAAAAAGTATCCACAAGGAACTAAATCAAGGTTGCAAACAACTCTCAAACAGACCATCAACCAATGAAGGTTAACCAAATCATCCCCAAACCAACCACTCAAACCTGAAAGACTTAGATACAAACCCTAACAAGCTTCAAAATCAATGAGGAGGCTAAAGAAGAAGTGAACCTTGAACTCAGGTAGTACATTGACTCTATAAGTCCTTTTAAGAGCAATAAATTCACAAAATTCCAAGGCACAACCCTAAAAATCAAACCCTAGCAGGAAAAACTTTAACCTATAGGGGTACCTGTGACTGTTCAGATAGTAATGGGAGGGCTACTTGCAGGTGTAAGATAGAAAACACGCGGGTAACAAGGGAACTCGTCACTGTAAGTATTGGTAATTTGTGGGTATTCCTAATTTTTTTCTTAAAAGGAAGAAAATCTCAATAAGATCAAAATCTGGGTTAAGAGTAGTGGTACCAAACCTCTTCAAATTCCTCCTAAAGTCTAAAAATAGACTCAGGTTGGTTGCTAGAGATTCAAGATATTTGTAGCTTACAAAACCAACACAATCAATATAATTAATGTTATGTGTTAATTTGAAATCGTTTCTCTAGTAAGAATTCCATTTCTAAGGAGTGTACAAAGCCATCCACTTCAAAATATGTGTGTGAAGCACCTACAACAATTAATTAATAAGAATATGCGAAATAGCCGAAATGATAGAACTCAGAATCACTTTTATATTGATCGCAGCCCACTTCGAGGGGGCAACCTCCTTTGAGCAAGCTCAATACAAATAACTTCACCGCGCCTTCATAGGCCTCAACACACACTTATATACTAAGTCTAGGCACCAATACCAAGGGTCAATACTATGTGTCAATACAAACCATGGGCTAATACAAACCATGGGCTAAGTCTAGGCACCAATACTATGAGTCAAAACCATGGGCCAATACAAACTATGGATCAACGAAACTATGGGCGACTTACAAAGCATATGTGCCAACAACAATAACACAAACTATGGATCAACAAATACTACAGGACAACTTACAAAGCATATGCGTCCAACAACAATATACTAACAAAGTAAAGACATGGGTTCCTAACATCCCCTCTGCCTTAGAAAAAGCTTTGTCCTCAAAGCTTTAGATGTGGAAATTGATGCAGAATCTGAAGGAGTGGGTCCCCTATAGCATCCTCGGGTTGTATTCAGAGCCACTGGTGCCTTTGGAGTTTCAGGGAGGATTGTGTGGAAAGCTGTAGACAAAGAAGAACCATATCAGCGATGTGAAAAGTGCACTCAGAACGGTGTTGATCAGCTTTTTGTTTCAGTCGAATTCTTGCCATGTGAAAATTGTCCTGCAGAATGAGAAGAAGTTGATCATGGATTCGAAGAATTGAGTCAATTTCCTGAATTGGGGAGCTACTGAAGGTGTATGGAAGAAGAATTGGTGGTGCCTGTCCAGAGACTGCTTCATATGGTGTCCTTTGAGATGTGGTACTATACCACTGGAGCGCTTCTAGGAAATCCATAGAAATAGTTGTCCAAATCTGTGGAGGGATGGGAAAGGGTTCGAGCAGTCCCGAAAGGAGGGTCGTTTCACCCTTGTTGACCTGGAAAGTATCATAGTCAACCATCATCCGTTGAATTGTCCTTTTGAGTCCCTTCCAAAAGAAGTTGCATTGTTCCTGTTCATACATTTTGAGGAACCCAGAGTGCCCTACTGATGAAGAAACATGGAGTTCATAGAAGAGATATCCCCGTTGAACAGATTGCAACCAATTTGGAACAAGCAAAGAAATAGCTGTAAGAGAAACTGGGTCATCAAATGTGCGAGGAGGAGCATCTTCCACCATATTGTCCTTACCCTTTTGGAAAGTGGTGCATAGTCATAACCCATGAGTTGGATAACCAATTTCAGGTGTGCTATGGAGGAGACCCATTGTTCCAGGAAAGTTTCCAGACTCTGGAGATCAGTCTTGATACAGAAATAATTCCCCAATAGGGATGGCTGCCACTTCTGTACTGTATGCAAAATAGCCATCATGTCTTGTTGAGATGTAGATACGGCTAAATGCTTACCGGAAAGGTATCATGAAGGCAGCAAGCCCACCGGTGCAACAAAGACACCTGCATATCTATCCAAGGAAGTAGTGGATACCATTGGTGGGTGCATCTGAAGGGAATGGAGATGAGCAATGACACCATGTAAATTCTTCTTAAGGATCTTTTCCAAGTGATGTGAACTGATGATGCGGAGAGACCCTGGTTGTAAGCCCATAATTTTGTGTTGTGTCCCATTGGCTGAAAACTGCATCCAAAGTTCAGCAAAATCCCATAAGATGGGGCCAAGTGTGCATAACCATTGAATGCCCAAAACCACATAACATCCACCTAAGGACAAGGAAAACATGTCAGAGCGTAGGTTATAATCTTCCATAGAGATACGCACATTGTGACACTTCCCCTTGCAAGGTAATGTGCCCCCATTGGCAACCATGACTTCAAAGTTGGAGCAAGGATGGACAAAACAATCATCCTATTTGGCAATCCAAGGGTCAATGAAGTTATGAGTGCTACCAGAATCAATGAGTATGGTAAGAGGGAGCTTCTTGAAGTATCCCCTGACCCTCATTGTTTGTGGGGTGGTGACGCCGGTTATAGCATGGAGAGATATCTCGGGTCGGTCGTCCTGAGATGGGGTGTCAACAGGAGGGTGTTGAATGTCGACCTGATCATCTACTATATCTATAGCTTCTTCACCGAGTTCTAAGGCAGGTGGAGAATCCACATCCAAGAGATAGAGCTTTTGTTGAACACATATATGTCCCCGAGTGAATTTCTCATCACAATTATAACAAATCCCTTTTTCTCTGTGTGCCTACATCTCTGTTTGAAACAAATGCTTGATAGGAGTTGGTTGAGGAGCAAGCGTGATGGGAGGTCATTGGGAACCCATATTTCTGAAGGGAACAAAGGTGGGTTTGGAGCATTGTTGAGCTGCGATCTTGTCCTCTGCCAACTTAGCCAACCCTAGGACTTCCATCATTGTGATGGGATAGAACATTTTGACCTCTGAGTGGATTTCATCCTTGAGACCACTGATAAAACAACTCCTGCAGAATTCATCAGACAATCCTTCTGTGTGATTGACCAGTTTCTCAAATTTTGTCTGATACTCTCTCACTGTGCCCATTTGGTGAAGTTTAGTGAGTGCTCCTGTGAAGTCATCAAAAGCACTAGGACCAAATCGTGGCAAAAGGATTTGGAAAAAATCTGTCTAGTTTGGCTCGGGATGAGCTTTCATGTACCAACAATACCATTGAAGGGCTTCCTGTTCCAAATTAAAGGATGCAAGTGGAACTTTCTGGACATCAAAAGTATTATGCAGACTGAAATATTGTTCTGCTCGGTATATCCATCCATTCGGATCAGTACCATTGAAGCGAGGAAAATCAAGCTTCGCCCCACGAAAATTGTTGGAAGAAGAGAACCGGGTGGCTGCAAAAGATTATGGCTGTCGGTTATTATTCATAGTTGAATGTTGAAGATGGATGCTGAGAAATTTTTCATCCAGATCTTGGAGTTTGGTTTGGATGGCTGCAAGTGCTTCCTCCATGGTTGTGCTCCTGCATGGATGACAACCATAACTAGGGTTTTTTTTTTTTGAAATGGGTAGAAAAACACAAACAGAAGCTGATTGAGTAAAGGGAAATTTGGATTGGGGAAAAAATCTGATGAGTAATTGGGTTTGGACTAGATTTTGGACACTGTCAAAAGGATAGGAAAGCCGAAAAGGGGGATTTCAGAAGTAGGGTGAAAGAATGAGAAAATTTGGCAGAGAGGGACAAAGAAGCAAAATTAGAAAAGGAACTCTATGGTAAAATTTGAAGGCGATCGGGTGAAAATCGAAGAAGTTATGGCAAACCCTAAAAATAGACAAATGTGGGATTTCGGGATTTGGGAAGTGGAATTGAGGATAGGGTCCTCAGAAATGAAATATGCAGAATGGGATTACAAGGGTTCCTGGGAAGTTTCAAGGGAAACGGACTGAAAACAAGGGAGATATGGAGAAATTTTTATTTTTATTTTTTTGAATGGAGCGGCTACTGAAACAGATAGATTTGCAACGGCCCAGAAGTGATCAGAAACCGAGGGATCTAAAATGGTTCCAAATGGATCGAAAACGGCTGGATCTGGAACGGCTTTCAGAATGGATATGAACAGCTGGATCTAAAATGGCACAGCAGTGATTGACAATAGTTCAGCTGAAAATATATATGGACCCCAGGTATGTGCGGCTTCCTAACAGTTCAAGGGTTTCACTCAGCCACCAATGTTGTCTGATGGCTTGCGTATTGGGGCAGTACCCCTCACTCCACAGCTCAGGTAAAACTGATAACCGCTTTGCCACAAACGACAGCTCTTGGTTTACCTCACAGGTGGGAACTAGTCAATCAAGTAGGGGTCATTACCCTTTTCACTAGCAGGTACTCTCAATGGGCCAGCTACTTTGGGGTTCGTGTGGTACTCCTCACAATGAGTTTTAGGGCTTATGCCTAAGTACATCCCATAGTTAGGTGGATAGGGATTATTCCCAAATCCGAACTTGCAACAGATGCGAAAAAAAATTTGGCAGAAATTTCACCTAGCGAGCCCAAGAAAGTGCTATGATACTAGATGTGAAGCACCTGCAACAATTAATTAATAAGAATATGCGAAATATACGGAATGACAGAACTCAGAATCACTTTTATATTGATCACAGACCACTTCGAGGGGGAAACCTCCTTTGAGCAAGCTCAATACAAATAACTTCACCGTGACTTCATAGGCCTCAACACACACTTATATACTAAGTCTAGGCGCCAATACCATGGGTCAATACTATGTGTCAATACAAACCATGGGCTAAGTCTAGGCGCCAATACTATGAGTCAAAACCATGGGCCAATACAAACTATGGATCAACAAAACTATGGGCGACTTACAAAACATATGCGCCAACAACAATAGCACAAACTATGGATCAACAAATACTAAAGGACGACTTACAAAGACAATATACTAACAAAGTAAAGACATGGGTTCCTAACAATGTGTTGGTCCGCCTAGTCATCACGTTTACATGAAGTCCAATTAAAGGAACCTTTCAAATTGACTTTTTTTACCATACCTTTTAATTGAAAAATAAACATAGCAATTGATTTAAGACTAATCACCATTACGCAATTCATAGTGTTGTACGGAAACCAATCCTAATGTCTGGAAAGTAAATAGGTCACCAGCATACATGAAAAAAAAGCAAAGCACAAGGAAATAACAGGCATATAACAAGATATTATTTATGGAAAATACTAGAGTTTAAAAGCCAAGCAATTGGTACCGTATGACTTAGAAGGTTGATCCAAGCTTTCAAATCTTCATCCCTACTCCACAATCTTTCCTAAAAACCCTGTAAAAGAGAAGTAACCTTCCTGAAAACATTTGGATACACATGATTGAATACTAAAGTTGAAAGTACAAGCATATAAAAGCATGAAAGACTTCCAATATTCAATTCACATTAAACACTAATACTATGGTAAGAGAAAAGCTTCTTTTATTGATCATGAATATAGAAACATATACATATACCTTGTATTGCAACAACACCTCTGAAACCAAGATCTGGACTCTCTTGCTCCTCTCCTTCAATCAAAATATCTATAGCATTTATTTATCAAATGAGTGAATCCCCTCTCTCATGGCCCTCCCCTTCTATTTATGGAAGGGCAAGGAGGATAGTTTCGAGAGGAAAATAGTTAGGGTCGGTGTGGAAGTTAGAAAACTTCCTCCAACTACCCCAAATTTGAATTTAGTTTTTATTTTTCACCATTTTAAGAGGGACCCGCGGGTGTAAGCTTTGCAACAAGACCACGGGTGTAAGCTTTTCAACAAGTGGGTAACTTGCTAGGAAGTTTCAAACAAGTAGCGGGTGCAACTTTTTAGGGAAACCCACAAGTGGTAAGTGGATCACCAGTGGGTGACCCGCTAGATGCCAGACACAAAGTCGCGTTTAGGTCCTAAATTATTATCACAAAAATGAATTGATCTGGAGAAAGGGGAAATTATTAAGGCCATAAACATCTATAGAAAATCCAAGCTCTTCAATCCATAGTTCCCTTTTGTGTGATCAATGATTTAATGTCATCACGGGCATAGAAGTGTTGATTTGATTGATAACTCATAGAGTATTTGGTCATTACACTTTAGTTTTTGAAGCTCCATAGCAATTGAGTTAAGACTAATCAACATTATGCAATTCATAGAGTAGTTGGTCATTACACTTTAGTTTTTGAAGATCCAATATATTTGTAGTTTATAGAACCAACACAAATAATATAATTAATCTTTATTTTGTGTAACTATTTTTGTCATAGGACCCTCATTTATAAGGAGAGTACAAACCCATACACTAATTAAAACCCTTCAGTTCCCCCTCAAGGGGGTGATCCATATTATAATCTTGTTTACATGAAGGCCAGTGAAGAGAACCTTCTAACATTACATTGAATCACCTAAAAATATACTCTTGGCAAGGAAATTATCTAACTACCTTCTTGTATTTCTTTAAAGATAACTCGAGACTCGGCCCATTTTTCACCCTAACCCTTGTGTGCCAAAAATACCTTTGAGGATGAAATGCACAAATCCTCATTTTAAGACTTTCACCATTATAATATTGTTGAAACTGCCCATACGGTATGAGACTAGTACCAAGCTTTTAACCTCGCTCCGTCAGAATACCGCCACTCACATTTTGGATCATATCCACGAGTGGCGAAGAAGACGATGTCTCATTAAAGCTCCTATTACAGATCAACTCCTAGCAGACTGGTTCACAAAATCCCTCATCCCTACCATAGCAAGAGATGTTTGCTATGCGAGGTGCTATCACTGAAGAACAAGCCATCGCGAGTGCCCATGTACTAGACCTAGTATACACTCAATCTAGCACTTTGTTTGATATTCTGCCTGACGCACCCTGTGACGTTAATGACCCTATGAAACCACATAAGGGACTCCAAGCCGATGGAATCATTGGTTCCCTTAACACCTAGCTTGCTACTAGCACTGTTGGATCATCCAATCCGACTCAAGATGGCCACATCACCACCAAGTCAACCCCTCCTGCTGTAACTAAAGAGGTGAATTATGTCCAATCAGCTTCATCTCAAAAGTCTAGTGGTAAAAAGAAGAACAAGGGGAAACCCAAAAAGTCTTCCACCCAGCAGGAACAAAAGAGCAGTCCTGACGATACCAAGCAGAAACAGAAACTAAAGTATCCTTGTTTATTGTGTGGAGATGACCATTTCTCCAAAGAATGTCCCCATAGAGACAAAGTATAAAAGTTTCTTAGGGGCAAACCAACTCCCGCAGTCCTTAATGATCCGTTTCCTACTCAGAACCAGCAGATGATTGCTCAAACCCCCCCAGCCTAGGGGGAACCATCCAATACCACACATGTTCTCATGGTGCGTAACGAGACAATCAATTGAACACTCACTCGCGATCTTGTGAACCGGTCCCTTCAAAGGAATCCACTGGAAGTAATACTGAAAAAGCTTTCGACTCCTTAATTGATGTCACTGTACCATCAACTTCTCTCACCATTGAGAAGCCCTCCTTAGACTCGATATTGCGACCACCCAAGAGCACAATTCAAAAAGTTGTTTTCAATCCGAACGCTTGGGTAGCACAAAATTACAATATCGTAGAAGACTTGGCACAAGCTCCTTGGCCATGTCTACCTTGGAAGTTTTGCAGAATTTTCCTAATCAATGCAAAACTCTCCTTGCAGCCATTGGTGCAGTCGACCCCGATTCCTCGGATACCATCATGTTGTGACTTGGCAACTTTAAGTCGAGGCTGTCACACCAGCTCGCATTCCAAGTTTCTGTGAACATTGTTGGGAAGATTGTCCATCGTACCCTTTTAGACGAAGGCGCCTCCTCTTCTGTCATGTCGATCGCCTATTGGAGCACCATTGGCTCCCCTGAATTGAATCGTTCTCCCACTACATTAAAAGCATTCAACGGGCGTGGCTTTCAACCTCATGGGATCTTACAAGCTCTTGCAGTTGAGTTGGGCGAAAAGACCATAACCATTAATGTGGAAGTGGTCTTGGCCCCATTAGATTATAATCTCTTGCTTGGTCGCAATTGGTTTTACACCATGCAAGTGGTAGCCTCTTCAGTCTTCCGCATAGTACAATTCCCCCACCAAGGACAAATTGTTACTATCGACCAATTAGATTTTTGTACACCAGACCCTACTACTCATCCTGGTGACCATATTCCTTCGATTAGACAGATGTCAAAACAGTATGAGAGTATAGGGGTTGGCCTTTTGAAAGATTCATCACTCATGGGCGTTTTTCCAGCCACGGACCCCCCCAATCATGTTGCTACGGTGAACATGATCTCCATAGAGATTTTATCTCACTCTACCAATGCTTGGCTTGTACCGAATGAAGCCACAACACACCTGCTTGGAGATATAATGCCTCTTTCACCCGCTGAATGTATTTACGAGGCTATCCAATCAGCATCGGAGGACCATCTAACAGTGGCCTCTCCATCTTGTTCTCTACGATGGACATCATCTCTACCTGATCTCTTACTTCGGACTTTTTATTTAGATGAGTTCATCATGGAAGTTATGAACGTTGACGACAGTCCGTGGGATGATCTCCACCACAGGTCATCTTTTCTTCCTCCTTTGGAGTACATAGAGGACAACATCCATACCCTCTTTTCACCAGATATCTACCCGTTCCCTCGTTCCCCCATCCTTACATGTCTTGCGGACACAGAGGGAAACTTGGCCAACATTGAGCCAACCACCTCGGTAGACATCTCGATGAAACCTGGTATAGTGGAACACATTCGCATAGGCCAGAAGTGTTCCCCTGAAGAAATCACCGCTAGCACGACCTTATTCAAGCAATTTCGAGACGTATTTGATTAGTCCTATGAGGAGATGCCTAGGATAGAACCCACAATTGTTTCTCACGAAATAAAAACCTATCCTGACATCAAACCTGTATGCCAAAAGTTGCGACCGGTACACCCCCAGAAGACTATGAAAATTAAGGCAGAAATTGAAAAGCTCTTAAAGGCTGGTTTTATTTATCCTGTCCCATTGACGGATTGGGTCTTAAACGTCGTCTTTGTGAACAAAAAGCAGGGCACCATTTGCATCTATGTCGATTATCGGGACCTTAACCGGGCTTGTCCAAAAGACAACTACCCGACCCCCTTCATCGACCAGATTATCGACAATTGTGCCGGAAGCATCATCTTCTCATTTATGGATGGATTTTCTGGTTACAACCAAATTGAGATCAACCCAGCCGACCAACATAAGACGGCTGTCATCTTCCCATGGGGAACGTTTGCATACCGCAAACTCCCGTTTGGCCTTAAAAATGCTGGTGCCACATTTCAGCGAGCTATGTCATATGCCTTCCATGATATCAAGGACTTTGTGGAACCTTACCTGGATGATCTCCCTACTCATTCAAAGCAGCGCGAGTTCCACATTAATCATATGACGGCCATTTTCCTTAAATGCAGATGGTACAATATCCGTCTGAATCCTCATAAGTGTATCTTTTGCGTTGAGTCTAGATGCCTCTTACGATTTATCATTCCAAAGGATGGGATCTGCATTGATCCCTTAAAGGTGGAGGCCATCATCAACCTACCACCCCCAATGGATGTGACGAAACTTCAAAGTCTTCAAGGGAAGGCGACTTATTTAAGACGTTTTGTTTGCAATTTCGTGGAGAAGACTCAGGGGTATATGAGACTGCTCAAGAAGGATGTCCCGTTCATTTGGGACGACCAAGCTCAAAAATCCTTCGACAGTATCAAACATGCCATCACGCATGCCCCCATGCTCCAACCGCCTAATTATTATCGAGATTACATCTTATATCTCGCTGCTTCTGCTACCACTATCGCCATGGTTTTGGTACAGGAGGATCAAAATGCCCGGGAACATGTAATATACTATGCAAGTAAGGGTCTTGCTGATGCTGAAACTAGATATTCAGATGTCGAAAAACTCGCATTCATCACCGTCCAGAAGTTCCGGCACTATATCTTGCTCCGCACCACCACCATCATCGCCGAATCGAACCCCATGTACCACGTACTGAGACATCAGGTGCTTGGGGGCAAGTATTCACGCTGGATCGTGATATTGCAAGAATTTGACCTCCTTTTTGAGAAAGCTAAGTCTAAGAAGTCTTTGGTGTTTGCTGAGCTCATTTACGACCTTCCCCGTCCTGGTGTAGAAGTTGAGCACAATGACTCCTTTCCAGATGAATCATTATTTCTCATTAGCATGACTGATCCATGGTATGGAGATATCTCATTGCATCTTCAAACCCAACGCTTCAACCCTCAACTCTCTCGCGACGATCATCGTAAGATACGTCACCATGTGAAGTATTATTTAATCATCAATGATACTTTGTATTTCCGTGGCGTTGATTCAATTCTTCGACATTGTCTCACTCACGATGAGGCTGAACGCGTTCTCAATAACTATCACGCCTGGGCATGTGGCAGTCACCTCTCTGGGATGGCTACAGCCCAGAATATTTTGCGTGCAGGATATTTTAGGCCTACTATCTTCAAAGATTGTATTGAGGCTGTAAAAAAATGTCCTCCTTGCCAACACTTCCACATGAAGAAGCGCACCCATCCTGCCCTGTTACACCCGGTTATTGCCGTGGGCCCCTTCGCAAAATGGGGCATCGACTTCATGCATTGTAAGCCTACCTCAGCCGAGGGGCATAGTTACATCATTGTAGTTGTGGACTACTTTACAAAGTGGGCCAAAGCTATGCCTACATACCAAAACGACAAAAAAATCGCCGCACTCTTCATGTTCAATCATGTAATAGTGCAGTTCGGAGTTCCTCAGGAGATTGTTACCGATCATGGTTCCCATTTTCAGAACCATATGGTTGATGAACTGAGCGATAGGTTGGGTTTTCGCCATGAAAATTCAACACCCTACTACCCCCAGTCTAATGGACAGGTTGAGGCCATTAACAAGGTCTTGAAAACTATGATCCAAAGGATGGTAGGAACACATAAGTCCAATTGGCACAACATGCTCTTTTCAACATTATGGGCCTACCGAAATTCTGTCAAAACCACCATAGGCTTCACGCCTTTTCAATTGGTATATGGATTGGAGGCTGTCCTACCTATAGAGTACGAAATTCCGTCTCTACAACTCGATGTCGAACTTTTTCCTAACACTACTGCCGAGGAAGAACGTCTCTTGCACTTAGAAAAACTTGATGAATCCTGCCGAGATGCTGCTCTTGCTAATGAAACGCACAAGAAACGCATCAAATCCAAATATGACAAGTTAGTTGAACCTCGTATCTTTAAGGAGGGTGACCTAGTCCTCACTTATGACCAGAAGCACGACAAACTAGGAGCAAGAAAGTTCAAATCCATGTGGCATGGACCTTACATTGTCAAACGTGTTTTGGAGAAGGGAGCTTATGAGCTTGAATACTACGACAGAATCTCTTTGGGTGAAACCCGCAATGGGCTTTACCTGAAGAGATATTATGCTTAAACTCATCACGCTTAGACTTTCTTGCATATACTATACATGGCGTGTTTTTTATGTGCTGTGACGCTTTTATTTTTTGAGTGTCTTTAGATCTTGTTTCTGCTCCTTATACCATGTTCTGTCTACATGTGCAGATGGCAACATGTTATAGATTCACGGACGACTCCAGCCGACATACCCGTAACCTTGCTTTGGCAGCTTGGGTACTATATTCCCCAACAGGTGAGCTCATTAGCTGTAATGTGCCCATCTTGACTCTATTGCATTAAGATTGTAAATGATGTAAATATCATTATTAAATCATGGTGAGGAGCTCAAGGCCAAGGCCCCACCATCAATTTAATGTTTTATGTATCGACAATTAAAAATAGATGCCCATGGTTCTTGTGCTAGACAAGCACAATGTAAATAAAGACATCATGTAAATACGAATTTTAATTAAATACCCACAACTAGATATGCAATGCAACAAAGAGATGGGGGCATGATTCTACAAGGAATAGGGAGGAAAATTATTCAAACCCTTGAGCCAATGGTGATAAGCCAAATGTCAATGAATGAACCCCAACTACCCATTTTGACTTATGCACCCAATCATTTAATTCGTCCAAGAGTTGGTTGCGGCAGTTAATTCCTTGGGAATGAAGAGGTGTGGCAGCCAATTTCGTGCATGGGAAAGCCATCAACCTGGGAAAACATACTTTTTCTTCTGGGGCAAGAAAACACCCACGAAATTGTGCCCAAAGCCATTCTTCACCCATTGTCTTTCCTTTCTCACATAGTCTGAGCTAGCTGAGTCTGTCTCCTTCACGTTTTCTACCATTTTCCTGCATTTTCCATAGCTGGGAGCTCGTTTTTGTGTTGCACAGTCGCTGGGAGAAAGGGAGTCACGTTTTGGGGGTTTATAGAGGTCGTTTCTGCCCTAGGAATGCATAAAAACGTTTTCTGAAAACGAATTGCTCTCCCAGGGTTGATTCCCCATCTACCAATTCGTTTTTGGTTGCTCGCATTTTTCAGCACTTGTGTTTTGTTGCTGGGTGCATCCCTGTGTTGGTTTGAGATTCTGAGCAAGAATTAGGGGTGGAAGTGGACCAGAATTGGCTTGATAAACCTAGTGAGGAGGTAACCTCTCAAGAAGATCAAAAGGGTCGGTTGCTCTTCTGTGCACACCTTGAAGAACACTAGAATGGAAGGTATGGCCTGAGGGACTGTGTAGTAGTGAAGGGAATACTTCCTTGTGCCAGGTGTGTAGGTATTGTGGGGACCAAGCTAGATAGATCTGATAGAGGTATCCATAGCTCTGTGGGTGAGCCACTAGCTTAGCAATTCTTCCCTTCCATTACCTCAGTAGCCTGATAAACCCAACTGTAGATTGGCTTGGCTGATTTTGGTGTATATTTGGCTATGTGTGAGCCTTCTATTCCCTCTTTCCTTGTATAAATCATGCCCAGCTCGGGGGTGTCAGTTGTGTTGAGAGATTGATGAGCACAATTGGCCTATGGTTGGGTGGAATGTTGTAGTTGCATAGCCAGTTGCTCGAGACTACTTTGTTTTAAGATAAGTACTCTCTTGTGATAACTCTGTATTGTTTCAATTGATGAATGGCATGAATATCTTGAATGTATGATAGATATGTAGTTGAATTTATTTCCATTATGTTTCTTAGATTTATACATCTGCATACTTCTTTTTATATTATGACAATGTTTATTTAGTAAGCATGGGGCCAATTGCTTTGTTTTAGCATCATGTTCTCTCCATCGCCTGGGTAGGATGGGAGGGACATTACATTAGATCAGGAGGAAGTTGCCTAGGGTTTGCGACAAACAATTCCATAGAGTATCAAGCAGTAATCGGAACCCTAGCTAACGCCATTTCCTTGGGTATGAACCACATTGTCATCCACATGGATTCTCAATTAGTGGTTTCCCACCTTAATCAGTTTTACGCCATCCGTGATCCCACCTTACTCTATCTCTTCAGACGAGTACGTCTCCTGGAAAGGTCATTTGAATCCGTTCGGTACCTACACATTCCACGAGAGTTGACGCAGTTGCTGACTCGATGGCCAACTTCATTTTGGATTGGTACATCACACACACATAACATTCATAATATGTAAAAGCATTCACAACATGTAAATAATACAATGTATAAAAGCAAACATGTATACAAGATCACATCACTCATCATTTTAAAAACACATAATGTATAAATTGTCGAGAGTGTCTGTATATATATATATATCATCAAAAAAGTAGTGTCGATACAAAATCTAAAGCACGATGGCTTTCAGTGAGTCTCTACAAAATCTGAAGCATCGTAGCTTTAAGCAGTACAAAATCTGAGGCCTCTAAGCTCTCAGTACAAGTATAATAGTGTCATTAGGCCTGATTCCTGACCCATATACCACCCCCAGCACGGACAGCACACTGTCGCTGAGTGAGGAAGCAATCCACGGTCTGAGCCACCTTGCGAAGTAAGGCGTTGAAGCGTACAGATGCTCCAACCTCAAACCTCTGCATAGGTCTTGGTAAGTCATCAATAGCTGGCTCGAGTACCTCCACAGTCAGCTGGGATAGGTCCCTGTACACCTCCTCCATCTCCTTGATGGCAGCATGAGCACCTACAGGAACGACTGCCTCCCTGCCTCTATCTCTCCTCGCCAGAATGGAGAGACCCACCGGCCGTATGGGGCCCACATCTGCACACACTTATGATATACTTGTCAGCACTACATCAAAAAAATGATATAATATACAAAACTAAAAATACAAGGTAGTTTTTTTCTCACCTATGTCACCCCATGCTGCACCCTATGGCAGCCTCAAGTCGGGATCCTCTCAGAAGTCCATGCTGTTGTATGGAAAGTCCTCGACCATGAGTAATTGGCCTTCTAGCCAGCCAAAGAATTCAGGACCAAAGTTGATGATGGGTCCTCCACCATGACGAGTCATGACCTCAGTCCATCTGAGCATGTGGGGATCTCAAGGCTCCCTGTCATCTAATACCACCTGTGGGCGCAGGAGAGGGATCCACTCCAAGAGGAACGATACCATGATCGACCCATAACCAAATTGCTTGAGCTCTCCCCGTCGACACTTGGTCAGCTAAGCTCAAAGGTTTGAGAGGAGACCCTCGCACCAGTTGAAAACCATGGGGGACATCCAGTCCTCCGCATAAAGCATCTGGGTCCGAGTAGCCATGTGTGGGGCTTGGATACCCACCGCTCTAGTAATAGTAAGCAATATGGTAGGAAGTGGGAAGCTCACCACATCCCTGATAAGAATCTTCCCACTGGAAGGTCGAGAAGTAGCGATACAATGCTGTGACACCATGTCATCAACTGTGCGGTCACTGGCCCGTGTTCCAGTAAGATGCATAGGTTCCCCTCTCCGGGATAGACTTGTGAGAAAATAGATGTCCCCAACATCTATTGTGAGGATGTGCTCACCAATCAAGAAATATTATTGGGCCGCATCCCAACTCTGGAGCATGTGTGATAGCAATGGGATTTGGGATCTCATCCCCTAAATCTCAAAGAACTTGAGCAAACCACAGTTCCTCAAGGCATCCATGCATTGTGGATCGTTGGCAGCTTGTTCATCTTCTATCTCGTGTTCTCATTCTCGCCACTCTAAAACCATGTTGGCTAGTAAGCAACCTGCCAAAAAGGGCATTTAAACACTGTTAGGTCCTGCTTCAACCTTCACAAGTCCATTTTTTGGATTCTTTTTTATGTTTGGAATTTGCAACCCCGCCATCGCACTGTACATTTGTGTACAGTACGATGTCGTTGCACTTCACCCATTCGAGGCTTGCGACGACTCGGTCTCGTCGCAGGTCCCGAAAGGGCCAACTGCGATGAGCCGAGAGCGCAGTAGCCCTCCAAGAACTCATCAAAAAACCCAAAAATGAACCTAAAAACAAAATCTAATCCACTGGAAAGTTGATGGATGAAGTTTAGGCCTGCCTGATCCAGACGGTTGGTGAAATCGCGGATCGTAGCTCCCAGAATCGGCAAAGGAAGTTTTGGCTCCAAATTGGTACTTCTCCTCCCAAATTGGCAATTGAAACAATGAAATCTATTTTGGCCCATTTTTCTATTTATAAATAGAATGGAATATTCCTTTTCAAATATTTTGATGCTCTTGGGCCATTTATCATAGTTTTTGACCATTTTTGTCATATTTGAGGCTATTTGACACATTTTCTAGTGTGCAGGAATTGTAAGTGGTCTTTTGTGCCGTTTCTCGTATCAAAACGATCATCACAGGTATGAACACTCCCTTGAATGTTTTGTCGTTATTTTTGCAATGGTTGGTCTGTAATTATTGCGTGATGATGAGTTTACTCTTCATTTGTTCTCATACTCATGAAACTATGAGAACAAGTACCGAGTTATGATTTATCACTTTTTCGGGATCATTAAACTTCTACGGAAAAGGACACCCCCGAAGTCTACCGTTAAGCTCTTTTCAGGCTCCTGAAAAACGAAAATATTGCCAAGCGAACTTGTCGCGTTCACGCTTGTTAAAGTATTTGAATGGTCATCTTCCTGGTGATAGTTTACCCCTTTTTCGAACCAGGATGCACTAATTATGAAAAATGTATACTCCATCCAATCATGACTGGAAGAGTCCTCTCCTGCATTGTTTTACCCTTTTTTGGGCGATGAGGCTAAATTTATGAAAAAGGACCATTGGAGTCTCCTTTAGTTCTTTTCAGACTCTCTAAACATGAAAGGACGACTGAGTTTACCTTCTATGGACTCGTTAAAATTTTCACATTAAAGGGCCCGTCATGGGACGAACCCCTCCTACCCTAGGTTCAAAAAATATTTGGGATTGGACTCATCTATGAGATGAGCTATACTGAGCATCTGGTTACCCTCATCAAGCTCGTAAAAAAACAGATGAGGCACTCATCATTCATGATGGGGAAAAAGGAAAGTGTTTGTGTTACATACCTTATTAGTGGCAGTATGTAGTCATTCTTGAACATGGCACTCATCTGCATTTGCATATAGCACTTGGATCATCCGTTTTTCCTCGAGTTCCACTTATTTCCTGAGTATTATCACTCCTTTGAGTCATTCAAAGAAAAGCTTCCATCATCAGTCGCTTTGAGAATTTGTGTCACACTCGTTGTGTCAATACTGCCAATTCATGCCATGCCCATGTTCAAGAATATGTCTATCATTTATCATTTGAATTCAATACACCCGCCATCACATCGGTCTACTCTGAGTCAGTCTTGCATGTTACTGTACCATCCGATCTAATCTATACACTTTTGTCGTGTTTCATGTCGATTGATGGGGGATTCATCATGGCCCTCCTTCGACGGATTCATCCTTGTCGACTTCAACACATCATCCGAGGATTGAATCTAGAAACCAGTCAAGTACCTTGGCCCTGCATGCCTCAATGGCAGGTTACCTCGCTTTCATCATGAGTTTACATCATTGACTCTTGATTGAAATATTTCATCTTGTGTTCAACTTCAACTCATTTATTCACGCTTGATGTTATGTACTGTGATACCTTGGGAATCATTAACATCAATGGTGATTTCCCTCGCGCTTGTTAACGGTTTACATCAATGACCAGTAATCAAGTGGTTTCTACCATGTTCGACATCAAGACATTTGTAATCACATGGATAGATTCGTATCATTGCGGGTTCATCTTGAAGACCCTGGGGAGTCATGTTTAAACTAGGTTGCAATGGAGTTTGTATTGAGTTATATTACACGGATCCACTCTTGTATTGGTTGTGGCTTTGTTATCATCTCATCATGGATCTACGCTTGTGTCTAGTAGCCATGATTGTGTTCAGTCGATCATTACTACCATGGATCTGCAATGTATTAGTTGGCAGCCATGTTGTACTTCATTCGAGATTGTCAGTTCAAAGTCAGTTGTACTGCAGCAGTGTCCTTCGTCCGACGAGTCTGTTGCCATTACTTCTATCAAAGAACTTCACCTGTCTATCTTCAACAGCTTCATGCTTTGGGGGGCATCCTGTTACACCCAAAATCTACTCATCATGAGATTCAGTGTACACACCCCTGAAGATACTTGGACTAAGTAATCATCCTGGGAGGATTTGTACCCAATTGTGCTCAATTTTGAAGGGTCGTCGCAGGTTGCACACTGGAAACATGTGACATCGCACCTTGCTCCATTACAAGGTGTGACGAAGTCAGTTAAGTGGAAAAAAATAGCTTCTTCGAGGTCCATCTCGAAACTTGCTAACTTGGGACCCTATCCCTGACCTCTTGGAAGAGCTGGCACTCGGTTCCTAAACCTTTGGAGAGATCCCTTAAGCCTCTCCTACCATGTCTCAACCTATCCTATCCATACCCTATCCATTTAGTCCTATATAAATGAAACTCACTCCCATCCCAAAGGGAGGAAGGTTATGGTATCTACATGCTGGTGAAATCACTTTTAGAACACCTCCACTCACCTATTGGAGAACTCATACTTCCTTGGAAGGATATGGCAATTGCCTTTGTCGGAGAAGGGCTACAGCATTAAGCCTTGGTTGTAGTTCTATATCTCTGTCATGTACTCCTCTATTTCCAGTAATACAAATGCTTTCCACCAATGTTGTTCATGTGTGTAATGATATTGAGTAGTTTACCTATTTAATTGTTTACTTAGATCTCTTATTGTATAGATGTCTTTTAATGGTTTCTCTTGTTTCTTGTCTTAACAGGTCTTGCAGCTTGGATTTGACGACCACGAGACGTGGAGCAGCATTCAAGAGAAAGGATTGCGAAGCTAAAGGTAATACATCTAGTACTCTATCCTTAAGTAGATCTAGGAAATGCATTGGTAGTTTGTTCTATTTGTTCTAGACTCACTTTGAGCTAGGGAGATTCGGCTCGCATCCACTCGATTGGATTTTCCAATAACAAAAATGATCCCCCATCGATTAGCTTACATATTGTAAACTTAACCTAACTTCAGATATAAAAAAAAAATCCTTTTAAGGGTGGCATACAATCCATCCCTACTTTCACTAGTGTTGAAATTTGGTTGTCATTGATGTCAACTAATGTAAAAGAGGATTCAATATCCTTGTGCTAGTTTGAAGAAATATATGAAATCTAGTTTGAAGAAGTATATGGCATCCAGTTTGAAGAGGTACATAAGAAGTACATCTAGATTGCAAAAGTACATTCAGTTTGAAGAAGTATATAAGGTACATGCGCAAGTCACAATCCATCTAGTCGTGACACTTCAAAGGTAATTCTGAAGAGATGGTTGGACAAGTTTCAGGAGTGTGCAAGAGGCTTGGTAGGAAGTAGCGGCTGGACATGTATGCAAGTCTTTGAAGTGCACAAGACCCACCAATCAGAAGAAGTATACAAGTTGTTGAAGCACGCAAGAGTCCCGAAACAAAGTGGAGGTCATACAAGTCGAGTGCCAAAAACCCACAAGCGATGGTACTTCAAGGGCACAACATATGTCTAGGGGATTAACACATGGGATATTACATCTAGGCCCCCCTTAAAAAATGCATCACCCTTGATGAATATTACATACATGCCTTTACAAAAGGATAACAAACATGCCCATACATGCCTCATAAAGATAACATCTTTCAAACTCTCACATGTATGACCATACATGCCTTAGAAATATAGCATATTTCTAACAACAATACTTCCCACTACCACTTACTTTCCTGTCTGTCTCCACTGCCCATGGGAGAACCATGACTAGAAGAGTGGAATCAAGGAAGAAAGGTTCAATCTTCAATCCTCTTTACAAGGCCTTCAAACCTTCAACAAGGATACATCCTCCTGAAAATCATATTTCAATCATTCATATGCTTAACATCAAGTATATAAAATATATGATATAAGGATATTCTTCTACAAAGATACTTTCTTCACATTGTAGAAACCACATGGTTAGCATCAAACACACATATATATTTACATTGTTCAACAAGATATCATAAAATAGATCTCCAAAATATAAGATACATGAAATAAGATCTAATTATCACAAGAATTGTAGTGCCCATTTCAGGCATTGGGTCTCTATTTGTATTTTTATGTAAATACCAAGTTTTCTCTTATGTTTTCTGGAAAAAAAATGCAACCATCTATGTCTCTGCAATTTCAATAAACATAAACTTAAATCTTTATTACAGCTTTGTTCTTTTAACATGCACAATTTGAAAGTAAAAGAAAATACCTTTTTATTTAAGCTAGCTCAGTAAAATACCTGGACCTGTAGATTTGCAGTGAGGTAAGAATATTTCTGTAGTGGGTTCTGTAAGTTACCTTAGCATCCCAAAATGATGTGTCCACCCTGCCGATCATCTATTATCTTGCTAACCCTAGGAAATCAACAGATTTCCTAGCCCCCGAGCCCACAGACCGATAATCCCGAGAGCAACCTTCCTTAGATTCTTTCCATAGTCCCATGGTAATAATTCGCTGAGTTAACCCCCTCCTCAGACTTTCTTTTGAGTTTCACACATCCTCAAAGCTTTGAGTTTACCCCCTCCTCGGCATCGAGTTCACCCCCTCCTCGACATTCCTCCTTTTTCTCAAACACTAAGTGTTCCTCTCCTCCAAAATGAACCCCCTTACTACAAGGTAAAACTCCTCTTTATAGAAAACCTTTCCTCCATAATTTCATAGCTTGCTTATCACTCCACCGCCCTAGCTGTCGTGGTCTTTTGGAAGTACAAACCATTAATGCATCCCCTTTTTAAGGTAAAAAAGTGGATTATATATTATTTTATATCATCCAAATTTCTATCTAGTAATGGAATTATTCAATAATTTATTCAAACATATCCTTTTCATTTACTTGGAATGATTCCGTCCGTTAATTAAATAAATAATTTATTTAATAAATTTATTATTATTCAACCCACTATGCTTTATAAAAGGGATTATTATCATTATTATTATTAATTAAATAATAATATTAATAACAATAATAATTAATAATAACAGTAATTAAATTAATTGTGAATAGTAATTAAATTATTTATTTGTTTAATTGATAAGTGTCAACATAGTAGCCCTGGGTATAAATAGGGAAATATACTTAATGGTTTATTGAATCATAATCAACAATGATAGAGTACACTCTTCCAGTATTAGTGTTTAACTATCATACTTCATATTGGAGACACATTCACTTACGGATACTTGCAATTAATGACACTTATTTTAATCGTTCATTACCATGTTCACACACAAAGACTAATTAACTTCTTTTACACATTAGAACTTGACAATCTTTTACTAATTAAGTCATTCAGTGAATACTTAATTGAGTTATCTATGATAACTTATAACATTGTTAAATCTTGATAAGTATGTTGTAAACCAATTTTATTGCGCATGTGCATAATGTGCATGCGTGGCCAGCGTATGCACAAGACAAACATGCACTATAAACATATGTCATATATATATCCTATGCATAACAGCTAACTAACACTAATAATACTTTATGCAAACTGAACAAGTATACATTCATCATAGTATTACTAAAACATCATCGGTTATTTTATCAGTTAACCTTTACAATTTCATTTCATTATTCTTATGATTACACTTGTTCAATCAATCAGGTACAAGGAAGGATACCTACTACCACTAACTCAAGATCGACGAATACCCAACCCTCAACAGTACTATCATATCCTCCCATCCTAACCTACTGCCACATCCTCCCTATCCCTCCTCTGCTAGTACAAAAGTGGATGTCGGACTCATCGACCTGACCACATAGAACTTGGGAACAATAGCGTTGGCTGAACAACGGACCTATCCTCCCCTAGCAGGCATCCGACCATCGTCATCACAACTACATGGGGAGCGTGTCTCAGCACGGCCCTCCCACGACCTCGGGTATCATAGGAACATAGGGTGGGAAACACATCCATCCCTCTCAACATACCGGGCCTACGCCCTTATCAATTCATACTTTGTTTCTATCGGGATTATTGGTCCATGTCATCATATCATCAATTTCGGTTGCTAAGGTTTATTGCATGGACAGGTTCTTCTCCGAACATCAGATCAAGTATCCGGCTATCCCATAGCCCTTGTGTCCTGTAGATTAGTATCCCGCATAATACACATTTTATAACAAGCATTTCCATTCAATCACCAATTGATCCATATCATCAACATCTTTTATTTCACGTCACAATTTTATCACATCATAGGTATGCATGGAATATAATAGTTCTATCAATTTCATCATAGAATGGCATCCTCGTACAACGCCATATATTTCACATTTCATCAATGAAAACGCTAAAACATATATTTTCCATTCTATCATTGTCTGATCCATTTTGTCAGCATCATTTATTTCATCACATAAAATCATCAAATCGATCACAGCATAATGACCACATCATATATATCACATTTCCTCCAGGACGATTATCAACATACACTGTCATTATGAAATAAAAGAATCTCATGATAATCATAACTTTAATAACTGCATGAATATAGTAACATCATTAACACAGTAGCAACATATCATCATGTCTAACATGCCGAAAATATAGTTCACTCTGTCTAGCTGAGTCAAATAGGTAACAAGCAATAAAGTGAAAGGTGTCTAACTCATAAACATGCCTAGTCAAAATATGGGGCGTTACATACACCCACCCTTCAGGAAACTTCGTCCCGAAGTTATGGTCATAATAATGCAGGGAAGTTCTTGACACATAAACTCTTCATTTTTGCAAGTAGCAGGCGTTGGCCATATTTGTCCTACTTAGCTTTGACTTGACCGAATATGTTGATATTATCCTATGGCTTTGCTTCTGTTATCCCCTGATGTGCATTCTAATAATTTAAAGGGACATTTTAGATTAATCCATCTATTGAATCTCTAGAATCCCTAGGGTCGTAATCAAGTGTTATCCACCTTAGTATCCTACTTCTTACCGTTTTAGCAACATCCTTCAAGTTATAATATCCAGAGAGGTTTCCTCATCACAAAGCTTATATTGATCCAACTTAGCATGAAATAATCAACGATTTACATTGGAGGTGGTTAGAACTTTTAATATGTATCCACTCAACATGCAACTGCCAAGGACTCTTAAGTTTTGCATACCTCTCTTAGGGAAAAAGATTTATGTCTTCAAAATCCTAAGGTCATACATTATTATTTCCATATCGGTAATAAACAAATAACAAAAGTATCGTAACATCATTATACTAGGAGAACTATTATTGTTTACAAGGTTTTCATGGCTATTTCTTATCAGAATACAATTGTTACCGTGTTTATTCATTATTCTCATTTTCAAACCAATATAATTGGGTGGGAAACCATTACTTTTCAATTCCTTAAGAACCTCATAGCTAGTTTTGTTCCTACCCTTACCATCGCAAAGGTAATTACTAGTATTTATTCTAGTATGCCATGGTATTTGTACATCACCACTCTTCCTTACTCACACAAGCAACCTTTATGTGCTTTGTAAAGACCTTAGTCTAATCCTGCAAGTTGAACGAAAACATCAATGCGTAATATGTCCAATCATATTAGGGTTTCATAACATCCGTTTTAATTGAGTTAAGTTTGAGGACTGTGTTGAGATTCTTATGACTCTCTTATTATTACCCGAGATTATCACTATATTGGGTATGATTAATCCGAAATTTTCTCAAAAACCTTTCGCACCGCTACACCAATATTTAACTTGATTAGTCTAAAGCCATGTTTCCCTTAATACAATAGTCTTTTAATAAGCTTTATATGCAATCCCCCGGTTTAAGTACGTGGTGTTTTTTTTCATAATGTGATTCAAATGATACCTATCCTTGTATCCAGCAATTTATTTCCTTCCATTATCTCATCTAAACAATATGTAATGTACTTTTCACTACTCTATACAACATTTATCTTGTTATTTATTTTTATTTTTTTTAAATGGAAATTTCATTCGTGAATATAATTATGAGAGGTTCACGAGTTTTCACTTTAATTTGTACCTTGTACTAAGTTATCTATGCACACATATTAATGTCGTGTAGTTTGTTGTGGGGAAGGAGCAGCTCAACACCACTCCATGTTTATTTAACCAAGTTCTCTTATTAAACACAAGCAAAGTGTAGATGTGGTTGTCCTAACAATCACACCTTCTCATAACCCTTAAACATGTTAATTACCCAACATGTAAAACCTGTTCAATAGAACTAGATGAGGTTACATGGCATTGCAAGTAATGCAATCTAGGAATTTCATTAATAGATTAAAACACAACCTTTCCCTTCTTAGTTGATATATAAAAATTTTCATTCTTTGTAGTACTTAGAGAAGAAATATAAGAAAATAAAGGGATTCGTTTCTACCCTGTCATTTTACCTCACAAGGAAAACCTAATGCAGTGCTCCTTAAAATGCCTATCTTTATACTTTATGCGCCAGGAACAGTTTGTTAGGATCAGCGTGTTGAAACCTATGGTTGTTTTCATTAATGATTTTGTCATGTCGTGAAATTAGTGTCTTAGCATTCAGCTTTCCATGCTTGTTTTAGCCGTTCCTTGCTTTCAGATTATGTGTTTGTTTCGTCTCTTCGACTATACGTTGAAGTCTCGACAAAGGTGTTTTTTTTTTTAAATTTTTTTTTTGATAAATAAATGTGTTAATAAAATATCTAAATAATATTTTATTATATTGCGATATTTATTTATTTATTGTAAATATATATATATATATATATATATATATATATATATATATATATATTTTGTATAACTCCAATTGTTTTTGGTAAATTCAACCAGTGATGCAAGCTATTGCAATGTCTCTCAAAATGCACCAAAATGAATAATAATTAAAAAAATATTTCTTAAGGGTCCCCGTTATGTCGTAACTTATGTATAGGCACAGATTAGCTTTAATCATTGATAACTTAGTTAATTCTCTCTTCATAATTATCTAAATTAACTTCAGCACTAAGAAGTTGTTGAGATCCTTAAACTTGTAATTACATCATACGGATTCTGATTAACACCACAAACAAGCATGTATTGGCAAGTTTCCCTTCTAATATGTAATTTATCCTTCTAAGTTCATTGGTACACCGAACCCTCATTACTTTTTCTTTATGAATGTAAAGGAGATATGTTCGCACCTGAAACATGTCTTTTCAAGCATGTTTAAGCATGCAAACATTTATTACATTTCCTTGTAAATATATCTATGTAACAAATTTACTTTTCTATGAAATTAACACAATTGGCTTCTTTCCAAATATGCTCATTTCATCCCACTCATATCATTCCTTGATGGAGAGCAATATTAAGTTATGAACGATTTGGGCAACTGAAATATATAAACATGCTCACATATTTCAATTCGCTCTCCTTAAATAAACTATATAAACCCACTCCTATATTTCATTTCAATTCATATATATATATATATTTTTGTTTTGAACGTCAAACACTTATAACATATCAATAAATTTTATGTCGTCTATTTTCCTTAATATAATATAATACGATCTTTTATAAATCTGTAAGATGCTCTATACATTTATGTATCAAGAATTACCAAATTTACATGTATATGTATAACTTTAATGTAAATGTCATTTATCTCAAAGATGTATCAATCACGATATATCATTATCTTTTTTTTTTTTTTTATAAACTTACTCACATATTTACGTCCACATCCATTGAATAAAATTTCATGCAAAATTATAATATAAAATATCAATCATCGTATGTCTAGTGTTCATCAATGTACTTGTTTATAATAGCACATTACACAAGTGGTGTCCAAGAGGTTCATGAAACCGATTTAACATATACAACACATAAGAAACGTATTAGCAGAATAAAGGGTCAATTGAAGAGTACGTATAATACAATTATGTGCATTATATTGAATGGAATGAACATAACTTTTACATTTTGTATTATAACTTATAATCAATCATACATTTAAATAGAGTGAACATGAATTCAATGAGTTGAATCACCGTGCACATGAAGGACACAAAATCTATTTTCTAGTGGGAAATTTCGAATCATCGAATCTAGATGCATGATTGATTTTACAAACAAAAGCCAAAGAGTTTGTTTGAAATTCAGAATCATTGAAGGTATATGGATGATGAATTTACAAAATGAAAAGAAAATAAATGGTTTGATTTTTTTATTTTTTTTGTGAAGTATATGTATTAAAAATTTGATTAAATAAAACATAAAATTGAAATGACAAAATTTCAGATATAATTATTGACATAATACACCAATTATTATTTTTATTTTTTTTAGAGAAACCTAAATTTATGATCAATTACAGCATGAGTATATTGATAAAGGACATGCTTACATGTGAAAAAAAAAATAACAACTTATACTTTGTCACTGATTTCAATTTACATAGTTCTACTTATTTGGTCGTGGTTGAAAGTGAGATATAAGCTTTCTTTTCATAACTCTCTTTTCCTATTCACCTATCCTTTTCCACAATCTTGGTTTAGTATAGGCTAGGTGCATGGGCTCTAATATGGATGTTTGATATTTGTGACGAGGAAATAAGATTGTGATCATTATGTAAGTTTTTAGAGCATATGATTTGAGTTATAATTTCTAACTTAGATGATATTTTAATTGATGAATTCATTTTTAAATTTATATATTTTATAATAAAATTTAAAAGTATTTTATAAATAATTTGAAATAATACTTAATTTAAAAAAAAATTATTATAAAATCAATATTTTAAATAACATAATAAATCATAATACATATAAATATATGTGTAGAAGACAACTCCAAAATTTATAAGAAAAAAAAAAAGAAATACCTCATAACCTATTTCATCTCATCAATAATCCGATTGCTAGACTTGTGAAGGTTAATCTACATCCCCTTATCTTTACATACAACTACCACCGTCATGAACTTCTCGTATTAATAAAATTAAAGAAGGAGAAGGAGACTAAGGGAAAAGGAACAAAAAAGGGGGTGCGGCTCTTTAGCATGGGCACTTGGGCTGTTGTGATCAGTGCTAGGGCTAGGCCCGATTTCCCTTTAATAAGCTCGGGTGTTGTGCGCATTACTGGTGGAGGATAGAGGCTCTAGGTCTTGGCGCTTGGTCCCACGGTGGAACCCTCGGTGTTGAGCATATCTAACCCTTTATTGCAATGGGACCCCTCAACCGAATGATGTGACTCCAAGGGATCATAACAATGGGGATGGAATCAACGGCTCTCGTGATCCTGCGCCATCAACATGCTCGGGCGTTAAACGAGAGAGGCAGTCGCTGTAGGAATACCACCCGCCTACGTGTCATCCTCCAACTCGTCCGCATGCTCATTAGGTGGTATGAGAACCCATTGATGGCCCGAGCGGAACTGCCCTACGTGGCATCCACTACGCTCCCTATTTATGGACGAGAATAAGGGTTTTATTTGGCATTGTTGGAAGGAATTCTCGGTGTTGAGCGTCAGGGCTTGGTATTCCTGCTTGGCGCTTGGTAGTTGGATGGTGCGGTCTGGGCCCAAGGGAACAAAAAAGGCTAGGAACGAGCTGAGCACTTCTGCTATGGGTGGTCGTGGCCCGTAGTTTGCATAAGCAACTATACAGGGTTCGTAATAACATGAAGCGAGGCCCGAGCTTAGTGTTCTGTCATAGTGGTTCACGTGGGTTACCATTCGCCCAGGAGGTAGGTGCCATTGGACTCGGTGTTTGGACTTTCAGGTGTGCGTGGGGCTCCCCATTCAACTCGGCAGTCGGCTCTCGGTGCGGAAAGGAAAGGGAGCTATTGGGAGTACGTGACGCTTGTGTGCATTGGTGTGTGTGACCCATATTAAACTTTGCAACCGGATCTCTGTGGTGAGCTCGAGCCTGGGCCGATATTTCCTTTTGTTTATACCCGTTCCGGAGCTGCGCTAGGGTTTCAAAGGAAGCAAGGGCCGGTGGCCAAATGGTAAAGATTCTGTGCTTTGTGGGGAGAGTTCTCCGAGTCAAACCCGCAGGCCTCTCCTTCATGCTCATCCTTTCTGTTTGCATTGGCGATGGGCTATTTGCAGCACAAATCTGCATTTCGATCTCTCATGATGCTAACCATGGGGTGTATTCAAATGTGAATTGGTTTGGTTACTTGATGAGCAATATTTTGGATTCGATGGGTGCAAGTAGTTTCATGAGGAGGCAGCAACACGTTGTTGGGCATCATTCATCTACAAATGTGGAAAATTATGATCCAGACATTAGAGTGAATGATCCAGATGTGCGCAGAGTGACATATAAGCAACCAATACAAAATTATCACTCTTTTCAGCATATTTACTTGGGAGCACTTTATGGCTTTCTGGGCATGAAAGCTGTATTAGTGGACGACTTTGCAGCGTTCATAACTGGATATATTGGCCCAGTGAAGATGCCTAAGATGACGTCTTTGGAGATTGGAGTATTTATTGGAGGCAAGATACTGTACACCACATACATGTTTGTACTTCCCTCATTTTCCGGCCATCAGAATGTGTATCTGTGCGCAGTTCTCTATATAGTTTCACAGCTTGTCCTTGGATGGACATTAGCTTTGCTATTCCAGGTAGCTCATGTTGTTCCAGAAGCTGCTTCCCTGTTATCGCCCGGTCATACTGGTAGTGAAATGATAATCCTTTTCTGATCAACCAGTAGTGATTGAGAAGTAAAAATTAGTAAACATATCGTTAAGTTAATATCTATATGTCCAGTTAAAGATTTAGCCAAAAGTAAAATGTTAAAGATTTAGCGAAAAGAAAAATGATTTACTATATGTCAATTTATTGTTCTAAATGAATTTGTTAAGGGTTTAGTCAATATATACGCTTACGTATGGTTAATACACGTTTAAATATAGGGGTAAGAAATTTGGACAGCAATTGCAAATTATGGTTGAACATATATAAAAGTCATATATGTTATTAAACATGTGCAATGGAATTTCAAATGAATCACACCTATTAAATTGAAATTGGAATTAGATTTTTTTTTTTTTAAACGTTCTAAACCCATTAAAGCCCTTTTTTTTTTTCTTTCTTCACATATGCATACATTTATTAACCTAGTTCTCTATTGTATTGCAGGAAGAATATTCCCATCCGCCATAAATTTGGAGTATGGGAGTTCGTTTACCTTACAGGCAGCCTCCTAGCTTTTCTCCAAACTTTATGTTCAATCTTCTGGGTGGAGGGTGCTAGATTTATAGAAAATTACAAAATTTTCTGTTCAATATATACATTCAAGTTCTGTCTCTGTCAAGCTTTATAAATAAATAGAAAAGGGCTCTTCAAGTTATTTCCCCTTTTGTTGCAGACGTCATGTTTGTTTGTTATTTTCTAGCATATTTCACTATACTTTCAGGTGTAGTTAGGCCCTAAGGTCTTAGGGTTTGAGCCAAGGCTCTGATACCAAATGTAGTGCCCATTTCAGGCATTGGGTCTCTATTTGTATTTTTATGTAAATACCAAGTTTTCTCTTATGTTTTCTGGAAAAAAAATTCAACCGTCTATGTCTCTGCAATTTCAATAAACATAAACTTAAATCTTCATTACAGCTTTGTTCTTTTAACATGCACAATTTGAAACTAAAAGAAAATACCTTTTTATTTAAGCTAGCTCAGTAAAATACCTGGACCTGTAGATTTGCAGTGAGGTAAGAAGATTTCTGTAGTGGGTTCTGTAGGTTACCTTAGCATCCCAAAATGATGTGTCCACCCTGCCGATCAACTATTATCTTGCTGATCCTAGGAAATCAATAGATTTCCTAGCCCCCGAGCCCACAGACCGATAATCCCGAGAGCAACCTTCCTTAGATTCTTTCCATAGTCCCATGGTAATAATTCACTGAGTTAACCCCCTCCTCAGACTTTCTTTTGAGTTTCCCACATCCTCAAAGCTTCGAGTTAACCCCCTCCTCGGCATCGAGTTCACCCCCTCCTCGGCATTCCTCCTTTTTCTCAAACACTAAGTGTTCCTCTCCTCCAAAACCAACCCCCTTACTACAAGGTAAAACTCCTCTTTATAGAAAAACTTTCCTCCATAATTTCATAGCTTCCTTATCACTCCACCGCCCTAGCTGTCGTGGTCTTTTGGAAGTACAAACCATTAATGCATCCCCTTTTTAAGGTAAAAAGGTGGATTATATATTATTTTATATCATCCAAATTTCTATCTAGTAATGGAATTATTCAATAATTTATTCAAACATATCCTTTTCATTTACTTGGAATGATTTCGTCCGTTAATTAAATAAATAATTTATTTAATAAATTTATTATTATTCAACCCACTATGCTTTATAAAAGGGATTATTATCATTATTATTATTAATTAAATAATAATATTAATAACAATAATAATTAATAATAACAGTAATTAAATTAATTGTGAATAGTAATTAAATTATTTATTTGTTTAATTGATAAGTGTCAACATAGTACCCCTGGGTATAAATAGGGAAATATACTTAATGGTTTATTGAATCATAATCAACAATGATAGAGTACACTCTTCCAGTATTAGTGTTTAACTATCATACTTCATATTGGAGACACATTCACTTGCGGATACTTGCAATTAATGACACTTATTTTAATCGTTCATTACCATGTTCACACACAAAGACTAATTAACTTCTTTTACACATTAGAACTTGACAATCTTTTACTAATTAAGTCATTCAGTGAATACTTAATTGAGTTATCTATGATAACTTATAACATTGTTAAATCTTGATAAGTATGTTGTAAACCAATTTTATTGCACATGTGCATAATGTGCATGCGTGGCCAGCGTATGCACAAGACAGACATGCACTATAAACATATGTCATATATATATCCTATGCATAACAGCTAACTAACACTAATAATACTTTATGCAAATTGAACAAGTATACATTCATCATAGTATTACTAAAACATCATCGGTTATTTTATCAGTTAACCTTTACGATTTCATTTCATTATTCTTATGATTACACTTGTTCAATCAATCAGGTACAAGGAAGGCTACCTACCACCACTAACTCAAGATCGACGAATACCCAACCCTCAACAGTACTATCATATCCTCCCATCCTAACCTACTGCCACATCCTCCCTATCCCTCCTCTGCTAGTACAAAAGTGGATGTTGGACTCATCGACCTGACCACATAGAACTTGGGAACGATAGCGTCGGCTGAACAGCGGACCTATCCTCCCCTAGCAGGCATCCGACCATCGTCATCACAACTACATGGGGAGCGTGTCTCAGCACGACCCTCCCACGACCTCGGGTATCATAGGAACATAGGGTGGGAAACACATCCATCCCTCTCAACATACCGGGCCTACGCCCTTATCAATTCATACTTTGTTGCTATCGGGATTATTTGTCCATTTCATCGTATCATCAATTTCGGTTGCTAAGGTTTATTGCATGGACAGGTTCTTCTCCGAACATCAGATCAAGTATCCGGCTATCCCATAGCCCTTGTGTCCTGTAGATTAGTATCCCGCATAATACACATTTTATAACAAGCATTTCCATTCGATCACCAATTGATCCATATCATCAACATATTTTATTTCACATCACAATTTTATCACATCACAGGTATGCATGGAATATAATAGTTCTATCAATTTCATCATAGAATGGCATCCTCGTACAACGCCATATATTTCACATTTCATCAATGAAAATGCTAAAACATATATTTTCCATTCTATCATTGTCTGATCCATTTTGTCAGCACCATTTATTTCATCACATAAAATCATCAAATCGATCACAGCATAATGACCACATCATATATATCACATTTCCTCCAGGATGATTATCAACATACACTGTCATTATGAAATAAAAGAATCTCATGATAATCATAACTTTAATAACTGCATGATTATAGTAACATCATTAACACAGTAGCAACATATCATCATGTCTAACATGCCGAAAATATAGTTCACTCTGTCTAGCTGAGTCAAACAGGTAACAAGCAATAAAGTGAAAGGTGTCTAACTCATAAACATGCCTAGTCAAAATATGGGGCGTTACAAGAATATTTCAGATACATGAAATAAATTCCATGAAATCACATCATGAAATAAATTTTATTTTTTATTTTTTCTTTTTATTTTTTAAATTCCAATTCACTCTACTTCACCTAGGATACATGAAATACACCAAAAGTACATGCAATCAAAGCACTTGAAAAGTGTCTACCCAAAACGCATTCTACAAATTTCAAATTCAATTTTAGTCATGCATTAGGTACATATTCTAAGTTACTTGAAATGCATGAAATATTTATGAGTTGCATTATGTACATACTCTATCAAGGTACATGAGATCCATTAAATCAATTTTCCAGTAAGTCAACCACACGCAATGCATCAGGTGTATACTCTATGAAATGCATTAGACATGCCTTCCAATCAGTCATGCACCAAGTACATTAACCAATCTCAAGTATACCAACCAATGTCATGAAGTGCATAAATTATACCAACTAAGGTCATGAATTGCATAAAGTATACCACCAAGGTCATGGAGTGCATCAAGTATCTCAACCAATCTCATGCATGTTGAAATATTGTAACTTCTAAGAATATTATATTTGTACTTTATTATTCCGGAGATGTTTCATTCCTCCGTGAAGACCTTATTGTATATCCGTAGATGTTTATTCCTCCGTCGGAATGTGGTAACTTGGGTTATTAAACTTCCCTAGTGGGGGTTGGCCCTGTATGTGTTATGTGGGTCAAAGGGTTGTTAGACCACCCTAGAGGGGTCAGCCCAGTTAGTTGTAATGGGGTGTTTAACCCAGTGGTTAAGTTGGGGCCGACCTAGTTAATATAAAATACAAGTCGGAGATGTGTATAAATAGAGGAGGGGTGTTCCTCATTTAACACACACACACTCACTTGTGAATAGCGCATAGGTGAGGGAGAGGTCTTCTATGGAGGAGAAGGAGCTCATGTCTAGGGTTTGCATCTTTTTATTTTCTGGTCATCTATATTGAGGAAGCTTTGCTAGGTTTTCTACCCCATGAGGGTTTCCCAAGATAAATCTGTGTCTCTTGTGTTTATGATGTGCTTGTCGTTCTTTCAGTGATCCTATATATGCTATTGTTGTGAAATGAAATGCAATGCTGATATTTTTATGTCTTAGCATATTGAATCTTAACATGGTATCAGAGCTAACCTGAAGGAAGGCAATGTATGGCACTTACAACACTTGCTTCACTTGCAACAATTTGAAGGTTAGGGTTTTATATAGCAAAAACCAGTCATCGTGGAACTTTCACTATAAATATATTTTTACGAAGCTTAAAGATCTGAAACCTTTTTAGGTAGTAGATAACATTTCCATGTACCTTGTGTCCAAAGGACACCCTTATATTCGTTGTAATTTGTGATTTATGATTAGTACAAGTTGGGGTTTCTGCCTCTTCCAGATCTCAATCATAATCAGGTGACCTAGGAAAAAAGGTCATAACTTGGGCTAGGAAGCTCCAAATGAAATTTCGTCAAATGTGACAAGTATTTCATGGATTGTACTATCTCAGAAAACTTTTTTAGAGGCCGAAGTTGAACCAATGAGACGTGGCACACCGTACAAGTTCGCTCTCCTGTTTTATCCCATAAACAGGTCACATTGCGACACTTGGAATAACTCTCTCTCAGAGAATCCAATTGAGGTCAGACCTATTGGGATGGAAATATGACAGGTCAGGATACCATAGGAAAAATTTTCAGACCCTGTGGATCAAAAAGTTCGGAGTTACACCAGAAACAATTAGGTACATATTTCTGTCAAAACAGAATTATTTTTTAGCACCTTCATTCATGGCTTCCGGAATTTAGGGTTTCGGAGAAAGTTGGAATTTTTGGAATCGGAGTCCACGGATGAATGATACTCAGATAAATAGAAATTTAGAGACCAAGATCAAATTTTTTGGTTGGGTAGAAGACTGGGCTTGATCAAATCCCAGTTCAGGATTTTGATCGAAAAGGTGGAAAATTAGGGCTTCAGCAAAAGTTGGAATTTTTTAAGTCTGTGACCACGGCTGGAAGCTCCTCAGAAAAATAAGAGTTTAGAGCATTGGATCGAACCTTTTGATTGGGAAGAAGGGTGGGTTTCATCAAACCCTAGTTTGAGATCCTGTCTAGAAGATCCAAAAGTTTCAAAGGCAATTTTGAGGGGTCAAATTTTGGAGATTTCAAAATTGAAGTATGCTAGTTTGATTAGCTTAGAAAGACAAATCCTTTCATACATTCAGAAGTGTGAAAGTCAAAGTTTGAATTTTTAGTGTTTCTATGACAAACCCTAATTGAGCTCCAGATCCATTTTCAAGGGGAGATGAGGCTAAGGCCTTACATAAGAAGACTACAAGAAGTCTCGACATGTATGACTTAAGGAGATACAAGTATGTCTTGAAATCTGATTCTTGATTAAGTTCATAATATATTTTTCTTCATATTATTTAGGTTAGTACAATGTTAGAATTGTCTTATCACCCTAATAAAAGTATGAATACATGTGAATGATAGAATACATTCATTGATTAGGGTTATATGATTGTACTAATGTATTGTGGTGTTGTATGAGGATGATGTTGTCTGCTAACAAAATACAGGTACATCAAGAAGACAAATCAAGTTCTATGACCATGATGACATAAAGACAAAGACTCATCCATAATCTTTGATCACATAGAAGTTCTACTTACGAGGTATGTATGAATTTGTTCTATTATGCTTAACCTATGAGTTATGCAGATTCTAGCACAGGATCTCTAAATCATTGAAGAGAACAAAGAAGATATTGTTTAGGTATGTTAGACATAACTAAGCAGGTATACTCATCCAAGTATGTTTTCCTATGTCAAGTTAGAATCCTACTTTGCGCTAGGATCTTAGATACCCATGTATGGAATGATCATGACCATACATATTCAAGATTATTTAGAATTATAATGTTTTGATAATATTAAGATTATACTAATGAATGTATGTTTGTGTATGAGATCATGAGGATGACACTAGTGCACACTTGAGCATGCACAGTGGTACAAAATGAATAGAAGTTCAAAATACATATAGAAGATCAAGCGAGAGGCAACCACACAAACATAAAAGATAAGTATTTGAGTTGTTATTTGAATCTCTGAAATAGTAAATGATATTGCTTGTAATGGTTGTATGCATATTTGTATTTCTAGAATATATATCATGCTGAGTGTAAACACTCATATAGCATTGAACAGTATACTACTAATATGCATATGATTGATAAGTTGGACAAACATTCCATTGTTGATTGTCTAGAATGAAACCTCTTTGCTGACATGCTGAGAGCTGTGCATGCTCTCGATAGTATGTTCTGGTAGAGATGGAAGGCACCTAGATAGCCACTGTATGCATACAGGATATGGAAAAGTGTTGTGCCAAAGTATTGGTCAAGATTGTTGCATAACTATGAAAATCATATTTGTATGCATAATAGGTTATCATGTCAACATGATTTGATGATTATGAAGTATTACTAATCATGTACTTAATTTTGATTTGTAGGAAAGACCATGAAGAATGATCAACACTGAACAAGTGATGGATGTTCAACAAAAAGAATTACAAATCAAACATACTATAGCAAGCTCGTGGCTAGAAGATTCTCTTAGAAAGAGGAAGAGGATCATGATGAGATGTTTGCTCCAAGTGGCTAGATAAGACCATTCTCTTAATGGTGTAATTGAAGAAGAAGTATGAATCAGGCTCTGTATGGGTACTCAGGATTGATAGTCATTTAATGAGCTTAATGATCACCATGGGTAATGTGGATCTCAACCTTTGCTACAAGGTTGAAGATGGTTTCTATATACAGATGACATGGATGCAAGAAGGAACTCACCACAGAGTTCGAATGATATTGAGGCTCATATCAGTAGACCCATCTAACGAGAGATGGCACGGATAGATATGTAGAAGATCACTCAATGCTGAGTGTGAATGATGTTCAGTTACAGAGGGAGAATTGATAGTTTCTTGACAAGCTTGGGCTTTACCAAAAGTAAAGTTGTTCCTAACCTTTACCTTAAGGTTATGGATGAACTATTATTGTATGTGGATGATCTCTTTTTGACAGGGAAATAGAAATAGATCTTGGAAAGCAAGAAGAAGCTAGCTACAGAATTTGAGTCGATTGATATATTACTTCCTAGGCTTGGAAGTATGGCAAGGCTTAGAAGGAATCTTTCTCAACCAAGGAAAAGTATGCTGGGGAAATCTTGAGAAGATTTAATATGTTGGAATGAACAACCATGGCCACTCTCATGGGTTCCGACTTGAAGCTATTAACTGATGACTCATCAGAGTTAGTGGATGTAACTTTGTACAGACAGATTATTGGGTCATTGATGTATCTAACGAATACTAGGTCAGATATATGCTTTATCTAGTGGAAACTAGATGTGTTCACCTGATAGTTGCAAATCATGTGATGAGGTACCTAAACGGTATGATATACTTTGGTCTATGTTATCTTGGAGATCATGAACTTAGATTGTATGGCTACATAGATGTTGATTGGGCAGGAAGTGTACATCGGGCAGATGTTATTGTCTGGGATCTCCCATGATCTCGTGGATTAGCAGGAAGCAGTATAGTGTGTCTCTCAATACAGCTGAAGCGGAATATATAGCTTCTTGTTCTAATAGTTGTGAAGCAGTATGGATTCGAAAACTGTTATCAGGACTATTTGACTTAGATATGGAACCCACTGTGATCTTGTGTGACAACCAGAGTTGTATCAAGATGACAGAGAATCCAGTGTTCCATGATAAAAGCACATAGAGATCCAATATTTCTATATACGGGATATGGTGCATAAAGGAGCTATCAAGCTCGAGTATGTGAGCACTGACTAACAAGTTGTTGATATATTGACCAAACCTCTGTCTCGAGTAAAGTTTGAGACAAGCTTGGAAGGACCCTCCTCGAAAGGGGGAGTGATATGGTCACTGATGATGAGATTGCCTGCATCGACAGTGAGGTCGATGATGTGGATACCGATATTGGTGATGCCAACAGTGACTGGTTGGTGAATATTCCTTAGACGGGGTCTAAGTTGATGAGGGGATTGCATCATCCTTGAACACATGTTCTAAAAGGATCTGTAGACATATGTCTCCAAGAAAGAAGAGGGATTGCATCATCCTTGAACACATGTTCTAAAAGGATCTGTAGACAGATGTATCCAAGAATGAAGTCCTTAGCGGATGAGTGGGGATTGTATCATCCCTGGACTTAGGTCCCTTGAATTGATCCGTAGACAGATGTCTTCGAGAATGAAGTCCTTAGTGGATAGGTGGGGATTGTATCATCCCCGGACTTCGGTCCCTTAAATTGATCTGTAGACAGATGTCTTCGAGAATGAAGTCCTTAGTGGATAGGTGGGGATTGCATCATCCCCAGACTTAGGTCCCTTGAATTGATCCGTAGATAGATGTCTTCGAGAATGAAGTCCTTAGTGGACAGGTGGGGATTGTATCATCCCTAGACTTAGGTCCCTTGAATTGATCCATAGATAGATGTCTTCGAGAATGAAGTCCTTAGTGGACAGGTGGGGATTGTATCATCCCAAGACTTCAATCCCTTGAATTGATCCGTAGACAGATGTCTTCAAGAATGAAGTCCTTAGTGGATAGGTGGGGATTGCATCATCCCTGGACTTAGGTCCCTTGAATTGATCCATAGACAGATGTCTCCGAGAATCGATTATAGGACTTCATCATCCCTAGACCTTTGGTTCAAAATGTACGTGATGGGATTGCATCGTCCCTAGACATGAGACTTGTCTTAAAGTGATAAGGAATGATCCTCCTGGAATTTGATCGGGATTGCATCATCCCTAGACATGAGACTTGTCTTAAAGTGATAAGGAATGATCCTCCTGGAAGTTGATCGGGGTTGCATCGTCCCTAGACATGAGACTTGTCTTAAAGTGATAAGGAATGATCCTGCTAGAAGTTGATCAGGATTGCATCATCCCTAGACATGAGACTTGTCTTAAAGTGATGAGGAATGATCCTCCTGGAAGTTGATTTGGATTGCATCATCCATAAACATGAGACTTGTCTTAAAGAGATAAGGATTGATCATCCTAGAACTTGATTTGGATTGTATCATCCATGGACCTATGTCCTAAAGTGAGCAGGATTGATCATCCTGTAATTGGATCATGTGCATTGCAGAGTATGTTGTAGATCGAGATGATGATCCAGATGCTATAGATCGAGATGATGATCCAGATGCTGTCGATCAAGATGATGATCCAGATGTTGTAGATCGAGATGATGATCCAGATGCTATAGATCGAGATGATGATCGAGATGCTGTAGATCGAGATGCTGTCGATCGAGATGCTGTCGATTGAGATGATGATCCAGATGCTATAGATCGAGATAATGATCCAGATGTTGTTGATCGAGATGATGATTCAGATGCTGCAGATCGAGATGATGACGATGTTGATGATCGTATATTGATGATGTTGCTTATGTGATTGAGAGATCCAGATGATGTTGTTGATCAAAGGATTCGATGATGATGATGTTGTAGCTGTTCGAGTGCTACAGAAAGATGAAGACTCGGTACTGAAGATGTTGTTGTTCCAGTATTGAAGATCTTGAAAATGTTCCAGTAACTGCTTGAGTTACTAATGATGATGTATAAAGAAAGCTTCCAATGATTTATAGATGTATCATGTATGATGTAGTTGATGACTCCTTGCTCCTGCAGATGTTGTTATAATATCCTTCTCGTTAAGGGGGAGTGTTGAAATATTGTAACTTCTAAGAATATTATATTTGTACTTTATTATTGTACTTTATTATTCTGGAGATGTTTCATTCCTCTATGAAGACCTTATTATATATCCAGAGATGTTTATTCCTCCGTCGAAATGTGGTAACCTGGGTTATTAGACTTCCCTAGTGGGGGTCGGCCCTGTATGTGTTATGTAGGTCAAAGGGTTGTTAGACCACCCTAGAGGGGTCATCCCAGTCAGTTGTAATGGGGTTTTTAACCCAGTGGTTAAGTTGGGGCCGACCTAGTTAATATAAAATACAAGTCGGAGATGTGTATAAATAGAGGAGGGGTGTTCCTCATTTAAACACACACACTCACTTGTGAATAGCGCATAGGTGAAAGAGAGGTCTACTATGGAGGATAAGTTGCTCATGTCTAGGGTTTGCATCTTTGTATTTGCTGGTCATCTATATTGAGGAAGCTTTGCTGGGTTTTCTATCCCATGAGGGTTTCCCAGGATAAATCTGTGTCTCTTGTGTTTATGCTGTGCTTGTTGTTCTTTCAGTGATCCTGTATATGCTATTGTTGTGAAATGAAATGCAATGCTGATATTTTTCTGTCTTAGCATATTGAATCTTAACAATGCAATGCATCAAGTATCTTTTCTTCATGAAATGTGTTCTAGTCAATCAATTCCATGCATATACTTTACCAATAAATACATGGAATACTATCAAGATGCTTTTCTAACAAGGATCACATAGTTACTTTTCTAATAATGGTAACAAATATCATAAAGAATCTTTTCTAACAAGGATCATAAAGAAGTTTTTCCAACAAAGAGCATAAAGATCAGATAAAAAAAAAAACAACTTCATGCACTTAAAAGCAACATGCAATCAAGCTTATATGCAACAATCTAAAATTAGAAAATGCAATATCAAACCAAATATGCAGTTACCAATCAATAATTATATTGTGCACAATACTTAAGCATATATCATATAATTCAATGAATAGTAAAAGAGGCAATGCACAACGAACAAGCATTGACCAATCAAGTCACTGAATAGTAAAAGAGGCAATGCACAGTAATAAACATCGACCAATCAAATCACTGAACAATAAAAAAGGCAATGCACAAGCATCGGCCAATCAAATCACTAAACAGTAAAAGAAGCAATGCACATAAAACATGCATCAGCCAATCAGATCACTGAATAGTAAAGAGGAAATGCAAGGTGAACATGCATCGACCAATCAATCTACTAAATCATTAGATATGCAAGGGTCCTATCCTAACTAGGATCTAAAAATATCCATTTCATCTAGTAGTTACACATGATCTCCAAATAATGTGCACCAACTATCCAATTCTCATGCATACAATATACAAGCATTATGAAATCTCATTGCATGTCTCATGCATACCAATGCATATCTAGCACATTCACTTTAAGAAAAGCAATTATTGTAGAGGAATTAGGGCTATGCCCTTTATTTCCTAACTCATATCTAGTATACATATATCAATTTATTACATATAATATATAAATATATTTATCTTATTATTACGTCTCACATATATTCTCTTATCATAGCATAACCATAACTATTATATTATCTCTACACCCATTACATATATACTCATATATGAAATAAATACTAACATCATACAACTATAATGCTATATATTCATATTTATCTTTCATATTAACTATATATATTAATATACTTATATTATCACACACACACATTATATACATTCATATGTATTATACATGCATCATTAACACATCTCATCATATATCACATATATAACACAATCTATATTATACATCACATAAATACTATTATATATATAATCATACACTATTATTACATATAATTATATTATCATATATACTACATACATAAAATAAAATAAATAATAATAAAAGGGAATATGAACCATTAAGGACAAGTGGCTCATCTCCTCCAAAAATCGGCAAGGAGTTACATCTCCATGTAACTTGTCATCCAAGTGGTAGAATAAATAAATAACGAGCACAAGTGGCATCTCCCTCCACTCAATAAATAAATTAGTACGATAAGTTAGGGAATAATAATAATGTCACCACTAACCCTAAAATAAATAAATAAAATAATCAATAGTAAAATACAAGAATAACACATAGCTATACTTTCCTCCCAAGTGGCAATTCCACTAACAATCAATTAGATAAGTTAGGATAATGACAATTCCAAGCACAAATGACCAATAATGCAATAATATACATACTATATGCATAAAATAAAATAAAAGGATAATTGAGAACACCATTTAGACGAGTGTCCCATTTCCTAAAATAGACAATGAGTAAATACAAGAATAACACATAGCTATACTTTCCTCCCAAGTGGCAATTCCACTAACAATCAATTAGATAAGTTAGGATAATGACAATTCCAAGCACAAATGACCAATAATGCAATAATATACATACTATATGCATAAAATAAAATAAAAGGATAATTGAGAACACCATTTAGACAAGTGTCCCATTTCCTAAAATAGACAATGAGTTACTCATTGAGGTAACCACTACCTTTCAAGTGGCAAGCATGCCCAACCATAAAAGTATTCTCTCAAGAGAAGCAATAAAGACAATAGAGAGTATATTGCCCATTAATAATATTCAAATTAGTAATAATAATATTACATCATCTTTACATATATATCATACTAATACATCAATAAAATACTTCACAATTATACTTGTAATTATTCTATTATACTACATATAATATATTTATCTAAATAATATATATATATATATAATTACACTAACCTTATATACTGTATATATAGAACTCACTACTCTAATTGTATACACTTAAATCATCAAATTTATATACACTATAATACACATATACTACATATATACCGATATATACTTCATAATACTAAACAACATATACGATATTATGTCATATCAATATATATAATCAAATATGTATATCATATACCTACTTTAACACATACATACAAACTTATACATATAGTATATACATTCCATAAACAATTTAAAGACAACTTTTCCTAGTTTCCAAATTTTAATTTCAAAACGTTGCAATTTCAAAATGTTAGTTTCCAAGTAGGAGTGCAACTTTAAAGGAGGTCTGCTCACCAACTTTTCTAAGACATTACACAACTCAACTATGCACCCAAATCATAGCAAAGGTCTATAAGCATAAAAATAAATCCTTCCAAAAACCAATTCAATCATACCCGTAATTCAATCGTATATCAAGAAGTATTTCAATATTAATAAATTCAATAAGCAGTAAATATGCAATATTAATTAATTCTAAAACATACAACAAACTGATCTTTAATCTCTTAACTTCTGAAATTAAAAAGTAGGATATAACCAAACCAATATTTGAAGTGGGGCTTTTGATGCTTCCATTAACATAAGGGAGGTTAAAATTATTTCACAAATGACATTTAAAAATTCCAAATGCATATATACAAAAGATTTATAACTCTGTGGAAGGCCCAACAACCACAATGTTGGAACCTAAGCTCTGATGCCACTCTGTCATTTCACCCCCAAAACCAAGGCCAAGATCATGAGGAAACCCAAGGGAAGGCTGAATCAAGGTAAATGCATAGCGGAATAATGCTATATAAGGATAGGCCATCATGCCAACAATCCAATTAAAATAAAACTTTCAGCCTCTTTAAAATGAGATGCAAGATTACAATGCATATCTTTCTCCAATACACATACTATGCAAGGGAAATGCATGCATGAATTGCAACCATATTTGAGCCAGATATTAAACATGATATATCAAATCTATTTCAACCATATAAACACTGATAAAATCATATCTACAAGCTACCATAAACAAGGTAAATAATTAGATCTACAAGGTTCCACAATCAACCTTATTAACAATGTTGAAAACAATATATATTGACTGCCACCTACATCCATATTAAAATAAACAAAAGTATATTTGATGTATTCCATATACAACCATATAATTGATAAATAGTTCAGATCCCATGGATTCCACCTACAACCATACAAACCATAAGAAAAACTGGATCCAAGAGCACACATACATCAGAATGCAATAAATAAACACATAACACAATACTCATCACTGAATACCAACCATAGCCATATCATCATGAAAAGATTAATATATGAGATATGCCATATACATCAATATAAAAATAATATCTCATGGATGTCACCTACATCCATACAAATCATAAGCAAAACAAATCTATAAGCACATATAATTCTAAGCATGCAATAAATACACATATAATAAAATACGTATCTGATTAAGGGAAAACTAGCTTCAACCGGAAAAAATTACACCCAGCCATAGACACAGTCAATTCAAGCCATAATTGAATAGATCACCCCCAAGCTGAGGCCATGGATCCATAAGCAGAGGTACTCACAATCAATGAACATGGTGTATTCTTTCTCAACATTGCCACACAAAAATGACTATATCTCAACCATATAGAAAGATTTTGCAATGAAACAAAAGGTATTCCTTACTGGAAACATCGCTCCAAACGCAATGGAACAGGTGTCACAACCTAGAAATTATCAGAAACATATGAACTATAATATTTGGCTGCACCATTTTCAAGAACCCTGCCACGCAAAAAAGACTAGATCTTAGTCATATTGAAACAATTTTTAGTGAAATAAAAGGTGTTCCTTACTGGAAACATCTCTCTTGACGCAATGTAACAGGTCTAAAAACCCATAAATTCTCATAAATTATCAAACCAGAGCATATGGTTGTTCCCTTCCACACTGTCAGAAACTAGAACTACACCTTTCTCAATCTAAACTTTCCCTTCCATCTACACTACCTTGTGCAATGGGATTGCCTTCACCACATAGAACTCTTAGGAAATCACCATCCATCATTGGGATTCATGTGAAGATATTTGGATAGGGACAAGAAATGGGACAAGGAATCATGTTTTGTTTTGCACAGTCAATCTTTAATCCCCATTATAGGTTCTTCATACATCATTACAAGGCCTTCAAGATTAATTTCCAGGTGATTTGTGACTATCCGCACTCACCATGACCCTTAGGATATCACCACCCTCACCCAAGAATTCAATATTTAGCCATAAAATTATTCTCCTTCATGAGAGCATGCACCTTCAGTCCAGTAGCAAGAGAGAGCCCATGAGAGATCACATTTGAATTCATATAGATAAATTCAAATCCACTCCAAGAGTCTAACTCCAACTCACTATGGAGGTTACCCAAACCAAAAGAGTCCAACTAGAATTAGTGAGAGGAGGTTACAAAACATGAGGGGAATTACACAACTTTTGAGGTGTCAAGTCTAAAAATAGCCAGTGAGGGTGCACTTGTGCAAGTGGGGGTTAGAAAACCAAGTGTAACCTCCAAAAAGGAGTTACAAAACCACCAAAGGGGCACATTTAACACATGGAATCCATCAAAGCACTAAGGATGACCCACTAAATCATGAACTAGGCGCAATAATACCAACATAGGCTAAAATAACAAAAAAATAGGAAACAAAGAGTGTTGTTAGGGAGATCCATAACTCCTAGTCCCCAACCCCCTCACATGTGGAATCCATGCCCCCCCAACCACATTAGTTGTCCAGGTTGAGCTAGTTATTTAATTAAAAATAATAATAATAATGTCCATAGTCCATAGTAAAGGAACCTAGTGCCACATTAGAACACAAATAATAATCACAACATATGTCCAGGGGCTTAACACACAGGGTATTACACTATACCTATTGATTCTATAAGATTGGCATTATATGGGACCCATAGGTTCTTGATCATCTCTGTGAACTCCTGATCTTCCATCCATGAAGAGTTGAATTTGAAAGAGGAAGGGAAAGACTCCAACCACTTTTCTTAGATGTTATCTTAGTGGACTCTATTTTGCACATTGTATTGGATGTTATTATGGACATTAAAATGGATGTATATGTGGACATGGCTACGAGTAAAATATGTCAAATTGGAAATAAATTTGAACAACAATATGGACATTTACATGTACTATAATTTGTCATCACAAAAAATGTATTTACATCCTATGATATATTATAACATGTGTCTAATTTTTATTTAAGTAAAAGCAATATTTTGAAAAAACTTATTTGACTTTAATTATGATTGCAATTCTTTGATTTTCTTGTAGTGATTGGGGTCCTTCTAGTGAGTAGGCTGCAAATGAGGCATTGTATCAATGAGTAAGCCAACAAGGTCACTTCGATCATTATTATTGTATTAATTTATTATTAAGGTTTTCTCCCTCTTTTGAAGCTTGATGTAACCCAACCAAGTGACTCTGAAACTTGCACAAGAAAGATGTACCTTTCTCATAGCTTATGAAATTATAAAGCATGAATCAATTAAATACATCAACTTTATTATTTAGTAGTCCTAATTAACCTATTAGGGAGGCTAATCCTATTTAACTAACTACTATAAAATATGCAAAAAACATTAGACCCAGAGTTGGGGGGGAGAAGAGATACCTATTGATCAAAATAAGAACAACAAATACATGTTACCTATATTTTTATCTGCAACTCTTGAAACTGTCACCTAGATCCCTTTGCAAATTGAGCTACTCGTGATCCATGCTTCCCAAGTCTCCAATATTCACTCGATATAGGGAAAAAGTCACTAATGAATGATGACTTCATCAAACAAGGGAGTATGAGATCTCAGATATAGGGATCTATGAGATGGGAAACTCAACATGAAAATTCAAGATATGGGAAAAATTCTTCCATCATAATAGGGGCATTAGTTTTTTCTCCTCCTTTTTCTCTCACATGAATGTATTTTTATATGTTTTTGACATGGTTGAGGTGGATAGGCGGTAGTTCTAAGGAGTTATACCTAATGAAAGTTCTTTCCCAATTGTTTATTTTCATGAATTTCCCAAATTTCTATATTTTTTGTGCATTTCATGGGCTCACACACCATATATGAAGGAAAGGTGCATGGCCATGCATGTTTCTCAAGGAGGAAGTGGGTGGGGTCTTGAAGCCTTCAAGTTTTAGTGGATTTTGAGCTAGAAATAACTAGGAACTTTACCTGAGGAGGTGACCATCATTTTGGATGAATTTTATGTAGAATTCAAGGTCATCAATAGCTATTAGGGGATCTTCTGGTGATAGTAGGGATGTTTGGATGAAAGTTAAGGAAACTTGAGTGTCATTGGGGACTAGGGTCATCCAAATATCATCATAGTTACAGAAGGTGCTATAACAACATAGTTATGACATTGGAGAATGTGATTCTTGTGTAATACAAAAGCTAATCCAAAACAAAATAACCCTTCCTTAAAGATATGCTCTGAACTGAACCTTCTTTAAATCCACTACCACTAAAATGTGATTTTTGGTCATCAAACTTGTCTCATGAAAAGATAAATCATCTTCGTAACAGTTCCCTAAGGCATTCTCTATATTCTTAAAGACATCCTATGACCAACACTCTAATGGAAGATTTGATAGATTGACCCAAATTGATGTATAATCCAATTTCTTAGAATTTTCATTTAAAAATTACGAGCACCACTTCATAGCTAGAGAAGCAAACCCATTTCCAAAGGGAAGAAATAATCTTCTCCACATCCATCAATGACCATAATATGAATGACAACCAACCCTTGTAATGCTAATAAAAATTGATGAGTAAACTGATACTTCTTCCTACTAAACATGAACCCAAATTTGAAGTGTTTTAACCCCTAGTATTTGAAGATGGAACTGAACAACCACCACTAACTTTGATATAGACATTACTTCATGCAATTTCATCTCCTCTCCAATTATTAGGTTAATGGGAGCACCTCTCTTCTTCATGAATATATTAACTTTACAAGAGGATTTGGTACCTTCTCTCCTTATGGGTGATGAAGGTGCTTCTTAACTCTTGACAACTTCCTTACCCTTCCAAAGATAGATACCTCTTAGGGAATCCATATCTAGAAAATCACTTACAAAACACTAATCAACCTCCATAAAGCTCAATGAAGGTAAGAATAATGATTTAAGAATAGACTTTATTGAAGACATGGGAGACACAAAACCCTCATTCAAATAGGCACTATATTAAATACCCACGTGATGAAAGTGTCATATGGTTAAAATGATACGAGACCCGCCACTGGGCTCCAAAACAAAGCATCCTTGCTCCACATCCAAATTATTAACCTTGGCCACCTGCCAATAATTTGATGACAATAGTTGGCCATAATGAGATCTAGTGAGAGTAATATCAAAAGCTTGGTTAGTACAATTGGAGAGAGTTTCATCCACTATCGATAAATTTTATATAGTGTCTTATTCCAAGGGTATTCCCACCAAGGATAGTCCTATGGTTTTTGAACCCCAAAAAATTAGGAGAACCTAATACATGAGGTATTGACTAGAGATTGTACCCCTCATAGCATCCACTTGGTAGTCAACTAGATATATAAAGTAATTCAATTTTGTGTGTAGCATTGTAGTCATAGTTAGCTATTATAGCTTTATATTGAGTTTAACACATCAAAATTATTTTGGTCAATGCTTTGAGTCATAACAACATGGCTCATCATCACAACTTAGATATGCCATAAGGTGGGCTAGATCGATTAGTTGGGTGTTGTGAGATGCAAGTAGGAGGCCACGGGTTCAAGTCCTTGGGTTAGCTCTCTATGAGAATGCTGAGAGACTCACTCAATCTCCTAGTTGGGACTATTTCCAAAATTCTAATCGATGGTTTTCCCTGGGTACCATCCTTAAAATGAGGGTAAGTACTCAGAGAGTTTCCCACGATTCATTTCATGAGAAACACTATTGTGATATTCCTATACTCCATCCTAGTCCTAACAACATTCGCCATTTTTGCATTTTCAGTCATGCATGCATTTTGCATGCAGCCATGATTTTGCATGAATGCATGCATCCCAGTCATCAGTCCCAACACCTAGCCCTCAGTTAGCTAGCCCCGGGAGCTTCTTTCTGACCAGTTTTAGCCCTCCTAGTGCTTAGTGCACTCTGCATGCAATTGCATGCATCCCAGGCGCCCTCTCTCACCTACTGCACTTCAGTTAGTTGAGTTATCTTTAGATCTTTCCTTGATTTAAGGCTAGATTGACTCTCAACTGACTGTATCACTCCGATGGACCTCCAATGAGACTAGACTGCCTATTCTGACTCCAGTTAGCTCCTCATGCGCCCTCCACTGAGCCTCCTTCATTTAGTTAGTGCCTCCATGTGCTAGTTACACCTACCACACTCAATTAGACTCAGTTTGACATATGGTTGACAGTTACTTGTGCATTGATGACTCCACTAATGATGATCAGGACTTCTAGTTGTGCTTTGATGACACTCCATTGATTTGATAATCACTCCACGAAGGCTAATTCGAATTTCCACCTTGCCATTCAAATCCTCACCATTGTATTATTTATTTTTCCATATTGTGTTTAATGAATGAGTGTGTGATGTTATTCTGCTTCTATCCGAGTTCTACTGTATCATAATTATGCTGCTCTTTTACACTGCATTGTTCACTCTTCTTCTATTTTCCCGCTTAATCTTCTTGTGAGGTATACATCATCTCTTAGATTTGCTGTGAGGATTTTCACAAACACAAGAAAATATCTCCCAATGAAATTTATTAAATGAGATGATGAATTACGTTGATATGGACTAAAATGAAAACTAAAATAATCTAAATGTTGTATAACCAACAAAAACAACAATATTTGTATGTATTTTTTTTCTAAGGAAAATATCATTAGGGAAACCCTAATGGGACTTCCTCACATTTTGAGAATGTCATCCAAGATAAATTTTGCATAGTACAACTTGTACTCCAAACCCAAAGGGATCCTACCACACTTGTCTTCATGACCTCTACACAAAATTTCCATGAAATTGATTGGTTCAAACTGATTCAATTAACCTACTAAGTTGTGTGTGCAAGCTCAAGCAATTATCTCAATTGACTGTTTCGAATGTTGTTGAGAATTTGTTATATTTGTGCCAATATATGCTTGTTTTGAATCTCTATTTTTGAGTCACACTAGTCTACGTCGATGAATTGACTAGGGATGCCATCCATGAATGTAGAAAATATTCCCTTGGGTTTGTTTTGTCTATACACACACATATATTCTTAGGAATAAATTCAAGTTTGGTCAACATGAATGCTATCAATGAATTGAAGACAAATAACCATTACCTCAAGGAGTACTCCCCCTTATTTCCTGGAATTTTTTGTTGGAACCGCATGGGATTCAACCCTCTTCCAAAAAATATTTGGATGGAGGGTGACTAAACCACCAACCAAAATAGTGGCTAGTAACCTTTCGGGACTCAAGTGTATTTGAACACACACACACACACACACACACAGATATAAAAGAAACCTTATGGGATTCGACCCTCTTCCCCAAAACATTTGGATGGAAGATGATTAAACCACCAACCACAATAGTGGCTAGTAACCTTGAGGGACTCAACTAGATTTAAACACATACACACACAATACTTTGGTCATTTGGTAAAAGTGAGGTGCTAATGTATCCTCCACCAAGGAACACGTTAAATTAACAACATAATGTTAATCCTATAAGATGACTTTGGGCCTTGTCTCAAACTAATAGTTATCCTTCAATCGTGATGTAATGATCATTTGGACTTAAATAAATTGAAATAACATAACATTGTTCCCATATTTTCCATTAAGTGGGTGGTTTATCTTTAATGTATATAATATTGCACATATATCTATACTTTTAAATTATTATAAATATTATATTTTTTCTAAGGAAATAATCTCACCCCACCCTCATACACATAAGCAAAGGACGACCGACCACATAGGTAGTTGGTAGCCCCAATGGATCTTATGGGATTTGATCTTAACACCTTTATGTACTTAACAGAGCATTTACCAATCAAACTAACTCTTGGGTCTTCTATATTTTATTTATTTTTTTATTCTAAAAAAAATCATTTCAAGAAATAATGTGATATTACTTTGGTGAGTCTTCGAGGATACATAACTAATTAGGCATAGACTAAATTCTTAATCAAAAGGGTTAGATTTGAAATTGTTCCTAATATTAGGATCTTAAAATTTGTATAACCATCACTAAAACATCATATACATCATAAACCAATGTTTTCATAAGAAAAAACAAAGGCTAACAACCACATAAAGTAGAGCATAACTATATCATATTTATCGATAGGTTGGAAGACCGTAATCCAAAAATATTATAACATATTCTCCAACAACAAACATGTGTCTGTGAGGTAGAGAAGAGGAAACCTCACCTTTAATACCAATTAGATTAGGAAACCTTCTTGACCATTAAATGCTTTCTTGGACTTGTCTTCTAATATATATTTAGGTTAGGAAAGATATGATTGCACATAAGAAAATCCACTTCCTCTATGATTTGCATGAGATATGGTAAATTGATTTTGTCACTTTGAAAATATTCATCCAACAATTTTAGGTTATATAAAGTTTATAATTTAATTACTAAATGTTTATGTGTTATAATGGTGATATTAATGATAGTTACCATATATTGAGTTGCGTTTTGATATATTAAATTTTAATAAGGTTAATAATAATTTAATTGATTTGTTTTAACATTGTTTTTATTAAGTAAAGTAATATAATGCTCAATTGAGTTCTAATTTTTTCTTTCAAAATCTTTTGAGCAAGTTGATAAAAGATCTTTTCTAATGAGAAGAACCAACCAATGCTAAATCAAGACCTTAATAGCTTTCCTTAGCTAGAATGAGGGGAAGAACGAATCTATCCCCTCTATATGTTAATACATGAAAGTTATAAGACCATAACAAAGTTAAATTAGTTCTCACAACTATCTTTATTCTTCTTTCATACCTTATTAATCAAAATGAAAGGTTCCAAGTTAGTATATCTTCTTTTGTATTCCCTCCCTACTTTAACACCATCTTCAAAATGAGAAACATTGAAAAGCTTTTAACTTAAAAATGGAGAAAAGAAGCAAAGATTTCAATTTAATTCAAATGTGTTCTTGAGGTAGTGCTCATGATAGTGTTGACAACATAATTATATATATCATGAAATTAAAACCTAGTGTGTAAATATGCAAGCTATTATACTTTAAGCCTTATCCAACCCCAATTTCATTATAAAACTCTTTTTTTCATAATATTAATTTTCTTCTTTAAATTAACTATAATAAAAAATAAAATATTTTATATACCAATAAAAATATATAAATGTAGATTTTCCTATTCATTATAATCATTAAAAATAAATTTAAAAATGGGTTGCTTCATATATTATAAAATTCAGTGGAAACATGATTCCAAAGGTCCACTAAAAAGTATCTCCATTACTCATAAACATTAAAAGTGCCTCCATAAACACTTTACATAAATGGTGTTTTATTGTTGATATTTATTAAATAAATTCTATAGAGGAAATTCTATATCTATCTTAAACCTTTAAGGAAAAAAAAAATCAAATGTTTTTATCGGACATCACACTTTCATGTCTATTTCTTTGTAAATCATAATGAGGTTGATGCTTTCAAATATAGTATTAAGAGAATCATTAGTTCCATTTGATTACGTTGAACACTTTTATGTCTTTTTCTTTTTAAATCATAATGTGGATAATGCTTTCAAATATAGTATTATTTTAAAATCATAATGTGGTTAATTCTTTCAAATATAGTATTAAGAGAATAATTAGGTTTGTTTGATTACTTTAGATTTAGAAATTATAAATGGGTGTGTATTCTATCAAAGTTGTATAGTATTAAGAGAATAATTAGGTTTCTTTGATTACTTTAGATTTAGAAGTTATAATCCGTTCACAATCTCATTGGTACGCACCTACATGCATTAGTAAATATATGAGCATGTTAGTAGTAGAATTTGAATCTTATTGGAAGCTCTATTAATTACCATTTTGGTCAACCATATTGAGAAACAATTCTAATTATCTAATAAAATCAGTTAAAATAATTTTGATGTTTATATCAAATCATATTTTATATTGTAAATGTAATGTTGTTTAGTGATTACATTTGTGGGTGTACAATGTCAATATGATGATCTTGGGGAGATTGTCCATTGGGAATGTTGTGCTTATCATGAAGTATTATTACACTATGGGAATGTTGTGCTTATCATGAAGTATTATTAGATTATATGAAGTATTATTAGATTATATGAGGGTTCTAAATACTTAATTAATATGTTTTAATTACCGTTATTTATTCACTAATATTAAAAGTGAGTAAATCCTACATGCATTATGGGATTGAATATAGTGTAAATATATCTAAATAAGATTTCAAAGTCCTTTATTGTAATTTGAAATATGTGTATTGATTCCATAGAAACTTCATACTTGAGTAACTAATAAAGAACTTGCTCAAAGTGGATGTAATGTCCCTGACCCTTATCTAAGGTTAAGGGTGCTAACGTTAAGTTAAGTTTAAGCACAAGATACTAAATATAATTATCAAACCCTTCAAATAAGTCAACTCTTGATTCTAAATTCAAATTACTTGTTAAAGTTACGATATTTAATTAATTACTTAATTAAGATAAATTTTTTTCCAAGGAAAAAAGCGTAATTTCATTAGGTATAATCAAATTACATATTGTTGAAAGGCTTCTAGGAGCCCTTTCTAGTAATAGCTTTTCAGCTTCATAGATAAAAATTTGCAGGTACCTAAGCATCACCAAAAACAATGACTACATCAAATACACCCTATTTCAGGGCAGCCAAGATTTGCTCATAATACAAATTAAAAACCATCTCATAAAGAGCTGAAGAAATAAGAAAGAAACCATAAGTAATGCCGATTGAAGCTAACAAAAAACGCATGTTGACAGGTCCCCAACACTGGAGAAAAAATTCAACATGAGAGAATAGCAGAGCCACCGGCTTCTGAAGACTGAATCCACCATCATATGAGCCATTGTAGGAATCTGCTCCATACAACCGACGGGTAGCTTCATAGGGAATCCAAACCAGTCACCACAACGCCAAACGCCCTACCACTAATTCGACTCCCCTCTACATAGAAACTTCCGTCGCCACCGAAAGAAAGAGCCTGTGTCAGAGTCACTGTAGGAAGTTGCTCCTCACAGCGGATAGGTAGCTGGCCGCTAGTCACCACAGCACCGTGGACGCCCTACCACTAATTTTACACCCCTCTGCAAAGAAACTGCCACAATCGCCACAGGAAAGCAGGAAGAGCCCACTACATAATGGGTCGTCGCGCGAAGGCACCGCCACCACTCCAAACACAGAGAAAAACCATCTAAAATCACCCTCAATCGGCCTTGATAGATAGATTCTTAGGGGAGAAAGGGGATGGAGGCTATGGAAGGAACCATATCCGCCAAGATCATCTCGTATGTCGACTCTCAAACCCTAGTTGCAGAGCGTTTTTCCAATTTCGAAGAAAGCATACACTCCATGCTATATTTTTTCAATGTATTATTGATATTGTGGTTTAATTAAGATAATTACGACACTTAATTAAGATAATTACAACACTTAATTAAGTTTAATTACCAAGTATCATAATCACATAAAAACTTGATTAAGGAATAATATTCATCATCCTTAGTGAGATTAAGGTCCGAAAACCCATTCATACATTATGAAGTGTTGAAACCACAATTGTTAATTAATTAAATATTGTTGTTATCAGTTTTTCCACAAACTAAGTTAATTTATGGTGTTGTTATGTGTGTGCTATTGGTTAGGCTGAACAGTAATAAAATAACACATCAAGACACATATCTAGGACATAACCTACATCCACACCACATTCAATCAAAACAAAAGGCATCAGCTGCAATCAAAACCCACAAAATCAACTACCGATGGTTGTCCCCTACAACCAGTTTTCACTAATAATTTTTAGATTGTATGGCTGCGTCCCTCCAACCATCAATCAATATTACATTCAAATTACATTATTCAAACTCATATCTTCAAACATGACCAGATCCATGCACAAAACATATCCAATCTAACAACTAGTGCGCTCATCTTGGCACCAGAAAAATTATTAGACCAAAACATGCATATCTTGGTCATCCATAAAGCTTTTTTGATGAATCAAAAGGTGACCCTTAATGGAAACGCTCCAGGAACAATGGAACATGTCTCATGAATCATCAATGAACATAAATGGGCGAACCAGAACCTATGGTTGCTCCCCTCGTAATATTATCGAGCCAAAACTACAAATTTCTGATTAAGAGAAAGAAGAATAGAAGGAAGGTAAGGAGCGTAGCAACATATTATATAAAATTCATCCTTCCTACATATAGAACCTGAAATTCAATACATGAACATGTAGACAACCAATTCATCCACTATTACACATATACCAAATAAAATAATGTATTAGAAATGAAACATAAGAGAGATACTTATCTCAAAATAAGGGAAACTAGTTGCAACAAGGCAACTTTCCTCCCTACCATAGACATAGTCAAGCCTTCCTCGCTTGAACAAGTCACCCCCAAGCTGAGACCATGGATCCATGGGTAGAGGCACACTTAGTCTAGCAACACTCGAAACTGCCTCTTTCGAGAAACACAATGCTTCCCACTACTACTTTCATGTCTGTTTCCACTACCTATGGGAAGTGACTCCTCTCACCACCCATTTCTCGGCTTCCTGTTCGAGAACCTGGACTAGTAGAGTGATATAATGGAATCAAATGGAAAGAACTAGAATACCTCTAAGTCTCAACACACTCACAATACTAACAATATTCCCAACATGGTGAGATAACACAAGACAAGTGATCCAAGGCTCAATATTAGCTTCAACAAGGAGAGAGTACATGTATAAATAGCTTAAGGAGGGAAATTCAAACCTAAGGTGGCCAACTAGAATGGGTTCGAATGTGGTTAGGATTCATCATTGAAACATGACTCAAATTAGTGTAGTGGTGGCCTAGTTAGGAGATTTCCTTTCTCATATTAGCACCATGAGGAGGAGTTACCAAAAACCAAGGAGTGGAGCCATGAAGAACACGAGGAGGTGCAATAATGCATATGGGGGGTTACAAAACCTGAATTAGGGAGAATTTGGTGAGAGAGGGGATACAATAGGGTCATAAATATCATTTAAGCACAAAAATAGGGATGAATGGAGGATTGGGGTGCACTTATGGAGGTGGAGGCACAAATCGAGGAGGTGGAAGCTAAATTCTAGCTTACAACTCCTAGAATCTAGGGAGAGGGATCATAAATGACAAAAACACATAAATATGAGGGAATTTATCCCAAGGAGGGTGCACTAAGAAAGAGGGGCCCACTAAAGTATGTATAAAGTGCAATAATAATTCCATAGTTCATAAAATAAAAAAAGGGTTTTGTTGTACAATGTTTGGGTGACCAACACTATTAATGTCACCAAGGCACAAAATGAACTAGGATGGAAAACTACCATCCAACAAAAAGCTATAAGTTCCTAGGGATGTCCCCCATTCCCCCTCACTCCGTTAAATCCATGGTCTCCCATACTCTTTTAGTTTCCTTTGCTCAACCAGTTGTTTATTTAAGTAAATAGCAACAATCATTCAAAGAGAACAATAATGACAATAATAAAAACAACAACATTAACAAATAATAATAATTCCAAATTCCATAATCACATCATCAAACAAATGAGCATAATTCCATAGTCATATTAACAAATAGAACATAAGTCTAGGGCTTAACGACCAGGGTATTACACCCCCATCCCCCTTAAACAATGCATTGTCCTCGATGCATATTTATTACATGCATGCCGTAAAAACTAAAATTTCAAAATAGATGAGGGTATGCTTCCCTCATAGCATCTTCCATCTCCCAATTCGCATCCTCAGGGATGTAATGGGTCCATTGGACCTTTACCTGTCTGATCTCTTGGTTCCGAAGCAGCTTGACCTTGCTGCCTAAAATGGCAATAGGTTGTACCGTAAAATCCCCTTCCGGTTCCACCTAGATCATAATCCATTCAATCACATGATTAGTACCATGTACATACATGTATATATATCAAGAAAGAAAAAACACTATTCATTACCTAGATCACATTCCAATCAATTACATGGTTAGCATCAGGTATATAATTTTTCAATAAAGAGAAATGAAATACATTATGTACTCTAATGCAAGCAGGTAGAACCAACTCATAAGCAACATGTCCTATTTTAGCTAAGACCTCAAAAGGTCCACAATATCTGGCATCTACCTTGGAGCAATTCCCCAAGTTTAAGGAACTCTTCTTGGCTCTAACTTTCAAGAACACGTGATCTCCAACTTGAAACTGTCTGGCGGTCCTATTATGATCTACATAGCTGTTCTTCCTATCTTGAGTTGCCTTTATATTTTTCTATATCTTAACCATCTAATCCTCCATATCCTTTAATAATTCTAGTCCAACAATGAATCTATATGTCGGGTTATCCCAACTGATGGGAGTATTTCACTTCCTTCCATACATGGCCTCGTAAGGACTCATATTCAAAGAGGAATGATATCCATTGTTATAAAAAAATTCCGCCAAGTGTAAATAATCTTCCCACTTAGATGGTTGATCCATCACATACATCCTCAACATATCTTCAATCACTTGGTTAACTCTTTTTGTTTGTCCATCTGTCTGAGGGTGGTATGATTTACTCATGTTTAGACTTGTGCCAAACCCCTCAAACAATTCTTTCCAAAATTTAGAAGTAAATTTAGAATCTATGTCTGATACTATAGCCTTGGGAATTCCATGCAATTTGGCTACTTCTCTCATGTAAATATATACAATGTTAGTTGCTTTATGAGTTGTCTTTACTGAAATTAAGTGCATTGCCTTAGTCAACTTATCTACCACAACCATGATGGCATCATTTTGAAATATTGTCTTAGGCAACTTGGTGCTGAAATCCATCGTCACTATATCCCATTTCCATTCTTGTATTGGCAAGGGTTACAACAATCTTGCTGGATGTTGGTGCTCAATTTTAACTTTTTGACATTCCATGCACTTAGCTATATATTATGCAACATCATTCTTCATCCCTGGCCAATAGTATTGTTTCCTTACTCCTGTTACTGTCTTCTGATAACATGAATCTCTGGCATAAATAACATCATGCATTTCCTTCATAACCATCTTCCTTATACCTCCAACATTGGGAACATAAACCCTATCTCTATGCATGAGGATCCCATTTTCTTTCAACTTATACTTATCAAATTTCTGTGGAATTTTTTGTTGTTGAAATCCTTCTTTTACCTATTGATAAAGTTCATCTGTAACACTAGCTTCAATGATCTTATACTTTAAATTTTATGTACTAGTGCTGATAGTTGCTACATGCATCACATGTATCTTCCTGCGAAGTGCATCAACTACCTTATTTTCCTTACCTTTGATATGCTTGATGTCAAATTCATATTCACATAATAACTTCATCCACCTCCTTTGTCTTTCATTCAAATTAGGCTTCTCAAACAAGTACGTTAACCCATCATGAACAATTCTTAACTCAAGCTTCTTACCCATTAGATAATGTCTCCACATCATCAAAGCATGGATGATAGTTGCAAGCTCTAAGTCATGGGTGGCGTAGTTTTGATCATGTTCCTTTAAATTTCTAGATTCATAACTGATCACATGTCCATCCTACATCAATACTCCACCAATTCCTTGCTTACATGCATCTGTGCACACAACAAATTTTCCTTCAAGATCTGCAATCTTTAGAACAGGTGCACTAGTAAGCATTTCTTTAAGTCTTTGAAAACTATCTTCACACTTCGGATTCCAATCGAACTTCACACCCTTCTTTTGTAAATATGTGATAGGATGAGATAACTTTGAGAATCCTTCAATGAACCTTTGGTACTACCCATCTAATCCCATGAAAGATCTTACTTCTGATACATTCTTAGGTGTTGGCCATTCCATAATGGCTCTTATCTTTTCAGGATCTACTAAAACACCTTCTTCAGATATGATATGTCCTAAGTAATGAATTCTTCCCTGATAAAAAGAACACTTGCTTAGATTGGCATACAACTGATGTTCTCTAAGCACTTGCATTACTAGTCTTAGATGTTCTTCATGCTCTTCTTCTGTCTTGGAATAGATAAGGATGTCATCTAAGAATACAATCACAAACTTATCTAAATATTTTCTAAACACCCCATTCATCAAGCTCATGAATATTGCAGGTGCATTTGTGAACCCAAAGGTACCACACTGAAATCATACTGTCCATACCTTGTTCTGAATGTTGTCTTACTGATATCTTCACCCTTAATCCTAATCTGGTGGTATCCCAATCTCAAATCTATCTTCGAAAACACTTTGGCTCCTCTCAATTGATCAAACAAGTCATTAATCCTTTGCAAGGGGTACTTGTATTTAATTGTTTCTTTGTTCAACTATCTATAGTCTATGCAAAGTCTTAGATTTCCATCCTTCTTCTTTACAAATAACACAGGACCTCCCCAAGGTGAAACAATAGGTCTTATGTAACCTTTCTTTAGTAGCTCCTCTAGCTACATCTGTAATTGCTTTAACTCTGGAGTAATCATTCTATAAGGTTCTTTAGATGAAGGTATTGTCCCTGGCACCAAGTTGATAGAAAAATCAATGTCCCTCTTAGGAGGCATTCCTAGAGGTTCTTGAAATATGTCTGCAAATCCTCGTAGTACTGGATAATCCCGTAGTTATGTATATTTTCCTTATTTTGGCTCTTCCACATGAATTACATATAACTAGCATCCCTTTCTGATATATTTCTTCAATTGTAGAGTTGTGACCCGCCTTAGGGATATGGATCTAGGTATACCTTTGACTAGTACTCGGTTTCCTTCTTCATTCAAACAAGTATAACTTTTATTATGACAATCCAATATGGCATGGTATGCATCCAACCAATCCATGACAATCAATACATCATATGACCCTAAGGGTATTATGTTTAAGTCTACAAATGTTTTCAATCAATTCATTTCTAAGGGACACATTTTTATAAATTCTATGATTTTCCTCTTGGCTCCTATGGCTAACTATACTAGACTTGCTGTTGCAAGTTTACTTTTCTTCAAATGAAATTTATCAACTAGATTAGGTGCAATGTAACTATTGCTAGCTCCATAATAAATTAAAATAGTTATGGTTTTATAAGCAATCTTACCTGCTACCTCAATCATTCGGGTTTGGTGGTTAGCTTTCCTCCTATCCAGGGATGCATAGATCCTCTTCATAGTTCCACCTACATCTCCAACAGTTGAAGCCTCTTGAATGTTGTGAAGGTGATTTTTCTTGCATGGGAACTGAATGGAAAAGTGATTTTCCTTGCATATCCAACATTCCACAGGTGGTCTTTTCCCTAAAGGCTCTTCCCTTGGCTATCCTTGTTGATAATAATTACCGTTTTTGAATTTTGAAGGCTGGAAACCTTTCTTTCTCTGCTCCTGTTTGTTCTTATTCATATCCTTCCAATTCTTTTGATATGGGGCCTTTCTCTTATTTTGTTCATATAAGTGTTTTTCCTTCCAGATGGCATCCTTAAGGTTCTATGGTCTATCATACTGGATTTTGTCTCTATAAGATTTAGGAAGACCACTTATGAACCTTTGAATCTTTACCTTCTCATATTTGATGAAATCTGCATATTTAAAAGTTCCAAAAAATTCTTCTCATAGGCATCCATAGTCATGCTCCCCAATTTGAGCTCAAAGAACTCTTCCATATTTTTGTCATAGTAATGCTCAGAGAGGTATTCCTTTTGGAAGTACTTTTTAAATTTCTTCCAAGAGATTCTATCCTCATCGATGTATTTTAGCTTAACTAGATGGTCCCACCAAATATATGCCTTACCTTGCAGATGGTGTATGGATACTCTTGCTTCCATATTAGGTGTATACTGATGCAACTGGAAAAACTTCCTTAGTCCTAACAACCATTCTTCAACATCTTCTCCATGCTTTACTTCTCCATCCTGGGTAGACCTCCCCTTCTTACATCTCACTAGAGATCTTTCAGGACTACTCTTTGTACTGCTTGATGCATGCCCCTTCCTCCTCTCTAAGTGATGAGGTCTCCTTGAATATTATCTAGATATCACATAACCTCTTCCATGAATCTTTCAGCAAATCTTTGGATGGTCTTCAATGATTTTAGATCATTCATAATCTTCTCCTGGATATGAATTATCCTTTCGTTATCCTCCCTACATTTTCTCACTGAATCCTCCAAACTTAATGGTTCACTACTCCTCTTATACCTATTTGACCTTCTTCCCTCAACAAACTCCTCTTCAGGACTGTATGGCCTCTGACCTTCCTCAAAATCCATCTCCAAACCCTGAATTCCTACCAGTGAAATTGTACTTGTTGAATCTATAGTCTTCACAGGTTTGAGTAAGATCTCAGTTTAGTGGACACACTGCTTTCTCAATAATTCATTGGAAAATACAATGTGTTCATTACAACCATTTGTTAGAAAACTACATATTGGCATAAGTTTATTATTATTCATGCCACTTCTTCTTATAAAGTAACAAGCTAAATTTTCTAGGTTACAATATGCCTAAGGGGAGATAGAAATCCTTCAAGGATTTTCTCTTTACAAACTGGACATCAAGTCCATAGACGCCCCAAGATAATGTTTTAATTGACTAACTCATATGTGAAACTATATTAAGGTGCATGCATCTAAGTTATCTAATGCAAACTCATGCTTATAGAGTGACTTGTAACTTGCAGAAGGCCCAACAACCACAGTGTTGAAATGTTCGCTCTGATAGCACTTGTAATTTACCCTAACCTTATTTAAGGTGAAGGGTGCTAATTTTAAGTTAAGTTTAAGCGCAACATCCTAAATATAATTATCAAACCCTTCAAATAATCCAACTCTTGATTCTAAAGTCAAATTACTTGTTAAAGTTACAATATTTAATTAATTACTTAATTAAGATAATTACGACACTTAATAAAGTTTAAGTACCAAGTATCCTAATCGCATCAAAACATGATTAAGGAATAATATTCATCATCCTTAGTGATATTAAGATCCCAAAACCCATTCATGCATTATAAAGTGTTGAAACCACAATTGTTAATTAAATAAATATTGTTGTTATGAGTTTTTTCCACAAACTAAGTTAATTAATGGTGTTGTTATGTGTGTGCAATTGGTTAGGATGAAAAGTAATAAAATAAAACATAAAGACACATATGTAGGCCATAACCTAAAACCACACCACATTCAAGCAAAACAAAAGGCACCGGCTGCAATCACAACCCACAAAATTAGCTCCCGATGGTTGTCCCCTACAACCATTTTTCACTAATAATTTTCAGATTGTATGTCTGCCTCCCACCAATGATAAATCAATATTACATTCATATTACATTATTCAAACTAAGATCTGCAAACAGGATCAGATCCATGAACAAAATATTTCCAATCTAACAACTGGTGCGCTCATCTTGGCACTGGAAAATCCATTGGACCAAAATATGCATATCTTTGTCATCCAAAAAGCTTTTTTGATGAATCAAAAGGTGATCCTTAATGGAAAAACTGATCTGGATGCAATGGAATAGGTCTCATGACTCATAAATGAGCATAAATGGGCTAACAATAACCTATGTTTGCGCCCCTCCTAATATCATCGAGCCAAAACTACAATTTTTTTATTAAGAGAAAGAAGAATAGAAGGAACGTAAGGAGCGTAGTAACATATTATATGAAATTCATCCTTCTTGCATATAGAACCTAGCATTCAATTCATGAACATTTAGGCAACCAATTCAACCACTATTACACATATACCAAATAAAATAATGTATTAGAAACAAAACATAAGAGATATACTTATCTCAAAATAAGGGCAACTAGATGCAATATGACAACTTTCCTCCCAGCCATAGACATAGTCAAGCCTTCCTCACTTGAACAGGTCACCCCAAGATGAGATCATGGATTCATGGGTAGAGGCACACTTAGTCTAACAACTCTTGTAACTTCCTCTTCTGAGAACCACAATGCTTCCCACTACTACTTTCCTGTCCATCTCCACTTCCTATGGGAAGTGACTCCTCTCACCACCCATTTCATGGATTCCTGTGTGAGAACCTGAACTAGTAGAGTGATATAATAGAAGTGAAGGGAAAGAACTAGACTTCCTCTAATTCTCAACACACTCTCAATACTAACAATATTCCCAACATGGTGAGATAACACGATACAAGTGATCCAAGGCTCGATATTAGCTTCAACAAGGAGAGCGTACATGTATAAATAACTTAAGGAGGGAAATTCGAACCCAAGGAGGCCAACCAAAATGGGTTTGAGTGTGGATTGGATTCATCATGGAAAAATGACTCAAATTAGTGGAGTGGTGGTCTAGTTAGGAGATTCCCTTTCTCATAATAGCATCATGAGGAGGAGTTACCAAAAACCAAGGAGTGGAGCCATGAAGAACACAAGGAGGTGCATTAATGCATATGGGGAGTTACAAAACATGAAGTAGGGAAAATTCGGTGAGATATGGGATCCAATAGGGTCATAAATATCACGTAAACACAAAAATAGGGATGAATGGAGGAGTGGGGTGTACTTATGGAGGTGGAGGCACAAATCGAGGAGGTGGAAGCTAAATTCTAGCTTATAGCTCCTAGAATCTAGGGAGAGGGCTCATAAATGAAAAAAACACATCAATAGGAGGGAATTTATCCCAATGAGGGTGCACCATGAAAGAGGGTGCACTAGGAAAGAGGGTCCCACTAAAGTATGTATAAGTTGCAATAATAATTCCATAGTTCATAAAATCGAAAATGGGTTATGTTGTACAATGTTTGGGTGACCAACACTATTAAAGTCACCAAGGCACAAAATGAACTAGGATGGACAACTACCATCCAACAACAAGCTATAAGTTCCTAGGGATGTCCCCCATTCCCCCTGACTCTGTGAGATCCATGGTCTCCCATACTCTTTTAGTTTCCTTTGCTCAACTAGTTGTTTGTTTAATTAAATAGCAACAATCATTAAAGAAAACAATAATGAAAATAATAACAAAAAAAACATTAACAAATAATAATAATTCCAAAGTCCATAATCACATCATCAAACAAATGAGCATAATTACATAGTCATATTAACAAATAGAACATAATTCTAGGGCTTAATGACTGGGGTATTACAGTGGATGTTTCCCCACTTTGATATTTACTACTACATATCTTACGTTCCTCTAATATTTTTATTTAAGTTGTGGTTTATTTCTAGGTTAGCATGCTAGATATTTATTATTCATTCTTTTTGGTTTGGATGTTTAATGTTATATTTCTTCATGATTTGTGGTTTTGTTCATTGTTTGTGGGGATATATTCAATTTCCCCTTCCACTCATTGCTCTTTCTAGTAGATCAGGCTTGGGATTCCATTAAGATACTTGGATTTTTGTGTGGCCATGAGATACCTCCAAAGGCCCAAGCCTCTACACTCATTGGGATACACTCTTTCCATACTCCAACATGTCATTATTGTTTATAGCGTGGGTGTGGGTTTTTTGGTACGAACTCCAAACACCCTTTATACTAGTTATCATCATTGCATGCACACCTTGTGGGCACCACCTACTAGAGTGTGAGGGTGGATTCCTTTCAATGGAAGAAAAATACTTACCCATGCCTTCATTTGACTATTAACACCAAACTTTCCTTTGACCATTATTGTCAAGTGTACAATATGGATGACCTTTACACATAGCTGCCACCTTAAACACTGTGCAACCACCTTAACAATACGGTGGACAAATAAACCAACAATAAACTGCCACCTTATCCAGACACTATATGGATTTTCACATGAAGCAATATATTTTTTCCATCAAATTCCTTCTTTGGAAGCTTGTCTTTTAATACATTTAGGCCATGAAAGATATGATTTCACTTGAAGAAAGAAAATCCATTACTTTCTCTCTAATTTGAGTGACAAGATGGGATGAGCTGATATTTTTTCTCTCAAAATATACATACATACATACATACACATAGAGAGAGAGAGAGGTCATGATCCATACATGAGATCTCTCCCCCCAAAATTGGGTAGGTCACAAGTTCAACTCTCTTGATCCCCTCAGGGTTAGGCCCCATAACCAGGGTTGACGGTTTACTGCGTTTACCATCCACTAATCATGGGGAAGTACTCAAAGGGTTTTATGTAAGGTATTCCTTGGAATATATATATATATATATATATAAGGTTTATAATATAATTACTAAATATTTGTATGATAGAGTATGTTTGTTGGCATTTTGTTTTTATGATCGAAAAAATTGGAGTGAATAGTTTTCATCTCTCTTTAGTTTTTATGAGCTAACAAGTTATGAAACTCAACACGGTTACAAATATCATGAAATTGAGACCTAATGTGTACATATGCAAGGTATTTTAAGAGAAATTTTTTTTCATACTCAACTTTATTAATATCACAAATATTACTTATTCTTTCTTCTCATGGTGTTTTAGGTCTTATTCTACCCTAGTTTCACTATGAAACTTGTGAGCAAGGTTAACTTTCTTTTTATATTAGCTATAATAATAATAAACACTTTAATTATTCTTTATTTATTATATATAAGTGTAATGTGTTCCTACACATGCATGCATGCACATGCACACACACATATTTTTTCCAAGGAAAACCTTGTGGAAACCCTTCAAGTACTTTCTTTGATCTATGGATGGTAAAAAAGGTAAGCCATCGATGCCTAAGTTCTAAGAACCTAACATCAAGGGGATAAAGAGAGTCAAACTCATGACCTCCCCAAATCGAAGGATATGTATCACATCTTATTCATGACTGCTTGAGTTATCCCTCAAGGCCATATGTGTGTGTGTGTGTGTGTAGAGAGAGAGAGAGAGAGAGAGATTTGTGTGTGAGTGATATATATATGGTTCATGGCACTGGATATCGGTGCTCGCTACATCCACGAAAATCTCCTCCCGGAAATCTGTGAGAGAAAATGAGGAATCCAAGCATTTTCTACAGGGTAAATCGTCTGCTCTGATTACGGAACCTAACCCGATGGGGGCATCGAGTGAGGACCTATTACAATCTATGTATAGCCACCCGAGGATTTGACCCTAAGACCTCCTTCTTACAAGAAAAACTCTCAACTACTTGAGATAACCCACCGGGATTATATATATATATAATCAAGGATTAGTTAGATTGGTGTGTATTTCGGTAAAAAATTTCATGTAGGTTTTGAGACCAAACCTTATTGAATCTCTTAGAATTACCAACTAGTAATTCAATTGACAGTTATTTCTATCCTTTGTCCAGAAAACCATGAAGAAAGTACACACATATTTGTGTGTATCCATGTAATATATATATATATAATGTTCATCATATTTATATTAATTATGTTTTCTCTTTATTTATCAACTTTATGTGAATATAGTAAGTAAATTATATATATTTCATTTCATATTCATAACATGATATTAGCCCTTTTTTTTTCCCTTTTTGTTAATTATGTTTTCTATTTCTTAATTATGTTCATTCTTATATATATTTATATTTTTTTTATTTTTATAATTTTATATCAAGTATGATTTTTATATTAATTATCTTTTCTTAATCAACGTAATATGAATTGATGGTGGTGGTGGTGGTGGTGCACTAAGACTAAATTTGGCCTATTTGACCTTAAAAGGTAAATGTTTTCTTTAGAATTTTATATCTATGCTTAAAAAGATTTAAGAAAAACATTCATAAATCAACATAGTTATTATAAGTTAACATGTTAGGAAAGGTAGTAGTGTAGCAAATATTTTGAAAGTGTGCTTTCATGTGGGTATACACAAAAATATCTATGAGAAAGTGATTTTCATCTTCAACCTTCTTGGTGTCACAAATATGACAAATTCTTTCATCTCATGAGGTTTTAGGAATTGTCCAATGCCCTGTTTCACTATGGATCTTGTGAGAGTTTGTTCTTATTTTAGCAATGTTGATTTTCTTCTTTACACTAGTTAAAACAAAAAGATACTTTTGATTATTTGTGTGTGTGTGTGTGTGTGAGAGAGAGAGAGAGAGAGAGGGAGGGAGAAAGAGAGGTCTCTTATTTCTATCTTTCCTAATAGGTACGAGTATTGATTTGTATAAAATTGTTGCACGTAATAACCAAAATTTTACAAAATAGGAGAATCCATATTGTCTTTGGGTCCAACTAGTCCAAAAAAAGCGGAAGCAAAAATTACACAAGAACACTAACTATTACATCCTCCATTACCACAACTTAGAAGTTGGAAACCTTAACAGATATCCCTATTAACAACAAACACAAAAGACCATACACTGTAAAGAAAAAGGAAAGACAAGACTAGATCATTTTTTGGGTTTTCATGGGCTCGAAATCTAGTTCTGGAGTGCTAGAAATTTTCATATAGAACTTATCTTGTTGTTGCATGGAATCCTCCTCTAGATCCTTGGAATTTGCACACCTGGTCTCTCAATACTGCTACCCTTGTAGAAGCTCTTCATGTCTGTCAACAATGAGGGAGAGATTCTCTAGCTAAGCACCTTGTACTTGCACCTACTCCTCCAGATCATTAAACCAATAGTCCATATTCAAAGCATGGATTTTCAATTGTGTTATGGATGCAACCACACCCTCCAATTGCTTATAAATTTTCTTAACAATGGCCCTCAAATCAACAATTTCCACCTATACGTCACCCATATTGGCTCCCCATCCCAACTCTTCCGAGACCATGCTATCCAAGGTTTTCATAATTTCGACTTTGCACAACTCCAACTGATAATTCTATACTACTACTCCTTCTTTCCTTTCAGTTGATCTCCAAGGAGGATCCCTAAGCATGCGATTGAGAATCTCCATCACGAGCTTAATGTCAAACACACTTCTCCAACTCGCCACTAAAAAAAACAGAACTAAAACTTCACACCCATCACAAACTACAAACGAAATAGGGGTATCACGCCCAAAACCCACCAAAAACTCCATATACCAAAACCCCACCGCTAAGCTAAAAGCATGGAAGAAGAATCAAGAGAACCGTTGCACAAGTCGAGCATTAAATGTTCACATACCCTCATACTTCAAAAACTGCAAGGTGGCATGTATGTTCCACGTGAGCCAGGGAGGAGGGTATGATAAACCATGCCCACCAAATTCATTAGGGGAGCTATCATAAATGCAGTGGTCCCCACTTCATTCTAATATCCCTTTGTCTAAGGTGGCGGCCAAGTTAGCCAATCAATCTGCCTTCACATTATTATCCCTTTTGATGTGCATCAAACTATAAGATGGGAATTGTCTTATCAGGTTGTTGATGTGAAATTGCATCCTTCCTTGAAGCGGATCCTGAGATATAATTTGCTACCGTGCTTGCAAGATAATGAACAATGATTCGCCTAGAATAAGCATACTTGGCACACCCATATAAACCAAAAATTATAATCCTAAGAACAATACATATCTCTTAGTTTGATTATTGATGGCCACGCCCAAACCCCAAGCAATTGTTTCTTCATCAAATTCAAGAAGGATCCCCTGCGCCCGCCACCCCACTCTTATTTCTATTAATGAATATTGATTATCAGTTTTGCTTTCATTTGTGAGTGTTTATGATTTAAAATACATGACAATAAATTAAAAAAATCTAAAATAAAGATACTTTTAATGTCATATATATATAATCTTTTGTTTGCAGTAATGAATGAATGTTTGATTATTATTTTTTGTTTTTATTTAGGAATATTTATGTCTCACAATAAATTAAAAAAGAAATATAAACTTTATATATATATATATATATAATTTAGTATGTTTTATGTGTTTTCTAATGCATGTGAGTTCAATCACTATGTGAAAATCATAATAAATTTTATCAAGTTATTTAACATGGTAAAGTTAATCAAATTATGTAAATAGGGAAAGACAACAAGTATGTGGAATTCATTTTATTTTGTGATTGCATGTTATGATGAAAGGTATTGATTATTAAGACAACTACTCTGTGGAAATCATTTTTTTTTGTGATTACATGTTACGATGAAAGACATTGATTATTACACTAGAAAGGTGCTCACTATGGGAAAATCATTTTTCTTAATTATATCTCATAAAGAAAGATATTGATTATTACAATTTAAAAAGGTGGTTATTAATATTTATCAAAATATTTATTTTGATATTATAAAATTTAATGAAACAATAATTACTTCTTCTAGTACATTATTATACTTATCTAAAAATAATGTATCCTTAAGTTCGATAAATCTCTCAATGGTTAATCTCTCATTGGTTAATAATGTTGTTCATATCAAAAATCATTTTAGGATTGAATATAAAAACAACTTGGATATTAGGAACATGGTAATTATCTATATTGTTACTGGATTTATCATTCTCGTATATTAGTGCAGAGATTGAAGGGTTCTATGTGGACCTGCGATTTAGTGCATGTTATAAATGTAACATAATTAACAAAACCTTACTATGATAGAGTTGTGTTATCAAGTGTTTTTGAAGAAAAAACGGCTTACCACGAAGGAAACACATAATCCCCATCACAAAATCCGAAGTGTTATTGAAATCCATTATGGAAATTTGTACAGGTCCAAGTACTTTCAATAAACGCAGAGTAGAGAGAATCCAAGAAAAATTCTTGAAGTTGAAAATGTTATGGAAGAAATCATGACAAATGGCGATCTCACCAACTTTGCGGCCATTGAAGAGGTGCAACCACATTGACGCAAGGAAGGAATCAAGAAATGAAGGCGGGCATTCATTTCATGTTTATATAAACATATATTGAAAACAAGGGGATAAAGGTCCTGGGTTCAAACTTGTCTTGCCAAGCCCGCCATAGCTCCCTTGGCTTTGCCTAGCTAATTTAATGGCATGAATCTTCCTGACACACTTTTCAACAAATTAATGAAGATAATAACTAAGTGATCCAACTCTTTTAATGGTAGGCCAGGAGGAATTGAGTCAAATTCCAAGGATTGTAAGAACTAGGTATTTCCCTGATCCGGTTTGTCTTCCAAGAACACGATTACTATCTCCATAGATCCAATATTCCTAACAACTCAATTCCAGAACTTGACTAAGTTGATACATGGATCTCTAATGGAGTATCTTGGCCATGCAAGTTCTGACGCAATGGTTTTATCATTATTTACAGCATAGATTCATCCTAAACACAGATCTATCAAGCATAAAGAGGCATCCAATTTCTTGGGCTTTTATTTTTTTAATGACTTTTTATTTGGTTTTAAATTTTTATTTTATGAGTGGATATGGATTTTTTAATTATTTTTTATTTAGTTTTCATTTTTTATTTTATGAGCCAACATAAATTTTTTGAATTACTTTTTATTTTTGGTACATAATGTGACGTCGTTACGTTACATTACATTACACATCCTCGCTACTCTCAATGCAATAAACATTTGGATAATATTTACCATGCAAATAACATAAGACAATGCAGGTGGCATTCTAACTATTAATGTAAGTGGCCTTTGTGTTAAATTTTGAGCATTAATTCACAATACTCTTGGATCTTTACTGAGAGAATAGCATATATAGTATATCAATGCATAACAATCACAATAAGCATCACAAGCATCACAAGAATCAAAAGCATGAGAGACAAGAGACACAGAGTTTCCGTGGGTAAAACCCTAAGGTGAAAAACCCCACAACTTCCTCAAAGATAGAGAGAGCAATGACTCAACCAAAGTACAATCAAAATACACAGAGATAGTCTCCTAGTAGCAGATGATCCTCCTCCTCACTAGTGCGCCACTTTCTGAGTGAGAGAAGTGTGACTTTCCGAATGATCCAAATAGAGATCTCCCGATCTCTATTTATACTTAACCTGTTTGCCCAGTTACACTATGGGGCCGACTTGTCTATCTAGATACATCCACAATATAATATATATTTTAGGGTCGACCCCACACATGGTGGTCTAATAACCCATCGGCAAGTTAACATACTTGCGACACTTGTCAATACACATGATGGCACTTCCTTATAGAGGAATAACACATCTCTTATAAGGGTAAAATAAATATATATGAAATACATTCCAAAGTTACATATACATCAACACTCCCTCTTAACTAGGAAGGTATTTCTCGACACAAATCTGCTAGACATGTCTTCTTCTCGGGATCATCGTCATCATCACCATCACTGCTGCTGCTATCTCAACCAATCTCTGAATCTACTCGTCATAGGAAGTTCTACAAAGCCAATCCTTTTTCATATTGGATGTAGGCCCACCACTTGCAGGTCTTCATCATCACTGACCATACTGTGGAATCCTCAAGACTTATTACATGCGTCGCAAAACCTCGAAAGAGCATCCCAAGCTGTTACGAGCACATGGCTCTACCCATAGGATCTCCCAGGGCCATATTATATGTGACCTCACCACAAAACCTCGCAAGAGCATCCTAGGCTGTTACGAACACACAGCTCTACCTATAGGATCTCCCAGGGATAGATTATATCTGGTCACCACAAAACCTCACAACAACATCCCAGGTTGTGACGAGCACACAGCTCTACCTATAGGATCTCCTAGGGACAGATTATATGTGGTCATGGCAAAACCTCGCAAGAGCATCCCAGGACTTATTACGGGCACACAGCCCAACCTATCGGATCTCCCAGGGACATATTATATGCCATAGGACAAAACCTCAAAAGAGCATCTGCCAGATATCCCAAGGCCAGATTATATGCCATAGGAAAAACCTCGAAAGACTATCTGCAGATCTCCCAGGGCCAAATTATATGTCCTCCCAGAGCAAAACCTTAAAAGAGCATTTGCCAGATATCCCAGGGCCAGATTATAAGCCATAGGCAAAACCTCGAAAGACTATCTACAAATCTCCCAGGGCCAAATTATATGCTCATCTGCACAACCTGATCCACGGCCATAGAGTATCAACCTAATACTCACCATACATCATCCTGATGTACACATGATAATCCTGATCATTGTCACTGCAACATCCTGCTGCATGTCATCTGGAGCAACATCCTGAAGCTCGTCATCCATGATCATACAATGCATCTACCTAATGCATACCAAGTATCTACTTGATACATATCATCATACATGATCCACCTGATCATACAATGTATCCACCTGATACAAATACAGATACATGGTCCAAGCATCCAACATGATGCATATACAAAATACATACAAATGATCCTACTGATCATATCCAGCATCCAACATGATGCATACATACATATACATATAAATGATCCAACTGATCATATCTAACATCCAACATGATGTGTACATACATATACATATAAATGATCTAACTGATCATATCTAGCATCCAACATGATGCGTACATACATATATAAATGATCCAACTGATCATACAAAGCATAAACTAGAACATCATCCTGATGCTCATCATCCAACACTTACATCCACAGCCATGTGAAGGATCCTCCTTCCAACATGCTTGGAATGGCTTCCGTAAATGTGTCCATCACTTCTTCCTTGAAGTGTCATCAATCTGAAGAACGCCAAGCCTCTCCCTGAAGTACTCGAACTTCACCTTGGCTAGTGGCTTTGTCAACATATCTGCAATCTACTCGTCCGTCGCAACGTACAGGAGCTTCATAGCTCCTCTCTGCACCATATCCCTGATATAGTGATATTTGATCTCTATGTGTTTCGACCTGTTATGAAACACTGGGTTCTCGGACAGCTTCACACAACTCTGGTTATCACAAAAGATACCAATAGCATCCAACGGGAGATCAAATAACTCAGATAGTAGCTTCCATAGCCATACTGCCTCACAACTAGCTGAACATGCTGCAACATACTCTACCTCAGCAGTACTCAGTGCTACGCAGGACTGCTTCCTGCTAAACCAAGAGATCACACCTGATCCCATATTGAAGCAACACCCAGATGTGCTCTTCCTATCTGCAGCACTGCCAGCCCAATCTGAATCAACATAACCCTGCAGGTTAAACTTTTGATTCACCTCATACATGAGCCCATAATCCACTGTACCCTTCAGGTACCTCAGAACATGCTTTACAGCAACCAGGTGAAAACTCCTCGGATCTGTCAGGAACTGACTCAATGTGTTCACAGCAAAGCAAATATCTGGTCCCGTGTTCGTCAGGTACATCAAGGACCCAATCATCTGACAATACATAGAGACATCAACCGGCTCAGATGAAGCATCACATAGAAGCTTCAGGTTCGATGCCATAGGTGTGGCCATGGCCTTGCAATCCATCATCCTGAATCTCTTCAGGATATCTACTGTGTACTTCCCTTGACCAAGGAAGATCCCACCTGCACTCTGCCACGCCTCCATACCTAGGAAATAATGCATCATTCCCAAATATTTCATATCGAACTTGGCAGCAAGCTTCCTCTTAGTATCTACAATCAATCTGTCATCTCCTGTTACAAATAAGTCATCTACGTACAGAAGTAGAATAACAGGATTCCCTTCCTCAACTTTGTAATAAAGGTTGGAATCCGCTTTACTCTTGGTAAAACCCAAACTAGATAGGAAACTATCCATCCTACCATACCAGGTTCTGGGGGCTTGCTTCAAGCCATACAAGGCTTTCTTCAATCTGCACACATATGACTCCTTGTCATGTATTTCAAAACCAAGTGGCTGCTCCACATATACTTCCTCTTCAACTACACCATTCAAGAAAGCAGTCTTGACATCCATTTGGTGTATTTTCCATTTCATTGCTGCAGCCAGGGAAAGTACTGTTCTGATGGAAGTATACCTGGCTACATGTGCAAAAGTTTCTTCATAATCTATTCCCTCTTTCTGACAGAAGCCACGAGCTACGAATCTTGCCTTGTATTTCTCTACACTGCTATCTGCAGCATGCTTGATTTTGTAGATCCATTTGGAAGTCACAACAGACTTCTCTTTAGGTCTTGGGACAACATCCCAAACATCATTCTTCATTATTGATTGGTATTCCTCAACCATGGCATCCTTCCATTCTTTCTTTTCCGTTGCTTCTTCATAACTGGAAGGTTCTTTGTTCATAATGTCACAGAGTAAAGCAACATAGCTGGTATGTGATCTGGTTCTCTTCTTTTCTCTGTGCTCTTCTGGAATGCCAAATCTTTCTGCATCTTGAATGAGCTCTCTAGCCCATGCAGGTTTCCTCTTGTGAGAGTTATCCTCATGGGGTGGATCTACAGATTCTTGCGGATCTTCAAACTCATGAACAACTTCTGGAATTGCTTTAGTCATGGTGGTGTCTTGAAATCTAGTTTCCTTAGGTTCTTCATAGACTTCAATAGGTGCCTTCCTTGATTTGATGAATGCTGAGTTTTCATCAAATGTTACATCCCTGCTGACATTAATCTTCTTGAACCCTGGAAAGTATATTTTGTAAGCCTTCGAGCTTTCACTGTAACCCAAAAAGATACCCTTCTTTCCTGAAGGATCGTTTAGTCCTTGTTTTCTTTGGGACATGAGTGTATACTGGACAACCAAATATTTTGAGATGGCTGACTTCAGGTTTCTTACCAGAAAAGACTTCTTTTGGTGTCTTGTTGTCCAATATCTTGTGGGGTGTTTTGTTCTGCACATATACAACTGTTCTAGCTGCTTCTGCCCATAGATGCATAGGTAGATCCTGGTCATGCAGCATTGCCCTTGCTGCTTCCATGATAGTTCTGTTCTTCCTTTCTGCAAATCCATTTTGTTGAGGATTATAAGGAGCAGTCAACTCCCTCTTAATCCCTGAATCACTACAAAGCTTCTTGAAGTCACCTGAGGTGAATTCTGCACCATTGTCGGATATGAATGTTTTGATCTTCTTGTCAGTTTGATTCTCCATCAAGTTTTTGAATCCTTTGAACTTATCAAACACCTCATCTTTGTTCTTCAAGAAGTATACCCAAGTCTTCCTGGAGAAGTCATCAATAAATGAGACATAGTAAACATACCCACTTAGAGAACTGGATGACATAGGACCACATACATCTGAGTGGATGTTTTCCAGGATATATTTTGCCTTGCTTTCACTACTTGGGAAAGCTTTCTTAATGTTCTTACCTTTTGCACATCCTTTGCAAACACCTTCATGTTTGGTCTTGATTTCAGGAAGACCCTCTACAACCTTGCTTGCAATTGGAAGTGCCCTATAGTGCATATGAGCAAGTCTTCTATGCCAAAGTTCACTTGGCTCCATGGAGTCATGTACCATGGCATGTTCAGGTTGACCCTTCAATTTATACAATCCTCCCTCTTGCTCTCCAATCACTACTGCATCATCGATTATTTTACCCTTTGGCTACATTAGGACTTGGCCATCTACAAATGCAACCCTCATGCCTTTTGCATCCAATGCAGAGATGGAGAGAAGATTCTTCTTGAGCCCAGGTACATAAAGAACTTCTTTCATCTTCAAGGATTTTCCAGAATCTAGGTTGTAGGAGGCTTCACCACTTCCTTTGATAGGGTATTGATAGTCATCCCCAAGTTTCACTTTATGGGGTGATTCATGTTCATACATACTTACAAAAGATTCTTTAAACCCAGTCATGTGTTTGGAAGCCCCACTGTCAATTAACCAATCATTACAACCATGAGAGATAGTACCCGTGAGAGCAGAGATTAGAACATATTCTTCTTCACTTGATGAGTCATCATCACTTTCTGCCCTAGCCTTCTTCTTTGGAGGTTCATCATCTTCGGCAGCAAGAGCATGGGACTTTCTTTTGCTGCCCTTCTTCTTCTTGTTGGAGTTGTTGTTATCCCTTTTGTTTTTGAGTCATTCTGAAGCAAAGTGACCCTTCTCATTGCATGTGAAACATCTTAGATCCTTCTTATTCTTTTGATAGGATCTCTTGTAGTGAGAGTGCTCCTTCTTGGGCTTGCTTCTTTTGGTGTGAGCTGCGAGAGCTTCATCTTCACCTCCCATCTTTTCTTCACGAGCTACAAGTCTAGCTTCTTCTTTAGAGCATTCCTCCCACAGTTTACTGAAAGAGATCAATTTCTTTCTTGCACAGATTCCTTGAATTAAGGAGTCCCATGACCTAGGTAGGCCATTCAGAGTGGTCATAACAACTTCACCATTGTCCACTACTTCATCCACAGCTTCAAGTTGTTCCTTGATCTGAGAGACCTTGGAGAAGTAAGATTGAATGGTTTCTCCATTCAACATCTTGACCCCCTTCAATTGATTCCGCAGAGTCATCTTCCGATTTATGTTCTTCCCTTCAAATAACTTGGTTAGGGAGACAAACATCTCTTTGGGTGTCTTCAGAGATGACACATGAGGGATGAGATGGTCTTTGATAGAGTTAGCAATGATTCTCTTTGCCTTGACCAAGTTCTTCTTATGCAATATCTTAGCGTCTTCATTCTCTGGGATAGGGATGTCTTCTTTTATATATGAGTCCAACTCATTCTCTTCCAGGATTAACCCAATCCTATACTTCCAGGCTCGGAAGTTATCAGCCCCTTCAAGCTTATCTTCAAGCTTGGTGTGGTGAGACATCTTAAAGAGTACTTCAAATGGAAATAGAAAAGTTTTAGGTCTTACCACTTGAATTGCTGAAAACTGGATCTGGTCCCGGATTAGGGTTTGTCGAAAAAACCCTAAAAATTCAAAATGTGAATTTCAACTTTGTGAAAGGGTAGAAAGATGCACCTTGATGAGTTGATCAACCTGGTGTATTCAGAAATTGAGATCTGCAAAGCTACACCCTTCAAAACTGCCTTTCTGTCTTCCCAAATTCACTAAGGAGAGCCCTGAATTAGGGTTTGAGTTTCCCGGAGATCTACCTAGCCAAAAATCTCGATCCAAAGCTCTAAACTTTGATTTGTACAAGGAGCTTCCAGCTATGTCTTCAGATTTCAGAAATTCCTATTTTTGTGGAAACCCTAATTTTTAGGGCCAAATCTGAAAATGCTCAGAATTGAATTCTGATTGGATAGATAGATTCTCCTTGATGAGTAGGGTCAATCTACTATACTGTTTTTCCAAAATATGTAGAGAGAAACCCAATAAACAAGAAACCCTTGGTTTCCGTCACTGCACAATGTCTTCTTCTCAGGTTAGCTCTGATACCATGTTAAATTTTGAGCATTAATTCACAATACTCTTGGATCTTTACTGAGATAATAACATATACAGTATATCAATGCATAACAATCACAATAAGAATGACAAGCATCACAAGAATCAAAAGCATGAGAGACAAGAGACACAGAGTTTCCGTGGGGAAAACCCTAAGGTGAAAAACCCCACAACTTCCTCAGAGATAGAGAGAGCAATGGCTCAACCAAAATACACAGAGATGGTCTCCTAGTATCAGATGATCCTCCTCCTCACTAGTGCGCCACTTTCTGAGTGAGAGAAGTGTGACTTTCTGAATGATCCAAATAGAGATCTCCCGATCTCTATTTATACTTAACCTGTTTGCCCAATTACACTATGGGGTCAACTTGTCTATCTAGATACATCCACAATATAATATATATTTCAGGGCTGACCCCACACATGGTGGTCTAATAACCCATCAGCAAGTTAACATACTTGCGACACTTGTCAATACACATGACGACACTTCCTTATAGAGGAATAACACATCTCTTATAAGGGTACAATAAATTATATGAAATACATAGATGAAATACATTCCGAAGTTACATATACATCAACACTTTGGGTAAAATATAATGCTATTAAAAAGACTCGGTTAAGTTGGGTTTTTGTTGCGTTATTTATCATTTTAGTATATAAAACCAATTAACTTCCTCTCTAGTTGACACTTGGTAGTAGTAACAATGTGTCTTCCCTCACATTGAAGAACATGGCCATCGACTTTCTCCACTCCATCCTTCGTTCCTGCATAGTAAATATTATGATTATTTTGTTTATTTTATATGCTTTTTTCATTGTAATTTATGTTACATCTAGTCATTTTCATTTATCTCCTTGTTACATTGATAGGTGTTTATATTTATATCTTATAATTCGGTTGGACTACCATCTCTGCTTTTCTTAGATTGAAGGAGGATGGGACAAGTGTACTATCCATATTGATTTTATGGGCGTCGTTCAAAATTCGAAATAACCAATTATATATATATATTGTAGCTAATGCATGGATAACTTGTAGCTCGTGCATGGATAACATATAGTGACAAACAAGTACAACTCATTTAACTAGAGAAAATAACATGTAGTTGAGACATAGACAACTTAACTTGTGACCTATCGATGTTCACCCAACCATAAATTAAGTGATTATGTTACTAATAGTTTAAATATAACCTTTACAAATTTAACAAAATTTCTAGATTCAACATAAAATAAAAAATTAATTGCTAGGAAGCTAATAGCAATGCTTCATGTGAATAACAAATTCTTTTCAACTATACATAAAATCTAGTAGTAATATTAGTAACCTTGTTTTGCAATTTGATATTTTAGGTAAAAGTAGCATAATTACTGCGAATAATGGGCATGTTTTTGGAGACTGCGGCAACACCATTTTCATATTGGTTTTGATGATTCTCTTTCAATTTGTAAATAACATTGTTTATTGTCTTTATACAACCTTATTGCCACTGTTAGATTTATTTTAATATCATAAAATTAAGTGAAAAAATTATCCATCTACTAAAAATGTTTTCATTACTCGTGAACACATACGTTTATAAAGTGTTTCAGTCTAGAATTTCTTCCTAAATATAAGAAAATTTATGTTTATATCCGAAAGCACACTTGGTGATATTTTCTTTTATATTTATTTTTAAATCATGATAAAGTTAATGTTCTCAAATTGAGTATTAGGAGAGATTCATTAGGTCCATTTGATTACGTTCAATTTAAAAATTATAAATAAGTGTGTTTTTTTATTAAAGTTGCTTACCGTTTGTTCTTATATGAACCATGCACATTGGTATGGGTTCACATGCACTAGTATACACATGTGCATGTTATTAGTAGAGGTTTGACCCTAGTAGAAGTTATATTAATGATTATATTGGTCAATCTAATAAGTTATTTATAATACATTATAATTATTTAATAAAATTTGTTTAAATAATTTTATATTTATATAAGAGAAAATTTTAAAGGTGAAATTCAGTTTATGGGTTAATGTTGGAGGTTTTTTTTTATGATGATGATGATGATGATTAATGTTCACTGAAACCAAAATTTTCACAATTTTCCATTTTTTCTAATATGATTCGCCCAAATTCCATAGAATTACATTTTTTTACTCTAAAATTCCCCAAAATTGTCCAAAAACTATATAAAACCTCTAGAAATTTGAATATTTTTTAAAAAATATAACCAAACATTTTATGGTTGGAAATTTGATAAATAGTAAGATTTACAAAGGTTTCTACATTTTAAGAAAAATATGGATCCTTAAAAATTTCCTCATTTAATCCAAATCTATTACAATCTATAATCTATGATGTAATGTTGTTAGTTACTACTTTGTGAGTATACGATGACAACATTATAATATTAAATATGATAAATCATCATTACACTATATGAGGGTTCTAAATACTTCGCCAATAGATGATATTATCACTATTTATTCACTAACGGATAAAAGTGAGTAAATCCTACATGCATCATGGAATTGAATCTTTCACATTGCAACTTAGTTAAATGAGATCTTGGAATCCATAATTTAATTTGTAAAGTGTATATAGATGTTAGATGAACTCCATACTTGAGTGAGTAATAAATAACCCAAGCAAAGTGGATATTTCCCCACTTTGAAATTTACAACTTTATATTTTTTCCGCTTTCACACAACCATCACAATTTCTCTTTCCCATAGAGAAAGCCTAGGCTTACACTCAAATAGTTGGTTCTTTTTTGTGTGTCTATGAGCTTGGGAGACCCTCTTTCCATGTCATACTCCAACACACCATTCTTAATGTTTGCAACATGGGCATGGGATCATTGTATGAACTACAACCACCCTTCATACTAGCCATTTCCATTGCATGCACACCTTTTTGGCATTAGCTACTAGAGTTTGAAAGTGCGTTCCTTTCCACTAAAGAAGAAATTGCCATCCCATGCCCTCCTTTGATTATTGACACCACACTTTCCTTTGACCATCAGTGTCAAGGGTATCATGTGGATGACTTTTACAAGTAGGTGCCACGTTAAATACCATACAACCACCAAAAAAATATGGTAGGCATTTAACCAACAAGAAATTACTACGTTCGACACTTGTTATATGGACACATGGACCAAAGGATTTTTCCATGTCACCTTTATCACATCATTTATTTATGCATGACACTTAGGAAGGTTTCCACGTCATATCGATAGTCCCATATTATCACATCATTTATTTATGAATGACACTTAGGAAGGTTTCCACGTCATATCGATAGTCCCATATTAGAAAATCACAATGTCATATTTTCTCCTTCTAACATGTCAGCAATGGAAGTACATTCAACAATATAGATCACTACCATGTGGCATTTTCACTGCCATGTCATTAGCCTTGGAAGACAGTGCAGTTAAATTTTAAATTTCAATATATCTGACTTGGTGATAGTTTTTGGTGCAATTTTATGTTGTGTTTTTTTTTCATGTATTTATGCAAGTTGTATCTCACTGGAATTCATATTTATCATCTTTCTTTTAAATCCTAAAGTTTAACCGTGGTTTGGAAACCTAAAAAAACATAATTTTCATTTCAACTCTTTTTTTAGGAAATTTGTTTTAAAACTATCTATTTTTTTTAGTACTTTCCACATCCAAATTTGTAAATATATGTAAGATCAAATTTGGATTTTTGTTTTTTAAACATGGCCTCCAAATTGGTTCATTTACCCAAACTGGCATTTTTAGGGGTAAAATATATGGAGGATTGTAAAAGGTGATATTACAAAATCATTTGATTCAAAGGAATTTGCAGTGTGGGAAAAATGTTGTGAACATGTTAGGGTCTCTTTGGTCATAGTGTTTTTGACAACTTGTACGTACATATTGGAATCAAAGAAAATATAATTGACATATGAAAGACACTTCACTCTATGAAAAGAATGGTGATGTTTCAACTTGTTATTTAGAGGGGAAGTTACTTGAATTAGATCCTAAATATTTTGATAGGCTTGAGAAATTTCCAATCGAAATGAATAGTTGTAATGAAAAATAAGTTCATGTGGGTCTTATTATAAGAAAAATGACACAATTCTTATCATTTCAATGGAAAATAAATTTCCTCTCATCTTTGATATTGTCATGCAATCTAGGAACAATCCTATTGAAATGTTGCCAAACACTCAAAAACCTAACTTTGTTGATTTTTGTAAAGGCCTCATCAATGAACAAGATATGCTTCTCTCTTCATGTAAAATTGTAATTGGTCATGTTCATGTCGCTTGTGGAAGGAAATGTCAATCTAAAGGACCCAAGAAGGATAAAAATGCTTCTTTTTGTTATAACCAAATCTCATTATGATTTAAATGTAGGTGTTACTCAAAAGAAAGATTGGAAAGCATGTAGGTATCATGGCAAGTCAAACCATGTTAAGAAGAATGGTTTCAAAAGGCATAAATAACTTAGCGAACACAAGAAGAAGATATATCAATATTCCAAGGACAAAAACTTACTCTTGATGCCTACTCTACTTAGTCATGTAGCTATGTTTCTCAGTCATGTAAATGTCGCTCTCCTTTGTCTGATTGGACCATAGATTCAAGTGTATCACACCATGTCATTGCAACCTTATTTTTTTACCTCTTATGACAAAGATAATAACTCAACTAAGATTTCAATTTGAGATGATAGGTTTTTTTTCAGTACATAGTCTAGGAATTGTCTATGTTCTCAATGGTGTATTGGGAGATAATTTTCATGTTAATGGAATGCCCATGAATTCAATCTTTGTTTACCATGTTTGTTAGGAAGGGTACAAACTGAATCTTGGTGTAATATCTATGTCTTGAAAGACATCAATAATGAGTTTTTTCTACCCCATAACATGCCCATATGCACATATGGCCCATGCCTTTTTGAAGAATATTAGTCTCATTTTCCATTCCTTTATGGTTTTATTTCATGGAAAGGCCTTAAAAATTTAACCCTATCACTCTAGCCTAATCATTGTACCTCTAAAATCAAATCTTAGTAGTATATTCCCAAGGTGTGACAATCAACACTCTACTTGCGGCAAACACATCTTGAGTGATCATCTTTGGATCATTGATAGTTTGTTGAAGAGATTAGATACTTTGTTAAGGAGTGTTACAAACATGTGTAGACTTCCCTAGAGCACCTCCCTTCTTTATGGTTTTTTGTCATTAGATTTGGTCAAATACAAATGCATGATAACACATTCCTACAATACCCTCCTCTTTTTCCCATGATTTTGGAGACAATTGTTGATGTCCAATATTGTCACCATTTTTTATCATTTAATTTACTCGAAGTGGCGTTATTTCTACCGTTTTTGCTATAGTAAGTTGTTTTCTTAGCCATTCAGCCCATCAAACAGTCCAGGTATGCACAAATTCACTTACCATGCAAATCTTGTTATATTTCGTATATTATGGTTTATTTATGATTTAAATGATGTTTTTGGGCATAATTAACATTTATGGTTTTAATTGATAGGCTACAATTTGCAAGTTACCCATCATTCAGCCCATGCACTACATGCTCAACCTAAAATGCTTTCAGCTCATCGTTCGACCCTCTATTTAGCCCGTGCAATCCATGGTTGATGCATCTCAGACCGTTGAATGAAGAGGAGGACACGTGGGTTCTGTTTTCCATGTGGCACTGATGGTGAATGAACCATTGTTCCAGAAGATTCGTCCTTATGCTCGCCAAGCCTGGTAGTGCATTCTATGTCCACGTGAACACGTTAACCTCCGGTTCGTCTGCGCATTCATCTCGAAATCATGCACGTCTACTCAGCTCTCTTGTACATCGTTGTTCTGGAAGGAGTCAGCCTCAACGTTTACAAGTACACCTTGTGTCTTTTCAATTGAAGAACAGCGAGGATCTTATACTGTACCATGTGAGGTTAGTTCCGAAAAATTCCTACATATAAATGCAGGTTTAGATGAGAGTCAGCAAAAGCAATTGTTAAAAGTTCTCAGAAGTCAAACTGGAGCTTTCGCTTGGGAATACACCGATATGAAGGGTATACACCCAGACACTTGTATTCACCAAATTTACACAGACACAAATATACCTCCCATTAGACAACCCTAGAGAAGAATGAACCCAGCTCTCAAAGATAAAGTAAAAGAAGAGCTGCAAAAACTTCTTAACGCTGGATTCATTTACCCAATTTCCAATAGTAAGTGGGTGTCTCCTCTGGTAGTAGTTCCAAAGAAAGTCACAGGGAAGTGGCGTATTTGTGTTGATTTTTGAGAATTGAACAAGGCCACTCTTAAACACTATTTCCCTCTACCTTTTATAGATCAGGTGTTAGATACCCTATCAAGGAAACAATACTTTTCTTTCCTAGATGGGTATAGTGGATACAATCATATATTAATAGCACCTGAGGACCAATATAAGACTACCTTTACTTGCTCTTGGGGGACTTATGCCTATCAAGTGTTACCATTTGGCCTTTGTAATGCACATGCTACTTTCCAACGTGCAGTTCTAGGTATCTTTGCTGACCTTATACATGATTGTGTAGAGGTCTACATGGATGATTTCACAATCTTTGGTAATACTTTCCAAGAGGCCCTCGACAACCTCGAGACAATTCTTATTCGATGTTAGGACACAAACTTAGCCCTTAGTCATGGAAAATGCAAGATGTTTAACCGAGGGCATAGTTCTAGGACATCATGTCTCTCTTCAAGGTATTAAGGTGGATCCTGCCAAGATAGAGATAATTGTCAATCTTCCTCCTCCAAAGACTCCGAAGGAAGTTTTCTATAAACCGCCTATAATAACCTGCATGGCCAAGATAACCACACCCATGTTCAAACTACTCATGAAGGACACATAATTTCAATGGACTGAACCTTGTCAACAAGCTTTCGAAACTTTAAAAGCAAAGTTATCAGTAGCACCAGTGCTTAGGGGCCCCAATTGGTCCCTTCCTTTTCATATTTCTACTGATGCATCCGACATAGCTATAGGGGTAGTCTTAGGTCAAAAAGAGGAAAAGTTATCTTCTGCCATTTATTTCGCCAGTAAAAACATGACTCCTGCAGAATCAAAATACATTGTTACCGAAAAAAAGTTCCTCGCAGTAGTCTATTCCATCAATAAGTTTCGTCATTATATCACAGGATATGAAATTTTCATACATACCGATCATTCTGCCATCATATTTTTGATGAATAAACCAGTTACCAATGGCAAAGTGATGCGGTGGCTTCTTCTGTTACAAGAGTTTAATATCACCATTGTTGACCATCCTGGTCGAGAGAATGTAGTAGCAGACTTTCTCTCCCGTATTCAAATTGACAATGATGATAGTCCTGTTGATGATAGCTTCCCAGATGAACATTTATTCACTATATCTGTTCAAACCCTATGGTTCGCAGACATAGCTAATTATTTGGCAACTGGAAAGCTACCAAACGATCTCTCTCCACCCGAAAAACGTAGAATCATAGTTCAAAGCTCTAGCTATTCTTGGGTGGATAATGATCTCTTTCGTACCGGTCCTGGCCTTATTATTAGAAGATGTATACGAGAGGATGAGATGGCAGAGATTCTTCATGCATGTCATGGTGGACCTTGCGGTGGACACTTTTCTGATAAAAGAACAACATATATGGTTTTACATTCTGGATATTATTGGTCAAGCATCTTCAAGGATGCTGCCAAATATGTCAAAGGATGCGATAGTTACCAAAGAATGGGTAGACCTATGCCATCTGATGAGATGCCTTTACAACCTCAAGTTATGATCAAGCCTTTTGAACAATGGGCTCTAGATTTTGTTGGACCAATTTCCCCTATGTCTCGTAAGAAAAAGTACATTCTAGTTTGTACAGATTATGTCACCAAGTGGGTAGAAGCCAAAGCTTTATTCCGAGCCACAGAGAAATCAGTGGTAGAGTTTATGTATGAAGAGATATTTACCCGATTTGGTGTACCTAGGGAAATTGTAACCGATCAAGGATCTCAATTCACTTCCAAGTTAATGAAAGAACTTACTAGTAAGTATGGTATTAGACATTGCAAATATTCACCATATCATCCTCAAGCAAATGGTCAAGTAGAAAGCACAAACAAGGTATTAGAAGCTATCATGACCAAGACCATTCAGTTACACCACAAGGACTGGGCAAATAGGCTCCCAGAAGCCTTGTGGTCTTATAGAATAACTTGGAGAAACACTACTGGCCACACACCTTATGAACTTGTTTATGGCAAACAGGTTCTCCTACCCATTGAATTTCAGGTTAAGACATTTAGTATGATTGCTCAGTTAGGAATGAATTTAGAAGAAGCACAGAAACAATGAATCCTACAAATAAATGAATTAGACTAGATTAGACAAGATGCTATCCAACGAACAATCTTAATACAGAATCAACGTAAAAAATGGCATGACAGATACATTAAACAAAAACAATTTAAAACGGGAGACTGGGCATTACTTTTCAATTCGAGATACAAAATTTTTAAAGGTAAATTGACTACTCGTTGGATGGGTCCTTATGAAATTTTTACAGCTTTCGATAATGGATCCGTTAAAATTAAAACAATTGGTGATTCTCAAACTTCCTTTGTTGTAAATGGCCATAGATTTAGACTTTATCACCAACCTATATCTAAACAAGACTTTGTAAAGAATGCCTTACAACAGCAGGAACTGGAACTGGTAGAAGAGGAAATAATTCCTCCTCCTCCTAGTCCCTAAAATTTCTAAAGGATTGTCTTTATTTGTACATATGTAAATATATTATGTTTTTGTTTTAATTATAATAATGAAAAGTTATTTCTGACAAGCTGATTGTATCTATTTGTATGATCAGCTCTTGAAATTTTTGCCATTAAACCAGGAAAACTTTTCTCCCTTTTTAGATTTCTTATGACTTTTTTGTACATATGTTTTGTTTTGAATAAATCAAAATCATCTAACAACAGTTTTGCAGTTTAATTACAAGGACCTTATCCGCTCATGCAATATTATTGAAAGGTAAGCACTTAAAAAAAAAAAAAATCATAATCCCTTCTTTTTTTCAATTATTGTTGAAAGTGACATTTTTAGCAAAAGATAAACTGTTCTTTATATTATCTTGCAACCATTTCATTCATGATTTTGAATATGGTATTTGATTCAGGCATGCACATTTCTTATTATCGTTTAGAACTGTTGCTTAAAAGACCTATCTTAATTGCTATGATTTTAACAAAAAATATACTATCTTACACCTGTGGATCATTGGCTTATCCTAGACTCATTATCAAAACTTATCTCTTAAAACATATTTTAAAGGTAACTTAGAAGTGAATGTTATTTTTATTCTTGTGGGGAACATTACTGAATTTTTATGAAAAAGATAGATATAGATCAAATAACAGCTTTAGTTTATTATCTTTTGACATGATTTTTAACTTTGGCTATTATAAGTAAAAGTTGCTCATAAAGGTTTGTTCTAATATTTTGAATTATGTGTTTAGAAGGCTTAGCACACTCTAGTGCCAACCGGCTTCCTTACAAATATATATATATCTATATACATATACATCATTATACGAAGCAAACCCGTCGGGGTACTGAACAGGCCTGCTGACAGCGGGTCCATGCTAAGTAAAATCTTAAACAAGGAAGCTAGGTAAATGCAAGTAAACCCGTCAGAGTACTAAATAGGCTCGCTAGCAGCAGGACTATGCTTGCATGGTACCAAGATAAACCCGCCGGGGTACTGAACAGGCCTGCTGGCAGTGGGTCAATGTCGGGTAAAAGAGATCGATTAATGCATTACTATGCACATGATTCATATATAAGAAACTTGAGTATATAAACACATGTTTTGGCCAATCATCTATAATGTCATTAGAGAATAACTGTAAGTTGAACTTGGACCTTGTCATCTAATTCAAACAATATCTAGGATTTTATTATCCTAGAAATGGGACCCATAATTATGAAAATCTCACAAGATTTACGGTACACCTTATCTATATCTTGGGATGACAAGAAATCTTTAAAATGAGTCATGGATGGCTAGTTTTCATGTGATATCTTTCATATCAAATTATATTCTCATTCTTCATATGGTTCTTTTAAGAACTGTTCTATTCTTTATGATAAATGTACATATCTGAATCATCTACATGTTTAGTTAATATTTCATTTTCTTGAGAAAAGTATTACAACATTTTTCCGCTATTGATAAAATAATTGAATATCTAATGCTCTTTTTGTTGGCTTGAGGACAAGCCATATCTTTGGTTTGGGGGAGGATTAGAACTATTTTAAAACTATTTTTATTTTTATTAGAGAAAAAGTTTATTTATCTCTGAAAGTGATAGATGTTTGCAGGTTAATGCAAAAGCAAAAGGCAAATTGTTTTAATTAAAGACAAACAAAAATGGGACATGACTTAAAAGTTTCAGAAAGCAAAGTTTACAGCATTTTCTGTGCACTGATAGAAAATTCCTTGCAAAAATCAGTTCCAGTTGGCTTCAACAATAAAAGTTTGTATAGACAAAAGTCTGTATGAAAGGTTGAATGACGGATCGAATGTCGATCAAAATGAAGTGACGAATGCAGCAAATAAGCAATGTTTTGAATAAAAGTGCTGAAGAAATTTTAGCTTATATATTTCAAATAGCATGCTAGATATTTTTGAAAATTCTGACTAACCAATGATGATAGGGATCAATCAAACGTCAAATCTCGAACTTGGTTTTATTTCCTTATTTATCTCATCTTGTTAAATGAATGAATCTTATGTCATTTTGAATCACTGTATGGCCACTATGGCCTTACATGTCATATAGATTGCTAGCATATGGATTGGATCCTTGTGATCTTCCACGTGTAGAATATCCCATTACGTGAATTTCGTTCAACCTGTCCAAAGCTTGGATTTGCACATGGTTGAATTTGCTATATCAAACATGCATCTACCAGATTCACACACTTCAATACTGGCACTTAACTCAAGATCTTCAAAGTACAAGTGTGATCTTTCAAAACACGCTTTACCTATGACCATCCAGCCATCCAAACTGACTTCAATTTAACTGATGGCTGCGTGAACTTCTGCGTCATTATGTTTCACCCTTTATTTCTCTCTCTGCGAGCTGCGTCCTCTGTAAATTTCTTATATCCCCTGCATTTATCTGTTTTTTTCCCCCGTCCTCTATCAGCAATCCCTAACCATTGCGAGCCAGGTATCTACCAAGATCTTCTTCATATCCCTGAGTTTAAAAGATGCCATGAGTTATTCTCTCAAGCAGGTTGGAATCCGTTTCTCCACTGCCTTGATGGTCATGACCACGAAATTTTGTTGATGTTTGCCAAAGGTTTCGATGGAAAAACCGCCAAGGTTGGCCATCTTGTTTTCTCCGTGACAGAAGAGTCAATAGCGTTAGCTATGAAGCTCCCTGGAGAAGGTGCCCGATGGCACAAGCATTTGTTTCTTCCATGAGAAGCTCACCAGTTCGCTCTCAAGCCCGATTTTCAACACATTACTATCACCAAAGGTTTTCATAGAGAATGGATCAAGCCAGAGGACTTGGATCTTTTGACCATTATCATTCACTTAGTCACCTGTGAGGGTAAGTTCACTATTTTTAAAGCTTGCCACGTTAGACTGTTAGCTCATTTTGTTAATAGTCAGACCTTAAATTTCCCATTCTACTTTCTAAAGATCTTGGAAAAGATGTCGAGTCAAGTTAGAAAGAATACCATTAACCCTTCTAGTAGCTTATATCACCATTGTCTCATTAAGTTTTTAATCATTCATCAGCTAGAGGAGAGAGGTCAGACTTGGGACCCTTTTTTTTTGAGATATTAAACCCTCATTTATCTACTGTCAAATATTCCCCTTCTCAAGAACACCTTCACGCCCAAGAAGAACCAAACGTAAAACGTATACGAATTGATGAGAGTTCCTTAGATGATATGCACTCTGTCCATTCAATACATTCTCCTACTAAACCTAGAGAGACAAATCATGACCAATCCAGTGATCATCCTGACATTCAAACTATCAGTCAGCCCTCATGCTCAAATATTCAGTTGGACGATCATACCTTTGAGTCATCCCTCCTCACACTAGCTAATGCATCTGTTTAGATGAGTGAAGCCTGTGCTGCTAGAAGCTCTCATGCATGTAACACAGATAAAAGCTCTAAAGAACAGACTACTAATATTAAGACATCTCCAAAAGAGAAGAGTCCTCAAATATACTTGGAGCATGGTATAGAACAACCTATTTTGAGTCAGCAAAAGTGGGATCAGTTAACCCAAGAGATAGCACAATTAACAGAACAAAGTCAAATCTATGTGGAGACAATCTATGAGCTCCTTGAAGAGAATAAGATGTTGCGTACACAGTTGAAAAGCATTGAATGCTCAGTTAACACCAAAATAACATCCAATTCCATCCTTAGAGTAAAGTATAATTCCTTAAGGGGTCATTTCAAGAAGCTCCAGGCCAAGCATGCATCTCCATCATTCGAGTCAAAGACTGCTTCTACCGCAGCTCGGCCTTCTTCCTAATTACTTTTTTTTTTTCTCAGTGGGACCTGGCATGACTCCGGTTTGGGGGAATGTTGATGTCCAATATTGTCACCATTTTTTATCATTTAATTTACTCGAAGTGGCGTTATTTCTACCGTTTTTGCTATAGTAAGTTGTTTTCTTAGCCATTCATCCCATCAAACAGTCCAGGTATGCACAAATTCACTTGTCAAGTCCCCTCCCATCAAACCGGGCCAGGAAGAGAACATGACACTAAATCCGGGCAACTAGCCCCATATCCATTAAGTAAAACTCATTGATAATAAAAGACATGTACATATGCATATAGTAATTAAACACAGCGGAACTAAAAGCATCTACATATCTAACATATATTCAACTTTTTCATGACAGTCATTAAATAAATACATTGCAAAATTTAACACAAGAGAGCACTTATCTTAAAACAAAGTAGTCCCGAGCAACCAACTATGCAACTGCAATGTTCCACCCAATCATAGGCCAGTTGTGCTTATCAATCTCTTGATACAATTGCCACCCCCAAGCTGGGCATGATTTCTACAAGGAAAAGGGGAACAACAGACTCACACATAGCCAAAATACACCAAAATCAGCCAAGCCAATCCACAATTGGGTTTATCAGGCTGCTAAGGAAAAGGGAGGGAATGAATTGCTAAGCTAGTGAGCTCAAGCACAGAGCCATGGATACCTCTACAAGATCTATCTAGCTTGCCACCCACAATGCCTACACACCCCACTCAAGGAAGTATTCCCTTCACCAATACACAATCCCTCAAGCCATACCTTCCATTCTAGTGCTGTCCAAGGTGTGCATAGAAGAGTAGCCAACCCTTTTTTATCTTTCTGAGAGGTTAATTCCCTCACAAGGTTTATCAAGCCAATTTTGTCCACTACCACTCAAAATTTCTTTCTCACAGGTTCAAACCAAAACAGGGATGCACATAACAACAAAAATACAAGTGTTGGGCATGTAGAAAAACGTTTTTACAGTGGGATGCCCAAAATGGGGTTTCCATTAGCTTCAGAAAAAAACGTGGGCAGCCAACAACGAAAAGCTAAATGAGGAAACAAACTTGGGAAGCTAAATCCGTTTTCAGAAAAACGTCCATGGACATTTCACGGAAAAAACGACCTCCATAACAACCCCAAATCGTGGTCCTCCTCTCCCAGCCACTGTGTAACACAAAAATGAGCTCCCAACCATGGAAAAATGTAGGAAAATGATGAAAAATGTGATGGGGAAATCCCAGCTAGTTCAGACTACGTGAGAGAGCAGAGTCCATGGGTGAAAGATGGCTTTGGGCACCATTTTGTGGGTGTTTTCTTGCCTAAGAAGCAAAAATACGAATTCCCAGGTTGATAGCTTGACCATGCACGAAATTAGATGTCATACCTCTTCATTCCCAAGGCATTAACTATCTCAACCAACTCTTAGAAGAATTAAATGATTGGGTGCATAAGTCAAAATGGGTAGTTGGTGGTTTATGGGTTTTCTCATGAAATTTGGCTTAACACTATTGGCTCAAGGGTTTGAATAATTTCCCTCCCTATTCCTTGTGAAATCATGCCCCCATCTCTATTTTGCATTGCATAGCTAGTTGTGGGTATTTCATTAAAATTCGTATTTACATGATGTCTTAATTTACATTGTGCATGTCCAACACAAGAACCATATGCACCGATTTTCAATTGCCGATACATAAAACAATAAATCAATGGCAGGGCCTTGGCCTTGAGCTCCTCACCATGATTTAATAACGATATTTACATCATTTACAATTTTAATGCAATAGGGGCAAAATTGAGATATTACATTCCCCTCCCCCTTACATTAGCACTGTCCTCAGTGCTCATCAAAATTGAACAAAAATGGATATGCCACTCTCATGACATCCTCCAACTCCCATGTAGGCTCATCAGGACCATAGTGCTTCCATTGCACCTTTACCTATCCGATGGCTTGGTTCTGGAACAATGTTACCTTCTTGTCTAGGATGCGCAATGGATCGATTTGGAACTCTCCCTCGGGTTCCACCTGGATCACATCCCAATTAATCACATGGTTAGGATCATGTACATATTTCTTAAGCAAAGAGACATGAAAAACATTATGAGCTCTAGTGCTAGCAGGCAATGCAAGTCTATATGTAATTGGCCCTATTCTTTCAAGCACTTCAAATGGCCCACAATATCTAGGTGATAGCTTGGCACAACCCCCAAGCTTCAAGGAACTCTTCCTTGGCCTCACTCTAAGATACACATGATCCCCAACACTGAATTCCCTATGCACTCTATGCTTATATGCATAGCTTTTATGTCTATCCTAGGCCACTTTTAAATTCTGCATTATCTTTGCAACCTCTTGTTCCATTTCCTCAAGCAATTCCGGCCCAAGTACAATTATATTCACTGGATTATCCCAAGTCACTGGTGTCCTACACCTTCTGTCGTACAAAGCCTCATATGGACTTATTCCCAATGATGCTTGTTTCCCATTGTTATATGCAAACTCTACCAAATGTAGATAATCCTCCCACTTGGATGGTTTGTCCATAACATACATGTGAAGCATGTCTTCAAACACCTGATTTACTCTTTCTGTTTGCCCATCTGTTTGAGGATGGTACACGGTACTAAAGTTCAACTGTGTACCTAAATCTGCAAAGAGACCCTTCCAAAAATTGGAAGTGAACTTGATATCCCTGTCAGAAATTATTGCCTTAGGCAATCCATGTAATTTGAAAATTTCCTTCATGAAAATATTTGCAATGGCATCGGCTTTATGTGTGGACTTAACCAGTATAAAATTTGTTGCCTTTGTTAACTTGTCCACCACCACCATGATGGAATCATGTTGTCTCACCGTCATTGGCAAACCTATAATAAAATCCATGGAAATTACTTCCCACTTCCATTCTGAAATTGGAAATGGATGCAATAAACCTACTAGGTGTTGGTGTTCAACCTTCATCTACTGACATTTCATGCACCTAGAAATGTATTCAGCGATGTCCTTCTTCATCCCCAACCAGAAATAATGTTTTCTTGCTGTAGCAATTGTTTTCTGATATCTTGGGTGACCGGAGTATGGAGCTTTATGGATTTCATCTATAACAATCCTCCGCAAGTCTGCCACATTTGGAATATAGGCTCTATTCTTATAAGTAAGAAGTTCGTCTTCTTCCAAATGGTATCCTTCATACTTCTTTTCAAGGTCTTGCTACTACAATTTGTCCTTTATCTACACATACACTTCATCCTCAACCATATGGCTAACAATCTGCTGCCTCAAATCTGGTTGGCAAGTGCTAAGCGCTGCCACATGCATTTCATGTACTTTCCTTCTGAGTGCATCAGCTACCTTGTTTTCTTTCCCTTTTATGTGTTTGATTTCAAAATCAAATTCACACAAAAATTCCAACCATCTAGCTTGCCTAGAGTTTAAAGTTGACTGATCAAACAAGTATTTCAGACCACAATGGTCTGTCCTCAGCTCAAATTTCCTTCCCATTAAGTAATGCCTCCGCATCTTCAAAGCATGTACTATGGCTGCAAGTTCTATATCATGAGTAGCATAGTTCTTCTCGTGCTCCTTCAACTTTCTTGACTCGTAGCATACCACGTGGTTGTCTTGCATAAGAACTCCTCCAAGTCCTTGATTGCATGCATCGGTACATACCACAAAGTCTTTTTCCGGGTCTACAATTTTCAAAATTGGTGCACTCGTAAGAAGATTCTTCAACTGTTGGAAACTTTCCTCACATCTTGGTGACCATTCAAACTTTATCCCCTTCTTTTGCAAAGAAGTGATCGGGATTACAACCTTGGATAATCCTTCAATGAACCTCCTATAGTAACCAGCAAGGCCCATAAAAGATCTCACATCTGTCACATTCCTTGGAGTTGGCCAATTCATAATGGCTTCAATCTTCTCAGGGTCCACAGATATTCCTTCGTTTGAGATGATGTGACCCAAATAATGAATTTTATCTTTATAAAATTCACATTTGCTTAACTTTGCATACAATTTATGCTCCCTTATAAATTGCAATGCCATTCTCAAATGTTCTTCATGCTCTTCTTCATTCTTAGAATAGATGAGAATGTCGTCTAGAAAAACAAGAACGAACTTGTCCAAATACTTGCTAAAAACACGATTCATGAGACACATGAATGTAGCTGGTGCATTTGTGAGACCAAATGGTACCACTATAAACTCATAGTGTCCATACCTCGTTCTAAAGGTTGTCTTATGAATATCTTCTTCTTTGATTCTTACATGATGGTAACCAGACCCTAAGTCAATATTTGCAAATACCTTTGCTCCTCTCATTTGATAAAAAAGGTCATCAATTCGGGGCAATGGGTATTTGTTCTTCACAGTAACTTTGTTTAGCTTCCTATAGTCAATACATAGCCTGAGTGTTCCATCTTTCTTTTTCACAAATAGAACAGGTGCTCCCCATGGGGACACACTTGGCCTGATATATTTCTTTTCCAACAACTCTTGCAATTGCATTTTCAATTCTAGCAATTCCAGTGTGCTTATCCTGTAGGGTGTCTTAGACACTGGTGCGGTTCCTGGCACAAGTTCAATTGTAAAATCAATGTCTCTCTTTGGAGGAAGTCCAGGAATCTCATCAGGAAAAACATCCCTAAATTCCTGCAATACGTGATAGTCCTCCAACTTAAGAGTTTCATTCTATGTTGCCTCCAAAACATGGGCTGCATACAATTGACAACCTTTCCTACAGAACTTCTTCAACTGCATGGCTGAAACCTACCTAACAGAAGTCACCTTTGGAATGCCTTTTACAACCCTTGGGTTTCCTTCTTCGTCCATGCATTCAAAAATCTTATTGTAGCAATCAAGTTTAACCCTGTGTGCTTCTAACCAATCCATTCCAATGAGAATATCATAGGAACCCAGTGGAAACACATTCAGATTTGCATAAGTGAATAGCCCGTCCATCTCTAAGGGACATTTCTCTACAGTTTCACTAACTTTTCTCTTGGTTCCAGTGGCTAGTTGAACTAACCAAGATTTACTATGCTTTAATTTCTTAAAAGCACAAATCTCAACAATTTTAGGAGTGACATAACTATGAGTAGATCCAGGATCAATCAAAATAGAAACAGATTGCTTAGCAATCTTACCTTCAACTTCAACCACAGTTGATTGATGATCCACCTAGCGGTTGATTGATGATCTACCTAGTGGTCATCTAGTGCTGCATAGATTCTAGGGATTGTCCTCGCCACTTGACCCACAGTTTCAGCTCCTTGGATGTTGTGAACTTGATTTGCATTCTCATTCCGATGTGGACAGTTCCTAAGCATGTGGTCTCCTCCACAACCCCAACATTGAAGTGGTTCTCTTGGCTCCTTTGGATCTCTTGGCTTGTCTCCCATCATCCTATTTGGCTTAGTCACAACCTGTGATGGCTGCCTTTGCCAATTTCTGATATGAGGAGGTTTGAAACCTTTCTTCCTTTGGTCAAACTTCTCATTTTTCTTGTCCTTCTATGCCTTATGGAAATCAAGTTTGCTTTTGTTTTGATCATAGCAATATTTGGCCTTCCTTATTGCCTCCTCTAGAGTTCTAGGCTCATCAAATTCAATTCTATCTTTATATGACTGAGGTAGCCCACTTAGAAAATGTTGAATTTTCACCTTATCATCTCGAATATACCTGACATACCTCAGTAGCTCCAAGAACTTGTTTGCATACTCTTCCATGGTCAATTGTCCCAATTTCAGCTCATGGAACTCTTTTATCTTATCATCATATTACCTGTCAGAGAGGTACTTCTACTTGAAGTATTTCTTGAACTGCTTACACACAATCTTTCTTTCATTGATCTTCCTCACTTGCCTGATGTGTTCCCACCATATAGATGCTCTTCCATTCAAGTTGAAGATGGCTACCCTTGCCTTCATATTTCCAGAGTAGTCTTGCACTTGGAAATACTTTCTCATCCCAAGAAGCCAAGTTTCAGCTTCTTGACTAGGCTTTACCTCTCCATCAAATGTAGGAGGTTTTGCCTTCTTAAATTCTCCATGTGAATTGTTCTTGTTGTGTCTCTTCCTCTTACTCTTGTGAGATGAAGAGCTTGAAACTTCAATGGATCCTTCAGAGTCAGATGATCCACTAGAAGAGATTTCTGGAGTATATGTTTTGTCTATAGAAACTCTTCTTGAGCTATTGGCCCTCTTGCGGGAATTCCTCCTTGAACTAATGCCACTCCTTTCTGGATTTGATGTCTGATGCCGAGAGTTTATTTGCCTTTGGATGTCTATCAAACTGTGCAGCATGGCTGCATTCAATTGATTTTGTTCTTCTTGAGCTTTAATCATCCTTTCATTATCTTCTCTGCAACTTTGCAACTCCACCCTTAGGCTCCTCATGGTGGCTGCAATACCTGGGGAAGTCTCCTGATTCCTCCTCCCATTAGATTTTGTTTCAGCATTCTCAACATGTATGTTTTCCCCCATGGCATCTGTCTCAGGCTCATAGGGATCCTGTGCATCATCCATGATGTTGATATTTTTGGCCCAACCAAGACCAACACTTTCCAACTGCACTATCTGGAATGTTGCTTTGGTGTGACTATAATTCTGCAAAATGTGTTTACAAACACAACTGTTAGCTGCATTATAATATCATGAATTGGTTTCATATATATGGGAAAATCCTATATTGACAACTTTGTCCAATCATAGACTTTCTCACAATCAACGACTATCTCAGGGGGACGATGGGGGTCAAGGGGGCTTGCCCCCTTGCGGCGATTTTCCATTTTCGGCACCTGAAAATCTCAGTGAAAAGATGCTGTGTTTTCCCCATTTGGTGGACTTATCGAATTATCCTCTGCTCGTGTCGCAAATATTAAGGTTAACATGGCCGTCGGTGTCGCAGATCTTAACGTTATTTACGCCGCCGTGCGTCACAAACTTAACATTAACTTCGCCGCGCGCATCACAAAATTTAACATAATTTCGTCGTTGCGTTGCAGAAAGTTAGCCTAATTTTCTCGGCTGCACACGCAAAAAGTTAGCCTAATTTTTTCCACCACACGCGCAGAAAGTTAGCTTAATTTTCGCCGCCGCAACCCTTAGGAAAAAATTCAAAAACACTTAGAAAAATTTAAAATTTTTCCTTTCTTCTGTGATGATTATTGCTCCACAAGAGGTGACTTTTCCTCTACAAACTATTCAACTTAGCCCGTTTAGGCCCAATGTTGCAACCTGTGGTGATCAGAAAGGGATCTTTCCTTGTAACTGTGATCATACTTGGCCCATAGAGGCAGAATGTTGTAGCCTATGGCTCTGATACCACACTATCAAGTCCCCTCCCATTAGACCGAGCCAGGAAGAGAACATGACACTAAATCCGGGCATCTAGCCCCATATCCATTAAGTAAAACTCATTGATAATAAAAGACATGTACATATGCATATAGTAATTAAACACAATGGAATTAAACGCATATACATATCTAACATGCATTCAACTTTTTCATGACAATCATTAAATAAATACATTGCAAAATTTAACACAACAGAGTACTTATCTTAAAACAAAGTAGTCCCGAGCAACCAGCAATGCAACTGCAATGTTCCACCCAACCATAGGCCAATTGTGCTTATCAATCTCTTGATACAACTGCCACCCCCGAGCTGGGCATGATTTCTACAAGGAAAAGGGGAACAATAAACTCACACATAGCCAAAATACACCAAAATCAGCCAAGCCAATCCACAGTTGGGTTTATCAGGCTGCTAAGGAAAAGGGAGGGAATGAATTGCTAAGCTCGTGAGCTCAAGCACAGAGCCACGGACACCTCTACAAGATCTATCTAGCTTGCCACCCACAATGCCTACACACCCCACTCAAGGAAGTATTCCCTTCACCAATACACAGTCCCTCAGGCCATACCTTCCATCAAATAGTCCACATATGCACAAATTCACTTACCATGCAAATCTTGTTATATTTCGTATATTATGGTTTATTTATGATTTAAATGATGTTTTTGGGCATAATTAACATTTATGGTTTTAATTGACAGGCTACGATTTGCAAGTTACCCATCATTCATCCCATGCTCTACATGCTCAGCCTAAAATGCTTTCAGCTCATCGTTCGACCCTCTATTCAGCCCGTGCAATCCATGGTTGACACATCTCAGATCGTTGAATGAAGAGGAGGACATGTGGGTTCTGTTTGCCATGTGGCGCTGATGGTTAATGAACCATTGTTCTATAAAATTCGTCCTTATGCTCGCCAATCCTGACAGCGCATTCTATGTCCACGTGAACACGTTAACCTCTGGTTCGTCTCCGCATTCAGCCCGGAATCATGTACGTCTACTCAGCTCTCTTGTACGTTGTTGTTCTGGAAAGAGTCGGCCTGTTCACACGGAGTTGGCCGACATAACTCCCACATCCATGCTCAGTATGCCAACGTAACTCCTATGCCCACGTCGACGCTCCAGCATATGCTTATGCTCACGTTTTGAGGAAACGAATTCTCAGTTGTTCGAATTGGAAAGGATTGACACCGAGGAGATGGGTAGATACCCCCTGCACTATTATGTATCATTTAATCAGCAGTTATAGAAATTAAACATTCCTATTATTAGAGAGGTCGACTCTGTCGACCCTCTCACCATTGTAACTTATAAATAGACACCTCTGTGTTTGAGACGAGTTAGTCTTTAGTTTTCTGAATTTACGATGGTTTTCTAGTCTTAGTTCAAGCATTTGCAGTCGTAGATAGTGTGAAGATAGAGTCTGTAATTTTCTCAAGTTAATGGAAGTAGCAGCTTGTTGATGTTCTACTGGTAGTCATTTAAGTTGAGCTAGTTCACCCTCCGATTGCTGGGAAGGGCCCCTCATCAATTGGAGGTTTTATTTACATTTTCTGCATTTCTTTTCTTGCAATTAACTAGTTTGTTTCCTATGTGTATAATTTAATTCGTTTTCTTGTGTGTAGTATCTTCATTCCTCTGTAATTTATATTCTGTTGTCAATGCAACCTTCCTTCTTCTGAGTAGAATGGCCGACCAATAGTTCAGTAGTTTGATAATTTGTAGTTTGTTTTCAATCTTTCTTCCATCATCATAGATAGATATTGCTTCCAACTTCTTCCCTAGTTAGCATTCCTTTCCTTCTTTTCTCTGTTAGTTTTTCTTCCTGTTTGTTGTAGTTTAATTCTTCTTTCTCTATTTCCAACATTCTCCCTTCTTCTATTTCCAACTTTCTTCCTACTTCTCATAGAATCATTCTTTCTCTTAGGTAATGATTTACATAGATATTTCCTTAGCCTCTAATTATCTCTCTACTGCTTCCTGTGCACTATAGGATCATTTGCATAAAGCCAGCTAGTAATTAAATCATTCAAAAACTCTTCTTTCCTTCACTTTAAACCATTTTCCTCCATTCGGATCGTCATTCGAACTGCCTTTCAGCCCTGTGTTCAGATCGTCATTTGGACTTGTGTGTTTTCTGTATTATTTTAGGCCTTCTTCCTAATATAATTTCTTCTGCCTCTTAATCATCATTCTTCTTGTTCCTCCCTAATAGTTTGAGATGTAATTTAATCTTGTTTTATGTTATTTGGAGTTTTTAATTCAATTGTCATCATTGTTTCCTCCTTTCCTTCTTCTTCTTTATCTTCTCTCATCTTTCTTCCAAACTTTAGTTCTTTAACTAGTTTGTTACTTAGTTACTGTTCAGAATGTATGAATGTTGTTCCTAAGTAGTTTATTTTTAAAGTTATAGTTGATAATTCCATTTCGTTGAAGTTGTTCTAGTTTGTTAAATCTTAAGACTAGTTTCTATTTAATGAAGATGTTCATGTTGCAAGATCTGGATTAATAATAAAATATCTTTATCAAGTTTTCTACTTGCTTCCAAATCTAATATAGTTCAGTTTAACATCTTTGTTAAGTTTTCTGATTGCTTTTACTTACATTAGTTTCATGTTGTTCACATATGGATAGACAGTAGTTCATAATGTTTAAAATTAGTGGTAGTTTGTTGATTTTTAGTTTACATTTGTTTGTAGAAGTTAAGTTAGATTTACTTCCATTTAGCTTCCCCATTACATTTGAAAGTCATTACGATACATTTACTCCAGTTCCTATTACATTTGATGTACGTAATCAAGAAGAGTGGAATTAGATGGTTTAGTCTAAATTTATGTACATTTACAGGTTGTCCCTATTAAACATCTAATATCCATACCTCTTATTCTGTCCATAGTTGTTATCTAGAAATTGAATTTGGTAGTTTTTTACTTTTCTAGAAGTAGTTTGTGTTCCAGTATTTGTTTCCATCTTTCTTATTAATTAACCATAGAGGTAGAGTAGTATGATCTAGTACTATTCTGATCTGTGATTTAAATGTATTCTTAGACATTTAACTCGGTTTTTCATTTTGAAAGATCTTTCGATCTTTTTCCTTACTAAACATTTTTAGGCCTGACAAACCTGAAACTGTAGAACCATTTCTACCTTGGCATATAGTTTTCTTTCAACTCTAAGTTTATTGATCTTGGTTGATAATTAATCTTAGGTGTTGTTTTTAATTTGAGATAGCTCACACACCCAACAATGATTTGATGCTTTTCACACATGGTTTCTCATCATGGAACATGGTTTTAGTTATTTATGCTTGTTTGGAGAGCATGCCACCCTTCATGCATACTTTCCTAAAGTGATATATCTTGGGAGGATAATTGAAGGTTAATTTAATGCTTAGCACATGCATTTATGCCCTTGATGCACATTCTCCTAGTTCATTGCACTTTTGGCTCTTGGTCCGAGCAAAATGAGTATCTATAACACTATTGGAAGGGAATGCCACTCTTTTGACTCTTGGATTGAGGAGAGTTGGTTATTTTCACTTGGATTAATGATATTGACACACATTTTGATCTCATTACATCATTGAAGAGGTTGTTGTAACAAACCAAGCTTATTTATTGCATCCATATCCATAAGATCCATTATTTGAGGAGATAGTTATTGCATTGGAGAAAGTGCTCTAACTATTTTTTCTATTTTGACATATTTTTTTTCATCTCAAGGTTGTTGACTCTCTAATACAAGGGAGCATTCCCTTGATCATGGAATGTTGACATATTTATTGATAAGGTCTTAACTACTTCTTGCACATTTGTCGATGGAACCCACATTTTCGAGGAATATTTTAGATTTTATGGCCCTAGATATAAGGAAGGAAATGACTACCATCGACAAATACCCAGGGTGCAATTTTCATTGATTATTTTATATTATATGGTTAGGTCAATGTGGTCTCAAAGCCTCCTTCTTTCACACTTTTCAAAAGTGCACATCTTCCTAAGAAGTATTTATGTTATATGTTGGTCAATGGTTTTCTTGGATAATTCCTTAATCATCATGAGGAAACATTGCATGGTTTCACCATCTCAAGGAGAAATAAATCCTCTTGAAGAGCACCCCCTTTCTTTGATTTAACAAACACTAATATTTTATCAAAGGTGGTTGTTGAGGAGGTCCAAAGGAGAAGAGGACAAGTGGCATATTTCATGGAACATTTTGCATGAAGGAGAATACATGTGGCATCTCATTTACGTGTCTTCATTATTTTATTGATTGAGAGCCCTTTTCTGTTATAATTTAGACTTGTTTCTAGTGTGTTTCTAGTATCTTCCTTGGAGTAATTAGTGGATGTAGAAACCACTAATTAATATCTTATGGTAAAGGATTTGAGCTGAAATTTATATAAGGTTTCCCCTCTATTTTTTATGATGGCTAGATTGATAGAGAACACTCTTGGGATTTTTTTACCAGAGGCAAGATAATTTTTAGGGGCAAAATTTAGCCAATTGGCTATTTTTTGGGCATTTTCTCAAAAAATAAATTTGCTATTTCATCATTTTACTCTCTAATATTGCCTATATTTACATAAAATATATTTTTTAAATGTAATATTTGCCAAAATTTACAATTTTTAGTAGTAAATTGTATGTTTCATATTTAATATTCGCCTACCTATCTATATACATGATTTTTCCAACCCAAAATAATCGCCTAGAATACTATACTTAGGTATACTATTAGAATCCTTAAAAAATACCCTGACCAAAGGAGCACACCGTAAATATTGAGCTCTTTGAACGTCCTACACTCTGTGCAACTCTAATATGCTCTCGGATCAATGGTTCGGCCGCGGGAGGGGGTGGGTCTCCATCCTATCGAAACGCGGTCTCTCGATAGTATTCACAATGATCTGGAAGGGTTCCATCTCCTTTCTTTGCAATGCATATGGAAGAAAAGGGTTCTCATTTAGATGCATCATAGGAAAACCAACAACTGTCGATCAAGGAAAAAACTATCACTGCTTTGACCCCCTCTAATTCCAAAAGTAATCAGGGCGGTTGCCTTTCGAAGACAGATAGCATCCCAAGCTTAGAAGTAACTTCAAGCAAAGTTGGTGAATATTAGCAATACATGAGAGATATTACCCTAATATGCAAATTCATGGGGTTTTGGCCTAATGAGTGGGTGCTCCAGGGATAGATCGCCCATAAATGGAAACCGAAAAGCAGAATGGACCTAAAGCTTGGATCAAAATGCTTCTTCACTAGAATATTTTACAATGAGGAGGATAGAGAGAGAATAATCGAGCAAGGGCCATATTTTTTCAATAACGCTAGGTTATTCATGAGGCATTGGAAGGAAAATTTCATCCCAAAGCATGAATATTTCTTAGAAGTTATGGTCTAGGTACGACTTTACTCCTTTCCCTAGGAATACTGGGAAGAGGAAACCCTAATGGGAATCGGTAACACGATAGGGAAGTTTGTAAAGAGCTCTGAGATTACAAAAAGAGGCCATTATACTTCATTTTCCATAATTTGTGTTAATATGAATGTTTCGAGACCTCTTCCAGAAGCCATTTTTCTTAAAATTCCAGGATGAGGAATGGATACAAGCCCTTGACTATGATCACATCCCCTTCAGATGTCGATACTGTCATGAATACAGACACCTATTCTGGGATTTCCCTCATGATCCATCCCCCAACCAACAAAAAATGCAACCTCATACAACCCAAGATGGATTCATCACTATTCGCAGAAGATCGAAAAGCGCCCCCAATACTGGCAATATAACCTCAAACAAATCAAGGGTTTCAACCAATAGATATGCAATGCTTGAGGATATGGATATGGAATCAGAAGAACATGGGAAATCAAATCCAATTTTGGAGAACTTAGAAAATGGAGATGCTGACCTAGATCAGGATAAACGGAGGAAGCTGGACCCTTAGGAGAAAAAAACCATGGAAGAAAGTGAAAACCCATAGAATATTGAAGATGAAGGTGAGACAAACATAACAGATCATGAAATTCAAAAAATCATAGAGACCTGCAAAATGGGAGACCTATCAGCCATCCCAACCCCCCACATTTGTCTTATAAGGAAATATCTTTAGGAAGTGGAGGTCATCTCTTCTCCTCATAAGGGGACCCAAAAAACACAAGGAGCTTAGTTTGGTATCTAGACCTTGCATCAGCCACACATCCCACCAAGACTCAAGAAGGATCCCAAGCGAGGAAGGAAAACCAATAAGCAGTGACTAGTAGAGTTGGGCGTGCATATGTTAGGATTAGGTAACCATCGATCCCTACATGATTGGATTCGATCAATATCCTACTACTTCTTGTTTTCAATGAATATGTTTTCTTGGAATATTTGAGGACTAGGTGGGAACAATAAACAACATACTCTTTGATCTAAGATCTATCAGGAAAAACCCACGATTGCCATGTTGTAGGAAACTAAATGCTCTTTTGAATCTCTATACTCCTTTTCAAACTTTTTTTGGGAAAAACTTTCATTCCATATCCATGGACGAGATGGGGTCGGCTGGTGGTATCGCTATCCTGTGGGATCCATCACTTATCCATCTTTCAAATTTCTTCTCCACCCCGTTCTCTCTGTCGGCATGCTTTACCCTACTGGATTCTAGTCTATCCAGTACTATCTCCAATGTATATGGTCCCTCCCACCATGCTTCAAAAGATAGATTCATATCCTCCATTTCCTATCTCAAATCAATTTCCCACCCGTTGGTTTGGATCTTAGGGGGAGATTTCAACATGATTGACTTCCCACTAGGAAAAAAAGGGGGCTTTTCCTATTTGGACACTACTAGTAGAGACTTCATATCTCTTATATCTATCCTTGAACTTATGGATATCAAGCCCAAAAATGGCCTGTACAACTAGAAAAAAAAGAGAGGGGGAACTAATAAGGTAGCCTCCAAGCTTGGTAGATTCCTTCTTTCCTCTAACTTGCCTAGATCAGGTGCTATCCTAGACTCATTTATTCTTCCTGGGGTGGGATCGGCCCAATCTTCACAACCGACCTTTCAGACTTGAAATTTTTTGGTTAGATCAGCCAAACTTCCATGAAACCCTTTCTCAATGGTGCAAGAATGCTTTGACTCCTCAGGGATCCAAAATGTACAAACTCCAACAAAAAATCAAGTTGATAAAAGGGAATCTAAAAACCTGGAACACAACATATTTGAAGCCAGAAGGAAGTTTGAAGATGAAAAGGTGATGATACAACAAGATGCAATTATGAATTGATATTCAGAGGAGTTGCTCCAAAACGAAAAAAAGGATTCAAGAAGTTATTAATCAATAGCTGGATTAGGAGGAAATTCTCTAGAGACAAAATTCAAGAGTCAAATGGTTGAAGGAAGGAGAACGTAACTTGAGATTTTTTCATGATTCCATGATACAACAAAGAACCCATACTAGGATATATCTCTTCTATTATGGGAAATTTCAAGAGCAATTAACTAAACAGGATGAGATTGCATGAGAACTAGTTGATTTCTACCAAAATCTCCTATCGGAGGAGGACATTGACAAGAATCAAGCTATGAACTCAATCCTACAGCACATTCCCTCTTGAGAGTCTTATGAACAAAATGAACGCCTCCTTTGCCCCATATCCATGGAAGAAGTTTCTGAGGCAGTTAAATATATGCCCCAGGAAAAGACACAGGGCCAGACAAATTCATAATTGAATTGTATCACCATTGCTGGGACATTGTGAAGACTGAGGCTTGGGAAACTATTGAGGAATCAAGGTCCCGACTGGAGGTTATTACGGCTCTCGATGCCACCTTTATTACTTTCATTACCAAACAGAACAATCATGTGCACCCACGTAAATTCAAACCCATCTCTTTATGTAATGTATTATACAAAATCCTTACCAAAGTGATTGCAACCATAATCAAGCCCATTTTACCTCACTTGATCTCTGAAGAGAAGTCTGGTTATGTGGAAGGACGACAAAGCCTAGATAGCATCCTCACTGCTCATGAAACCATCCTCACTGCTCATGAAACCATCCACACTGAATACTACTAAGAAAGCTAGCATGCTCATCAAACTTGATCTCTCCAAATCCTTTGATAGGATCTCTGGGAGTTATATGAAAATAATTCTTCTTTCCTTTTGTTTCTCTCCCCAATGGGTTCAATGGATCATCAACCTAACTTCATTGGACTTCTTTTTCATTCTTGTGAACAGATCCCCCTCTCCAACCTTTTATTCCTCTCATGGCATTTGCCAATGAAATCCCTGTAGGAATAATTAAAACCCACTTCTATGTCAATTAATACATTAGAGACATTAATTAATCATTTTATGATAAATTACTATGTAGTAGACTAAATAGTTGGCATATGAGTCATTGTGTGGACCACAAGGCATATTTGGGGGGACCACAAGCCTTCCAGGTGTGGAACACAAGTTTCCTAAGTCACTTGGGTGCATTTCAGATCATTTTGGATAACATTTTGGTGAGAAAGGCACACATGCTGCTTTTTACTGCTTTTGGGTGAAAGGTGAAAAGCTAGTTGACTAGGGAAAGTGTTTTTTGGACCACTTTCACTCCTTGATGTTTCTTCCTTTCATTTTTGGGATTTAACATTTTTTTTCATCACACATCACTATATGATCACTAAATCAGAAATCTGTGAGCCTTTGGTGTGACTTGGAGAATACACTTGCCACCTAGGGGGGTTTTGCATCAATTTAGTAAGTCTACTTTTGTGAGGATCCAAATGGAATATTTAGCCATTAGAATATATGAAGTAAACATTATATATTGAAAGCCATTTAATTTCCCAAGTTTGGCTAATTTATTATTATTCATGAGATCAATACAGTTTGTATCTATTGTGAGTAATTTTTTGTGTTCTTGACTAGTTGTGTGAGATCTTTTGTGAGAGTGTGTAATTCCTTGATCAGATATTGGTGTGAACTAAATTTCACATGGTATTATAGCTATCAATATATTCATTTCTCCTTCTATTGTCTTGCAGGATCTAACCAGTCTCAAGGAGGGCATAGTAATTCATCCATAGGGCGCATTCTATCATCCAGAAACACACCCAAATCAGTGTAAAACTTATTTCAGAGATTCCATGGATCAGTCACATCAGATCATCCTCACTCCATTCAATTACTTTGACTAGAAAGCGCAAATGGAGATCATGTTGAGGAGCAAAGGCCTCTACAGGGTGACTATGGCAACTGAGACTAAGCCAACCTTAGCAATTGAGAAATCAAAGTGGCATAATCGAAGAGATGAATCTTATGGGATCTTGTGTCTCACTACATCTAGGGATATTTTATTCCATCTTGATGGTCTTACCTCTCCCAATGAAGTTTGGCTAAAGCTTCAAGAATTGTTTGGCAAGACTAATGAATTAAGAGGCCACCAGCTGGATAATGAACTAGTTTCATTGAGTCCGCAGAATTTCGATAACCTACATGAATTCTTATTTAAATTCAAGTCACTTGTTCTACAATTGAAGCAATGTGGAATTGATAAAAAGTATGAGCAGCTAATATTGGCCATTCTCTCCAAACTTGTAACGTCCCCATCTTGACCCTATTGCATTAATATCGTAAATGATGTAAATATTGTTATTTAGTCATGGTGAGGAGCTCAAGGCCAAGGCCCCACCATTGATTTATCGTTCTATGTATCGGCGATTAGAATAGATGCATATGGTTCTTTTGCTAGCTGTGCACAATGTAAAATCAGACATCATGTAAATATGCAATTTTAAATGAAAAACTCACAACCAGCTATGCGATGCAACAAAGAGATGGGGGCATGATCTTCATAAGGAATAGGGAGGGAAAATAACCAAACCCTTGAGCCATGGTGTTAAGCCACTTCATTGAGGAAACCCATGAACTCTCAACTACCCATTTGGTCTCATGCACCCAATCATTTAATTCTTCCAAGAATTGGTTGAGATAATTAATGCCTTGGGATGGGAGAGGTATGGCTATCAATTTTCGTGTATGGGCAAGACAGCAACCTGGGAAATCGAGTTTTGGTTTGCTGGGCAAGAAAACCCCCACGAAATTGTGCCCAAAGCCATTCTTCACCCACGACATTCGTTCATTCACGCAGTTGGAGCTACCTGGGTCTTTCCCTACACGTTTTTCATCCAAATCCTGCATTTTTCCATGCCTGGGAGTTCGTTTTTGCATATACAGTAGCTTGGGAGAGAAGGGCCACGATTTGGGGACTGTATGGAGGTCATTTTTGCCCCTGAATGTCCAAGGACGTTTTTCTAAAAACGGATTTGGATTCCCAGGGTTGTTCCCCATCTTCCAATTTCGTTTTTGTGTGTTCCCACATTTTTCTGAGTTAGTTGAAACCCCATCTCATGCATCCCACTATGGAAAACGTTTTCCTCATGCCCAGCAATTGTGGTTTTGTTGTTAAGTGCATCCCGTTTTGGATTTCAACCTATGAGCAGGAGCTTCAAGAGTGGAAGAGGACAGATTTGGCTTGATGAGCCCAATGAAGTATCCATAGCTCCATGGTTGAGCCACTAGCCTAGTAATTCACCTCTGCCCATCTGTTAGCAGCCTGAGAAACCCAACTGTTGGTTGGCTTGGCTGATTCTAGCGTATCTTTGGCTATGTGATGACCCTGTTTTTCCCTTTTCCTTGTGGAGATCATGCCCAGCTCGGGGGTGGCAGTGGTGTTGAGAGATTAAGGAGCACACTGGCCTACGGATGGGTGGAACGTTGCAGAAGCGTAGCTGGTTGCTCAGGGATTACTTGGTTTAAGATAAGTATTGTCATTTGCTAATTTGATATTGCTTAAATTGATGAATGGCATGAAAATCTGGAATGTATGATGGATGTGTAATTGAAATTACTTCCGCTGTGTTTTTAAAATATTTATCCATCTTCATTACTCTTTTATATTATATGAATGCTTACATAATAGTTCATGGGGCTAGATGCCTGATTTAACATCACGATCTTCTCCATCTAGCTGGTATGATGGGAGGGGATGTGACAAAACTTGGCCCAGATTACTCAGTGTTTGTTTCGACCTTTCATGCCAGAATGAAAGCAGTTCGAAACTGGAAGAGTCCTACTCTATCAGAATTCATGGAATCACTTACACAAGAACAAGACAAGATGCTCTTGATGGGAGACATTAAAAAGCCATCAAAATACCACTGTCTAAATGTTGGATATTCAAAGAGTTCGAAAGGGAAGAAGAAGGGCAATTTCAATAATCCCACCGATGAGAAGAAAGACAAGCAGAAAGTTTATGAAGACTCCTACCACTCAAAGAAGAATCCAAATAAGAAGAATGAGAAGGAAAAGTGTACTTATTGTAGTAGGGGCTTTCATCCTGAAATCTCTTGCATGAAGAAAACCATTGATCAAATGGATCTACTCCTAGAGAAATCCAACATTCCTCTTCCTAAGAGCGCAAGGAGGAAGGATGGAGGACAAAATTATGATGTTAAGGAGAGAGTACATGCACTGATGGAAAGAACATCCAAGCCTACCTCACTCATTATTGATTCCAGAGCTTCAAGACACATGGTGTGTACAAGTAAGTTTTTTACTTCACTTGACTCTTACTGTGGTCCTAATATTGTATTGGGTGATAATTCTGAAACCTATAGCAAAGGAAAAGGTGGCATAGATCTCGAATTTGGTTCATTCAATAATGTCTTGTATGCTCCTAGACTTGCTGCAAACCTATTGTCGGTATATCAGATGACCCACACAGGTACACCCAAGAAGATAACCTTTACCTCAAATGATGTTGAGATATGTGAAATGTCGACAGGCCGAATTGTTGCATTAGGCACTACTGACCATAGCTCTAGAATCTACAATTTTTCTCATTTTGTACCATTCCCCTCACCTTCTTCTCTTTTAACCCATGCCAATGAGTCAAGTAGATTATGGTATGAAATATTTGGCCATCTGAACTATAAATACATTTCCCAACTTCATGAGAGAGAAATGGTCATAGGGCTTCCCAATATCATATTTTCCAAAGGTGTCTGTCAATCTTGCATCCTAGGAAAACACCCTGAGCATAAGTATGGGAGATCCAAAACTGAGCGAACCTTTGCACCCTTGGAGCTTATTCACACTGATATATGAGTTCCATTCCCCCATGATTCCTTGAACCATGCTAAATACATCCTCACCTTCATAGATGACTTTTCCAAGTATTGTTGGATTTATTTCATCAAGTTAAAGTATGAGGTTTTTGGTCTGTTCAAGTTTTACAAGGCCTCAGTTGAGAACCAGTCTGGTAGACATATCAATATTATCAGATATGATAATAGTGGGGAGTACATCAAATCAGAGTTTTAGCAATTTTGTTCCTCTTCAGGCATTCATATGAAACAAACAGTTCCTTATACACCTCAGCATAATGGGGTTGCTGAGAGGAAGAACAGGTCTCTTAAGGAGATGGCCACACGTATGCTTGAGGAAAACTATTTGTCTCCAAGAATTTGGGCCGAGGCAATAAATTGTTCCACATACATTCATAACAGAGTGCCACACAAAGCTCTCAAAGGAATCACTCATTTTGAGGCTTGGACTGGGCACAAACCTGATATTTCTCATTTCAGGATTTATGATATGTTTGCACCAGTACTTGTGTTACCTGATTTGCATTAGCCCTTTAAGATTGAGATGGACGCATCAGACTATTCCTTGCACTAGTACAAAATGAGAAATTAATGACTAAAAAAATGACTAAAATTCGACTATAAACGACTATTTTTGAGTCGATGACTAATAGTATCCGATTTCCACTATCTTATCTCTAGTCATATTTCACTAGTCATTAATTGGTTGACTTATTAGTCATTGATTTAGTCATTGATAGTCACTGATTAAGTCATTGATTTAATCATTGATACTCACTGATTTAGTCTGATTTAGTCGTTGATTTAGTCATTGATACTCACTGATTTAGTCGTTGATTTAGTCATTGATACTCACTGATTTAGTCATTGATTGTCACAATTAATGACCAAATATACAACTAAATAAACTACTACATGATAACATATTAATGACTAAGCTAAATACGACTAAATGTTAGTCGCGCTATAAGATACTGAAAATTAGCTACTAATAGTCGTATATATGCGAATTTAGTCGTTTTCTTAGTCACTAATTTATGATAGGGTACGGAGGAATCGAACCACCAATCTCCTACCTATAATTAGGCAGGTGTTGTACCATTGAGCTACCACCCTTTAAGAAGTTGTTATTACTTGACAATGATGATATTCAAACAAATTTTGCATGGGAACAAAATGAATGTCAAACATATTCAAGAACAGTGCTTCAAGTACTAAAAGAATGTCGATCTACATCATTCTTTGCCTGAGAAGAAGAATGAAAAGAATATCCATAACATTATCAGATGAACCAAGACTCCATTCTGACCAATAGAAAGAATACATACAAGGTGATATGAGGAAAAGATGCTTATAATGAGACTCCATGAATTTTCTTACTAAAATAAACAACACGGTAAACATTTTCAATCTTATCCAATTATAAATTCAATAATCAAACTTAATGTAGGAAGATTTAGTTTGAGAAGATTCCATGCATAGACACCTGTGAGAGATTAAATATTGGCATGTACCTATACAATATAGATCTTTAATGGAGAAATTATCCTGAAACAAAACCGTAAATCTGTTTGCTCTGCATCCACCTTTATGGTAGATGTAAGAAGATTCACAGTATGATGTGTCACAGACTTCTCATCCTGGGGTGTCCCATGTTGAGAAGAAAGTAACCATCCAAGCAAACCAGTGACATGCTCAGATGAATGGGAAGCTTTATGAATTGCCAGCTGGTTTGCATCTCCCTGAAAAATAATTAACACAAAGAACTTGCATTATGAATGCTAGCTATTCTAGAGAAAAGATTTTTGAAATTATTAAAGCAGATTGGGAAACTTTCATGAGCATATACTCCCTCTTGACAACAACAATGATGACCTACCACTGGCTTGCCCCATTGTTTGCGGTAATAATACAGCAATCCACGACTATCAAGTACAAAAAACCTCCTCTTCCAATCACCCCTCAAATTTGAAGATCGTTTCAACAAGTATCCTTGTTTTATTGTTTGCACCTGTATCATTAAGCATTGCAAGATCTGAAGTATTTACAAAGACGCTAAGACACACACACATCTATAATGACCTTCAAATTTTTAATCAGAATACCACTCCTCTGATCTAATATCTACGATAAAAAGTTTTGTAATAACAACTGCAATACGTAACCAGTATTCTTTGTTCTATGCAAAGAAGGTGATATGCCAATCCTAAAATAAGATCAACAAAGCTGTAACAGAACATGTACCTTCCCTTTTGCAGTAAATTGCATAACTGCTTCAATCATTTATGAGAACTCCTGCCAATGGCCTGAATACCATCCCCAGAAGTAGAAGTCTCCACATCATTAAATGAGCGCTGACTTTCTTGTTCTATCTGTCTTCTAAATTCCTGCATCCTTTCTACAAGAGCAGGTTGCTCATAATTCGTCCTTTCCCTGGACTGCTGTGCATATGTCAAAACCTGAAGACCATAGACATGGAAGAAGAGTTACACATTATGCCTTAGCACTGCTATCAACTTTTTGATTCAAAAGTATCCTTAACAAAAAAATCTCTACCAGAAATGATGAAAGGAGATAAGCATCCCATATGCAGCAGTGATCACAGGCAAATCATAGCTTACATATGATCAAATTCTAATCTAAATAATAAACTGCAAGTCTGCAACTAGCTACAATTCATGTATGGAAATTTGTATTTTATGCCCATTTCCTTCAAATGATTAACAGGGATACATGATGCGCCAAATCAAAGGATATTGTTTTGGGCATAGAACCATGATACCGAACAATTACAAGTAGCCCAACAAAAAGTTATGGAACAGAGCCTTTCATCTTGGTGATATCGGTCATAATCCTACTCCTATTGACAAGCTATAACTAGTCGTGAAAAGTTGGCCACTCTTGTCTCAGCGGTATCTTAATTAGGACTCGGGAGAAAGTGAATCCATATCACAGTTGCTTTGGCAGTGCCATCTGATGCTGTAATGGCGTTCCCTTCAATGCAGCATTGGCATTTCAGGGACTTAATTTGGTGTGATTCAATTAGTATTGGACACTTTTTCAGAAGGAAAGCTTTATAAAACTCACTGATTTCATCAGATAAGGTCTTCTATGGAATCAAAATGGGTGGATTAGAAAATGTTGAATTTTGTATGCTCCAATCATCAGCGCAAACTATACTTCAAGGATAATGAAGTAGAAATAAAGCATTTGGAAGCACTTGATGTAGCAGATTCATTTTGAGCAAGGATATATCTTATTATAATTTGAATTTCATACAACTTTATGAAACTATGTGTCCAATATATCGACCTGGTGAATGTATGGTTCCATTTGATGCAGTAACTCGTACCCCTACAAATATGCCAGAGACAAATATTGCAATCAGTGGACACATTCAATAGAAGCAGTCAATATTCAGGCATGGATAGTGTCATGTTTTGAATATAAAGCATCCTGGCAACTGCATTATCACTTTTTCAGAGTTACCTGCTTAAAATAGCGTAGATGGGCATCCATTGTTCCACTCACAGCTTCCAAGAATTCAAATTTTTTCTTGGCCTCAATGTTTGAAAGAGTAGTCACCTGCACTTTTGAAATACAGTTTACTTATATGAACTCAAAGGTGAACAATTTAACTAGATGCAGCAACATTACATTTTGTGGAAAATAAGACTGTATCTAAGATTCTAAACAATGGTACAAGTTATGTGGGAATCAACATGACAGGCGAGTGAAGTCATACATACTAGATTGAAGCGGGCTTGTTCAAATGCTGCCCTTGCATTACGCAAATCCTGCATTCAAAGTTGACCACAATCTATAAACTAGAGAACACATCAGTAATGCATAACCTTTTGTGATCATTCCTACTTAATCTCATGATCACAATATGTCATACTTACCTCTTCTGTTTCTGAAACAATGTCCATCCTTGTACTTTTTCTCAATGACATAAACTTTTCACGCGCCTATAGCAAAGGCACAAGATTAGAGGTGTCAATGAAAAACCAAATTTGTCATTTTACTCATCTCAACTAATATTTCAGGACTCTGAACCATAATCACTTAGTCCAATTTCTCCATGTTCCTATTCTAATTTAACAAAAGAGTATACGCATAGTTGGTGAAGTTTGATTTTTGGAGTAGGATTCCAAGTGTTTCCTAATTCTTGATGAAATATAGTATCATACTGGAACAATTTTTCCTTGACCTTAAGCTATTCCACTAGTAATGAACAATTACTATGCCCTTTCAGGCGGAAGCCAACTTGAACTCCGCTCAAAGAACAATCAAAAGAATTGGTGTTGAAAGTATTTCTGCAAATATCTATTATCCTTGATCCTTTTGTTCAGAATAGCATGTAAGTACTCAATATTGCACCCAAACCTCCAGAGAAAATATGTTACTAAAGTCCACCATAAAGTGATCCCTCAAAACCTGTTGATCTTGCAATATAAAGAAGGAATCTAGTATCTATTTGACCAAGGTCTTTTGGGACTTGCACATAGGCTCATCCCTTAAACGCATCCCATATAGGTGGGGCATAAAGTTGGGAAAGGAAACCTGGTAGACCAACTGTCACTCTTTTAACCCCACCAATACTTCAACGCCCCACAGGCGAAGTCAAATAACTTCATTAACACTAGGTCTCTAGCAGCTTCTTGAAGTATATCTCTATCTGTTATATTTTATCTTGGACTTCCAAAATATTCTGCAAAAATGAATCTTACTTTTTCTGACATGAATGGCAGATGGTGTAAAACAACCCTAAGTTAAATAAGCTCCATCAATCATTCAGTATATCACTAACTAATTTCCGATAGTTCAAAATTTAATTTGGTCTCTAAATTTTGATGTCAACTAAACCTCAATGAATTTTATCACTAGATGCAGAGCCCAGGCACAATTTTATAGTTAGGTAGCGAACCAAACTGGTGCAAAATTGATCCTAACTGTATGAGAATAATATATTCTATAATCAAGTTTAGCAGATAACTAAAATTAGGTTTATCTTATTCATGTTCAAACCCTCTGAAGAAGCAACTTGTTTAAACTCTATTCTTGATTGTATTTGTCTGTGCTTTATAGCCAGATCCTTGTCTTTATTCTTTCAAACCAAGCATAAATCCATCTGATGGCCATGAAAAGATTTTTAATAAACACTTATTTTGTCAAAATATAGCTAGGCATAACAAGAACAGACTACTGATCAGCTTTAGTATTTGATACATATATAAGAGACCAACCAATAAAGATACATCCCCCGGGCTGTATCTAATCAGAAAGTGTTGTTTTTGAGAAAATATGGTTGTTCTGAGGATGATATCTAGGCTCATGAGCAATCAGCCTGATCATTCTTGATTGATATTCTAGCTTCCACCTAACCTCATGATCATTGCTACAAAATCCCACAATGTAATGAGCAAGAAAATTTAATTGTATACACTGTTCCTGTAAAAATGAAACATCACATTACAAATTGTACCTGGACATAATAAAATTCAGCATCAGTTGACATATTTTTTAAGTTTAACTGAAAACTACGTGTTAAATTGAGTGAGCAGCAAATGTGTGATCTCATTGTTCAACATACAAGGAAGCTAGATTATTCTACTTCAAAGGCATTGGGAAATCTAATACTCCTAAGAACTATTTTGCAGTGATAGCTACCTCTCAATGAACTTTTAAAGCAACTTTTGGGTGGATTTTATCTTCACATCCAGATTGTTTGCAACTTCAGATTTTACTCCCTGTAACATTTAGGGAGGAGAAAATGAAGCCTCTATAAACAACCAGTGCAGACTTTCCAAGCCACAGTGAGAAGGTGGGTGCCTCGTAAGCATGGATTTAGGTTTGAGCTGTTGGGTGCACCGAGTCAATAAAATAATATTCCAACATCAAAATTAGGATTGCCCATGTTGTGTTCTGATATCAACTTGAATTAAATTTGAGTAAGCAAGTGTATGTTACACCTATTAAATTTGGTCAATACAATGAAAAGAATGCAAGATAGTTTTGATTTGATCTATAAATGGTATAGATGAATAGAACTTTGTAAAATAAAGCTTCATATTTATAGATCTGTCAATGATGTTAGTAATTCATTATAGGTTTGGGTGAAAACATCAATAAATTGACTCTACAATAAAACAATATGGTTTTTACATAGTCAGCCTTATGATATCATGAATTCAAAAACTGAGAAGAAACTGTCTATCAGCACCTTCCAGCACTGGCATTGAAGTCGCTGACTTGCTATGGCTAGTGTTTATGCAGTGCCAGACAACATGTCATATTGGTACAAGTTGATTCTTTACATATAGAATTTTCAATTGGTAGCAAGGACCTGCAATTACATTGCACTATTTGTCATACACAGATACAGTGTGGACCTCTCGAGTCATGGTGAGAATATGGATGTCTAATAATCATGGAGTAACAGTGGAGCCCTCAGCTTCACAAAAACATCCACAACCTTTACTTACTTGCCAAAAGACAGACATTCAAGACACTCCATTGGCAAAGGGAGGAGCTAAACTATGATCTTGGGGACATGCTTCAAGTTCAATATTTCAAAATATATTTTTGGTCAGAGCTAAGATGAGTATGGGAACCCCTGGAGCTTTTCAGTGTGAGATTCTACACACTACACTAGAGGAGAAATATTAAGGAGAAATATTATGGTTAATTAGAGACCAAGAATATGGTATGATATGTACTATATATAGATTACTAAACGATGGCTTGCAAATACATAACATTGTAAATCATGCCTATGTAGTATGGCCCCCCACCCAACCCACAAAGGAAACACCCACAAACAACATTACTATTCTTGCTGGCAACAAAAACAGGTAGGGAAAGCACTAACATATCAACCTCTATGAAAGTCAAAGTAGAGAATGGAATAGTATGATATCAACCTCTGTGAAAGTCAAAGTAGAGAATGGAAAAGTATGATAGATCTAAGGAAAAAAGGGGTTTCTGAGTCAACACAAGTTCGCTCTACTAAGAGAGGTTCGCTTCTGCAGCTAGGAGACTGATTTTTTGGGGTTCTCCACTATTGGAGAAGTTTCTCTCTTATTTTTCTTGGGTTTGTGCTACTACTATCTAGATGCACATTGTTCTCTATTGGAAGGTGTGAGCTCGGGGGAGACAAATAGCTTTGTCTATGGTTGGGAGATGATTGTTCTTATAATCGTGGTTAAACGAGCTCCACACTCATTTTGTTTCTATTCTTTGCCATTATTTTAGTGATCCTGGTTATGCTGCTATAAAACTAACATTGGGTAAGCCCAAGAAATTATTTGGAAGAAACTTGAAAGTTGAAAGCTATAACTATTTCAGCATCAAATTCTATTAGGAAACATACAGTCCAGGATGTCGAACATCAAGAATAATGCATAGTTTCTTACTCTGCATAAATTGATTTTCACATATATCTCCTCAGTTCTTGTGAACCAATTTTCATGGAATGTAGTCTAACATCATGTAAATTGATTTTCATCCTCCATAACTTCTATTCTAGATTTTAAGGCAAAGACAAAAAAAAATATCACATGACCACATAGAACGGAGGCATTCACAAGTGGCAACTGTTGCCTTACTCTAAATGTCTCCTCTCTATAAATAGCAGGATTAGCCATGTAATTATCTGCATCAGCACTCCAAATGCTTACTCAAAATGAATCAGAAAATACTGAAATATTCCAAGTAGCAATACAAATACTAAACGGTTCCATTTGATCCTTATTAGGGCTTGCTGTTCCTGAACTATCAAATGACTCAACATCAATGCTACTTAAGCTTCCCAGATCTCCAAATTCCTTGGCAAAGGGAGCCCTGTACAAGTTTGGGGGCATCAACTGACAGAGCCTCTCCTTGTACTGTAGCAGATTCAGATGACACACTAGCGGATTCAGATGACACACCAACTTGAAGTAAGCAACTGCTCTTATACACAATCACCGATGCCTGGCAGCATGCCATACCCTACTCTCACCTCAGTCCCAGCATCAGCATTGCACTTACAAACTGTTTGGCTGGTTAAAAAGAGAAATGAATGTACATTAAATCTTGGGTGAGCCTGAGGAATTATTTAGAAGAACCTGAAAGCTATAACAACTTCAACATCAGATTCTATTAGGAAACATACAGTCCAAGATATCGAACAATAAAGAATGATGCATAGCTTCTTACTCCACATAAATACATTTTCACATATATCTCCGCATTTCTTGTGAAAGCATTTTCATGGTATATCATCTTACTTCATGTAAATTGGATTTCAACTTCCATAACTTCTATTCTAGATTTCAAGGCAAAGACAAAAAAATATCACATAACCACATAGAATGGAGGCATTCATGAATAGACCGCTTCCTCACTCTAAATGTTTACTCTATATGAAGGACACAACAGTTGACTCCAGTTTTTCCAATAGATTTGTTAGTATATAAGTATAAACGCAAGAACTGACCTTTATCATAAGAACTCATTGTCTATCTCCTTTTGGTTCATTTTATTTACTCAGAATGTATTCCAGTATACCCTGTTTTTCATACCAAACTCGGAAACTGGATTGAAGTAATAATACTAATAATAATAATCTATTTTTAAGGCCACACTTTAGTCAGACACCAATTTTGGTGTGTGAGATCCCCTTGTTTGTGGGACAAAACCCCCCCCTCCGCGCAGCGATTTGACTGCTAAAGTCTATGGAGGTATACATACCCTACCCCCCTCCGGATTTGAAGTTGAACCTATGACCTACTAGGAGGAAACACATGTTCTTAACGAGACCCACTCAGACTATATAAATGGACTCCATGTACATGTTTTTATTACCACCTATCAGTGGCATATGTCTGACCAATTTCTCAATATTAAATTCAGAAATCAAAAGCATTTCTTAAATGTTTTTGTCTATGTTCCAAACATTTTAAGCTAAATATTACTCACCTGTGGAGGTTGGTACATCAACTGCTGGTCTGGCATTAAAGGCTGATGAGGTATTAATTGCTGAGACATTGCTTGTTGAGCAACCATCATGTCCTAAAAGTTCAAATGAAATGACGAACAATAAAATTTCTCAGAAACCAAAAATAGTTAGCTGCCATTCTACTGCCATATAAAATCTAGAATCTCATTGTTATTTAAGTATTAAGAAGACAAATAATCAGCAAGAAGTAATTATTATATACAGGATTAAGATTGTGATGATAAGGCTGAGCATGCATGAGTGGAAAGTGTATCCCTCCATAAGAAATAGATTCTGTAGGAGGAATCCCGGGCCAGTGTCCACCATATTCCTCATCCTGCAAGCCAATCAGTCATAGTTTTACTTTTGGAAGGGGTGACACCTTGTATTCAGTCAATGCAATTGCAAGTTGGTGACACAAGTATCCACTAGTTACTTGTTAAGCTCTATTCTAAGACAGTTCTAAGAGGTTTGCAAATGTTTTTGCAAAGTAATTTATACTCTTGGGAGGAAACCTTTATCCTATTTTATGTTTTGTTATTTTCCTGAATGCCATTCTATCCTCAAAGAATGAACTATTGTTGAAAGATGTTACACAGGTATCCACCAGTTGCTTGTTTAAGCTTTGTTCTAAGAGAGTTCTAAGAGGTTTGCAAATGTTTCTGCAAAGTAATTAATACTCGTGGGAGGAAATCTTTATCCCATTTTATATTTTGTTATTTCCTGAATGACATTCTGTCCTGAAAGAATACTATTATTGATAGACGCTGCTAGTTATATCCATTTAGTTAACACGATTATCCTTCTTTCTTTTGTATGAAAAGATAATTCATTATGTTAATCATCACATACTTCGTGCTAGACTACAAAGTACAACATAACAACTTTAATTACATGCCTGAGTTATCTTTTTTCTGGAATCCATAAAGGTGTTGATCCTGGGTTTAAGAGTTTTGGCAAAAGTTAAAATTCTCATCTGAGAATTACTCCTTATCAACCATACCCAGTGCAACAAATGTATGAAGATCTGGGAATAGAGTGTTGACTTCGTGTGTTTGTGGAGCCGCTAGCATAAATCTTGGAGCTGATCAGTTTACATTCAGATTTGGACAGTTTGATGATCATATCAACAATGAAACAGAGTTGATATTAGCAATGAAACATATAACGAATTCAGATTTTGAAAGCATGGGCATGATCAAAGCTAATCTAGACGAATTCTTAACAATTCCAAACCTATAACATCCTAAAAGAATCCTCAACATTTGATAAAAGCTTCGTGGCAAATGATCCTGTAAAGATTGCAGAAGTATGCTTGTCATCCATAAGCATAGTTTGGGGTATAATGGAGATCCATTCCAGGAAAGGGGTAAGTTCAAAGATATCCTAACAAACAAAGCAATTAGCAATAATAAGTTCATCAATAGTAATATTTCCTAGATTGAACAAGCAATTACCTGGAGTGGCACCAAACCATAGCCAACAAAATTGTTCACTGGATGACTAGCAAAGCTATCAACAATAAGAAATTTAAAGTTGTTGAAGTTTATATGGTCATTAGGAAGACCATTGCATGGGAGAATGAGTTGGTATACCTTCAATCCAACACATCCTGCTCCACGGTATCTCACCATCACCCATTCCCCCATCATTATACCGACCTTAGGAAAGGTGGAAGTCGTTGTCACAATAAAATAATTGATGTCCCTTGATTCTTGTGAAGTATTAATGCAACCTAAGGTAACGAAATCAAGGAATCTTTCAAGAGAAGATCTTCTCACCACACTACATACTCCCTAAGTCCAACATTTATTGCAACAACGAATAAGCAAGACACTCACTCCAAGAGTCCAAGGGATTAATGGAGGCCAAACCTCAGTAAAGGGAGACCATTAGCAGAGAAAAGTTGAAAATGAAGAGTCGTGTGATGTGAGGAGATGTCAAGTCAAGGTTGGATGTTGTCGAAAAGGTAGATGTCGACTATAAGGACACCATCAAATATGGCTTGGAGCTCAACCATAAGAAATTGCATTAGGTCTTTGCAATCCTCCAAAATTTGAAGCTGAAGTTAAAAACTACTTGAGAAGATTGTTAAAGAAAACATCAAGACATCAATACTAAAATTGTTAACTTGGAAGCAAGTAAAAAATCTGAAAATACAAACATCAACAACAGGCTATGCCAAATTTTTGTGGACCAAGACATAGATAACTTGAACATCTATCAAATCCAATCAAATATCGCCAAATACAAAATCCAAACTCCCCAATGAAGAGGAAGCAACCCTCACAAAATTCCCTCATCAACACCCTTCGGCATGCAAACTAAAAGGAGTTGTAGGATATTCAACACAACTCAACAACAACCAAGCAAATCTATGGGTGCCAAATAAGCACCAACGTGTTTCAAATTAACTATGTAATTTAGCTTCACAAAGTAAGAAAACTTTTGAATGGATGCTCCTAACTCCCAAGTCAAACCATGATTAATCTTATTAGGTAGAAAAATGCGATCACATTATATTGGTTTTTCTTTTATCATTTGAAAAAATTTCGGTGGTTAAAAGTATAGATGTCTTATACAAGCTAAGTTGCTAGGAAACTTGGGTTCGAGGACGAGGACCAAGACACCACTTTATGAAATAGGGGACTTGGGTACGTCAAGCGTAATGTAGTATATATATTAAATTTGTATAATTACAAATTATAATATATATGAAATTCAAATCATTTTCACCATTCAATAGGTAACACACTATAAAGTCTAACATACTAAGTTAAAGTTACTAACTAAATAGTAAAACATGCACATTGTGCCAAATTTCATTGATATAAAGTGAAAAATACGTATAAAATTATGAATAATAATCTTGAATATGATAAACCAAGTGGAAATTCAAATTACATATTTGACATTTGATATTGATAATAGATATGATATATGTCCATTGTCATGCAACATCCAAAATTTTTCCTAATGGCATAAAACATTGAACAATGAACAACCTAGTTCATTTGTCTTCCTCAAGCCATCTTTGCTATGCCTCCTACATATGCAACATCATTGTCATTAGCATATAATCATCCCCAGGTGTCTCCAAAATCATGGTACCCCATCCCCAGGCATCCCCACACATCCCCAAGCATCCCCAAAATCAGGGTACCATCTCCCCCCTACACTCAGCATCCCCTATTTTGCTGACAAAAGTTTCCAGTACGTGGATGAAGTACCCAATATTGCAAGATACCTCTGACAAGTCCTTGACCCTGTACCCAGGACGTGGGTACATATAGCCGATACAAGTACACATACCCTACCTCAGGTACAGGTACCCTTGCTACTTAGTGTACAAGTAATCTTATTAAAGTGAAAGATCTTAATTTATATATTTCTACATTGAATTTTCCCTTGGATCTTAATAATAAAATTGCCAAAAGGAAATTATCGTATGAAACTTACTATTGCAACATTAACATGGAATGAATTAAAATGAAACTTTTTCTAGTGCTTGGTGCTACTTGTGGATCCAAGTCCATCCATCCTATTGTGGCTCAAGTCAACACCCTCCAATTTGTGATGAAATGAGGCATAAAGCTAATCAGTATTTTTGGCTTGAGTTTAGGATACATTTTGGCAAGGTTCAGATGAGTTCAACAAACCTTGGGCAACGTAGAGACCTTGTCACTGTCACCTAGGAAAGATGCCATCTTCACTTTCGACTTGATTAGTCTTGGGGGGTTCCCAAAGTATGTTTTTAACTGGAAGCATAGGATAGAACCTAACACTTGTATGAAGATAAGTCAAAGGAGATTCAAAGTAATAGTTTCATGAATGATTAGTCAACAAGGGAAGACTCTTCTATTGACAAATACTTGTTATCATTAAGTGTGGGGCAATGGCGTAAGTATGCAGGTCATGTATCACTTTATCCCAAGTAACATTTCATACAGCCGAAACAAGAATGACACACAACTAATATGTGTCACCAACAATGTACTACATAAAATGAGCAATGATATCATCATATGTCAAACCAGTATATCAATGGATGCACCAACAGTATTTGTTGGCTAATGTAATCAGCAGCACAACAAATAAGAACTCAACAATATACAAGTCTACGTAACAAGGGATAGAAACAGTTGAAAACGTATCAATTTGCATAAGCTTTTAAGATGTAAATATTAGTGAACAACCAATGTTACCAGTAGTAGTTATCAGCAGTATCACTCAGTATCTAATCAGTGATGGGAAAGTTCAGATCAGTAAATGAATCGGCAGAGATAATCAATATTGCACTAGCAATATACTAGTTGCGGGAGGAATCGGAGAACCCACAACTATGGATGCTGTGGGTTCTCCGATTCCTCCCGCAATCAACTACCACAGAAGTCTTACTACAGAGAATATACTAGTTTACAACTCAGCAATGTAACCCTTTAGATCATCATTTATTGCACCATCAAATCAACAGCATGACATTAGTTTATATCAGCAATGTATAGTTATACAGCAGTAAGGTGAACAATATCTCAGTGATGCATCAACAAGGTAACCATAGATAGTAACAACATAAAGGTGATTCACACAACCCTATATACCAGCAGTATAAGCATTTATTAGTCAGACTTTATTTGTATCAGCATACAATTCACACCAGCATGGAGTATATTAGCATACAGAGATTATGATCAGTAGTAGGTTTGACCACAAATGAAGTTTGATTTCCCAGTATTCAAGGTACAAAAGGGCTAGTTTTGTTGTATGGTTTTAATTTGTAGGAAATGAGGGTGAGGGTATCTCTATTCCTTAGTAGCAGCAACAAGAGGATATCGGGCCTATTTATAAATATTTTTGGAATAGTGGTGAGTTTGCATCCCTAAAACATCAATTCCATCCATCAAAAGTTGCCCAAATGGTGAGGGGGGTACTTGGAAAAAGTAAAAAGGTGATTTGAATGGTTCAAAATTCTCTTTTTGGTAAAACCCTAGGTTAGCAAATCATGTTGACCTTGCTACAATAGTAATTAGGGTTTAGACAACCAATTAGGGTTTTTACAACCTAGGGGCCTAGGGCTTAGTAATGGGAGGTGTGCCTAGGCGAGTAAGAGTTCACTTTTAGAGTTTTTCTATGTTTGTCAAGACCACCAACATTGGAGTACATAGAGTGATTGGTGCTCTTTATTATATGCTCCTCCTATACCCTCATACATGATAGAATCCAGTGCTGAAATGTCATGATGCTACCAGTCCTGAAATGCTGAAATCCTAAAAACTGTTTACTCTGCTGAATTATGAATGGGATATGTAATTCTGATTTGCTCATATGAAGTCCAATGATGTTGGAACAACTCTCAAACATTCTGGAACAATTAATGGTAGTGTTCAACATTAAAGTAAAAAAAAAAAAGGATAGATAAAGGAGAACATCAACTTATAATTTAATAATTCAATACTACCAGTTAGACTTCTAGTGGCAAAAAATGCCTTTCCTTCCCTTTTATTTTTCATTTCTTTCACCGAATTGGTGTGCAGGTGGGTTTGTTGGTTGTAGTTTGGTCTAGGTTGGAACTGGCCTAAACCGGCAGGTTTTGAGTGGAACCTTCTTGTTGGTCTAGTCCAAAGGCCGGTTTAGGGTCCCTAAGGGTCGAACCAGTCTAGAGCATCCAGTTCTCATAAAACTGGCAAATACTACTGAATCTACTGTGGATCGAATCATTTTTGGATCTGATCTTCACTGGAAACCAGATCGCCACCTTAGAGTGGAGAATCTAGTAACTCTGATGCTGTGTGCATTAATGATATATAACAAGAAGATTTGCTCAAATCTAGTTTTCTATTTAAGAAGAATATTGTCTATGGTAGAATGGAAAGAAATGACATTCACAAGTATGGAAATGGGAGATCGTTTGAAATATTGGTCAATTAAAAATTCGTACCAAGAGCATCAGTCGTATCATCCTCGTCACCAGGCATTGGAGGGCCTGATGGGTGGCCTTGGAGCACCCACTGGTAGGAATTCTTTGGGGCACTTTTGTATGTGAATGAATAAACAAGATAGAGATTCAACTGTAATGTAAAATCTCACATTTACGGATTGGGGGCGTGAATTGGAAACATTGAAATATACACAAAACAAGGGTTGAATGGAAACATATGAGATAAAAATGCACACAGGATCGAAGAAGAAAAGGGAATCACCAATAATAAGCATTAGACATACCTTGAACCTTGATGCACTCTCCCTCAAACTAATGATGCCATCGACCAGCTGCTGCTCCGCACCTTGCCCACGCACCTGTATAGTGGGGGAAGTGGTTTATCATTTCTTGTTCAGTGAAGAAAGTAAAGCTTCCCTTTGATAGATCAATAAATCCAGTCGAAACTCATAACCCCAAAATACCCCACCTGTTGCAGAATTCTCTCGATGGTCGAATCTAATGAAACTCCATCCCCGTTCCCAAGCGGTGGCTTGAGGAATCGTTGTTTTTTGCATTGAGTTTTTGTTCTTTGCGGTTTTTTCGTTGTCTTTGTTTTACTTTTTATATTTTTTTTCTTTAGTATTTTTATTTTTTAATTTTTAATGTCTTGATCGATAGGTGTATTTATTTTACATGTTTATATATATATATGTATATATTAAAAATGATGATACTGATTATTTATATAAACATATATATATATATATATATATATATATATATGTTTACATGTTTATAGTGAGGGTGAAGATGGCAAGGACGAAGGACGAGGATGATGATTAAAACAATGATAATGATTTCCATGACAAAGAATGAGGATGATGATGGCAACCGTCATGATGACAATGCTCATCATCCAAAGATTTGGTTTATTAGAGTCAAACCATCATCTTGGAAAAACAATGGGATTTTCCCTTCTACTTATATGTTATGTTCATTAAAATTAATTGTAAGAAATCATATAATGGAATGGAGTGTTGACAATGGTGACAAGATAACATGGATGACAACGATGATAATGGTGATGTTGATGATAATGGTTTGATTACCTCTAAGAAGGTATGATTATGCTACCATGCCTTCCCTCAAATAAATAGAGATCAAGATTTGAGCCACTAACATTTGACTAGTTTGCTCAAAGGACATATATGAAAGATAAATATGCCAATTCTATTTCCTATCTCTTTGAACGGATCCTAGATCCGGTACTCCATCGGAAGGCCTGGGAGCTTGACCCAAATAGGGATCTAGTCATCCCTCTCCTTCCGCACATCAAAAAGTGTACTCCATAACTTTAGGCTCAGTGGTGAAGAATCCACTTGCCACGAGCAATTCAGAATGGCCAAGGCATCCTCCTCCTTTTCATACATCACTGCAAACCATCCTCACGCCCATATTAAGCCCTTTGGCATGCACCGAATTAAAGCTTTGCAATTTTCTCATATCATTTTAACATGGTATCACATTAGGTGAAAACTTGAAGCTATAGTTTGTGATCCATTGTCTAATTTTTTGTGTCTAATCTTCACATATTACAGGGTATGTTAGGAAATTATCCATTGATCTCAAGTGCTTGTGATAAAAGTCGTAACCATTCATGGACAATGGTATTTAGAGGATTGGGTGTTCATAATAGGAATCTCATGATTTTGTGAGGTACTTTTTGTGCTCTCAAGCTACATCGCTTTCTTGTTATTCAAATTTTCCAACAAGAAAATAAGATTGTGCTCTCTCAACCTAAGTAGATAGAAGATATTTTTGACTGGTTTTGGAATGACAATTGTAAATTGGAAAACAATTTACTTCACATGTTGTTCTATTAGTCAAAATAAAAAACATTACTTTGCCTCGAAAGTCTCCTCAACCTGTCAAAGTTGCATATTTCTACAAAGATTGTATGGTTTGATCATTATCACGCAAGTGTTATCAATGACCCTACATTCCCTCCAAGTCTTCTTTGCTTATAAGGGATCTTTTTGCAAAGACAACCTAGTTCTATTGTTATATTGCACTACACAAAGTGTTTTCCGAAAGAACTATGCACACTTCAATGATATGGCACAACTCTACCCAGTATAAGTTATAAAAGGAAGAGACCTTAACTTCTTGGGGAGGGGGGCTCTTGGATATTTGAAGAGTCTATTTGCATATCTAAGTCATTTTTTCCTATGAAACATTGTGGATATCCACTAAGCATTGGATTAGGAGATATCATTACACTCTATCATGAACTTCCTTGCTCTCATGGTCATGTAGGAGAGATAAATACACTCGTTATCATGAAATTCCTTGTTGTCATGGCCATGTAGCCTTGGCTCTGTTGCAAGCCTTTCTTTAGGGATACTTCTCTACCATGTGAAGACCTTGTTTAGTTATCACTGCAACTACTCTCTATTGAGGTCGGAATCCTTGCTCATATCCATTGCATTTGTAAGGACTCTCTTCCTTGGCAACCCCTCCAACCACTCTGCAATAATATGGCTCTATGATGGGAGACTTTGTGACTGAAATTCCAATGGTAAAATTGCTACAAACATCCTCACTTTTGCAAGTGATTTTGTTCTTTGGTGCTTTTTTCTTCCACGTGGATTTGTATCAATTGAAAGCAAAATTTAATAATTTGTAAAAAGGGGTGCAGGGACCATAAGATCGATCCTCTTACCTCCATTGAGAAGAGTCGTACAGGTGCATTTCCTTGAAATATTTGTAGATATCTCCCAATATTTCCACTCATGTCTTTCAAATACCGCACTCATTCTCATCCTTTCCTCTTTTGAAAATAATAAAACTATTTTTGAATATATGGATACACATCGATTTGACATATCCTTCCAAGACATGTCTTGGATAGATTGGTGTTGATGCCCAACAATTGGACCTAGTTTATTTCTACCCTAGAATGCTTTACGAGATCGAACTTACCTATTTATGGTAGGTCATTATACCCACCATTCCTCAATTTCCTAAACTCCTTTGCTTGAAACAAGCAGTGGAGAGTGCTAACAATAACCTCCTATTTCATACATAATAATTGGATACGAGAGAGTGGATTGCATACCAAATTTACCACTTTGACATAGTAGTAAAAGAAAAAGAATCGATTCCCCAAATCATATATTGAGGGAAGAAAACTAGTTAGAATCAAATCATAGATTTTGGTAAGGAAGATCTTTAAGAAGTGATCTGAGAAGGTGAATCCACTAATGCAACTCCATTGGGAGGGAAAAACACTCGCAATAAAACACTCTACAGTTAAAGAATTATAATCAATGCAATTTTTTTTTGTTATCTCACCAGGGCATATGGTTGGGTATGAGCAGTTATGTCAGGCCCCGAGATCCCATCGGACGAGCATCCATTGAAGCAACGATTTCAGCAGTTGCATATATAATATATGTAGTTTAATCTATTGATGTATTTCAGTCTAACAATAACTCTGATAACTCTGAACAACTCCGAACTTTGAAATAAGAGAATCCCAGTTGTAAAAAAAATTATTAATCAGATCAATCAATCGATTGAATCCATCGATCTCACTATGCACACCTGATATTTCTCCTTGGAAACAATTATCCTCTCCATTTATCTTGTTTTGTAACAAATGGTGGGAAATAAAATTAGGGGAATTTCCCATAAGCTAAGAAAATACTCCCTCCAAAGGATAAAAAACAATTTTAACCTCTTTTATGTGGTTCCCTCCAAATGATCAATAACAATTTTAACCTCTTTTATGTGGTTTTTCTACCATTTATTTTATCTCAATCATTAGTTTAACAAAAAATAAAAACATCTATTTTATCTCAATCATTTGGATTTAGTTAATTTTTCCTTAAAAGCAAGCATTTTTATAAGTGAAATCAATTAGAATATAACCTATTTTACAAAGGAAAATCTTATAGTCGTTCTTTCATGTAGGAGCATCTTAAATTTGAAAGCAGGAACATGTACTTAGTGGAGGGATGGCTAATGTCTCCCCCTCCCCTGGGATCCATTAAAAATACCCAAGGAAAACGTCGTTAATTTACTAAATTTTAACATTGCAGATGGATTCAGAGACCCCCAAATAGATGGATTCAGAGACCCCCTTTAAATCCAGATGCAATGTTAAAATTTACTAAGGGGTCTCTGAATCCATCTACAATGTTAAAAATTAGTAAATTGTACAAATTCATTGATAAAATTGTAATTTTCCATTGCAGAGGTGACACAATTAAAAATTAATAACATAAACGACTAATTTATATTCTTATTCATTGTTAGCTAGTCATATTTGTATTCATGTGACTAAATTAGTCATTTATGTTAGTCATTTTTATTTTAGTCACTTGTTATCTAGTCATAAATTTTATCTCGTGACTAAATTAGTCATTTATCTTAGTCGTTTTTAGTGGGCTCACTTAAAATTGCTCAATTTTAGTCATTTATCCCTTGAAAAAACTGTGGTGACTAACTTTTTTAGTCGCCTAGTCACTTATCTCTCATTTTATACTAGTGTTGGGAGCAGTGATCACTCAGTCTGTTCACCCAGTCGCTTTTCATTCCGAGACTTTTAATGACATGTTTAGAAGATAATCGACGTACGAAAAAGAACTGTACGCCATTGTGCAAGCTCTCAAGCAATGGAGGCATTACATCCTTGGCAAGGAAACGATCATTCTTACTGATCACAAGCCTCTATAGTTCACTCCTACACAATCAAAGTTGCAGACAAACCAACAAATCAAGTGGATTAATTACCTACAACAATTTCAGTTGGTGATTAAGTATCGGAAAGGCAAGGCTAATGCCGCTGCAGATTTCCTTAGTCGACCACCCATTACTCTCCTTTCGACAGTGATGAGTATGTAAGGATACGACACGACCACTTGGCAATAGTTGTACAAGGACGACAACGACTTCTCACAAGTCTACCGACAGTTACAAACTAACAAGTCGTCGACCTTAGACTCCGACTACTTCCTGAAAGATACCTTTCTATACAAGCTTGGACAGCTTTGTGTACCGACTAGTGAGCAACAACAACAGCTCATTTGGGACGTGCACTACAACAATACCACAGGACACTTTGAAGTAGCAAAGACACTTGCTATTCTGCAGAAGTATTTCTTCTAGCCTACACTTAAATCTGACATCAACAAGTACATTCGATCATTTGTGGTTTGTGCCATTACTAAGCCACCTAATCGACGACAGGGATTGCACAAACCTCTTCCAGTTCCTAGTCGACTATGGGAATCTATTTCTATGGACTACTTGACGAGTTATCCTACTACCAAACATCAGCATGACGCGATATTAGTAGTAGTCGATCAATTTTCCAAGATGGACATTCTCATACCATGTAAGAAGACCACAACAGCGCAGCAAACTGCTAAGCTCTTCTTTACACATGTTTGGAAACACTTTGGTTTACCCACAACCATCATTTCCAACCGATATGCCCGATTCGTCAGCATCTTTTGGAAGACCCTCTAGAAACAGCTAGACACTCAAATCTCATTGTCGACAACTTTCCATCCTCAGACCAACGGACAGATGGAAGTTGTGAATCGCTTGGTAGTACAACTGCTTCGCATGTATAATCACCAGCATCAACGCACATGGGATGATAGTCTTCCATACATACAACACAGCTATAATCGTGCTCAACACAGATCTATAGGCAAGAGTCCATTTGAGATTTGTTACGGATTTCAACTCTCAGTGACTTTTGACTTGATCAGCTCCTTGACACAGTCAAACTCTGACACAGACTACAGCCAACGAGAAGTTGATAAAGCAATCAAGTTTTGAGAACAGATTTGTGATATTCAGCGACAAGCACAGTTTATGTTGCACAGAGCAAACGAGAAATCTAAGGCCTGACATGACAAGCATCAAATTCCTCATACATTTCGCATTAGGGATAAGGTTTGGCTACATCTTAAGAAGGAGTGCCTCACGGGTCCTTTCAAGAAGTTAAAACCCTTGCGATATGGTCCATACAGTATTCTTCGACAGATTAGCGAGAACGCTTTCCAACTCGACATTCCTACTTGCCTGGGTTTGCATCCAGTCTTCAATGTGGATCTACTTCGACCATACCATGCATCCTTGTTGGAACAGAATAACTTCTCAACAGCAGATCCCGCGGACATCAATCCATATATTCAGGAGCCTCTTCCTTGCGACACCATTGTGGGACGACGGGTATGCCTTACGAGGACGAACACAATTCCCTTATTTCAGGTTGCCAAAGCTGGCCAAATCCCATCTCAAGGAAAGTGGTACTCTACTGCTGAAGTGATCGACAAGTTTCCTCACCTTCGTGAGCAAACAATGGGGTCCATTGTTTCTTAAGGAAGGAGGTCTTATCCACATTGTAGTTGGCATTTGTTGTTGGATGCTAACTTCGACACATCTTTGACCAGTCATCGTTGTTGATACAACTTTGACAAGTTTCGACACGACAGGACTTCGACAACTTTAGCACTTCGACATGCTACGACATGTTCCACACCTTCGACATGTTCAGCGATCTCATAGTTCGTGACATCGACATGCAGCATCGACATGCGACCAACGACTGTCGAACTTCGATAGACTGTCTCTCTGTCTTCTAGTCGACTATAACGATTGAACAGTTGAACCACTCTAACTTCTTCTTTGTAACTGAACGTAATGGGCAGGCACCCAAATGTCTCAAAATTCTTTATAAGCGTGTAAATTATTGTAACATACATCTTAACTTGATGAATCTAGAACAGTTGGCATTCCTGCATATTATCTTTGTGTATTTGTGTTATATGTATTGTGAAATCCTGCTTTAGCTCATTCTGTTTATTAAGCTTCCGCCATAACATAGTCGACTCATTTAGTCGAACTGTTGTCCTCCTCGTGCTTCCTGGACATGATACGGATCACTAGAATTCCATTGGAGAAGAGGAGGGCTATGCGGACCCAAAAACAACCTTATATTTTTGTTGGCTATTCAGATGACTCCAAAGGCTATAAGTTGCTAAACATGACCACTCAAAAATCTTTCATTGAAAGGAGTGTTCAATTCGAAGAAGAGCCCTCTCAGAATGTTGAAATTGGAGAACCATCTTCACCACCACCTGAAGAAGTAAGTGATGCTGCTCTTGAATTTTATTATTATGATATTTCTGATGATGAGGACCATTTAATTGCAGAACCTAATTCACCAACAAGGCCTAAATGGGCTGCTAAGACTTTGCAAGCAGTTGGTGAACTAGTGGGAAATCCTCATGACACTAGGAGGACTAGATCACAATTTGAGACTGTTCTCAATGTGAATGATCCTTACTTGTCTGAGAGATTTTATATGATGGTGGATTTCGATCCTCAGACATATGATGAAGCCTCACATGACCCAATATGGCAATATTCCATGGATGAGGAGTTGCAGTCATTATAGAAGAATGAAAGATGGGAGCTAGTCAAGCTCCCCCCAGGCAGAAAATTGGTAAGGTGTAATTGGATCAACAAAACCAAGTGTGCAGCTGATGGTACATAAGTGAAATATAAGTCTAGGATGGTGGCAAAGGCCTTCTCCCAATTCCAACGCCTTGACTACAATGATACTTTTGCACCAGTTGCATAGAAGGATTCGATAAGATTAGTTTTGGCAATTTTTGCATCCAAGCACTAGGAAGTGCACCACATGGATGTTAAGAGTGCATTCCTCCATGGGGATCTTGAGGAGGAGATTTATATGCAGCAGCCAGAAGGTTATACATTTGATCCTAACTATGTGTGCAGGTTGAGGAAGTCCTTATATGGGCTTAAGCAAGCCCCTAGGGCTTGGTATGCCAAAATGGACAACTTTCTCTTGTCACAATCTTACGTTAGATGCAAATCTGATACTAATGTTTACATGAAGCTGATTGATGGTTCAATAATTATTATAGTGTTGTATGTTGATGATTTACTAATCACAGGTAGCTCTACTGATCAAATAGCTTCATTAAAGACTACTTTGCATCAAGCATTTTCCATGAGTGATTTGGGAATTCTTAAGCAATTTTTGGGGCTTCAAATTTCACAAACAGAGAATAGGACTAAGGTATCTCAGTCCAAATATCCATCTGACCTGCTAAATAAGTTCAATATGACTGATTGCAAACCTTCAAAGAATCCTTTCCTTTCAGGAGTTAGACTTGAAGAAGCAGAATCTACACCCTTGGTCGACAACACCTTGTATAGGTAGCTTGTTGGCAACTTGCTATACTTGACTCACACTCGACCTGATCTTGCTTATGTTGTGAGTGTGGCATCAAGATACATGGAGCAGCCACATGAGCTCCATTGGAGGGCTGTAAAAATAATCTTTCACTATGTGCAAGGCATCAAGACTGATGGGATCCACTATGCTACAAATTCTAGCTTATATCTTCTTGGCTTTACTGATTCAGATTGGGATGGTGATAGCCTTGACAGAAAATCCACATATGGATTTCTATTCATGCTTGGAGGTGGTCCTTTTTGCTGGTATAGCAAGAAACATAGTGCAGTTTCACTATCTTTAGCAGAGGCCAAGTACAGAGGAATGCTGCTACTCAATGTGTGTGGTTGCAGGGTATTCTTTCAAAGTTTTAGATTGCTTTTAGTACTCCTACTGTCATCTTTTGTGGCAATCAGAGTGCTATAAGGGTCTCAAGTGATCCAGTACAAAGACATAGGACCAAGCATATTGAGATACATATGCACTATATCAGAGGTTTAGTGCATGACCAAATCATTGATTTGCAGTATTGCCCATTAGGTGAGCAAACTACAGACATCTTCACCAAAGCTTTTACTGTGAAGACTTTCAGCTATCTGAGATCACTGCTTGGGATGGTTGAACATGTGGTGGAGTGAAGGATTTATCAGCAATATTTCAATTTTGATATGTCCATTTTTTTAGGGAAGGTTTTTCCCATGAGGTTTTCCTTCTATCCTTGCTTTTGTGAACTAGGCAGTATTGTACAGGGTGACCATGTCTTGCTATTGGGCCCTTAGTATTTTTATTTTCTGATATTTAGCACATAAATTCAGACTTATGGGGGTGTGTCAGAATAATTAAAACCCACTTCTATGTCAATTAATACATTAGAGACATTAATTAATTATTTTATGATAAATTACTATGTATTAGACTAAATAGTTGGCATATGAGTCATTGTGTGGACCACAAGGAATCTTTGGGGGGACCAAAAGCCTTCCAGGTGTGTACCACAAGTTTCCTAAGTCACTTGGACGCATTTCAGATCATTATGGATAAGATTCTGGTGAGAAAGGCGCACATGCTACTTTTTACTGCTTTTGGGTGAAAGGTGAAAAGCTAGTTGAATAGGGAAAGTGTTTTTTGGACCAATTTCACTCCTTGATGTTTATTCCTTCCATTTTTTGGATTTCGCATGTTTTTCATCACACATCACTGTCTGATCACTAAATCAGAAATTCGTGAACCTTTGGTGTGACTTGGAGAATACACTTGCCACCTAAAGGGGTTTTGCATCAATTTAGTAAGTCTACTTTTGTGAGGATCCAAATGGCATCTTTAGAAATTCGAATATTTGATGTAAACATTATATATTGACCGCCATTTCATTTCCCAAGGTTGGCTGATGTATTATTATTCATGAGAGCAATACAGTTTGTATCTATTGTGAGTAATTTTTTGTGTTCTTGACTAGTTGTGTGAGATCTTTTGTGAGAGTGTGTAATTTCTTGATCAGATCTTGATATGAACTAAATTTCAAAATCCTATTTCTCCATTTTTGTTTATCCTTATGATGGAAGTTCTTGGCAGATCTCTAAAGAATGCTATTGAAAACAATCTCCTTATTGGTTTGCGGCTTTCCAATGATGAGAAAAACCATTCCCATCTATAATTTGTTGATGACACCATGCTCCTTGTGGCTGCCACCATGAAGGAAGCAAGGATTCTAAAATCTATCCTTTCAACTTTCTTGGAGGCATATGGGCTATCAATAAACAATGAAAATTCTAGGATATTTTTCCTCAACACTCCAATCAACTTGTAGCATTGCATTTCTAGGCTCCAATCCTTTCGTAGGGGTGCTCTTCCTTCATCCTACTTGGGGGATCCTCTTATCTCTTCAACTATTGGAAATAAATATTGGGTGAACCTATTAGCCAAGATGGAACAAAGGCTATCAAATTGGTCTTTCCATTCTCTTAACATTGCAGGACGACTCATCCTCCTCAATTTTGTTTTGAGAAGCATGAGTTCTTATCTCTTCTATATTTTTGCTTCTCCAAAGAAATATCTAAACGCCATTAGGGCACTTCAAAGGCCCTTTCTTTGGGGAGGATCAAGGGGAAAAAGAAAAAAATGGGCCCTAGTCTATTGGGATAACTTATGCAAACCCAAGTTATTGGGAGGCCTTAGTATGCGAGACCTTGAGATAGAGGATAAAGTCATGTCTGCTAAGCTGTGGTGGTGATGGCTAATCTCACCAAATGCTCTGTGGGATAAAAATTGGAAAGGAAAATACATTGGCAACATATCCCACTAGGATCTAATTCACTTACAGGAAAGCAACAATGGATCAATGATTTTGAATGTCGCCTGGAGAAACATGAGTTTAATCCAAGATCATGCTTTTTTCAGAAATACAAAATGGTCAAACTGCTCTCTCTTGGGATGATGCATTGCATTAGAGAGACAAGCTCAACTCCATAATCAATATCCAACCACTTTGACAACCTTCTCTTACCTCGATAAAATTTCTTGTCTCCCATTTGTAGAATAGAGAAACGACCGATGAGCAATGGAGAGAATGGTGTGGGAAACCTCATTGGCCGCCAATCCTCTCTAATGCTAAATGGGACTCCTTCTGGGAGGAATTCCACTCTAGAAAGATTTCCTTTTAGGAGGGAGAGGATATTCTCTGCCGATGACACACTAGCAAAGGATCCTACATCATAAAAGAGGCTTATTTAATCCTAGTCAACCACAACTGGGACCAACAAGAAGAATTATGGAAGAAAATATGGAAACAAAACTTGTGTCCAAAAGTCTCTACCTTTCTCTGGTTGGTTGCTAGGAACAAAATTCTAACTTGGGACTGGATTACAAGAAGGGGATTTAAAGGGCCATCCATTTTTTTTCTATGAGATTAGAGGAGGAAACCTCTAAACACCTCCTCAACTAGTGCTACTATAGCCAACAAATATGGGATCATGGGGTGAGCATCTTCAGAAAAACTGACAGAAATCGAACTAGCATCAAAGAAACGTTAGCCGGGTGGCGCAAGCAAATATCTACTGATAAAATTGTTAATCGCATATGGAAACTCTTCCCTGGATTTCTCCTTTGGAAGATTTGGAAGGAAAGGAATCGTAGGAATTTCAATCACACCAATCTCCCATTTGATCAGGTTTGGAAAAAATCCATTGAAGCATTCGAGAGACTCTCCTCTCATTCAATTGGTCCCCTAATGACTGGAAAGGCCAACAAACGGACACTTCCATTCTGCAAGCATGGAACATTTCACAAAAATCGAGGCCACACATGCCACCCAGGACAAAACTAATTAAGGCGGGAAACCCATCCTCTTGGTCTCCCCCGGATGTTGGCTTTGCCAAGCTTAACTTTGATGGGGCCAGCTGTGGAAACCCATGTCCTACTGGATATGGTGGAGTCTTTAGAGATCACAATGGAAACATCCTTCATATTTTCATTGGATCTTTAGGAATATAAAGTAACAATGCTGCAGAGCTATATGCCTTGTATCAAGGAATTTGAATTGCCAACAAGGAAGGATACACCAAGCTTGTAGTTTAAGGGGAATCCTTGCTGAGGGTGCATCTTCTAATTAATATCCTCAATGGCTCCAATGTCAATAAGATTAATCCTAGCTGGTGGATGGATACCAAATTGAATACTCTTGCTCGCAACATCAACCATGCTCAAGTCATCCTCTCGCATCATGTCAAACGCGAGGCCAATAAACTCGCAGATTGGGTGGAAAACTGGGGCATGGATAACCCTAAAGAAGACTATAATCAAGCATGGAATTCTATCGAAAGCTCCACTGTAAAGGAGGAATGTAACATAATTAACCTTCAGAACTTGATCCCCCACGACGGGTTCCAACTAAGTCATGATGACACATGTCGAAGCAATGCAAACTCAAGAAACTAATGCGTGTCTGAGGACATGCCGGAGGATAGGTGGTGGCCACCTCCTGGATGTCTCTCGAAGGGTTGTTCTGGAAATGATTAAGCATTTAAAGGAAGAGTGTAATCAAGAGCTTTGGATCAGGGATATCGTACTCCCTCTTGTTAATTCCGCTGCGCGGATATTAATGGAACCTCATGCAAGCTCCTATCATGATGGGAATCCCCATTGCGATAAGCGTTAGTTTCCTTTTTGTTCACCACTCATTTAACATTCTTCCAACATCCGCTTTGTTGAGTATTCTCGTCATTACGGCATGGCCATTCATTCTACTTCCGTGCCTCTCTCTTTGCTCTTGTGAGGAAGGCTGGTGGTGCTTGGTTTGGCAACTTGGCTTCATCAATAAGAACATGGTCCACACAAAGGTAAATGGTAAGAATACCATCAACAACCCCAAGCGATCTCACATTCCCGGGGCCCTCAAGGATATGGAGAACGCCAAGGGATCCTTTTCCAATAAGGTTGGGAAGAAGGATAAGGATTACATGACGCACCTGGAAAAGAGAATTGGTCGATAACTTCCACGACCGACTACTCAGGAATTAACTATAGAATTTGGTGGTTTGGTTGAGGATGCAGGGTCCTTGCGCACTCGAGAAACCCTACATACCATAACCATGGGGATTTTCTAGTCGATGAAGGATCTATTAGGAATGGCTCTTGATGAAAGCAGAGGGGGAAAGGTTCAAGGATACATGGACATTCACGCAGTTATGGCTCGGCTTGACAACATAGAGATGGGTATGCAACACATTGCATGCAATCAAGTCTTGGAGGATGAGTGTATTAACGCCAAAGTTGAAGTGCTGGATCGAGAATTGATGGGAGAGCGGTTCAGTTGACCTCCTCCAGCTAACCAAGCTTCCACACAATTAGTGTTTACACGTTTCCCAGAAGGAGTCAAGAGAGAAACCAAGAAGGAACCTTCAGGTGCTGGTCCGTCTTTCATTACCATTTATGATGATGATTAGAGTCTGTTATAGCTTAGGTGATAGAATGTTTTTTGAAATATGCATGAACTCTCCTTCTTTTTGGTTAGGATCAGCCATAACCCTCGACCTTTGGGGTGAAAAAAATGAACATTAGATGTCATTTCTAGAAATATTTATCAGTCCTTAGTTTTCAATCCTGGTTAGCAGTTGGAAGTTTATAAACGATTCATAGACCCTCAGAAATTCTGTTGGACAAGTCTATTTGTAATAGTAAGACTCATTTTTCTCAAGGCTTCTAGCCTTTTGTTATGCACAATCTTTTTCAATAGTTTAATATAATTTCGAACTTTACAAAAAAAATATAAAGAACACTATTGGAGCCTATTTGAACATCTTATGAAGTAAATGTGAATGCAAGGTTTTTTTTCTCGTTAATGTGAATATCATGTTTTCATCTCAATTGTTGAATAGTGTTGTTGCAAAATATTTACAAGACTTTCTTGAATGGCTAATTATAATAAGTATAATACTCCGTTAGAAGGGCTTGAGTGTGGGCCTTTCCCTCTCAAGTGCCTTTATTGTTTTATTTATGAATATGTTGATGTTGTAGTCTTGATTTTAACTAGAGTTAGTGTATATTTTCATTTTCACAGTAAGACATAACCTTAATTATTTGTCTTAGAGGATCACCTTATTCTTGGGATTCACAATTATTTTTTCAATTGTAAATAAAAAAATAATGTTGATTGTATCATGCTACATAGTAACTCCATACTCCCCTAATTATTTATAAAAACAACCCTCTAGTATTAATACCTTGGTCCTTGAATCCATTTACCCTAATTTGGATAGGAACTAATCTTGGTCTACCCCTCCAACTATTTCTAAATTTTATCAAACACTTTCCTAAGGAAAACCACCTTGTGCCGGAGGATAAACGAACTTAAGAGAGTGAAGGAGCTACTATGGTGATAGTGCGCAATCCTTCTTCTTTGCCCCTAGATTTGCAACTATGTTTTAAGGCTACCACTTAAGGTGCATGTTTAGGAGACAACACATGTCAACCCCACATTAAGCACAAAATTATACATATTGTTCATATTTGGTTGTACAAAATGCCTCTCAATGTAATAATTAAAATCCTTTGCATATAATTAAGGTCATATATTAGTTTTAGTACATATATTGATAGAATACGAAGGTGCAACAATAATTTGAATTATGTTTTTATTTGATATCAAATTTTATCATTATTTAATTCTAATTGGACATTTCACACTATTTTTCACATATAGCTCACGATGAAAGAATAATATAATTTTCAATTCACAAAGAATCTAGTTAAGCCTTATACATCCTTTAATATGGTGTATATATAATGCACAAATAAATGAATTAATTCCAATAACAAAATAATGAAAAAAAGAATTTTCTGAGTAGATATGGGCCTTTTCATTGAGGAATTTTCATGGAGCATTTCACTAAGATATATCTTTGCAACCCTAATCAATGTGATTTACCTAATAAAGCGCACATGTTCCTTTTACTAGTCTCGGTTACTGATTTATTTTCTCTCTATTTATTTATTGCAATATGAACAATTCACCACATTACCAAAAAATCTTAAGGGGAAACCTAGAGAAGTAATCCTAGATAATGTTTTCAAATATATATAGTCATTAGGGAAATAAGGGGAAGAAACAGAAACCAAAATTAAAACATAGTTTGATGTAATGCTTGATAATAAATTGGTATCCTTTGAAGACAAGATTTATAAACAAATAGATAACAAAATAATAGGATTGGAGAATAAGTTATAGAAAATGGAGATTAGATTACAATAAATGGAAAAGCAAAGCCAAGAAAAGAAACAACTAACCCAAGAAGGAGATTTTCATAATCCAAAAAATATGAATATGAATAAAACAACATTCGACAAGAGATAGAAGAAAAGATAACTAACAATTTTTCCCTATATAATTTTGAAGATAATTTGGATATCAAACCCATCAAAGAGGAAATTAATAATCTTATAGAGTTAGACCGTGCATTTAATAAAAGAGACTTGAACCTCATAATTTTTGGTTTGAAAGAGAAAAAATAAGAGGACACTCTAGTGTTAGTTAAGGAAAAAGTACAAAATAAATTATAAATTTAAATAACTTGTCTCGTAGAAACAAAAAGTCAGAGAAAAATAATTCAACATGAATATTGGTTATTTCATGTTAAGTTAAGTTCTCATGACCATGAATATGACATACTCACTACTTAAGTTATGTTAAGTTACGTTCAAAGGAAAATAAAATTGTCAATACTTGGTATGATAGAGTGTGTACTATTGCTAGAAAATCCATTAGGAATGCTTCTAACGAGTTCTTAACACATGAAAATATAAATAGGTACAAAGTCCTAATTAGAAAGGAAAAAATACTATAAAATAGAAAACAAGAAAAGATTTTGCACCTCTCTAAGATAGATCCTAAGAAATTACGGAGAAAAAAACTAACTTGCAAAACTAAAGAAAACAATATGATTCCCTTAAGGGGTTGGAATTCGCATTTTAAAAATATTTACAAGTCCCCTTATGCCGTGGAAAACATTCAAAACCTTTCTATAGGAAATTTTTTTCTTTACCAAACATAAAGTTTAGGGTTAAGTGATTTGTGAAAGGGAAAACTACGGAAATCAAAGGCTGCTAAGTAGAAACCCTAAAAATTGAAGGACCTATTCTCATACCTCACATCTGGCATAAGCTCTTTAATTTAGAAGTCAATACGGGTTTCCTTAAACCCTAGACTCAAAGCCTCATTGTTCTTATTTTTAAAAGATGGGATTAAAAAATCCCTCTAATTATAGGATGATTATGATTAGCCCAATTTTAGCCAAGTTATATGAAAATTTTCTGGAATAGAAGATTGACATTGTTTAGAAATCCATGAAAATAGAGCTAAAGTAGATTTCAGAGTTTTCATTTAATTGTGGACCAACTTGTTACATTTAGGATGATTGTAGAGGAGTTTTGATAAAAACCAAACTGCTACGTTGCTATGTTGACTTTAGAAAAATATTTTACACAATGCCCAAAACCAACCTATGGAATGTATTAGAAGAGCTAAAAGTTGATTTTCAGTTGAGGGCTGCTACGGTAAGCTTGTACGAGAATGTGATTTCCAGGTTGAGGAACACTAAGGGCTAGTAAGAAGAAATTAATTGTAAAATAGGAGTTAAGAATGCTTGTCCCTTGTCCCCTACCCTTTTGGTTTATACATTGACAAGTTAGAGGGTTGTTTGGAAGAAGCAAGTTGCGTTGGTACAACTCTAGATTGTATAGTCGCCATCCTTCTTCTTTAAGATGATGATATTGTTCTTATGGTGAAAAGTCTCTATGATCTCAATAAACAACTAAAAAATCTCAAGGATTTTTTCTCTAGTGCATGTATGCCTTTTAAAGTTAACAAAACAAAGGCTATGATAATCAGTTAAAAAGAGATCACTTACTCTATTTTGTGTATGAAAACAATAACTTAGAGAAAGTAATTTCATACAAATATATAGGAATTGGTATTCATCACAACCTTAATTGGAACTCCACAATTGAGAAAATGATAAATAGAGGATGGAAATATTATTATGAACTTGAAAATAATTGTAAAACAATGGAACTTTGGCTCTTAGATAAGATGTAACTCCTCTTTGAGACGTTCATCACTCATGTTATCTTATATGGTTGTGGAATTTGAGGCTATAACATCTCTAGATTAGAATCATGGAGTAAGATAGAGAATCCAAAAGCAATTTATAGCTTATAATCACAAAACTAAAGGCAATACACCATATCCTAAAAAAAAAGAGACTTTATCCAACTGAGACCATGACTATGACTAGGTACCTAAAGTATAAGAATAAGATAAACAATATAGAAGACAATAGAATTTCTAAGATTGCTTCAAACTCCATTCAAAACAACCTATGGCTTGAGTCTGGTTGACATAAAGATGCCAAGTCTTGGCTAAATCATTGGGTACTTAGGGAAGATGTCACTCTTAGTTTTCTCTTATCCAATAATTCTTTATTACACCACAATTTCTCCTTAAATTTTAGATGTAATAATATTTTTAATATTATTGTTATTATTGTCAAAACACTCATTATGGCATTGCAAGTTCAAACCTCTAGTGGGTTTGTGTGCCACATGTGGAGTAGCATCGGTATGCCTAGGGGTATAGTGGTAGAAAACCAGAATTGACCTCGTGACATACGAGTGCGAGCCCGACCGTAGTTGTAACTGGGGAAATTGGTAACTACGGTCGAGCTCGTACTTGCATGACACAGGGTCAATTCTAGTTTTCTACCACTATACCCTTAGGTGTACCGATGTTTATCCACATGTGGTACACAAACCCAATAAAGGTTTGAGCTTGCAATGCCATAAGGCGTGTTTTGACAATAATATCAATAATATTAAAAATATGATTACATCTAAAATTTAAGGAGAAATTGTGGTGTAATAAAAAATTAGAGGATAAGAGAAAACTAAGATACTACAAGGAGATGATCAACCCTAATCTAAAAGATCAAAAGCATCTCTTTGCCTTAACTAGCATAAAGATAAAATCAACATTGCTAAAATAGAACAAAAAGCAATGCATTAGACAATTCTAAAACATCAGAGACCAAAATAATGTGTCATCTTTGTGATACAAAGAGAGTTGAAGATGAGAAACACTTTCTCTTAGAATGTTATGTATACTAATCACAATTTGAATTTTTTTTTTCGTACTAGGGGAATCAACAATTGGGATGGGGCTAATACTCGCATGAAACAGGGTTCAGGGGTCCAATCCTGTCTGCTACCACTATACCCCTAGGTTCAACCACCGAACCCACCACAATGATGCACATATTATTCGAGGTTTGAACTAACGATCTCTTACAAGGCTTACATGGGCTTTGTTGACTAGTCTACACCCTGATGGGATTGAAAATATTTATTTTAATATTGACCTTCCTAACCTTTGAACTCATCAAAACTATGAGTTATGAATTTGAAGTATAGAAATAAAATTCTAAAACAAAACCACGTAATTCCTGACCTTTCTTAAAATTCAATCATCATCATTATACATAATTATTAAATATTACAATTATTATCATAATTACACCAATAACTATCATACACTTATCCTTCACTATATTTTCATTACCTTTTTATATATATAAAACTTTATGTACATTTTTTCCATAGAAAAATTTAACTTACTATTAATAATGCGAAATAGTAAAATAGGTCCAATTGTCACAAGTGAGCAAATACTAGAATGTTCCTGTCCAGTACATCATCCAGTGTTCCCGCCACATGGACAGCAGATACATGTCCAAACATAACTGTCAAATCTAATGGCCAATACTTGCCAATACAACTGTTCATCACAAGTCACATATAGTCCCAAAAGATCCACAGAGGACTACATGTCAGTGTCCCCACATATAACAAAGTATATATAAACAAAAATATAATGTCAAACTAAAGACCTCCCGGCCGGATAAATAGAGTCCCAACAAATATCCAAAAACCGAACAACTGGATACAGTGATCCCTCCAGGCATGTCATCCACATGTGCGCCGAGATCAAACCAGTCCATATCCATGAACCGACCGCAAAGATAAAAACATATAAATAAATGCAGCAAAAAGGATAATACCAAGTAGACCAACAAGGAGTTGGTAGCTGAAAACTCTTAAGATCCTACACATAATAATAATACAGTGGCAAAGTGCATAAGATATAATCGCATAAATAACTAGTAAATCCGAACATCCATCAAAAAATAAATGTAAAGTATCATGACCAAAGCAAGGGATAGGAACCATGGGAAAAGAGTAGATCATCCCGCCACTCCTCCCACATAACGAGCCCAGCTAGAGAGTTCAATGCCAGTTTGGATAGAAGATCTGCCTCAGTATTCACCTCTCTGTAAATGTGGGAGAAATGTGCATGTTCAAATTCAAGGATTAACTTTCGAGCTGTGGCCATCCAATGTGTAAGTAGTAGAGAATTGAGAGAAGAGGAGCCCATTTCCCATGTAATCATAGTCAATGAATCACCCAGTACCAGGAGTGAAGTAATCTGCTTGGAGCGAGCAAAATGTAGCAGAAGCCAAAGGGCACATAATTCACTGCGATTGTTGGAGCCAATTCCACAATTTAGTCAGATGTGGAAAAAACAAGTGGTGGAAAGATCTAATAAAACACCTGCCCCACTCATGCTAGGACCCCCGACCGCAGCTCCATCAAAGAACCCACAGGGGTATATCAAGACCGGAGGCGCCAAACGTCTACTCTTGTTCAAACCTTTTCTGCTCTCTTTCAGTCCATGGATAGAAGTATATTCCTTATAAGCAGCCATAGTTCGACAGCATATCTACTCCCGAAAAGGTATAGTATCCTCAAAGATTCGAGAATTTCGAGCCTTCCCTACCTCCCATATCATGTAGCATGGGAGTTCAAAACACGAATTTGAAAGACGAAACCATGAATCAAGACTATCACAAAGAGTGGAAGATCTCCAGACGATCAGTATACCAGTAAGAGATGTAATTTGATTCCAAAGGCCCTGAATGAAAGAACAGGAGGAGAAGAGATGGTCCACTGATTCCTCTTGAATGCAGCATAGAGGACACCATCCAGGACCATTGAAACCCCGATGACATAAATTGTCCCATGTAAGAATTTTATTGCAGAGAGCTAGCCAAATAAAACATTTTTTTTTAGCGGAAGTGCCAGTTTCCAAATAGTATTATGCCACCAAACAGTCTCAGGATGTTTTGTAGCAAATAAAGATGCGTATGCCAGTTTTGCAGAAACAGAGCCACGAGCCACATCGCACAACTAAGCTAATTTATCCGGAGACTCAGAGAGTTGAATATTCGACTAGAAAAGTGGTCTGATATAATCTGCCCATTCAACCCCCAAAATTCCATTTAGTCCCAGCTGAGGGGATGAGATCCACTTTGAACGACCATCCCTAAATAGGCAAGTCGCATGAGCAAGAGTGTATAAACTATTTGCCCGGAGATGTGCCCTTAATTCTGGAGACAATATGTAAGCAGAGGGTCCACCAACAATGGGATCAACTCCCAGCCTTATCTCACAGCCATGACATTGAAAGATCCCAATAAACCATTCCAAATATTTGAAACACCAATATTAGACGGATGACCCTTTCTAAACCGGTTTGCAACTGAGGAATTTTTCAAGTATTTGGCTCAGATGATCTTCCCCCAATCCGAATTGTCAAAGAGTGCTCGCCATAAAATTTTTGCATGTAGAGCCGAGACAAAAAGATCCAAATCCTTTATATTCCAGCCCCCCAAATGCCAGGGTCGAGCCAACAAGGTCCATTTAATAGGGTGGAATTTTTCCTTTTCCCCACCGCCAGACCATAAGAAACTGAAAATCTTCCTACGAATAAGACAGAGAATGGATATGGGAATTTTACAAAGTGAAAACCAGTAGACCCCCAGGTTCTGTAGAACCGCCTTTGCCAGCGTAAGTTTGCCCCCCATGGATATATGATGCAAGATCCAATGGCCAATACGTGCTTCAAAACGTATTACAATCCAGGACCAGTCATTCAAGTGATAATTTAAAGGCTTAATAAAAAACCCCAGGTACTTCGTACCTTCATCCAATTCTTTGAATTTTAGTGGTAATACCAAACTAATCCACTGTTCCATGTCCACCTGCAGGGAGTGCTTTAAAAAGTGAGACTTAACATAGCTGATAATCATACCGTTAACCGAGCAGAAGAAATCAAGGATCATCTTATACTGCAACCACTCCGCAAGTATGCCCAAGCCAAACATCAAAACATCATCCACAAATAGTGAATGTGTAACAGAAATATCTTTTGTGATCTTGATGCCGACAATCCACCCCTCTCATTTTTCCTTATAGATGGTAAGACTCAGTCCCTCTATGACCAACAAAAAAAGTAGAGGTGAAAGTGGGCATCCCTGGAAAAGACCCCTGGAGGCTTTAAAGTAGTTCGATGGTTGACCATTAATGAGTACAACAAAATTAACCGATGAAATACAAGCCATAATCCATTTCATCACCTTCCATGGTAGACCAATCTGGATCAGAATTAACCTTATTAAATTCCAATCAACCCGATCATAAGCTTTCACAAGGTCCAATTATAGGATGAGTGCATCAAGTCTCTTCTGTTTTATACTATGAAAAACTTCTTATGTCATCCCCACAGCATCATGAATCTGGCGACCCTCCAAAAAACCATATTGCTCCATAGAGATGTGTCTTGAAAGAACAGGTTTGATCCGCATAGCAATAATCTTGGAAATAATCTTGTAATCTAAATTACAAAGTGCAATAGGCCTGAACTCATTAAAATTTTTCGGATGGGATGATTTAGGAATGAGGGCCAGATATGTAGTATTTAGATCCCCAGAGACCATACCCATTTTTTGAGATTCATCCACGGCTTCCTGGAGGTCTTCCCCCATGATGTCAAAAAAATGGGGAAAAAGTTCCACCGTCCACCCATCTGGACCGGGAGATTTATCCTTTGCAAACCCCCACAAGGTGTATTCCACATCCAATAAAGTTACTTCCTTAAAAATACAGTCGCCCTCCATTTCATTGAACATCCGGGGGTATTCCTTGATAATCTTGAATTGTTCTGTCAAAGTTGTATTCTTGGGGTCACAATAATACTCCTGAAAGTGGCGAGTTGCCTCATCCATCAATTCCACATCCCCCCGGATCCGCCAACCAGTGTGATCATTTAGGTCCCAAATAGTATTCTGGATTCTCCGAGTATCTGCAAAACGGTGAAAAAACTTTGTATTCAAGTCCCCAGCTTTGAGCCAGATGGCTCGACTTTTTAAATGCCAAGTTTCCTCCTGTATGACCAAAATCTTCAATTTCTGACTCTCCATTATAGAGAGTTTTTGACGGTCCATAAGTGAGAGACCAGACTGCACAGACCGTTGCAACAATGTACCAATTTCCTTTTCAATCTCAGAAAGTTCTGCACCCAACATTGATTTTTTTTTTTTTTCCCACATAATAGTATAGTCTTTGATAACTTTAATTTCACCGCCAGCTTGTCCATCGCAGAACGCTCCCCCGAAACATCAATGTGCAACCAGTTTGTTTTTACACCCAAAGTGTATTCATCATCCGATAGCCATGTTGAGTTGAATTTGAAAGGGAAATTTTTATGGGAGCCCACATCATCGAATTGTAATATTATGGGGAGATGATCACTAATTTGTATTTGATGAATCCATGACCTGTAATTCTGAAAACTTTTTAGTAGTGGTTCCGAAATAAAAAAAACGATCAATGCATTTCTTGATTAGTGTCTCATCCTTCCTACCATTTGTCCAAGTTGGGGCCATTGGCCGTGGAGCCACATCAATCAGTGAGTATTTTGAGAAGAGATTTCTAAAGAATAAACCCAGGAGATCCCTCTGAGCTGTGTGACCCCAAAATTCCTCATCCCCCCAAGTGAAATTCAAATCACCCGCAAGGACCAAATTCTCCAATTCCAGCAAATGGCCTGAAACAACAAGGTCCCAAAAAGCCACCCTATCAGAATAAGGGCCATAACAGTTGACAATATTTATGTTTTTTTCCGAACCTCTGAGATTTCCAGACAGCAAAATACCCAGAGAGATAATAGATGGATTTAACCTCAGAACCTTTGGGTTCCAAGCAACTAAGAGTCCACCCGAAAGTCCCACATAATCCATAGAGCACATCATCCAACCAGGTTTAATTTTGTTAAAAAAAATGCTGGCCTTCTCCCCACAAACCATAGTTTCCTGGAGTAGGACCAAGTCAGGATTGATAATATGTAGTACACGTTTGAGGGCCAATTGTTTAGGCAGACCCCCCACACCCCGGATATTTTGGGAGAAAAAAATCATTTTCGAACCATGGCAAGGGCTTTGATTCCTCTAAGAGCCCTGGTATCAGGAGAGTTGGGAGTGTTCAAGTTACAGTGGTCAACGCCCACCCCCACAGGAGGGACCTTTTTATTCTTCCGAGCACTTCTCGTCTTTAATGGAGAGAAATCAGGCGCCAATCCACCCATAAGCGCCCCCTTTGTGACACATTGATCCCCCAAAGTTTGAGAAGGATTCGCAAGAGTGTTTTTAACATTGTCCACCCCTGGTGTTGAGGTCTTCTGATCTGAGGGCAACAACAAAACCTCATTTGTCGGATCATCCTACCTCTGAAAAAAAGTACAACACAACACTTTAATAAATAAAAAAATATTTACTATATTTTAAGTGTTTTTAACGCACTGTTGTCCCACCATGGATTAAACCTAAATAACTTATCTATCAAGGTTGGAGGTAAAAAGTAAAGGGGAGTACAACTTATATATCAAGAATGGATGTAAAAAGTGAAGGGGAGTACAACTACTACGTGAGATAATTTTTTATGTCACGATGATGGAAATTGATAGCAACCATTAAGATAAAAATGCATATTGATATACAATGGTATATAATTTTTACGTACCATTGGATATTTTAAGCAAATATAGTACTATTGATATAGGTACAAATCTAGATAAAGCCAAGTAGATTAGATGGTAAAAGAGTATTCTTCACATCATCTCTAAAATTGTTTCAAAGTCTAGGCACAAGATTGTCAAGGAATTTAAGGTATAAGTTAGTAGAATATAGTTAAGTGAATAATATGTATTTGTATTTTTTATTTGATTATGTATTTATATTATAAAATTTCATTATCCAAATTGTATTATGGAATAATTTTTAAATATTAATTATAATTTTTTTTTTTTTTTAACTCATTATAATTATGGTGATTTGGGAATTATTTTCTTAAATTTTTTAAATATAAAAATAAAAATTTTAAAAAAACTAAATAACTTATTTTCTTTTAAAATTGGATAGATCAAAACTAATCTCATTAAATATTAATAATTATCATAATTATAAACATTAATAATCTCATAATTATCATTATATTTATCATACCTAAATCACATTATATATTTAATATTCATTAATTAAATTTATTTTAAAATTACATCTGTAAAAAACAAACTCATCATAATCAATAAAAATATACACAATCCTTAAAGTGATATCTACCAAACGTAGTTACTTCTTAAAGTGATATCTACCTAACATAGTTACTTTTTATGAAAAGACGAAACTTACCATGTATAAACATCAGCCAAAATCACTATTATTCATAAGTACTACTCTTCTGCTCTATGTTGGAATTTGGATATTATTTAAAAATCACAAACAAACAACAATATTTAGCCTCGCCCCTATGAAAACATAAACACTTAGTGACCTCTATACAAACACCAAAGTCATTAAATGTGAGACAAAGATGAACACTTCAATCACGGGAAAAAGGGAGTATGAGACTTTGATCATTAAAGAACGATATATATATATCAATTTAATTTCCGAATGTTCAAATGAGATCTAATTTTATTTTATTTGGTTTTGATCCACGCTATTATATAATTGTTCATTATATAAATGAATGGTTTATATATATATATTTTAAGGTTATTGCTAAGCGATTTTTTTGGATTATTTGGATTTGAACTTATAATTTTTTAGGAGGAAACACATACTTTTAACAGGGACCAATCAAACTATATATTCTTTACAATTTAGTACAAAGAAGATATATAATTTATATATTCTTTACACTTTAATATAAAGAAGATATATAATTTTTTTAAAAGAAGTTGATATTTAAGATTTTAAAAGTTTTATAAAAGTATTAATATATATATATATATATATATATATATATATAATGTCGATTTTAAGTGTGTGTGTGGATCTTTAAGGTTTTTATGTTTTATAATATAAGTTGTATAAATTTTATTTTAATAATCATCTTATTTGTATCGAATATTTTAATGGAAAATGGAAAATGGTGTTGATTAGGGTTATTGATAATATTATGATACATCTTCAAATTTTTGTAATATAAAAAAGTTTTGTACTTTTAATTTTTTTTATGTATGATAAATCGTAAGTTAAGATAGATTTATGTTGATTTCATTTTAATTTAAATAAAATATCCAAAAGCAATATACTTCCACATAATATTGATTTCTAAGAGAATCATTTATTATGATTGAATTTAAGTCTTATAAAATTATTTATTTGTAATTGAATTTATTTGTAAATAAAATTACATATTTTTATACTGATTTAAAAAATGGCATTCCTCATTACATTTACTTCCTTTTAGTATGAAATCTTTTAAATTGATATATAGTCTAGCAAGCAATATGCACCCAATAGCAATGCATTTAATGTTATTGTTGTTGAGATCTAGATCATTAGATTTAAAGGATCTTTAGATCTAATGGTCTAGATCCCAACAAGAGACCTTTAGATCAAACAATCTAAATTCTAACAACAACAACATTGAATACATTGTTGTTAGATTCATATTACTTCCCCTGTTGTTCCACGTAAGGTCCCACAAAAATAAAATTATATGTTGTGTGATTGAATTTATTGGTCCAACAAACTTAATACCTTTTTTTCACAATGAAAAAACTATAATTTATTATTAAAAGTATAAGAAAAACCCTTCCATCATTCTAAACATGAACAACCAACATACACCAATAAAACCAGACTTAACACACTTTTGACTGAATAACATGTAGAAACCCGACCACAAAAATACAACATGATTACCCACAATAGAATCTCTTTCAAAATAGATTTATGGTTGATTAACCAATAGCAACCCACCCACAAAAAATACAACAAGAGTACCCACAATGGAAGCTCTTTCAAATATGATGAAGTCTGATAATAGAAATGAAGCTAACATAAGAAATATAATAGGTACAATCTTCCCTTTTTTTAAAAATATACATAAAAAACAAAAACTAACGAGCACAGCCACTGGAAATTGAATTTTCAAGGCTCAGAATAGATAGATCCAGATGCAGGCCTATGAAATAAGATTGGGGTCATGTAACGCCATAAGTAAAGGAAATCCTTTGAAGCATGGAAAGCTTGTTTCAATAGTAAATCAACATCTTGATTGTGCTCCCTATAAATATGCTGAAAGCAGATCCCTACAAACTCTGACTGTAGTCTCCTAATTCTCTCCATCCACCCCTCAAGAACAATTATCTATAGTTGATGGTTCAAAAGAGCCCAATTAATAATAATCTTGGAGTCTCCTACAACCTATAGATAAAGCATTTTTTTTGATCTCGTGTAGTACAATAAACACCATAGAGCTAGAAGCTCTCCCCTAGTATTGGTTCCCTCTCCATAGTTAAAATTTAACTTATAAACCGTAGGTCTGCTAACTTGTAGGAATGACTTTGCACCACATCTAAGGCCCTTGTCCTGTGAAGTTCCATCAAAATAACCTATTGGATAATCTTGGTTTAAACATAGAGCATTTGCTACTGATGCAGGGGCATCAGGCCATAAGAGTACCAATTGAACATAGATGATTGAAGTAGTTTGGAGGAGAATTGATGACCTCCAGAAAAAGGGGAAATGGGTGGTTGAAACCCATCCAGTCAAGTAGAATATTAGTCTAAAGATGGCCACGTCACAAAGGAGTTCGACGGGGCAAGTTCAATGATAGGTAAGTAGGTCGATAAAAGTCGAAGGTGGGTCAAGTTGATGAAGTTGGGAGCAGTTAGAAGCAGACCGATTAAAGAAGAAGAAGAAGAAGTTGGGATGAAACTAATGCAAAAGAAGAAAGGTCGAGAATATGATTGACCAAAAGAGATGAGGCATATAAAGCCATGTAGTTGCGAGAGTAGTTGGAGCAGTTATTGTAGGATTTATGGTGGTTGTTGAATTCACTGGGTGGCAAGGTATGCTGGGGAGGTTGTAGGTGAAGCAGTTAATGCTCATAACTGCAAAGTATACGCCAAAGGATTCTAGAGGAAGATTGAGCGGGAATTTGAAGTGGGGAAGGAGGCTATAAATAGAGATTGAGACAAGGAGAAGGGGATTCTATCCCTGAGTGATTGAGGTTGTTGTTTCCCATAATTTGCTATGAAATCATTCATTGAACATACTGATTGAGACAAATTATTGACTCTACATTGTAACAAGACATTATTGGTGTCCAAATCAATGTTATGTTTGTTGTGGTTTACGTTCACACTATGTACTATGATTTGTGAGCTAGTACCCTAAACCACGCTCCCATTAGTTGGTATTAGAGAAGGAACATCTTGTGCTATTTGAAGTGGAAAGCAACTCCAACTGTGGTTGGGTGTAGAGGTGGTGGAGAATCCAACTGTGGTTGGACAGAGTGTTTGGGTTGGTCAATTTGAAGGAGTGATAGCTCAGAGGGGCGTTAATGTCCGTAGTAGAAGATGAAGGCCATGCACAGACGTAGGTATGGCACCTTACATGGAAACATTTGAACAATGTGCTTAGACCATGATAACTTTGAAGAATGAGTTGGATACATTAAAGGAAGCCCATGATAGGGGATTCATTGTTGAAACTCTTTACCATAGTGATGTGGAGGTTGAGGATGAAGAAAATGGTAATGAGGAACCTGAAGAAGAGTTGGAAGATACATTGTTGAAAGTTTTGTCAGAAATGAAGGGTAGGTCCAAGATGGAGGTGACCACCTACTCAGGGAGTCTAAAACTTGAAGAGTTGATAGATTGGATAAGGGAGATGGAAAAATATTTTGATATGGAGTAGATAGAAGACCCCAAAAGGGTAAAAGTTGCTTGTTTGAAGCTAAAAGGTCATGCCTCATTGTGGTGGGACAATGTACATGCTGGAAAAGTAAGGAAGGGGAAAGATAAAATTAAGACTTGGGAAAGAATGGTTTCCAAGTTGAAGGATAAGTTCCTTCCCACTGACTACATGATCTCCTTGTTAAGGAAAATTGCAAAATATGAGATAGAAGGAGTTGACTATTCAGGAATTCATTGAGGAATTCTATAGACTATTCATATGGTTAGGACGGATCGATGAAGGAGAAGAGGTTGTGGCTAGATATGTGAATGGCTTGAAATATACCATTAAAGATGATATGATCATGTCAAGGTTAAGAACAGTTAGAGAGTTCTACCAGTTAGCCTTGAAATTAGAAAAGAATCTCACCAAAAAGACGTCTATAGTCATAAGGAAGATTGATGTTAGGGCCAGAGGTGGAAAGGTTACTTTTACAAGAGGGAAGACCAGTGGGTTGAATGAAGAAGAAAAAAATGAAGTTAGAAGATATGATGTGTCATGTCCCCAAATTTTTCATTGGATCACAATAGCCTAAGCCACTTGGCCATGTTCATGATATTTTGTCAAATTGGTGCTAAAGGTTAAATAATTGCCAATCATGATGTCCAAGTTAGTAATAATACATAATTAGAGCCAAATGGACAAGGTGGGTCACATGAAGAGAAAATCCCTGACTCAAATTTTGTAATGTACCCATCCAAATAAATTATCATGGAGGAAAACAGTTCTACTAACCTAATAGTTCCCTAGGTTGGGGTGGAAGCATAAAAAAATGGAATAAGGGAGCTACAAGACCCAAAAATACCTTAGAGTTACAAATTCACATTAAAAGGGACAAATAAACAATAATAAATAGGAAAATGAAGTGGCACTGGATCATGAGGGCACATAGAAGGTTGTGGGGCCCACGTGTGGCAAGATTCCCCACTACACTTGGCATCATTCTCTTACCAATTTGAGTTCATCGTGGAGGGTAACATAGTTGGGGGAGACAAAGAGGCAATATTCATGGAAACAATCTAGGAAGGTCGAATTGGAGTGGAAGAGTAACTCCCAAGAAAGAGGAAGAGGCATTGTAACACTTGTAGCTAGATTCGATGGAATCTATGACAACAATGGTGAAAGAATCTATGAAAAATATGACAAATTTAGACATGATTGCAGACCTATGACACATCTGACATATTAGGGGTAAAAATAGCCACCAAGAGGGTGCATAGAGGGAGTTATAGTGAGCCAAGATTCCCAATTCGAATTGGGGAAAGAGGAATGTAAGGAAGAAGTGGACAAATGTCTCATGAGAGAATCTATCACTAATTCGAGTTGAGTGAAGTCTCTTGGAGGGAATTCAAGCTATTTATTTCACTTGAGGTTAATAAAAGAGGAGGATTAAGGAGAGAATATTTTGAATCATTTTTTTTTGCACTCTTGGAGAGCTTAGCTTGTCCTTGCATGGTGGATGTTCATCCTCCCTGCCATTGAACCACTTTCGAAGGTGAAAGATATCTATCAAAATTGGTAAGAGGAGAGGCCATTCAGACCTCTTATCAAAGCTTAATTAAGGTGTTTTTATGTAGGTTTGATTCCCCCTTCAGTTCGAGTTCATCTACTATCCCTATCTCCATTATCTCTTCTCTCAATATTCTCTCAATGTCCATGCTCTAGTGTTGATGGCGCACTCATAGTTGTGTATACTTTGTGGAGGATGATTTTGTGATTCCATGGTTATGTTATCTAATATATATAATTGTAATAAGCTTCACATTGGATCCATATCTCGAAATTCCATGCCTTTTATGTAAAATTTCCATGTAAACTATTGATTCGAGCTAGTTTCCCTTCTATCTTCATATGGGGTTTTTGGAGTAGTTTTATATCTGTTTTACATCAGAATATCTATGAGTTTTTGCTGAGGTTTCAAGCTTCTTATGAAGTAATTTTGATGACTAAAAAACTATGTGCAGGACCCTTGGGATTTTGATTAAATATTGTGCAACAAATTTCATGTCCATTGTTAACAATTTCCACTCAATTTCTATGTCTCACAACATTTTTTTTATGGGAGTGATAGCAGATCATAGAACCTAATTAATGATACATTTTTGTTTCCCCTGAGGTACTTTATCAAATACAAGTCTCCAATAAAAAAATAGGGAAGTTCGTACAGTGTTTGGGAAGCCAAAAATATCATAGACTAGTGGGGTTTTTAACCATTGAATTCACTAGTTTTTTTCCCCTTCTTTCCTCCTTGAGAAATGCAATCCATGAATGTCTATAATAAATGTATATGTGTTGGTGTAGGTAACTGATCTAGAGGTTTCCAATGTAGACCGAGGTACTTTGCGGTTCAAGGAACACAAAAAATCCCTATTCACCGGCCCTTTCGATAATAGACTGCGAGCAGCGTGACGTCTCACCCGAGGTGAAGCTAAGGGAATGGTTGCAGAATCAGGTTTCCACAACCTGGTGATGTGAGTGTCAAAGAGATGGATGGGAAGCACGGTAAAGGACTCTTGCTGCGGACAAAAGACTGTGCGAAGTCTCTACTTCTCGTCGGATACTTGGGCAAGCGAAGGCACTTGAGCAACAAGCGCATCCAAGGACTACATGGTATTAGATACTTCCTACATCACGATGATAACCTATCAACATCTTACCTCACAGAAACTCACAATGGTTCAGCGCGTCAGCTAGACCACGCGTCCCCTTCAGGACTTGATCGACTATGATCAACCTTACTTAACAATATTTATCCATTTGACAACACTTAGGTTATTATCATTATGTTATATGTAGATGTTATGTTATTATCGCTATGTTATATGTAGATGAATAAAACATACAATACTGCGTGCTCCAATGCTACGCTCAAATATAATGGTTATCTATGTGACCATCCAAGGGATTCATGCATTCAAAGACTTAGAAGTGCTAAATACTTAACATTCATCCACACATGTATTACTTAACATATTATTCCCACCATTCCTGTGACGAATACATATAAAAGCAATAACATAACAAATAACTGCGGCATTAAACATCCATACTAAACAAATGGACAGTTGCAAAACAAAAAAAAATCACATGACACAGAATTTAACGTGGTTCACCCCCCGGATGGAGACTACGTCCCAAGAACTGTTGTTGAATTATTCTTTGGGAAGGGTACAACAGTTCTTAGTTTGCGCACTCAGCTGCAGACTCTCTTCTCTCTCGGATAGGTCTCTACGCACACAGCTACAGAGCCTTTACAATGGCTTCCAAGCTCAAGATTCTACAATGTTCAACAATGACAAAAAAAGAGTAAACCTTCCCTTACAAAATCATGCCTTATTTATAGACCATGCCCATAGGCTTGTCTTTACAATCTGTAGGAAAAAACCCTTAGGTTTACAAAACTGTCACGGTTTCCCCAAAACCGTACTTCTGGCACCTGGTAGCGAATATTCCATTGTGGTGGTCTTCCACATGTGCATCACGTTTCTATCAGCCTTCCTATTGCGTGCATGCCAACAGGTCGCTTTCACCAAGCGGTTCTTCCTCTAACGGTTTCGTGTGACTGGTTCAAGTAGTGGCATCTTTCGCGTGTGCGACCAGTCGCTTTCTTCCCAATTTGCTCCTGCCCACCGCTTAGCACTCCTGGAGCATATTTCCCAAAAATAGACCACCGATGGTCTAACCGAAATACGTTCCGTATTCCATCCAACACTTTGATTTGCTGGCATCCCGTGGACTGGACACTTCGCAGCACTACCTCCTCGCAGCTTCCTCCAACGCTGCACTGCGTGCAACTTCGTAGCATCCCAAAAACTTATACAAAATTACTTTTACTGAATTGCGCTTAGCTTGCAGTTCCAAAATCCTCCTTGCTCAAAATTTCCCCACTTGGGCCAGGCCTAATAGGCCCCTAACACTTACATGTGGCTCGTCCCCAAGCCACCTGCAACTTCTCCTAGCTGTTTTGCCACATGCAGAGTTAACTTCGTAGCAAACTCATTGTATGTGCTGATCAGCTTTGCTACTGCATCCTTCATATCTTGCTCGACCTGCCTAACTGTATCCATCATCTCAGGTGTTATCTCATCCCCGAGCTATCTTTCCACTTGCTCTTGATTCTCGTGCAGCTCCTTTAACTTTTCCTTGATCTCGTGCGAAATCATGCCGGCATCTTCCAATAATGGATGCGACTTATTGCCCATTTCGGTCTCTTTCTCTCACAAAGCGTGCACTTCCTTCTTGAGGCTGGTTATTTCCCTGTACTTTTGGATCCTATCTCTTGGTGGTAGGGCCTTCATTTTTGCATCCAACCTCTCCAAAGCAACTTGCTTATCTTTAGTTGCATTCTTTACTTTGAGCAATGTAGGGTCTTCTTCGAGGGCAGTAAATGCCTTCAACAAGTCATCTAATAGGCTCTAGCACTTAGCCACTTTGGAAAACTTACTGTTATCGGGTCCAGGTGGATGATACAGAACTTTGCAGGAATGGCCATGGTTAACTGTGGTGTTTGCTACTGTGAAGTTTCTCCTGACTTCCCTTCAGACTCTGAGTTGCGCGTCGGAGGTAATCTCTTATGGAATTCTTCAATTTTCAACGTAATCCCCTGCAGTGCGGTCATATTGATTTCTAGAGTATCCCGTATTACCTTATCCTTTTTCTCTTTATCCAACATCAGATCTTCCATCTGCTCTGTGAACTTTATGCTGATCATTTCATAATCATCGCTCTTGAGTATTGTGTCCAACTTTCCCTTATCAGCTTTCTGCTTCTTCCTTTCCCCCTTTTTCTGTCTTGGGCTATCAACTTCCTTCCTTTTTCCTGTCTCCTTATCTTCGGTAATGGGACATGGAATAGGCTCGTCCTCACTGGAGTCACTTGTGATGTCTACAATTTCCACACGGAACTTAGCAAGCCATTCCTTCATGATATTGTCAATATCCTCCTTGTACATATGGTAGTTCCCTGGGAACCATTCCACCTTCTTCTTCTGCGCCTTGGCTGAAATGTAAATGCTATGCATGCTAGCATAAAAATTCACAATGCAGATATACCTACTAGTTACCTACTTTGTTATCGGCGGCGTCAGTATGATTGCTGTGGGCAACTAATCATAATACTGGTAGAAGACCTCAGCGTTCGCGTGTTGTCTTTGTGAGTTGAGATTCGCCCACAGATTTGAGTAACGCGGTCCTCTACACTCGTTGGTACCAGTGATGACACCAACGTAATCCTTCGGCTCCTTCCAGTCGACAAAAGCGATCAGTACTATAAGTTAGGTATAATGGAAATTCCCTCCGTTGAGTTGCGTGTCATTGAGCTCTTCCATGAACTCATTCAACAGATATTGAGACCAATTAAATTGTTCTCCTTCCGTGGCCGCGGCGTCGAGCAGTACTTCACCCGCGCTTACCTCGAGAGGCTTGCATGTGCGGAAAATCTTTCCTGCTAATAGTTGCGTGACAAATCTTGTTGCTTTATCATCTATTTCTTTTGTTTGGAAACCCCTCTTCCCTTTGACGACCGCTTGAGTTTTATTCATCTTTGCCACAGCTTCTTTATCCTTGCTTTTCCCTTGGAATAATTGCTTGGGATCCTTAATCCTTTAACTCAACCCAGTAGTGCAGTGGATGATGTCAATAGTTATGTCAATGTTGCGGTCGAGCCATAAGTAACCCCAGTGCATGCGTGCTATCAGTGTTCTGTAACATCTCGGAAATTTACTAAAATTTTAAAATTTTAAAAGTAGCAATAAATACTCAAATTGCTAATGCGGAAAATAAAGAAAAATACTAATATTCTAACTAATGACAAATTATGATAACTACAATTTATACTTCATTACACAAAATACATTATTAGTTCTGCTTGTGTTTAATTGAAATCTACATGCTGTAATTAAGTTTATCTTGTGATATAATTTCTTGATAAAGTAATGACAGTTTGATTTTGGATGATAACGAAGGGGTCCTATGAGGTACCCTGAGGTTTACTTAGCTAAGTTAGCTAAAGCATTTGTACCCGTCTCTTTGTGTAGAAACGCAGGTAAGAGTATTACGACAATTCAAGTGTTAAGAGTAATTCTAATTATGTTTTCAGTTAACCGTCAATACTTTACGATACTCTAAGTACTTATTTGCATGATGGTTATTGATGGTATGGATTTCTATCCTAATTCTACATGTGTTACTTTGCTCATACATACAAGTCGTAGAAGTCGTAACTAAAAAATATCGACACTAGACTCTTTAGTGAACGTCAAGGAAAAGATACTTACACTATGAAAATCTCAATATGTGCTAGATTACAATGTCTAAGTATTTAATATGACGATGTCATCAATTCTCTATTTGTAAGGAGTTACATTATCATGCATACTATTAGGTAAATTGTTACAACATTATATGTTACCCATACTATTGTTGCAAAGGGATATTATATTGTAATTATTCTATATGTGATAATATTAGTTTCAAGTTAGTAAAACTATAGGTTTGTACACATTCCTTGTGTAATACTTATACAATGGGTTGATAATATAGTGACATTGCATAAATAAAGGTAGTCATACAATATAAGTTAGAGTCACAATGTTCACTCTTATGGAGTTCTAACTATATCCCAATATCGAATGTATTCCTATAGATAATACGATCTATTTGAATATTATGAAATTTTCAAGAACGAGTATGCTAACATACATTGTCTTATATCCTATCATTAATACTTGGAGAATGTAATGTATGACATGTATCAACTTTATACTTTGATTATACAATGAAAAAGATATGCAATGAATCCTAACTTGAATTGAAAGATAACGACAATGCATTGAATATTTTTAATGTTGATGTGTTGGCAGACTGTCATAACCAGTGTTCGTATTTAAATCTCTCGTCTACTGCGTTGAGTGGAAAGCTTAGTGGATGCCACTATGGCTGGGGTTCACATGATGGAAGTTACAAATGTTACCATTATGCCGAGCTGTTACTGTATTGTCCCTTGGTCTACTGAGCTGGCAATGTAGTGGATGTGATAATAAATATGGCATTGAAACATGGTTGTCTTTTGAACTTCGATGTGCATTGCTGGCTTCTTCTCCATTGTTGATCTCACGTGTTCTTGGTTTTTGGAATGAAACCCTATTCCTTCGTTATGGATTGCATCGAAATGGTTTCTTGGTTTTTATTTTTCTTTAATGGTGGTAATATGGAGAGGCAGATCGCCTGTGGTAAAGTAGGGTTTAGTAGTTGATTGCTGGGAGGACTTCTTCCTCAGTTTCGATCCCTAGACTTGTAGGGGAAGACTTATATGTTTCTAGGCTCTGTATTCTTTGTAGAGCCGAGCAACGATACAAATTTTGAAGTAGTTTGCAGGGTTTTTTTGATAGTTTCTTTGAGTGCAAGGTCGAACCAGAGTTCGATTCTCCTAGCTACAATGGTTGTTCTTCAAGTTCTGAATTCTTATTCTTTGTATTTGGTAGATGGCTTTGTTGTCTTGTCTGCTTAAGGTGTTGCTAACTCCAGAAGCTGCGTTATTTAAGGTAATAATTCCTTCAAAGGATTGATAATGATATTTGATTTGCTCCGAGTTAAACTCTACGTTTTCTTCATTTAACCTCTCGATGATTTTTATGGTAGGTTTAGCTTCGTCGAATGCTTACTGGGTTTGAAAGCTTGTTGGGAACTACTGCTCGACCACCTAGTAAGCCTCGGTGGTTCTTAATCTTCATCGGTACTCCTAGCATAGTGTGGCCAATGCTATGATGTTTGACAAGAGCCGGATATTTGATTTTTGGCAAGAGTTTTTACCCAGTGTTTGTAATTTTTTTGAGAGCCAAAGACAAGAGTCCAGAGGTTGGAACCCTCAGCTTGTCCTGCTACTTTGCTCTATAGCGTTTCGCTGTAACTCCTGTTGAAAATGTATCTTGTTGCAGATGTATTGTTTTAAAGGGATTAACCCTCAATCATTTTAGTGGAGAAATATACAGTGTTTAAGAAATAATTTTTGTGTGGTTTCTATGTTGATATAAATTTGAATGAATAATACAGTATTTTGATAAAAGTTGAGCTCCATGCTCCAGTCTTGTGATAATTTGATACTTGAACTATCGGGAATTATAGTGGCTACGTGCCAAAGGGTTCAACCTTGTTTCATTCAGTCGGAACCCTACCCTGTAGGTTTCAATGGTAGGTTTTGCTTGTTCTATGTTTAAATAAAAACTATGTTATCGTTTGGTAAAGGCTGAGAGCCAACTCAATGTTTTAAGAAATTAATGAAAGGTAACGAAACTCAGTTGTTGGTAACGATCCACCATTTATATGAATATTACGGTTGATAAAAATACTCTTGTATGCAAATGTCTTGTATTGATAGCTATCGTAAAGTGATTGTTTGAATAAAAAACAAAGCATTTGGTTTTGGGAATTTAATATAATAAAATAGTTTTACGATTTTAAGTGTAGACTGTAGGTTGGCTATAAAATGGTCTTAGGATTTTAAAAATGAACCTGTAGGTGTTCGCAAACTTTATACAGTTGAAAGTTTAGTCATGCAACTTCTATTGCAGAATAATAAATATTTTTGTTTATAAAACTAAATGGAAGAATTTATAAATAAAACCTAAAATAGTCCATTTCTGCAAATTTTGGAACATAGTAGATCGTTTTAAATAATGGAAAAATGCTAAGTTTAATTCATGAATGTTGAATGAAAGAAATGAAATGAGAATAAAATGCATATATCAATTATGTATAAAAGAATATTTGCAGCTGTTAAATTTCTAGAAATAATAATGTTTGAAATAAGTGGAAATATAACACCTTATTGTTGGAAAGAATAATAATAGAATGCATAGTATTAGCTTTCAAAAATAGATAGTAATAATTTGAAAACCTAGTTCTGTGTAGAGATGAAATGTTTTACTTTTCTTACTAAGTACAGAAAATGCGATATATCTATTTATGATATGTTGTTCTATTTTTTGAGTTTAGACATATATAATTGGAATTGCAAAATTAAAAGAAACACTACAGTGTTAGTCTATCTATTCGCTTGGAATTCTTCCCATCAATCATCTGACTTAATTCTATTTCTCTGTACTAGATTACTATATAGAAAAAAGTATGGGAAAAATGCAGAAAGGATTTTTAATCAATCATCTCATTTACTTAACCATCATTATAAAAATCATACTTAGGTCAGAAATTGAAACAGTTACTTCTGTATGCCATTACCTGTAAATACTAAGTCTACAAACGCAGAAAATCATTTAACTAAAATTAACAAATAGAACAATAGAACCTGATGAATGTAGGAGAAACAAACAACCCAAGGAGCCTGTTCCACCCAACCTATTCCTGAAGACAACCAAATTACTTTCCTTAGGACCCCCAAGCCTGTTCACTGAATCAGTAGGAAGAAGAATCTGTAAAAGCTTTAGGTCATCTACTTGCAGCAACAAAGTAGTTCATCCAGTCATATAGACTTAACAGTTAAAGAGACCTACAACAACACCTCTAGTTTCCTTCTTAGAATAAATTCAACAGACTCACAATGCACATTCACTTAGCCTCCCTATTTGAATCTCTTAGTGATCACTTGATACACTTGAGGAATTATTTCTGTAGAAAATAATGTAGAGCTCCCTGCTCAATTCGAATTGCCTTATCTAGGATGCCTAGGCCCTTTTAGTGGTTAACCTAGTCATTAATGAGCTAATAGCTCTGTTCCACCCACTTTGGGGATAATGCCAGAATTTTAGGGGTTGTTGTCCCATAACCAATAGCTAATGGTGAAGTGAAAATGCTGACATCTGTCCCATGCCTTCTACTAGCTTCCATTCCTCCTAGTGGGTCAGTGAACACTCATTTAACAGTTCCCTTGGGTGTTTGTCTCCTATTTTAATTTATTAAATAATAATAATATGTTATTACAATCATCCTTGACCAGATTTGGTCATAATTACAAAACTTTGTAATTATAATTTAACATAATGTTTTTGCAAATAAAATAAATAGTCTCAAAATTTGTGTAGGTGACATACACCCCCCCTTAAGTCTCAACATCGTCCTCGATGTTGTTCATTCATTTTCTGAGTGTTCTTGAAATAGAGTTGGGTATGCTACCTGCATACTACTCTCCAACTCCCAGGTTGCCTCTTCTAGGCTAAGGTGCTTCCATTGCACCTTTACCTGCCCAATGGTGCGATTCCGGAGTAGAGTTTTCCTCCTTTCGAGGATACAGTCCGGTTCCACCTGAAAATCACCGTCTTGTTCCTCCTGTACATCATTCCAATTTATAACATGAGTAGCATCGTGTACATATTTCTTTAAAACTGAAATATGAAAAACATGATGTATTTTTATATTTGGTGGCAAAGCTAGTTGATATGCCATGGGTCCTACTCTGGACAAAATTTTGAAAGGACCACAATACCTGGGTGCCAGTTTGGCACAACTTCCCAATTTTAATGAGCTCTTCTTCGGTCTTAACTTAATGAAAACATGCTCACCAACCTGGAACTATTTATGATTCCTTTTAAGATCTGCTTGACTCTTTTGCCTATCTTGGGCAACTTTAATATTTTTTTGTACCTGTTGCACAGTTAGTTCTATTTCCTTCAACAATCCAGGTCCTAATATAACTCTATTAACCAGGTCATTCCAAGAAACTGGTGTATTACATTTCCTACCATAAAGAATTTCAAAAGGGCTAAGCCTGGATGATGCATGGTAATGGTTGTTATATGCAAATTCTGCTAAATGCAAGTAGTCCTCCCACTTACCAGGCTGGTCCTTAACATACATTCTTAGTGTGTCTTCCAATATCCGATTTACTCTTTTCGTCTATCCATCCGTTTGTGGATGAAATGCTGTGCTGAAGTTTAAGGTTGTATTCAACACTTTAAACAAAGATCTCCAGAAGTTTCCAGTAAACTTAGAATCACGATCTGAAACTATCACTTTTGGTATTCCATGTAATCGAAATACCTGTTTCATAAAAATTTCTGCAATATCTAGAGCCTTATAAGTAGTTTTTACTGGTATGAAATGTGCTGCCTTGCTGAGTTTATCCACTACCACCATGATGGAATCGTTTTGTTTCTGATTTCTGGGTAATTCGATAATAAAACCTATGCTTATGATCTCCCATTTCCAATTAGGTATAGGTAATGGCTATAACAGTCCAGCCAGATGCTGATGTTCAACCTTTACTCTTTAACAGTCAAAGCATTTAGCTATATATTATGCTACTTCATCCTTCATCTTGGGCCAATAATAATCTTTCCGTAACATAGTTATGGTTTTCTGATAACCTGGATGACCAACATAATGACTTTTGTGCATCTCATCTAAAATTAGAATTTTTATCTTTGGTACATTGGGAACATATAATCTGTTTTTGTACAGCAGCAAGCCATTTTCTGTTAACCTGAAATCTGCCATAGAATTTTCAAAATTACTTTCTGTTGTCTTTTCATGTAAATTTCTGTATTCTTCATATGTTTTAATCCCTTCGAAAATATGATTTTCTAAATCTATTGTGTATGTACTGATGGCTGAAATAATATTTAACTTTGCATTATGACTTAAAGCATCAACAACCTTGTTCTTATTACCCTTTATATGCTGAATCTCAAAGTCATATTCACTTAGAAAGGTTAACCATCTAGCTTGTCTAGCATTCAAGTTCGTTTGATCTAGTAAATACTTCAGCCCCATGTTATCTGTCATCAAAGTAAATTTTCTGCTAATAAGATGGTGACGCCACATTTTTAAGGCGTGTATTACTGCTAATAATTTCAGATCATATGTAGAGTAATTTTTCTCATGTATTTTCAACTTTCGAGACTCATATGCAACAACATGTCCCTCTTGTGTTAGGACTCCACCGAGTCCATCATTACATGCGTCAGTGCATACTATAAAATACTTATTAGGATCTGCAATTCTCAGAATAGGCGCTATAGTTAGTAATTCCTTCAACTTCTTAAAACTGTCTGCACACTTTTTATCCCATACAAACTTCTTCCCTTTCTTCTTTAAGGAGGTTATGGGGTTTGCAATCTTCGAAAAACCTTCTATGAATTTTCTATAATATCCTGTAATCCCCATAAATGATCGTACGCCCGACACAGCCTTAGGAACCGACCATTCATTAATGGATTTTGTCTTATCGGGATCAACCGAAATTCCTTCCTTAGAGATTATGTGTCCTAAATATTGAATCTTATCCTTGTGAAAGTCACACTTACTAAACTTAGCATATCACTGATGATCTCTCAGAACTTGTAAAATAATATGCAGATGTTCGTCATGTTCTTCCTTACTTTTAGAATATACCAGAATGTCATCTATGAACACAATGATGAACTTATCCAAATATTTGTGTATAATATTGTTCATTAAGTACATAAAAACTGTCGGGGCATTAGTCAACCCAAATGGCATGACTACGAACTCATAATGTCCATAGTGAGTTCTAAAGGCTGTTTTAAAAATATCCTCATCCTTCACATGAACTTGATGATATCCTGGTCTTAAATCAATCTTTGAAAATATCATTTCCCCACATAGTTGATCAAATAGATCGTCGATACGGAGCAACGGATATCGATTCTTGATTGTCATCTTATTCAGTTGGCAATAATCTATACAAAGTCTTAAAGTGCCATCCTTCTTCTTAACAAAAATAGCAGGTGCTCCCCAAGGAGACACACTGGGTCTTATATAGTTTTTATCAATCGGTTCCTTCAACTATGATTTTAACTCATTTAATTCCAATATATTCATCCTATATGGAGCTTTGGAGTTCGGTACTACACCCGGTATCAGCTCAATGGTAAAATCTAGATCTCTCTTGGGGGGTAATCCTGGAATCTCTTCTGGAAAAACATCCAAGAATTCTTTTAGGACAGGTATATCTTCTAGTTTCAGTTTGTCCTCTTTTGTAATTGACTCCTCATGTACTACATTCACTACGAACATCTTACATTATTTTCTAACTGCTCTTTTTATTTGCATAGCTGAAATCTATCTAAGTGATGTCTTTCTAGGAATACCCTTTACTTCTATTGTTTCTCCTTCATCATTTCGACAGGTAAAATTTTTCTCATAACAATTTAAAATAACATGATGTGATTCTAACCTATCCATTCCAATCAAGATGTCGTAGGATCCTAAAGGTAAAACATTTAGCTTGGTTTGTGTCTTTAACTGATTCATAGATAAAACACAACTTTCAACAAAATCAAACACTTTCCTTTTTGTTCTTGCTTCTAGTCTAACTAACCAGTATTTATTAAATTTTTCTATTTTCAGATTAAAATTTTCTACAATATATGGAGATATATAACTCAGGCTAGCGCTTGGATCAATCAAAATATAAAATGGGTGGTTTTGTAGCATACCTTCAATCTCTACCATAGAGACTTGATGCTCTGCTTGCCTATTGTCTAGAGCTGCATTAATTCTGGGCATATCTCTTGCCAAGTCGCCCATAGTAGGTTCAGCTTGTATGGAATGAATATTATTGGTTGTCCGCTTCTTATTGGGACATTTTGAAGCATAATGAGGACCTTGGCACTCAAAACATTTTATAGGTGTTCTCTGATCATTAGTTCTAGTAACATTGGGTGTATTTCTGGGAGCTATAAAATTCCACTGCTAATTATTTCTCAGACTGTTTCCTTGGAAATTTTGATTTGGAAAGTTTTTCTTTTGAAAACTAGAATTTTCGTTGAATTTGAAATTTTTCTTCTTCAGCTCAAAGTTGTTGGGCTTATTATTTTTCCAGTTAGATATCCCTTCTCTTTTCTGGTTTTATCATAGCAGAAAGTTGCTTTCCTCATGGCTTCTTCTAATGTCTTTGGATTGTCATACTCTATTTTGTCCTTGATGTTGAAAGGTAGACAACTTAGATATCTCTGAATCTTTGGTTTCTCCTCCACAAGGTATGGCACATACCTTAGCAAATTCAGAAATTTGTTGTTCAGCTCTTTCATGTTCATGGTTCCCAATCTTAGATCATAAAATTCCTTGGAATTTTCTTCGTAATATTGTTTAGATAGTAACTTCTTCTTGAAGTACCATTTAAAATTTCTCATATTCACATCCTTGTCCTTGATTCCCTTCACTCTTTTGATGTCCTGCCACCAAATGTCTGCCTTCCCTATCAGGTTGTATATGTCAATCTTTTCTTTCAATGATTCTGAATAATCATAGATTTGAAAGTATTTCTTAATTCCGGACAGCCATGCTTCAGCTGTCTGTCCTTTCTCAGTCTCACCATTGAAGGTTGGGGGTTTGATCTTCTTGAACTCCCCAGAAATATGTTCATACTTTTTATGGCTTTTTCTTCTTGGTTTGTAATCCCCTTTGCTACTATCACTTGAATAATTACGTTTCTTTTTACGTATCTCATTTGCAGCTCCTGATGATGTTGAACTGTTATTCTCATCATCAGTTCTCACTTTCTTACCCTTGTTCTGATGAGGTAAGTCTTCAGTCTTGGAGGTATTTTCAACCCTTCTATCCTATTCATCAGTTGGGCACTAATCAAACAATACTTGGTTCAGTTCTTCTTGTACCTTTAGAATCCTCTCATTATCCTGTTTAACAGATCTTATTTCTACTTTCAACTCCTGAAATGCACATAACAATTCTGATGAATTGTCATTCAGTTCACCATGGACCTCTTCTTCATAATGTTGTCCCGTGCTATTGTTGGCATAAATGTTTGGTCGAAATCTGTCCTCCATGTGTTCAACTGATCCTTCCATACCTGTAACTTAGAAAACAAATTTTTGTATAACAAAATAATTTAACTTGAATTAGTAAGGATTTCTCCTGTCATAAAAATTTTCTATTGCATGTTCTTTGGACCTTTTCAGGCCGAGAGTTCGAACATGAGCTCTGATACCACATGTAACATCCCAGAAATTTACTAAAATTTAAAAATTTTAAAAGTAGCAATAAATACTGAAATTGGTAGTGCAGAAAATAAAATAAATACTAATCTTCTAACTAATGACAAATTATGGTAACTACAATTTATACTTCATAACACAAAATACATTATTAGTTCTGCTTGTGTTTAATTGAAATCTACATGCTATAATTAAGTTTATCTTGTGATATCATTTCTTGATAAAGTACTGACAATTTGCTTTTGGATGATAACGAAGGGGTCGTACGAGGTACCCTGACGTTTACTTAGCTACGTTAGCTAAATCATTTGAACCTGTCTCTTTGTGTGGAAACACAAGAGTATTACGACAATTCAAGTGTTAAGAGTAATTCTAATTATGTTTTCAGTTAACCGTCAATGCTTTATGATACTCTAAGTACTTCTTTGCATGAGGGTTATTAATGGTATGGATTTCTGTCCTAATTTTTCATGTGTTTTTTTGCCCATACATGCAAGTCATAGAAGTCGTAACTAAAAAATTATCTACACTAGACTCTTTAGTGAAAGTCAAGGAAAAGATACTTACACTATGAAATTCTCCAATAATATGTGCTAGATTACAATGTCTAAGTATTTAATATGATGCTGTCATCAATTCTCTATTTGTAAGGAGTTACATTATCATGCATACTATTAGGTAAATTGTTACAACATTATATGTTACCCATACTATTGTTGCAAAGGGATATTATATTGTAATTATTCTATATGTGATAATATTAGTTTCAAGTTAGTAAAACTATAGGTTTGTACACATTCCTTGTGTAATACTTATACAATGGGTTAATAATATAATGAAATTGCATAAATAAAGGTAGTCATATAATATAACTTAGAGTCACAATGTTCACTCTTATGGAGTTCTAACTATATACCAATATCGAATGCATTCCTATAGATAATATGATCTATTTGAACATTATGAAATTTTCGAGAAAGAGTATGCTAACATACATTGTCTTATATCCTATCATTAATACTTGGAGAATGTAATGTATGACATGTATCGAATTTATACTTTGATTATACAATGAAAAATATATGCAATGAATCCTAACTTGAATTGAGAGATAACGACAGTGCATTGAATATTTTTAATGCTGATGTGTTGGCAGACTGTCGTAACCAGTCTTGGTATTTAAATCTCTCGTCTACTGCATTGAGTGGAAAGCTTAGTGGATGCCACTGTGGCTGGGGTTCACATGATGGAAGTTACAAATGTTACCATTATGCCGAGCTATTACTGTATTGTCCTTTGGTCTACTGAGCTGGCACTATAGTGGATGTGATAATAAATATGGCATTGAAACATGGTTGTTGCCCGAACTTTGACACGCATTGATAGCTTCTTCTCCATCGTTGATCTCACCTGTTCTTGGTTTTTGGAATGAAACCCTATTCGTTCGTTATGGATTGAATCGAAATGGTTTCTTGGTTTTTATTTTGCTCTGATAGTGGTAATGTGGAGAGGTAGACCACCTGTGGTAAAGTATGGTTTAATAGTTGATTACTGGGAGGAATTCTTCCTCAGTTTCGATCCCTGGACTTGTAGGGGAAGACTTATATGTTTCCAGGCTCTTTATTCTTTGTAGAGCTGAGCCACAATACAGCTTTTGAAGTAGTTTGCAGGGTTTTTCTGTTAGTTTCTTTGAGTGCAAAGTCATACCAGAGTTCGATTCTCCTAGCTACAATGGTTGTTCTTCAAGTTCTGAATTCTTATTCTCTGTATTTGGTAGATGGATCTGTCGTCTTGTCTGCTTAAGGTGTTTCTAACTCCAGAAGCTGCATTATTTAAGGTAATGTTTCCTTCAAAGGATTGATAATGATATTTGAGTTGCTCTGAGTTAAACTCTGCATTTTCTTCATTTAACCTCTCGATGATTTTTATGGCAGGTTTAGCTTCGTTGAATGGTTATTGGGTTTGAAAACTTTGTGGGAACTGCTACTCGACCACCTGGTAAGCCTCGATGGTTCTTACTCCTCGTAGGTACTCCTAGCATGGTGTGGCCGATGCTATGATGTTTGACAAGAGTCGGATATTTGATTTTTGGCAAGAGTTTTTAGCCAGTGTTTGTAATTTTTTTGAGAGCCAAAGACAAGAGTCCAGAGGTTCGAACCCTTGGCTTGTCCTGCTACTTTGCTCTGCAGTGTTTCACTGTAACTCCCGTTGAAAATGTATCTTGTTGCAGATGTATTGTTTTAAAGGGATGAACCCTCGGTCATTTTAATGGAGAAATATACAGTGTTTAAGAAATAATTTTTGCATGGTTTCTATGTTGATATAAATTTGAATGAATAATATAGTGTTTTGATAAAAGTCGAGCTCCATGCTCCAGTCTTGTGATAATTTGATACTTGAACTATCAGGCGTTATAGTGGCTACGTGCCAAAGGGTTCAACCTTGTTTCATTTAGTCGGAACCCTACCCTGTAGGTTTCGATGGTAGGTTTTGCTTGTTCTATGCTTAACTAAAAACTATGTTATCGTTTGGTAAAGGCCGAGAGCCAACTCAATGTTTTAAGAAATTAATGAAAGGTAACGAAACTCTATTGTTGGTAATGATCCCCCATTTATATGAATATTACGGTTGATAAAAATACTCTTGTCTACAAATGTCTTATATTGATAGCTATCGTAAAGTGATTGTTTGAATAAAAACAAAGCATTTGGTTTTGGGAATTTAATATAATAAAATAGTTTTACGATTTTAAGTGTAGACTATAGGCTGGCTATAAAATGGTCTTAGGGTTTTAAAAATGAACCTATAGATGTTCACAGACTTTATACAATTGAAAGTTTAGTCTTGCAACTTCTATTGTAGAATGATAGATGTTTTTGTTTATAAAACTAAATGGAAGACTTTATAAATAAAACCTAAAATAGTCCATTTCTGCAAATATTGGATCATAGTAGATCGTTTTAAATAATGGAAAAATGCTAAGTTTAATTCATGAATGTTGAATGAAAGAAATGAAATGAGAATAAAATGCACATATCAATTCTGTATAAAAGAATATTTGCATCTGTTAAATTTCTAGAAATAATAATGTCTGAAATAAGTGGAAATATAACACCTTATTGTTGGAAAGAATAATAATGGAATGCATAGCATTAACTTTCAAAACAAGATAGTAATAATTTGAAAACCTAGTTCTGTGCAGAGATGAAATGTTTTACTTTTCTTACTAAGTACATAAAATGCGATATATCTATTTATGATATGCTGTTCTATTTTTTGAGTTTAGACATATATAATTGAAATTGCAAAATTGAAAGAAACACTATAGTGTTAGCCTATCTTTTCACTTGGCATTCCGCCCATCAATCATCTGACTTAATTCTACTTCTCTATACTAGAGTACTATACAGAAAACAGTATGGGAAAAATACAGAAAGGATTTTTAATCAATCATCTCATTTACTTAACCATCATTATACAAAATCATACCTAGGTCAAAAATTGAAACAGTTGCTTCTGTATGCCATTAACTGTAAATACTAAGTCTACAAATGCAGAAAATCATTTAACTGGAATTAACAAATAGAATAGTAGAACCTGATGAATGTAGGAGAAACAAACAACATAAGGAGCCTGTTCCACCCAACCTATTCCTGAAAACAGCCAAATACTTGCCTTAGGACCCCCGAGCCTGTTCAGTGAACCACTAGGAAGAAGATTTTGTAGAAGCTTTAGGTCATCTACTTGCAGCAACAAAGTAGTTCATCCAGTCATACAGACTTAGCAGTTAAAGAGACCTGCACCAGCACCTCTGGTTTCCTTCTCAGAATAAATTCAGCAAAATCTCAATGCACATTCACTTAGCCTCCCTATTCGAATCTCTTAGTCATCACTTGATACACTTGAGGAATTATTTCTGCAGAAAATAATGTAGATCTCCTTGCTCAATTCGAATTGCCTTTTCTAGGCTGCCTAGGCCTTTTTAGTGGTTAACCTAGTCATTAATGAGCTAACAACTCTGTTCCACCCACCTTGGGGATAATGCCACAATTTTAGGGGTTGTTGTCCCATAACCAATAGCTAGTGGTGAAGTGTAAATGATGACATATGTCCCATGCCTTCTAGAAGCTTCCATTCCTCCTAGTGGGTCAGTGAACACTCATTTAACAGTTCCCTTGGGTGTTTGTCTCCCATTTTAATTTATTAAATAATAATAATATGTTATTACAATCATCCTTGACCAAATTTGGTCATAATTACAAAACTTTCTCATTATAATTTAACATAATGTTTTTGCAAATAAAATAAATAGTCTCAAAATTTGGGTAGGTGACATGTTCGCACCACCACATTCAACTCTGGCGACCTATCAAAATGCGAAATTTTAAGCAGATTAAGCAACCCGAACTAGACTACTCCGGATAACCAACTTTGGGCAACCAGGTTAAGCTCCCCCTTTGCGTCCTCTTTCCAACACATATACTGGTCCCGTTGAAACTGTGGAAACTTCGGTTCATTGGGCTCCTCCTTCTGCACTGCAAGCAGATCATAATCCTCCCATCTACATTCTGGGATTTTACCCAACAATTTTTTCTCCACCTCGACATGTTTTGAGATCGATGACAGCGAGATGTCATATTTGGCATTCTTTAGCAACTTGAAAACCTATGCATCTAGAGAACGCGGTGAAATGTAGTCAGGGGTTAAGGTCAAAGGTATCTCCTTATCCGTTAGCGGTGGTTTCTGCGTTGTCGACGCCATCTTAGGTACCTTTGTTCTTGGTCCTACTGGATTTTTTCCCTTATCTTCCATCACTGGACCATGTCTTGGTGATCATCTTGATTCCTGACCTGGTTCGAAGACAACCTTCTTAGCTGGGGTTCTCATTAACCCTTCGATCCCCACGTAGTGAAAGACCTTTATAGCTTCCTTAAGTGTGAGTTCTTCTTCAATGGAAGAGTACTCAGACATCCACTAGGAAACTCTCAGATATTTTTAGATAGGGAGCGAAAAATAGCTCGAACAGACTATTCACAATAAAATTCTAAGTGTTTGGTAACGCCTGCGAGTCTGAATGCGGTGTTACTTATAGGTGCAGCTGACCCTCCTCCACGCCCCTCAACGGCTAGATAAGCATTAATTGTTGTATCCGTTGGCCAAATCCGGTGGATTCTTTGGTCCTTTTCGTCATAAACTTACTTAGAACAACTATCTATGCATTAAATGCCCAAGCGGTCACTGGTAATGGCTATATTCTCCGATCGACATTGTAACAACTATTTTTCTCGGTGTTGTGTCAAACTGCATGGCAGGTCCTTATCGCTCTTACACAGTTACTTCAGGGTACCAGATTTATTGCATCTGAAATAAGGCTTTTCTCAGTTAATTTGGTCTTTGCACTTGCCCTGTGGAGTTAGCAACTGCACAGTTCCTCTTTTCTTTTCTCTTTTCTTCTTTTTTGTTTCCTTTGTGCAACTTCAGCAGTGTTGCGCGGTGCGTTTCCCTTGATCATACAGGATTCTACGAAGCTGGACTATCGGGGTAAAGCTTTAGTCTGCTTCCATATATCAAACTTGGCAAAGTATCTCCGGCTAAGGTGGCTAACTAAACTGCACCACCGTTAGTAACATGCATTACAGTATACCGGCCAAGCCAATGCATCTTAAACTTTCCAGGAAATTTCATGAATTTGCTATCATACAGGAGGACTAGATCACCTACCTGGAAAGACTTGTTCTTGATGTGGAAATCATGCCATGCTTTTTCCCTTTCCTTCTACACTAATTGGTGAAAGCCTGCGATGAAGCAATCCTCCTCCAGACCAACCAAGTGTAAGAGGCGTTCTTCTAGCATGTCGCGATCTACCTGAAAGGTGTATGGCCAGTCAATTTCTTGCAGGTAGTCCGGTACACCCATAATACAGAGGGAATGCGTAGGTCCCAATCATCTTGATTGACGTTTCATATCTTGGTTAGTGCATTCTCCAACACTTTGCTAAATGCTTCAATAGTTCCATTCGTCTGTGGGTGATAAGGTGTGCTGTGTTGATGATGAACGTGGAACTCTTTGGTCAAAGCTTCGATGGTTCTGTTCAGAAAATGAGTGCCTTGATCACTCATCAAAATTTTTGGGCATCTGAACCTTATAAGGATATTTTCAAAAATAAACTCCGCGGCTATAGTTGCGCTACAGTCTTTCACTGGCTTTGCTTTGGCCCATCTGGTGAGGTAATCAGTTGCAGTAATAATGTACCTTGCACCAGTTCTTTTCCCTGGTGGTTTTATAGGTCCCACAAAATCAATGGCCCATTTCTCAAAGGCCTGCAATGTCAACTATGGATTTAATGGTATTTCTTCTCTTCGCGATGGCTTTCCGGTCCTTTGACACACATCGCAGCTCTGGCAATGTTCCTTCGCATCTTTATGGATTGTAGGCCACCATAGACCTGCGCGCAATATCTTCTCCACAGTAGCTCTCCCTGCATAGTGACCTCCTCCAACTCCTGAATGTGCATAAGCCAATATGAATGGATTCTCATGCTCTAATACACATCTATGTAGCACTTCATCCGGTCCCAACTTGTATAGCCGGCCCGCAATAATGGTGAAGTCGGCGGCTCGCACTACCAGCTGCTTCTTTTGCTACGTAGTGAACTCTATGGATGCGAACCCAATAGTAAAAAATTCAATGATATCCTTATAATAATCATCAGCAACCTGTATAGAAAACAACTGCGCATCTGACATATTTCCCTCTAGATTTGTAGGTTCCTCTCCCGACTCAATCCTTGACAGATGATCAGGTCCTAAATTCAACCTGCCTGGCTTAACAACAATTTCAAAATCATACTCCTGAAAGAGTAGTAACCATCTGCATATTATCCCCCCTAACCGTGGCTTATTGACTAGGTATTTCAAAGCAGAATGGTCAGTGAACATAGAGAAGTGCGTACCAAGCAAGTAATGCCTGAACTTCTGCAGTGCATATACCATCACGAGTCCTTCTCTTTCAATAGTGGTATAATTCTTCTCAGCAGATGAAATCTTTGTGTTGGAAAATGCAATGGGATGATCAATACCTCCCTCTCCTGGCTGAGCAAGAAAAACGCCTAATGCTATACATGAAGCATCAACATGGACGTGAAATGGATTCTCCTAGTTTGGAAAAACTAGGATTAGCGCAGTGACCATCCTCTCTTTTAATGTGTCAAAGCCTTATTCACATTCTTCGTTCCAGATGAACGACACATCTTTCTTTAGCAGCTTCTCCATAGCTGTGGTTATCTGCGCATACCCTTTTATGAACTTCCTATAATAAACGGTATGCCCCAATGTAGTGCGCTACTGCTTGATTGAATTTGGTGTAGGCAAGTTTACAATGACTGCAATCTTCGCAAGATCAATCATCAAGCCTTGTTTGCACACAATGTGTCCCAACAAAATTCCATAGGGAACACAGAAAATACATTTCTTAAGATTTAATGAGATTTGATGTTGTCTGCATTTTTCCAGCATCATCCTGAGGTTCGTGGCATGGTTCTTCAGTAAACCGAAAATAATCTAATCATCAAAATAAACCTCTAAATGCTGTGACTACCATTCTAGAAAAAAAGGCAGGTGCATTCTTCAGACCAAAAGGCATCACTATGTACTGGAACAACCCCCATTCTGTAGCAAAAGTAGTCTTGTGCCTATCTGCTGGATCAATCCTAATCTGATGGTATCTAGAGAATCCATCAGTAAAAGAATACGCCTCATTCCCTCCAACATTATCAAGTACTTCATTTGTGAAAGGGGTAGGAAATGGGTCATGCATCGAAGCGTCATTCAGCTTTCTGAGATCCACACAGATCCTGAGCTCACCCTTTGTTTTCTTATCCTAGATAACCATTGGGCTTATCCACTCAGATTCTTCAACCGACTCAATGATCTCTGCATCGAGCATCTTGTTGAGTTCTTCCTTAACTCGTTCTTTGTAGTGCAGGTTTAGTCTATACAGTCTCTACTTCACAGGCTTCACGCCAGGATTAAGAGGAATTTTCATTACTCCTAAGTCTCCCAGAATACCTCTCATCTCTGTGAACTTGGTCTGGAATAATTATCGATATTCCTGTAGTATACCCCCAACCTCCTCAACTGTGTCTTCATCCCAATAGTCTCCGATAGCTGTGAACTTTGGCTCTTCGCTGGTGCCAATGTTCACTTTTCTTGTTTTCATAGGTCCACTCATATCTGGAATTTCCAGTGGAGGTCCTTCTACTTTGCGCGCTCCCTCTGATTCAGGTATGTTTATGTTGCGCGGGTCCTCCGCATCACTATCTGCTTTATCCTCGGGTTCTTCAGCAAGGTTATAACAATCAAGAGCATGCTCTAGTTTCTCTTCCCATTCTGGTTGTAGGTGCACAGGTATGCTGTCTACTCCAAAGAATTCTTCTAGAGTCATGTTTCCCTGTGTGCAGTCTGGTCTAAATATTCTTTCCTTAATGACTTGCAGCGCTTCATTGATACTTGGATGTTCGTCTTCAAAACTGAAATCCCACTGGAAGCTCGTAGTTAGGACAAACCAATCCGCCGTGCCTCTACGCAACTCCAGGTCTAGGTACCACTTCTTCAGAATTGGTTCCTCCAGCGTGTGCATAAACAGGTGCACCCATTCTGTTTGTGGCCTTTCCACCCAAGCTTGTGAGCAAGGTTCGATATGGTCCCTTGGATCTGTCTATCCATTATATTTTTCAAAAGGCAGTGTAACCTTCTCAACAAACTTGATTTGCATCTTAATTCTGCACTAATCCCATGTTGTCAGTGTCTACTTATGCGCATCCCACCATCTGGCAGGTGTCTCGTGCAGTGCCATATCTAATGTTGATACGCAGTATTCATCTGCAACTGCTGTAGTATATTCTTTGATAAAGCAATAAACATTAGATAAACCATCATAGGTAGGGATTGGAGTTACCTTTTTACCAATCCAGCGGAGTGGCTTCGTGATCGTCGCACATCTCTTGGAAGATACTTCATGCAATCTAATTTGCCAGTTTTCCAGTCCTACATCAAAGTCTGAGATGCAAGAGCTGTCAAAGCGCCAGCTGAGGGTTCCATTTGTAGTTGGATTAGTATAATCAACAGCATTGGTTGTCATCTTGTAAATATGGTCCAAGTCTTGGGCTCTGGATTCCTCCTGAATCGGTTCCACCTATCGTTCCCCCTGCGAGGGGTCCAATGGCGCGATGACCCTGATATCATTGCCTTCAAATATCATTTTCATGGTCTTCAAGTTTATAATAGTAGAGTTAGTCATTGCCAGTCGATACCCAGTAGTGCTGGATGAGGATGGTTGTCATCCACGATTTCAATCACTTCGAAATCTACATAGCTTTGTACTCCGTCAATGTCAACAATAGTGTTGGGTAACCTCCCCAAAGGTATAACTATCCCTTGGTTGGCCATTCTTAACTTTATAAGTGGCCACTATAACTTAGGTTTACCCATCTACTGCCATGTCTGCTTGGTCAAGAAATTTAATTCGGATCCAAGATCAAGAATGATCTCATCCATCTCATAGTCCCCAATCTGTGCAGTGAACCTCATTTCCCTTCTTGTTCTTTTGGGACTCCTAATGTTATGGACTGCGGCATGGGAAACCCCCTTCTCACTTCGTGGCTCGTACTGACTCAATAATTTTTTGAATTCCACAAGATCATCTGCGCTCTTCAATAACTTCATGCAGCTCCGTAGGAACTGCGCAATAGAGGTACCTGTATTTGTTGCAGTGCTTGTGTGATCATATGCCACTGGCATATCCTCTATTTGTGGTACTTCACTGCACAGCAGGGTTCTCGTCGACTCAGGTGCTGACGCTCTAAGGATATTCCAAGCTTCTATAAATGCTCTTTTATTTTTCTGTAGGTCCAGACTCGGTGTTCTCCCAACAACTTTTCTAATCCATACTGGTTCACCAAGAGTCTGCTTAGGATCGCACATTTCCAAAGTCAAAGCTTCTGCGCATCCGTCTCTTCCTGTATCAGTGCCACTATGCGTTACCATGTTTACACTTGGATCTGCAATTCTTCTCTTTGCTGTGATCAACTGAATGTTGGGACTCGATAGTTCTTTCCTTCTTCGTTTCTACATTTCTACCTTTAGGACAGGGAAATATTCAATCACATGGTCAAATGATTTACAGTAACTGGACATAGTGCAAGAGATGGCACAATCTCTAGAAACATGGCATGGTTGGCCACAATTATAAAAAATTACCTGGCCGCGGCCTCTTCCTTGGGTCGGGATAGCATTTATTCCTCTCCCGCGGTATCCACCACCATGGCCTCTATATCCACCCTAATCATAGTGGGCATTTTCTTGTTTTGGCTGATTTTATTCTTGGACGCGATACATTCCAGCACCTCGCATTGCTTCCATATCTTGCTTTCTTTCGTTCATGAGCTCATATGCACGACAGTTGAATTCATCATGTCCAACTGATTTATAGAAATTGTAGTATAATTTTTTAGGTGTCTTTACATATTTATGTATTAGATAACAGTCCTCAAGTTGGTGTCCACTGGTTCTATAGATTTCACACCATGGTGCCTGATTCTGATTCATTGTGTTTGGTGCACCATTGTTGAGATAATCTTGAAATAAGGGTCAATGTTCTCTCATGTGGCATTCTCCCTTACATCTTGTACACCAGACCTCATGCCTTTGTTCATATATTTGTTCCTTTCCATTCTTCATACCTTGTAATTCTAATGTTAAGTTGGTCAACTGGTTTTGGATCTGAGACATCCCAGAGCTAGTCTCACCGATCGGAGAAGCCTCTAGCTTCATCGTGATATCTAAGGCCTCTGCCTGCGATGCAACCTTTTTCTACATCAATGGTTTTCTGATGTGAGGCAACAACACAGTGATGAACCATTCCTAATGCTGTTGTGGAGCTATGACAAAGCTCAGTTGGTCCAACAATGTCTTAAATTTTTGGTCAAATTCCCAGACCATTTCGGTAGGTTTCTGCTTAATTTATTTTAATTCTGTTATGCACTGCGACTCGGATTTTGGTTTCTTAAACTCTGCTACGAGTGCAACCTTTATTTCTATTAGGGATCTCGGCTATTCCTGAGAATATTTCATAAACCAATGCAATGCTCTGTCTCTGAAAGTAGTGATGAGTTGCGCTCTCTTCACAGCATCATCCTGAACTTGCTTTAAACTCCATACGGTTTCACATAGAAACCAATGTTGATTAGGGTCTTCTAGACCCGTTCCTTTGAATATCAATAGTTTTATATCGTTATCTGTCATTCTCCTTCCTGGTTTTGGAACACCCTGAGTAGTGATAGGATTTTGCGCGGGGTTCTAAGCAGAAAAAATAAAGGTGGTACTCGGACTATTCTGAGGTTGGGTATTATGAACTGGACTAGTTTGAGTCGAGATTGTGTGAGCACCTGCTCCTGCGGTGCTAGAAGTATCGACGTTCTGTGGGGTGGGCTGTGCTAGACCCACAGCGGGTGGGTTCTGAGGTGTAATAGGGTGGATGGTAGCTGATGACGGCACGGTCGGATTGGTAAGGTCACATTGGATTTCGGTATTCACATGGAGTCCAGGTCCTCCGGGATTCTTTTCTTTATTAAACTTATATCTCTTTCCACTTCTCAGGTTATGGGTTTCTTCATCAGAATCACTATATAGACTTTCTACCATGACATATTAAAAAATGTTACTGCATTCTTAAAACGCCTTTATTAGCTAAAAGCATTTTAATGTATAGACTAAGATTGTTTAGGTACTTACCTCTGAATCCTTCGAAGAAATATGCATTAGTAAGATTTCAGTGTGTCTACAACAAACTCTGTTACAAATCCTTCAAGTATGCTATCAACCCATAAGTCGACTGCTCGTGACAGTGGGCTGTCTATTGCTTTGAGCTACGCATTGAGCTCTGGAGTCCACTCTGTAGGTACTCCCTCTTGAAAATAGTTTTTCTTCTGTGCGAGTCGTGATATCCACTCATGCAGCTCGTTTCCAAACGAAACCTAGAATATCTCATGAATATCTTTCCACAAATATCTGTTCAACCACTCTACGTTAGATAGATGCGAGTGTCTGTTCTCTTGCTTTGCAAAATATCTTTCGGTCTTATCACACCAATCCCATATCTCTTTCTTTTCAGGATGCCAATTGTTTGAACCCAACGAAAATTGATATTCTTCGTCACACATTACTTTCCAAATACACTATCGCATCACTGGTCTTAGGGCGGAAACGGATCTAGAACCATTTGTTAGCGTAGATAACTGATCTAGAGGTTCCCAATGTAGACTCAGGTACTTCGCGGTTCAAGGAACCAACAAAACCCCTATTCATCGGCCCTTTCGCCAATAGACTGCGAGCATCCTGAGATCTCACCCGAGGTGAAGCTGAGGGGGTGGTTGCAGAATCAGGTTTCCACAACCTGGTGATGCGAGTGTCAAAGAGATGGATGGGCAGCGTGGTAAAGGACTCTTGCTGCGGAAAAAAGACTACACGAAGTCTCTACTTTGCGTCGGATACTTGGGCAAGCGGAGGCACTTGCGCAACCAGTGCATCCAAGGACTACACGGTATTAGATACTTCCTGCGTCACAACAATAAGCTATCAACAACTTACCTCGCAACAACTCACAATGGTTCAACGCGTCAGCTAGACCATGCGTCCCCTTCAGGACTTGATAAACTTTGATCAACCTTACTTAACAATCTTTATCCATTCGATAACACTTAGGTTATTATCGTTATGTTATATCTAGATGAATAAAGCATACAATAATGCATGCTCCAATGCTACGCTAAAATACAGTGCTTATCTTGTGACCATCCAACTGATTCATGCATTCAAAGACTTAGAAGTGTTGAATACTTAACATTCATACACACATGTATTACTTAACATATTATTCCCACCATTCTTGCGGAAAATACATATAAAAGCAATCACATAACAAATAACTACAACATTAAACATCCATACTAAGCAAATGAACAGTTGCAAAACAAAAAACAATCGCACGACATAGAATTTAACGTGGTTCACCCCCTGGATGGAGGCTACGTCCACAAGAATTGTTGTTGAATCATTCTTTGGGAAGGGTGAATTATTCTTTGGGAAGGGTACAATAGTTCTTAGTCTGTGCACTCAGCTGCAGACTCTCTTCTCTCTCGGACAAGTCTCTGCGCACACAACTGCAGAGCCTTTACAATGGCTTCCAAGCTCAAGATTCTACAATGTTCAACAATGACCAAACAAGAGTAACCCTTCCCTTACAAAATCATTCCTTATTTAGAGATCATGCCCGTAGGCATGTCTTTACAATATGTAGGAAAAAACCCTTAGGTTTACAAAACTGTCACGGTTTCCCCAAAACCGGACTTCTGGCACCTGGTAGCGAATATTCCATTGTGGCGGTCTTCCATGCGTGCATCATGTCGCTATCGACCTTCCTATTGCGCGCATGCCAACAAGTCACTTTCACCAAGTGGTTCTTCCTCTAACGGTTTCATGCAACTGGTTCAAGTAGTGGCATCTTCTGCGTGTGTGACCGGTCGCTTTCTTCCCGATTTGCTCCTGCCCGCTACTTAGCACTCCTGGAGCATCTTTCCAAAAAATAGACCACTGATGGTCTAACCAGAATATGAGCCATCATCCATCCAGCACTCTCCTTGACAAGAGGAGAAGGAACTAGTGTAGAGGAAGTCTATCTTCTGAACAAAAGTGAAAATCAAGGATAGATATTGTTCCACGATACTCGACAGTGGCAACATAGAGAATTTAGTCTCAATGGAGGTCATGGAGAAGTTGGGTCTGAAGTGACGACCGCATCCAATAACCTACAAATTGTCATGTCTACAGAAAGGACATCGCATTATGGTGTTGAGGCAATGCTTGATAAATTTCAAGATTGGTACTTTTTATGAACTTGTGTTATGCGATGTGGTACCCATGGATGCTTGTCACTTGCTATTGGGGATACCATGGAAGTATGACAAGAACATGACTTATGATGGCCATGCAAACACTGTTACCGTGGAAAATGATGGAAAAAATAATAGAATGATTCCCTTGGAAGAAGATAGGAGTAACAAGGGAAGTGAAAATAATTATTGGGAGAAGAGAGAATTGATGTGTTAAGATAAGGAGTTCCTAAAGGAAGAAAGAAGCAACAATATTGTTTTGCAACCATTCCAAAGGGATTGAGTGTCGACGTATCAAAGGAGAACATACCGAATGAATTTGAAAGGGTGTTGATAGAGTTGAAAGGGATATTAGTTGATGTGATGTCGACAGGATTTCCACCGATGAGGAACTTATCCCATCAGGTCGGATTGATTCCAAGTTCAAGTTTGTCAAATAAGGAACTGCATAGAATGACGTTGATTGAGAATGTTGAGTTGAACCGTAAGGTTGAATAATTGTTGGATAGATGATTGATCGGATAAAGTTTGAGCCTGGGTGTAGTACCAACTATACTAGCACTAAAGAAAGGAAGAGAATGGAGGATGTACACTGAATCAAGGGCCATCAAGCAAATTACAATCAAGTACATATTTCAATTTCTAAGGATAGATGATTTAATCTAATGCTTGAGTGGAGAAGGGTACTTCGCCAAGATCGAATTGAAGAGTGGATCTCACCAAATCAGGATTAGAGAAAGTGATGAATGGAAGAAAACCTTCAAGACAAAGAAAGGACTATATGAATGGTTGGTTATGCCATTTGGTATAACCAATGCACTGAGTATGTTCATGAGGTTTATGAATGAAGTGTTGAATCCATTTCTGGAGAGGTTCATCATTTTTTACCTCGAGGAAATTCTAATTTGCAACAAGACTAAAGTCGAACACTTGAATCATTTAAGACAAGTACTACAAAAGTTGAGTTAGGATAAACTGCTAGTAAATTTAGAGAAATATTCAGTCTACAATCAAGAGTTTTATGTCATTGTTAAAGTATTGAAGAAATGGAGACTTTACCTATTTCCAAAGGAATTCGTGTTATTCATTAACCATTAGGACTTGAGATATTTTAACACTCGAACAAAGTTGAATTAGAAGCATATGAAATGGGTTTCTTTTTTGAAAGTTATGCCTTTGTATTGAAGCATAAGTCAAGAAATTCGAACAAAGTTGCTGGTGCATTGAGTCAAAGAGTTGCATTATTGGGAATAATGACTGTCTAGTTGAATGGGGTAGTGTCGATGAAATTTGACGATGAAGTCAATGCATATTTTGGTAAAGCATGGCAGGCATGTTGAGAGCCATGGAGTGTCAATAGAACTCCATTCTTAAAATTATTTCATTAAGGAAGAATACTTGTTCAGAGGTCATTAATTATCTATTCATAGAGGATCAGTATGGGAGAATATGATTAGAGAATTGCATAATGGAGGATTAGGAGGTCACTTTGGCATTGAAAATACCAAGGCATTGGTTGAGGAAAAATATTACTGGCCAAGATTGGAAACAGATGTAAAGAAACATATACAACATTTTAGAGTATGTCAGCATGTCAATGGATGAAGTCAGACTTTGGGACTGTACATACTATTTCCTATACTAGAGGTTTCGTGGGAGCATATTAGTATGGATTTTGTGGTGGGATTTTTGAAGACATAGCAAGGTAACGACTCCATATTTGTGGTATTTGACATATTTTCAAAGATGGAACACTTTATTCCTTTCAAGAAGAAAAGTAATGCCATAGGTATTTCTCTATTGTTTTTAAAGGAAACAGTGAGATTTCATGGATTTCCGAAGAGCATTGCTTCAGATAGAGATACCAAATTCATGAGGCATTTCTGGAGAATATTGTGGAAGAAGTTGGATACGAAATTGTAGTTCAGTTTTGCATACCATACGTAGACTGATGGATAGATTGAATTCATTAACATGATCTTGGGAAATTTGTTGATATGTTGGACCGTTGATTAACTAAAGCAATGGGAAAATGTGTTATCCTAGATAGAGTTTGCATACAACAACTATGTGAATAGGTTGACTGAAATGAGTCCATTCCAGGTTATGTAAGGGAGAATTCCGCATGTATTAATCGATTTGATTAGGTTGCCAACTGGGTAGCAAAAAATCGCAGATGCTGAGTCATTTTCCGACCACATGAAAGAAGTGCACTAGAAGGTGAGAAAGAAGTTGGAGAAAAGTAATGTCAGTTATAAGATGATATAAAATGGAAGAGATTAATACAATCATTTGGAAAGGGAGCTTTAGTTTATGTGCATCTCCAAAAGGGAAGGTTCCCAATGGGAACATACAACAAATTTAAGATGAAGAATATTGGTCCATGCAAGATATTGAAGAAAATTTTTGATAATGCTTATGTATTGGAGTTGCCAGAGGAATCATACATATCACCAAAATTCAATGTCACCGACTTGTACAAGTATGAGGAAGGATTGATGAGTGGAATCAAGTCTACTGTTGATTGGAAAGGTTAATTACCAGACCGACTAACATAAGAAAACGTGGAGGTGCTCAAGGAGAGAGAGGTCAGAAGGAAAAGGAGACAGAAGAAGAAAGACTATTTGGTCTATTAGAAGGACAAAAGAAGAAATAATATTTGGTCCATTGGAAGTATAGAAGTATAGAAGAAGCAACATGGATTTCAGAGGAAGAGTTCAAGAGGATGATGATCCAGGGGCATAGTTCTTTTCAACCTGGGGAAACTAATGCAGGGGCATCATACCATAAGAGTTCTAGTCGAAGATAGATGATTGAAATAATATGGAGGAGAGTTGATGACCACCGGGAAAAGGGAAAATGGGTGTTTAAACCCCATGCAGTCAAGTGAAAGAACAGTTTGAATATGGTTGATTGACAAAGGAGGTCGACAGGGAAAGGTCGATGATAGGTAAGCAAGTTGGTAGAATTCGATTGTGGGCGGAGTTGATGAAGTTGGGAGTAGTCGGAAGCATACTAACAAAATAAGAAGAAGAAGTTGGGTCGAAACCGACACTAAAGAAAAAAGGTTAAGAATATGACCAACTAGAAAAGTTGAGGCACAAAAGGATAGGAAGTTGCGGGAGTAGTTGGATCAGTTATTGCAGGAGTTATGGTGGTTTTTGAATAATATAGGAGGTACGGTATGCGAGGGAGGTTGCATGTGAAGTAGCTAATGCTCATAATTGTAGAAGATACACCAAAGGCTTCTAGAGGAATATTGAGTGAGAATCTGAAGTTGGGAAGAAGGCTATAAATAGATATTGAGACAAAGAAAAGGGGCTATTGTCCTCAAGTGATTGGGGATTCCATTTTCCATACTTTGTTGTGAAATTAGTCATTGAATAGACCAATGTCTAACATGAGCATTGAATATGCATTGTAACTAACATATGAAATTTGTTTTCAAATATTAATAACAAGACATTATTGGTGTCCAAATATTTATTATGTTTGTTGTGGTTTGATTTTTCACTGTGAACTATGATTTGTGAACCGGTACCCGAAACCGTTCTCCCATAATATACTCTCATATTTTTACCCCCCTTTTCCTTAAAAATATCCCTATAAGCCCCAAGAGCTTTGGCACCCACTTTAACTACATTTTTTTGGGAGCCTTCAAAAAGCACATTGTTCCTATGCTTCCACACTTCCCAACATATAAAAATAGGCAATTCTTCCCAAGCAAAAATGTTATAAACCCAGTTTTTAAAACAAAGACAATGTTTACAAGGACCAACATTAAGGATTCTAGAGTGCCCCTTTCACCACCTGCCAAACCTACTTTATAAAAGGACAATGGATCAATAAATGATCCACCGATTCAATTTCATTGTTGCAAAGGATACAAATATTAGGGCCAATACCCCCCTTTTTAAGTAGTTATCCCATGTAAGGATTTTGTTCTGTAAGGAAAACCAAATAAAGAGTTTGAGTTTCAATAGGGCATTCCACTTCCAAAGAGGACAGAACCACCAACAATTTTTGACTTCTAAACCATATAATGAAGCTTCTTATGCCAATTTCATAGTAACCTTGCTTGTCTTCTCATTCCGGGACCAAGCCAAAGAGTCCTATTTTTTCAAGAGATGTAGTATATTCCTCTACATACCAATAAGAAACCTTTCCCACAATTCATAAAGATCTCCCTTCATTCTTAGATCATGTTCCTTCTTCCAACCCTGACTAGGACCCAAATTCACATTTGTACAACCAATCTGAGTAAGAAAAAAAAACCTTTCTCTTTGATAAAAATGACCAAAGGCTGAGAAATCTTATGGTATCAAAAACCCCCAATAAAAGGATCTTCCTGAACTCTAATAAGCTGGCCATCCCTAGGAATCCATACAAGCCAATCCCTCAAGATATGGAAAGAAATAATCAAGAAGTTCTAAATAATTGTTACCCTTTTTTACTTTTTCTTATCAATAGCCTTGATCCACTCTATAGCATATCTATCCTTGATGCATTTACCTTTAACCACCTTGCTTCACAAGGTGTTAGAGAAAAAACACCTCCATAGGCTTTTTGCTGCTAAAGCTTTAGCAAAAAGAAAAATGTTATTAATTCCCCAGCCACCTTCCTTCTTTGGCATGGCTAAGCATTCCCAATTAACGAGGTGGGGGTCCTCCTTGTTCATGTTACCCGACCATAGGAAGCTAAAGACTTTTTTCTTGATTCTATTTAAAACATATTTCATATTTTTTATCAAAGATAACCAATAAACATGAATATTTTCAAGAACAAATTTAACCAAGGTTAGTCTTCCTACTAGAGGAAACCACCTCATGCTCCAATCACAAATCCTCTTCTCAATTCTTTTTAAGAGCCAAGACCATTCCTAATTTACATAGTTATTTGGTTTTAGAAAACAAATAAGATATTTCATATCTTCATTAAGAGATGCAATCTGAAAGGGGAAGAAACACCCAATTTGAGACAGATCTGCTTCCACTTCATATTCTAGGAAACTGGAATTTGTATTACTAATCATCATACGAGTAGCATTTTTAAGAAGGTCCAAAATATCCTTGTACACCTTCCATTCATGAACTGAACCCTTCCCAAATTGCATCACATCATCCCCAAAAAGGAGGTGAGTGATTCTAATGAGAGAATAAACTTTGATACCCATTAATCTACCTTCCAATTTATCCTTCTCTATCAACCTCCTGAGGCCCTCGATGATTAATGGGAAAAACAAGGGAGATAGTGGGAACCCTTGCCTAAGGCCCCTCGATCTTTGAAATAACTTGATTGGGGATCCATTTACCAAAATTGTAAAATTAGTAGAGACCACACAAGGCATGACCCAATTAGTTGTTTTGAAGCTAAGACCAATATGGAGAAGAACCAACTTAAGAACATCCCAATTAACCTTGTATAAGCTTTGAATAAATCCAACTTCAACACCATGACCTTCAAGCTTTTTGACCTAATGCTATGAAAAAATTCGTGAGCAACACCAATGGAATCCTGGATTTGACGGTTATCCAGGGACTACATAATACCTTATATGAACATTTTGAAAAATATATGACGTTCTTGGATGCATTTAATTCCTTTTAACCTAATATGGAATCCTTGAAAAGACATAATTCCACTTGCCCTTCATTTTTATGAATGTCACAAAAATATTTAATGGTTCATCATGTGATTGAATTCAATCAAATGCATGGAAGACATGGATGAGGTCACTTTATGGAGGGGTTCCCGAAGGTAGTAAAGAGTTTTTCTATATCTAAAAAGTTGGATGATAAGAGTAAGAATACATTTTATTTTTATAAGAAATATAGTTTTCATAAACCTAAAATGGAAATATATTTATTATATATATATAAACATGTTAGGTAAAATAAAAGGTAAAGAAGAAAAACATAATAAGATGAACTACAAGGTAGTAAGTCCATGGTTTGATTTTTGTAAGTCTAAAAATATCAATACCTGAGTATAATATTTCATAAAACAATGATTCGTTAATTGTGGTTTGTAGGATCTTACATGGTTCTTTGATTATAAATCCATTTCAATGAAGACAACATTAAAGGTGATGGTTATCACTCTCCCCTTGGCGAGTGAGAAAAACATTAAAGATGATGGTTCTCGTTCTCCCCTTAGCGATGTTGAGGATAGGCCTTCCCATCATCCCATTAAGGTACATATATCCTTTTTCTTCCTTATGAATAAAGTTTCCCTTAGTGGCATTGAGTATAGGCCTCCCCCATTAAGGTACATAGATCCTTTTTCTTCCTTATGAATAAAGTTGGCCTCTATATAGATAGTGAGACCTTCCAGGTTAGGGACATATAGACATATAGATAGTAGATTCCTTCAAGCCTAAGCTAAAGGTAAAATTGTACAAGGAGTGGGAGACCCTCCTGATCCTGATCTTATCATTGGGAGGAATGAATTTCAACTATCTTCTATATTGGGAATGCAATCAATATCCCAAGCAATGGCATATGAGTGTCATTAAGCACTAGGTGAATGCCATATATATTTTTCTTTTGGATGGACAAATGAGATCATGTAATATTTGGGAACATCATTGTGTGGAAATATTTTGAAAGAATTATTATAATACGACTTTAATTATATTAGGAATGAACAATTTTGGTCCCTAGTGAAAATGACAACGCCTTACACTATTGTTTGGATTTGTTACAGCTAGCCAACAAAGCTCTAATATTAAAGCACAAATAACAAAGAGAATATTAAAGAATGAAGAGTAAGAGAATATTATTTTGATTTTACTCAGGTAGAAATCACATACATGGAATTTCTTCATCTTTAGAGACAATACACATGGATAGCAAATAGTGGGTATGGGCCATGACTTACTACTCTTTTTAGGAGGTATCCTAACTACGCTCCTAAGTGTCTAATGTAATAGGGATTATATTGTCCACCCAGTGGCACAAGCCAAAGCATGTTGTGACAAGTGTTTTAGGAAAAATGGGTCGATGGCCTTATAACAACCTCTTACTATGTGTTCTACATGCCACAACACAAATTCACTACTTCATGTATTCAATGAATAATCATTGTTCGTTAGCATAGAAACAATCCATTATTTTTTGTTTAACTTATTTTACTCACTAAAGGAACCTCAATATACTTCATCTTGCTTGCTCACCTAGATAAGTTAGGCCACTGCTCTATTAATCACTTCCCCTATCTTACATTCTTCTTGCTCATCTAGATAAGTTACTTCACTGATCTATAAAATCTCCCCCCGTCTATCTTATGATTTAAAGTCCATTCTCTTTGTGAACAAGCTCATTTGAATTATTTTGAATGGATGCAAGATATCAACGCTTCCTCTTTCCATAGAATAATGTCTTTGGAATGGAATTTTTCTTTGAATATTGTGCAATAATGTGCCAAATTCATATGCTCATTTTTGAAGGGGAATTAGATGATTGTTCTAGTTGCACAAGGAAATTGGAATGGATTGGAAAGAAGCAAACCAACATTGATAAAAAAGGAATCAAGAATGGGAATTTTCAAATCAGTTCAATTGAGGATCCACATAGAGTGGGTCAATGAATGCAAGCATAAGTAGAAGCCTCGATCAATCCAGGTAGAAAATATGAAGAAAGCAATATTTGCATTTTTTTATATGGAATGTTACCACTTCATCCACAATATCTAAAATTATCTATCTAGGAAAAGATGTTGGGAAAGCTTGGTGTGATGCTTCTTTTCAAGGTAAAGCACCTTTTCATAAGGAAGGGGTGTCATGGGTGTTGTCTATACAAACATTGATATGTGTAAGGTAGTGTAAATGGATGTATAATGAAATTTTATGTCAACTGAACTCTTTTCATTCTAGAAAAGTGATATAATCCAAGTTTAATTGATTCACAAGTGAAGGAGATAGGTCAAGGTATCACAAGGGTAGGGAAATAAAGGAGGGGCACCATGTCTTGTGGATAAAGGTGGGCCCATAATCTTATTACATATAGTATATTGCATATGCATATTCTTATGGAGTGAGAGAACTAACAAAAACCATAGAGACAAGGGAGAAAGAACCCATAAGAACAACCCTGAGAAAATTATGGAAGAAAATAATAATATTTTGAAGTCAAAGCAATAGTTGAATAAATGGGCTCTGTTGCTTCTAAAAATACATACTCTGAGCTTTTCTACTTATAAAATTGAAAATACTATGGTAATCATTATTCCCCGAGTTTCCCTATATATGATTGTTGATTCAGAGGTTTATGTAGTTGATTTAGTGTCTTTGTTGTCTCTATTAATGTATATGAAGCAATTCAAGTTGATCTAGTTGAAGACTTTGCATACATGGGTAGCATGACAACAACCATTTCCTAGCATGCCGACAACCAAACAAAACCATTGTCATATATCCAACATGTGACAACCTTGGTGTAACACTCTTCCAATTGATGGGTGTTAAGTAACTAATAAAACTACCAATAACTATTTCAATCAACCTAAATTTTGAATGTGGATTTTTGCATGAAAAATTTCTATTATGTTAGCTTAATATCTAGCATAATAGAGATAATTTCACCATTTTCATATTTCCATTGTCATATTTACACCATATATTAATAAAAAAACATTATATTTAGCTTTTGACGAATGTACGTATTCCTCTCTAACAGATAACATAAAACCTTGGCTTGAATGAGACTCCAAATAAATTTTGCTTCCAAGGATTTTAAGAAGATATTTTTTTAGACCCTAGCCTCTCAAGAATTTTGGGACTTACACTAACATTTTCCAACTCGCCAATGGGATCGCCCTTTTCTCCCTCACCCCAACCAAATAAACCTTAAACTATTCCTTTCCCTTCCAATATACATTTAGAAATCCACGCCAAAGGCATATAGTATACATGAATTACTTCTACGATTTATTTTAGAAAAATGGCTGCCACCTCTAGATAGCCATTGTTAATTCTCTTTTCCAATTTTGTGATCATCCATATCCAAGAGTCCAATATGTTTTCTAATAGTCAATTTGCTTTTAAAATAAACCTTTACTATTTACATCTCAATCCCAATTCAACTGCTAGATATGGAAAAACTAATAAAACAAAGTTGTGTCCTCTCATGTAATTCCCACAAATGAGATAGTATATTTCCTTATACTTATTGAAACATACTTGTAAAGGTACAGTATAGTTCTAATATCTCTGTTATATTTTCCACAATGATAAGATGAGATAAATAAAAGGAACAACCAATCTTTATTCCCTTGAAATTACTAGATCATTTAACATCCAAAAGGGCCCTACTTAACCCTTCCACAACAATTAGGAAGTGTAGGGGAGACAAAGGACATCCCTATTGACCCTCTATTTAGCTTAAAGAAACTAGTGGTTTAACCATTAATTAAATCAGATAAAGAAATAAAGGTGATACCACTACAAGGAAATGTCCCTTTAGCAGAGGTTTTTGTGTATGCTCCTCTAAAAAGAGCCCAAATATCCATTTATAGAAGAGATCACTAGCGAAGGTGAGCAGGCAGAGGTTTTAGAGGATGTTTTTTACCAATGCATTTGTATAGCTAAAACACACTAGTGCGTATAATCCAAGGATGCATTGGTGCTAACATAAATCACGTGGCACTATAGTCGTAGACACCAATAGGAAAAAAAACTAAAATTTTCCAGTCCGTGCATTTAAAAATTAAAACACACGGGTTATTGTACATAAACACACTAGAGTGGTATACATTCAGAAGCACTGTTTTAGGGTTAAAAAAATCAAAATTAAAAACCACGAATTATATTAATTTTTAATTTTAATTTTAATTTTTCAGTCTGTGCATTTAAAAAACTAAAACTTATGGGTTATTGTACATAAACACACTAGAGAGGTATACATTCAGAAGCACCGCTTTAGGTTTAAAAAATTAAAAATTAAAAACCATGAATTATATTAATTTTTATTTTTGGTGCGGTTGTGCTACAAAAACACACCAGTGTTTTTTAGTATCTAGCACATCACAATAGGTTTAAATAAAAAGTTACCAAAATAAAAAACCTATCACATTTTTTATTTTTATTTTTAATTCCCATTGTTGGTGCGGTTGTTGTAGCTAAATGCACCAATGCTTTATAGATTTGGGAGCACCGCTCTAGGGTTAAAATAATTCAAAATTAAAAACAACATATTATATTAATTTTTATCCATGGTGTGATTTTTTAACAAAACAACATTTGTGCTTTTGGAATCGAGTGCACCGCATTAGGATTTAATAGAAAAATTACCAAAATAAAAAACCTATCACATTCATTTTTTATTTATTTTTAATTTCCATTTCTGATACAGTTGTTGTAGATAAATTCACTATCGTTGTATTGCTTCGAGGTACTTCTCTAGGATTAAAACAATTGGAAATTGAAAACCACATATTATATTAATTTTTTATTTTAAATTTTTATTTGCATCGTGTTTTGGCTCCCAAACAACACCGGCGTGTTTAGTAGTTGAGTGCATTAGTACAGGGTTAAATAAAAGAAAATTGTCAAATTGAGAATTTTGTTTTTACAATCTCTACAATGATTTTGACCCCCCTAAGCACCAGTGTCGTACCTTCCCTTCTCAAGCACCCTTCCATCCATGCTTCATGTGGCTGCATTGTTGGCTTCAATTGCTTGCTTAGTGGATTTTGAAGTTTCCAAAACCGTGGGCAAAATTTGAAATTTGGTGTACACTGCTACCATGCCTCCTCAACGCACAAGGGACTAGGTAAAGTCTTTGTGACCTCATAATTTAAACTTTTAACGTATTAAAATTTGAAATTGAGCTTTAGTTTCCCTTTAATTTAAACAAATTGAAAAAACTTGTGTAGTGTGTTCGAGCTATTTAGCTTGCACTGCATGTAAGCGCACTGTACACTATGGATTTATATTTGTACCATACCACACACACTTGGAACTTTATTGTGCATAACACACCACTAAACCAAATTAAAAAAAAAACACAATCTTAACCGATTCACATTCTAAACATGAATGCACCGTACAAATGGTGTGTTAACGTGTAACAAGCACACCATTATCCCATTTTTTTTTACAAAACTCACAAAGGTCTACACCTACTATGAGAGCTCTATTAATATGTGTGCACCATTTCTGGTTCTATCACATATCCTCAATGCACTAGTGCTTCCTTTTGATGGATGCACCACCAAACTAAACATTTAAAAAAAAAAGAACACAATAATCGATGCACATTGTACAAAAGAATGCACCGGATAGATGGTGCGTTCACGTGTATCAGGTGAATTGTAATCCCAAGAAATTATAAAACTTAGAAAGAGCTTCTCCTATAATAATGCACTCTATTAATACTTGCCACCATGTCTAGTGCAATGAAATATTTAGAATTCACTGGTGCTTCCTAATAATAGAACCACTATGAGACTTTACTTATGAAAAACACCGCATTATCTGGTGTGCATTGTAAACAAGAATGCACCTTGTTGACAGTGCATTGACATGTAAAAGGCGCAATGTTATCCCCAAAAGTATAAAAATCACAAAGAGATGCTCCTATTATGGTGCACTCTATTAATGCTTGCGCACCATTTCCTGTGTGATGACATGTTTAAAAGGCACCGATGCTTCCTATTGATGAAAGAACCGCCCGCCACATTTAACATAGTAAAAAAACCACGTTGGCCAGTGCGCTTTGTTAACATTTACACACCAATTTTCTAGTGTGTTGACATGTAACGGGTGCACCATTATCCTCAAAAGAAATATAAAACCTGCAAAGAACTGCACCTACTATGGTGCTCTCATTAAGAAGTGTGCACTGTGTACAGTGCAATCACATATCTAAAATGCACTAGTACTTCCTATTGATGGATGCAGCAACAAACGAAACATAGATAAAAGTAGTACCACTTTCACCAGTTTCTTTATGTATTCAAGTGCACTGCTGGCGGTGTTCTTTTCTTCCAAAAGCATCGACCACTATGCGTGACTATAATTTCGGCACACCACTTCTCAAATTCATTTATTTTGAGAAAAAAAATATTATTTTATGTTAATAAATAACATGTTCATTTAATGAATTTTTTTATGTCTATTTATGAGACTATTTGATGTTATATGTGTATTAGATACATCAACACCAAGAGGCATCTCAACAACAGCATGCACGAGTTGACCCATACAACTTCGTGTGTGAGTGAGAGGCGAGAGAGAGGGAGAGGGATTTGTACCCTCGCACCATCACCGATTATACATGAGAACTCTTAATGATTGTAGGCCTCTTGAAATTCTATTAGGAGGATACATCCCTAACCATGCAATCTTCTTTGTTGGCACAGTTGATCCATCATTGGGATAACATGAGACATGCATTTCACATTGGTCTTGGTCAGTGGTTCTATCTCACTGAGGAGGATATTTATTTCATCATTGGTCTATCTAGGAGAGTGGATGGTTTTCCCTAGTTACCTGATGTCCTAGTAGGTGTTGTAGTAGAGAGTGAGCTTGCTTACTCTCAACATTATATCGATGTCCACATCTTCGATCCTACTGATTTTTAGGCATGCAGTGGACAACTCTAGATTGGTGTTTTTGGTGCAAAGGAGGCTAGTTTCCTCTAACTATTGGTTACAAGCATAATGCACCTCACCAGTAATGGGAAATGAATTAGTTTCTCTCATTTATATTATGTAGATTCTTTAGTGCTGACACCTAGATGCATTGGGTGGTATGTCATTTTGTACAACAATTTTGTTTTACTTTGGATTGATGCCATGTAATGTTTGATGGGAGGGCCAACTTTTTTTTTTCTTCATATATTTTTTGTTTATTTTTTGAGAGGATTCTATCCACAAGGTCCACATTTGACCACCTCCCTCCTAGGTTGTTGACTGAGGTATAGATGCGCATGTGGGGGCATATGATTCCCACGAGAGGCCAGTCCGATTTCCCAACTAGGATTACAATAGAGGTGTTGGAGACACTAGACATTGAGGAGGACCATGCATTGGACCTTCTTCCATATCTGTATGTGGGATTGGACTAGAGAGCATGTCCCAACATATTTTTCACCCAAGATGAGCCACCATATGAGAGAGATAATTTTAGCATTATATTTAAATTAATCTAGTTTCATTTTATTGTCTTATTTAATGAAAATGTAAAATATTATAAGATTTTATTTAAATTATGGCCCACGTACAATTCTATTCACTGGATTATACCAAGTAATTGGTGTTCTACACCTCCTTCCATACAAAGCTTCAAAAGGACTCATGCCCAATGATGCTTGTTGCCCATGGTTATATGCAAACTCTACCAAGTGTAGATAATCCTCCCACTTGGATGGTTTGTCCATCACATACATGTGAAGCATGTCTTCAACCACCCGATTTACTCTTTTTGTTTTCCCATCTGTTTGTGGATGATAGGAAGTACTAAAGTTCAGTTACGTACCCAAATTAGTGAAAATAAATTTCCAAAAATTTGAGGTGAACTTGGTATCTCTATTTGAAATTATTGCCTTAGGAAATCCATGTAAGTTGAAAATTTCCTTCATAAAATCTTTGCAATGGCATCTGTTTTATATGTGGATTTAACTAGTATAAAATGTGTTTCCTTTGATAATTTGTCCACAACAACCATGATAGAATAATGCTTCCTCATTGTCATTGGAAAACCTGCAATAAAATCCATAGAAATCACATCCCATTTCCATTCCGAAATTGGCAAAGGATGCAATAAACTTGTGGGTGCTGATACTCAACCTTCACTTGTTGACATTTAATGCACTTGGAAATATGCTCAGCAATGTCCTTCTTCATTCCTAGCAAAAAATATTGCTTCCTCGATGTAGAAACTATTTTCTGGTATCCTAGGTGACCTGAGTATGGCATTTTATGGATTTCATTCATAACAATTATTCTCAAATCTGCCACATTTGGAATATGAATTCTAATTTTATAAATGAGAATTCTGTCATTCTCCAAATGGTACCCTTCATTCCTCTTTTAAAAATTATGTTGTTGTAATTTTTCCTTTATTTGCACATACAGTTCATCTTCAGTGATAGTTAACAATCTGTTGCCTTAAATCTGATTGGCAGGTATTAATGGCTGCCACATGCATTTCATGTAATTTTTTGCTAAGTGCATCGTCCACCTTATTTTCTTTACCTTTTATGTGTTTGATCTCAAAATCAATTCGCATAAAAATTCCAGCCATCTTGCTTTCCTAGCATTTAGTGTCATTTGCTCAAACAAATATTTAAGACCACAGTGGTTTGTCCTTAGGTCAAATATTTTTCCCATTAAATAATGCCTCCACATATTCAAAGCGTACACTATGGCTGCAAGTTCTAGATCATTGGTAGCATAGTTCTTCTCACGTTCTTTCAACTTCCTTGAATCATAGCATACCACATGGTTATCTTGCATAAGAACTCTTCGAAGTCTCTATTTACACGCATATGTACACACCACAAAATATTTTTTTGGGTTTGCAATTTTTAGAATCGGAGCACTTGTGAGAATCTTTTTCAATAGCTGGAACCTTTCTAAACATTTTAGTGTCCACTCAAATTTTATCCCCTTCTTTTGCAAAGAAGTCATTGGGTGTGCAACCTTGGATAATCCTTCAATAAAACTCCTGTAGTAACCAACAATACCCATAAAAGATCTCACATCTATCATGTTTCCTAGAATTAACCAATTCATGATGGCTTCAATCTTCTCCGGATCAACTGATATTCCTTCTTCTAAAATAATGTGACCAAATAATGAAGTTTATTTTCATAAAAGTCACATTTGCTTAGCTTTTCATATAACTTATGCTCCCTTAACAATTGTAAATACATTATCAAATGTTCTTCACCCTCTTTTTCATTCTCAGAGTAAATAAGAATGTCATCTAGGAATACAAGAAAAACTTGTTGTTAGGTTCATTATATGTTTCAAAAATTCACCTTAGTCATCTTGTTATCAACCAGGGTTAGTAATCTTGTGAGCTATAATCACTATCTGTGCAGGTAAACATAATTTTTCTAATGGTAAAAGGAATCAACAAATAACCTACTGATCTCTAGTTCCTAAAGGTATGTCCCACCTAAAAAGAAAGCCAAAACCTGGAATCTACTGACCAACCCTTAACCTAATGAGGATTTTGTAGAATGTACTATATTTAAATATAGAAGCTTTGTGATGACCTAAAAATGAAATTTTATATAGAATGAGATGTTAGAATTATAAAAGCTTTGTGATGACTTGAGCACAATTTGAATAACATATGTATAGCTATGTAAAAAATTACAAATAAGTGAAGCAGACACTTTGTGTATAAATGAGTACTGAAAGTAGTACCAAATTGAAAATGCAAAGACCAATGAATAAAAGAAAGACTGAAAAAGGGATAACAACTCCTTCAACATAACACAAACGAAATCTAGAGTTAAATAAGTGAATGCAAATGTTCATCTAAAGTGTTAACTTAAACCTCCTAACTAATCCTAATCTATGTATGTACTGTCTTCCATAAGATGGAACTCAAACTGTTAAATGGAATATGCAAGCAAGAGGTGTAGTTAAATCACGTAGTTGGACCTAAACTACTTATTTTCAAGAGAAACATAGTACTATGAGCAGTGATTACATGTAAATTTGTAATCTAGTCCGTTAAATATACAATCCTAACAACGATCATGAGTTTGACATGAGAACCTATAAGGGAAAGTAAAATATAAAATACTGAAAGTATGTCTACAAACAATGTTCCTAGATTCTAGTACATATGTATATATATCATCTACTGGTTCCTTTTGAGACTACTTACAATCATGAAATCATGTTACCACTTACTAGACTACTTCCAAGGACCTAAAGGGAAAACAATATGCATTAATAAATAACTATTCCTCTAAACCCTCTATAATTTCTGAGATAATGAAAAATAAACAGGTGCAGAACCAAAGTGAAATAGGACTTATAATGAAAACCAATATTAGCATACATATGAAATATGAAAATCCTCGAGGTATAAAATTATAAGTACAGATGAAGAACTTCGCATCCAAATTCACAAGAGGAAGATCACATGCCAATTCATTTATACATATGAATTTATCAATACAAACTATTTGTGAGTTAAAATAAGAAGTATGCACGTATACAAGGTGAAAAACTATATCCTTACTAACAAAAGTGGTAAAGTTACCTACATTATTTATGAAATTCAAAGCTAAATAACCAGCTTATTACAGAGCATTAGAAAGATAGAAAACATGTATAAAAAGATGAGCCTATGTAGGGAATACAAACATATCAAAGTAACGTGATGAATAATCAAATAGGAACATAAGACAAAGCAATGCCTTCCCAGGTCGGTGGGCCCTCCCTTCTGGTGAAGGAGCTATTAAAATTTATATTATAGTGGACTAAGAGAAGACACTAAGCATGATGAAACCAAAATTGCATTAGTGTAGCTTCAAAATTACAATGGCATCAAAGTGTGACAAAGACTGATGAGTTCAACAACATAACAGTGCAATATATATTTCTTCCTCCTATGTCATAGATTACACACATGTATATAGATGTCCAGGTCCCCAAAATAGTAAACAGGCCTTACAATTTGGTTCATATATTACAACTGATGAGTCAAAAGTTCAATTAAGAGATGAATGGGGTGTCGTATAAGGATAATATCGCTACAGTTACTCCACCGCCCTACTTAAATGCAACTAAATCGTTGCAGCTCTGGAACTCTCGTTCTAAACACATGTTGCATTACATGGATGGGATTGATTTTTCTTGACATAATTGCAACCTATGATAGCTAGAGGTCAAGTCTTTCTACTCAAACTGCATGCTCGTGCTTCTTGGAACTCCTTTGAATATTCTGACTAGTTTCGAAATGAGCACTGAAATAGATATATGCTCAAAAGGTCTTCAACATAGGCATGATTAATTCTAGAATAATTCTAATTCATTAAAAAATGTAGAATTTATTCAAAATATAACAAATTTTACATATTTTTTTCCTGTTGAAGGAGAACTGTGTGATAAGTGCCAAAAGAGTGACAAGTATGGTCAAATAAAAAGAAATGTAGGTATATAGAAGAGGCAAAAGGGTCCAAAATTAAGGTTGTAATGTTAAAACGAAAGAAAAATGGGAGGCTGACATCTCCCCCGGGATGAAGTTCTTGCATGTCCTTATGTAAGAAAAATAGGATAATGAAAGTTAGAATCTAGTTGATCTGACAAGAAGGTCTAAACCCGGGTTTTTAAGATCTATTTCCTCCTGTAATATCCTTTCCAAATATTCAATACATGACATTTTGGCTTGATTCTCAGCTTTAGTGTTGATAATCAATTGAGTTAAAACTTGATTCTCAGTAGTGAGTTTTTCAATTTTAGGTTATAAACAACAGAGTTTTATGACTGCATCATATGGAGTTCTTCATTGGTAAGTTAAATTTTTAATCTCAAGCTCTTGGCACATGTTTCAAACTTTCAACTTTTCATTTTCTCATCTCATTTTTTCCACGTCACCTGTTTCAAGCTTAACTTTGAGTGTAGGTACATCCCCTTTGTCCTCTTCATCGTAACTGATATTTATTGTCCTAGACTATTATGAGAATACTGTCTTGGCTCACTTTATATTCTAGATAGAAAATACTCACCTAAGTCATACTCCTTGTCATCATCCGAACTATAGGCTCTGCAAATGATGACTGTTTCAATTTATATTGTGGTTTCACATCAAATTCCTTTGCAAATTTTATTTCATCGATATTGGAAGCATCTACTATCTCTATTGTGGAACTTGGGACATTCACTTTGCTGTTAATATCATCTTTTTGTTCTTTCATTCACCTCCTTAGGACTTTGTTATGGATAATGTGTTTATTGGCCCTTTGCTTCATTGTTTTTGTTGTCTAGAGAAGTTTTCTATTGCACTTCTGAAGTTGTTTAACTTTTATCCTCAACTTCAAACTCTAAGTCTTTAGAATTTCATTGTCGCCCTTAATCTACCTATCGAGAATGGCATATTCCTTGACTTCCTTCTTTAATTTATGATTCTTCCTTTTAATCTTGTGAACAAGAGAACAAAGGTCATAGGTAGTAGTAGCCTCTTGAGGGCTTCCCATAGATTGTTAGTCTTTTGTTTGAGGAGAAGGTATGTTGACATTCCTGCCTCCCAAGTCTTCATCCTACTATAGAGCCAAATCATCCTCAAATATTTCATTTCCAGATGCATTGGGGTGCATTGGAGATATATCTTGACTTTCAACGTAGTCAACCAACCTCTCCTGGTTAATTCTGTCTATGAACTTAGAGGGTCTCCATGAAATTCCTGGTTCCTCATCTGGAAAAATATCTAGAATATTAGATACATATTATCTTTCTTGCATGCTTTGTGTAATTCTGCGAGGGATAGGTTCTGAATTGGGTGTCACTTTTAGCTACATAGAAACATTTAGGGGTTTGAGAATGAAACCCTTGGCCTCAAATTATGTATCTTCGTTAGTATCAAGTTCATATCTCCCGTATTTTCTCTCTACTTTGTTGTAGACTTATTTAATTCCTCTCTAATTTCCATCTCAACCCCCTTCTGTAAATTACCACTGGCTTTATTTTCCTTATGTTCTTTAGACTGAACTGATGGCTGCTCCACCGCTTGTATTTTAGGGGGGAATTTACTCTTGGACCTTCTATTTGAGCACTTTCCTTCCTCTACAGTTTCCCTCCTTCTTTTTGAATTCCTAACATGACCTTCCAATTTACCTTTAGGGTTTGGTGTGGTGTTAAGGAAGGAAACAAGGAAATATTCCCAAGCTTCTTGTTTCTTTTGTAGCTCAGATTCAATGAGAAGTATAATTAAGGCATGGTGGTATAAACTACCACCCATATTTTTACAATTCTTACAAGCTTGACTAGACATTTTATATAGACTTAAGAGCAAAAAATAGGGAAAGTTTAAATTCCAACCTGATTCAAAATGGAGGATTCAAACGTGATAAAGGAGGACAGTTGCATACCTTCATTAGCATGTCAAATATTTATGTAAAACAACTAGTTGCTGGTCCCATTAATCCTTCAACCATGCTCGTGGAAACCCTTTGTCCCAATCGACACCCTGATATTCAACGTTTAGGAACCTATTACAAATTGATCTCTTGATTGGTTTGTTTTTTAACCATTGTTCCCCTATTCTGGGAAGTTTGGTAACCTTCACCATAGAATTTTTAGCAACTTCTAATTGCAATGTCCCAACTCTGACCTTTTCCCCATTAAAAGTAAAAGAAATTGAGCTATGACTTCACCATGAAATACATGAAATTGCGTGAAAAATCCAATCCATCCTCCCTCTTGTAAAAAAATGTTTTGAGGCTTGATATTCATTTAAGCTTTCAAGTTCCTGGAGCAAAGATGGTTCATGGAAGTCAACACCCATGATGATAGGGGATATAAAAGGTGGAGAATAGCATAATCGAAAATGCAGTGTAAGTCACAACTGGGGCATGTATGAAATTACTCTTGAAATTAGACAGCCTTCATATACTTTGAAATTGGCTAAACATTAGTCGTGTTAGAATTGGTAGCAATGATTGAGATGTATCCAAATTATCCCAATAACCAAAGTAATGATAACCAGGGAAATGACAGTAGTTGGGGTAAAATAATGATATAACATTCAAATTAACAAGGGTGAGTGGTCACTTATGACATGTACTATCATACACTTCATTATGGGAGAAGCTATGCATAATTAAAAAGTATGGATAACATGGTGGTAGAAATAGACTATAGAAAGGTCATAATATGTGGGGGATAATATACAAGAAATAACATAGACAAAGGTATTAAGTATATACTTTAACTAGGAAAAAGAGAGGTTTAATTGTATACTTTAAATTTATTCAGCATGTAGAAATGAATTAAAAATATTCTTAGAAAATACGTACATGATCAGAACTCACCTTCGTTGTTTCCCAATTGCTTTGATATTGGCTTTTGCATTAGAAATGGCACGGTCACCTACAGGCGTTTCTGTACTAGTGAAAATATTAGTCTCACCTACAAGTGTCTTAGTACCATCTCACCTACAGGTGTTTCAGTACCATCTCACCTACAGGTTTTTCGGTACCAGTTCACCTACATTTGTTTTGGTACCAGTTTCAGTACTGGTGCTTAAATATATAAAAATTGTTTTTTTTAATTGCCAAAGATTTGGGGGTATTTTGAGGTTGTATTTGGTAGTGGTATTTAGGAAAGAGATCAAATACAAGTATGCATTGTATATCAAGGCCGTTCAATGATGTTATGTGAAGGAAATTAACTGCAATGGATCATGGATAAGGGAATGGGTAGTCAAGAAATTGGGATGTGGATTTTGAAAAAAATTGGGGCTGAGCCTGGGAAAAAATAAATCTACTGATACAAAAAGACCACTTATGTCTTTGGAACACCAACTGTAAGACTGCCTTTTCTTGTTTCCTCTTTATTACCAAAAGACCAAAAATCCACCAAAAATATGTAATTGGAGTTAGAACAAAAGCTGATAATCTTCACCATTAACCACTGTAACGTACCCACGTTACACATACACCCAATTTATAGTATAAAACTATAAAAATAAAATTTTATTTTGAGTAGATAATTAATAGCTTCCTAATTCTCATTATTAGGCCCATAAACATAAACAAATACACCGGAAACCAGAAGCATGCCATCTGTGCTCGAAATTAGACATATCATAGTTCAATTCTAACTTTTCCTAATTTTTGGTGAAGACTACCATCCAAATTATAGGAAAATGTAAGCTTTACATAGAGTTAGAAAGACTCATCGAAGCTTGCAAAGTTAAACAACACATCTCAGCCTTATTCCTACAAAAGACTCCCAATCGGACATTCAAACTCATAAACAGGTTTAGGATTATCATGCTATGAACATTACATGAACCATTCATTCTTCATAAGGTTATGACAACATATATGAGATACATAAATGAATTATAAGCCATGCATCTTTCACATATAAGGTTCCAAAAATAGATAATTCATGCAATTGAAGGAAACATCTTTCAAAGATACAACCTTCTAAATAGGCTTAAACATAACATAATTATGGCTTACATATAATTACATGTTCATTCAACAAAATGAACATAACAAGCATAATAATTCATATGAACAATAAAATTCATCCACAGATAAACTTATCCGAAATTCACATGAGAGTGGCAACTGACTGCATGTGAGCCACACTCCACCCAACCTTAGAATTTTCCCAGCCTGTACTATTTTAGCTCCCAAGTTCACCCCCGAGCCAAGATCCAGACATAAACTAGAGATATCTCACCAATTTTCCCCAACTCACTCTCAGAGTCTAAGGTGGAATTAATAGAGGTAAAATATATACACAAGGTTCAACAAACAACAGTTTGGTAAGCATTTCCTTGTCAATATCACAATTGACCCACCTGGGTTCCTTCCCAAAACGCACAGCGACACATTTCAATGCAAACGACGGGTTTCCCTCTGGGTCTCATGCTTAATTGCCAATTTATTGGTGGGTGCAACCAAGGAAATCATGGCCAAAATGGTTTAACTTGACAATTCGGGTTCAGGTTCATCACAAGGATTCTTCCCTAAGCTTTCTTCACTCTTTGAGAACTTCCTTGTGTCCTGAGGATTGCCCACTAGTTCACCTGCTTCTTGCAAAGTCTTAGAAGCCCATTTAGTATTTGTAGGTGAGTTATCATCTGCAATAAAATGGTCATCATCATTAGAAATATCAGAATCAAAAAATTCAATGGCATCACTTACTTTTTCTTGAGTTGGTGGTGAAGATGGTTCTCCAATTTCAGCGCTCTGTGAGGGCTCTTCCTCAAACTGAACACTCCTTTCTATGAAGGATTTTTGAGTGCTCATGTTCATAAAATTATACCCTTTGGATTTCTCTGAATATCAAACAAATAAACATGGTTGAATTTGGGGCTGCAAATCCCTCCTCTTCTCAAGTGGAATCCTAGCCCAAGCCTTTGACCCAAAAATCCTGAAATGAGAGATATTAGGTTTGTGCCCTGTCCAAGCCTCAAAAGGAGTGATACCTTTGAGAGATTTGTGTGGCACTATATTCTAAATTTATGTTGAAAAATTTATTTCCTCAGCCCATAGCTTGGGAGACAATGACTTTGCCTCAAGCATAGATGTGGCCATCTCCTTTAGAGACCTGTTTTTCCTCTCAACAACCCCATTTTGCTGAGGTGTATATGGAACTGTGTGCTGCATTTGAATGCCTGAAGAGGAACAAAATTGATGAAACTATGATTTCACATATTCACCACCATTATCAGATCTGATAATGTTAATATGCCTACCAGACTGGTTCTCAATTGAGGCTTTGAATAGCTTGAACATATCAAAAACTTTAGATTTAACTTGATGAAATAAATCCAACAGTACCTGCTAAAGTAATCTATGAATGTGAGGATGTACTTGGCATGGTTAAAAGACTCATGAGGGAATGGACCTGATATATCAGTGTGAATAAGCTCCAGTGGTGCAAAGGTTCTCTCAGTGGTGTATCTCCCATACTTATGCTCAGGGTGTTTTCCTAGGATGCAAGATTGACAGACACCTATGGAAAATATGATATTGGGAAGCCGTATAACCATCTCTTTCTCATGGAGTTGGGAAAGATATTTATAATTTAGGTGGCCAAATATTTCATGCCATAATTTGATGGACTCATTGGCATGGTTTAAAAGATCAGAAGGTGAGGGATTTGGCATAGAGTGAGAAAACTTGTAGATTCTAGAACAGTGATCAGCAGTACCAAATGCAATAATTTTTCCTATTGAAATTTCAGCTATCTCAACATCATTGGGGGTAAAGGTTACTCTCTTGGGAATCCCTATGTGGGTCATCTGATAGACTAACAATAGGTTTGCAGCAAGTCCAGGTACATATAATACATTATTAAATGAACCAAACATGAGATCTATGCTACCTTTTCCTTTACTAGAAGTTTCAGAATTGTCTCCCAATACAATATTTGGACCACTAGAAGAGTCAAGTGAAGTGAAAAACTTACTTGTAGACACCATGTGTCTTGAAGCACTGGAATCAATAATGAGTGAGGTAGGATTGGATGTGATTGCCATCAGTGCATGTACTCTCCCTTTGTCATCATAATTTTTTCCTCCATACTTCTTCCTTGCGCTCTTTGGAAGAGGAATGTTGGATTTCTCCAAGAGTTGAGCCATTTGGTCAATGGTCTTCTTCATGCAATAGCTTTCAGGATGAAATCCCTTTCTGCAATAATTTCACTTTGTCCTCTCATTTTTTTATTCGGATTCTTTTTGCAATTTGAGGATTCTTCATTCATTTTCCACTTGTCTTTCCTCTCACTGGTGGGCATCTTGAAATTGCCCTTCTTCTTCCCTTTTGAACCCTTTGAATCTCCAGCATTCAGATAGTGGTATTTGGATGGATTTTTAATGGCTCCCATCAAGACCAATTTGTCTTTTTCTTGTGTCAAAGGCTCCATGAATTCTGAAAGTGTCACGCTCTTCCAATTTTTAATTGCTTTCCGGGTGGAATGGAAAGTCAAGACAAAAATTGAGTAGTCAAGGCCAAGTTTGGAGAGAATGGGCAAGACTAATTGCTCATCCTTTTTGTCAATTCCACATTGCTTCAGCTGCAACACAAGTGATTTAAATTTGGAGAAAAAATCCCGTAGGTTATCGAAATTTTGTGGACTCAGTGAGACTAGCTCATTATCCAATTGGTGGCCTCTTAATTCATCGGTTTCCCCGAACAATTATTGAATTTTCAGCCATAATTCATTGGGATAAGTGAGGCCATCAAGATGAAATAGAAGTTCCCTAGATGTAGTGAGACACAATATCCCATAGCCTTCATCCATTCGATTGTGCCATTTAGATTTCTCTACTGCTAAGGTTGGCTCAGCTTCAGCTGCCATTGTCACCCTGTAGAGCCCTTTGCTCCTCAGTAAGATCTCCATTTGTGCCTTCCAATCAAAGTAATTGAATGGATTAAGGATGATCTACTGTGAATGATCCATGGATTCTCTAAAATAACTTATGGAATGATTTTGGTATACTTTTAGATGCTCAAATGCACCCTATAGAGAATAGAATGCACTTGGTGGATTGATCAATGTGCCTTCCTTGAGACTGGTTGGATCCTGCAAGACAATAGAAGGAGAAAGGAAATGCTTGATATCTATGATAACATGTGAAATTTATGTCACACCAAGATCTGATCAAGAAATTACACTCACTCATAGAATATCTCACACAACTAGTCAAAGACACAAAAATTACTCACAAAGATACAATTATGTATTAACTTCTCATGAATAAAATACACCATCAAACCTTTGTAAAATAATAGGCTGCTGTTGTATAAAATTACAATAGAGATTAGAATGGCTAAATATGCCATTTGGATCATCTCATCATCAGACTTACTAAAAATATGCTCATCCCCCCTAGGTGGCAAGTGTGTCTCCCAAGTCACTCCAAAGCCTCACGAATTTCCAAATTAGTGAAAGGAAGGTGATGTGTGATGAAACAAAAATGACAAATCCCAATTTTGGAAAAAAGAAACATCATAGAGGATGTGGGGTGCAAAAAACAAGTTTCCTAGTCTGACTAGCTTTCCCCCCGAGGGCAAAAAGCAGTAAAAAGCAACAAAAAATCAGAAATACACCTTTCCTTCCATATATTATCCAGAATCTTTTGGAAATGTGCCCAAGTGGTCTATGTAGCTTGTAGTTCACACTTTGGAAGTATTGTAGTCCCCCCAATGTTTCCTTGTGGTCCACACAAGGCAATTTCCTAGTCTATTACATAGTTAATTAACCATAGAAGATTAATTAATGCTCCAATATAATTAAATGACATAGGTAGGAAGAATTAATATTCCAACACTTGGGTGGTAACCCAAGAAATTCCTAAAATACATCAGCAAATTCATTCAACACTGGATATTCTTCCAAACTTGATTCTTTTTTAGTAGACAACTCTTCTACCTGAATAATATACAGCTGGCGCCTTTTTATGATATACTTCATCATTTGCAAAACTGAAATTTGTCTTAAGGATATAGGTCTCTTAATACCTATTATTTGTACATTAAGGTTTCCCTCATCATTCAGACATGTAATTATTTTATTGTGGCAGTCCAACACAACAAAGTGTTTCTCGAGCCAATCCATACCAATCAACAAATCATATGATCCAAGAGGAAGAATGTCCAAATCGGTACAGGTTTGGTTTCCATTCATTTCAAAACAACAACTTTTAACCATAGCAATGATCTTCCTCTTCATACCAGTTTCCAATTGAGCCATTTTGGACTTAGACAACTTATGAGTCATCAATTTACACCTTTCAACCAAGTTAGTATTAATATAGCTATAAGAAGCTCTAGAATTAATTAAAATTGAAATAGGCACATCACTTAGTTTACCTTCAATATCGATCATAGAAGATTGATGATCATCTTGGCGATTATACAATGTTGCATAGATGTGAGGAATGCTTCTTGCAACATCGCCAATAGTAGAAGCTTCTTGCATACTATATATACTGGTTCCCTTATTTCTTCTTTCGGGACATTTGCTTAAGAAATGGTCACTACCACATCCCCAACATTTACCTTGGGTTGGTTTCTTTTGTCCTTAAGAATTAGCCATCTTGGATTCTTCTTTTGGTATCGGTGGTTTAAAATAAGAGTAGGTGTTCTTCTTTGTATCTAGACGCTTAAACCCATTTCTTCTCTAATCTTGCTTCTCTTCCAGCTTACCTCTCCAAACCTTTTTCACTTCCTTCCTATTATGGCCTTTCTCATACAAGCATCTAGACTTTCGGAAGCAATCCTTCAAGGTGCGAGGTTCATCATAAGTCAATCTATCCTTATAATACGTAGGCAAGCCACTGATAAAACATTGTAACTTCACCTTGTCATCCTTGATAAACTCCACATAACCCAGTAGCTCCAAGAATTTCTTTTCATATTCCTCCATGGACATATTTCCCAATTTATGCTCAAAGAATTCTTGTGTCTTTTTATCATAGTACTATTGTGATAGATATTCATTCTTGAATAGTTTTTGGAATTTCCTCCATGAAATCTGTTTCTCATCCAATTCTTCCACTTGTTTGAGTTGTTTCCACCATCTATAAGCCCTTCCTTGCAAATTATATATTGCAATTCATGCTTCTTGGTTTTCTAAGTAGTCATGTAAATGAAAATACTTGTTCATTTCCATAAGCTATAGATCTGCATCATCACCACACTTATCTCCATCAAATGTTGGAGGTTTTAGTTTTCATAGTTTGCCTTCTAACATTACATCATGCTTTCTCTTTCTCTTCCTTTTATGATATTTAATCTGTTGGTTATTTTTATACCCATGAGAAATTTCATCGGTTTTATGATGTGAATGTGATTTCATTCTTTTGTCTTCTCTTTCCCGAGAGAAGTGATACTTGTTCATGGATTCTTCACCTCTTTCCACATTGGAAGTGACCTGCTGCATCTGATTTTGTAGCTGAGCCAAATTCTGCAGTAATTCTTGGTTAATTTGGTTCTGTTGTTCCAAACTTTGCAAAATTAGTTTGTTTCCAAACTCCAAACTCCTCAAAGTTTGCACAACATCCATGGTCCCTGACCCAGTTTGGTGACCATCGGATTCGTCATGTTGCTCTTCACTGCCGATTCCTTCCCCAAAATTAGAGAATTCGGGATCCTCTGGCATCTCTTCAATTATGATTTCCTGTATTTACTGACAGTCTGCAATTCCAATGACCGAATATTCCTGTATAATGCTAGAAATATGAAATTTTCAAGGATTATTAGTCTCAAATTAACTACAACATATATTCGAATACATGTATTCATCTCTTTTAGGAAAAACAATTTCGATTTTAGAGGCCCGAGAGCTGTAATCGACGCTCTGATACCAATTTGTAACGTACCCACATTACACATACACCCAATTTACAGTATAAAACTATAAAAATTAAAATTTCTTTTGAGTAGCTAGTTAACAGCTTCCTAATTCTCATTATTAGGCCCATAAACATAAACAAATGCACCGGCAGCCAGAAGCATGCCATCTGTGCTCGAAATTAGACATATTAGAGTTCAATTCTAACTTTTCATAATTTTTTGTGAAGACTACCATCCAAATTATAAGCAAACATAAGCTTGAAACATAGTTAGAAAGACTCATCGAAGCTTGCAAAGTTAAACAACACATCTCAGCCTTATTCGTACAAAAGACTCCCAATCGGACATTCAAACACATAACCAAGTTTAGGCTTATCATGCCATGAACATTACGTGAACTATTCATTCCTCATAAGGTTATGACAGCATATATGAGATACATAAATGAAGTATAAGACATGCATCTTTCACATATAAGCTTCCAAAAACAGATAATTCATGAAATTGAAGGAAACATCTTTCAAAGATACAACCTTATAAATAGGATTAAACATAACATAATTATGGCTTACATATACTTACATCTTCATTCAACAAACTGAACATAACAAGCATAATAATTCATATGAACAATACAATTCACCAACATATAAACTTATCTGAAATTCACATGAGAGTGGCAACTGACTATATGTGAGCCACGCTCCACCCAACCTTAGAACTTGTCCAACCTGTACTATTTTAGCTCCCAAGTTCACCCTCGAGCCAAGATCCAGACATTAACCAAAGATATCTCACCAATTTTCCCCAACTCACTCTCAAAGTCTAAGGTGGATATAACAGAGGTAAAACATATACACGGGGGTTTAACAAATAGCAGTTTGGTAACCAATTCCTTGTCAATACTGTAATTGACACACCTGAGTTCCTTCCCAAAATGCACATCGACACATTTCACTGCAAATGTTGGGCTTCCCTCCGGGTCTCATGATTAATTGCCAATTTATTGATGGGTGCAACCAAGGAAATCATGACCAAAATGGTTTAACTCGACAATTCGGGTTTAGGTTCATCACATGGATTCTTCCCAAAGATTTCTTCACTCTCTGTGAATGTAAACACACAGTGATCCTCTTCACTATCGTGTCTAAAATTCCTCTTAGATTCTCCCACTTCTTCTCGCACCCTGCAGACACTTTTCCCGTGCTCCCTGCATGCATTCTCTCCACCCCGCAGACACTCTATCCCCCCGTGATTTGTGTGCATCATGCTCCTCACATCCAAGCCCCCGGACGTGCGTAGAAGGAACCTCCCACTTCCTCTGGATCAACGATGCAACCCCGTGTCTGCTTTGGGATCTCACGTGGCCATCCCAAAGGAACACATCCTCCCATCCATAATCATGATTAGCCACTAAATATCCAAATTAATTAATAATTAATAAGTAATATCCCACTAAGAATATGGCTTAGGGGTATGGGTTTTGGGTTTATCATAAGGTTTTAGAACAAGGGTTTAGGGAACAAGGTACATAAGTCAACCTTACCCCCTTACAACCCTCAGTTAATATCTGGATCTTCTCTTCATCGTTTTGCTCCTCACGCAGCCAACTACTAGTATCTGTATTAAAATATAATCAAGTTGTGTACATACTCATAGCCACAATGTTCATATTACAATAAAATCTCTAACCTGGGCCAAAGGGTGTTACAACCACACTAAAGCATAGCTATGACTATGTGAATGAATTTGGCTAATGTCAAACATAGACAAAATCCATTGGATTACCAACCTTTAAGGAATGTTATTAACTAATGGGAGGCAGACCACCATTGGCGTCAATGGGTTCCAAGGTGTCACAGTACATCCCACAAAGTAAGAATAAATGTGATGATGTCGATTCCCTTTGTGAGATCTAATGGGTAGAGGACAATGATGCATTCCTACTATCATCAGCAATAGTAATCTCCATTAAGGCATGCAAGTCTCAAGGTACCAAGAAAAGTCTCTAGCCTTAATTCTATATAATGTGTTGCAGTCAATAGGATAAGGCTTGTTAGAAGGAAGGCCATAAGAATTCCTCCATCATCCAACATGAGAACAAATGAATTGATTTGAATCATCAGATATGTGAACCAACAATAGAATGCATAATTTCAATATGAAATTTTCCTACCGGTTACTCAGTTTTCAAACAAGTTTAGGCCTAGTTTCCTTAGCAAGCCAGTTTTGAAAACTAGACAGATTTTTGTCTTTAATTTTATTATTATTATTTTTTCATGAACTATTTACATATGTACATCTGAGGATCTGCAATAAAAACTCACATGGAAGGGGAGAAGGAGCCTCCCCATTAACAACTTCTATCTCATCCTGCTACAACATGTCATGAACGAAACCCTCTTTGGAAATAAGCTTATGATATACTTTAAGCCTCATCCCATTTACCAGAAAAGATATTTGAATGTCATCAATTGTTTTAATATTTACTGAACCATTCTAAAATACCATCTCAACTTCATAAGGTCCAAGCCACCGAAGAAGAGCCAACTTCATACTGTCTCAAATTTTTAAATATGGAATAAAAAAGAAGAGCCTAGTCACCTGGCTCGAATTGTTTCTTATTTATAAAATAGTCATGCCATCTAGCTCTCTGATCTTGAATTAGCATGGTACGTTGGACAACATCCGGACGAATCTCATCTAACTTGTTTAGCTGCATTACCCTTTATTGTTGTGCCTTAGTCAAGTCTAGACCCAACTACATGGCCCCTTGAAAAGTCTTCACCTGAAATTCAATGGGAAGGAGGAATTTCTTACCATATACAAGGTCATAAGGTGTGTGGCCTATGGTATTCCTCCAAGTAGTTCTGTAATCCCAAAGTGCTTCCGGAATCCTATCAGACCAGTCTTTATGATGTAGTTGAATGGTCTTGGTGACGATGGACTCCAGCACTTTATTGGTGGATTCTACTTTCCCATTAGCCTATAGATGATATGGAAATGATTTGAAATGCTTGATTTTGTACTTCTCGGTAACAAACTTCATCAATTTGGATGTGAATTGTGTTCCCTAATCAGTCACAATTTCTCTAGGCACACCAAAACAGGTAAATATATCCTCAAAAAGAAAATCAACAACATATTTTTTATTTTCTTTAAAAAGTGATTTTGCTTCTACCCAATTTGTTACATAATCAGTACAAACTAAGATATACCTCTTCTTTCTTGACATTGGAGAAACTGGACCTAAAAAATCTAATACCCATTTTTCAAAAGGTTTGATTAATACCTGAGGATGCAAGGGCATTTCATCTACTTGTGTTGGCCTTCCCATTCATTGGTAGCTTTCACAACTTTTGACGTACCTGGTTGCATCTTTGAAAAGATTTGGCCAATAGTAACCAAGGTGTAGGACTTTATAAGCAGGTCTTTTATCTGAGAAATGGCCTCCACAAGGCCTATCATGACAAGCTTGGAGAATATCATGCATTTCATCTTCTCGCACACATCTTCTGATAACTAGATCAAAACAATTACGAAAGAGATCTCCCCCAATCCATGAGTAATTGGCACTCAATTGGACAATCCTTCTCTTTTCTCAAGATGGAAGAATTTGTGGTAGCTTTCTTGTAGCAAGATAGTTTTCTATATATGAAAACCAAGGGGTATGAGTAGAAACAACAAACAAATGCTCATAAAAAAAATTATCATCTACAGGGACAACCTCACCATTGTTATGGATTCTGGAAAGGAAATCTGCTACTAGATTTTCCTTACCATGTCAGGTCTGTCTAAAATGGTGACATTAAATTCCTGTAATAAAAGCAACCATCTTATGATCCTACCATTAATAACAGATTTATTCATAAGAAATCGAATAGTTGATTCATCTGTATGATTAAAAATTTCATAGCCTGTGATATAATGTCTAAACTTATTGATTGCATACACAACAACTAAAAATTATTTTTCAGTGACAATGTAATTAGATTTAGTGGGCATGAGATTCTTACTAATGAAATAAATGGCATATGACACTTGGTTTTCTCTTTGTCCAAGGACATCTCCTAAAGAAGAATCAAAAGCATAAGTATGAATATGGAAAGGAATAGACCAATTTGCCCCCGTAAGAACTAGTGCAACTGACAATTTCTCTTTCAATGTATCAAAAGAAGCCTGACAGTTTGAATCCCAATAAAAGGCAACATCTCTAGCCAGTAATTTAAACAAAGGTGCAACTATCCTAGTGAAATGTTCAATGAATCTTCTATAGTAACCTGCATGACCTAAGAAACTTCTTACCTCTTTTTGTGACTGTGGAATTGCAAGATTAGTGATTACCTTGATATTTGCTAGATCTACTCTAATTCCTGTAGCAGAGATATGATGCCCAAGAACTATGCCCTTAGTTAAAAGAATTTTACATTTTTCATGACTAAGGGATGAGTTATTTTCTTGAGATCTAATAAAAAATATTTCCAAGTTAGTAATATATTCCTCAAAAGTATCACCATATGCAGTAAAGTCATCCATATATATTTACACATAGTCGTGCATCAAATCAACACAAAATTCTAGGAAAACTCTTTGGAACGTGGTGGGAGCATTGCACAGGCCAAAAGGAAAAACACAGTATGCATAGGTACCCGAAGGGAAAGTAAAGGTAGTTTTATATTGATCTTTTGGTGCAATATGAATTTGATTGTAGCCATTGAACCCATCCAAGAAATAAAAATACTTTTTGCCAGCTAATGTGTCTAATACCTGATCAATAAAAGGAAGAGGAAAGTAGTCTTTTAGTGTGGCTTTGTTCAGCTCTCTAAAGTCTACACATATCCTCCATTTACCATTCTTTTTAGGTACAATAAAAGGTGGAGAAACCCACTTGCTATCCGAAATAGGGTAAATAAAGTTGGCAACAAGCAATTTCTACAATTCCTCTTTTACAATGTCTTTTAGAGCAGGATTCATTCATCTTTATGGCTGTCTAATAGGTCTGTTGATGTATTTGTAACTTCGGAAGATATTCACTTTTATATTGTATGTATTACATTTGTACTTTATTGTATCCCCAGCGGAGATGTATTGTTCCTCCGATTGGAAGCGTCATCATTTGTACTTGCAAGTGTCGCAAGTTATATTGTAAGTGTCGTAACTCATACTTGATGGGTTATTAGACCACCTTAGTGGTGTCAGCCCAAATAGCATTATGTTAACTGGTTAAGTTGGGGCCGACCTAGTTGAGTAAAGGTCAAGTGAAAGTAAAAGTATAAATAGAGAGAGTGAATCTCTCATTTGACATATTCTCTCATTCACTCACTTCGCATCAGTGAGAGAGAGGAGGAGTGTGCACAAGTGGAGGAGGAGTATGCTGCTGAAGATATCTATCTCTTGGGTTTGATCATTGTGATCTTTGTATTGGTGCTTATTCTATATCTGAGGAAGTTGTGGGGTTTTTCACCTTCTTGGTTTTCCCAGGTGAAATGTTTTGTGTATCTTGTCTCTTGTCTCTTGTGCTTGATATGCTGTACATGTTATTCTTTTAGTTAAGATCCTAGATCTATTGAATTAAATGATGAAAAAATAACAAGTTCTAGCATCCTCTTGTAAATATATGTGATATATACATGTCTTAGGATGAATGCCTTTCATGTATTTATAATCCCACAGGAAAGCACCAGATTGTTCCTTAAGCATTTGAACAAACTGGCATTGTTGATTTGGTTCCAGATCGGAATTAATATGCGGGAATTTATCTGGACCAATATCAATAGGAGTAGTGTGGGAGCTTGCACTTACACGTATGGATGATACTGAATATGAATTTGCAGCCACTGGGTCACAATTTTCTTGAAATTGTGTTGAAAACATGTTCATATTCTGAAAAAAAATCAAGATACTCAATTGTGTTAGTAGCATAAAGAAATTGGTTCAGTATGTTCTCCTCTGTCTGTTCTTGTAGTCCCTTAGATTCTTCAATGGTGAGTAGGGGATAAGAAGTTTCCTAATCTAAATAAGGATTATCTATCCATAATAGTAATTTGGGAGCAATTTGTGCAGGTGGATAGAGGGTAATCTTTTGCATAGATTCCCCATTGGAGATAGTTATTTCCCCAAACCTGCAACTGATGAAAGCATCAGTAGTAGCTAACCAGGGTCTACCCAAGATCACAGGATTACCATGCATATTTTTTTTTGGCGGAATTACCACAAAGTCTACAGGGTACTCCCAATATGCAAGAGTCACATTGATATCATCCTAAACACCAACATGTATAAGTTTCGATCTATCTACCAATTCCAAAACTGTTATTGTTGGTTCGAGACATTCTATTTGTAATGACTCCGTGAGAGGAACAATAATTATAATGTTAATAATATCTCCTCGGTCAATTAATGTGTTTTCTATGGGAGTGCCATTGATGTAAATGGTGACTATAAGATTTCTAGGGTAAATGTAATTCATAGGATTTTCCGACATCGGAGTGGATAATTAACCAATTACTTGAATAGAAGGTGGGTCCTTACATTTTCTTCAAGGCTTCTCGAGACATAATTTCCTAATAGTTTTTTGCGTAAATAGGTATATCTTTGATAGCTTGCAACAAGGGAATTCTAACAAAAACATTCTTGAATTAATATTCTAGATCAAATTCTGATTGGGCTATGGGTTTTTCTTTGGTTAGTCTCTCAAGATAGGGAGGATTTCTAGATTCATGTGGCTTACCAGAAAGTAAAGATAAGGATTCTTGTGGTAGTGGGATATATTTTCCTGGTTGATGATCATTGAGTGTTGAATTAGGGCTCTCCTCATCATGTTCTTCTTCAATGATAACAACAGGTTTAGTTTTATTCAGAACCTTCCCATACTTGAGATGGATATCATGCAAAGGAAAAGGGGAAATCATATAAGTTGGGAAGGTTTGGAGCCCAACGTTAAGAGCAGGTTGGGCTATATTATTTGGGTTAGTGATGGGCTAAGATGGCAATGATATAGGGCGAGGAGGAATAGGTCGGTTTGGGGGAAGTTGGAGTTGTGGAGGCTGAAAGATAGCAGGTTGAGGTGAATGCATATGTGGGTGAGTTTGTAGCATGGGATTAGGGAATTGTGGATAAGTAGTGTAGGGAGGTGGGAATGATTGAAGAGGGGAATTTCCATGAATATTTCCTCTCCAACCTTATTTCCAAGGTTGGTTTTGGAATGGTTGAGATTGGTAAGTTTCCCATAGGTTAGTTACACTCCATTGTGATGGTGTAATACCCCAATTTTGACTTGGAATGTATTTAATAAAAACTATGTAAATGATGTAAATATGCTAGTATGGATTCCTAGTGTGGAGCTTAAGGCCAAGGCCCAACTAGTGAATGGCTAGGCATGTATGATCTATATATTTTTATTTGGACCATATGATTGGATTATCATGCCAATTCGAAATGTATGTAAATATTATGTTGGAAATTAATAAAATTGTCCAAGATGGTTGTGTAAATAGCACTAGAGGGGCTATGATTCCACCAAAGGGGAAGAGGAGAGGGGGCCTATGGGGAAACCAAATCCTATGTTTCCATGTGTCAACCTTAGAACTCATCCTAAATATTCCATGTTCCTTAAATAATCCAATCACCTTCTCTTGACTATTAAATCTAATCATTGAATGCATATGTGAAGTTGGTGGGAAAAGTCACTTCATGTAGTTATTGAAGCATGGGGGTTGTGATAGTTATTTTAGTTGTCGAGAATCTTATTTCAATCCCTAAACATGTGGTTTCCTCCACATCGCCAAAACTAAAGTGGTCCTTTTGATGCTTTTTTTGCTACTACTTTTGCCTTGAATCCACTTCTTGCTTGTTGTCCCTATGGAAATTTTATGGGTTGATTTCTGAATGGTGGCTTGAATCCACTTTTCCTTTGTTCAAACCTCCCTCTTGGATTTCCTCTCCATGATGGGTGAACCTTTGAATTTCCTTTACTCTACTCATAGTAATGCATTTCCATCCTAATGGCTTCATCAAGTCTTGGTGGATTGACAAACTCAATCCTATCTCTGAAATTTTAGGGTAGACTACCAAGGAAACATTAGATCTTTACCCTTTCATCCTTGAGGTAGTCTACATACCTCAACAACTCCAAAACATTATGGACATGTTCTTCCATGGAATATTGTCCCAATCTAAGTTCATTTAACTCTTTCATCTTTCTATCATAATACCTAGATGATAGGTATTTTTCCTTGAAGTACCTTTTGAACCACTCCCAGTTGATCCTCTTTTCATTGATCTTATTCACTTACGTGAGGTTCTCCCACCAAATTGAGGCTCTTCCATTTAGATTGTAAACAAAAAATATGGCCTTTTCATTTCCTGAATAGTCATGCATTCTGAAGTACTTCTTCATTCCAAGAAGTCATGCATTCTGAAGTACTTCTTGACCTGTCTTGCTTTCTCCATCAAATGTGGGAGGCCTTTCCTTTCTAAATTCTCCCTATGGGATCCCTCTGAATTTCTTTCTTATCTCCATTCTGTTGGAAGTATGCCTTAGAATTATTTGAGAATATCTGGAGTCACTTGACCTGCTGGAAATAGATCTCGAGGAGGGTGTTCTATTCTTTTTTCCCAAGAACTCCTTCTAGGTCTTGGAGTCCTATTCCTAGATACAACTCTAGAGAGAATACCTACATATCTTCCTTCTCTTCCCACATTGATTGGGTTAGACCCAAGATTTATCCTCTAATTCATATCAGTGAGGCTCTGCAAAATGGAAGCATTGAGTTGGTGTTGTTCTTCCTGATCCTTCATCAATCTCTCATTGAAGCTCACCATGGTTTCAACTAAGTTCTAGGGATTTATTTGCTCCCTTCTTCCATTGGATTCAGTTTCAATATGTGCTTCTTGCACATTCTCTCCCAACACATCTTACTTGTGTTCAGAAGGATCTTGGGCATTGTTTATGGTTACCATTTTCCTACTTTCCCTATATGCTTCCCCTACTGTACAATTCAACTACTAACTGCTGCAATCATAGTGCATTACATAGACATTTATCACACATCATAAGAATGCATATGAAACATAAAATATCCATACAATCTGGAATCTACTCATTTGGACAACCACAATAATAATTCTTATCAAACAGTGCCATGGGCGTTTCTCTACTTGTAATTTCATTCACAATTCGACCAAAGAAGCCCCAATGTTATAACTTGGGAGATGATACCACTCTGTCATGTCCTCGATCCATCATTTTCCTTAAAAGGCGATGGGAGACAACCTAATACATTTTTTTTTCCAACAATTCTCTTTTTGTTTACACATAGCTGAAATGGCCTTTGATCCGTAATCTGAAACATGCAATCCGCAATGCGGAATTCGGAAAGGCAGAACCACAATAAACAGTTTCAAAAAAATCACACCTCTGAGTTCCACAATCTGCAATCCACAACGCAGAACTTGGAAGTCAGAATCTCCAACTATCGTCCCGAGAAATTTATCCCTTTTGACTTCAGCAATCCGCAATCTACATGCGGAACTCAAAAATCGAAAACTCAATTCGTCGTCCTGGAAAAATTACCCCTTCCAACTTCTACAATCCGATTTCTGCATGTGGAACTCAGAAATCAAAAACCTCATTTTGCAGCCTTGGGAAAATTTTCCTTCTGACTTTTGCAATTCGCAATCCGCTTTGCGAGTGCAAGAAGTCGGAAGTCCAATCTACCAACTCCTTGAAAATCTCCCTTCCGACTTCCACTTTAGTTCGCCTTGCGAATTCGGAAAGTTGGAAGTCCAACCACGCAAATCCAAAGGTTGGTCCCCGACCTCCGCAATCCGCATTGCAGATTCGGAGAGTCGAGACCACACACCCTTGCACCCACAAATTTACCAAGGTGATAACTTCATCGTCCTTGGACCAAATTGGACAAGTCTGATACTGTTGGAAATCTCTTTGAGAGATCTATGGAGATCTATACACTGGTGTGATCCCCTACCACATATGAGGATTCTAACCTGGACATTTTTCCAACTAAAATCTAGCTCAAAGCCTCCTCTATGCCTCTTCACCCATTTGTAAGGAACTCTTCCTACCTTCTAACATGACTTCTCCTTACACCTGACCCATAGAGGGGTCCTGAACACAACAAGGGGGCATTTTATCTACTTCGTTCCCCAAGTCCAGATGAAGCCAAGCATTCCATATTAAGGGTGAATGCAATGCATAACTAAACACATATTATAAAACTAAAACTAGTCAATACATCTATAACCTGCAAGGTTAGCATTACATTAAACTCATGCAAATGATGAAGCATTCAAACATGAAATCAGCCTCATACTCAAGCTAATACATAGTTCCCCATTGATCGATTTCATCTAATCATTCATTCAAATAACTTGAACATAACAAGCATAACATAACATAGGGAAAACTAACATCATTTTACACCACGAAAAGCACTTATCTTTGTAATGAAGTTGTCCAAGAAACTGGCTAAGTGAGAGAAACGTTCCACCCAACCATAGGTCTCTATACAACCTATACTCTTTCGGCTGAGAGACCACCCCCGAGCTAGGTTATGTATCCACTAAGGAGGGATAAATAGGTTCTCTCACAATCATGGTTCCATCCCAATGCTAAGCCAACCTACAGTTGGGTTTATCAAGCATGCAAGGGAATAGGGAGGATGATGCTAAGCCAGTGAGCTCAACCACAGAGCTACAACTGACATCTCAATCATTCAACAGTCATGGCACCCACAATACCTACCACACCCATCAAAAGGAAGCCCCCCTTCTCTGCTACATAGTCCCTCAGCGCCCCTTCCCTCCAGTGCTCTTCAGGGTGGGCATAGAAAGGTCCAAACTACTACTTACATGAGACTTTAGCCTTCATTGGGTCTATCAAGCAGATACAACCACTATTTTATATTCTTCTTCGTTGTTATTCAAGCTTGGAACTTCTTAGGGTTACGACCTAATATCTATCCCGCAACTCGGTCCTCGGCTATCAAATCCAAGTGTTCTCACGGGCCTTCTAAGTTTCTCATGCTCTATAATTTATCCTTGGGGTTTGATCCATGGATATCCCCAATAGATTCACTTCCTGTGTAGGGTTTCTATGTGCTTTCGGCTCCGCCAATTCGTGATTACACAAAATTGCGATTTTCTTCTCCTCTCCTCATTGTTGGGTTCTGTGATGCATTTTACTGAGGTTGTTGGTCAACAATGGGATAGGGATCAGGATGCACAAATTCCCAAGAGGTAGAGTGTATTAAGGAACAAGCAAAAAACAGAGCCATACCTTGCCATATGGATTTCAGGGCTGCCCCATACTCCATCGACCTCATGAATAGGTTTTCTCAACCACCTTCTTACATCAGAATTAAATGTCAGCAAGGGATTCAAAAGGGTTCACCGAATGACATGTGGCAGCATGGGTTCCAATCCCACAACCCCCTCACCTCTCCCTAGTGGATACACACGGCCCCTTCTCATTGGTTGCCTCCTTAGCCAGTTTCCTTGGTATTTTTATTGCAACATTTAATATTTACATCATTTACAACATCTCATGTGTTAACAACACATGGATAATCAGAATGTCAAATACTTGTCTTTTAAATCAAAGTTGAAAATCCTCTAGTGGGGCCTTGGCCTTCATCTCCACACTAGGGAAACACACATTGCATTTATACAATATTTAAATTGAATCCAATAAACCCTAAGGGGTCAAATTAGGGGTATTACACTTGGTGAAACGTGTGGCTTTGACCATGTTTTAGTCCCTGCACAAAGATTGCAAGCCTTGCAATGCCATCTTCAAAATCAAGTAAACGACAATAGAGCATTGAATCCTTTGTGCTAAAAATTTATTTACATATGAAAAATAATTATTCTATTTGATATGAATCCATACCATCCATGTATGATTCTAAGAAGATAACCATGATGTCTCAACAAAAAATTTCCCATCATGTAGTATGAGCGAAGACCACTGGAGATAGTGATCATTAAAAGAGAGCATAGATATAAATGAGGGTTTCCTCCACAAGAAAAAGGGCTTGGAAATGTCCAAGAATTTCTAAATATTGTGGCTTTTAAAAGTTTCAATGACCTTGAATTTTCCATGCATTACGAGAATGGTCAAGAAGGATGACCCCTACAAGCTACCTCAGTTTTCCAACGAGGGGCCTTGACTGATACAATGTCTCATAAGGACCTTCTAGTACATATTTCATGTAGCAAATAAGATCAACCATTTTTCACCAAAATCATGTTCATGAATCCTTGTCTTGATTATTCCTAGGCCAACCACATATCTTGATGTGCATTAAATGATTGCATAAAATCAATTTCCCTATCTAGAATCCAGAAGAAAATGTTCCTAAGGGATTTCCCAAGGTGTTTGTAAGCCACATTTATTGGGACCTAATAAGATGAGTTATAGACATCACTAGATGCTAAAGCCTTGAAGTAGATTTGAATTTTGGAAGCTAAAGCTAAATATTGTTTCTTTGTGAATTTATCAATTTTCCTCTCCACTATCTATGCAACAACCTATTACATATCATTGGGCGAGGTTTGGAAGGAAAAGTGTATTATAAGAAATTTGAACACTTATCCTAGCTGAATACGAGACACATCTTTGTTTTCTAATCACTCTAGGATTAGCTCAAGGATTTTTCAATAATAGGATGTTTCGTTGCATTAAATGTTAGAATTGGAGGCAAGGAAAAAGTGTCAATATAGTGCATATTATTATTCCAAGATAATCAATCTTCCATGACAGTGAGAAAAGAGTCATCTTTCACGTGGTTATTGACTAATTGTCCCATACTTGACTCAAGAAGGGGAATTCCCTTGATTAGGCTAAGGTTCACTACATGATTTATTAGGTTTTCTAGCAACTCCACAACCATTACATGCTTCAATGGAGCCAATGGGAAAACTTTCCAAATGGACAACCTTTTCAAAGTAATAGTAATTAATGGAGACAACTTTAGGAATGAAAAAAAAAGATTAATCTCTGCATTTAATGATTATTGGCTTGTGATTTCTTTGTATACTTGGAGTAGGCATGTCCCAACAAAATACTAGGTGGCCTTATGTGTTTCACATTAGAATTCATTAAGTGCAAGGGATTTCTCATTAGCCATCATTTTAAAGTCATTTTCCATTAGCCATCTTTTTAAAGTTCATTGTAGTGAGCTCATCAAAGAAAATGCACTAATTGTATGCCATTTTTTTGCTCCTTGGATAGTTCCATAGGGATGGCATGTACACAGATTTGGATAGCTGATTGCTTCCTTTCTTATACATCATCTTATGAAGGGATTACCATTGAGTAGTGGGTAGCAAACTCATGCTTAATCACTTTTTTGTGCATGATGCGACACCCACCCACTTGTCTTCATGATCCATAACTATACCATAGCCTCTTTAATGGCTAGGACATTAACAAAAATATTATACCATTGGTGTTGATCTAAGCCCCACAGGCTCTATAGTACACATCAGTTCTCAACCATAGTAGCATAATTCAACCGTATTGGTAGTTCCTGTAGGAAATTTGGAAAAAATTCAATTTGTCGAATATTCAGCATAGTTGTAATACAGATATAAATTTTTATTAGTGAACAAATAAATTTTTAAAACCAATTTAAGAAAACCTAACTTTAATTATTTAAACACAATAAAACAAAAATATCATTCAATTTAATATTATCTTATTAAAATAATTATTAATAATGTTGCCTACTCTCACAGTGGCCATATTCCATTCTAGGTTGTTGACAATTTATATTTTTGTTTTTAAATAAATGTGTAAATTTATTATATAAGTGACTATGTAAATTTATGGTACGTTTGTCAATATTTGATTAAAATTATTATATGTAAGCAATCTACTTCCGTATTTTATTCGTATTAGATTTTTTCAATACATTTTTTTTTTGTTTTTTTGTATTGAATCGTATTCGTACTCAAATTATGCTACTGTGTTCTCAACATATGACACAATGTATCGAGTTGAGCTGGTTTGTTCCTTACGTTGAAACGAGATTGGAGTGAAAGACTTAATGAGTGGTAACAATACCTCCCATATTCTCTCATAAAGGCCAGTGTACAAGAAATGACATTGACCCACCAAGTGAGACAACCGATGTCTCAACAAGGCCAAGGAAATAGGTTTAAAAAAATATTGATACAAACTATGCAATCTAGAATCTACAAGTTAGAGGTGTTCAAGTTAGGTATAGTTTTGTTCATAGGCATTTTTGTGCCCCATAAGAGAGCGTTAACCAAATGGGTTGGTGGTCTAATAGCCTAGTCGTTCTATCAGTGTGCATGGGATGCATCGAGATATAAAGAGTTTTTCTCCAAAATCATGGTTCTACTAAATTTGTGAATGTACTGATCTTGATCGCAAAAAAATTCCAAGTTAACCTCATCTCTAAGGAGCTATGAAGGTGGTATCATTGTTTATGATATAAAAACCGTTAAACTAAATTACAAGGCACTCATGATAATGATACCCATTGATTACTCTAAATTACAAGGCACTCATGATAATGATACCCATTGATTGTCCAAAATTACTCTCAATTTTAAATGGTATCGCCTTCACTCTAGGATCCACCACAGCTCAGCCGACCTACGCAACTCATGGAAGGTCCCCATAGACGACGGTTAGTCAACCAATTTCATTATAAAAACGCTATGGTTAACCTACGATTACCCATCGAATTCACCAGCTATTCTCTATACGTCTCGTCAAGCTCCCATACTTATTTCAATTCCCCGGAAATATTGGTGATAATCTCACACCGATTCCAAGCTCAGATAAAACGGAAGGAGTTTTGAGAAGAGTGTAACAGCAGAGCGATTGAGATAAAACCGAAGGAGTTCTCAGAAGAGTGTAACAGCAGAGCGGTTGAGACGGAGTTCCATAGAAAGGCAGCAACAGAAGCCAAGGAACTTGCAGAGGAAACAATTGTTACAGGGAACGATGTTTCAGGTGCAATAACTCTTGCATTGAAGGCACGGCGTTTGTATCCTGAACTAAAAGGCATTGACCAATTAATCTCAGTTTTAGATGTCCTTCTGGCTGCAGCGGATCCCAAGGATCACAGTGGAAAGAGGGACTATTACAGGATCTTGCAGCTTGATCCACACGCCGAAGATAACGTGATCAAGAAACAGTACAGAAAAATAGCGCTAAATGTTCATCCTGATAAGAACCCGTCCGTAGGAGCGGAGGAAGCGTTTAAATTAGTTACAGAAGCTTTCGAGGTACTTTCGGATGAGCGCAAGAGAGCACTGTACGATCAAGGTGCTTGCCACGGTCTTTCGGACATCTCACTGGTTAATGTTGAGATTGATATTTTATTAAGGAAAATGAGAAAATCCAATGAGGAATCGCAGAAAATAAAAAAGGATCTTGAGAAATTACAGACGAGAGAAGAAGAATGCATAAGGGAAATTACAAAATCCAATGAGGATTGGCAGAAAATAAAAGAGGATATTGAGAAATTAGATGCCAGAGCAGAAAAATACATACAGAATATTGAGAAATTACAGAGCCAATGGTAAGACATAAATCCTGTTAGCTTAAAACAAATGGATTTAAATGAATTATTTGATAAATGCTGCTTTGTATTTGGCACTGAATTCAACACTGAATTCATTTGACTAATGGCATGAGAGGCACACATGCACACTATACGATGTGTTTCTATTATTATTGTTGTTGTTTTTTTTTTAATTATTATTTTATTTAGAAATCTTCAGGGTGGTATGATTTTAATTTAGGAAAGACGTCTTTATGTTTTAGGTTGGGGTTAAAAAGATGGTAAAATATATAATATGTATTTTGATTTCTTCTTATATGAGAAATTACATATCTGTCATAAAACAAAAATCTGTGTGGAATATAAAAAAAAATTATAGAATATGAAATATTGTTTTGATATTTATTTGTTATTTTTTTAAATTGCATTACATAATGTATCATTGTTATAGAATATGAAATATTGTTAAAGAGAAAAAGGTTAAATTTCCTATGTTTTAATTATTACATTTATGATTATTATTTAAATATTATTTTTGATGATACATAATTGATATAAAATAAAATGTTTATTTAAAAATGATAAAAAAGTTAATAGATAAGGATATGATAGTGGTGGTGGTGGTTATTATCATTCATTATGTTCAAAAAGTTTGAAGATAATCATTTTTATTAAATAATATAGTTTTGATGAGTTAAAAGGTGAGGAATGTCACCATTTTAGTAAAATATTTTGAAATTGCAATTTAATGTGGGTTTAGACATGATATAGATAGTGACAATGTCTTCTTCTTGGCTTTATAAATGTGGCAAACCACATTAAATCCCCCAAATCAAAATTTCTAAGAAGCAAAGATTCATTAACTAGTAGAATCTCTAGTTTAGAGAAATCATGGACTTAGAATGCGAGATTATTTTAGTTACAATCTCTACCGAGTGTAAATTAAGATGTCACTCTAAATTAAGACCCAGTCTTTTTCAAGCACTTAAGCATTCTTGGCAAAATAACATTAAACTTATTTTGTGATGATGATATGCACTTATTTTCTGATGAGATGATTAAACAACAAGATTATTTATTAGATAGATGTATTGAATTTATAAGATGGAAAACCTTAATGTTATGTAATCACAATTAAATAACTTTTTATTATTTTATAACTAACCAAAGACAACTATGGTCAATGATGGTCGAAAGTGGTCTTCCATAACTACCAAAGTCAACCATTATCTACTAGTCAACCTTGGTTAACTAACATAAACCATATATATCCATGGTTTACAAAATTCAAACATGGTCAATGATGAGATGTCATCAAGCATGGTTAGACATAGTCAATGATGGTTAATCAAAATCAACAATAGTTAACTATAATGCAATCATAGTCAACCATGATGCACTAAAGTCAACAAAAGACATGTTAGGAACCCATGTCTTTACTTTGTTAGTATGTTGTTGTTGGACGCATATGCTTTGTAAGTCGTCCCGTAGTATTTGTTGATCAATAGTTTGTGTTATTGTTGTTGGCGCATATGCTTTGTAAGTCGCCCGTAGTATTGTTGATCCATAGTTTGTAACGGCCCATGGTTTCGACCCATAGTATTGGCGCCTAGAATTAGTATATAAGTGTGTGTTGAGACCTATGAAGGCACCGTTAAGTTATTTGTATTGAGCTTGCTCATAGGAGGTTGCCCCCTCGAAGTGGCCTGTGATCAATATAAAAGTGATTCCGAGTTCTGTCATTTCTGCTATTTTGCATATTTTTATTAAGTAATTGTTGCAGGTGCATCACATCTGGTATCAGAGCACTTTCTTGGGCTCGCTGGGTGAAATTTCTGCCAAAATTTTTTTTCGCATCTGTTGCAGCTTCGGATTTGAGAATAATCCCTATCTGCTTAACTGTGGGAAGTACTTGGGCATAAGCCCTAAAAATCATTGTGAGGAGTACCACAGGAACCCCGAAGTAGCTGGCCCAATGAGAGGACCTGCCAGCGAAAAGGGTAACGACCCCTACCTGATTGACTAGTTTCCACCCGTGAGGTAAACCAAGAGCTGTCATTTGTGGCAAAGCGGTTATCAGTTTTACCTGAGCCGTGGAGTGATGGGTACTGCCCCAATATGCAAGCCGTGAGACAGCATTGGTGGCCGAGTGAAAACCCTGAATTGTTAGGAAGCCGCACATACCTGGGGTCCATATCTACTTTCAGCTGAACTATTGTCGATCACTGCTGCGCCGTTTCATATCCATTTTGCAAGCCGTTCCAGATCCATCCGTTCGGCGTTGTTCCAGATTCCTTCCGCGCCGTAGCCGCTCCATTCCGTAAAAAAAATAAAAATAAAAATCAGTTTTTTCTCCATATCTCCCTTGTTTTACCCCTGTTTCCCTTGAAATTTTCAGGGAATCCCTGTCATTCCATTCTGCATATTTCATTCCTGAGGACCCTATCCTCAATTCCCCTTCCTACAGCCCGAAATCCCACATTTGTCTATTTTTAGGGTTTGCCATAACTTTCTCAGATTTCACCCAATCACCTTCAAATTTTACCACAGAGTTCCTTTCTGAATTCTGCTTCTTTGTTCCCCTCTGCCAAATTTTCCCATTCTTTCACCGCGCTTCTGAAATCCTCATTTTTGCTTCTCTGTCTATCCAACAGTGTCCAAAACCTAGTCAAACCCCAATTACCCTTTTGATTTTTTTCCAAATCCAAATTTTCCCTTACTGAAGTAGTTCCTGTTTTTGTTTTCCTACCCAATCAACAAAAAAAAAAAAACAATCCTGGTTATGGTTGTCACCCTTGCAGGAGCAAAAACTATGGAGGAAGCACTTGCAGCCATCCAATCCAAACTCCAGGATCTGGATGAAAATTTTCTCGGTCTCCATCTTGAACATTCAGCTATGAACAAAAAACAGCAGTCCGAGTCTTCAGCAGACAATGGGTTCTCTTCTTCCAGCAATTTTCGTGGTCCGAAGCTTGATTTTCCTCGCTTCAATGGTACCAATCCAACTGGATGGATCTATTGTGCAGAACAGTATTTCAGTCTGCATAATACTTTTGATGTCAACAAAGTTTCGTTGGCATCCTTTCATTTGGAACACGAAGCTCTTCAATGGTACCGTTGGTACATCAAGGCTCATCCAGAGCCCAACTGGCCAGACTTTTGCCAGCTCCTTTTGCAACGATTTGGTCCTAGTGCTTTTGATGACTTCACAGGAGCCCTCACTAAACTTCACCAAACTGGCACTGTGAGAGAATATCAAACCGAATTTGAGAATCTAGCCAACCACACCAAAGGATTGTCTGATGAATTTTACCAGAGTTGTTTTATCAGTGGTCTAAAGGATGCCATCCGCTCTTAGGTCAAAATGTTCTATCCCAACACAATGATGGAAGCACTAGGGTTGGTTAAGTTGGCAGAAGACAAGATTGTAGCCCAACAACGCTCCAAGCCCACTTTTGTTCCCTTCTGAAATATGGGTTCTCAGCGACCACCTATACCGCAGGCTCCTCGGCCGACTCCTATCAAGCGTTTGTCTGAAACAGAGATGCAAGTACACAGAGAAAAGGGGCTTTGCTATAATTGTGATGAGAAATTCACTCAGGGACATAGATGTGTTCAAAAAAAGCTCTATCTCCTGGATGTGGAGTCTCCGCCTGCCTCTGAAATGGGTGACGAAGATCCAGAAACACTGGATGCTCCAGTCGACATTCAGGAACCACCTATTGACTCACCGTCTCAGGATGACCAGCCAAAGATATCTCTCCATGCTTTAGCTGGAATCACCACCCCCCAAGCAATGTGGGTCAGGGGTTACTTCAAGATGCTTCCTCTTACAATCCTCATTGATTCTGGTAGCACTCATAATTTCATTGACCCTCAGATCGCCAAACAAGCTGATTGTTTTATCCATCCTTGCTCCAACTTTGAAGTCATGGTTGCCAATGGGGGAACCTTACCTTGCAAAGGGAAGTGTCAAAATGTGCGTATCTCTATGGGAGATTATACCTTGCGCTCTGACATGTTTGCCTTTCCCTTAGGCGGATGTGATGTGGTTTTGGGCGCTCAATGGCTACGCACACTCGGCCCTATCTTATGGGATTTTGCTGAACTTTGGATGCAGTTTTCCCTCAATGGACACAAACACACATTGACAGGATTACAACCAGGTTCTCTCAGCATCATTAGTTCACATCGCATGGAAAAACTCCTCAAGAAGAATTCACATGGTGTCATCGCTCAGATCCATTCCATCCAGATGCAACCATCAGCGGTCTCCACTACTCCTTTGGATCTACAACAAATTTTGGATCGATATACAGGTGTCTTTGCTGAACCAGTGGGATTACCACCTTCCAGGCCAGAAGACCATCGTATTCAACTCCTTCCTGGCAGCGTTCCTCCCAACATCAGGCCCTATCGCTACCCATTTCACCAAAAAATAGAGATTGAAATGCTCGTTCGAGACTTATTGAAGCAAGGTATTATTCGCCCAAGCACTAGTTCCTTTTCTTCTCCAGTTATTCTTGTCCGCAAAAACGATGGGTCATGGCGCCTCTACATTGACTTCCGAGCACTTAATCACCTCACCATCAAGGATAAGTTTCCAATTCCTGTTGTTGATGAGCTTCTTGATGAGCTTCATGGGGCTCACTTTTTCTCCAAGTTGGATCTTCGTTCTGGGTATCATCAAATTCGGGTTCATGAGGATGATATTCCTAAAACAACTTTCCGCACACATGATGGCCATTATGAGTTTTTGGTCATGCCCTTTGGCCTCACTAATGCTCCTTCCACATTCCAGGCCTTAATGAATAAAATATTTCGACCCTACTTGCGGAAATTCATTCTGGTATTCTTTGATGATATCCTCATCTACACTAAAACATGGGATGAACATCTCCAGCATCTGGATCTTGTCATGCAACTTTTCTCTGACCATCATCTCCATGCCAAGCAGTCTAAATGTGTTTTTGGACAAAAGGAAGTTGAGTATCTCGGGCACATTATCTCAGCACAAGGGGTTCGCGTGGATCCTGCCAAAATCGATGCCATGAACAATTGGCCACATCCTCAGACACTCAAGAGCCTTCGTGGTTTTTTGGGTTTGACTGGCTACTACCGCAAGTTTGTCAAGGATTACGGGAAGATTGCAGCTCCATTAACTGCTCTATTGAAAAAGGATGCTTTTACATGGACACCTACTACTCAGTGTGCATTTGACAAACTAAAACAAGCTATGTGTACTACACCTGTGCTAGCTATGCCCGATTTTTCCAAGCCCTTCACTATTGAGAGTGATGCTTGCGGCAATGGACTTGGTGTTGTTCTCCTTCAAGATGAACACCCCATTGTGTTCACCAGCAAAGCCCTTTCAGGTAAGAATTTAGCTGCCTCTACCTATGAGAAGGAAATGATGGCTATTTTGCATGCAGTACAGAAGTGGCGTCCATACCTATTAGGGAATCATTTCTGCATCAAGACTGATCACCAAAGTCTGAAATATTTCTTGGAACAGCGTGTCTCCTCCCCGGCACAACAGAAATGGGTTAGCAAACTCATGGGTTATGACTATGAGATCACTTACAAGAAGGGTAAAGACAGTATTGTGGCAGATGCTCTTTCTCGCACATTTGATGCCCAAGGTTCTCTTTCAGCTATTTCTATGCCTGTTCCAACTTGGTTGTAATCTGTTCAATAGGGTTATGTCAATGACTCTTCCTTATCTCAGATCATCCAATGCTTGACCAACAACCCTTCTGTTGTACCACATTACTCTTGGGATGGTGCTTCTCTGCGATACAAGGGTCGTCTGGTGCTTCCCCAGAGCACGGATCTTCAACAGGCTGTCTTCTATGAACTCCATGCTTCTCCATCGACCGGGCACTCTGGGTTCCTCAAAACATATGAACGAGCATGGCGTAACTTCTTTTGGCAGGGCATGAAAAGGACAATTCAACAGATGGTGGCCGAATGTGATACCTGCCAGCGCAATAAGGGTGAAACAACACTCCTTCCAGGATTGCTTGAACCCTTGCCCATACCTACATGGATTTGGAGAGATATTTCTATGGATTTCATTGAAGGGCTCCCTAAATCTGGCGGGAAGGCAGTGATTCTCATTGTGGTTGATCGCCTCTCCAAATATAGTCATTTTTGTTTTCTCAGCCATCCCTATACAGCCTCCTCCGTCACTCAAATTTTTATGGACCAGATCTTTCGTCTTCATGGCATCCCTTCTTCCATTGTCTCGGATCGTGATGCGACTTTCACTAGTCATTTTTGGACAGAACTATTTCGCCACACTGGCACCAAACTGAAGATGAGTTCAGGGTATCACCCACAAACAGATGGTCAGACTGAAATTGTCAATAAATGCTTGGAAACTTATCTTCGTTGCTTCACCTCAGAACAACAACATCAGTGGGAAAAGTGGCTCCCTCTCGCTGAATGGTGGTACAATACCTCTTACCACACTACCTCTAAAATGACCCCATATGAAGCAGTCTATGGTCAAGCACCTCCAGCTCTTCTTCCATACACCCCCACCAGTTCACCAGTTAAGGAAGTTGACACAGTCCTTCGCAACCGCGATCAGATTCTTCGCATTTTGCGGGACAATCTTCACATGGCAAGAAATCGCATGAAGCAACAAGCTGATCAGCACCGTTCGAAGCACACTTTTCAAGTCGGCGATATGGTTTTTCTTCGTCTCCAGCCGTACAAACAATCCTCCTTGAAACTCAAAGGGCGTCATAAGCTCGCTCCAAAGTTCTATGGGCCATATCGGATTCTTCAGAAGATTGGGTCCGTTGCTTATAAATTGGAACTTCCTCCTTCTTCCCGCATTCATCCAGTCTTTCATGTCTCTTGTCTGAAGAAAGTTCTTGGCACCAACATCAGCGGCCAAACAATTTTACCCGAACTGGATAATGAAGGATCCATCCTTTTGGAGCCAGAGGCCATCCTCAATCGGCGCACGCGTCAGCTTCGCTCTCACTCTATCACAGAGGTCTTAATTCAGTGGCACGACATGCAACCAGAGGATGCTACATGGGAACCACTCCTTCAAATTCAACAACAATTTCCACATCTAAATCTTTGAGGACAAAGCTTTTTTTAAGGGGGAGGGGATGTTAGGAACCCATGTCTTTACTTTGTTAGTATGTTGTTGTTGGACGCATATGCTTTGTAAGTCATCCCGTATTATTTGTTGATCAATAGTTTGTGTTATTGTTGTTGGCACATATGCTTTGTAAGTCGCCTGTAGTATTGTTGATCCATAGTTTGTAACGGCCCATGGTTTCGACCCATAGTATTGGCACCTAGAATTAGTATATAAGTGTGTGTTGAGACCTATGAAGGCACCGTGAAGTTATTTGTATTGAGCTTGCTCATAGGAGGTTGCCCCCTCGAAGTGGCCTGTGATCAATATAAAAGTGATTCTAAGTTCTGTCATTTCTGCTATTTTGCATATTTTTATTAAGTAATTGTTGCAAGTGCATCACAAGACAACCATGATGCACTAAAATAAATCATGGTTAAACAATGCTTAAACCATGTCATAACATTGGTCAACCATGGTTTAATACGGCGAAACTTAGCCAATGCTAATTTGACACCCTTCATTTACCATGGTTAGTGATGGTATAACAATGGTCAAACACTATAAGCCATGGTCTAACAATGCTTAGTAATGTTTCTCCTGGTTATTTCAACCATGGTTAATTATGGCCTAATAGCATCTTCCATAACTAACCAAAATCAACCATGGTGGTATAAATTCAACCTTGGTTAACCAACATCAACCATATTGAACTATGGTCAACCAAATTTAACCATGGTAAACAATGATATGTCATCATCCATGGTTAAACATTGTTAACCACAGTTAACCAATGTCAACCATAGTCAACCATGATGTAACCATAATCAATCGTGATGCCCTAAATTAAAACATATTCAACCATGGTGAACTAAAGTCAACCTTGCATAAATAATGGTAAACCATGGTTTAATATAGTCAAAATTAATTTAAAGTCAACCATGCCAAAACAATAGTAAACCATGGCTTAAAGTCAACCTTGGTTTACTATAAACCATGTAATAAAGTCAACAATTATTTGAATTCAACCATACCCATTCAAAGGTTAACCATAATTTAACCATGGTTAACCAAAGTCAACCACCGTTGACCAAAATTAACATAGTTAACTAGGGTTAACCAATGTCAAACATGCTCAATGATGAAATGTCATCAACCATGGTTAACTGATATGATTGAAGACCATTGTCGACTTTGAACATTTCAATCATGGTTGACTTTGACATCAACCATGAGATGTTCAAAGCTAACCATTTTATTTAATCATGAGATGTTCAAAGTCAACCATGGTTGTCTAAAGTCAATGGTGGATGACTAAAGTCAACCATGATGCAACCATATTAAACCATGGTTTAATATGGTCAAACTTAGTCAACCATCATTTCACACCCTTCATCAACCATGGTCCAGAATGGTCTAACATAGTTTTCTATAACTAAAAAAAGTCAACCATTGTCCACTAAACTCAATCTTAGTTAACCAACATTAATGATATTCAGGAATGGTTGACCCAAGCCAAATATGGTCAACAATGAGATGTCTTAACTGTGATGCAACCATAGTTAACTATGATGCACTAAAGCAATCCAAAGACAACCCTCAAGTCATAAAATTATCCTCTTGGGTACCTCCCTAGGGATCCCATATTATCCTCATTCGATACATTATAGACAATAATTATAGCATAACACTGCTTCCAAGTAATTAAATTCAAAGCAAAAGTGAGAATTAAGACCCAAATCCTCCCAATACCATCTAATCAATGGTATCTTGTTCCAAAAAAATTATGATGGAGTATTTCGCATGTCCTTAAAAACAAAGTGCTAACAAGGTTCTCATAGAATTACATCGCACACTTATTGCAAGACAATTTAAACTAGTGAGACAATAACATATAAGATTTTGAAAGGTAGGTATTGATGACCAACAATATTTAGAGATGCATACTCATATGTCAAAAATGCCAAATCTACCAAAATTGTGTTGGGAGAGAAAATAAGTATGTTTTCTCACTAAAACCTATGACTCTAGAAAAATATTTGATCAATAGGGCCTAGATATCATAGGGGAAATAAATCATAACTCATGTAAGCAATGCAAGTACTTTCTGATTACCATATACCATTTTACACTGTTTACTAAAGAAATACCTTTAACTGGAATCAATGATAGTGTAGTTATCAAATTTATGGACCAACATCTAGTCACCATGTTTGGCATTCCATTGATGCTTTTTTTACAAACACTCCTAATTCTACTCATTAAGGTTAAATAATTTTTTTTGTACAAAGGTATTATTGATTGACACAATTATTTACCTAAAGCCTTGTGCAATAATATAATAATCCAAAATACATCATAAGAACATTCCATTATTTCTTGGTTTATGGAAAACAAACCATCCTTCTTCTAAATATGTTCTTTCCATATCTCCAATTATCTAAGTGCTTACATGGGAAAATTTTCCCACCCATCCAAACCATGGTTAATACTCTTTTGAAATTGGAAGAAGAAAGAGAGAAAGTAAAGAATTTTTTTTTTTCACCAACAGATAGTTAAGAGATGGTTTGTTAACCTATCTACATGTGATAAATAATTCTAGGTGGAACATCTTGTTTTGAATTGGGACAATCCACATGAAGATATAGGAAAGAATACTAAATTTTGATAGTTATGGGTTTTTCCTTTCCAAGTAGTAAAAAAATTAGTCCCATGAACCTATAAATTGCAAACTTGAGAATGATAAGTAGACATGTTTCCTATCAATGGACAAATTTTGAAAATGTACTTTAGTTAGATACTTCTTGAGATGTTATCACTTGTTTTGAAAATTTTCATTTGATGTCTTCTTTTCTTTTTTTTACTTCAAGTAGGTTTTCCACAATTTTAATTCACTACTCACTTTCGATTTCTCAGAATTCTCTTTTCAACCTAGTTAGGAAGAATTTCCTTTTGTTTTCTTGTCAAGACTAATGGAAATTGCATCATAAGTATCTTATTCTCCTTGGAATCCCCAAGCATGATCGTTCATAATAATCAAAATATCGCATGAGACTAATGGACTAAACACTAGTTCATGAATGATTTAATCAAAACCTTTAGTTGGATATATAAACTATTACTTCAATAACGGGACACTACTTGAATAGTGTTAATGCCTAAATTTCACACACATGCGACATTTTGGCAATTTTTGTAGTAAGGAATCATCAATATAAAGAATGCAGTTTACCAAAGGCATTCTCAACAAATCCAAAAGACAACACAAGTCCAAAAGTTCCCAAGACCAGTCAAAATAAGAGGTCATGTAGCTGAAACCATTGTTAACCCGCGTTTTAGCGCATGTTATCAGTTCAGTGACCATGTGATACTCGCATGGCTATTCGTTCGATAATCACTCTAATGTCAACATGATGGGACCACCTACTTCCCACAGTGTAATGGATGCTCCATCACCTCTAAGGCTTTGAATTCAAATCCTCACACACTTAGTGGTAGTAAATAGCCCCCTCGTTGTACCTTTGAACTAGTTCATGGAGGTTATGGGTTCACATTTGGATCTAATTGTTTATGGGGCACATCTTGGCCTATAAAAGAAAGTCATTGACATTCATTTTGTAGAGAGAAAGAAGAGAAAGGTTATGCTACTAGATTTTGGTTGAAGCTTCCTCATAGCCCACTTCTTCCTACCTTTGCAAGCATTCCTAAGTTCCCTTGTCACCTTCCTTCAAGGGGCAATAGTTTCTCTCCATTGTTCTACCACTAGCTTAGCATATAGTTTGGACAAAAAAAGGCTTCCCTAAGGGATATTGTTGGATTCCCATGAAGGCCACACCTCCTAGGTGTTGTGCAACTTGACCATTGGGAAATACAAAGTTTTTTGGCATACCTTTGATTATTATTGGAGTTTGCATTCTCCCCCCGTTTTCTTTTCATTACATTTTGTTCAATTTTTTTTTATTTTATGTTGTTAACACCCAAAAAGTGCTCACTAGCTCATTTCCTTATTCACATGACCCATTTGTCCACTTTTCCACCATTTGAGCCTCTAAAGCCACCAAAAGGTCACCAAAAGACCATAATACACTCCTTTTTCCCCTCAAAATGAATATTTTTCCTCAAAAAGCATAAAAAACCCTCAAAAAGGGTCTAGAATTCCCAAAAATATTAAAAAGGGAATAAAAATATCCAAAATATTCAAAAAAGGAAAAAGGAGGGAAAAGGTACCTCAATGATATTGGTCAATACCATTGGTTTCCTCAAAACCATAATGGTATTCCCCACTACCAAAAACTATAAAAAGGTGGTAGGGGCTCCTCACTTTCCATCCATCCATCATCCTATCCTCATGCTGTCAAAATATCTCATGAGTTTTTGACCATTGTAGCTATCTTGAAGAAGAGACCTTTGGAGCTTGGAGCTACTCACCTTAGAGCTGCTCAACACCACAACATCCTCACCATTTGAGGTATCATAATACAAAAGTTATTTTTTATTTCATTTCTTGTTATTGTTCTTCAATCTTTTCAAGTTTATTGTCATATGCACATGCTAGTTTAGTTTAGATTCAAATTTATAAATTGTTTTTGCTTTCAATCTTTGAAACTGCTATCACTTGTTGATAGGTGCCCATAGCACTAAAGCTTGGTTGCAAAACCAAGCCAATAGTTTTTGGTGACTCCGTTGGCTTCGAATTCTTAGATCTCAGTTTTTTGCTTTAGATCTTAGTTTTTGTTAGTTTTAGTCATTTTAATTCATAGATCTGCCATCCTAGACAGCAGATCCATTGCTGTTCTAGATCTTGGCCCCTTCTATTGCCATTAACAGCCTAAAATTTTCATTTTCGGGTTCGTTTTTCGGCGTTCGTTTTCGGCTTTCGCCTCGCGGTTTTTTTCCCGACAGTCGTGTGGCTCATCGTGACCTCGTGGCCTTTTTCCCGCGCGGTGCGCCGCGGCTTCGCGGCCATTTTACACACTGCACATCGCGGCTTCGCGACCATTTTCCGTGCTGCACATCGCGACTGTGTGACGAAAACCCGCCCTTCACATTGCGGCTTTGCGGCCGAAACTCGCGCTGCCCATCGCGACTGTGTGACCGAAACCCGCGCTGCACATCGCGGCTTCGCTGCCGAAACCTGCGCTGCCCATCGCGACTGTGTGACCGGAACCCGTGATGCAAATTTTTTCAATTCGGCCAATTTTTTGATAATTATTTTTTGTTGTATTTTCTGCCCATTTAGCATATTTTACAGTATTAAATTTCCTACATTTTTTATAGCCATATTAAATCTTTTACTATTTAGAATACTCCATTAAAAGTCTTTTTACAAAATTTTCAGAAATTGAAAGAGAGATTCTTCTGCATTTTATCTAGATCAAGGTTTTACTATTTATTTGCTCGATACTTTGCCCAAGCAATTTTTAAGAAATCCATTTATTTCTTGAAGTATTCATGTTATTTGCTTTCCTTCAAATTATTTCAAAGATCCATTATTTTTGAATAGTTTTATCAAGCATTTACATTTCAAAAACACCTTTATTTTTGTAAAACTGAAAGCGTCTTTTCTTTCATTTGTAAAATCGCCCAAGTGAGGCAAATCAATTTTAGTTTAAATACCACACTTGCACCCACTCTGCCACATAATTTAAACTGAGCCTTAAAATTTACCTTAAACTCAACCAACTTTTAACCCCACTTGGGGAGCACTTAAAAGAATTTTGTAGCTAGGTAGAATTGAGGGGATATGTGTTCCAATAACACCCCTCAGTTATTACATTTGAGACATAGTGGTTGTCCTCTACAGTACCAAAATCCCTTATAATTTTGACACAGTTATCAACCAATTTATCGGGAAGGCCTCTCCCTTAGGAGGGTTGAAGTAGCCAGACTGGTTCCGGAAGTCTGAGTGGAATACCACAATCCATTAAGTAACCGAAGGATACCTTTCAAAGTTCTCGGTGTACACCCCCCTAGTGTACAGCGACGATAGAACCAAACTGCAGATTCACCCAACTGAACGTGTCATGAACGGGGTATCCTTCTTGCCACTCTTTAGGATTGTCTACCCGGTGTCCCTCCCGGTAGGGGATATCTAGCCGTTGATTCAACACTCTATATTGTCTGACTTGGATTTCATCACCTTGCAGAGGATATCGTTTGTTGACTCACAATACTTCTAGTTAGGTGTTTGCATGATACATTACCCACCTTTGGTCTAGTAACACCTCTTTTTTCTAGAAACTGTTTGACTTTTGGTATTTTGACCAATTTTGTTGCATCCCTCCACTTATTATAGCACAGCTGCTATAATAAGTGCTTTTTGAGGTTTATTTTTGGCCTGAGAGCCTTTATTTTTTCACTCCCCTTTTGCACTCATTGTTGCATTAGGGTTTCGAGTTTTTTACATCACCACCTTACACTAAAATTTAAAAAAAAAAAAAATTCTCACCATTGAGAATTTAAGACGACCTCGTCGTCTTCAGGGTGAACCCCCTCAGTTCAGTCTACTTGGATCTCCACGTCACCGACGTAGAGCCTTATCCCTTGACTCGACATGTCATCGGCCAAACATATAGTCATCTGATTCTGACACGCCTCACTTCACATTTGATTCTGAGGCTGAATCCAAAAACCCTACTGAATTATTACCAACCAATCTCATGGCTGGACCACAATACGACCCACTTTTTACCAGTACTATTGGAGATACATCCACAAACCCTTCTACTACGGTGCCATCCATGGTAACAACAACCCCTCTAGGCATGCCTAATATGGGGGACACTACACCTTTAGGTATGCCCAACACAGGACTACCTCCTATTATGGGTATGCCAAACATAGGAATCACACCACCTGTCATTACCACGACCCAGATCCCAGGAAATCCTGGCACTATTCCTAACCCCGGTGTAACCCATGTTGCACTTGGAAACACTGGCCCATACCAAACCACAACAGTTGGAGGACACATACCTTCAATACCTAGCATACCCTTAGGGGCTACTGGACCACTACATAATGGCACCATTAATAGTTATGTCCCAATCCCTATACCACACCCATCTGCTAGTTTACCTTACATGGCTAGTCTGAACTTACCATATTTAGCCAGGCTAACCAATGATCCTATCAGGCACAACCCTACATGGCCACCCATGCCTACAAAGCTCCCCTCAGACATACCCAAGTTTGAAGAAAAACCTGGGGAGGACCCTCAAAACCACATAATGTCTTTTCACCTATGGTGTTCATCTAACTCCATAGTGGATGACTCCATTCGTCTAAGACTGTTGCAACGAACGTTCACTGGCTCTGCAACCAAGTGGTACATCGAACAACCACATAGGACCCACCATACTTTTACGTCTCTCGCCTCCACTTTCCTTCAGTTTTTTTAGCTACCTGTACGTTACGATGCAGGAGTTGAAATACTATTGTCTTGCAGACAAAACACAGCTACCCACATCACCAACCACATCCATGAGTGGCGCAAGCGTCGTAGCCTCTGTAAGATTAAACTGGATGACCGTATATTTTTGGACTAGTTTCTTACATCACTCCTACCCCTCATAGCAAAAGACGTCGCTTCCGAGCGACCCCAGTCAGAGGAAGAAGCTATCCTAAAAGCTCAACAATTCGACCTGATTTATGCCCAGTCAGGCTATCTCTACACCATCATACCAGATTCCCCACGAGGTGATTCTTCACGCGGTGACGCTCCGGGGGCATCACATGCAACTGATGGTATTATTGGCCAAGTCACGACACAAATTAAACCTTTTAGCATGGTGAGCACCATAAATGCCCCATACCTCTCTAGGGCTACATCTAATTCTGGAGTGACAACTTCGTATGCTCCAATGAATCAGACTCATCACACTCGTGGACCCTCTTGTCCACAACATTACTATGGGAAAGCGCCATTGACATATGTACCACCCTCATACTATAACCAACCGGCCACCCAGAACCCAATTCATTTACCGGCACAACCAGTGTATTACCCACAGCAAGCTACAACAACTAACCCAACACCTCCAATAGCTCAGGGTTACCAACACCCCCAGCAGGCAATTGGACCACCTCCAGCCCCACTAGTTTATTATCCACCGCAACCTGCTCCCGCACCTGCGACACCCCAAAATCTTCCCACTGCTCAAGGGAAAGTGTACACACAACAAAATCAACCCCAACATCAAAACAACCAATGCAACCAGGGTGGAAAACAAAACCGTGCAAGAGGACGCAACTGCGGCAACAACCAACAACATAATCAAGGACTCCCACCTCCCAATCCTCCAAATAATAACAATACTGCTCCTCCCAACCAGAATCTTGATTGTCATCCCAAGCAGCCCAAAAACAATAACCTCAGAACAAACCATCCATGTTCTATATGTGGAGTCTATGGACACTATACTCACAACTGCCCCCATTTAGAGAAAGCACGTAAACTTTGGGATGATGATGCTCAACACTAGGGCCACGCCGGACAGCCAGCTCCACTTAATCAACCACAACCCATGGTATTACAAAATCCATTGCCAAAACAGGGAGTAGTAAATACTCGCCCTATGGATCCCCCACAAGGATCTGCTACACCCCAACAACAAATCACCTATGCTGCAGCTGATTATCAGCATGCGGATCCAGGCACACACCATTTATTAATGATGTCATCCAATGACATCAACCTCCAAACTCGCAGGAATCAGTACGAACCACCCCCAGAAACTCCTCCCACTGACGCATCCACCTCCCTTCCACCAAATCAACCACTATGCATACCAAATATGTCGTTGGACGGAGGACCTAAAATCCCTCGCATCCCTTTGTGAAGGATTAACAACAATCCTAATGCTCACGCAACATCCAATTATAACGTCGTGGAAGACCTAGCACAATCCCCCGCTGCTATGTCTGCTTTAGAGGTACTGAAAACATGCCCTGCACAACGAAAACTACTATTATCCGCCATCGGAGGAGTAGACCCTGACGACACACACATGATGGCTTTCGACTTAGACCAAGCCGAACCTCGATTGCCATCAAATGTGGCTTTCCAAGTATCAGTAAACATTCAAAACCTTGTTGTGCATTGATGCATCATCGATGAAGGAGCTTCCACCTGCGTTATGTCCACCCTTGTGTGGCAGAAGCTTGGCTCCCCCACCTTACAACCATCCACCACGGCATTACGAGCTTACAACGGATGACCAACTCAACCACAAGGCCTTTTAGCGAACGTACTCGTAGAACTAGGCGGCAAATTAGTTCTTATCGACATCGAAGTGATCAAGGCCCAGCTCGACTACAACCTCCTTCTTGGACGTAGTTATATGTACAAAATGAAAGCAGTGGATTCATCTGTTTTTTGCCTCATGATGTTTCCACATGAAGGACGCGTTATCAAGATCGATCAACTCACATATTATGATCCTAATGCCCCCGCAGCTCCTCAAAATGTGCTACCAATGATTGAACAAACCATTCAAAACATACCAACATCATTTGTGTCGTCAATTGGTCCTAGAATCTACACCGAGTCACCTATGACTTCCACTTTTCCATCGATCTCACCACCTTCACCAATAACAAAAACATCGGATTTGTGTACCCTGTCGCACACCACACAGCAACTTTCATCACTACCACAAACACCCACAATGCCTACTCATATTGGCACAACGCCAATTCACACTATCTCATTCTTGTTCCCATTTTTTGGAGTTGTCAGTTCGCCAGTAATGGCTACACTCAACCTTCCTGGTTTAACATTAGGGATATCGGTATGGTACTTACCTGCTCCGAGCCCCCCCTCCGACTCCGACGGTTATCTTACAACCGGTACAACCTATCCCTACTACCAGCCACCCACCCCCTCCGATCACTCATCTGCAAAACAGACCACCCCCAATAGTGACTACGGTATCAACATCCAGAAACACCCCACCTCCGTTACGGAACATAGGGGGCAGAGGCCCACCAACTTATAACACTGGACTCATAACTCGCACCCCCCTAGCAACCCCCAAGTAGCTAAAAACCCCCCAACTATTCGCATTCCCCCTAAGTGCTCGTTGTGTGACGACGTAGGCCATGCCACTCATCAATGTCCACAGTTACCTGCACTCCAAGAACACAGGAATATGTTGAATGACGACATCGGGATTCCAGTGGTAAGCCTAGAGCCACCTCCTCACCCTCGCGACAAAACACTCTGCACTAACCACCCTTGTGCGATATGCGGCATTTATGGCCATTATTCACACCACTGCCCTGATCTCCCAGATTATAGAGCAGCCTTATACGAGATGAACAACGTCGACCTAGAGATATCCCCTCTTTTCATTGAGGAAATTCATCCCCCACCATCTTCCTCCTCAGAAGAAATTAACACCATTTACACAATTTCCACTGGATACCCCTCTGTCCGATTAGCCCCTTCCATTGATCCCTTTGACACACATGTTCAACCCTTTCAAATCGACGAGGAAACCACATGTCCACAACATGGGGGTAGGCCCAAAACCTTGCCTACTCACCATCATCGTGATTCTCGTCGGAGATACTGGGGGCATCCACCCCACAAGGGGAATCCCCCATCATCATATCATCACTTCAGTATGCCACCACGGCCCACAGCCTCATGGTACACTACACCCCCCCTCCAGTAGTTGGTCAATGCCCTCTTGATCCCTCTCTAAGACAACATCTGCACCGCATTGACACCTCTGAGTTCAGGGACACAATAGATTACCTCGAACCTGGGATAGGGGGCATGATCAATCATTTTGACCCTACCCCATCACCTCTATCTCAACACCTCAATGAGCCCATCGTTCAAACCAACACATATGTGATCCACAATCACAAACCCCTTAGCACAGCGAGAACTTCATGACAGTTTTTTCCTTTTCCTGTTTTCACTAGGTCCATTTTTTGACCATTTTTTTCACGCCCTCGTTGCCTCGGTTTGCATGCCACATCGGCCGTCGTCCATTTTTGACAAGTCTTATATCGCCGGATTCAGTTTTTTTGCACTCGTGATGATGCTTGAGATCATTTCTTGCTCTCACTCCAGGATTTTTTGGGCATTTTTTCCATGCCCCCTCGTCACCTTGGTTTGCGTGCCCCATTGGTCGTCGTCCATTTTTTTACGAGTCTTATATCGTCGGATTCAGTTTTTCGCTCTCGTGATGATGCTTGAGATCATTTCTCGCTCTCACGCCCAAATTTTTTGGGCATTTTTTCTATGCCCCCTCGTCGCCTCGGTCTGCATGCTACATCGACCGTCGTCCGTTTTTGACAAGTTTGATATCGTTGAATTCAATTTTTCGTGCTCGTGATGATGCTTGAGATCACTTATCGCTCTCACCCCATAATTTTCAAGTATTTTTTCAAAATGCCACTCATCACCTCGATTTGCGTGCCACATTGGCCGTTGCCCCTTTTTGACAATCTTTATGTCACCGGATTCAGTATTCTGCACTCATGATGATGCTTGAGACCTATTCTCGCTCTCATCAATCCCTTTTTGTTCGGCATAGTTTTACCCATTTTTCGGGTCGAGCAATCCCTTTTACGAAAAAGGCACTTAGGGAGTTTCTATTAAGCTCTTTTCTGACTCCTAAAACAATGAAAAGATCGTCGAGCAACCTTGCTTCCTTTCATGCTCGCTAAATGTATCTGAAAGGGCATCCACCTAGTATAAGTTTACCCCTTTTCCGGACCTTGTAGACTAATTACGAAAAAGGAATACTCTAGTCACATCGGCTAGAAGAGTTCTCCATTTGCATCATTTTATGCTTTTTCGGGCCTTGGAGACTAACTTATGAAAAATAACACCAATGGAGTCCACTAACCGCTTTCAGACTCTCTAAACATGAAAGCGACCATGAGCAATCACCATCCTGGGCTCGTAAAAACCCACAGGACGGTACTCACAACCACTACAGAGTCTTCTTATCGTTTTCAGACTCCTAAAAAATGAAATCACACATGAGCACAAACAGTCCTGGGCTCACAAAATCCACAGGACAGTACCATTTCAGAGCACACTTTTATCCCTTCTTAGAGCTTATTAAAACTACGAAGAAGGACCCAATGGTGCTTCTCGGTGCCACAACAGATCACATCTACTCATATGGCAGCTCCCCATTTTGGTCGCCTTTGTTCAGAGTATTCTGCAGTATGTTACCCTGAGAATCCCTCGACAGCACCCATCAGCTTGACCCCCCCAGAGTCAATACATACCCTCCAGTCCCTAAAAGCTATGATCCCCACACCTACAAGTTAGTTCCCTACGCTGCAAGATCAACCATGTCATCATGCTCTGAACAAAGGAATTTTGAGTCTACCCACCATATGACCCCAGTTACTTCCTATCCCCACAAGTATGTCAGTCCTACCATCAGTACTACCACACTTCAGTTCTACACCTCGTGCTACTATCAAGGAAACATCATTGCCTTGTTAGTTGCCGGTCTCCCTCTGTCGACGACAACCAAATTTATTCCAGAGGATAGACCTAGAGGTCCCTGTGTCTTAGACTCATCCCCATTTATGATGAGTTCCTACGAATCATTTCAAGAAGAGTCCTCAGTGCCTCTCCAAATGGTTATTTCTCACATGCTCGACTTCAACACCTTGATCGCATCGTTGAGACTCGTACAGGATATTGGTCCGTTCAGTTATTTGTTCAAGACCCCGGATACCACCTGACTCTTCCACATTTGAGAGTCTACATATGGAAACAACCAGTTACATTTTTCCTATAGATATCCGGGCTGCGCATGGAGACAGTATTCAGATGTACCCCAATTTTATACTCCCTCGAGTATACAGTTACATGTACTTCTCAGAGATAACTCACAGTCATTAAGTCCCTACAGATGTTGGACACCTTCAGTTTCAGCAGTTCATCAACCCTTGTGAGACCTTATTCCAGTGTATCAGTTATTGAGATCAGTCATGTTATGATCATGAGTACATCCCAAAATAATGTCCCCTCTGGACCATTATGATGTACCAGCATATTTTTTATGTATTTTTCAGGTCCCCCTTCTTGGGATTAATTGTTATGTATATGTCTTGATATGAGCATGGGTATGCCCGCCTCGTCCATTATCAAAGATTCTTCCTCATTCATATTGAGGCCATGTAATATTGTTTATTTTGCAGCTTCCAAGAGTCGTGGATCCAGTCTCCAATCGGTCTCTTCTCTTCCCCAAACCCCAGAAAAAATACAAAGAACTATGATGTCTATCGGCCATATGATGAGCTCTTGCCCTCACACATCAGGGGACAATCTGTTAACACCAAAAAAGTGCTCACTAGCTCATTTCCTTATTCACATGACCCATTTGTCCACTTTTCCACCATTTGAGCCTCTAAAGCCACCAAAAGGTCACCAAAAGACCATAATACACCCCTTTTTCCCCTCAAAATGAATATTTTTCCTCAAAAAGCATAAAAAACCCTCAAAAATGGTCTAGAATTCCCAAAAATATTAAAAAGAGAATAAAAATATTCAAAATATTCAAAAAAGGAAAAAGGAGGGAAAAGGTACCTAAACCATGTTGGTCAATACCATTGGTTTCCTCAAAACCATAATGGTATTCCCCACCACCAAAAACTATAAAAAGGTGGTAGGGGCTCCTCACTTTCCATCCATCCATCATCCTATCCTCATGCTGTCAAAATCTCTCATGAGGTTTTGACCAATGTAGCTATCTTGGAGAAGAGACCTTTGAAGTTTGGAGCTACTCACCTTGGAGCTGCTCAACACCACAACATCCTCACCATTTGAGGTATCATAATACAAAAGTTATTTTTTATTTCATTTCTTGTTATTGTTCTTCAATCTTTTCAAGTTTATTGTCATATGCACATGCTAGTTTAGTTTAGATTCAAATTTATAAATTGTTTTTGCTTTCAATCTTTGAAACTGCTATCACTTGTTGATAGGTGCCCATAGCACTAAAGCTTAGTTGCAAAACCAAGCCAACATATGTGAATTCCACTAACAATCTATTACAAGATCACTTGGAGGAAAACCAACAAACCAAATAGTGGATCGAAAGACTGAGGACTTGTTATAGATTACAAGTCCTAACCCCTTACTAAGTGGATGAGTGCACACTTGTGCAATTTTTTCCACAACAGTTCTAATGGTGAATCCACTTATTTTTGTTTATTTATTTTAAACTAGGTTGTTTTATGCTGAGTGATTAATTTTGGGTATTTATCATTTGCAAGAGATGAGGTTTACCTTCTCCTACTCCCGAATTTTCACCCCTATTAGTCACACTTAATTTTTACACAGTAGCATGAATCCTGGCGTCTCGGTCATGCTACTAGTGTGGAAATTCCTTCAACAATCGTGCTACTAGTAAAGGTAATTAGTTCACGACCCACGTAGCCTCCCTTTGGTTGATATGCACACCTTGTATGTGTTCTTCCAACACTACAGTGTGACTTTATTTTTATTTTTCCACGCTATCGTGCGGCAGAGTGATGTTTTCCCACACTACATTCATTTGATTTTCTTTTTATATACATACTACAATCTGGCAGCCCCATTGTTGCTTACTAATAAACTCAAATTAAGTTAATTTGCAAATGAACTCAATAAATGCTACTTTTTCATCCAGCACTGAATTCAGCACTGAATTCAACCTACATGGATAAATCATGGTTTTTACATTGAATTCATTTGACTAATGGCATGAAAGGCACAGAAACACACTATACGATGTGCTTATATTATTGTTGTTACACACTATACGATGTGCTTCTATTATTGTTGTTGTATGTTTTTTATTAATTATTATTTTATTTAGAAATCTTCAGGGTGGTATGATTTTATTATTGTTGTTGTAGTATGTTTTTATTAATTATTATTTTATTTAGAAATCTTCAGGGTGGTATGATTTTAATTTAGGAAAGACTTCTTTATGTTTTGGGTTGGGGTTAAAAAGATGGTAAAATATATAATATGCATTTTGATTTCTTCTTTCATATATATATATGAGAAATTACATATCTTTCATAAAACAAAAATCTATGTGGAACATAAAAAAAAATATAGAATATGAAATATTGTTTTGATATTTGTTTGTTATTTTTTTAAATTGCATTACATAATGTATCATTGTTATAGAATATGAAATATTGTTAGAGAGAAAAAGGTTAAATTTCTTATGTTTTAACTATTACATTTATTATTATTATTTAAATATTATTTTTGATGATACATAATTGATATAAAATAAAATGTTTATTTAAAAATGATAAAAAAATTAATAGATAAGGATATGATAGTGGTGTTGGTGGTTATTATCATTCATTATGTTCAAAAAATTTGAAGAGAATCATTTTTGAGTTAAAAGGTGAGGAATGTCACCATTTTAGTAAAATATTTTGAAATTGCAATTTAATGTGGGTTTAGACATGATATAGATAGTGACAATGTCTTCTTCTTGGCTTTATAATTGTGGCAAACCACATTAAACTCGCCAAATCAAAATCCTAAGAAGCAAAGATTCATTAACTCGTAGAATCTCCAGTCTAGAGAAATCATCGACTTAGAATGCAGATGGAATGAAATGGAGCATTATTGTTCCATAGCATATGAGCCTCTGGGAACCAAAATTACATAGGTTGAGATTATCTTAGTTACAATCTCTACCCAGTGTAAATTAAGATGCCACTCTAAATTAAGATCCATTCTTTTTCAAGCACTTAAGTATTTTTGGCAAAATAACATTAAACTTATTTTGTGATGATGATATGCACCTATTTAAGGATGAGATGATTAAACAACGAGATTATTTATTAGATGTATTGAATTTATAAGGTGACAAACCCTTGTGTTATGTAATCACAATTAAATTTTTTATTATTATTTTATAACTATCCAGAGACAACTATCGTCAATGATGGTCGAATGTGGTCTTCCATAACTACCAAACTCAAACATTATCTACTAGTCAACCTTGGTTAACTAACCTTAACCATATCTAAAGTCAATCATAATCAACAATGGTTAATTATGGATAACCATGATAAACCAATATCAAACATAATCAACAATGGTGAACTATGGATAACCATGATAAACCAATGTCGATCATAATTGGACAATATTAACATAGTCAACCATGGTTAACGAAAGTCAAACATGGTCAATAATGAGATGTGGTCAACCATTGTTAACTAATATGATTGAAGACCATGGTTGACTTTGAACATTTCTATCATGGGTTATTTTTAAACATCAACCATGAAATGTTCAAATTCAACCATGGTCTTTCATCATGAGACATTCAAAGTTAACCATGAGATGTTCAAAGTGAACCATAGTAATCCAAAGTCAATCATTGTTAATTAGAGTCAAACATGGTGAATTATGATATGTGGTCAACCATGGTTTAACAAATTCAAGCATGGTTAATTAAAGTCAACTATAGTAAACCATGGTTAATAAAATTTTACCATACTCAACGATGATGTAGTAAAATTAACCATGCCCAAACAATGGTAAACCATGGTTTAATATGGTCACACTTAGTCAACCATAATTTGACACCTTTCATAAACCATGGTCAACAATGGTCTAACCATGGTCAAATATTGTATAACATGGTCTAACAATGGTTGGCCATGGTTCTCCTAGTTATTTCAACCATGGCCAATGATTGTCAAATGTGGTCTTCCATAACTAACCAAAGTCAACCATTATCCACTAAATTGAACCTTATTTAACCCGCATTAACCGTAATTAGCCATGGTTGATCAAAGTAAATCATTAATAATGATGAGATGCCATCATGAATGGTTAGACATAGTAAACAATGGTTAACCAAAATAAACTATAGTTAACAATGATGCAACCATATTCAACCATGATGCACTAAATTCAACAAAAGAGAACCATGATGGACTAAAACCAACCTTTCCTAAATAATGGTTCAACCATGTCATAACATTGGTCAACCATGTCATAACATTGGTCAACCATGTTTTAATATGGTCAAACTTAGTCAATCATAATTTGACACCCTTCATCGACCATGCTTAGTGATAGTCTAACCATGGTCAAACACTGTAAACCATGGTCTCCTAGTTATGTAAACACTGTAAACTATAAACAATGTTTCTCCTAGTTATGTCAAACATGATCAATGATGGTTTAACATGGTCCTCCATAGCTAACCAAAGTCAAACATGGTGGTCTAAAGACAACCTTGGTTAACCAACATCAACCATAGTAAACTAGGGTTAATCAATGTTAACCATGGTAAAAAAATGAGATGTCATCAACTATGGTTAAACATAGTTAACCATGGTTAACCATAGTCAACCATGATGTAACCATAAGCAACCATGATGCATTAAAGTCAACCATATTCAACCTTGCTGCATTAAAGTCAAACTTACATAAAACACGGTAAACCATTGTTTGATATTTTGTCAAAGTTATTTTAAAGCCAATCATGTCTGAATAATAGTTAACCATGGTTTAAATTCAACCTTAGTTTAATGTAAAGCATGTAATAAAGTAAATAATTTTTTAATGTCAAAGCATGCCTAATCAATGGTCAACCATAATTTAACCAAATTCAACCACGGTTGACCAACATTAACATAATGACCCATGGTTAACCAAAACAAAAAATGGCTAATGATGAGATATGAAAACCATGGTTAACTAATATGATTTAAGACCATGGTTGAATTTGAACATTTTAATCATAGTTGACTTTGAACATCAACCATGCGATGTTCAAAGTCAACCATGGTCTTCAATCATGAGATGTTCAAAGTAAACCATGAGATGTTCAAAGTCAAGCATGGAAATCCAAAATCAATGATGGTTAACTAAAGTCAACCATGGTTTACAATTGTCAACCATGGTTAACTAAAGTCAACCATATTAAACCATACTTCATTAAAATGTATTTCATAAAAATAAAATTAATTGAACTCATATGTGTATTTAGATTATTTATTTATTTATGCATTAATTCTTTATCTTTATTTTTTATATTTTTTCTTTATATTCATAATTATTTTCATTTAATAATAGATAATAATAATAATTAACCAATTCTTCTCTACATGCCATCTGTTAACTAGCACAACCGCTTTTTTAAAAGTGATGGATGATATGCATCGATAAATGTATATCAATCATGACCAAACAATTAAAAATGATTGAGTATATTTGAACCACTTTCAAAATTTTGGTTGTATTAATATTTAAAAAATATTGTTAAATTATTAGTTAAATTTAAAATGAATTCATGTATATTATATTTTTTATTTTAAATGTTAAAAAACATAAAATGGAAGAATGGTATAATGAAAGATGTATATATTAAAGTAGAGATTAAAAATATTGACATTCAATTTGAAACTAAAGAAAGTAGGAATGGTTGACAATAAAAATATAAGCATTACTCATTTGATTAGATTTAATTAAAGAAGTTAATAGTTTATATGCTTAAAAGATATACAATCTCATTTAAAAGTATTTTATAAGTATATTATTAAATAAAGTGTTTAGATTTAATTAAAATAATTAATAGTTTATATACTTAAAAAATATACAATTTTATTTAAAAGTATTCTATCAGTATATTATTAAACAAAGTGTGTTTAATATATGATTAAAGAAAAGATAATATTTCAAATATGATAGATACCCTAAACATATATGGGTATAGATTTGATTGTAACATTGATTGTTTATATATATTAGATTTAAGTCATTTGTGGGTAAGTTATTTTTTAAAATTGTTTTTGATAAAATTTGTAGAAAAAATAATAATAAAGATTTGAAAATTATCATGGATAAATATGTGTTACATTCAAATTTGCATGCTATCAATATAGATGATGTGGATATTGTTTTGGGATATCCTTATATGGATTTAGTTGGTACAATTAATATTAATATGAAAAAAAATTGAAGTTTTAGTACAAGAAAACAAAACTGCATTGCAAGATATTTTTCTTACTCAAATAGGGCTCAATGCGACCCATGAAGAATTCCTTGCATGTACAATAACTAGCGTCCTCACTAACATATCAAATGAATAGTGTGAGGTTGAATCAAAAGAAGGGGTCATAGAATCACATAAATAAAATACCCAAAAAGAGCCTAAACATGAAGAACAATATAAGGAGCTACATGTCTCAAATTAAGCATAGGTTGTAGTATATTGTCACCCACACTACCATGAGAAACAATATTCATTAAGGCAAGGTTGGGATCATTAATGGAACCAAAAAGGAAACTAGTAGGAAGGAACATGAAGGACTAAACCAATGCATGGAGATATTAGAATAACACAATGACAACAAAGAACTAGAGGATCATCTAGAATCAATATTTAGGTAAAAAGCAAACAATTGTATCTCATTTCCACATTTCACTAGGGTACTAGGATGCTTGTCTTTGGTATCATTTGGTAAAATTGCTTCACCATTGCTTAATAGATCATATTATATGGTTTTCTCTCATGTTTTGAGGACAAAACATGTGAAGGGGGATAATATGAGGATAATATGAGGTACATAGAGAGGTACAAGGGGATAATGTATTTAATGTGGACATAGACCCATTTGGTAGATGGTGGGTAATAAATAGGCCCAATTGTTAGTTAGAAGAAATAATATAATAGTAAGGGGTATTTGGCATAAAACCCCTAGCAATATTCATGAGAAAGTATAAATGTATATGAGACTGTATAAATATAGAAGATATGCTAGATGAATTGTATTGTAGCAAGCATGGCTTCTGAAGTGATTCCTTCCTTAAGGAGTAATTGATGGTGTTATCCTACCTTAAAATTTATCTCTATATCTTGGTGTTATCCTTCTAGAGAATGTACATTGGCTATTTTTTAAGTTTAAGGGTTCTATAAGATTACTTTGATTCAATATCTAGGTTAGGTATCAATACAAGTGTAGAAGCATACTCAACTGAATCATTTGGGGAAGGATAGGAAAATGAAATATCTCCTTATGCACATAAAGTTTTGCATGTCCTTGCAAACACAATATCTTGGTATAATGAACTAAGAACATTTTGTTTTATTTAACCCAAAAATATAATTACAAACAATATAGAAACATTAATATTTAAAAATAAATACAAATACATCCACAATAGATGGACACAAGAATATGGAAAGAACCCTTAAGGTAGAGTAACAACATTAACTATTCCTTATAAAAGGAATCACTCCATAAGATATATTCCTTCTAGAATTATTACATTCAATATACTTCACGGGACATCTCATTACATTGCTTCTACTTCTTTATATAATTTCTATCTAACCTCCTAGGTGTTTTATAGAGGAAAACAAATTTAGTAGGTGGAACCTTCTAGGTACTGCCTAAAGAACGAATGTTTTAGTAGGAAGAATATTCTTAATATTTATTACAATTATTACTTTTCACAATGCACGGGCCTTATTTAATAATGATGACCTTAGTACATAGCATTATCCTCTTGGGTACCTCCCTAGGTACCCCATATTATTATCCTTAGGTACATTAGATTGCATCCCCATTCATATGTTTCATGCTTGAAGCATGTGAGGAATCTATATAAATATGATATATAAATAAATGTAGTCAATTGTTACCAAGCACAAGCATCCATCCATCCTAGTGAAATGTGGGCATTGGGTCCAAACTCTTCCTTGCCACCTCGAGTTTGATTTTGGTTACTCCTTTGGTTTCATGTTGTCATTGTGCTACTTTGATATCTCCATGAATTGCTTTTAGTACTCCATGTGCCTCCATACTAGGTGTTTCACTGGTTCATTGTTTTTTATGTTGGTTCCAACCTTGCCTTTATGACTTTTGTTTGTCATGGTGTTGTGCTTGGTGACATATAGAAACCTTTGTTATTTTTTATTATTCCCTTTACTCTTAAACATGTCTCTCCTTGGAGTGATTTAGATAATTAGTTTCTTATTATTTCATATGCATTTCTTCAAGTACTTTATATAGAGTCTTATTCTTATTCAACCTCAAACACTTTATCTGATGTGTGTCTAGGTAATTCCATTAGTTTATTTGTAGGAAAATGTTCCCCCTTGGCCCTTCTTTATTATTAAGATAAATATCATATAATATGATTTTATTCTTTTAATTATAGATCTTCAAGAACTTCTTTTGCACAATATTATTAATTGTATCAATAGAGTTCATCTATAGGTATCTCAAAAAAACTATCCAAATAGTTCATATCTATCAAATAAAAATTTGAATGTAACACATATTTATCCATAGTCATGTTTAATTGTTTTTAAATTGAAACATTTTTATCCTAAATCATATGCTTTACATATGATTTGTGAGGACTAACAATCTAACATTTAGGAAATTACATTTTATATTAGAATTTATAAAAGCAATGGCATTATCTTGTTGAATACATCCACAAACATGTAATAAGATTTTTTCACATGAAAAAAAACTTATGAATATCATTATCTTTCTTCACAACATTATCCCACCTATATTAAAATATGTTTTCATATTATCCATCTAGAAGTGCTTGCACGTTGTAAGGGTTAAGCAACATCCACTAAATGGAAACAACTTCTCTTAAACTCATTAATAACTCATATCTCCACCCATATGGGAACAATTACTTTATCTATTTTATGTATTATTCAATACAGACATCCAATTTTCCTATAAAATGCACCTTTCTTATTATAAATCCTAAAATTAGAACTAAGGTTTTGAAAAAAAAAATTTAAGATCACAAATTTATAATGGTCATAAATCTTACACTATTGTTCATAATGTCTATTGTGACAATAATTATGAACTTCCAAGGTCATTCTACATCTACTGGAGTTAGTTTGATGAGAAGATATTTGAATTGTAATATGCATAACAACCACTGGAGAAAAAAAATACTTGATTTTAACTCAGTGATAACTCAACTTCCTAGACTCTAATTTGGAATTTTTTTTAATTGGATGTTTTTTTATTGGAACAAAAATATATATTTGGTTTCTTGAATTTATTTATAAAACAAAAATAAGAAATTTACCTAAATAATGTTGCTCTCTTTTTTCTCTCCAAAAAAGTATGCAAAAAGAAAAAAAATATATTTATTTCATTTTGCCAAAGAAATCCCTATAATACCAAATGTTTGGTTCCTTATTCTGAAAATGTTACAAAAAAGAGAAAACACTTAATATTTAGAAACAAACAGAAGTACATCCATGGGGGAATGAACACAAGAGGATGGAAAGAACCCTTAAGGTAGGGTAACACCATTAAATATTCCTCATAGAAGGAAACACTCCATAAGATATATGCTTGCTATAACTATTACGTATAATATACTTTGCAATACATCTCATTACATTGAGTCTACTTCTTTGTATAGTTTATATCTAACGTCCTGGGTACTTTCTATATGAGGAACTTTATAGTAGGTGGAACCTTCTACATACTTCCTAGAGGTAGAACATTTTAGCAAATCTTATTAAAATTATTATTTTTTACACTACATGGGCCTTATTTAATAGAGATGGCCTCAAGTCATAGAATTATCCTCTTGGGTACCTCCCTAGGGATCCCATATTATCCTCATTCTATACATTATAGACAATACTTATAGCATAACACTGCTTCCAAGTATTTAAATTCAAAACAAAAGGGAGAATTAAGACCCAAATCCTCCCAATACCATCTAATCAATGGTATCTTGTTCCAAAAAAATTATGATGAAGTATTTCTTATGTCCTTAAAAACAAATTGCTAACAAGGTTCTCATAGAATTACATCGCAGACTTATTGCAAGACAATTTAAACTAGTGATACAACAACATATAATATTTTGAAAGATAGGTATTGATGACCAACAATATTTAGAGATGCACACTCATATGTCAAAAATTCCAATATACCAAAATTGTGTTGGAAGAGAAAATAATTATGTTTTCCCACTAAAACCCGTGACTCTAGAAAAACATTTGATCAATAGGGCATAGATATCATAGGGGAAATAAATCATAACTCATGTAAGCAATTCAAGTACATTCTGACTACCAAATACCATTTCACACTGTGTACTAAAGAAATATCTTTAACTGGAATCAATGATAAAGTAGTTATCAAATTTATGGACCAACATCTAGTCACCATGTTTGGCATTCCATTGATGCTTTTTTTATAATCACACCTAATTTTACTCATAAGGTTAAATAATTTTTTTTGTACAAGGGTATTATTGATTGATACTCGTCTAACTATTAACCCCAGGGAAATGGTGTAGCCAAGTCCAAAAACAAAACAAAAAATATCCATATCCTAAAGAAATTGTGGTTTACAATAGAGGAATTGACACAATAATTTACCTAACGACTTATGGGATAATATATTAATCCAAAATACATCATAAAAACATCCCATTATTTCTTGGTTTATGGAAAAGAAACCATCCTTCCTCTAAATATGTTCTTTCCATATCTCCAATTATCTAAGTCCTTACATGGGAAAATTTTCCCACCCATCCAAACCATGGTTAATACTCTTTTGAAATTGGAAGAAGAAAGAGAGAAAGTAAACAAAAGTTTTTTTTCACCAACAGATAGTTAAGAGATGGTTTGTTAACCTATCTACATGTGATAAATCATTCCAGGTGGAACATCTTGTTTTGAATTGGGACAATCCACATGAAGATATAGGAAAGAATACTAAATTTTGATAGTTATGGGTTTTTCCTTTCCAAGTAGTAAAAAAACTAGTCCCATGAACCTATAAATTGCGAACTCGATAATGATAAGTAGACATGTTTCCTATCAATGGAAAATTTTTGAAAATGTACTTTAGTTAGATAATTATTGAGATGTTAGGCTATATAAATACAACTTTGTTTATCACTTGTTTTGAAAATTTTCATTTGATGTCTTCTTTTCTTTCTTTTTTACTTCAAGTAGATTTTCCACAATTTTAATTCACTACTCACTTTCGATTTCTCATAATTCTCTTTTCAACCTAGTTAGGAAGAATTTCCTTTTGTTTTCTTGTCAAGACTAATGGAGCTTGCATCACAAGTATCTTATTCTCCTTGGAATCCCCAAGCATGATCATTCATAATAATCAAAATATCGCATGAGACTAATGGACTAAGAACTAGTTCATGAATTATTTAATCAAAACCTTTAGTTGGATATATAAACTATTACTTCAATAATGGGACACTACTTGAATAGTGTTAACGCCTAAATTTCACACACATGCGACATTTTGGAAATTCTTGTAGTAAGGAATCATCAACATAAAGAATGCAGTTTACCAAAGGCATTCTCAACAAATTCAAAAGACAACACAAGTCCAAAAGTTCCCAAGACCAGTCAAAATAAGAGGTCATGTGCTTGAAACCATTGTTAACCCACGATATAGCGCATGTTATCAGTTCAATGCCTATGTGATACTCACATGGCTATTCGTTCGATAATCACTCTAATGTCAAAATGACGGGACCACCTACTTCCCACAGTGAAATGAACTCTCCATCACCTCCAAGGATTTGAATTCATATCCTCACACACTTAGTGGTAGTAAATAGCCCCCTTGGTGTACCTTGGAACTAGTTCATGGAGGGTATTGGTTCACATTTGGTTCTAGTTGTTTATTGGGCACATATTGGACTATAAAATAAATCCATTGGCATGCATTTTGTATAGAGAAAGAAGAGAAAGGTTATGCTACTAGATTTTTGTCGGAGCTTCCTCATAGCCCACTTCTTCCTACCTTTATAAGAATTCCCAAGATCCCTTGTCACCTTCCTTCAAGGAGAAATAGTTTCTCTCCATTTTTATACCACTCACTTAGCATATAGTTTGGACAAAAAAAGGCCTCCCTAAGGGATATTGTTGGATTCCCATGAATGCCAGAACTCCTAGGTGTTGTACAACTTGACCATTGGGAAATACAAAGTGGTTTGGCATACCTTTGATTGTTGTTGGAGTTTTCATTCTCCCCCTGTTTCCCGTTCATTTACATTTTGTTCAATTTTCTTTATTTTATGTGAATTCCACTAACAATCTATTACAAGATCACTTCGAGGACAACCAACAAACCACATAGGGGATCCAAGGAATGAGGCCTTATTATAACCTACAAGTCCTATCCCCTTACCAAGTGGATGAGTGCACACTTGTGTAATTTTTTCCACAACAATTCTAATGGAGACTCCACTTATTTTTTTTATTTCTTTTAAACTAGGTTGTTTTATGTTGAGTGATTAATTTTGGGTATTTATCATTTGCAGGAGATGAGGTTTACCACCTCCTACTCCTGAATTTTCACCCCTATTAGTCACACTTAATTTTTACACAGTAGCATGGATCCAGGCCCCTCGGTCATGTTGCTAGTGTGGAAATTCCTTCAACAGTCGTGCTACTAGCGAAGGTAATTAGAGTCACAGCCCATGCGACCTCCCTTTGGTTGATATGCACACCTTGTATGTGTTCTTCCCATGCTACAGTGTGACTTTTTATTTTTATTTTTTCGCGTTATCGCGCAGAAGAGTGATGTTTTTCCACACTACAGTCATTTGATTTTCTTTTTATATACATACTACAATCTGGCAGCCCCATTGTTGCTTACTAATGAACTCAAATTAAGTTAATTTGCAATAATGACTTACTTTTTTAGTAATTAGTCCACATAGACCAAGATTAGGGAGTAAAGAGTTCGTCTCTCTCGAAACTTACTTAGGTAACAAACCTTGAGGCTTTCAACGGAACTCATTGTTGTCACTAGTATTCAAGACCATTCTTGTCTATGGACAATTTCCATGTTTTTAGGATTAAATCTAGTGTAGAATCCACTTTTTGCACACAAGCAAGGACCTAAAAACACTTTTCCCCCTAAAAATGCTCTTCACCATGCACTTCTTGTGAGTTTGGTGAATCAAAAAAGGGTAATAAGTGTGAAATACCTCCATTGCACACTTTTTCAAATAGTTAGAACTTTGATTTGCAAAGAACCTTGAGCATATTTTAGAGTTAAAAGTAAATCTACTTGTGCATTTACTTTATACTCTTCTAGTTAATTTGACGACAATATATTTGCTTTCATCACATGTGTTTGCACCACTATCACACACTAAGAAACCTAAAGACTCTTCTATTCAAAATATGATCTTCACCTTCATTAGAGTAAATTTGAGGTCTAGAATTGGCCTCCTAAGGAAAATAATAAAATAATATTTATGAATTTTGGAGGAAAAGAGAAAAAAAATACTTTTTTGTTCATATTTTCAACATATCTCCATGTCATTTTACTCAAATTTCGAGCGGGAGAACTCATTGGATGTAGAATTAAATTCCACATCTAACAAGTACCCACACTGCATATGTTTGAGGGATCCCACACCACTAAAAATGAGAAATACATAAAAAACATGTAACTTTGAAAAAACATGTTATGTATTTCTCATTTTTAGTGGTGTGAGATCCCTCAAAAGTATGCAGTGTGGGTACTCATTGGATGTGAAATTTGATTTTGCATCCAAAGAGTACTCCCACTCGAAATTTGAGTAAAATGACATGGAGATATGTTGAAAATACAAATAAAAAAGTAGTATTTTTAATGTCAAATATGCCAACTCAACCATTATGGTTGACTCTTTTCTTGAAATTCTATTGGTTCTTGAATTCAATGACTCTTTTTCTTATGAGGTGTCTCATTTTCTTATAAGGCCCATTTTAGACCCCAGATTTTCTCTAATGGCACTTCTTGTGAGCTTGGTGAATCAGAAAGGTAGGAGTTGTGAAATACCTCTCTTACACTCCATAAATGAAATTCAACCCCCTTAAAATCAACTTTGTAATTTTCCAACAAACTAAAATCCTCCACAGGAGGTTAGAAAATAAAATTTTAGCTAGGTAGGATTGATTGGGCTAGGAATCCCTTAATGCCAACCAATCTAGTTTCATTACTGATATTTTGAAACATAACATTGTTGACTAATATGGTACTTTTAAAAATCTTTCTATAAGCAAGTATTCAAAGAAAACCTGGATCACAAGTGTGTCGTGACCAAAGAGGTGAAGGCCAAGGTATAGCTTCCCTACTCTCCCCTACGGATCACTCAACTCTATTTAGGGAGATGACAATATATCATGCAAGCCAAACCACTGATCCACACTTGACACAAGGTATCTTAGTGGCCAAACATAGGATATCACCAAGGAGAAATTATGGGTGCAATTGACTCATAAAGTTAGCTATTTCCATTAGGAGGCGTTTCCAAGTCATCTTGATTGGAACATTATCCTCGTTACTGAAAAAACTAGCTTTTATTTACCTCCATTAGTCAATTGGTGGGTGGATACAATCATCACCATTAGTTGTGTTTTTTGGAGGCCCAGTTACATTTGAGAGGAAGGACGTTAAGTATTTTTAGGAAATTTACATTTATTTTATTTTTAAATACGAGTTCACTAACTTGTAATTAAAAAGAACCCACATGTGGGAACTCTTGCACTAAAACCAACTTTTGCACATATCACTCACTTATTCCACCATATTGCATATGTTGTGGTTGGAATAAATTTTCATTTGTTTGATTTTGTTTAAATTCCACCATCACTCTCATTTGAAACAAAAGTCTTCACCATTGAGGAACAAAAAAACCCCTAAGGCAGTACCGGATACTACAAGTCCTCTCCCCTCTCTCAAGGGATTTTTTTACACCATCTCCCCATGGTTCGCGTAGAAGATACATTAGTCGGGGCCAATCCGAAGCCACATTGATAGGATCATCGGGGCAAGGTTGCTCCTTTCTAGGTGCATTTTCTCCTCTAGGAGAAATGATTAATCATCCCACTTCCTCCACCATCGAAAGAGAAAAACCTTTATTTTCTCCCCTGGGAGATAATAAAGATACATTTATGCCTACCCTCCTTGGAAGAAGTACCACTTTGGCTTCTCCGCTCGGAGATCCTTTGGACCCCCTAGATCCATCCTCTCTCGTAGGAGGTCACTCGTTGTTTTCAACACCACCTAGGTATCTCCCTAGTGGAAACCACACCCATGATACAATGGCAGGACCAACTCTTCCTACCCTACATTTCATGGCTAGTCTAAATATCCCTGATTTGACCAAACTTATCAATGAGCCTATTGCACATGATCCAACATGGTCGGTTATGCCAGATAAAATTCCTTCCGACATTCCGAAATTCGAAGGAAAGCAAGGGGATGATACTGCCAACCATGTCATGTATTTTCACTTACGGTGTTCATTTAATAGCATGGTGGATGATCAAGTGAGGATTATCCTCTTCCATTGTACTCTCACCGTGTTGATGTATTTGTAACTTCGGAAGATATTATTCTATGTATTACACTTGTACTTCGTTATATTCATTATGGAGATGTATTATTCCTCCAATCAGAAGTGTCACAAGTGTTGAAAGTGTCGCAAATTATGATTGATGGGTTATTAGACCACTAGTGTGGGGTCGACCCTGCTTGTGTAATGTGAGTGGGTTATTAGAATTCCTTAGGAGGTCGGCTCAGTTAGAATTAAAGGCAGGTTAAGTTGTGTATAAATAGAGAGTGAGTGTGTCTCATTCTATTCATTCACTCACTAATCCAACTCGCATTAGTTGAGAGAGGAGTGCGCACAAGTGGAGGAGTAGCTGTTGGAGTTATCTATCTTGGGTTTGATCATTGTGATCTTGTATTGTGGCTTATTCTATCTATGAGGAATTTGTGGGGTTTTTCAACTTATTGGTTTCCCCAAGGAAACTCTATGTCTCTTATGTTTATGATTGTTATGATGCGCATTTTATTCTCTTAGTAGGATCCTAGATAATGTTTGAATGCATTCATCGAAAAATTAACATGGTATCGGAGTCGTGCTAAGAAGAAGACACTGTGCACCTGCGGAAGCTAAAGCTTCTTAATCTTTGGGTTTCTCTCCTTAGATCATCAATGGAAAGAGGATAGGCTGACTCACCTTGGAAGGGCGCATCTTTTTGTCGAGACAGAATTCAATTCTGAGCACTTTCAGTTTTTGGCCTGTCACTGCTACGGGAAATTAGGGTTTCGGAGAAAGTTGGAATTTTTGGAATCCGAGACCATGGATGGATACTCCTCAAGAAAATCAAATTTTAGAGACCAAGATCAAACTTTTTGGCTGGGTAGAAGGTTGGGCTTCATCAAACCCTAAATTGGGATTTTGATCGGAAAGGTGGAAAATTAGGGTTTCTGTAAAACTTGAAATTTTTGGAATCTGTGACCACGGCTAGATGCTCCTCAGAAAAATTGAATTTTAGAGAACAAGATCGAACCTTTTGGCTAGGTAGAACCTTGGGTAATATCAAACCCTAGTTCAGGGTTCTGTCGAGAAGATCTAAAAGTTTCAAAGGCAATTTTGAGGGGTCAAATTTTGCAGATTTCAAAATTGACGTATACCACCTTGATCAGCTCAGCAAGGTGCATCTTTCCATCCATTCAAAAGTTTGAATTATTAGGGTTTCTCTGACAAACCCTAATCTAGTGTGATGAACCTACAATAATTAATTAATTAATGCAAATACATGAGATATCATAAATAATAGAACAGAATCACTTTTATATTGATCACGGGCCACTTCGAGGGGGAAACCTCCTTTGAGCAAGCTCAATACAATTAACTCCATGGTGCCTTCAATGACCTCAACACACACTTATATACTAAGTCTATGCCCAATACTATGAGTCAAAACCATGGGACATATAATACTACGGGACGACTTACAAAGCATATGCATCCAATACTATGGGATAATATAAACTACGAATCAACAAATACTACAGGATGACTTACAAAGCATATGCGTCCAACAACAATATACTAACATAGTAAAGAGAAGGGTTGACATAGGTTCCTAACATCCCCTCTCCCTTAGAAAAAGATTTGTCCTCAAAGCTTTGGTTACTGCAGAATCTGAAGGAGTGGTTCCCCGGTAGCATCCTCGGGTTGCATTTCAGGCCACTGACGCTTGTGGAGTGTCAAGGAGGATTGCTTGGAAGGTTGTAGATGAAGAAGAACCCTGTCAGCTGCGTGGAAAATGCGCTCAGAATGATGCTGATCGGCTTGTTGTTTCAAGCGAATTCTGGCCATGTGAATATTGTCCTACAGAATGAGAAGAATCTGATAGCGGTTTCGAAGAACCGAGTCAATTTCCTGAACTGGGGAGCTGCTAAGGGTGTATGGAAGAAGAATTGGCGGCGTTTTTCCATAGACTGCTTCATATGGTGTCCTTTGAGATGTGGTATTGTACCACTAGAGTGCTGCTAGGAAATCCATAGAAATAGTTGGCCAGAGCTGTGTAGGGATGGGTAAGGGTTTGAGCAATCCCGAAAGGAGTGTCGTTTCACCCTTGTTGACTTGGAAAGTATCATCGTCAGCCACCATCTGTTGAATTGTCATTTTTAGTCCCTGCCAAAAGAATTTATATTGTTCCCGGTCATACATTTTGCAGAACCCAGATTTCCCTGTTGATGAAGAAGCATGGAGTTCATAGAAGAGAGAGCCCTGTTGAACATATTGCAACCAATTTGGAACAAGTAAAGAAAGAGCTGTAAGAGAAACTGGGTCATCAATTGTGCGAGAAGGAGCATCTTCCACGATATTGTCCTTACCCTTCTTGTAAGTGATCACATAGGGATACCCCATGAGTTGGATAACCCATTTCAGGTGTATTGGGGAGGAGACCCATTGTTCCAAAAAAATTTCCAGACTCTGGAGATCAGTCTTGATGCAGAAATAATTCCCTAATAGGTATGGCTGCCACTTCTGTACTGCATGCAAAATAGCCATCATTTCCTGCTGAGAGGTAGATGTGGCTAAATTCTTACCGGAAAGGTCTCTTGAAGGCAGCAAGCACATTGGTTCAGCAAAGATACTTGCATATCTATCCAAGGAAGTAATGGAGACTGTTGATGGGTGCATCTGAATGGAATTGAGCTGAGCGATGACACCATGCGAATTATTCTTAAGGATTTTTTCCAGGCGATGTGAACTGATGATGCAGAGAGACCCTGGTTGTAAGCCCATAAATTTGTGTTGTGCCCCATTGACTTTAAACTGCATCCAAAGTTCAGCAAAATCCCATAATATGGGGCCAAGTGTGCGTAACCATTTAATGCCCAAAACCACATCACATCCACCTAAGGACAAGGAAAACATGTCAGAGCGTAGGTTATAATCTTCCATAGAGATACGCACATTGTGACACTTCCCCTTGCAAGGTAAGGTGCCCCCATTGGCAACCATGACTTCAAAGTTGGAGTAAGGATGGACAAAACAATCAGCCTGTTTGGCAATCCGAGGGTCAATGAAGTTATGAGTGCTACCAGAATCAATGAGTATGGTAAGAGGGAGCTTCTTGAAGCATCCCCTGGCCCGCATTTTTTGTGGGGTGGTGATGTCGGTTATAGCATGGAGAGAGATCTCGGGTGGGTCGTCCTGAGATGGGGTGTCAACAGGCGGGTGTTGAATGTCGACCTGATCATCTACTGTATATGTAGCTTCTTCACCAAGTTCTAAGGCAGGCGGAGAATCCACATCCAAGAGATAGAGCTTTTGTTGAACACATCTATGTCCCCGAGTGAATTTCTCATCACAATTATAGCAAAGCCCTTTTTCTCGGCATGCCTGCATTTCTATTTTAGACAAATGCTTGATAGGAGTTGGTTGAGGAAGGCGTGATGGGAGGTCGTTGGGAACCCATATTTCTGAAGGGAACAAAGGTGGGTTTGGAGCGTTGTTGAGCTGCGATCTTGTCCTCGGCTAGCTTAGCCAACCCTAGGACTTCCATCATTGTGTTGGGACAAAACATTTTGACCTCTGAGCGGATTTCATCCTTGAGACCACTGATAAAACAACTCCTGTAGAATTCATCAGACAATCCTTCTGTGTGATTGGCCAATTTCTCAAATTCTGTCTGATACTCTCTCACTGTGCCAATTTGGTGAAGTTTAGTGAGTGCTCCTGTGAAATCATCAAAAGCACTAGGACCAAATCGTGTCAAAATGAGTTGGCAAAAATCTGTCCAGTTTGGCTTGGGATGAGCTTTGATGTACCAACAGTACCATTGAAGGGCTTCCTGTTCCAAATGAAAGGATGCAAGTGGAACTTTCTGGGCATCAGAAGTATTATGCAGACTGAAATATTGTTCTGCTCGATATATCCATCCAGTCGAATCAGTACCATTGAAGCGAGGAAAATCAAGCTTTGGCCCACGAAAATTGCTGGAAGAAGAGAACCCGATGGCTGCAAAAGATTCTGGCTGTCTGGTATTGTTCATGGCTAAATGCTGAAGATGGAGGCTGAGAAATTTTTCATCCAGATCTTGGAGTTTGGTTTGGATGGCTGCAAGTGCTTCCTCCATGGTGTGTGCTCCTGCATGGGTGACAACCATAACCAGGTTTTTTTTTTTTTTTTTTGGTGGAATGGGTAGAAAAACACAAACAGAAGCTGATTTAGTAAAGGGAAATTTGGATTGGGGAAACAATCGGATGGGTAATTGGGGTTTGACTAATTTTGGACACTGTCGAAAGGACAAGAAAGCAAAAAGGGGGATTTCAGAATTGAGGTAATAGAATGAGAAAATTTGGCAGAGAGGGACAAAGAAGCATAATTCAGAAAGGAACTTTGTGGTAAAATTTGAAGGTGATTGGGTGAAATCTGAGGAAGTTATGGCAAACCCTAAAAATAGACAAATGTGGGATTTTGGGCTTTGGAAAGGGGAATTGGGGATAGGGTCCTCAGGAATGAAAGATGCAGAATGGGATGACAGGGGTTCCCCGAAAATTTCAAGGGAAACAGAGTGAAAACAAGGGAGATATGGAGAAAAAATTGATCGGCAACAGTGGGGCAGAAGGGATCCGCAACAAATGGATCTGCAATGGCGGGGAAGGGATAAAAAACGGCTAGATCTGAAACGGCGATTGGATCTGGAACGACTTTCAAACTAGATCTGAAACAGCTGGATCTGGAGCGGAAGTGATCGGCAACAGTTCAACTGAAAATAGATATGGACCCCAGGTATGTACGGCTTCCTAACAGTTCAGGTTTTTCACTCGGCCACCAATGCTGTCTGACAGCTTGTGTATTGGGGCAGTACCCCTCACTCCACGGCTCAGGTAAAACTGATAACCGCTTTGCTACAAACGACAGCTCTTGGTTTACCTCACTGGCAGGTCCTCTCAATGGGCCAGCTACTTTGGGGTTCCTGTGGTACTCCTCACAATGAGTTTTAGGGCTTATACCCAAGTACTTCCCACAGTTAAGCAGATAGGGATTATTCCCAAATCCGAAGCTGCAACATATGCGAAAAAAAAAATTGGCAGAAATTCCACCCAATGAGCCTAAGAAAGTGCTCTGATACCAGATGTGATGAACCTACAATAATTAATTAATTAATTCAAATACACGAGACATCAGAAATAACATAACATAATCACTTTTATATTGATCACGGGCCACTTTGAGGGGGCAACCTCCTTTGAGCAAGCTCAATACAATTAACTTCATGGTGCCTTCAATGACCTCAACACACACTTATATACTAAGTCTATGCCCAATACTATGAGTCAAAACCATGGGACATATAATACTACGGGACGACTTACAAAGCGTATGCGTCCAATACTATGGGCTAATATAAACTACGGATCAACAAATACTACGAGACGACTTACAAAGCATATGCGTCCAACAACAATATACTAACATAGTAAAGAGAAGGGTTGACATAGGTTCCTAACATCTAGCTCAAGATCCAATTTTTAGCAAATCAAGTGGTAAGACCTAAATCTTTTATTTCCATTTGAGTTTCTCATTAAGATGTCTCACCACACCAAGCTTGAGGATAAGCTTGAAGGAGCTAACAAATTCCGAGCATGGAAGTATAGGATTGGGTTAATCCTAGAAGAGAATGAATTGGACACCTACATAAGTGAAGAGGTTCCAGTTCCAGAGGGAGATGAGGCTAAGGCCTTACACAAGAAGAACCTGGTTAAAGATAAGAGAATCATTGCTAATTCTATCAAAGACCATCTCATACCTCATGTGTCTTCTCTAAAGACACCTAAGGAGATGTTTGAATCCTTGACTAAGTTGTTTGAAGGAAAGAACATAAATCGGAAGATGACTCTGCGGAACCAATTGAAAGGGGTAAAGTTCCAAAATGGAGAGACCATCCAATCCTACTTTACTAAGGTCTCTCAAATCAAAGAACAACTTGAAGTAGTGGATGAAGTAGTGGAGAATGGAGAAATTGTCATGACCACTTTGAATGGCCTACCTGGGTCATGGGACTCCTTCATCCAAGGTATTTTTTCAAGAAAGAAGTTGATCTCTTTCAGTAGACTATGGGAGAAATGTTCACAAGAAGAAGCTAGGCTTGTGGCTCGAGAAGAAAAGGTGGGAAGTGAAGACCAAGCTCTCACAGCTCACACCAAGATAAGTAAGTCCACGAGGGAGCCATCTAATCACAAGAAATATTTTCACCACCATAAAAGAGATAAGAAAGATCTAAGATGCTTCACATGTAATGAGAAGGGATATTTTGCCGCATATTGTCCCAAGAACAAAAAGGGATCTGACTACAATAAGAAGAAGAACAACAAGAAGATATATCATGCTCATGCTGCTGAGGATGATGAATGTCCCAGAAAGAAGACTAAGGTAGAAAGTGAAGACTCTTCAAGTGACAATGAATATGTTCTAATTTCTGCTCTCATAGGTACTGTTACACATGGGTGTAATGATTGGCTTATTGATAATGGGGCTTCTAAACATATGACGATATTCAAAGAATATCTTATGGACCTATCTGAACATGAGTCACCTCATAAGGTGAAACTTGGGGATGACTATCAATATCCCATCAAAGGAAGTGGTGAAGCCTCCTACAAGTTAGACTCCGGGAAGTCTATAAAGATGCAAGATGTTATATATGTACCTGGACTCAAGAAGAATCTTCTCTCCATATCATATTTGGATGCAAAAGGGATGAGAGTTGAATTTGTGGATGGCCAAGTACTTATGTGACCTAAAGGTAAGACCATTGATGATGCAATAGTGATTGGATATTACATGTAATCAGTCCTGGAGGTCTAGACAGGTTGTGCTAGGCACGTAAAAGTCCTCGGATGCTCTTTAGAGTTCTTGTTGAGCAAGACACTCTTTTAAGGTTTTGTAAAGGTCTCATGTAAAAGATCCTGGGATATCCAATATGTTGAGTTGTGTGCTCGTAAAAGGCTTGGGATGCTCTTTCGAGGTTTTGTTGACGCACGTAATTAGTCCTAAGGATTCCACAGGATGGCCAGCTCACAGAGATGATGAATACCTAAAGGAGGCTAAGCCTACAACCAGCATGAAAAGGGGTTGGCTCTATAGAACTTCCTATGATGAGAAAAAATGATAGATAGCCCAGTGATTGAGATAACGCGTACAGCAGTAGTGACAATGATGCTCCGTGATCGAGTGATGATGATCCAGCTCCAGAATTGAAGACTTGTGGTGATATGTATTGATGACCTGTGTCTAGAGAATACCTTCCTATTTAAGAGGGAGTGTTGATGTATTTGTAACTTCAGAAGATATTCTTCTATGTATTACACTTGTACTTTGTTATATTCATGATGGAGATGTATTATTCCTCCAATCATAAGTGTTGCAAGTGTCGCAAGTGTTGCAAGTATCGCAACTTATAGTTGATGGGTTATTAGACCACCAGTGTGGGGTTTTCCATGCTTGTGTCATGTGAGTGGTTTATTATACTTCCTTAGGAGGTCGGTCCAGTTAGAATTAAAGGCAGGTTAAGCTGTGTAGAAATAGAGAGTGAGTGTGTCTCATTCTATTCATTCACTCACTCATCCAACTCGCATTAGTTGAGAGAGGAGTGCGCACAAGTGGAGGAAGAGTAGCTATTGGAGTTATCTATCTTGGGTTTGATCATTGTGATCTTGTATTGTGGCTTATTCTATCTCTGAGGAAGTTGCGGGGTTTTTCACCTTATTGGTTTTCCCTGAGGAAAATCTGTGTCTCTTGTGTTTATGATTGTTATGTTTTGCATGTTATTCTCTTAGTAGGATCCTAGATAATGTTTGAATGCATTTATCAAAAAATTAACACATCAAAACAAAAGCCAAATGGTATCTAAACCTACCGACAAAGACCCATGCCACGTTTGTGACATTGGCCATTGCATTTCTCTCTTACTTCCAGCTTCCGATTTGACATGAGCTTGGTCTTGAAATTATCATAGAGTTTTGACAAAATAGATCCACCCACATCATGGACCACATCCATGAGTGGCATAGACAACACACATTGTGTAGAATCAAAATACAACCACCCTTTTTGTTGGATTGGTTTATCAAATCACTCCAACCCAGTATAGCTAAGGATGTTGGCACCTCCATGCCACAAAGCAAGGAAGAGGCTATTCTGAATATCATGTCCCCAGTCATCTCGGTTACCTTCAGAGGCGATGGGAGAAAACCATTGGTTGGACCTACCTACTAATTTTTTTCTTCTTCTTTTTCCAAGCAATTCCAAAGGTTCCGCAACTCTGCACTTGTAATGATATTTGGTTCACAGTCTAGAATCCGCAATCCATAAGCCACAATGTAGAACTTGGAAAGACAAAACAACAAATGCACAACACCAAATATTTACCCTTCCTACTTCCGCAATACGCAATCCGTAATGTGGGATTCAGAAGTCAAAACACCAAATTCCACCACTCCTAAAAAATTCACTTCCGACTTCCACAATCTGCAATGCAGAACTTGGAAGTCAAAACACCAAACTTATGCTCCGAAGAATATCTCCTCCCTGAATTTCGAAATCCGCAATATGCCTTGCGGGAATCGGAAGTCGGAATCCCCAATCGCACGTCGCCGAAGAAATGCACCTCCGACATCCACAACCCACAATTCGCAATGCGGAAATAAAAAATCGGAGCGCCCAATTACACAGTGCCAAAACCCACTTGTCCAACTTCTGCAATGAAAAAATCGGAAGTCGGAACATCAAATTTATCAACTCGTCGAATTACCTTTCTGAATTCTGCAATACGCAATGCGGAACTCAGAATTTCAAACTCCAAATTCACTAAATCACCTTTTCGAATTCCACAATCCACAATGAAAAACTTGGAAGTGGGAACTCCAACTTTTCCAACCCGGAAAAATTACCTCCCCGACTTCCGCAATCCACAATCCACCTTACGGAACTCAGAATTCGGAATTCCAACATTACTAATATGAAAATTTTACCTTTCTGACTTCTGTAATCTGCAATCCGCATGCGGGAGTTGGAAGTTGGAACCTCCATTTTGCAACCCTGTAGAAAATGACCTTATGATTTTCGTAATCCGCAATCTACATGCAGTTTCGGAAACTTGGAAGCCCAACTAAACAACTTCTCTAGCCCATAACGTCTTCATCCTAAGTCCATTTTGGGCAAGTCTGGTATTATTGGAAATCTCTTAGCGACCACTATGCCACTTCATAATCCTCATCCACAACTGATAACATTGATTTTCTCCTTCTTCTCATCAAAAGATGGCCTTAAACCCCATCTATGCCTCTTTACCACCTTGTAAAGAGCTCTGCTCCTCTCTTGCATATCCTCTCTCCTTCATCTGATCCATAGGGGCCATGAAAACCACAAGGGGGGTGTTTACTCTTTCCCCATAGCCATGATTGAAGTATTCTATACCTCATGGGCCTTGCATTTAGTCCTATTCATCAAATAAACATTCAAATACTTAGCCCTAATTCATCAATGGAAAATTTAGAGACATTACACCAATGGAAATGAAAATGTGCAGAAGCATAATAAGTCACTCATGTATGTAGATTCATACACCAATAAAAAGAGGATGATGAAACATTATCCATACACATCAAATGGAATACATCTGCATATTCCTCTGAGGAATATTGATAAAATAACATGCAGAGACTTAGCTCTATTCCTCAAGCATAAATACATATGAGTACCAACATAAGGATAAGAATGTAAATGTGAAACAACAATGTAATTAATGCGCACACATAAGAAATTAGCCATATTAACACATAGGGAAGTGAGACCTTATTCACATACACATCGTCCATTAATAACAGTCATTACTAGTTAAACCATTGCAAAGATAAAACACATGGAATGAGTATAACTTAACACAGAGAACACTTATATATTTCATTGAATCTGCAAGAAAACTGGCTATGGACTACAATGTTCCAACCCAACCATAGGTCTCTACCTAGCCTGTATTATTTCATCACTCAGAGACCACCCCCAAGGTGGGGTTACATATCCAGTAAGGAGTACCACTCAGGCTCACTCATAGCCTTGGTTCAAAGTCAATCAGGGTCATCCAGCACATAGCTAGCTTTGTCAAGCAAATGGGAAACATGTAAGGATATTCTACGTCAATAAGCTCATCCACTAAGCTATGGGAATATCCCAATTATGTCAGCCAGTTCAGACACCTACATCACCTCCACTCTCATCCTACGTAAGTTCCCCTTCACTGTTGCACAGTCCCTAGGTTACCCCTTCCTTGAGAACTCACCTAGGAAAGTGTGGATGATCCTAACTGCTAAATCACAATAATTGAGCCCTCACTGTCTCTACCATGAAGAACTAAACCCTTTTGGTCTCTTCCCACCAATTTTCTAGTTGTCTCACCACTCAAATCCACCCAAACGTTCATAACTAGGGATTCTTTGTTGATCTGTCTTCCTACTCCAACTTCTAGACGATCTTAGCTCTCGAATTCAGGGCCTTACTCAGGATCGCGATTCCTAGTTCTTTCCCCCTCTGTTCGTACTATTGGGTTGCATAAGGGTCCAACTGATTCCTGGATGATCAACCATGGTCTTGGGATTGGGAATACATCCTCCACGAGGTAGGGTTGCTTATGGGACAAGCAAAAAATAGCCCCATACCCTATCTTACATATTTCAGGGTTGTCCCATACTCCATCGACGTCTTGAACATTGCTCTTCACCCACTTTCTTACAGTAGCATTCAATGGCATCTAGGACAGTCAAAGGGGTTCTCAAGGTGACAAATGGAAACCTAGGGTTCAATCCCACAACCCCCTCACCACTCCCTAATGGATACACATAGCCCCCTCATTTAGTTGCATCCATAGCCAACCCTTGGGATTTTATTTATAGTGTATTATTTACATCATTTAAATTTTCCATGGCTTACTAGCACATTGTTACCATAATACCAAATACTTTCCTCTTCAAGGCCGAGCATTCACTAGTGGGGCCTTGGATTTGGCCTCCACTCTAGGAATCATACATTACATGCATACAGTATTTACATTACAGCCAAACTATCCTAAGGGTCAAAATGGGGGTATTACACTGAAATCCCATAATTTTGATCTCATATACACACAATCAAGATATCTTTACACTATCCTTCCTGATGCCCCCCAACATCGGTCATTGGATCCTACACCCATGGGCTCACCAAATTCAACGAATGGTATTATTAGGTCCATTTTCCACTTAGGAAATTTTCCTCCTACCACTTTGGTGCCATTTAATATGGCTCCACAATACCCATCCATGCCACCTGTGTCGGTACCCCGCTTTCCCCCGGTACCAACCCCACCAGTTAGTCCAGTTAGTCAGTTATAGTATAGACCCTATATCCACACTTATCCAAATGTTAGCCAGAGTACAATGGTTCCTACACCGCAAAGTCGATCCTACATTCACATCTTATGGACCGCAAACCACATTTATCCCACGCTTAGGATATAACCCTTATTATCCATTCCCATGCCCGATTGGTCAGCAACCCACACCTCACATGGGGGTGAACCTCGTTCAACCTTCTTATGCTCAACAAGCTCAATAGTTTGAGCAATTAATCACCGCAAACCCCTAGAATCCACAGACTTAGGGGAAGAAGAAATGTAAGAACAAGAAAAACAGCAGTCGAGGCAAGGGGGAAACCCCCCTCCCTAACAAATAAAGAATGCGGGTAATCAAAACACAGGGACTAATAATTCCCCCAAAAAAGGAAAGAACAAAAACTTGAGGACCAATTATTGATGTTGCATTTGCGGTGAGTATGACCATTACACCCATCACTTCCCTCGAATCCCCAATTGCCAGCAGTTAGTTGAGGCCAAGAAGAAGAAATTGAAAAACCCCCTCAGGTAACGGATCCTCCCCAACCCCAAACCATTGTATTGCAACAACCCTTTGCAAACCAAGGAGTTTCCCATACTCCTTGGTTTGTAAAGGGTTGTCCCATACTCCATCAACCTCATGAACAATGCTCTTCACCCACTTCCTTCCAACAACATTCAAGGGAAGCTAGGATAGTCAAAGGGGTTCTCAAGGTGACAAATGGAAACCTAGGGTTCAATCGCACAGCCACCTCACCAATCCCTAGTGGATACACATAGCCCCCTCATTTAGTTGCATCCATAGTCAGCCCTTGGTATTTTATTTATAAGGTATTATTTACATCATTTACATTTTCCATGGCTTACTAGCACATGGTTACCATAATACCAAATACTTGCCTCTTCAAGGACGAGCATTCACTAGTGGGGCCTTCACCTTGAGCTCCACGCTAGGAATCATATCTAACATGCATACAATATTTACATTACAGCCAAAATATACGAAGGGTCAAAATGGGGGTATTACAATTCCCCTCCCCTTAGAATATCACCATCCTCGGTGTTCCAATACTTAGGAATATATATACAGTTTACACGTCCAAAATTTACAAAACATTTGTAGGTCTACATTGCATTTTACCCCTTTACTTTGAACTTTCATGACCAAGCCCTTTGGCTTCCACACGCTACTCCAGCTGGCTTTGATCTTCCATCTCTGCAGGTGGGCATTTCTCAACAACAATCCATTCCTTCTCTTTACCTTCCAGCTGATCTACATGCATGGAAACTTCATGGCTTCTATCTCTATTGTTGTTCTTTGTTGGGAAGTTGTGGAGGCAATGCTTTCCTCCACATTCCCAACATTTCAGTGGATGCTTCTTCTTTACCTGCTCAGTTTCCTTTGAGTATTCCCACCTGGAATGTTTCTTAGTGGACTGATTGGATGAATGCATCTTCATTTACCCATTGTCCTTACCACTTCTAATTTTTTTCAAAATGCTTTTTACCTGCCTTTGTAGACAAACAAAGTCCTACAAAACCTTGTGGTTCATCTCATTCTTTTTCTTTTTTATCTTGAGCATCTCTCCATGATTTTCTTGGGTCTTGGCAATTGTTTGAAGAATATTTTCAACCAAATCCAATAGCCTTTTTTCTGCTTCCATCGTAAATGTACACAACTACCCACACTTTGCTTGCTAGCACCACTTCTTTTATAACATCGACAACCAATTGATTTAAATTTCTCACCTGTGAAATCCATCATTGCAAATCTTGTTAGGCCAACAATAGCATCAATATTAAAACTCAGTCAATTATTTTCCCAACTGGCATGGAGAGCCCATGCTCTATTAATTAGACTTCCACACTTTTCATGCTTTCCCAACATACACAAGAACTCATTCATGCTCATACTTTCACACGAAATTTACTATTTCAGCATTGACAATTTATTTTCAAGCAAATAAACACAATCCACTTTCATCCCTAACATGCATTCAACAATGTTCTCTTTTCTAAAAGGCATCAATCAAAAATGAAAGAGAAGAGTAAGAGTTTCCCCCTCTTAGTCTTGTTCCAATCTGGAGACACACCACCACTGTGGTTCCATGCTCCTTAGCTTCTTTCACTTCAATGTGAATGCTTGACTTTCCCTTTCTTGTTTTGGCGTTGACACTTGGTTTCTAAGGTATGTCCAAGGCTTTCTGAACCAGGGAACCCCTCCCCATGGTTTTCCTATAGAACCTTGGTCGCTAGGACCCACACCGGTCCACTAGCACCATCTTCCATTGATGCTCATACCAATATTTCTAGGACAATCACATGTCCACATGCAACCTTAGGATGCCTTCATAGTCCTAGCTTCATGCAATGACCTAGGTTTCCAACAAAAGAAACAACTTTGTATCAGCTTAGCTATTATAAGACTTGTTCATGAAATTTTCATTATCTGTAATAAGAAATATATGAAATTTAGATACTTATCTGCATTGGGCATTTCCTCTCTATTCCATAGGTTCCTTCTTTGATTTACAAGCCTTGGAACACCTGTGGAATGAATGTTGTACAACACACAGGATGCTCCACAAAATCTAAATAGTGAATGCCAAGCCATTACACCAACTGGGTTTATCAGGCATTGATGGTTCCAATCAAGTCCCATACCTGGTTTTCCCTCTCCATTTCCAATCCAACACTTCCGTCTGGGTCAATAGGCCAATGGAAGGAAACTACACCATGACCATTCATAGGTTAAGGGCTCTACTATGGAGCCATATGCATCTCAAGCTTTTCCAGTCAGTCTTGGCACCCCCTTTATTACTGAACAAATAGGTATTTTATGCCTTTACCAATATCACCACATTCCAACTCACAATGCCCAACCAACATACTGACTCAATCACTCCCCACACATAAGGATAGTACCCTTATTCACTTTTCTTTGTTAGTGTGCAGCACCAAATTGCATCTGTTTAAGCTGACAACACAAGGTGGGTAACCAATCTCATCATTATTACTGATATAAAATTGTAAACATATTTCATAACATTCACTATCTAATATTGAAACACTAGGAATGCGTCCATTCCTTTCGGGTGTATTCAATATTGACAACCCTATCATATCCCAACACCCAGATTAAGGCATGCACCCCTTTTTCCGATGTGAGCCATGTAGGCCCTAATCATACTCAAGCAGTCTGAAATGAAAAGAAAATAAAAACATGCTCTTCCTATTAACTCTACTAATTGGACATGCATATTCTTAGCTAGGGTTATAGAATACTCATCCATTTGCAGATGTATTTTCTCTTCATTCATGAGGAACGAGACTCCCTTCTATCAGTCAACAGTCCCTCGTTTTTCCACCCCAAACCCTCTCATGTTCCATAGAAAACATATTCCCTATTGGCATAATTTTACCATTTCATCCACATTGTAGTTCAGCTGAGATATCATCCTTAAAATATGCAATGGCCTTTCTCCTGAAACCCATTTCCAAGACATGGGATCCTTCCCATGGAGTTTGGTTTCTGCAGGCCATCACACATGGTCTTCCTGCAATGTGTCTTGATGACACACTTCTCAAACAACCAAACAATTAGTGGCATTTAACAATAAATTCAAATATGATTTCTCCATAACCAATCAATGACATTAATAACTAATTCAATATGAATTTACTATTTTGTCGACTATAGAAATTGATTTGTTTAGCCATGAGGTCATCCTCATAAACTTAAATCAGAGGGTTTGAAATATGAAATGGACAATATGAGTTGTTCATAACTTTAATATTACAACCATGAGACCCTTCGCATGAGGTTTGGCGCTTGCACATGGTCGATTCCATCCTTCATTATGGTCTTACCCACATGGCCATGCCCAAGACAATCTACCTGAAATCTGAAATTTTCAGTCCAAAAACAAGTAAGTTTTCATGCATATAATATTTCATTGTTGCAACAGTCACCGAAGTGGTCTGAGAATTATAATACCCAATAATTCAAACACTACCAGCTGTTCACATCTCAAGGATAATGAAATATATATGTACTCTATATGCATCATTATCACAATGAAACTATAAGATACCATCACACCATCTATGCAATTTAATAAAAATTTCAATACTCCTTACTTCACAGCCATATCCCTTCATGCAACTCTGTCCTTCCAACATAGCATTCTGGTAGCCCATCAAACATGACTACCTTCTTCATGCAATCATTTTCCTGCATTCATAGTAGGTCTTGAAAAGATCCTATAATTACCATTAATTCATCATTTTATCTAAATCTAATTGCAATGACACATACCTAACACAACCATGCATTCACACAATGCATATCAACATCTGTACTCACACCTATGCATGCACGTTTACATCACTCAAACAATCTTTTAATGTGCATTCACTCAATGTATAACCACAAGATTGTACACAATATTTTTAATGTGCATCCACTAAATGTCACATTGCATTGATTCATGAATACTATACTATCATGTCATGCATTCTATTATCCCAACATATTATGGTCCTAATCAGGGCTATCTCATATAGCATGCACTACCATCAAAGGACCATAAGTTATCACTTAATTTGGTTATTAAAATCATAACCATAATGGCATGATATATTTTTATATGAATGCATTCTAAATTTTTAAATACTCACATGGTAGAAGGTTCCTTTCCCTTACTACCCCATACCTCACCATGCCATGGTGGTATGGAATTCACATAGATGCATTCAACCTTACATGCATACCATTTCATGATTACTAAATATGGTTCAAGGGACTCTTACCCAATCCCCCTTTCAACACTTGTACAATTAACATAAGTAAAATATTACGTGCAGGGATCCCATTAGCATCTTTGATGTTACCTAATCAACTTGGTCTCTTACCAAGGAATACACCATCCTTTCTTCAACCTCATGATCATATATTTGTTGCACCAACATTTCCTTCATAAGACTGTTGGTCACATGCAACAACATCATGTACATCTTCAACCATGCTTCAACCACAACAATTGTCATTAGTGTCTCATTGCATATGTAAAACCTTACCACTTTTACCAATATGCAACATCCTATACATGCATAAACATTTTCACATGCACTATGCAATATATAGCAATATGCCCATTAGTGCATAATCATTTCACCCATCTAATTTCTTGCATGTTCAACATTCCTATGCCAATCTTTCTGTATGTAAAACTTAGAAAATATGAATACAAGAACAAGACAGGGGTTAAGGAATTCTGCCTTTCCATTCCCTTTCATAGCATGGAATTCTTCTTCCATATCATAGATGGTCCAATTTCATGGCCCTATCAACCCTCTGTAGCTATCCTTGAGTACTGCAACAATCCTCATTGTTTCAGGTTTACATGGTTTTCTATTCACACTGCTCCAAAATTATGGCCAAGTCCAACTCGACCTCTCTTGGACTAACCTGTAAGCTCATACTTTGGCCCAAGCATCCCTAGTGCTGCAACCTTGGGCTCTGATACCACTTTGTCACATCCCCGGTTACCTCAGTTCCCTTTAGAGGCGATGGGAGACAACCCTTGGATCTACCTGTTAATTTGTTTTTCTTCTTTTTCCAAGCAATTCCAAAGGTTCAGTAACTCTGCACCCACAATGACCCTCGGTCTGCAATCTGCAATACGAGGCTCAGAAAGGCAGAACCACAAATGCACAACGCCGAATATTTACCCCTTTGACTTCCGCAATATGCAATCCGCAATGCAGGATTCGAAAGTCAGAACACCAATTTCCATCGCTCCGAAAAAATTCACTTCTGACTTCCGCAATCTAAAATGCAGAACTTGGAAGTCATAACACCAAACTTCTGCTCTGAAGAACATCTCCTCTCTGAATTCTGCAATCCTCAATCCTCCTAGTAGGAATCAGAAGTCGGAATCCCCAATTGCATGCCACCGGAGAAATGTACTTCCGACATCTGCAACCCACAATCTGCATTGTGGAAATTAGAAATCGGAGTGCCCAATTACACAACGTTGAAACCCACATCTCTGACTTCTGCAATCTGCAATCCGGAGTGTGAAAATCAGAAGTCAGAATGTAAAATTTACCAACTCACCAAATTACCTTTCCGAATTCCACAATCCGCAATGTGGAACTCGAAAGTTGGAACTCCAACTTCACCAAATTACCTTTCCAAATTCTGCAATCCGCAATGCAGCACTCGGAAGTCGGAACTCCAACTTTTCCAACTCAAAAAAATTACCTTCCCGACTTCTGCAATCCGCCATCCTCCTGGCGGAAGTCGGAAGTCAGAAATCCGACTTTACAACTCGGACAATTTTACCTTTACAAATTCTGCAATACGCAATATGCATATAGGATTCAGCAATCAGAACCACCATTTTGCAACCCCTTAGAAAATTCCCTTTTGACTTCCGCAATCCGCAATGCACATGCGGGTTCAGAAATTTGGAATCCCAACTAAAAAACTTCTCTAGCCCATAACTTCTTCATCCTAAGTCCATTTTGGGAAAGTCTGGTACCATTGGAAAGATATTGGTGAGCACTCTATAAGTGGTTGATCCTCATCCACACCTGAGAACATTAATTTTTCCCTTCTTCTCATCAAAAGATGGCCTTAAACCCCATCTATGCCTCTTTACCACCCTGTAAAGAGTTATGCTCCACTCTACCATAACCTCTCTCCGTCATCTGATCCACAGGGATCATGAACACCATAGGGGAGGTGTTTATTATTTCCCCACAACCATGAATTAAGTATTATGCACCTCCTGGGCCTTGCACTTAGTCCTATTCATCAAAGAACTATTCATAGAATTAGCCCTAATTCATCAATGGACAATTTAGAGACATTACACCAATGGAAATGCTAATGTGCAAAAGAATAATAAGTGACTCATGTATGCAGATTCATACACCAATAAACACAGGAGGATGAAACATTATCAATACACATCAAATGGATTACATCTGCATATTCCTCCCTGGAAGAGTGATAAAATAACATGCATAGACTTAGCTATATTCCTCAAACATAAATACATATGAGTACCAACATTAGGATAAGAATGTAAATGTGTAAGAACAATGTAATTAACACACACACAACTTAAATTATCCACATTAACACATAGGGAATTGAGACCTTATTCACACACACATCTGCCATCAATAACAGTCATTACTTGCTAAACCATTGCAAAGATAAAAACATATGGAATGGGTATAACTTAACATAGAGAACACTTATCTTTAACATTGAATCCCTAGGAAAACTAGCTATGGACTAGAATGTTCCAAACCAACCATAGGTCTCTTACCAGCCTGTATTATTTCATCACTTAGATATCACCCCCAAGCTGGGGCTATGTATCCACTAATGAGTACCACTCAAGCTCACTCACATCCTTGGTTCATAGTCAATCAGGGTTATCAAACACATAGCTAGATTTGTCAAGCAAATGGGGAACAAGTAAGGGTATTATAAGTCAATAAGATCATCCACGGAGCTATGGGCATATCCCAGTGATCTCATCTAGTTTAGGCACCCCCATCACCTCCACTTTTAGCCTAAGTAAGGTCCCCTTTATTACCGCACAGTCCCTAGGGTGCCCCTTCCCTTAGCAGTGATCTAGGAAAGTGTGGTTGATCCTAACTACTAAATCACAATAATTGATCCCTCACTGACTCTAGCATGCATAACTAAACCCTCCTGGTCTCTTCCCACTGATTTTCTGGTTGTCTCACCACTCAAATCCACCCAAAGGTATGGAACTATGGATTCTTCTTTGATCTTGCCTCCTGCGACAATTTCTGGATGATCTTAGCTCTGGAATTCGCGGCCTTACTTAGGATTGTGATTTCTGGTTCTTTCCCCCTCTGTTTGGTCTGTTGTGTTTCGTAAGGGTCGAACATATGCCTCGATGATCAACCATGGTCTCGGGATTCGGAATACATACTCCACAAGGTAGGGTGGCTTATGGGACAAGAAAAACATAGCCCCATACCCTACCTATATTTCAGGGTTGTCCCATACTCCATCGACCTCATGAACATTGCTCTTCACCCACTTCCTTACAACAACATTCAATGAAACCTAGGATAGTCAAAGGGGTTCTCAAGGTGACAAATAGAAACCTAGGGTTCAATCCCACAACCCCCTCACCACTCCCTAGTGGATACACATATCCCCCTCATTTAGTTGCATCCATAGCCAACCCTTTGTATTTTATTTACAGGGTATTATTTACATCATGTACATTTTCCATGGCTTACTAGCACATGGTTACCATAATACCAAATACTTTCCTCTTCAAGGTCGAGTAGTCACTAGCAGGGCCTTGTCCTTGAGCTCCATGCTAGGAATCATACATAACATGCATACAATATTTACATTACAACCAAAATATCCTAAGGGTCAAAATGGGGGTATTACACTGAAAGCCTATAATTATGATCTCATATACACACAATCTCGATATATTTATACTATCCTTCCTGATGCCCTCCAGCATCGGTCATTGGATCCTACACAAGCAGGCTCACCACATTCAACGAATGATCTTATTAGGTCCATTTCCTACTTAGGAAAGTTTCCTTCTACCACTTTGGTTCCATTTAATATGGCTCAACAATACCCATCCATGCTACCTGTGTCAGTACCCCCCTTCCCCGGTACCAACCCCACCAGTTAGTTAGCTATAGTATGGACCCTATAGCCATACTTACCCAAATGTTAGCCATAGTACAATGGTTCCTACATCGCAAATGGTACAAGTTGTTCCTACATCCACATATTATGGACCACACGCCACATTTATCCCATCCCTATGGTATAACCCTTATTATCCATTCCCATGCCCGATTGGTTAGCAACCCACACCTCACATGAGGGCGAACCCCGTTCAACCTTATTATGCTCAACAAGCTCAATAGTTCGAGAAATTAATCAGCACAAACCCCTAGAATCCACAAACTCAAATAAGAAAGGGAAGAACAAGAAAAAACAACAATCAAGGTAAGGGGGCAACCCCCCTCCCCAGCAAATACAGAATGTGGGTAATCAAAACATAGGGACTAATAAATCCCCCACACAAGGAAAGAACGCAAACCTGAGGACCGATTAATTATATTGCATTTGCGGTGAGTATGACCATTACACCCATCACTTCCCTCTAATCCCCAACTGCCAATAGTTAGTGGAAGCCAAGAAGAAGACAGTAAAAACCCCCCTCAGGCCGCAAATCCTCCCCAACCCCAAACCATTGTATTGCAACAACCCTTTGCAAACCAAGGATTTTCCACACAACAAGAATATAATCACCCCTCTGACAATGACTATTTTCAAAATATCTACATGTTGTATGTTAATATTCATAATCGAGCCAAGGGTTATGATAGCCTTAAATCTAACCAAGTGGAAGACAACCCTATCCCCTCGAGGGGGCCTTTACAAATACCATGCCCAAGTGTCGAACAAATCCCGCAGATTCCCAAGGTTCCGCTTTAGCGTACACCTAATAACCCCCACATGAAATATGCCCACAATTACAATATTATGGATGAATTGGATCAATCACCTGCAACTATATTGACGTTAGAGGTGCTACAGTCATGCCCAACCCACCAAAATGGATTACTCAATGCTCTCAGCGTCGTCGATCCTTCTGAATTGCATTTCATGACCTTTGATCTTAACAAAAGGTGAACCATAGCTACCCTCATTAATCACCTTTCAAGTCCCATTCATAGTAAAGAACATTATGATTCATCATTGCATCATTGATGAAGGCACATCCATTTGCATTATGTATTCTAAAGTGTGGAAACATTTAGGGTCACTAGAGTTGGTCCCCTCAGCTATCTCTCTTCACGCATATGATGGGATACCATCCCAACCAAGATTACTATACAAAAACACCCCATATATGTGTGGGGGAAATTGGTTATGATCTAAATTGAGGTGTTCGACATAGAACTCGACTACAACATCCTTTTAGGGTGTAGTTACATGTACACCTTGAAGGTGGTTTCCTCCTCAGTCTTCCATATCATGATATTTCCCTTAAATGAGAAGGTCATCATCCTCGACCAACTTAACTACTATGATCCCAACGCCACAAGCAAAAGAGGGGGTGTTTATTCTTTCCCCACAACCATGAATGAAGTATTGTGCACCTCCCGGGCCTTGCACTTAGTCCTATTCATCAAAGAACCATTCAAATACTTAGCCCTAATTCATCAATGGACAATTTAGAGACATTACACCAATGGAAATCAAAATGTGCAGAAGCATAATAAGTCACTCATGTATGCAGATTCATACAACAATAAACAAAAGAGGATGAAACATTATCCATACACATCAAATGGAATACATCCGCATATTCCTCCTAGGAAGATTGATAAAATAACATGCAAATACTTAGCTCTATTCTTCAAGCATAAATAAATATGAGTACCAACATAAGGATAAGAATGTAAATGTGCAAGAACAATGTATTTAACATACACACATAAGAAATTAGCCATATTAACACACAGGGAAGTGAGACCTTATTCACGCACACATCTTCCATCAATAATAATCATTACTAGTTAAACCATTGCAAATATAAACCACATGGAATGGTATAACTTAACACAGAGAACACTTATATTTTTCATTGAATCCCCAAGCAAACTGGCTATGGACTACAACGTTCCAACCCAACCATAGGTCTCTCCCTAGCCTATATTATTTTATCACTCAGAGACCACCCCCGAGGTGGGGCTATGTATATAGTAAGGAGTACCACTCAGGTTCACCCACAGCCCTGGTTCACAGTCAACCAGGGTCATCCAACACATAGCTAGCATTGTCAATCAAATTGGAAACATGTAAGGGTATTCTAAGTCAATAAGATCATCCACAGAGCTATGGGAATATCCCAATGATCTCATCCAGTTCAGACACCCCCATCACCTCCACTCTCAGCCTAAGTAAGGTCCCCTTCACTGTTGCAAAGTCCCTAGGGTGCGCCTTCCTATAGCACTGACACAGGCAAGTGTGGTTGATCCTGACTACTAAAACACAATAATTGAGCCCTCATTGGCTCTAGCATGTAGTCCTAAACCCTCCTGCTCTCTTCCCACTATTTTTCTGGTCGTCTCACCACTCAAATCCACCCAACACCCAAAGGTTTGTAACTATGGATTATTCGTTGATCTTGCTTCCTACGCCAATTTATAGACGATCTTAGATGTGGATTTCGCGTCCTTACTCAGGATCGCGATTTCGGGTTCTTGGTCACATAAGGGTCCAACTGATTCCTAGATGATCAACCATGGCCTCGAGATGGGGAATACGTCCTCCACAAGGTAGGGTCACTTATGGGACATGCAAAACATATCCCCAGACCCTTCCTTATGAATTTAAGGGACGTCCCATACTCCATCGGCCTCATGAATAATGCTCTTCACCCACTTCCTTACAATAGCATTCAATGGCAGCTAGGAGAGTCAAATGGGTTCTCAAGGTGACAAATGGAAACCTAGGTTTCAATCCCACAACCACCTCACCACTCCCTAATGGATACACATAGCCCCCTCATTTAGTTGCATCCATACCCAACCCTTGGGATTTTATTTATAGGTTATTATTTACATCATTTAAATTTTCCATGGCTTACTAGCACATGGTTATCATAATACCAAATACTTGCCTCTTCAAGGCCGAGCATTCACTAGCAGACCCTTGGCTTTGAACTCGACGCTAGAAATCATACATAACATGCATACAATATTTACATTACATAAAATATACTAAGGGACAAAATGGAGGTATTACACTGAAATCCCATAATTGTGATCGCATATACACACAATCAAGATATCTTTACACTATCCTTCTTGATGCCCCCCAACATCGGTCATTAGATCCTACACCCAAGGGCTCACCACATTCAATGAATGGTCTTATTAGGTCCATTTCCCACTTAGGAAAGTTTCCTCCTACCACTTTGGTGCCATTTAATATGGCTCCACAATACCCATCCATGCCACATGTGTCGGTACCCCCCTTTCCCTGGTACCAACCCCACTAGTTAGTCAGCTATAGTATGGACCCTATAGCCACATTTATCCAAATGTTAGCCAGAGTACAATGGTTCCTACACTACAAAGTCGTTCCTACATCCACATCTTATGGACCACAAGCCACATTTATCCCACCCCTAGGGTATAACCCTTATTATCCATTCCCATGCCCGATTGGTCAATAACCCACACCTCACATGGGGGTGAACCTCGTTCAACCTTCTTATGCTCAACAATCTCAATAGTTTGAAGGAAAGAACAAGAAAAACCAGCAGTCAAGGAAAGGGGGAAACCCCCCTCCCCAAAAAATACAAAACGCGGGTAATAAAAACACAGGGACTAATAATTCCCCCAAACAAGGAAAGAACTAACTTGAGGACCAATTATTGATGTTGCATTTGCATCAAGTATGACCATTACACCCATCAATTCCCTCTAATCCCCAACTACCAGCAGTTACTTGAAGACAAGAAGAAGACATTAAAAAACCCCCTCAAGTCGCGAATCCTTCCCAACCCTAAACCATTGTATTGCAACAACCCTTTGCAAAACAAGGAGTTTCCCATACTCCTTGGTTTGCAAAGGGTTGTCCCATACTCCATCAAACTCATGAACAATTCTCTTCACCCACTTCCTTACAACAACATTCAATGGCAGCTAGGACAGTCAAAGGGGTTGTCAAGGTGACAAATGGAAACCCAGGGTTCAATCGCACAACCCCTTCACCACTCCCTAGTGGATACACATAGCCCCCTCATTTAGTTGAATCCATAGCCAGCCCTTGGTATTTTATTTATAAGGTATTATTTACATCATTTACATTTTTCATGGCTTACTAGCACATGGTTACCATAATACCAAATACTTGCCTCTTCAAGACCGATCATTCACTAGCGGGGCCTTGGCATTCAGCTCCACAATAGGAATCATACATAACATGCACACAATATTTACATTACAACCAAAATATATTAAGGGTCAAAATGGGGGTATATACAGTTACCCTCTCCTTAGAATAACAACGTCCTCAATTTTCCAATACTTAGGAATATATATACAGTTTACACGTCCAAAATTTACAAAAATTTTGCAGGTCTTCCCTTCATTTTACCCCTTTACTTTGAACTTTCAGGACCAAGTCCTTTGGGTTCCACAAACTACTCCAGTTGGATTTGATCTTCCAACTCTGAAGGTGGGCATTTCTCCACAACAATCTCTTCCTTCTCTTTACCTTCTAGTTGATCTAAATGTTTGGAAACTTCATGGTTGTTATCTCTCTTGATGTTCTTTGTTGGGCAATTGTAGAGGAAATGATTTCCTCCACATTCCCAACATTTCAATGAATGCTTCTTCTTTACCTGATCAGTTTCCTTTGAGGCTTCCCACCTAGAATGTTTCTTAGTGGATTGATTGGATGAATGCCTCTTCATTTACCCATTGTCCTTTCCACAACTCATTTTTTCAGAATGCTTTTTACCTGCCTTTGCAGACAAGCAGAGTCCTACAAAAACTTGTGGTTCATCTCATTATGTTGCTTGTGTATCTTGATCATCCCTCTAAGATTTTATTGGGTCTTGGAAATTGTTTGAAGAATATTTTCAGCCAAATCCAATAGCCTTTCGTCTGCTTCCATAGTAAATGTACACAGCTTCCCACACTTTGCTTGCTAGCACCACTTGTTTTGTAACAGCTGCAACCAATTGGTTTCAATTTCTCACCTATGAAATCCATCATTGAAAATCTTGTTAGGCCAAGCATAACATAAACATTAAAAATTAGTCAATTATTTCCACGATTGACAAGGAGAGCCCATGCTCTATTCATGAGACTTCCACACTTTTAATGCTTTCCCAACATACACATGAACTCATTCATGCTCATCCTTTCACAGTAAATTTACTATTTCAGCATTGACAAATTATTTTCAAGCAAATAAACACAATCCACTTTCATCCCTAACAGGCATTCAACAGTTTTCTCTTTTCTAAAAGGCATCTATCAAAAAGGAAATAGAATAGTAAGATTTTCCCTTTCTTAGTCTTGTTCCAATCTGGAGCCACACCACCACTATGGTTTCATGCTCCTTAGCTTCTTTCACTTCAATGTGAATGCATGACTTGCCCTTTATTGTTTTGGCAATGACACTTGGTTTCTAAGATCTATCCAAGGCTTTCTGAACCATGGAACCCCTCCCCATGGTTTTCCTATAGAACCTTGGCCGCTAGGACCCACACCGGTCCACTAGCACCATCTTCCATTGCTGCTCATACTGATCTTTCTAGGAAAATCACATGTCCACATGCATCCTTAGGATGCCTTCATATCCCTTGCTTCCTTAAATGGCCTAGGTTTCCAACAAAGAAACAACAATGTATCAACTTGGCTGTTATAATATTTTTTCATGAAATTTTCATTATCCGGAATAAGAAAAAGATGAAATTTAGATACTTATCTGCATTGGGCATTTCCTCTCTATTCCAAAGGTTCCTTCTTTGCTTTACGAGCCTTCGACCACCTATAGAATGAATGTTGGCCAGCACACAGGCTGCTCCACAGCATCCAAATAGTCAATTCCAAGCCATTACACCAACTAGGTTTATCAGGCATTGATGGTGCCAAACGAGTCCCATATTGGTTTTCCCTCTCCATTTCCAAGCCAACACTTTCGTCTGGGTCAATATGCCAATAGAAGGAAACTACACCATGACCATTTCTAGGTCAAGGGATCTACTACAGAGCCATATGCATCTCATGGGTTTCCAATCAGTCTTGACACCCCCTTTACTGCTGAACCAATAGCGATTTTATGCCTTTACCAATATCACCACATTCCAACTCACAATGCCCAACAAGCATACTGACTCAATCACTCCCCACACATAAGGATAGTACCCTTCTTCACTTTGATTCCTTAGTGTGCAACACCAAATTGCATCTGTTTAAGCTGACAACACAAGGTGGGTAACCAAGCTCATCAGTATTATTGATATAAAATTGTAAACATATTTCATAACATTCACTATCTAATATTGAAACACCAGGAATGCATCCATTCCTTTAGGGTGTAGTCAATATTGACAATCCTATCATATCCCAATACCTGGAAGGCATGCATCCCTTTTCCGATGTGAGCCATGTAGGCCCTAATCATACTCAAGCAGTCTGAAATGAAAAGAAAATAAAACATGCTCTGGCTATTAACTCTACTAATTGGACATGCATATTCTTAGCTAGGGTTATAGAATACTCATCCATTTGTAGATGTATTTTCTCTTCATTCATGAGGAATGGGGCTCCCTTCTCTGAGTCAATAGTCCCTCAGATTTCCACCCCAAACCCTCTCACATTACATAGAAAGCATATGCCCTATTGGCATAATTTTACCATTTCATCCACATTTTAGTTCAGCTGAGATATCATCCTTAAAATATGCAATGATGTTTCTCCTAAAACCCATTTCCAAGACATGGGATTGTTCCCATGGAGTTTGGTTTCTGCAGGCCATCACACATGGTCTTCCTGCAATGTGTCTTCTAGACCCACTTCTCAAACAACCAAACCATCAGTGGCATTTATCAATAAATTCAAATCTGATTTCTCCATAACCAATCAATGGCATTAATAATTAAATTCAATATGAATTTATGATTCTGTCTACTATATAAATTGTTTTGCTTAGCCATGAGGTCATCCTCATAAAATTAAATCAGAGGGTTTCAAACATGAAATGGACAATATGAGTTGTTCATAACTTTAATCTTACAACCATGAGACCCTTCTCATGATGTTTGGCTCTTGCACATGGTAGATTCCATCCTTCATTATGGTCTTACCCACATAGCCATGCCCAAGTCAATCTACCTAAAATCTGAAATTTTAAATCAGTCAAAAAACTTGTAAGTTTTCATGCATATAATATTTCATTGTTGCCACATTCACCGAAGTGGTCTCAGAATTATAATACCCAATAATTCGAACATTATCAATTGTTCACATCTCAAGGATAATGAAATATATATGTACTCTATATGCATCATTATCACAATGAAACTACAAGATACCATCAGACCATCTATACAATTTAATAAAAATTTCAATACTCGTTACTTCACAGCCATATCCCTTTATGCAACTACGTCCTTCCAACATAGCATTTTGGTAGCCCATCAAACATGACTAACTTCTTCATGCAATCATTCTCTTGCATTCATAGTAGGTCATGAAATGATCCCAGAATTACCATTAATTCATCATTTCATCTAATATCTAATTGCAGTGACACATACCTAACACAACCATGCATTCACATAATGCATCTCAACATGTGCACTCGCACCTATGCATGCACATTTACATCACTCACACAATCTTTTAATGTGAATTCACTCAATGCATAACCACAAGATTGTACAAAATATTTTTAATGTGCATACACTAAATGTCACCTCGCATTGATTCATGAATACTATACTATCATGTCATGCATTCTATTATCCCAACACAATATGGTCCTAACCAGGGCTATCTCATATAGCATGCACTACCATAACAGGACCATAAGTCATCACTTACTTTGGTTATTAAACTCATATCCAGAATGGCATGATATATTTTCATATGAATGCATTCTAAATTTTTAAATAGTCACATGGTATAAGGTTCCTTCCATTACTACCCCATACCTCACCATGCCATGGTGGTGTGGAATTCACATATATGCATTCAACCTTACATGCATACCATTTCATGATTAATAAATATGGTTCAAGGGATTATTACCCAATCCCCCTTTCAACACTTGTACAATTAGCATAAGTAAAACATTACGTGCATGGATCCCATTAGCATATTTGATGTTACCTGATCTGCTTGGTCTCTTACCAAGGACTACACTATCCTTTCTTCAACCTCATGATCATAAATTTGTTGCACCAACCTTTTCTTCATAAGGCTGCTGGTCACATGCAACAACATCATGTACATATTCAACCATGCTTCAACCACAACAATTGTCATTAGTGGCACATTGCATATGTACAACCTCACCACTTTTACCAATATGCAACATCATATACATGCACAAACATTTTCACATGCACTATGCAATATCTAGCAATATGCCTATTAGTGCATAATCATTTCACCCATCTAATTTCTTGCATTTTTAGTATTCCTATGCCAATCTTTCTGTATGTAAAACTTAGAAAATATGAATACAAGAAGAAGACAAGGGTTAAGGAATTTTTCCTTTCCATTCCATTTCATAGCATGGGATTTTTATTCCATATCATAGCTGGTCCAATTTCATGGCCTTGTCATCCCTCTGTAGCTTTCCTTTAGTACTGCAAGTACTGCAACAGCCCTCATTGTTTCAGGTTCACATGCTTTGCTATTCACACTGCTCCAAAATTATGGCCAAGTCCAACTTGACCTCTCTTGTACTAACCTGTAAGCTCATACTTTGGCCCAAGCAGCCCTTATGCTGCAACCTTAGGCTCTGATACCACTCTGTCATGTCCCCGGTCACCTCGGTTCCCTTCAGAGGTAATGGGAGACAACCCTTGGATCTACCTGCTAATTTTTTTTCTTTTTTTTCCAAGCAATTCCAAAGGTTCCGCAACTCTGCACCTCCAATGATCTTCAGTCCGCAATCTGCAATCCAAAATGCGGAAATCAGAAAGGCGGAACCACAAATGCACAACGCCGAATATTTACCCCTCTAACTTCCACCATCTACAATCCACAATGTGGGATTCAGAAGTTGGAACACCAAATTCCACCACTCCGAAAAACTTCACTTCCGACTTCCGCAATCTGCAATGTGGAACTCAAAACTCGGAACACAAAACTTCTTCTCTGAAGAACATCTCCTCTTCGACTTCCGCAATCTGCAATCCACCTTGCGGGAATTGGAATTCGGAATCCCCAATCGCACGCCACCAAAGAAATGCACCTCCGACATCCACAACCCACAATCTGTAGTGCAAAAATCAGAATGTCAGAACATCAAATTTACCACCTCGCCAAATTAACTTTCCGAATTCCGCAATCTACTATGCGGAACTCGGATTTGGAACTCCAACTTCGCCAAATTACCTTTCTGAATTCTGCAATCTCCAGTTCGGAACTCGGAAGTCGGAACTCCAACTTTTCCAACCCGAAAAAATTACCTCCCCGACTTCCGCAATCCGCAATCTACCTTGTGGAAGTCAGAAGTCGGAAGTCCAACTTTACAACTCCGACAATTTTACCTTTAGGACTTCCACAATACACAATCTGCATGCAAGAGTCTAGAGTCAGAACCACCATTTCACAACCCCGTATAAATTTCCTTTTGAATTTCGCAATCTGCATGTGGGTTCAGAAAGTCGGAAGCCCAATTGAACAACTTCTCTAGCCCATAACTTCTTCATCCTAAGTTAATTTTGGGAAAGTCTAGTAGCTTTGGAAAGACGTTGACGAGAACTATGCAACTGCCTGATATTCATCCACACCTGACAACATTAATTTTGTCCTTATTCTCATCAAAATATGGCCTTAAACCCCATATATGCCTCTTTACCACCCTGTAAAGAGCTCTGCGACACTCTGCCATATCCTCTCTCCTTTATCTAATCCACTGGGGTCATGAACAACAGAGGGGAGGTGTTTATTCTTTCCCCACAACCATGAATGAAGTATTTTGCACCTCCTAGGACTTGCACTTAGTCCTATTCATCAAATAATCATTCATAGACTTAGCCCTAATTCATCAATGGAAAATTTAGAGACATTACACCAATGGAAATGCAATTGTGTAGAAGCATAATAAGTCACTCATGTATGCAGGTTCATACAAGAATAAACATAGCAGGATGAAACATTATCCATACACATCAAATGGAATACATCCGCATATTCCTCCCAGGCAGAGTGATAAAATAACATGCAGAGACTTAGCTCTATTCCTCAAGCATAAATACATATGAGTACCAACATAAGGATAAGAATGTAAATGTACAAGAACAATGTAATTAACACACACACAACATAAATTAGCCATCTTAACACATAGGGAAGTGAGGCCTTCTTCACACACACATATGCCATCAATAACAGTCATTACTAGTTAAACCATTGCAAAGATAACAACATATGGAATGTGTATAAATTAACATAGAGAACACTTATCTTTTCCATTGAATCCCCAAGGAAACTGGCTATGGACTGTATCGTTCCAAACCAACCATAGGTCTCTTCCCAGCCTGTATTATTTCAACACTCAGAGATCACCCCTAAGCTGGGGCTATGTATCCACTAAGGAGTACCGCTCAAGCTCACTCATAGTCTTGGTTCACAGTCAATCAGGGTCATCCAACACATAGCTAGCTTTGTCAAGCAAATGGGAAACAAGTAAGGTTATTATAAGTCAATAAGCTCATCCACAAATCTATGGGAATATCCCAATGATCTCATCCAGTTCATGCACCCCCATCACCTCCACTCTCAGCCTAAGTAAGGTCCCTTTCACTACTGCATAGTCCCTAGGGTGCCCCTTCCCTTAACACTGACCTGGGAAAGTGTTGTTGATCCTGACAACTATATTACAATAATTGAGCCCTCACTGGGTCTAGCATGTAGAACTAAACCCTTATGATCTCTTCCCACCGATTTTCTAGTCACCTCACCACTCAAATCCACACAAAGGTTCAGAACTATGGATTCTTCATTGATCTTTCTTCCTATGCCAATTTCTGGATGATCTTAGCTCTGGAATTCACGGCCTTACTTAGGATACTGATTCCTGGTTCTTGCCCCCTCTGTTTGTATTGTTGGGTTGCATAAGGGTCCAACTGATTCCTCGATGATAAACCACGGTCTCAGGATAGGGAATACATCCTCCACGAGGTAGGGTTGCTTATGGGACAAGCAAAACATAGCCCCATACCCTATCTTATAGATTTCAGGGCTGTCCCATACTCCATTGACCTCTTGAACATTACTCTTCACCCACTTCCTTACAATAGCATTCAATGGAAACTAGGAGAGTGAAAGGGGTTCTCAAGGTGACAAATGGAAACCTAGGGTTCAATCCCACAACCCCCTCACCACTCCCTGGTGGATACATATAGCTCCCTCATTTAGTTGCATCCATAGCCAACCCTTGGTATTTTATTTATAGGGTATTATTAACATCATTTGCATTTTCCATGGCTTACTAGCACATCATTACCATAATACCAAATACTTGCCTCTTCAAGGCCAAGCATTTACTAGCGGGGCCTTGGCCTTGAGCTCCACGCTAGGAATCATACATAACATGCATACAATATTTACATTACAACCAAAATATCCTAAGGGTCAAAATGGGGGTATTACACTGAAATCCCATAATTTTGATCTCATATATAGACAATTTGGATATCTTTATACTATCCTTCCTGATGCGCCCCAACATCGATCATTGGATCCTACACCTGCGGGCTCAACACATTCAACGAATGCTCTTATTAGGTCCATTTCGCACTTAGGAAAGTTTCCTCCTACCACTTTGGTGCCATTTAATGTGGCTCCACAATACCCATCCATGCCACTAGCATCGGTACCCCCCCTTCCCCAATACCAACCCCACCAGTTAGTTAGCTATAGTATGGACCCTATAGCCATACTTATCCAAATGTTAGCCATAGTACAATGGTTCCTACACCGCAAATGGTACAAGTCGTTCCTACATCCACATATTATGGACCGCAAGCCACATTTATCCCACCCCTATGGTATAACTTTTATTATATATTCCCATTCCCAATTGGTCAGCAACCCACACCTCACATGGGGGTGAGCCTCGTTCAACCTTCTTATGCTCAACAAGCTCAATAGTTTGAGAAATTGATCACCGCAAACTCTTAGAATCCACAAACTCGGGGGAAGAAGAAAGGGAAGAAAAAGAACAACCACCATTTGAGGCAAGGGAGAAATCCTCCTCCCCAACAAATACAGAACGCGGGTAATCAAAACACGGGGACTAATAATTCCCCCACACAAGGAAAAAATACAAACCTAAGGACCAATTATTGATATTGCATTTGGGGCGAGTATGACCATTACACCCATCACTTCCCTCTAATCCCCAACTACCAACGGTTAGTGGAAGCCAAGAAGAAGATAGTAAAACCCCCCTCAGGCCGCAAATCATCCCTAACCCCAAACCATTGTATTGCAATAACCCTTTGCGAACCAAGGAGTTTCCACACAACAACAGTATCATCAACCATCTGATGGTGACTCTTTTCAAAATAACTACATGTTGGTTGTTAATATTCATAATCGAGCCAAGGGTTATGATAGCCCTAAAGCTCACCAAGTGGAATACACCCCTATCCTCTCGAGGGGGCCTTTACAAATACCATGCCCGAGTGTCGAACAAATCCCCCATATTCGCAAGGTACAACTTTAGCGTACACCTAATAAACCCCACATGAAAGATGCCCACAATTACAGTATTATGGATGAATTGGCTCAACCACTTGCAACCATATCAACGTTAGAGGTGCTACAATCATGCCCAACCCACCGAAAGGGATTACTCAATGCACTCAATGCCTTCGATCCTTCCAAATTTCATTTCATGACCTTTGATCTTGACAAAGGTGAACCATGACTACCCTCGTTAATCACCTTTCAAGTCCCAGTCATAGTAAAGAACATTATGATTCATTATTGCATCATCAATGAAGGCGCCTCCATTTGCATTATGTCTTCTAAAGTGTAGAAACATTTAGGGTCACTAGAGTTGGTCCCCTGATCTATCACTCTTCGCGCATATGATGGGAGACCATCCCAACCAAGAGTAGTATACTAAAACATCCCCATAGAGGTGTGGGGGAAATTGGTTATGATCGACATTGAGGTATTCGACGTAGAACTCGACTACAACATCCTTTTAGGGTGTATTTACATGTACACCTTGAAGGCAATTTCCTCCTCGGTATTCCATATCATGATGTTTCCCTTAAATGGAAAGGTCGTCACCCTCGACCAGCTTAACTACTATGATCCCAACACCACAAGAAACCTTGACAAAATCCTACCAATTGTCTTCAGCGCTAATCAACCGTATGTCTACATTGCCCCTAACATTTATAAGTATTTGAATTTATTAGGACTTTATTCGAGACCACCACCCAAGATCCCCACATCAATTTCCTAATGTGCACAATTTTCACCTCCGAAAAATGGAGCTGCCTCCCCCTTAACACCATCATCAGTACCATCGTTGAGTCATGGAATTGAACAAATGTTGAGCCCATTGGTCCCCTCAATATTTCATATCCCATTCTTGTACCCTCCCACAGGTGTACAATTGTTGGATGTCTAAACTGAGTTAGAGATTTCCAATGTAGACCCATGTACTTTGCGGTTCAGGGAACCAACAAAACCCCTATTCACCGGCCCTTTCAGCAACAGGCTGTGCACAGCCTAAGGTCTCACCCAAGGCGAAAACTGTAGGGGGTGGTTGCAGAATCAAGTTTCCACAACCGAGTGATGCGATGGGGGTAAAATATAATAAGTAGCGCAATGCCTCGCGGGTTGCACAAGTAGACAACTGCGCGAACCTTCTGTTCCACATCGGATACTTCAACTCGCAACTGCGCTCACGCACTTGCACCTTTAGCGCGCAACTACACTTGTACCTCTAATGACTGTGATACATGATACCTTTGTGTTACGACAGTAAGTTATCAATAGCTTACCTCGCAGCAACCTTCATTGACTCGGCACATCAATAAGACTGCGTGTCCTTTCCACGGTGTCCAATTCTAACCACTCTACTTAGCATTCCTTATTCCGTTCAAGTTCTTATCAGTAAGTTGTAGACAATTTAACAACATACGTTACTGCATGCTCCAACACTGCGCTTAAACTCAGTGTTCACTACTTGACCAATAGATAGATTCATACATTCTAGTCAACAGATTCATACATGTTGAATACTTAACATTCCTTTGCGCATGCATTGCTTAACATATTATTCCCATTCATTGCAGTGAATACATATAAAATCAATCACATAACAGAAGTTTCCGGCATTAAACATTCATCCTAGGAATTTAAACAATCATAAACACAAATTGGTCACACAACACAAAATTTAATGTGGTTCACCCCATAGATGGAGGCTACGTCCACAAGAACGGTTGTTAATATTACTATTAATGGGAAGGGTACAACCATTCTTAGTCTGCGCACTCAGCTGCAGACTCTCTTCTCTCTCTCAGATAGGTCTCTGCACACTCAACTGCAGAGCCTTTACAATGGTTGTCTAAGCTTAGGATTCTACAATGATCAATGCTTTACCAAAATGAAGAGATCAACAACAACAACAACCAACCCTTTCCCATACAAAATCATGCCGTTTTATAGATCATGCCCATAGGTCATCTGTTTACAATCACTAGGCCGAAACCCTAAGGTTTCCAAAACTGGTGTGGCTAACTTCCACCCAAGCTGTCGCCGTCGACAGCCTGGGCCGCTTGCTCCAGCTGTGCCACTCGTGGCTCACACGCTCTTCTGATAGCCGTAGTCCTCAAATTGGTTACACTACATCATGGCCTGTCCCTTTCCACTCCTTCCCCTGCCTGTCACTATCGGCGTCGTGGCCTAGCTTCTCAACTACTTGCCGCCACACGCTCGAACAGGTCACTTTCATTTTTCGTCCACCTGTTCCTTACCCAAAATAGGTCATGTCCCTGTCTGACCTTTTCCCATGTTCTGAATTAAAGATAGCTCATGCGCTACCATGTGCATCGTCCTACTACACGATCGTGCCTTAGTCATCGCCATTGCGTGACACACGCAACACCTCAAAACTTGTATGTCGCCTGTCGCCGCGCGTAATGCGCTTTCGCCCAACTGCTTTCTCCCTGCCGCAGCGTGCAATGCGGAATTATCAAAATTTCCTTTTCTTCCTGATGCAGCGCGCTACGCGTGTTTTTCCATACTTGCATGTTTTTCCAACCCACTTGGGCCCAACCCAACAGGCCCCTAACACTCACCTGTGGCTCATCCCGAGCCACTTCCACTTGCGGCTTCTAGAGCCGCGTCTTCCTTCGTTCCAAGCTTTACTGTGAAGATTTGCAGAGTTCCTTCTAACTCCGCAACTATGTTCTTGGATTTATGTTTGAATTTAGCGGAACCTCCGGATAGGTTGGGATAAGCATCGAAATGATATCCCACTAAATATCAATATCATGTTCATGTCTCTATTGGAACGGACTGACGAGGCGCGACCCGCTGTCATGTACTTTCTTCCAATGACTGTCATTCCCGTGGAACCTTGATCATCTCTCTCTTGAGCACCTTTCTGAGTGGTCTATCAGTTTTCTTACCTGCACACAAGTTCATCTACGTCACCGTGCCAAGAAACAGGCCGATTGTTCTGCCACATCTGTTTTGCGGCTCGAGTTGTCTCCTACTGAGCTCGATCTGGCTTTGCTCCTGGTGAGTCTATATGCAGGGAGACCATGGTTCTTTCAATGATCAGTAATTGCATAGAAATCTCGGATGAAACTCGATGGTTAAGCCTACCGATTGCCACATTACTCTTATCAGTTAGGAACTTTATAGACATCCCGGATGAAACCCCAGGGTGATGTCTCCTGAGGACTATAGCAGATGCATCTGCAGATTGCTCATGGACACTTGTCATCTTAGATCTTAGGGCACCTGTAGTGCTTCCACTGTAGATGAAGTGCACCATGGAACCTGGTCAGTTGTCTTTTTCAAGGCCTTGTTGGCCTGTCTTTCAACTAGCAACTCTTCAGAGTATATCCCGGGTTCAATCACTACCCTGGGAAAATATTATAAATCATAATTGTTTTCTCAATGCTTCTAGGATTCAATATATATAGCCTGCTTCACCGTCGTCCCGGTATTGTAGAATCCCCAGAGGGGATCTGCTTCACGTGATTCGCATGCATTGAACTGGAGTAGCCACATTGGCACCTGCGTAAGATAATTAGTTGGCGTCGGCCCCCCACGATGTGTGATCAGTGCTAATTATGCTGCTTTTATGGAAGCCGCATGCCAAGTGTCGATGGAGCGACCTACCGCGTGGGTATCCAAGCAATCATTTATGAATGTGATGGGATTCCACTCGTGTCGTCTAGACGTATGGTGTCACGCCGACCTGAACTGTTCTTCCGTCATCGGGATCTCAATTGTCACCGTTATTAAGTATTGTCAAGTGGTTCTGATGGTATTCTAATGAGTGGCCATGGCAGTTTCAGATAAGGTCGTACTGTTTGGAAAACCATACTCTATTTATCCATTTAGCAGATGAATTGTACACTATTTTCTGTGGAACAACCTTCCCTGATGCTCCTTGTGTCGCGCATTCGGATACCTTTGTGAACAATATCTCGGCTTAGTACTGCGTTACTGCTTTTGTACTTCTTGTTCTGATCTACATAGCTTTTTAGCGAGATTGGTAAGCATGCATCAGTTGTTTCCTTTTCCAACGGTGTTGAACTTTGAACTAGTGTGGGAACATAGATCTCAGTCTCCTCTTTCCTGTACGGGCTGTGGGGCAGCTTCAATACTCTGGTTCCTATAATGTTAACAAAATCATCAAACTCTGCATAAAGAAAGAGAGCTATAATGTTAAAGAGGGCAAAGAGGTCCTGTTGATGATGTTGATTAAGGTCGTTAATTACTATCATGGCGTTGCAGTCTTCAGTGTCAATGTAGTCAGCAAGGCTACATTCCAAAACTGTCGTGGCTATGTTGAGTATATCAAAAAATGTCGTTTCATCCGCTTGATCATCAAGCTCGAGAAGGTCAATGGCACTAGTGAGGAACTAATTTATTGATATTACCTCCCTCCTCAGCAGAAGTAGTTCCTCTGGATTGAAGGTCTCTTCATCGTAGATTGCTTCCGTGCAACCTATTTGTGTGGAGCTCATCGCGACCTTGTGTGTGGAACAAATTCTTCAAGTATGCTATCGACCCAAAAGTCAACTACTCGTGACAATGGGATGTCTATTGCTTTGAGCTGCGTTGTGAGCTCTGGGGTCCACTCTGTAGGTACTCCTCCTTGAAAACAAGTCTTCTTGAGTCGTGATATCCACGTGTGTAGCTCATTTGGAAATGTAGCCCAAAAGATCTCGTGAATATCTCTCCAGAAATATCTGTTCCACCACTCTACATCAGATAGGCGTGGGTGTTTGTTCTTTTTTCTTGCAAAGTCTCTTTCAATCTTATCACACCAATCCTAGATCTCTTTCTGTTCAGGATGCCAATTTTCTGAACCCAGCGAGAACTGGTATTCTTCTTCACACATTACTTTCCAACACACTATCACATCACTGGTCTTATCCGGGCAACGAAACCATTTGTTGGCTGTCTAGACTGAGTTAGAGGTTTCCAATGTAGACCCAGGTACTTCGCGGCTCAGGGAACCAACAAAACCCCTATTCATCGGCCCTTTCAGCAACAGGATGCATGTAGCCTGAGGTCTCACCCAAGGCAAAAACTGCAGGGGGTGGTTGTGGAATCAAGTTTCCACAACTGAGTGATGCGATGGGGGGAAAATCTAATAAGCAACACAACGCCTCGCGGGTTGCGCTGGTAGACAACTGCACGAACCTTCTATTCTGTGTTGGATACTTCAGCGCACAACTGTGCTCGCGCACTTGCACCTTCAGCGAACAACTGCGCTCGTGCACTTGCGCCTTTAGCGCGCAACTGCACTCACACCTCTAATGACTGCGATACAAGATACCTTTGCGTTATGACAATAAGCTATCAACAACTTACCTCGCAGCAACCTTCACTGACTCGGCGCATCAATGAGACTGCACATCCTTGCCACAGTGTCCAATTCTAACCACTCTACTTAGCATTCCTTATTCCATTCAAGTTCTTATCAGTAAGTTGTAGACGGTTTAACAACATACGTTACTGCACACTCCAACACTGCACTTAAACTCAGTGTTCACTAATTAACCAATAGATAGATTCATACATTCCAATCAACATATTCATACATGTTGAATACTTAACATTCCTCTGGCATGCATTACTTAACATATTATTCCCATTCACTGCGGTGAATACATATAAAAGCAATCACATAACAGAATTTTCCAACATTAAATATTCATCCTAGGCATTTAAACAATCATAAACACACATTTGTCACACAGCATAGAATTTAACATGGTTCACCCCCCGGATGGAGGCTACATCCACAAGAACGGTTGCTAATATTACTCTTAATGGGAAGGGTAAAACCATTCTTAGTCTATGCACTTAGCTACAAACTCTCTTCTCTCTCTCAGATAGGTCTCTACGCACTCAGCTGCAAAGCCTTTACAATGGTTGTCTAAGCTTAGGATTCTACAATGATCAATGCTTTACCAAAATAAAGAGATTAACAACAACAACAACCAACCCTTTCCCATACAAAATCATGCCTATTTATAGATCATTCCCGTAGGTCATATCTTTACAATCATTAGGCCGAAACCCTAAGGTTTCCAAAACTTGTGTGACTAACTGCCACCCTAGCTGCCATTGTCGACAGCCTACTCCACCTGCTTCAGTTGTGCCACTTGTGGCTCACATGCTCTTTTGACAACCACAATCCTCAAAACAGGTCACTGCATCATGGTCTATCCCTTTCCACTCCTTCGCCTGCCTATCACTATCGGCGTCGTGGCCTAGCTTCGCAATTGCTTTCCACCACACATTCAAACAGGTCTCTTTCATCTTCCGTCCACCTATTCCTTACCCAAAATAGGTCATGTCCCTATCTGACCTTTTCCCATGTTCTGAACTAAAGATAGCTCATGCGCTACCATGCGCATCGTCCTACTGCGTGATCGTTCCTTATTCATCGCCATTGCGCGACATGCGCAACACCTCAAAACTTGTCTGTCGCCTGCCGCCGCGCGGAATGCGCTTTCACCCAACTTCTTTCTCCCTGCCACAGCGTGCAATGCGCAATTATCAGAATTTCCTTTTCTTCCTACTGCAGTGCGCTACACATGTTTTTCCATACTTGCATGTTTTTCCAACCCACTTGGGCCCATCCCAACAACAATGGATTCTTGTTATGGCTATGTTAACTCTACCTAAGCTCACTTTGGGTATTCTGGTACGATACCTTATGCTTCCCTACCTAGAAATGGCTTCCAAACCAGTCACTCATTATGATTTTGTCCCTGTTTTGGCTGCTACATTTTTGGAGATCCTAGGTCAGCCGTCCGACTAGGTCCTCCGTTCAACCACTTCGGAGAACAAGTCGAATGGTTTTGTCATTTACCACATGTCGAGTCGGTTAGTCGCATTGGTTAGTGAACCAATAGGTCATTATTTAACTGTATGTAAATCATATATATAGGCTAAAGATCCAGATACATGAATGGCACCGAGACATTGTATTGCACTTTTGTACTAAGTAATAGAAAGACTTGTTGGCTCTTCCACCATTACTTATCTTGTGTTCATATATATCTATTTGCTTGTTGTATAACATGTATCGCTGGTAACTATGCAATCCACTTAAATACAACATTGGTTCTGTTGTCGGTGATACATACATATCATGATAATGAGAATGATCTAATGATATCAAAACATGATATAAAGGAATGGTGGGAGAGAAAAATAGCAAACTACCTGCAAAATTATGTTAGAAGAAACAAGTTGACTATTGCTCAAGCAAAGGAGAAGTTCTTTTCAGAAACACATGACAAGTTCATTGAGTCCATGCCGTTCACATTGAAGAAAATTTTGGTTGAAAATACTGGTAGATGAAAAAGATCAACAATTGCTAACAAAATTAAATAAAGGAGGCCACACAAATTTGTCAAAATGGTTCAAAATAATTGTTGACTAGTTCTGTGAAGAGTGTGCGATTGAGGAACGAGTATCTGTCGATAACGTGTAGGTTTTATAACGATCTTACCGATCAATTCCTTTGTTCACTACCAATACTTTTGTTTAAATTATTGATTGAGAAGGGAGCCGCGCATATTGTTGAACCTCGACCACTGGTTTTACCACTGCTTCCAAACTCGAACGAGGTGGAAAAAAAAGAAAGTGGGAAAATTTTGTGGTGGAACGAGAGTGGCAATAAGTTTTGAGCAAATGAATTGCTTCCCCACCCTAATTCTCTAAAGATATTTACATTAGTTATAGAAGCATTCGAGGTACTTTGAGATGTGCGCAAGAGAGAATTGTACAATCAAGGAATTTGGAATGGTCTTTCGGACATCTCACAGGTTAATATTGAGATTATATTAAGGAAAATTAGAAAATCCAATGAGGATTGGCAGAGAAGAAAAAAGGATATTGAGAAATTACAGACGAAAATTAAAATATTGGGGGAGGATTGGAAGATAAGAAAAATGCATATGTCAAACGAAAATAGGAGAATGAAAGAAGCAAACCAGGGATCAAATAAAAGAAGGAGGAAGATGTCCGAAGAGGATATCAAGAATTCATGCAAAAAAAATGAAAAAATATAGAGAGGAATGGAAGAAAAGGAGGTCCCAGTTGTCGTAGGAGGACTTTGAAAGTTCACGGCTGAGAATGGAAAAGGAAAAGGAGGAATGGGTGAGAAGCAGAATTGAGGAAGATGAGAAAATAGACATGCAACCAAGTATCAAATTTTATTATAGGAAGATGATTATTAAAGTTTATTAACATTAATAAGGAATTATTTGTTTTTCTAGAATTTTATCTCTATACAGGAAAAGAAGCATTCATAAATCTTTAAAGTTGTGATTTTCATTTTTAACTGATTTCGTGTCACAAAGATTTACAAATTATTTTTATCATGTGGCTTTGTTTCACTATACTTTTAGTATTATCATTATTATGGTAAGTGATCTCTTACTCAATTCTATAAGATTAACTGGAACTATTGCATAGAGAACTTCTTAATTTAGAGAGAGTTGTGATAAAATTATGATAAAGGTCTTCGATATTGTCCTTATGGGGATTATGTGCCTATCATAGTTTAGAGTTGGGGTTCAACTCCTATGGTCATACTTGGGCTTGTTTAGAGTTAAGGTTCAAGTTCTATGGTCATATCATAGATAAATATGTATTACATTTAGATTTTCATGCTATCGATATGGATAATGTGGATATTGTTTTATGATATTTCTAGATGGACTAAGCACAATTTGTTTTTGAAACTTTAGTACAAGAAAAATAAAAATAAATTGCGGGATATTTCTCTTATTAAACAAGAAGATCTCAAGGCAGCACATGAAGAATTCGTTGCATGTACAATAATTGAAGTCTTTACCAACACATTGGATGAAGAGTACGAGGTTGAATCAAAAGAAGGGGTCATAGAATCACATAAATAAAAGACCCAAGAAGAGCCTCAACATGAAGAACAATCAAAGGTGTTACATGACTGAAAGTAAGCATAGGTTGAAGAGTTAAAGATAGGAAAACCATAAACTAAGGTTGCAATATATTTTCACCCACAACACCATGAGAAACAATAGTCATCAAGGAAAGGTTAGGGGCATTAATGAACATGGAACCAAAAAGGAAACTAGTATGGAGGCACATGGAGGACTAAAGCAATGCATGGAGATATTTGAATACCACAGAGAACTAGAGGAGCAACTAGAATAAATATTTAGGAGCAATTACACTACATGTCTACATATCACTAGGATGGATGGATGCTTCTGCTTGGTATTATTATTTGATTCCATTTCTTACTTGTTGACACAAACCCAGTTGACAGGGGTTCCTCACATTGTTGACACCCAAACCACCATGATCTCCCTGAGCACCGACCTAGACAGGTTTTACCCTGTCCAACAACACCTGCGGAGCAGATGAGGTCTCACCTGAGATGTTTAAGGGAGAGTTTACGGAACCACGTTTCTGCCGAATGAAGAAGGATTTTGTGCATCAACTGATTAACTTATCGTGGCATTGCATAATAGATCTAAGCATTCAACTTGGGCATTAAACATAATCGCAGCATCATTCAACATATCTCATCATTGACAAAACCATAAATGTGCAATAGATATAACAGTAAAACATTCATTGCAGCAAGGAAACATCGCATCATTCACAGATTCATATCACATAACGCATTCATCACAAGGGAATAGGAAAGACACAGTAATTCTGCTCAACATCATATCATATTAACCTTTGCAACAACCCATAGATACAACAATAATTCCTTTATCGTATACCCAAATTAACAGACAAGCAAAATAATCTGTGCTCAACTGTCTCTTCAATTCATCATCTCATGGATATCCAACTCGGTATATCAGCACTTACAATCCTATGTCTATTTATAGGCTCACGCCTTTACATTTACGGTCCACTTAGGCAACCGCCTAACTACTTCTTAACAACATTTATAAAAAGATGACCCAAAAACCCACATAATGCGGTCCAAATGACCCAAAACCCACATAATGCAATCCAAATGACCCAAAACTACATAAACTAATCGACTTGCACGTTGTTTTCCTCCTTTCACGGTACCTTCCACCTTGCACAACATTCGTGATGTTTCCATGCTGACTCATTCAAACCTCTTGCCAATAGGCCCCCAACACAATCTTGTGGCTTGCCCTCGAGCCACGTCAGCTGGACATGGTGTACTCAGACTCGTTTGTCGCTTGACTATTCCTATGGAATTGGTCTTGCTGTTTGGATCTCGTTGTTGTGTACTACTCAAGATGATACAGAAATCTCAAGCTCTTTGTCATGTACTTCTCAAACTGATACAGTGATCTTCCTTCTTGCCGTCATGCACTTCTCAAACTCATCCTCCTGTCTCTGGAAACCTGGTTCAGATTGAGGAAAAGTTGATAAACACCGTCGAGGTGCGAAATAGGCCAACTGCTCCGGCACATTTATTTCGCTCCAGAGATCACCTACTACTAGTACTAGGGGGTTGTCACCCCTGTCATTTTGGTGGTCACAGGGACCACAAAGATTTGAACTACCACCACATACCTAGACATCTCGGATGAGACTTAGTCTCTGTTACACTCAAGTGTCCTCGTCGCTTCTGTCTCAAGGTGCTCATGCACACTCATCGTTCAGGCCCTCAGCACACCTGGTGTGCTTTAGTATGAAATGAAATGAATCATTTCCACAGCCTCCTTGGAATTCCTAACTTATCTAGCTTCTTGATCTACACACAGCATGAATTTCTCTCATCTGGTAGATACCTCTTTGCTCAACGAACCTGTGGTGCCTGTATTTATGCATTTCCACCATCCTGGATGCATGCCTTGGAAATCATTCACAAATCCATTCACATGAGGCGTCGATCCTGTTATAATACCATTCTGCCATTTCTTGGTGAGGTGGATCCGCAGCACGCATGTTTAGACTGGACTTCTTACGTGCGGAGTAGCAACCATGCTTCCACCAACTTCCATTCGTGCCAAAATGTGCAAACCATCAACCCTGATGTCATGGACCATGTTGCCACCTTGTTTTACATGTGCCAAATGTGCTCAACCTCATCATCAATCCGGTCAACCTAACGGTCAGATCCATCGTTACTGCAGGTCACTTCACCGAACACCGTGGGTTAACTGTATTCAACTGTCTTCATTATTTGTTGATTTGACTGTTTTGCGACCCTGGGGAGGTTGTGGAATGACTCCTAAACTGTGATACCATTGCTATTGCTTACGCATTTTGTTCTTGCTGGTGTGCCATCTTGCCACCTAGCCTCTTGCACTTTTTTTTTCGATGTTGTTCAGGCATCACGCTGCTCTAAGCCCATCCTATAGGGCTTCAACCTGCTACCATTTCTTATCTTTGGTAGCATCACTCTGTCTAACTGCCATAGTTGTACTGTGCCTCCTGAAGTTATGCAACTGATTCCATAGGGACCGAGCCAATGCATTTGCAACTTCCTTGGATGCTTCATGAACTTGCTGTCATACAACAACACCAAGTCCCCTTGCTGAAAATACATTATGTTCTTAATATGGAGATCATGCCAATATTTTTGTCGATCCTTCTACACACGCTGGTGAAACCCTATGATAAAGTGGTCTTCCTCAAGCTGTACCAGCTCCTCCAGTCGTTCTGCCAATGCTGCTTCACCATTCATACCTGTCGCGGCTGCTATGCGCAGACTCGGAACAATGTACTCCATAGGCATAACCGCCTCTTTCCCATACACCAATTTGAATGGTGTCTGGCCCATCAACCTTTTGCAAGTGGTGCTATATACCCACAAGACTGTTGGAATCGTCAAATCCCAGTCATCGCGGCTCGCATTACAAACCTTAGTAAGCACATGCTCCAACACCTTGTTGAAGGTATCCACTGTGCCATTTTCCTGTGGATGATACAGCGTACTCTTCTTATGTTGTATCTGAAGCTCCGCTATCAATGCGTTGACTGTTTGATTGATGAAGTGACTACCCTGATCACTCATCAATACCTTTGGGAATCCAAATCGAGTGATAATATTGTTGAACAAAAATTGTGCTACTGTCGCAGCGATGCAATCTACAACTGGTGCAGCTTCCTCCATATTCTCAAATAATCTATCGCTATGATTATGTATCATGCACCAGTGCACTTCCCAGGTGGGTTGATAGGTCCCACGAAATCCACAGCCCATTTATCAAGTGGTTGCAGTGTCACTTAAGGTATTAGCGACATCTCATCCCTCCTGGAGGGTTTTCCATTCCGTTGACAAACATCGCAAGTTTGCGCATAATCTGTCGCATCATTCTGAAGAGTGGTCCACCAAATCCCTACATGAAGCACCTTCCCGGTGGTAGCCCGACCACCATAGTTCCCACCAGCCACTCCTGCATGTGCTTCTGACAATATATGCCCTTGCTCGTGAGGCAGGACACGACGCCTCAAGACCTATCTAATCCTAGCTTGTACAACTGTCCGACAATAAACTGGAAATATGTAGCCTTAACCACCAGCTGCTTCTTCTATCTTGTGGTGAACCCCTCTGGTGCGGTTCCTATCTACATAAACTGAATGATTTCCTCATAGTAGTCAGCAGCTACTTCAACCCTGAATAGTTGTGCATCTTCCAACCCATCTTCAATGTTGGTTGGTTCCTCCCCTGTCTCAATCCACGATAGATGATCTGGCCCTGCATTCAAGCGGCCTGGTTTCACAATTACCTCAAAATCAAACTCCTGAAAGAGAAGTAACCAACAACATATCTTCCCCTCCAACACAAGCTTATTGACTAGATACTTCAAAGAAAAATGGTCTATGAACATCTTGAAGTGACCCCCCAACAGGTAATGCCTAAACTTCTGTAGTGCATATACCATCGCCAAGCCTTCCCTCGCTGTAGTGGTATAGTTCCACTCCGCAAAGGACAACTTCTGACTCACAAAAGCAATTGGGTGATCCAGATCCCCGTACCCTAGTTGCGCGAGCACTACTCCCAGCGCAATCGATGACGCATCCACATGAACATGGAATTCCTTGGTTCAATCAGGAAATACCAATATCAGTGCAAAAGCAATCTTAGACTTCAGCGTCTCAAACCTGAGTTGACATTCAGTATTCCATAAAAATACCGTGTGCTTATTTAACAACGTTTCCATAGGAGCTGTGATCACTGCATAGCCTCGGATAAACTTGTGATAGTACTTGGTGTGTCCCAACGTCACTCTTAAATGATTGACATTGTTAGGCGGTGTTAGGCTCAGAATGAGAGCAATCTTTGCTGGGTCAACCAACAATCCCTGCTTACAAACAATGTGACCCAACAATATCCCAAATGGTGCACAGAAGATGCACTTCTTCAAGTTCAACGATATCGGATGCTATCGACAACGCTCCAACATGAGTCGCAGGTTTGGCAGATGATCGCTAACCAATCCATAAACTATCTAGTCATCCATGTAAACTTGCAGAAACTTTTGAATAAAATCCCTGAAGGCAACAACAACAACCCGAGAGAATATTGCAGGTGCGTTCTTCAGCCCAAACGGCATCAGCGTGTACTGGAAACAACCCCATTCAGTCATGAATGTTGTCTTCTGGCAATCCTCTTTCGCAATCCTGATCTGATGATAACCACAAAATCCATCTATGAAGGAATACATCTCTTGGCCACCCACGCCCTCCAGTACTTCATCAATGAACGGTGTCGGAAAGGGATCATGCATGCATGTGTCATTCAATTTCCGTAGGTCGACACAAATCTGTATCTCACCTGTCTTCTTGTCTTGTACAACCATGGGACTAATCCATTATGATTCTTCAACTAGTTCAAAGATACCAGCATCCAGCATGCGATCAATTTCAACTTTGAATCTTTCCTTATATCGCGGATTCAGTCGATACGGTCGCTGCCTAATTAGTTATGCATATGGTTTTAGCGGAATCTTCATCTCCCCTAAATCCCCCAAGATTCCCTTCATTTCAGAAAACTTCATAGGGAACAAATATTGGAACTCATGCAGCAGGTCGGTGACCTTTGCCATCATCTCTTCATCTCAATAGTCCCCGACATTCACAAACTTTGGGTTCTCCTCTATCCCAATGTTTACTTTTCTAAGCTTCAGCGGCTAATTGATCGGATCTGTCGGTGCATCAAGAGCTACAACATCGCAACTGCCTTCTGATTCTGGAATATTGACATTCCGTGGTTTAGCCCCATCCTCTAGTCCTCTAGTGATATTATAACATTCCATCATCAATTTCATCTTACAATCCGTATGCGGATCCACAGGAATGATACCTCATGCAGGTGATTCTACCAATTCTCTAAAGCATCATCCAAGTCAGAAGACGCAGAACTGGAACTACGCCAACCAAGTTCTCCACCAGCATTCGGATGAATGTAATATTCTAAAATGTTATATGCATGATCCCATCCTTTTCCAACTTCATCCTTGATAGGTTCAACATATCATCGCCCTTCGGTCGGATCGAACAGAGCGATGACGCGGAGATCCTGATTTTCAAAGGTCATCACTCGCTTCTTAAATTGATGATTGCTGTATTGTCACTATCCCATCCAATCCCTAGCAATGCGGGATAGGAACTTATTCCTTTGACAACCTCAATGATATCAAAATCCACATATGTTTTCATCGCTTCAATATCCACAGCAAGGCGTGGAACTCTCCCAATTGGTGTCACCTTGGCCTGATTAGCCAATCACAACTGTACAGGAGACCAGCTCAACGTTGGGCTCCCCATCTTCTGCCATGCCTACTTTGTCAATATGTTAACATCAGAGCCTAGATCCAGAATAACTGAATCGACTTCGTAATCCCTAATTTGGACATTCATGCACATTTATTTGCCCATCTTCTTCCTTTGCAAGGAATTCATCATGGACTCCCTCCATCCTTGAGTTGGTCGATGCAACAAACTCTTGATATCAGCCAGAGCATCAGGATCTCTTTCCAGTAATAAACAACTTTCCAAGAAGTGTTGTAAGGTTCCATACTGACACGATGGTCCTGCTTCCGATGTTGAGTCAAAAGGCGGGGGCATGTCATAAACAATTGACCTACCGCAATATTTTTCCATCGCTCTACGCGCCTGAAAGAATGCATCACACTTGCCATCAATTTCAAACTGTGCCTTTTTCTTCCCAACCATTTGGATCAGAGGATGCGAACTATCCTTGTCGATCGTCGCACAGATAACAGCAACAGCAACATCTTATGTCCTCGGTTCTGCTGAAATTGTTGCAACAGTTGGTCTTTGATTCTGGTTTGGCGGCGGGTTCACAGGTTGATTCACATCTGGTTAGCGTTTTGATTCGAGTGCTAGTTCTGATTCTGTGGAAGATTCTGATTTGGGAACTGATTCTGATTCTGTAACTGCAGCATATTTCCTACCTGCCATCGCACAATCAACTGCGGATAGTTTTCAACAGTGTGATTAGTAACAAAACAAAACATACACTGTGTCTGCAATTGTGGACAATCTCTCTGGTAGTGTCCCAACAATCCACAATTATAACATTGGACAGGTCCATGACCTCGTCCTCCTTTGTGACCAAAACCTCCATCGCATCCTCCCTAGAATCCCCCTTGCTGTTGATATTGTGGTTGAGGAAACTACTGTTGCATGGGATTCGGTTGCAGCTGCACACTATCCTAGATGAATGAATGGTGTTGGTTGAACGTACTGTGGCTGCTGATCGTACTATAGCTGCTGTGGATCCATCGACATTTGAGTATATTGTGGCATAAACTGTTGTGGTTGTGGCTATGGTACAAACTGCATCTACGGTTGACGTAGCGGTTGGGCTACATGTGGCTACAGTTATAGTTGTTGTATAGCACGCTGGTCGTCCTTCACATAGAATGCATCGTGTTGGGTGCTTAAGCTGTCTTAATGAATCACCAAATATTTAATTATCGACCGGGGTTGGTAATCTTAGAGTTGTGGCAAAGTATATGTTGAGGTAGAAGGGTACCTAAGACTTTGGCTCGGCAGACCTTAGAAATGTTTAATAATTAAAAGATTGAAAGATCTTTCAAAATGAAAAACCGAGTCAAACTTCAGAAATACAACTACTAATCTAATTAGACCTAACTGATAAATCAGAATAGTATCAATCTATACTACTCTATTCTATGAACAACAATTAGAAAGATAAAAACAACAAAGACTTGATCAAAAGCAAACTACTCTTTACAAAAATGGAAACTACTGATTAATCATTAAACTCCAATCTAGGAATTAGAAGGACTAAGTACCATTCAAGAACTATGAACAAATTCAGAAACCTATCTATGGAATGATTCAGTCTACAAGTAACAAGAAACTTGTACTTTATTTAAACAAGATTATAAACTACTTAATAAACCTAAGAAATTCAATAGTTAAACTACTCATGCATTCAAAACTAATCTAAGCTACCTAATTCCATTCTCCTTAAGGATTCTGAGGAAATGCATCAAATGTAATAGGAATTGGAGTAAATGTATCAAAATGACTTTCAAATGTAATGAGGAAACAAAACGGAAGTAAATCTAGTTTAACTTCTACAAAGAGATGTAAGCTAAAGAGTGACCAATTACAACTAACTTTAAACATTGTGACCTATTCTTTATCCATAAGCAAATGACATTGAGAAACTCTAGTTATGCTACCTAAGACTGGTTTGAAAATGAGATGTTATTAACAATTGATCTATTAACAAGAAACTAAGAAACATGTATTTCTAGTGACTACTTTGAAATCGAAAGCATGCAAATATCTATGCTATCCTACAAAAGTAAATCATGAAACATAATTATCAATGCGAGTTTAAGGAAATCTAAGCATATGCAAATGACTTGAAAAGAACTGTAATCTAGAAGCATGTAGAAAAATTAATAAAGATATTTTATTTATGAATCAAATCCTATCCTATGAACATCTTTAGTAACTATGTGAATGAGGAGAACAGATCCTATGTTTGAACTAAAATTTATGATCAAAGCATGAAAAACTAATGTACTTGAGAATGAAAGTACTTAATAAAAATGAAATAAACTAAGCTAAGACTGAAATTGACAAGTTATAGAGTAGTAACAAGTTTAAGAAATCATACATGAAGTATTAACTATGGATCAAAGTACAACTAAAAACTAAGACAAGCTAAAAGATAAGGAATAACTAAAAATGAATATGAAACTTAATTGAAACTATATGTGGTTCAAAACAAGGTCCTAATTACATATATAAATGCTGGTCAACTACAGGAAACATTACAATTCAAAAACCTAATAAATTGAACTCAAAACAAGCATAAAAATAAGAGAATAAATATTAAAGTCCGAATGACAGTCTGGATGATAGTCTGAAAGACAGTCCAGATGATAGTCTGAAAGATAGTCCGAATGACAGTCCGAATGACAGAAAATTATATAAACTATGAAAATAAGCAGACTAAATGATCCTAACGCTAGCTGGTTTATGCTTGTTAATATACAGTGCAAACAAAGCAGCAAATAAACTATTTAAAAATGAAATAACAAGAAGCCATTACACTAATCACTATCTAAGGAAAGAAAACCATTTCTATTGCATAATAAAACAGAGCTGAAAGGTAAATGAATTTAATCTATAGCTACAACAACTTTTAACAGAACTAAATCTAACTATAAACTGAACTTGAAACATTAAACTAATTAAACTCTATCTAATTGCAATGGAAAGACTGAAAGCAAACTAAAGGAAACTATGCATGACCGGTCACTTTAAATTCTGAAAATGCAAATTATATCAGCAGGAAGAGATAAATTACAGGAAATAGAAAAAAATCATCTACAGGAAGACAAGTTAAATACTGAAAATAAAAACTATTTATCTGCAGAAAAGAAATGACAAAATATACACAATGGAAAACCTTTGGTTGTTGGGGGGCCCTTCTCAGCAATCAAGGATTGTCTAACTCAGATCGATCACCAACACAACATCAACAGTTGAATAAAAAACTTCTATTAACTGAATCAAAGGTTACACAGTCATTTTTCCTAGCTCTGCGTCTCTTCAACTACTGCTGCTAACTAGTTAACTTCGTTTCTTCACAAGAGACATCTTTATATAATTTTACAAATGAGAGAGAAGGTCGACCCTTTCAGTGGTCGACCTCTCTAAAAATAGGAGGTCTTAATAGCCACAAAAACAGTTCAGTACAACACACAAGTCGTCTGCCTGATTTTGTGGGCGTTGGTTCTCATCACGCGAGCAGCTATGCGTTAATTCCCTTTGACATGGGTAGAGGATGCGATGTCAAGTTGGGCGGACAAGAACGCAGATCTTCTAGAATGAAGGTTCACGAACAATGAGGGACACGTTGCCAACAGAACCCATGTCATTGTTTTTGTCTTTAATGCCCCAGAATATTCCAACCAACGATTTTGTGGGTGTGAATGGAGGGCTGAATGATGGTCCAAATGCAGTTGGGCATCTTCAACATGAATGTGCATCTGAATGAAGGTCTGTTTGAAACCCATAGCCTGCATAACAAAATCTATATTCCAAGCAGGTCGAGAAACATTAAATTAATGTTAATAAATCACAAAACGATGATATTTAATCAAGATTAATGTGATATGCCAATAATTTCATACCTGGGTTTGATTGATAGGATGAATGGAAAGAAGTATGAATTAATATGCCAAAAATGACAAAAGTAGTCTCAAACGAGCACGTTTAATGACCAAAAATGATGACAAAAATGGACACCAACACATCGTACGTTCTTTCCTGAAGTAAATCATATGGGCAACAATCTTTATCTTCATGTCCCATGGACTTGCAGAATGTAGAATACAAATTCATCAGTTTTGTTATCATCTTCTTCATGTATTGACACTCCTCATGTCGATGCCCATATACCTAACATATGCGACACCATGGCATACCTCCGCCACTCAATGGGTTTGGTGCTCTGGATACTAGATAGTTGCGGAAATCTGGGCAGCTATCCTTAGTATTCCCTTCTGCATGACATCGCGTACACCAAACCACTTCATGATGTTCCTTACCCTTCATAAGGTCTTGCAACTGTATTTTCAGGTTTTCCAATTGTGTCTGAATCTGCGACATGCCAACTGCGTTCTCACCAATCGGCGAAGCTTCTAACCACATTGCAATATCCAGAGCCTCACTTGGTGTTGTAATGTTCTGTTGCATCAGCGGTAGGCAAATATGAGGTAGCAATGTCGCGATGAACCACTCTTTGTGATGGACATCGCTCATGTCAAGCTGACTCTTGCCATCAATGTTTGGAACTGTTGGTCAAAATCCCACACAGTTTCATTTGGATACTGCTTAATCTCTTTTAGTTATGTAATATACTGTGCTTTAGAATTGGGTTTTCTGAACTCAGCAATCAATCCTTTTTGAACTTCATCCAGCATCTTCTCTGGAGCGCCTGTGGGAACTTGAACAAAATTCATAAACCAGTCCAATGCACAAACCCGAAGAGTTGTCGCCAATTGTCCTTTCTTAGCGTCATCATCAGTAATTTGCTTAACAGACCATACTGCTTCACATAAGAACTAGTACTGCTCGGGATTGTCTGTTCCATTTCCATGGAACAGCGGCAAGTTTGCATCTTCGCCCGCCATCCTAGGCTTCCTTCCTACAGTCGCTGAGCTACTAGCAATCAAGTTCTGTTGAAATGATGAACACGGCAGTGTCAATGTTGTATATCTTCCTGGTTGAGAGATAGTGAGCAGAGGTGTGGGTATGTTGCTGCTGGGGGTTGGTCCTGCCTCTATCCTAGGTGTAGCCTGGCTGTCCTTGTTGGAACTATGAGTTTGCTTTGTCCCGTGTGGTCTTCCTTCATGACTTTGCGTTTCGATCATAGCAGGACCTTCTCCTGTCCTCTGCCTCTTTTCATGTCGAAACCTTGCTCCTCCCCTCGTAAGACCACTCTCTTCCTCGGCTTCCTTCACAATCTCGTCATAACTTTCACCCATCTACCCCGTATCATTCCATTCACTGCCCCGCTTCTGTTGTAGTATCCACAGCCTCTGCCCACCAGGGTTCTACTAATCAAGGTGCATCTTCAATATGCCCTTTTCACAAATGAGCATCTTAATGGAAAACTGTAGCGAAAACAAAAGCCTACCTCTTGGTCATTTGAAGAATTCTCTTTTTGTTTCACTATAAGACTTTGTCATATCAACTACAAACTCAGTGATATATCCTTCTAGTATACTATCGACCCTGGCCTCAACAGCACGCAATTGTTTTTGACCTCCTGCAGCTCCTGGATCAGTTCTGGGGTCCAAACTGTCGGCTCACCACCTTGGAAGTTCCTCTTCTGATAGGTCAATTTTGCTAACCATTCATACAGGATGATTGATAATTCATAGAAAAAATATTCATGTGGACTTTCATGTATGTACTTATCCAACCACCAATCTATCGACAACCCAGGGTTCTAATTTTCTTTCTCAGCGAACTCTCGCAACTTTAGGTCGAACCAATCTTGGATTTACGGTCTTGTCGGATGCCACAACATGTCCTCCTTGCACTTTGCGCTACAATCCTGGAAATGGAACCATTTGTTGACACAAACCCATTCGACAGGGGTTCCTCACACTATTGACACCCGAACCACCACGATCTCCCTGAGCACCAGCCCAGACAGGTTTTACCCTTTCCAGCAACACCTGCGGAGTAGATGAGGTCTCACCCGATATGTTCAAGGGAGAGTTGACGGAACTACATTTCCACTGAATGAAGGAGGACTTTGTGCATCAACTGATTAACTTATCGCGGTATTGCATAACAGATCTAAGCATTCAACTTGGGCATTAAACATAATCGCGACATCATTCAACAGATCTCATCATTGACAGAACCATAAATGCGCAATAGATATAACAATAAAACATGAATCGCAGCAAGGAAACATCACATCATTCATAGATTCATATCACATAACTCATTCATCACAAGGGAACAGGAAAGACATAGTAATTCTGCTCAACATCATATCATATTAACTGTTGCAACAACCCATAGATACAACAATAATTCCTCTATCACATACCCAGATTAACAGACAAGCAAAATCATTCGTTCTCAATTGTCTCTTCAATTCATCAGCTCATGGATCTCCAACTCGGTATATCAACACTTACAATCCTATGTCTATTTATAGGCTCGCGCCTTTACATTTACGGTCCACCTAGGAAACCGCCTAACTACTTCTTAACAACCTCTACAAAAAGATGACCCAAAAACCCACATAATGCGGTCCAAATGACCCAAAACCCACATAATCCAGTCCAAATGACCCAAAACTACATAAACTAATCGACTTGCGTGTTGCTTTCCTCCTTTCACGGTACCTTCGGCCTTGCGCAACATCCACGATGCTGCGATGCTGACTCATCCAAACCGCCTGCCAACATTACTAGATGGACTTAACTTGATGGACTCTTCTTTGGAATTTTTTAATTAGATATTTTTTTATAGGAACACAAATATATATTTGGTTTCTTCAAATTATGTATAAAAATCATAAATTTATCTAAATAGTGTCACTTTCTTTTTTTCTCCAAAAAAATCTGCGAAAAGAAAAAAATATTCCTTGCATTTTTTCCTACATCTATTACATCTATTATACTTCTCAAGGAATCTCATTACATTGTGTCTACTTCTTTGCATTGTTTATATCTAACTTCTTAGTTTATTTCTATATGAGGAACTTTCTAGTAGGTGGAACCTTCTACGTACTTCTTAGAAGAAGAACCTTTTAGTAAGACTTATTAAACTTATTAGTTTTCACTCTACATGGGCCTTATTTAATAGATATGACCTCAATACATAGCATTACCCTCTTAGATACCTTCTTAGGTACCCCATATTATCCTTCGATACATTACAGATAATACTTATAGCATAACACTACTTCCAACTATTTAAATTCAAAACAAAAGTGACCATTAAGAACCAAATCCTCCCAGAACCAGCTAATCAATGGCATCATGTTCCACAAAAATTATGAAGAAATATTATTATATGTCTTGAAAAACAAAGTGCTAACAATATTTTCATAGAATTACATGACAAACTTGTTGGGAGAGACTTTAAACTAGTGAGACAGCAACACAAGATTCTAAAAGTTAGGTATTGATGGCTGACAATATTTAGTGATGCGCACCCATATGTAAGAAAATTCCAAATTTACCAAAAGTGTGTTAGGAGAGAAAAGGAGTATGTTATCACACTGAAACCCGTGACTATAGAAAAATGTTTTGAGCGATGGGGCCTAGATTTCACAGGGGAAATAAGTATTAACTCATGTAAGCAACGTAAGTATATTCTGATTACCACTGACTATTTCACACCATGCACTAAAGAAAATCCTTTAACCTGAATCAATGCTCTAGTTATCAAATTTCTAGAGCAACATTTAATCACTAGGTTTGGCGTTGCATCAATGTTTTTTTTATAATCATACTTATTTTTATTCATTAAGGTTAAATGAATTTTTGGTGGACAAGGGTATCATTCTTCGATACTCATATAACTATTACCCACAAGGAAATGGTGTAGTTGAGTCCACAAACAAAAAAAAGTATCCGTATCCTAAATAAATTGCAATTGATAGTAGAGGAACTGAAACAATGTTTTACCTAATTCCTTGTGGGAAAATATATTTAATCCAAAATATTTCATAGGAACATCTTGTGTTTCCTATTTTATGGGAAAGAAGTCATCCTTCCCTTGAATATATTCTTTCCTTCTCTCCAACAATCCAAGGCCTACATGGGAAAATTTTCCCAACAATCTAAAACATGGTTAATACTCTTTTGAATTAGAAGAAAGAGAAAAAGAAAAAAGAAAAAAAAATCATCAACATATAGTTAAGATATGGTTTGATAACTAGCGTGCATGAGATAAAGACTTCTAGGTGGAATATATGTTTTCGAATGTGACAAGCCACATGAATATAAGGGAAATCATACCAAATTTTGATAGTTATGGATCGGTCCTTTCAAAGTGGTTGAAAATCTTGGCTTAGGAACCTATAAATTGCAAAATCTAGAAGGATAAGTAGACCTCCTTCCTATCAATGGCCAAATCCTGAAAATGTACTTTAGTTAAATAATTCTTGAGAAGCTATCCTATATATATATATATAAATAAATAATTTTGTTTATCACTTTTTGAAAATTTTCATTTGGTGTCTCCTTTTCTTTCTTTTTTTTATTTCAAGCGGTTTTCCATAGTTTTAATTCACCACTTTCATTTTGGATTTCTTAGTTTTCTCTTTTGAACCTACTCAGGAAGACTTTCCTTTTGTTTTATCCTCAATACTAATAGAGCTTGCATAAAAATTATGTTATTATCCTTGGAATCCACAAGCTTGACTGTTCAGAACAATGGTAATCACACATGAGCCCAATGGACTAAGAAGTAGTTCACAAATTATTTAATAAAAAAATTTAGTTGGGATATTTAAACTATACACTACTTGGATAGGTGAGAAACCATGAACAGTTCAAGGATCAAGTTTTGAGTGGCTCACTAGCTATATACGGGGTTTCATGTTGATCTACAAGCATTCTTTTGGGATCACTTGAGCCTTTTTTCCTTGATTTTAGGACCTCATGCACCATCTTCCACCATTTTAGTGAATAAATGTACCTTCCTCTTATTTTCTAGGGATTAGTGAACCTTTCATACATGTTTCCCCTAGTTGACTAGATAAGTGTGCCTCTCTTGCATGAAATGGATCATTGAACTAAGCTTGGACAATTAACTTTCCTCACTTAGAAGTTATGAGCTAGTTGACACTTCTTGACTTGTCAAATCCAAGTTAACTAGTGGCACTTGAAAGTTGTAATTTAGTTAACACCACATGGCTTGTCAAAGCTCTGTTAGCTCCATCATGAGAGCCACATGGCCATGTAATGGAACACTCTCTCTATTTCATGCATGCAAGGGTGCATTCACTACATTGTTGCACTCTAAGACTAGCTAAGGCACATTTTATCAGGGAATACCATTATCTCTTGCATTCCAATGCACATTGCATTGTAGATCTAATCTATAATAAGAATTGTAACTCTATTTTTTAATAGTTAATGAAGATTATGTTACCTTGATTCTTTTATCTCTTATTCAAATAATTGCTACTATGATGCAGCTTCATTTAGCTTCTAGACCCATTGCTCCAAAATATCACATGGTGTCAGAGCCTTGGGAATTCTAGAGAATTTTGTATGCATGTTTGTAGGTAGAAGACATAAAGAAGAGCACATCAATTAGGATGGATCTTTATACCCAAACAATCGTTACTCCATTAAATTACTTTGAATGGAGATCAAAGGTTGAAATGATATTGTGCATGAAGGGCCTTCATAGGATCACAATGGGAACAAAGAATGAGCAAAATTCAACCAAGGTATTTTTTAAGGATTCTAATATTAGACTGAAGTATAGTATCCTAGGCGATTATTTTGGATTGAAAAAAGCATGTATATAGATAGGTAGGCGAAGATTAAATATGAAACATACAATTTACTACTGAAATGTGTAAATTTTGGCGAATATTATGATAAAAAAACATATTTTATGTAAATATAGGCGATATTAGAGACTAAAAATGACCAAATAGAGAATTTATTTTTTGAAAAAAAAGCACCAAAAATAGCCAATTGGTGAAATTTCGCCCTTAAAAATTAGCCTGAATTCAACTACAGAAAATTTAAGATTTCTTAACATGATGGATGAATATTTTGGATTTCTTTGTTAGTCAATTTCTTGATACTATTGTATTGCATTGAAGCTAAAATAATTGCAAATGGGATCATGATTAAGCTAGTTGGACTCTTTGGGAAGCAAGATAAAATGAGAGGACATCAATTGGAGATTAAGATCCTTAGTTTGAGTCCAAGAAATCTTGAATCTATCCAATAATTATTTACTAAATTCATGTCATATCAGTTTATCTCAAAATATGGAAAATAGACAAAGAGGATGATCAACTAATTCTATAATTCCTATCAAAATAGAGTCAAGAGTACTCAATTTTGGTCTCTACATTCCATGCAACAATAATGGCACTTGGTGCTACCTGGAAAATGCGTATATTGGATATTTTCCCAACCTCACTTATTTAAGGTAAAAATAAGCTCATTCTATTGGGCTTCCTAAAGGAAAAAAATGTGCATGCCATTGCTTCCAATTAGGGAATAGGAACATGGGAAAGAAGAAGCAACAATCCAAAGGAAAGAAGTAAAGTCTCGTAGTTACATAAGAGACTTCCTCCTCCAAATAAGGGAATCCAAATAGGGAAAAGAAAACATGTGCTTACTATAAAAATTTATACCATGAAGAACAATATTTTATGAGGAAAAATAGATCAACTAAACCAACTTGTTGAGGAAAAAAACATCAATGTTCTTGACCACATAAAGAAGAATAAAGCAGCTGACAAACCACAAAATGACAGAGTCCATGTGGATTTTTCCATTTTCTCATCATCATCATCCTCGTGGATTCTTGACTCAAGAGAATTGAATCGCATGGACTCATCAAAGGACATTTTTATTTCCATGGAGCCATGCATCAATCCTACAATCTTAATGGGAAATGCCACATCAGTTAATGTACATGGAAAATGAGTTATTAATCAAGAGCATGGACAGTTTCAGGAAGTATTTTGTGTGCCTTCCTTTTCCAAAAATATCCTTTCTATATATTATATCATTGACTCATGCTCAGTAAAACGAGTGGATTTTATCCCAAATATTTTGATGGTATATGTCAAGGTTGTGTTTTGAGAAAGCATATTGAAGAAAAATTCAAGAAAGGCATGGAGAGCATCTTATATTCTTGAAATTGTCCATTGTGAAACAACATACCCATTCCCACACACTTCTATAAGTAGTTCCAAGTATGTATTGACTTTCATCAATGACTGGTCAAGATACACATGGGTTTATTTCCTCGAATTAAAATCTTAAGTATTCAAATGTTTTAGATATTTCAAATCCATTACAGAGAAGCAACTAGAAAAGGGAATCAAGATCCTACATATAAAAAATTTGGGGGAGTATGTCAAAAAAATGTCTAGCATTTAAGTGCAAAATCAGGCATTGAGTTGCAGCATACATTTCCATATACTCCACAACAAAATGGAGTTGTAAAATGGAAGAACAGATCCTTGAAGGAGATGGAAACATGCATGTTATATGTCATGTCCCCAATTTTCCAATACCAAGGGAAGCTAAGAATCCACCAAACCCCCATGGATCCTAGTGGAAACCAATGAATTAATTAATAAAAGGGGGGATAACATTATCCTAGGGAATTATTAACAAGGAATAATTTATCTTATAGTTGTTTAATTAATTCAATTAGAAGTGATGTAATGATTTTTTTAATATTTAATTATTAATTATATGTTTTGATGAGTTGGATGATGATAAGGACCCCATGAGAGCGCATGGAGAGATAAGGATATCCTTATGAGTTGTCACACCAAAGAAGAAACTGGAGGAAAATAGCACAAAGCTAGGTGTCGGGAAAAAAAGAAAGAAACTCACAAAAGCAGGGCATAAAGCAGGCAAGTATACAAAGCAAGAAAGTGAGGAAAGTAGAAAATTCCTGAAAGAAAAGGATGGCATAGTTTCCTAAAAGGATAAAATCCAATAAGCATGAAAAGTGGGAAACCTCATGAAAAGCAGGGAGGGCACAGTTTCCAAAGAGGAATAAAAAGCTAGTCACTATGAAAAGGAGGAAACATTTGGAAAATATAGGAAGACGCAGTTTCCAAAAGGGAGAAAGAAAGCAAGTATGGAAAAGAAGGAAATTTCCTACTCAGTCAAGGAAGGAACATTGGATGAAGCCAAGGAAGTTAAATTTCTCAACGAGTCACCCATTATATAATAGGAGTAGGGTGCACCACATTCACATCTTTTGATAGTTTATTGTTTGTATGTGAGAAAGCTCAAACTTCTCTAGGCTTTGGTGATGCACCCTTAGCCACCTGTGGGAGATGTGACCCATAGTTTTGGTTCCATTCTTCTACATGTGATCCGGTGCAACCATTGATGCCAATTTTCAAATCTGATCTAGCCATTTCATTTGAAGATCCATCCTTCATAAGTTGATGCAAAGATCCATATGACTTGAGGTGGTTCTGTAGAGTTTCACAGAGAGAGAGTAATCAATTGGAGAGCTTGCAAGAAGATACAGAAGCCCAGGGTGCATCCCATGAGCATCCAAAAGATCAAACTCATCCTATATATTTGATACAATGACCACACCTTCTCTTCGTACTCCTTTCTGTAATATCCTTCTTCTATCATTGTTAAAATTAAAGCATAGTGATTATCTATGATGTTTGAGGTTATGTCATTTAATGATTAGATTAATGAAACTAGTTATTATTTGATGCTATTGTAAATTTCATATCAGAGCCACATTGAATATCAGAAGAGTATTTAGAGAGCCTCCTTTGGTGGTTTGAGCCCTATGTTTCAACACTAGTTCAATATACACTTTCAATTGACTAGTTTTCCAGGATATGCAATATACATAGCTCAAAGTAACAATTTATCTTTCTGAAGGTTGTTTTAGTTTTTTTAATTCTTGTAGAATCCATCCCAATCCAAAAATCAGATATTTGTGACCTTCTCTGGTTGTTTGAGTCTATAATTATCAAGACTAGCTCATTAGGCACCCAAATTTGACTAGTTTTGCAGTTTTATCAATTAATAAGTATCTGTATGCTCAATTTCGGTTATGTAAGTTGTGATGCATCCCTGAGACATTTTTAAATACCATCCCTGTCAAAACCCAAAATTTTCGAAAATTTTAAAATTTTTAAATTAGCATATAATATTTATAAATGCAGTCATTTAACTGTTTTGATTAGTTGAAATGAACATACATGTGTCTGAAGTAGCTGCTATTGTACTTAATTTTAATATGAGTTTCATTTTGCAGTTATTGATTGTTTTCTGTTTTTCAGTCACAAGGGGGAATTGCCATGACAGACTGGCTTACTTAGCTTCCGAGCTAATGCAACATATTTTTCTTCTCTTACAGATATACAGGTGATGTCAGGTCGCCACAATAATCCTTAAAGCATTCTACATCAATTTAGCTGTACCATTTCATTCAGTGAAATTCCAGGCATGCTAACTAGGATTATCGAACTATTAAAGGTAGAATTCTTTTTGCATTATGCCCAGTTCCAATTTCAGAATCATGTTATGATTTACACTTTAATTGCACAGATTGGAATTTAAAGTTACCAAGTAACTAGGTCTAGAGTAATCTTTGACCAACTTTTATGAATTGTAAAGCTTGAAATCCACCAGTGGAAGTCATACATTGAAAGAATGCCATGTCTTCAATCATCAGGGAAAAACTATGACAAACAGCAATTTGTAGTGGAGTTGTAACAGTCAAACCCTAATATCAATTCATTATCTTACAGGCTTAAAGAATCATCTGAGTATTGTCACAAAAGATGGTAGGGTGAAAGGAAAACAAATAGTGATAGGTTCCTCAAACAACAATTAACATTTTTGAAACCTACCTCCTTAAATTTTATAATCATTTATCATACCCTCTATGTTTAAACAGGTTCCAAGACCTAATCTCAAATGTTATGACAAGCAAGATTTATTTTGAATATAAGTCAATATATTTAAGACATCATAATAATGTGTTGGTTATTAAAAAGAATGGTGTGTGAACTATGGTTTTGCATCCCTTATGAAGAATCATGCAATATTTCATGTTACCCTTACTATGATTTTTATTTGGCAACAAGGTGAAATTCTTATCACAATTTTTGAATGCTAATAACAATTGCGTGATTTATTGGTTTGTAGGGCAAAGTGATATTATTCACTATGCAAAGTTTGATGGCATTCTTTGAATCATGGATTATGTATCAACCTATGGTGTAACGAACCTAAGGGAATATCCATGTTATCATTTTAATTGGTAATTGAATGATGAAATTCTCGTCGTAGAACTATGGAGGTTAACCCACTGCGTGGGAAATATTAAGAGGATACGTGGTTGTTTCATATCCTAGTGTTCACGATATAAAAGGTTGACTAACCCTAAACCTATCATTTCTTCCCTCGCCCTTCGGGCTCGGCCGCGTTGTGGAGTCTCTTGTCCAAATTTCACTGAAACAATGGTGGTAACAGCTCCCATGCTGCTATAGTTCTTCGTGCTTGTCCATTAGTATGGTTTAGGAGTGGTTGTGTTGTGCCTTTTAGTAGCTACAGTTTTTGTGAAAGACCTAGGGTTTTATCCCTTTTGGTATCAGTTTCACCCTTGTCTCGGCGTGGCCATGACTCTCAGCTTGGTTCTGTTTGAAGCTTCCACTGTGGCACATACTCCGTATTTTCAGTCAGCTTATTCGTTTTGGTGAAAAGAGAGGGGTTCACCCTTTTGTTGTTCGTGGCTATCAGACTAACTACTGTGTTTGACTTCATTCCAGTCTCTGGTGAGCTACAGGATTTATCTTCATATTTTGAATACAAAAATTTGTTTAGAATTCAAACGTTAATAAATATAAATGATAACTAACAATGTTTTTCTTTCGTTGCAGGCCCTGACTCCATTCGTAGTGTGGGTGACCCCGAGCTTCGGCAGTTGGTTGCTTAACCGGGTAAGCCTGGTTTCACCATGGCTTTTCCTCCTTGCTGGTTGTATAATGGTTAGGGTTTGGTCTTGAATGATCCATCCCCGTGGCTATCTCTGTACTGTTTGATCTTGTAGCTGTTGTCACCAAAGTTATGGACAGGTTTAACCCTGTGATGTATGTGGAATGTTGCGGCTACAGTCATATGTAATTTTATTCATCTTTATTGTGGTAGTTAGGGTCTATAGAAGAATTATTGTATATAAGTAAAAACTATGAGCCTATTCTGAAGATGAGGTTATGGTTTGTGATTTAAACTTCGTTACAGTACTTTAATGATTTAGGGTTAATCACCCAGGTTTTTGAGTGGAATTAATATGAAGTGTTACCTATAAACAAATGACTTGTTTTTATGCCTGCGTTTTTAACTTTAAACTATGTATAGTAGTAATAGATTGTTTGTTTAAGTTTTAAAACCTCTTAAATAGAGGATATGTACTCGGCTGTAGGTGAAGACAAAGTCTTGCTATTTAGCATTAGCTTGTTTGTATCAATGGGGCTGGTAGGGTTTGACCCTAACAAGTTACAGTTTGGGTTATTTTTCTTTTGTTCGAAAGCTTAAGCTATTATGTAAGGAGTACGACTCATATGGTAATCTGTGAGTTGAACAAATGTTAATAATTCGATGAATAAGCTAATTAACGTTCTGTCTGTTTTCTGCTGTTGAAGGAATAGTAACTAAGTTTTTTTCTCTGTTGAAGAATTGGTGTTGTAGAAACTAGAATGATAGGATTCATTTCAAACTCCTCTGTCGTGATTTTGTTTAGTTACTAAATCAGTTATTCAGATTACGATTCTGTGGGTAATATGGAAGTTTAAAAAAAAAAAAAACTAAATAATTTAAGCTCGATATCGAGCTAGATATGGTTCTGATACTTCTTTTGTTTTTAATACAATAACAGGTTTATTTAACTGTTAAATAAGTTCTGTATGAAGAAGTTATGTTAGGGTTTCTGCACAATCTTTTTGTCTGAAAATAAATAAATGGATAGTTGTTTAACTAGGTTTTGTGTATTAATTTAATTAATAGATTGAGACAGGCTAACTTCTGACTAGGGTTTGTATCCTGAGATAGAGATCCTATTTGTGACTACAAAATCTCCTGTAGGTTCTGTCGACCTAGATATAGCTTATTGTAGTATCTATGGTTAGGTTTACTGTTTGTCTCCTATAACTGTATATTGAAATTTATGATATACAGAGTACAAATACTTTATATGTAAACCTTGCTTACCTGTTGAGCAAATATAATCAACTAGGGTTCTAATTACAACTACGAATTATTGTATAAAGCATCAATAGTTTTCTGCATAAATTATAAATACATAAACTGCAGAAATTATAAACATATTAATAATAATATAACAACGATATTTATCATACTAACGATACAAAAAATCACAGTAACTCTCAATAATTCTACTGCTGATACTCAGGGATACTATCTTTTACTAAACTAATTACTATTCAGACATAAAGAAGATAAACATAACATACATTCATTAATACTTAATAAACATAAGGATATAAAATGACAGAACCTGTTGAGCTGTGGACAACAACAGCAATGGGAGGCTGTTCCTCCCTACCAACTCCTGTGGAGTGCCCAGACAGCACTTCTCAGGACCCCCGAGCTTGCTCTGGTCTCCCTGGCTGGAACTAGGTGCAGCAAAGTAATTCACTCAGCCCAAACAGCTATACTGGAACCAAGTTACTGCAGCATCCCTCCCAAACAACTTCCTTACTGTATAATTTTCCCTCTTCCTCAATGGGACTCCTGAATAACATTCACCTGAATGTATTCTCCCTCCAGAACAATGTTGAACCCTTAGCTCAGTTCATTGAGTACTATTTAAAAGATTGCCTAGGTCTTTGTTGGGTTAACTTTCATTAATGAGCCACCTGCTCAGATTCCACTTTCTTGGGGAATCATGACCCCAATTATAGGGAAGTTGCCACCTGCAACTTAGGAAGTGTTTGAGGATGCTGCCACTTGTCTTTTGCCTTTCCACCTAGTTCCATCCACCAGTTTGACCAGTAACCTCTTTTAACAGCTCTCCCATGCTGTTGTCTCCGTAATTTATTTATTAATAATAAAATATTCTGATTTACATTCCATTTCTAGTGACTCTGCTGAGTCATCAATTCCTACTTAGCATTAAATTTAACATAATATCTCAGGAATATAATAAAATAATTACATTATTTTTACAAAATTGGGGTGTGTGACATACACACCCCCTTAAAATGTAACATCGTCCTTGATGTTACTTATTCCTCATCCTCAGCCACCTGCTGGAATAGATTTGGGTATGCTTCCCGCATCTTACTTTTCAGTTCGCAGGTAGCTTCTTCAGGACTAAGGTGCTTCCATTGCACCTTCAGCTGTCCAATTGTGCGGTTCCGCAGAGTAATTTCCCTCCTCCCGAGGATACAATCCGGTTCCACCAGAACTTCCCCTTCTGGTTCTACCTGTACAATGTTCCAATCAATAACATGAGTAGCATCATGAACATACTTTTTCAGAACAGAAATATGGAAAACATTGTGCACTTTTAAATTAGGTGGTAATGCTAGCTGATAAGCAACTTGACCAATTCTAGATAAAATTTCAAATGGACCACAGTAACGTGGCGCTAATTTTGCACAACTCCCCAATCTTAGGGAACTCTTCTTTGGTCTTACCTTGATGAACACATGTTCACCTACCTGGAACTCTTTAGGAGTTCTTTTCAAATCTGCCTGACTCTTTTGCCGATCCTGGGCAATCTTCAAATTTTCCTGCACTTGTTTCACAACCTGTTCCATTTCTTTTAATAATTCAGGACCTAACACTAATCTATCTACTGGATTATTCCAAGAGATAGGAGTGTTACATTTACATCCATACAGAATTTCGAAAGGACTGAACTTAGCTGACGATTGATAGTTGTTATTGTATGCAAATTCTGCTAAATGTAAATAATCCTCCCACTTACCTGGTTGATCCTTAACATACATTCTTAGCAAATCTTCTAATACCTGATTAACTCTTTCAGTTTGTTCGTCTGTCTGAGGATGGAAAGAAGTGTTGAAATTCAGTGTTGTGTTTAATCCTTTAAACAAGGATTTCCAGAAATTTCCTGTGAATTTAGGATCCCTGTCTGAAATAATAACTTTTGGGACCCCATGTAACCTAAAAATCTGTTTCAGAAATATATCAGCTATATTTGCAGCCTTGTAAGTGGTTTTAACAGGAATAAAGTGTGCTGATTTACTCAATTTATCTACTACCACCATAATTGAATCATTCTGATTTTGATTTCTGGGTAAACCGGTAATGAAATCTAAACTGATTATTTCCCATTTCCAACTAGGAATAGGCAAAGGTTGTAATAACCCTGCTGGATGTTGATGTTCTATTTTTACTTGTTGATAGTCCAAACATCTAGCTATATACTCAGCTGTTTCAGATTTCATATTAGGCCAAAAATAATCTTTTCTCAACATGGTGACAGTCTTCTGGTAGCCTGGATGCCCTGAGTAAGGGGTTTTATGAACTTCGTCTAGAATTAACAGTTTAACTTTAGGTACACTAGGAACATACAGCCTGTCTTTAAACAATAAAAATCCATCTTTATTTAAACTATAACCCTTTATCAAGCTTTCTGTAGGCTCTTCTTTAGCTGTAGCTTGTAAATTTTGATAAACTTCATCCAGTTTTATCCCTTCAGTCAGATGTTCATTTAAATCAGAGGTATAAGTGCTGATAGCTGATATAAAATTCAGCCTTGCATTTCTGCTCAAAGCATCAGCCACCTTATTTTCCTTTCCTTTTATGTGCAGAATTTCGAAATCGTATTCACTTAAGAAGGCCAACCATATTGCTTGCCTTGCATTTAAGTTAGGCTGATCTAAAAGGTATTTTAGACCCTTATTATCAGTCATTAAGATAAACTTTCTGCCTATTAAGTGGTGTCGCCACATCTTTAAGGCATGAATAATAGCAGCTAGTTCTAAGTCATAAGTGGCATAATTCTTTTCATGAATCATCAGCTTCCTGGACTCATAGGCAATGACATGCCCATCCTGAGTCAACACTCCGCCTAGACCGTCATTACAAGCATCGGTGTAAACCACGAAATCCTTGTTAGGATCTGCTATTCTTAGAATAGGCGCAGTCGTTAATAAAGTCTTTAATTTCTTAAACCTTTCTTCACACTTCAATTTCCAATCAAACTTCTTTCCTTTCTTTTGCAAGGAAGTGATTGGGTTGGCTATTTTTGAAAAGCCTTCAATGAATCTCCGGTAATAACCGGTAATTCCCATGAAGGACCTAACATTTGTTACGTCTTTTGCTACTGCCCACTCTTCAATTGCCCGGATCTTTTCAGGATCAACTGAAATCCCTTCCTTAGTCACTACGTGACCTAAGTACTGGATTTCATCCTTGAAGAAATCACACTTACTAAACTTCGCGAAGAGCTACTGTTCTCGCAGTTCTTGTAAGACTATCCGTAAATGTTCTTTATGTTCCTCTTCGTTTTTAGAATAAATTAAAATGTCATCGATAAATATGACAACAAATTTATCTAAGTATTTATGCATTATGTTGTTCATTAGGCACATAAAGACGGCTGGGGCGTTAGTAAGCCCAAATGGCATTACGACAAATTCGTAATGTCCATACCTCGTTCTGAAAGTTGTTTTGAAAATGTATTCCTCTTTAATTCTCACCTGATGATATCCCGATCTCAGGTCTATCTTAGAGAATACCGTAGCTCCACGTAGTTGATCGAACAGATCATCTATGCGAGGCAACGGATATCTGTTTTTAATTGTCATCTTGTTTAGTTGACGGTAATCTATGCAAAGTCGCATAGTTTCGTCCTTATTTTTAACAAAGATTACTGGTGCTCCCCAAGGGGACACACTGGGTCAAATATAATTCTTATCTATTAATTCCTTTAACTGGGTTTTTAATTCGTTAAACTCCAAAATATTCATGCGATACGGAGCCTTTGAATTGGGCACAGCACCAGGTACCAGTTCAATTGTGAAATCCAGTTCTCTCTTGGGAGGTAATCCTGGAATTTCCTCCGGAAAAACATCAGTAAATTCATTCACTATCGGAATATCCTCGACTGTTATCTTGCTTAAATCAGATTTAACTGCCTCATCTGTAATTCAGTCAAGCTTTGGGCGGGATATTCACTAACCTAGTCTAGTTCCTTATTCACTAGTTTTGAGAACTCGTTAATGTTTGCAAATTTATGACTTTTAAAGTTATATTTGAGATAATATCATCTGATATCAGATCAGGGATATTACAGTGGTATCAAATCTCTTTCCTTGGCTCATCCTGTGGAAAGTAACTCTCAGTGGAAGATATCTCAGAATTGTTTTCAAGTTGCAATTGTGGAACTAGTGGCAGACATGGAAGATGAAGGCTTTGAGTTGTACGAGGAAGAAGAGATAATTTACATTGATGGAGGATTACCAAGAGATGAGTATGGTTACATTTTTTATCATATGTATAGATACCAATGGGATGAACCACCAATGGATAATCCTAAGGAAGATTTAGCAAAGAGGATATCTGCAAGTAAAAATTTTCCCTGCCACTACCAGGAGTATTTGGCTTTCGGACAAGAGATTGGTAAGGCCATTTATTTCAAATATTACTTTCATTTCAGATTTGGATCTGAGATAAATGATGAATATTTGGATTCAATAGAGAGAATAAAAACACCCATAGAGGAACCAACTTGTTCTGCCTCTGTGAGTAAAGAAAAAGGAAGAAAAAATCAGCCAATTGCATCTTCTAGCATCATGAGATTGTTTTGGTTTTCTTCAGGAAGATCTTCCAAAGGTTGTAAGCATGAAGAAGCAACCACTAGTTATGATAAGGATAAACAAACTATGGATTAGAGAGTATCTACTAATGGGTTCCAAGAAGTTTCATTTACTAATGGTTGCTCGAATTCTGAAGAAGCATCTGCTGACGGATGCTGTGAAGAGGTACCTACTGATGGGTGCCCAAGTTTTGAGGAGACATCTTATTATGGATGTCCATCTCTCTATGTTGGTGACATAGAGATAAAAATTGATGAGGTTTCTACAAGTACAAGTTCCCCTAATACTAAAGAATATGAAGTCCTTGCAGTGAAGGAAGAAGTCACAAGATCAATCTCACTATCACCACATGAGCTTCAAGAGGTTTATCCATTGGTATATGATGAGGAGGTTTATTATCAACCTTCACCTTTTGAAAGGCCACTCACGATGAATGAAATAAATATAAAGGAGGCCTTACACACTCTCCATGACACACATGTTTTAGTGTCACAATCTTATTGGAGATATGATTCATTGGAAAATTCATTTTTCCTTGAAGCCATGGAGAAGATTCAGAGAGCAATGTCTACAATCCAAAGTGATTTTTTAGATATGCTTTTTGACAAAAAATATTTGCATGATGTTGTGCATATGTTGCATGGAGAATCCTTGAACCATGATGAGGAGATATGCAAGATCAATGATGAGTTGATGGCCACCCAAGATTATTTGAGAAGCACTCAAGTTTCCCTCTTAGAATCCAAGATCCAAATAGAGCAACTTCATCAAAAGTTGCAAATATCACTCATACCAGTCAGGCAGTCTATTATGGTTGGTTGTATTCAGAGTTCTATGGAGGAACCTCATGAGATGGTGGTTCATGAGGTACATGATGGCATGCATGTGCTTGAATAAATTTTAGATGTCGATGAAGAGTTCCAAGCACATATAGTTTCCCAGAGCGAAACTGAGCTTATTCCTGGAGTGATTCATTCCTCCATTGAGGAATTATAAGAGCTCATGTTTGATGGACCAACCTTTGATGGAGTTGATGCATCCATTATCTTGGTGTATGAGGTTTGCAGAGAGGATATTTTGGTCCATGACCCCACATCAGACCCTCCTAATACCTCCATGACATTTGAGGGTGAAGTTTGGGTCAAGAATTTCTTTTTAATGGTGCCTGAAGATGAGCATAAGGCTCCCACATTCACTTTAGCTGATTTAATGGAAACACCATTCCCTACCTGGAAATTACAGAGGCATCTCATGCCTATATTTGATGCCACATCACATAAATATGTGGATGGTTCCCATTTGAGTCCATTAAGTGGGACACAATATGGTTGGAGGCATCCTTTGACCAGTGGCAGAGAGTTGAGCCATCGGGAATCTTCACATAGGGAAGCATCTTTCTTTCCATTTGAACCATTGGATTGGAGTGTCTCTTCTTTTCCTATTTGGGAGAAAATACACATGAGTGATATTCCTTATTGCATCTATGGAGAGTTATTTGATACATTTTACACCTTCGGTGAGCAGCATGGGAATCCATGGAATGTTGATGATACCTACCCTTTTGGTGATTGGACATGGGACCTTCACCCTTGTCTTTTGAACAATAGTGTTTTGATATTTGGTACTTGTGTGCATTGGGAACATGGAGTACAATCTGATTTGCATGTGCTTGGAGAGTTTGGATTTAAGCAATATGGATGCCAAGCACTTGCTCATTGCCAGAGAGATCATGAGTTGCCTCATGGAGGAAGTTGCAAATATTTAGAGGAGGCACATGATTTCATTTCGGTTGATCCAACCACAAGATTGATGGATAATTATTTCCAAGATTTGGTTCACTTACCTTAACCCCACGTACATATGGCATCCAACACACATGGGGATGATCGGGTAAAAGAATTATTTCTTTTGGTGCCACCTAAGGAGAAGGAGGTTCCCACACTTTTATTTGATGATGGGATGGTTAAACATTGGTGTTTGACAAGCACATTAACCCCTTCTCATTGTGATGAGAAGCACTAGAGGAATCTATGTGATGTCTCCATCATGCATAATAGTGCATTCAATTGGAGTGTTTGTTCATCTACTGATTGGATGAATGGATACATATCAGAGCTAAGCACCCCCAAGGGTGATTTTATTGTTTGAATAAGTGGAGAGTTGAATGACACATCATACATATTTTATGAGAATTTTCATGTACACCTATGTCAATTTGCTAGCAGTGATATGAGTCTATGTGTTGGTTTGCACATGGAGCAAAAGGAGTTTCATACTTGGTTGGAGGGACTCATTGAGGTTTGGTTTTGCATTGGAAGTGATAAAATTCCAGTATGGTGGAGTGATATAGACATTCTCCATGATGATATATTCTTCATGTTGATACTCATGTTTGAAAGGATACAGCTGAGACATTGGGACCTGGAATTATTTGGAATGGCAATCTTCCGCAAGTAATAGTGCCATTGGGATACGTACAACACAAACAATGGGATTCGGGAATTATTATCAACTATCTTAGTTGGGTTGAAAATATTATTGGAAAGGAGTTAATCATTGGTAGAATGACTATAATCAGAGTGGTGGAGCATAAACATGGTGGACTTTTGGTTGGAGTTGGATTTGGTTTCTTTCTTGAGGACAAGCAAGCTTGGGAGGGGAGGATTGTCATGTACCCAATTTTCCAGTACCAAGGACAACTAAGAATCCACTAAATCCCCATCGATCCTAGTGGATACCAATGAATTAATTAATAAAAGGGGGGATAACATTAGCCTAGGAAACTATTAACGAGGAATAATTTATACTATAGTTGTTTAATTAATTAAATTAGAAGTGATGTAATGATTTTTTATATTTAATTATTAATTATATGTTTTGATGAGTTGGATGGTGATAAGGACCCCATGAGGGCGCATGGAGAGATAAGGGTATATTTATGAGTTGTCACGCCAAAGAATAAATTGGAGGAAAATAGCACAAAGCCAGATGTCAGGAAAAAAAGAAAGAAACTGACAAAATCAGGGCATAAAGTAGGAAAGTATACAAAGCAAGCAAGTGAGGAAAGTAGAAACTTCTAGAAAGCAAAGGAGGGTGCAATTTCCTAAAAGGATAAAATCCAGTAAGTATGAAAAGTAGGAAACCTCATGAAAATCAGGGAGGGCGCAATTTCCAAAGAGGAATAAAAAGCTAGTCAGTATGAAAAGAAGGAAACATTTGGAAACTCCTGGAAGGTGCAATTTCCAAAAGGGAGAAAGTAAGCAAGTATGGAAAAGCATGAAATTTCCTACTCAATCAAGGAAGGCGCATTGTATGAATCTAGGGAGGTTAAATTTCTCAACAAGTCACCCATTCTATAAAAGGAGGAGGGTGCACCACATTCACAGTTTCGACCAAATCAACTATGGTGTTGAGCCTATTTAGAATTTATATACCCTCAACCAGCTCAACTAGTATGATCCCAATGCCACTACCAACCAAGACAATATCCTACCCATTGTTGCTGGGACAAATCAACCCCCCTACGTTTATATTGCACCAGGTATGTACAAGGAATCTAAGTTGATCGGGGTGTACTTTGGCCCGCTACCAAAAATCCCTAAATCTACCAATGGCCTGATGTGTATAATTTCCAATCCTGATAATTTTCCCACCTATCCCTTGACACCTTCCTTACCACTGCCATTGATTGATGGAATTGAACAAACATTGAGTCCATTGGTACCTCCTATTTATCAAATACCATTCGTGTACACTCCCATAGGCATGCAAGGGACAATGGTTATTGCTTAGTTAACTCTACCTGATCTCTCTTTGGGTATTCATGTGTGGTACCTTACACCACCTTCCCATTTATGGCTTCAAAAGTGGAAAATTACAAGTTTGTCCTTGTTTAGGATATTATTACTTCTAGACTGGCTACGCCATCTATACCGCAAGTCATACCTACAACATCCAAAACTAAACCACAACTGGACATTAGTAAGACCACCAATGAGGTCATAAAACAACCTAAGTTGTAAGGCACCCTCCTACCTAACCCTGCACTTGAATCATCGAGGGTCACTCACCTGAAAGCAAGGGGAATCAACCAACAACCAATACTCCCACACAGAGAGTCACCCCACCATGTTCTCTTTGTGGGAAACAAGGCCATGTGACCAACCTATGCCCCACCTTGCCAGAGCTGAAAAATTTGCTCAACACCACTTTTAGTGTGACACACGATCCACCGGAAGTAGCAAGGAGCACCTCTCTATGCCCATATCTAAGTCCAAACCATTGCATACCAATCATACATTATCTTTTTTCTCATAATTTGTGCATTACATGCACCATTGTCTCGATATACATCGATTTCGAGATGCTTTCGAAACCATCTGCCTCACTCAACCATTGGAAGAAAAATATCCCCCTTCATCACTAGAAGTATCTTGCATCAATTTAGTCACTACATTGGTGAGAACCCTATTTGTGCCTATCTTAGAACTAGTCCTATCAGTAGTTCCCATTGTTGAGCCTACAATGTCGCAACACCTTTAACCTACGTATCTTACAAAAATAATACTACATGATGGATACTCATCTTATGGGAAACATATTCACTTGATCCCATCCAAATCCATTAATTCCATTTTGTATCAAGCCAACTCCCCTTTGGCATAGACACCTCTCCTTGCCCGAGTACCCCATCCATGTCGGTCTTGTTGTGACACCTCCCACTTTCCATTCTAGTATTCCATTTTATGCACTGAATGTGAAGCTCATCTCGAACTAATGGGGATCCAATATCAACTCACTTACCTCAACACAATACCTCAAGGCTTACCTACTGAGTAAGTTGTTTCCCCCTCATAGGATACCATCAATACCACATCTTCTTTGGTCATTTTACTAATTGGTGATGATTCCTCATCTTCTCACAAAGACTTGGGTCCTCTTCTACCATTTCCCGGTGTTTAGAAAACCCTGGGGGATCCCCTTCAAAATGTTGGATACTCACCCATGAGTATGATACCACCTCCATACCACCCTGAGCTCCAACATTTAAAGGTCACCACCACAAGTAAGAGTGAAACTATCATTCCCCCTTAACATTGTATCATTTACACAACCTAGCATTTTATATATTTTTTATTTTTTATCCCTTTTGATTGAGAATAATTCCATCTTTTGTTTATGGAGATGACCTATTGACCGACATTTATATCGGCTACACAGATGGTGCAAGTCGATGGTCCAAGAATATTGCATTAGTGGCTTGGGCTAGTTATTCCCCTTCCAAATCCTTTACCACATCAGAGGATTTTTTTTTGGGTCACTCACAAATAACCAAGAGAGTATGGTACCATCATTGGTCTCTTAAGTGATGCCATCCACCTTGGCATACACCATATGCACGTACACCTAGATTCCCAACTAGTTGTCTCACAGCTAAACAATGTGTTATGTGTCATCAATCCCCTCCTCTTCCACAAGTTCGTGTACGCACGCCTTCTCATACGACAATTTGAAACCGTTACTTTCACACATGTCCTAAGAAAATCCAATGTGTTCACCAACTCTATCACCAATGAGGTATTGAACTGGCACTTGATACATCAAGCATGTACCTAATCTTGCACATCCAAAACACACACACACACACATAATATATATATATATATATATATATATATATATATATATATATATATATATATATATATATATATATATATATATATATATATATATATAGATAGATATATATCATCACCATAACCATGCTAGTGATTATCGCTTCTATATAAGCAACAAACATGCTAGTGCATGATCGAGTTGTACACATCCCATGCACACATTTTTTGTCATGTCCTTGCATTTATGACCATTGGATTGAGTTACTAACCCAATCAATCCCTCGGGTTGAGGAGAAGACTTCATTTACTTGGGGTTAATTTTGAAAGTTCAGGGATTTAATTAATTAGGAGGTGTTGGTTTATTTTTACTAAAGTTTGATATGCACTTGATGATAATTATTTTTCATTAAATAGTTATTTTTTGTTGATGTATATGTAACTTCGGAATGTATTTTACCCATGTATATTGTATTCCTATAGAGATGTTATTATTCCTCTATACGGAAGTGTTTGTATTCCTATAGAGATGTTATTATTCCTCTATACGGAAGTGTCGTCATTTATATTGTAAGTGTCATAACTTATACTTTATAGGTTATTAGACCACCAAGTGTGGGGTCGGCATGGATTAATGTAACCATGGGTTATTATGCTAAGTTAGACAAGTCGGCCCCACTGGTTTATTGGGAAGGACAGGACAAGCATAAATAGAGATCGAGAGATCTCTATTTGATCATCTCATTACTCACTCTTCCATCTCTCAGAAAGTGGCGCACTTGTGAGGAGGAGGATCATCTGCTAGGAGAAGACTATCTCTTGTACTTTGGTTGTATCATTGCTCTATCTATCTTTGAGGAAGTTGCAGGTTTTTTCACCTTCTTGGTTTTCCCCAATGAAACTTTATGTCTCTTGTGTGCTTGCATTATTGTATCCATGATTGATATGCTGTAGATATGCTATAGATATGCTATACATGCTATTCTCTCAGTTAAGATCCTAGATCAGATTGAAATTTCTAAAAAACTAACATGGTATCAGAGCTAGCCTGAAAGAAGGCATGGTATGGCATGTATGACACTTGTTGCACTTGCGATGCTAGGGCTTGATATAGCAAAAACCAGTCATCGTAGAACTTTCGCTATAAATCCATTTCGGAAAGGTTTCAAGATATGAAACTCTTACAGGTCGAAGATAAGATCCCCATGTACCTTTTATCCAAAGCACAACTTCTAATTCATTGTACTTTTTGTTTTATGATCTGTACAATCTAGGGTTTATGCCTCTTCCACATCTCAGTCATAAACATGTGACCTAGGAAAAAAGGTCATAACTTGGGATAGGAAGCTCCAAATGAAATTTCGTAAAATGTGACAGGTAGGGCATGGATTGTACTTTCACAAGCCAAAGGTTTAGAGAGAGAGAAAGAAAAAAATGAAAAAAAGAGATGAAAAAATAAAATAAAATAAATGAAAAAAGAGAATGAAAATTACAGGGTCATGTATAACCCTATGAAAAATTCAGCAATTTCGGTTGCAAACAAAAATATCTACCACAATCAAGCGAGTTGGATATGCATTCAAGAGAGCCTGCAATTCAATTCAAGTGAGGCTGCCATTTATTCAAGTGAACCTGAAATTAATTCAAGCGAGCCAGATAAATTACATATCAACACTCAAGCGAGCCAGCCACGTCTACATTCAACAATCAGTCATCAACTACTACGGAATTCTTCAAACACGCTGCTCCATTCTTTTTCAACATACTCAAGCGAGCCTACAATTCAATTCAAGCGAACCTGCAATCCAATTCAAACGAGCCCGATACATTACATATCATACTCACGCGAGCCTGCAAGTTATTCAAGAGAGCCAGTCACATACAGCCATGCAATCATCCAAATACAAAGCATCATCACATGAGTCGTATCAACAAATTGGCACAATTTTCAAAAGAAGACACTTCAGCAAATTCAAACGGACAAAGAGGAAAAAGCAGCCCACACACGTAACTACTGACATGCAGAAATCAACTACAAACACTGCCAAATCTACTACAGAATCCGCTATGCATGAAAAATGCACTAGATCATCAATACAGGTACGCATACATACCAAGGTAATCTCTAGAACGATTTTATTTTATTCTTAAGGTAAAACATTTTCCCACAATAAATTTGTTTCTAGTCAGCTGAGGACAGCTTCTATTTTAAATCAGCGGCATGGTCGAATCACCTTAATAACTCATGATCGCTACCTAAGTCCCATCACCCTCAACAAATCATGATCGCAACCTTCACCATATGAAGTACAGAGATCGATCATGGGAGTACAGAGATCGATCATGGAAAAAAGAGGATTAAAAGAGGCAAGTACAGGAATGATGGAAAGGATAGGTGCGGAAAGACGGCAACTAAGGCTGCATAATATTCCACGATTTTGCATATAAAGAACCGCTCGGAATTCCTGAGAAGCAATAGACCAAAGCTAATGTTCTCACTCATCCAGCATTGCAATCCTTCAACCTATAGGCAGAGCCCCGACCAATTAAAGGTATAAACCACATTCCAAAGTTTTGGTTTTTGTCTGATTATAAAGAAGATTCTAAAATGATAAAGGGTTTTAAGAAAAGTGAACCGGAAGATCACAGTGCCATTTATCAAAGCCCAAGAGTCCTGCAGATCATTCCCAATTCAAGTTGGATTCCATTTATCCTTGGACTCAGAGGATACGATATAGGGGTAGCTCAGGAGTTCGCAAGAAACCTCAAACATATCAAAGATGAGCAGTACGTCACCCGAGTAAAAGGGTTGCACATAAAATTGGATGAGGACATGATTTCCAAATACACTAGTCTTCCAATAGGCCTGCATTGGAGCAGCAGTGACAAGGAAGAAAACCACACAGCAAAAGCAGTATTCTTTGAACAAGGGGAAGCTTACGATGAGGACAAAAATGGATTCAAAAGACTCTCCATGCCAGCACCATGGGATGAAATGGCTGCAATTGTCCAAAGGTACATTACTTGCACTGGAAGGTTAAGTTATGTTCCCATTTTCCATTTCCATATTTTGGAACTTCTCAAGCACAGGAATCACATTTCAGCAAACAACAACATTAGCATTCCCTTTTACCTGCTCCAATCCCTAGCAAAAATGAGCAGGAAGGTGGCTAAGGTAAAAGAGGATGCTTTGTCCCATCATGGGTTGATCAAACTAATAGTTGGTGAGGAACTAAAAGCACAAATTCCATAGCTCTCTTGGGAGGAGTTCATCGTGGTATCTGCTGAAGACGTTCAGAGAATGAAGACTACGCCTTTGCCACCAGAATCAAAAAGTAAGACCACCTCTGTATCAAGGGAAAAAAGAAAAACTGACTTGGACAGTGTGGCCGACACCTTGGTAAAGATAAAACACTCAAAAGAGGACTCCACCAAATCAGACCCAGGTATTCCTACCAGTAGTCAGGGGTCGAAGAGGCGCAGCAAGAGATTCACGCAGGTATCTAAAATCCAAGTCTCCAAGGAGGAAGAAAGGGAACCCATTCCCCTAGTTACCAATGTGTATGACGATGACATTGATCCTTTTATAGACCAGAAGGATCCCACTACAGATGAAGAAGAAGAAGAAGAAGAGGAAAAGAATGAAGAAGAAGAACGGGATGAAGAAGAAGAAATGGAAAAAGAAGAAGAGCAGAGCTTACAAGAGCAAGGACACCTCCACAGGAATTCTCCAGAACATAATGAAAACCTCGAGGTCGTTACCCAACTCACTGAGGCTCGGGCATAATTGGAAAGGCTCATAAATGAGTTGGAAACGTTATGAATTGGGCTAGGAAGCTAGCCCATACCTCCCCTGTTCTCAGGCGAGAAGACACAAATCCTGAATATGCATCATGCAGAAGAGCTGCGGCTTGCTGAGCAGAAGAATTCAACGCTGCAAGAAAAATTGGCTGAGGCACAAAATGAATTAGCAAAGAAAGATCAGGATATTACCAAATTAAAGGACATTTTGGCCACTACTATCAGCATATATGATAGACTGCGGGACTTCAGACCACCGTCGGTAGTATATGCAGTTTATATACAGGAGAAATGGGGCAAATTCCAGCTCCAGAGGTTGAAGCAAGGGCTCCCTATAGAGATAAGCACTCCCAAAGAGTTTGTGGATGCATGTTTGAACTCCACAGAGCTAGAGAAGGACCAATTGAGTGAATTCTTCTTGCATAATTTCGTAGTTTTTGGCTCTCCCAACTGATCGCCAAACCCATATGTGGGCGATTTCCAGTTGAGGGCATTATGTTCATGGATGAACCACAAAATTGAGTGAGCACAGGACTACCATCTCTATGTCGCATCCAAATGAGAAACCCCATTAATGATTAGACCAGAGCCAACTCACCCTGAAGGGATAATCTATAACCACAACATCCTCACCCAGGACGAGGAACTGATACCCATTCTCTTGCAAAACAACAGGAGGTTGTGACTCATTTTGACATTACACTCTGAAGCACACAGAAGGAAGTTCATGAGTGAATCAAGGAAAGGTGGAGCGGAGTGGCAAACGATCTAAAAGGAAAAGATCTCCACTCCCCCCTTAGGCTTAATGATGCTCTTTTCAAAGCCACACTCTACAAGGAAGCCCTGGCAAGAAATCAACTTAGATGGATAGGGATGACACTGAATCCCCCATTCTTTCTTTCCCCAGTCATCAAGGGACAGATTAATGAAGAGGAAGAGAGGAGGGCATGGGCCAGGGAGGATCAGCATTTTGGATATCACAGGCAAGCAGGGTTACCTAGGGTGGTATCATGGGATATCAGGGATGTCATCGATGAATTGAATAAGTCACCCAAGGATGGGTGAATCCTTCAAGTATGGGAGAGAATGATGAGTCCAATTTTCAGGTATTTGATAACCCTTTTTCCCACAGTCAAGCTCAAGCAATGGTGGCAAAGAAACACACTCAATTGTGGGCAAAATGTTTTACTTTAATTATTTAATGAAATTGTTTTTTATGATTATTCTTGTATGTTAAAATGCATATTCAATGAACTAATTCTGTGGAAACCAAGCGTGATTGAGTAGGTTCAAGGCATTAAAGGATGAATGTGTAGAAGACTGAGGGATAACCAAGCTTGGCACCCTGTTCCTGACTTATAGGGAATGCACTCCTGTTCAAGGAGAATCGCATTTAGACAATTAGTTAGATCAGCATTAAATTGTATAAATATGGACCTCTTGGGTAGTGAGAGGCCCTTGTTGATATTTTGGAAAAACATTGTTTTAACATTTTCTGCCCTATTGAGATACTGCGAAGTACACACCTTTGTTTTGACATGGATTATATATTTTAATGAGAGATTGATGTTAAACTCCAGCCAGCATTTATAAGTTTCATTCTCTCCTGAGTACGGGTTGGAGAGGGCCCCTCCAACACTTAAGTTAGGGGATTTCTATTTGCAGGTATTTTTCCAATTATGCATTTTACATTGATGAACAGTTATATTGCATATGGAAGCACTTGAATGATTTGTTATTTCTATAGTAATTTATAATACGTTCTGTAGTACAGCAAAATGGTTTCAGTAGTCCTGTAGCTGCTTTCTTCCAACGCATATTTTAACCAACGTTACATGTGTATCAGCTTCGCTTTCAATATCATGGTTTAGATATGAGGTTCATAACTATTTCTCATCGTGATTAATCTCTTTGACTCCTTAGTAGTAGATGGATATCTTGAAATGATCGTACTTCAATTTGAGTCTTGGGATTTAAAATGGTTTAGATCAGAATTCTATTTTTAGGCATAAAGTAATTACAGACCTTGTTTTCTCCAATATTAGAATAGATCTGTTATGGCATTTTCATTTTCTAGATTTACCATTCCGCATTAAGTAATTTCATAAGATTATATCCTTCACAATCAGCATTTTAATTATTTAAAATAGATGTATTGCTTTTGGTATCTTTATTTCTTAGAACGGATTTACTGCTTTCAGCACTTTAATTCTTTTAAATAGATTTATTGCTTTCCAATATTTAATTCCGTAGCATAACCAGTTTTACATATTTAGTAAGAAACCCTTAGAACATAGATACCGACATCTAACTGTGACAAATATTATCCTATAAGAGCACAGATAGTGCCTGCACCTCTAAAGTTTGTACGTCCCCCGGGTTGACATTTAAAGTATACTCTTAGTGTAGCTGCCCTCATTAGGCATCCATCTTGGGAGCTCACCAATAGGCATCCAAATAATACCCCTCGGTCGCTTACACTTGAGACATAGTGGTTTTCCTTTAGGGTACCAAAATCCCTTAGTAATTTTTGACACGGTCACGACCATTTTATCAAAGGGCCTCTCCCTCAGGAGGGTTGAAGTAGCAAGACTGGTTCCGAAAGTTTGAGTGGAATACCGCAATCCACTCAGTAACTGAAGGCTACCTATTCATTGTCCACGTGTGGTGTTCCTTTTAGGCCCACATGGTGATAGGAATGGAGCTGCAGATTCACCTTTCTGGACGTGTCATGAACGGGGTATCTTAGTTCCCTTTCTTCTAGGATTGTCTTACCTGGTGTCCCTCCCGGTAGGGGGATCCCTTAGCCACTTGGTTATACTATCCATATTGTCTGACTTGGATTTCATCACCTTGCATAGGATATGTCTAGTTGAATCAAAATACTATTTAGTTAGGTGTTTGCATGCTCCCTTACCTCCCTTTGGTCTAGCGAGTCCACCATTTTTATTTTTAGGAAACCTCCTGCTTGTTGGTATTCTGACCATTTTTTTCTGATACTCCGCCTATTGTAGCATAGCTGTTACAGTAAGCATTTTGAGATGGTTGTTGGCTTGAGTGCCATATTTTTTGTGCTCTCCTTTTGCACACTCGACTGCATTAGGGTTTTTGAGTTGTTTTTCACTCGACACAACTCCTAGATACTTGACACCATCTGTCACCATTCACTCCCCGAGACACTCTCGACGCCTCTGGGGTGAGCCCCCGCAACACAGTTCACTTGACATCACTTGTCATAGACGTAGAGCTTCATCACTTGACACCACTCATCATAGACCTAGAGCTTCGTCACTTGACTCCACTCATCGACGACATAGAGCTCTATCCCCTGACTCTGACTCCCCTTATTTCACATATGATTCTGAGGTAGAGTCGGAAAACCCCACTTACACAGCACCGACCATCCCCATGGGTGGCATGACCTCTAGCCCTTTATTTGTAGGGACTATCGGTGGAGCATCCACAACAACCCCAACTACCACACTAGCCACAACCACACATACTTTGGGTATGCCCTCGATGGGGCCCACACCCACCATTCTTTGTCATTGTGCTAATTCCAGTAGCTAGCATACCCAACCCACCCCCATCGATGACTTACGTTGCACTTAGTGGCACAGGACCCTCCCATACCACCTCCACTCCCTGGTTTGGGGGTAGCATCCTCATCACAAACCCAGCTCCTACACTTGGGAGCATCGGCCCCAACATGGCCGCTACCACCATCATGTCACACCCTTCTACTAGTTTTCCATTCATGGCTAGTCTCAACCTTCCTGACCTAGTCAGATTAACCAATGATCCCATCAGACACGATCCTACATGGCCCAAACTCCCATCAGACATCCCTAAGTTTGAGGGTAAGGCAGGTGAAGACCCCCAAAATCACATTATGTCCCTCCATCTATGGTGTTCCTCTAACTCCATAGTGGACGACTCTGTCTGACTCCGTCTATTACAATGGACTCTCACTGGCTTTCCATCTAAGTGGTACATCGAGCAGCCTCATGGGACCCATGCCACCTTTACTTCCCTTGCCTCGACCTTTCTGCAATTCTTTCAGTTACCTGTCCGCTATGATGCGGGAGTTGAGATCTTACTGTCTTGCAAACAAACTACGGCCACCCACATCACTGATCACATTCATGAGTGGCGTCGATGCCAAAGCCTGTGCAAAATCAAGTTAGATGACCGTATCTTCCTAGATTGGTTTATCAAATCTCTCCTTCCCGTCATTGCTAAGGATGGGGCATCTGAACGACACCAGTCCAAAGAAGAAGCCATCTTAAAAGCCCAGTAGTTTGACCTTATCTACGCCCAATCCGGTTAGCTATATACTATTATACCCGACGCTCCTCATGGTGATTCCTCTCGAAACGACGCGCCGGGGGCATCTCATGCCGTCGATGGCATCATTGGCCATGTTGCATCGCATAAACAACCCTTTTCCATTGCACATACTAGTACTAGCCCCAACCTTTCACAGGATACATCCCACTCTGGAGCAACCAATTTGTATGTTCCCACAGCACATAACCACCATTCCCATGGACCCTCATGTCCACCTTAGTGTTTCATCCACCCACTCCCTGCTTACACCCCCCTGGTTACACCTCACACATATTACCACCAATAGGTCGTGCACGCTCCTGCACCTTCCCAAGCCCCACCTGCTTATAATCCACCACAGGAAGCACCTGCGGCAACTCAACCACTGGTCACACAGATGTATCAACAACCCCCTCAAGGTCCCGCACCTGCACCACCCCCAGCCCCACCCACTTATTATCCACTGCATCCTGCTCCCACACCTGCACAACCCCAGAACCCACCTGCTACCCAAGGGCAAGTATACGCACAGCAAAATCTGCAGCATAACCAAAATACGCAACGTAACCAACAAGGCCAGCAAAACCACAGAAAAGGACGTAACCGCAGAAACAACCCTCCTCCAGACCAAGGCGGCCAGCCACCTAATACCCCAAACAATAATAACGCTGCACCCACCAACCAAAACCCCGACAGGCAGCCAAAGCAAGCTAAAAACCCCAACTTACGAATAAACAATCCTTGTTCCATTTAAGGGGTCTACGGCCATTACACACACACTTGCCCACATTTGGAGCGGGAACAACAAATTTGGGCCGATGATGCCCACCACTAAGGGCACGCGGCCCCACCAGCGCCACCTAACCACCCACCACCTCAAACTCAATCCTTGGTACTACAGAATCCTTTACCAACCCAAGGAGTGGTGAACACTCAACCGTTGGCTCCCCCTCAAGGAACCGCGCCACCCCAAAATCAAGTCACTTATGATGCGCCTTCTCACCCCACTTTAGACTCAAGTACCCATCCCTTTTTAATGATGACATTTGTTGATGTCAACCTTCAAACCCTCTGGAATCAATATGGCTCCACCCCTGAAGCCCCTCCCCCTGACAAAGCCACCAACTCTCTTCCCACCGATCAGCCATTACGCATACCTCCTGCCCCATTATATGGAGCCCCCAAAGCCCCTTGTTTCCCACTTTGTCGCATCAACAATAACCCCAATGCTTGCACGGCGTCTAATTACAACATTGTGGGTGACTTAGCCCAGTCCCCCGTGGCCATGTCTACATTAGAGGTCTTAAAAAACTCTCCTACATAGCGTAAGACCCTGCTATCCATCATTGGTGCTATCGATCCGGCTGACTCACGAATGATGGCCTTTGATTTGGACGAATCTGAACCACGCCTTCCTTCCACATTAGCATTCCAAGTTTTTGTATCCATTTGGAATCTTGTAATCCATCGGTGCATCATCGATGAGGGTGCCTCCACATGCATTATGTACACATTCGTTTGGCAGAAATTAGGATCCCCTACTCTACAGCCATCCACCACTGCATTGTGAGTCTATGACGGTCATTCGGCTCAACCCCAAGGTCTCTTAGCTAATTCCCCCATCCAGTTGGCTGGTAAAATAGTGCTTATTGACATAGAGGTCATCAACGCCCAACTTGACTATAACCTCTTACTTGGTCGCAGTTACATGTATGCCATGTGGGAGGTTGCTTCATCCATTTTCTTTATGATGATGTTCCCCCATGAAGGACGAGTGGTCAAGATTGATCAACTCACCTATTACGATCCCAATGCCCCAGTTGCACTCGAAAATGTTCTCCCCATGGTTGAACAACCTGTTCACGGTGCATCTACCTCACTGATTTCATTAGTTGGACCCGAAATTTACTCAAATACGCCGATGACTTCCACATTCCAATCCATTCCACCTCCATCACAAGCAATAGAATTATCTAACTTATGTACCCTATCCCATAATACACAAGCACCCAACTATCAACCGCTCTTGCTACCCCAACCACCATCGGTACCTAGTCATGTTGGCGCTACACCCATCCATACAATCCACTTCCTATTCCCCCCTTCAGGAGTAGTAAGCGCCCTGGTTATGGCCACACTCAACCTCAGTGGGTTAACTTTAGGACTACTTATGTGGTATCTCACACCTCCCGCCTCCCCTCCAACACCAAATTTCATCTTACAACTGGTACAACCCATTACCACTGCTAGTCGACCACCTCCTGGTGTCACCACTCCTTCCTCATCCACCAATCCACCCCCTCTTACCAAACACACTGGGGGAAGAGGCCCACAACCTTACACTGCTCTGCCCGTGCCCAAAATAGTTAAAAATCCTCCACCATTTCGAGCTCCTCCCAAATTCTCTTTCTATGATGAGTTAGGCCATGCTACCCATCAATGTCCACAATTACCCACACTACAGGAGCACATGCAAATGCTTGATGATGACCCCAACATCCCGATTGTCCAACTCGACTTTACCCCTAAGCCTCACAATAAATCACTACGTACCAATCACCCTTGTGCAATATGCGGTATTTACAGCCATTACTCACATCACTGCCCTGATTTCCTAGATTACAGAGCTGCCCTCTATGAAATGAATAACATGGACCTCGAGACATCTCCTCCCACCATTGAAGAGATCCACCCCCCAGAATCTCTGTCAATAGGAGAAATCAATACCATTTATATGATCTCTACTACTAGTGTTCCCTCATCAACCGATTTGACGACAAAAAGTTTTCGCAATGATGAGTAAGTTCTCGAGGCTCTCACCACACCGGATTACCCCTGGGATGATATGCACCATCACTCCTATTTCCTCCCGGAGGAATCCTCCCCCACCACAGCCACCCAATTCTTTGTTGAGTCCAAAGATTTCCTCCCAACCAAGGTCGACTGGTTTAAAGAGCCCATTCCCGCTCTCGATGCCTTCGAGGAAGATAACATGGCCAACATGTCACCCACGATCCACATTGATATCTCTACCCTAGTTGATTCCCCCAAACTCATTACGTTGGGAGCCTCCTACACCGAGTACGAGATCGGAGAGTACAAAAAACTATTTCAAGAGTTCCGTGATGTCTTTGCTTGGTCCTACACCGAAATGCCTGGTCTTGACCCCACTATCATAGAGCACCACATTGACACTTGGCCGGATGTGCCCCCTGTTCACCAAAAACAATGCCCCATTCACCCATCAAAGCTCCCCGCCGTCAAAGCAGAAATTGAGAAGCTTCGCGCAACGGATTTCATTTATCCCATCGCATACACCACTTGGGTTTCTAACCCCGTCCCCATTAACAAAAAACAAGGCACCATCTGGGTATGTACTGACTTCCGCAATTTAAACCAAGCATGTCCCAAAGACAACTTCCCCACAACATTTATTGACCAACTCATCGATGCGTGTGCGGGGCATGAAGTCCTATCTTTCATGGATGGGTTCTCTAGGTATAACTAGATTCATATCTGCAAGGAAGATCAATCCAAAACTGCCTTCACCACCCCATGGGGCACCTTTTCCTATCGTGTCATGTCTTTCGGCCTTAAAAATGTTGGTGCCACCTTCCAACAAGCCATGACCTATTGTTTTCACGACTTGGTTCATATCCTATTAGTCTATCTTGACAATGTCAGAGCATGCTCCAAGAAACGATCCAACCACCTTAACGACCTCTGGCAAGTTTTTCTGCGTTGTTGCAAGTATCAGATCTGCTTGAACCCACTCAAGTGTGTCTTTTGCATTCCAACAGGTCTGTTGTTAGGTTTCATTGTTTCCCAAAAAGGAATCGTTGTCAACCCCCTAAAAGTTCAATCCATATTAGACCTTCCATCACCACGTATGCTCCAGCAGCTACAGAGCTTATAGGGGAAATCTAATTTCCTCCGCCGCTTCATTCCTGATTATGCCACCACCGTTCATGGTTTCTTACGATTGATTTGTACCCACATACCCTTTGTTTGGGATGACTAGGCACAAGCTGCTTTCGAAGCCCTTAAAAAATATCTCACATAGGCCCCATTGATCTCCCCTCCGGATTTCTCTAAGGACTTCATCCTTTACATTTCCGCATCTGATTATGCCATTTCGGGGGTCCTTGTTCAAGAAGGCTCTACTCACCAAAAGCATGTCACTTATTATGTAATCCAAACCTTGTCAAGACCACCACTACATTACCCGTATGAGGAAAGGCTGGCCCTTGTCGTCGTGTTTTCCGTACAAAAATTACGACATTATATTCTCTTAAGTCATACTACAGTTGTCGTCGACTCCAACCCCATGGTCTACCTCTTGAACCGTCGCCTTCTGCAAGGCCGCATCGCTAAATGGGTAATTAGCCTACAATATTATGACCTAACTTTCACAACCCCTAAGAGTACTAAATCCCTTGTGCTTTCCCAACTCATAACCAACCTACCATCCCTTTTTCCATCACCGCCAATCACCACTAAGTTACCTGATGACCATTTATTTATCATCTCGTCAGCCGACCCATGGTACGGTGACATTCTTATATACCTTTGCACGCAAAAGTTTCAACCCAACATCGATCGTGATGGAAGCCGCCATATCCATCACCATGCCTCCCGGTACCTCCTCTTGGGCGATGTCCTCTATCGACGCAGTGTCGACACTATCCTTCGTCATTGTCTCACACGAGAGGAAGCAGAACAAGTTCTCAACCACTGTCATAGTGGCACCTGCGGTGGACATTTTTCTGGGATGGCCACAGCCCAAGAGGTAATCCGCGCTGGATACTTTTGGCCCACACTGTTCACCGACTGTATCACAGCAGTCAAGCATTGCCGTAATTTCCAGCTCTTTTCCCCTAAGGCCCAGACACCACCCGCCCCAATCCACCCGGTCGTCACCATTGGCCCTTTTTGAAAATGGGCCATCGACTTCATGGAGTGTAATCCCTCATCCGCAAACGGCCATAAGTACATCATTGTTGCCATCGACTACTTCACCAAATGGGCTGAAGCCATGCCTACCTTCAACTGTAAAGCCGACACTACTACCCGTTTCTTTTTTAACCATGTCATTACACGATTCGGGTTCCTAAATAGCTTGTATCGGATCATGGCTCACATTTTGAAGATGCCATTTGGCGCGAGTTGTTGATTCTCCTTAAATTCAAACATTAGTATGCCTCTGCTTATTACCCCCAAGGGAACGGCCAAGTTGAGGCCATTAACAAAATTTTGAAAACAATCCTCCAACGAACCGTTGACCGACATAAGTCCAATTGGCATCACATGCTTTTCCCCGCATTATGGGCTTACTGCGCATCAACTAAGACCACCATCAGTTTTACCCCTTTTCACTTAGTTCACGATGTCGAATCTGTCCTCACCATCGAATGTCAGATCCCCTCCCTACACATTGCCATTGAACTTCTCCCAGACACCTCACCACTTAAACAATGTCTGTTGTTATTAGAACAAGCCGACGAGGACCGTCGTGCAGCCCTCCAAACCATTAAGGCCTCCAAGAGCCGCTCCAAAGCTGGTTATGACAAACACGTCCACCCACGAGCTTTCCGTGAAGGAGATCTAGTACTCATTTATGACCAAGCTCACGACAAGACAGGGAAAGGGAAGTTCGAGTCCATGTGGCAAGGCCCATACATAGTACATACTTGCCTTGGACATGGGACATATATCCTCACAGATTCAGAAGGCCACCCCTTGCGCAACCCCCATAATGGGTTGTATCTCTAATGTTTTTACCCTTAACATTCCTTCAGACCCGCTAGTCCGTGTTGTATAGTTGGATTTCTTTCGTTGTTTTCCACTTTTATCTGCAACCTTACATTCGTCATTTTCCTACATGATCACAGATGGACCATCTCACACCTTATTACATTGGCTTCGCCGATGGAGCAAGTCGTTGGTCTCCAAACCTGGCCTCCACAGCTTGGGTCTTATATTCCCCTTCACACGAGTTGATTCGCCTTAATGGAATGTGCATAGGTGCTTCTACCAATAATCAGGCTGAATACGATGTTGTAACCAATCTCCTGACTGCTGCCCTTCAGATGGGCATATGTCACCTTTGTGTGTTCCTTGACTCCCATCTTCTTGTCTCCCAGCTCAACAACTCTACCAGGTACGTGATCCTTGCCTCTTTTGAAAGTTCCTGCGCACAAAACTGATAGTTTTAAACCTTAACAGTGCAGTAAAAACTCATATAGATTCTTAACCATTAACAGAAAATACACAATGGCACACGCATAACATAGAGATTTTCACCTGGAAACCCTTAACCGGGAAAAAACCAGCAAAACTTAGAGCCGCACAACTGTTTTCATTATTATGTTTTCTTAACCATTTACAATACAATATATGGTATTCGCAGCATCTAAAACCCTAATTCGTTTACCCAAAATTAGGTTACAACCCTGATCCCTTTACTGGGATTAGATAGAATACAATGGGCCGAAATTGCAAAAAAGCAAAAAACAACCCAAAAACATTTTGCGCTCTGTGTTGTTTTGGAACCTAAAGGTCTGAAATGAAGGGGGGGGGGGCCTGGCAGGCTACCCCCCCTCAACCCCCCCCCCCTCCTTCCACTCCCGGCACAGCCAAATCACTACTGGGGAGGGGATCGTGGTGTACACGCACCCGCCATGTGAAGAGATATAACACACCCAACAAAAACAACTAAGCCGACAATTTGAATCCATCACATTCATTCATGTCCCAAGAGCTCAAAACAGTGTCGCAGATCAAATGCCTAACAACATCCTAGACTGGCATATCAATCACACCATGTAAACCATCTACCATGCATCATCATCACAACATGTAGATATATAAAAAACATAAAAATACCAAAAATACTGCATCTAAAATAGGGCATCCACGTGCCTACTACAACACATCATTTGTATCCACGTGCAATAACCAACACATAGCAATAAACGCGCATCCATGTGCATACAAAAAATAATCACCACAAAATGCATCCATGTGCATATATATATATATATATATATATATATATCATCGTCATACAAATGTCATAAGTGCCCCAACACTCAACTATACAAAAAATATACATCAAGGAGCCCAAACAGCATCCTCGTCATAAGTACATGTTGTATATACAAAAAATCCTGAATGCCCATACGCATCAAGGGCAGTCCCCAGAACTCCCTAACGAGAGACATATCCCCTGCCTGAATCCTCATCACTCCCTACCACAGCTGCCTCTGCTGCAGACTCATCCTCTCCTTGCTCCTCCTCCAGATCCTCCTCATCCCCCTGTCAGTCCCGATCCCTCCTCTCCTCAGCCAGCACCGCCACCCTCATCAAAATCACCCGCCAGTCCCGTGGAGCCTCGTAGCAGGCCTCGATCACCCTCCGATCGAGATCTTGCCACCCCTTGTCAAAAATCCCCGCCAATAGCTGATCTAAGGTAACCTGTAGGGACTCCAAAGTCTCATCAACATCCCGTCGTCGCACATCCCCCTCGATCTGGCAAGGCTGGCACTGCTATACAAACCCTACAGTCCCTATGCCCCTGCGATGGCCTCGGTCCCACATCTACATCAAACCAAATCACAAATATTCAAAATCATCATATATCTCTAGCTATAGATATAACATAAAACCAACAATCACAAAGCTGGAAACATACCATATGGACCCCAAACCTGCCCAAGAGGTCATGGCGCCTTCAGATCTCCCCGGTAGTCCATCTCACGATACGGGTAGTCATCAAAAACCACCAGCATCTGCAACCACTACAAATAAATCTCCCACGTAAAGTACCGCCCTACCTCCCCACCACCCCGCCAACACATCATCTGACCCCACCGCACCATCCGCGGCTCCCTTAGACCCCATCCTAGATCGACACATGCGGTTGCAACGTCGGAACCCACTCCATGAAGAAAGCGCACAAGAACGACCCATAGAAGAACTCCCCTCCCGATACCTTCACCTTGCTCAGCTCCCGCTAAACATAGGTGAGGAACATCTAACCCTAAGCAAAGAAAGTACCCTATATTACCCGCTCTACCAGCTACATCTATCCCCCTGACACTCGGTGGGGTGCCTGTGACCCTAGTACACGAACCACACATGCCGCGATCACTCGGACGTGGGGAAGCAGTATCGGTCCAGCATCTCCTCCATATCCACGTCTACGGACCTCCGTGGCTGGGTATCTGACACCCTACCCAAACAAGGTAGTCCCGTCAGAAAGTAAACATCCGCCAGGGTAAGATCCAGTCTCTCCCCCTGCACCATGAAAACCTCCATACCAGGCTTTCAAAAGCCAACCAACCTATTCAGCAACAATATTGTTGAACGCATCATCGGCACCTACGCAAACTTCAGCAGCCCGCACAGCCCCAAAGTCCCACGGACATGTCGATCACGCCATATGTACTCCATGAGATCATCGGGCATCTCGCGCTATCGGCATCGTACTCTCGGCATCCTGTCAATCACACAATGAAAACTGATTAGAACCTCCTCAAATAACCTATCATTCCCCTCAGAACGATGTCCCGACAAAACTCCACAATCACGCTCCAAATCGCGGATATGGGGCCCACAGTCACGATCTAGGATTGTGGTTGTGAGGGCCATAGTTGCAATCCCAAATCATGGTTGTCGGAGCTACAACCGCGATCCCAGATCGCGGCTGTGGGGGAAACAGTCACGATCGCGGATCGCGGCTGTCGAGGCCATAGTCACGATCTCGGACCACGGTTGTGGGGGCCACAACCGCGATCCGTGATCGCGGTCATCGCCTAGGAACCTGTAGTCCATGCCCCTCGTGACCAGTACCATCGCCCTGAGAACCCACTACCCGCCCGAATCGAGATAAAATTAAAAGGTACAAGCTTAGTGAAATACCTACAACTCACGAAAACAAAATCGACCAACCGGATCGCCCGCAAATGTCAAATCAACTCTGGCCCACTACACTCTCCTATCCAAGTCAACCATACAAATGACACATGGCACTATGGGTCCACTTACTATTTATAGATAGTTGACCATTTCTTGATTCGGCCATTCCGGATCCATACGGGATCCGTTTTCCAAACCGTTTCTACCACTGGAATTAGGACAATGAGACCCTCATTGTGGTCGAATCAGTTTCTCGATTTTCCTGGCCCCTTTTTCAGGAATATTTTTTAGGCACCCCTCGTTGCCTTGATTTATGTGCCACATTGGTCGTTATCCTTTTTTTACATTCTTTATATCACCGGATTCAGTTTTCCATGCTCGTGATGCTGCTTGAGATCATTTATCACACGCCAGATCGACCGCCATCACTTTACAAGCATATCCATGAGTCCTCTGCTCCATTCATACTGCAATTATTTCATTATTTTTCCACCATTCATCATCCCGCAAGGAGGCACCACCAGTGTTCCCCCCCAAACCCTCATTCTTGGTTCTCATTGATGTCCTTTGACTGAACACTCCCTCCTTGCTTGGCCATTCCTTTTGTTCGGTATAATTTTATCCATTTTTCGGGCCGGACAAATCCTTTACAAAAAAGGCACTTAGGGAGTTTATGTTAACCTCTTTTCTGACTCCTAAAACAATGAAAAGATCGCCGAGCAATCTTGCTTGCTTTCATGCTCGTTAAAGTACCTAAAAGGGTGTCTATCTAGTATAAGTTTAACCATTTTCCAGACCTAATAGACTAATTACGAAAAAGGAATACTCTAGTCACACTGGCTAGAAGAGTTCTTGATTGCATCCTTTTATGCTTTTTTGGGCCTTGGAGACTAACACACGAAAAAGAACCCCCCCTGGAGTCTTCTTATTGCTTTCAGACTCTTTAAAATTGAAAGCAACCATGAGCATGCACCATCTTGGGCTCATACAAATCCACACGACGGTACCATTCCATCATTTCAGAGTCTTCTTATCACTTTCAGACTCCTTAAAATTGAAATCAATCACGAGCATGAACTGTCCTAGGCTCGTATAAATCCACATGACAGTACCATTTTGAGCACACTTGTATCCCTTCTTCCATCTCCTTAAACCATGAAGAAGGCCCCACCGATGTCTCTCGGCACTATGATCAATCATCTCGGCAGCACCCCCAATAAGGTCGCCTTTGTTCAGAGTATTCTGCGATATACCACCCTCAGAGTCTCTTGCCATCCTACACCAACTTGAGTATCCCTCTTTACAGTCACAATCCATGGTCCCTTAAAGCTATGATCCCCTTCCCCCAAGTGAGTTTCATATGCTTCCCGATCATCCCCACCATCATACTCTGAAAAAAGGAAGTTTGAGTCCCCCCACCCAATGACCCTTGTTTCCTACCCTCACAGTATGTCAGTTTTGGTAGGTTTCTGCTTTATTTCCTTTAATTCCTTTATGCATTGCAATTCTGATTTCGGCTTCTTAAACTCTACTACAAACGTAGCCTTAATTTTTTTTAGGGTTCTCGGTTGTGCCTGAGAATATTTCATAAACCAATACAAGGCACAGTCTCTAAAATTAGTGATGAGCTGCGCTCTCTTCATAGCATCATCCTGAACTTGCTTTACACTCCATATGGCTTCACAAAGAAACCAGTGCTGATCAGGGTCTTCTAGACCCATTCCTTTGAATATCGGTAGTTTTATATCGTTATCTGTCATTCTCCTTCCTGTTTGTGCAGCACGCTGAGTAGTGCTAATATTTTGCGCAGCGTTCTAAGTGGAAAAGGTAAATGTGGTATTCGGAATAGCGCTAGGAATACTACTCTGTGGAATATTCTGAGATTGGGTATTCTGAACTAGAATAGTCTGAGTCGAAATGGTCTGAGCACTTACTCATGCGGTGTTACCAGTATTGACGTTCTGCAGACTGGGTTGCGCAATACTCACAGCGGGTGGGTTCTGAGATAGAGGTGGCACGGTCTCTGCAACCAGAGGGTTCTGAGGTGTGATAGGGTGGATGGTGGATGATGACGGTGCGATCTGATTGTTAAGGTCACATGGGAGTTCAGTATTCATGCAGATTCCAGGTCCTTCGGGATTCTTCTCTTTATTAAACTTATTTCTCTTTCCACTTCTCAGATTATGGGTTTCTTCGTCAGAATCACTATATATCCTTTATACCATGACAGATTCAAAAATATTACTGCATTCTTAAAATGCCTTTCTCGGCTAAAATCATTTTAATGTTTAGAATAAAATTGTTCAGGTACTTACCTCTGAATCCTTCAAAAAATTATGCTTCGTCTTGACAGTAGGACTTCAGCGTGTCTACAACAAATTTTGTTACAAACCCTTCAAGTATGCTATCAACCCAATAGTTGACTGCTCGTGACAATGGGTTGTCTATTGCTTTGAGCTATGCAGTGAGCTCTGGAGTCCACTCTGTAGGTATTCTCCCTTTAAAACAGGTTTTCTTTTCTGGGAGTCGCGATATCCACTTGTGCAACTCGTTTCCAAACGAAGCCCAAAATATCTCGTGAATATCTTTCCACAAATATTTGTTCAACCACTCTACGTCAGATAGACGTGGGTGTATGTTCTCTTTCTTTGCAAAATCTCTTTCAATCTTATTACACCAGTCCCAGATCTCTTTCTTTTCGGGATGCCAATTATCTAAACCCAATGGGAACTGGTATTCTTCTTTGCACATTACTTTCCAAATATATTATCGCATCACTGGTCTTAGCCGAGCAACGGAACCATTTGTTGGCATATATAACTGAGCTAGAGGTTTCCAGTGTAGACCCAGGTACTTCACGGTTCAAGGAACCAACAAAACCCCTATTCACTATCCCTTTCAGCAACAGATTGCACGCAGCCTGAGGTCTCACCTGAGGTGAAGCTGAGGGGGGTGGTTGCAGAATCAAGTTTCCACAACCTGGTGATGCGAGTGTATAAGAGACTGATGGATAGCGCGGTAAAGGACTCTTGCTGCAGACAGACAACTGCGTGAAATCTCTACCTTGAGTCGGATACTTCAACAAGCTGTGGCACTTGTGCAACCAGTGCATCCAAGGACTGCGCGGTAATGAGTACTGCCCGCATTACGACAATAATCTATCAACAACCTATCTTGCAGCACTCTCCAAGGGTTCAGTGCATCGACTAGACCGTGCGTTTGCTTCAAGACTTGATTGAATCCAATCAATCTTACTTAACGTTCTTTATTCATTCAACGATACTTATATTATTATCATTATGGTGCATGTAAATGAATAAAACATACATTACTGCGTGCTCCGACGTTGCGCTCAATTCAGTTTTCAACTATGCGATTATCCAACAGATTCATGCATTCAAAGACTTAGACGTGCTGAAGACTTAACATTCATCCATGCATGTATTACTTAACATATTATTCCCATCATTCTTGCGGCGAATACATATAAAAGCAATCACATAATAGAGAACTGCAGTATTAAACATCCATACTAAGCAAATGAACAGTTGTAAACACAAATAATCACACAACATAGAATTTAACGTGGTTTACCAATAAGATGGAGGCTACATCCACAAGAACTGTTGTTAAATTGATTTTTTGGGAAGGGTACAACAGTTCTTAGTCTGCGTACTCAACTGTAGACTCTCTTCTCTCAGTTAGGTCTCTGCGCACTCAACTGCAGAGACTTTACAGTAGCTTCTAGTTCCAAGGTTCTAACAATGATCAATAATGAATAGCTAATCCTTTCCCATACAAAAATTCCCTTGTTTATAGATCATGCCTGTAGGTCATGTCTTTACAATTCGCAGGAAAAAACCCTTAGTTTTACAAAACTATCACGGTTTCCCCAAAACCGGACTTCTGGCACCTAGTAGCGAATATTTCATCGTGGCGGTCTTCCACGCATGCTTCACGTCGCTATCGGCCTTCCTGTTGGGCGCGTGCCAACAGGTCGCTTTTGTCGAGTCGTTCTTCCTATAACAGTCTCGTGCGACTGGCTCAATTAGTGGCATCTTCCGTGTGTGCGACCAGTCGCTCTCTTCCCAATTTGCTCCTGCCCGCCGCTTAGCACTCCTGGAGCATATTTGCCAAAAATAGACCTTCGACGGTCTAACTGGAACACGTGCCAATCCCCCGTCTAGCACTCTACTTTGCTAGCATTCCGTGGAATGGGCACTTCGTAGCACTGCCTCCTTGCAGTACTGATCCTCGCATCTTCCTCCATTGTTGCGTTGTGCGCAACTTTGCAGCATCCCAAAAACTTGTACAAAATTGTATCAGCTGAACTGCGCTCAGCTCCACAGTTCCAAAATATCTTTCTCAAAATTGCTCCACTTGGGCAAGGCCCAACACCTCTCCAAGGGGAGGAAGTCTATAGTGTCTACATGTTGATGAAATAATCTTAGAGAGATCTCTACTCATCCATTGAGAGACTCACACTTCCTTGGGAGGATATGGCATTGGCTTGGATGGAGAAAGACTACTTTGTTAAGCCATGGTTGTAGTCATTATTTTCTATGTACTTTCCCAATTTTTACAGTGATATAAATGCTTTCCACCAATATTATTGTGTTCATGATATTGTGTAGTTTACTTGCTTAACTGTTTACTTAGATCTGTTATCGTCTGGATGTTTTTACTTGTTTGTCTTGTTTTGTGTCTCTTGGCAGGTCTTGCAGCTTAGATCTAACGACCGCAAGGCGTGGAACAACATCCAGGAAAAGGGACTACAAACTTAAGGTAAGGCATCCGATAACTTGATCCTTAACTAGATCTAGGAAAGTGGTTTATAGTCTGTACTATTTGTTCTAGACTCACATTGATCTAGGGAGATCTGGCTCGCATCTGCTCAAGTGGATTGTCCATCAAACAAATCTAGCGACCATACTGGGGAAGAACATTGTTTTGTAGTTGTCAATTTGAATGTCCTTTTCAGTTGATTTCTTGTTACAAGCCATTTTATTTGTCATTTGCCTCTTAAGATGGTTTCACCATCAAATCTTCACTTTGAAGAGTTTGATTACCTTCCTTTGCGTTTGTACTTCTCATTTTCAAACCATTTCATTGCTCATTATTTGGAGAATTGGTTCATTTTTGAACTTGGATCTTTCCTGTCGCACCTGGTCAGTGGACTCAAAGCAACACTATGTCATTTTTGGTATTTGTTCTTTGTCTAAGGGCCTATTGTTGCAACCCTTTCATTAGTCTACTGCGACGTCGCACTGTGTACAAGCACAGACTGCATCAATTTTTCAAAACTGCCATACAGACACCCCTTCTCCATTTCTAATTTGGGTTTTGGTTTGTGTGCAAACTCCCTCTGTACTGTAAGATCCAGTCAGAGACCCCATTTTGATTTGTGTGTTTGAGTTGTTTGTTTTTATTTGGAGTTGTTTTGGGTTCCATCTTGGACAAGTCTGAGACTTGGTAGTGGTGGACACTCTTATCTCCCCCACCTGCATCCACTCACCCTTGCATTCCCTCCTCTCCTTACCAGATCTGATCATTATATTAGATCGGCTTCCATACCTCATTTGCATACCTTTTTGAGCTTTGCTTGCTTTAGTGCTGCTTGTTACTAATTGATTTTTGAGTGTTTGTGTGTACTTTCAATCCATTGAGTGCTCGTCATTTTCTTGAGATGTTCTGAGTGATTGGAGTGCTGCAAGTAATCTTTTCATTTCAGTATTTGTGATTAAAAGCATCGTTGTTATCAAATTGTTATTTTGATACATCCATTGAAAAATCAAAAGTACTTTATTTCTGTCATTTTTCAAGCTCATTTGAAGAATTGTACATGCATTGGATGTCTCATTTATAGATCTTTTGGAAATGTTGAAAGAGCATTGAATTATTTGTGTTTTCACGAATTATGAGTTGCTCATTTCCTTGAAAAATTTGAATAGATATCAAGTTTTGCAAAAGTGGTTCCATGCTTGGAAAGTTAAATGTATCTTTTGGTTTTTATTCTTTTAGGCCATTGTAGTGAAAGTGAAAAGCTTGCATACTCTACTTAGAAACTCTCTCTTTTCATCACTTAGCATCATTTTTGTTTTTGAAAAGATAAAAGAAAAAGAAAAAACATGCTTTGATTTGGCTTAGTAGTGTTGTGTGTTGTTGTGTTTCGCTTGAAAAGGAAAAGAAAGGGTATTCAGGAAAGGGTACGGTCCCAATCCTCCTTGTCGCGTTTTACTATTGGACCTTCCGGTATATAGCGATTTGCGAAGCCTTGAAAATCCTGTGAATTTCCAGACCTTTGAATGCACTCTTATAACATAAGTTTTCTTGTGGCTTTAGTTTGTGTAGGGTTTTTTCTAGTCTACTTTTCTTTTGTTTAGCTTGCCTTAGGAGAAAATTTTGTTTCAATCACTCTGGCTAAATTTCCTTGGAGAAGGTCCCGTAGGATTCAAAACTTGCCACCCAAATATCCCCTTAACCAGGAGGTAATTTCGAGGGTAAGAATGGACCCATAAGCTAGGGTCGGGTCACATGAAGTGGAAAACCCCACTTTGAATGTTGGAGGACTTTTGATTCCTCACGCTCCTCTAGATTCACCTGCCTCTCATCCCTCGCAAGGTAAAGAAGCACAAGTCCCCACTTCACAAGACTTACCTCCCGTTTCTCTGGGAGAGCCTGGATCGTTGGAATGGATAAATCAACCCCAGGATCACCCCACAGCAGCTGTTGTCCCTTCAGCAGCTTATTGGACATCTTCTATAGGCCACCCAGTGGCCCATTTTACCGTTGCACCCCCCACCCAGTGGGACTACTCGAATGATCCCTTAGCTTACTATCATGTTTAATTGGCTCACTTTCATTCTATGGCTGAGGAGATTCGAAGATCAAGTCTCCAACAAAGGGTTGAAGACTCGACGTTACCCCCTTACCGAACCATCCTAGGTCGCTCTTTATCTTTTGAGTCACCAAAATCATCCATGCAACACATGACCATTGCTGAAACTAGTCAACCATTCATTCCTGCACATACGTCCCCTAGACAGGAGACCAGTTCGGTACCTCCCATAACCCAACCTGTTGAAGGAAAACAGTCCAACACACCAGTGACCACCACAGTTACATCACCTACTCCCCCCCCCATCCCAAACTTCGAGGGGAGGATACTCTTTACCCCCTACCTTCTTCACAGGTAATGGTAATCCTATGGTGAATAATCATCAACTTGTGTTGGTTCAACCTTTATTGAGTGGTCAGCAAGTTGTTGCTGGGGGGAAACCCCATCTCTTAGCCATAATACTGCAGCAAGACTTCCCATTGGTCCTTCCATTGGAAACTCCCTACCTCCTGGACCTTCCACCATGGGGCTATCCCATGTTGGGGGACTGTCCAACGTAATTCAACCACCATCGATTCAAGCATATCCAGGTCATCTTAACCCTGTGTCGGGTCAACTTAATCTGGGAAATGCACTCTATGGGGTACCTTACCCCAGAAACCCTTACACTCTATGGGGACAGCAAAATGTTTAACAACATGGACCCCCACTTACAGTCCCTCACGTTCCTCCACCCCCGTTTGGTCCACCCCCACCTCCCATTGGAGGCGATGGGCCCCTACATAACTCTCGAGGAGATGGACCTCTACCTTTTGGTGTAGGACCACCTCATTTCGGTCATCATGGCCCACCCCCCCTGGTGATGGTGGTGGAGGACCATCCCATCCTGATGGTGGTGGTGGAGGACCATCCCATCCCAGTGGTGGTGGTGGAGGACCTTCTCATCCTAGTGGTGGTGGAGGAGGACCACCACCCTACTATGGTGGAGGTGGAAAAGGAGGCTCTTACCCTTTCGGCAGCAGTGGTGGCCCACCACCCCCTCCCGGTGGAGGTGGTGGAGGCCCACCCTATTTCGGTGGTGGTAGCAGACCACCACCTCCTCCCGGCGGAGGCAGTGGCGGACCATCCTACCCTCGCAGTGGTGGCGGACCCCCACCATTTGGAGGCGGCCCACCCCCTCCCAGTGGTGGAGGTGGGCCCCCACCTTATGGTAATGGGCCACCTTATTATGGTAATGGACCACCTTACTATGGCGACAGACCTACATTTGGTCCGGGCGGCTCATACCCCTATGGCCAGTTTCCTCCTAGAACACCCTATGGTTAGTCGATACAAGGTCCCACTGGTCCTGACACACCTTATCAGTACTATCAGTACCCGCAGCCTAATCCATAGCTACCCTTTCTGGCTACTTTGGACTTTGCTGACCTATCTCTCCTAACCAATGACCCCATCTACCACGGAACTAATTTCCCACCCATTCTGGTGAAACTTCCATCAGATATCCCAAAATTTGATGGCAATCTAGGTGAGGATCCTAAAAACCACGTGATGACATACCACTTATGGTGTTCATCCAACTCCTTGATGGATGACTCGATCCATCTTAGGTTTATTCAACGGACTCTCACTGGTTCGGCTGCCAAGTGGTATATTGAACTACCACCCCATTCTTTTCCCGATTTCGGTTCTCTTGCTATGAATTTTTTGACTCATTTCTAGCTGCCTATACGGTACAAAACTAGTATAGATATTTTAACCTCGCTCCGTCAAAATACCGCTACTCACATCTCGGATCATATACATGAGTGGCAGAGGAGACAATGTCTCATTAAGGATCCCATTCCAGACCAACTCCTAGTGGATTGGTTACGAAGTCTCTCATTCCGACCATAGCATGAGATGTTGCCATGGGAGGTGTTGTCACTGAAGAACATGCCATCAGTCATGCCCATTTGTTAGACTTAGTTTATGCTCAGTCTGGTACGTTGTTTGATATTCTTTCTTAAGCACCCCACAACACTTACGACCCCGTGAAACTACCCAAAGGACCCCAAGCCGATGTCATTGGATCCCTTAACACCCAGCCTCATTCTCAAACTGTTGGTTCGTCGAACCCCCAAGGTTCTTCCCCATCACCAACACAAGCTGGTCACGACACCACCAAATCATCCACTCCTGCTGTCACTAAAGAAGTGAATTCTATTTCATCAGCTTCACCTCGAAATTCTAGTGGTAAGAAAAAGAACAAAGGGAAACCTAATAAATATTCCACCCAGTAGGAACAAAAGAGCACCCCTGATGATACCTAACAGAAAAGGAAGTTGAAGTATCCTTGCCTACTGCGTTCTGATGACCACTTTTCTCCCATAGAGATGAAGTTCAAAATTTTCTTAAGGGCAAACCCACACCCGCAGTTCTCAACGATCCCTTCCCTGCCCAAAGCAATTGATCGCTCACACTTCTCCTTCCCAAGGAGAAGCATCTACCACCGCACATGTTCTCATGGTGCGTAATGAGACCATCAACTTGAACACTCATTCCCGCTGGTATGAATTTGTTCTATTGAAGGAACCTATTGGAAATAATACTGAAAAATCTTCCACTTCGATGCCTGACGTCACCATACCGACTGCTCCTCTCACCATTGAGAAGCCCTCTTTCGAGCCAGTGTTGCTTCCACCCAAGAGCACGATTAGAAAATCAGTTTTCAATCCTAATGCTCGGGCTACTCAAAACTACAACATTGTAGAGGACCTAGCACAAGCTCTTTGTGCCATGTTGATGCTTGAGGTCTTGCAAAACTATCCTAATCAGCGCAAGACTCTCCTCGTTGCCATCGGTGCAGTTGACCCGAATTCATCGAATACCATCATGTTTCGGCTGGAGTACTTCAAACCGAGGCTCTCCCATCAGTTGGCATTTCAAGTTTCCACAAACATTGCTGGGAAGATAATACATCGTACCGTTTTGGATGAAGGAGCATCTACGTAATTCATGTCGATCGCATGTTGGAGAGCCATTGGCTCTATCGAGTTGAACCATTCTCCTACCACTTTGAGAGCATTCGACAGACGTAGCTTTCACCCTCATGGGCTGTTACAAGCTTTACCAATCGTGCTAGGGGGAAATACCACAACCATTAACGTGGAAGTAGTCGCTGCCCTGTTGGATTATAACATCCTTCTTGGTCGTAATTGGTTTTACACCATGACTGCGGTCGCATCATCTATCTTCCACATAGTATAATTCCCCCATCAAGGCTGAATTATCACAATCAACCAATTGGACTTCTGCACACCTGACGCCGCTACTCACCCAGGCAATAATGTTCCATCAATTGGACAATCTTTGCAAAAGTATGAGAGCGTGGGGTTCGTCCTCCTTAAGGATTCATCCCTTATGGGTGTCTTTCCTACTTCGGATCCCCCAAACCATGTTTCCACAGTGAACATGATCTCCTCATAGATTTCATCTATCCCCAACTCCACTGATTCATGGCTTGTACTTGATGAAGCCACCACACACCTCATTGGAAACGTTGTTCCTCTATCACCCACCAAACTCACATACGAGGCTATCCAGTCAGCACTGGAGGACCACTTGGATGTGGCCTCAACCTCCTGTTCTCTACAACGGACATCATCCGATCCTCTGCTATGGACTTTTCATTCTGACGAGTCCATTATGGAAATCATGAGTGCAGATGATCCTCCGTGGGAAGACCTCCATCATCGTTCGTCTTTCCTTCCCTTGTTGGATACTGTGGAGAACAGCATTAGCACCATCTTCACACCAGATGTCTACTCTGGGTCTGAATCCTTGATACTTACATGTCAAATGGACTCCGAAGGCAACTTAGCCAACATCGAACCCACCACTTCGATAGACATTCCGGTCGCTCCTAGTGTAGTGGAACACATTCATTTAGGCCAGAAGTGTTCCCCTGAAGAATTCATTGCTTATACGGCCTTATTCAAGCGATTCCGAGACATGTTCACTTGGACCTACGAGGAGATGTCTGGGATAAACCCCACCATTATTTTACACGAAATTAAAACCTATCCCGACCTCAAACCTGTCCGCCAAAAGTTACGACTGGTACACCCTCGAAAGACTGTAGCAATCAAGGCAGAGATTGAGAAACTCTTGAAGGCCGACTTCATTTACCCTATCCCATTGACAGAGTGGGTCTCAAATGTCATCCCTGTTACTAAAAAGCAGGGTACCATTCATGTCTGTGTCGATTATCAGGACCTCAACAAAGCTTTTCCTAAGGACAACTACTCGACTCCTTTTATTGACCAGATTATAGACAATTGTGCCGAAAGTGTCATCTTTTCATTTATGGATTGGTTTTCCAGATACAGCCAAATTGAGATCCACCCCGCCGACCAACACAATACTGCATTCATCTTCCCTTGGGGAATGTTTGTGTATCATAAACTTCCGTTTGGCCTTAAAAATGCTGGTGCCACATTCTAGAGGGCCATGTCGTATGCCTTCCACGATGTGAAGGACTTTGTGGAACCTTACTTGGACGATCTCCCTGCCCATTAAAAGCAACGTGAGTTCCACATAGATCATCTTACGGTTGTTTTCCTCAGATGCAGATGGTACAATATCCATCTGAATCCTCATATGTGTATTTTATGCGTCGAGTCTAGACGCATCTTAGGGTTTATCGTCTCGAAAGATGGGATCCACATTGATCCCTTGAAGGTGGAAGCCATTGTCGCACTCCCACCTCCAACTAATATTACGGAACTTCAAAGTCTGCAAGGACGAGCGACTTACTTAAGGCGTTTTGTCTATAATTTCACACAAAATACGCAGGGCTACATGAGATTGATGAAGAAAGACATCTCGTTCATCTAGGATGACCAAGCTCAACAATATTTTGATAGTTTGAAACATGCCATCACGCATGCCCCTATACTCCAACCGCCGAATTACTATCGAGATTACATTCTATACCTCGCTGCTTCTAACACCACTATTGCCATGGTTTTGGTGCAGGAAGACCAGAACGCCCAAGAACATGTGATATATTACACCAGTAAAGGTCTTATTGACACTGAAACTCGATATTCACATGTTGAAAAGATCGCTCTCGCGGCAGTCATCGCTGTGCAGAAGTTACAACATTACATTTTGCTCTGCACCACCACCATCATTGCCGATTCGAACCCCATATACCACGTTCTGACTCGTCAGGTGCTTGGGGGAAAGTATTCACGCTAGATCGTGATACTGCAAGAATTTGATCTTCTTTTCAAAAAGGCTAAGTCTAAAAGGTCTTTGGTGTTTGTTGAGCTCATCTGCGACCGCCCCCCTGCTGATGTAGAATCTGAGTCCAATGACTCTTTTCTGGATGAGTCATTGTTTCTTATCATTACGTCTGATCGATGGTATGGAGATATCACTTTGTATCTTCAAACCCAACGTTTCATCCCTCAATTGTCTCGTGACGACCGTCATCGAATACGCCACCATGCAAAGTATTATCTCATTATCAGTAATACTTTGTACCACTGTGGTATCAATTCTATTCTTCGACGTTGTCTGACTCATGATGAGGCTGAACACATCCTAAATGACTGTGACACTGGGGCTTGTGTCGGTCATCTCTCTTGGATGGCTATAGCCCAGAAAATTTTGTGCGTAGGATATTATTGGTTGTCTATCTTCAAAGATTGTATCGAGGCCGTAAAAAAATGTCCTCCATGCCAACATTTTCATACCAAAAAAACGCACCCATCCCACCCTGTTACACCCGGTTATTGCCATTGGCCCCTTCACTAAATGGGGCATTGAATTCATGCATTGTAAGCCTACCTCCGTCGGGGTGCATAGTTACGTCATTGTAGCTATGGACTACATTATAAAGTGGGTCGAGGAAATGCCTACATACACAAATGACGGCAAGACCACCACACTCTTCAAGTTTAACCATGTAATAGCACAGTTTGGAGTTCCTCAAGCGATAGTTACTGACCATGGTTCTCACTTTATGAACCACTTGGTTGACAAGTTGAGCGATAGATTGGGTTTTCGCCATGAAAACTCAACACCCTACTACCCACAGTCCAACGGACAGGTCGAGGCCATTAACAAGGTCTTGAAAACTATGGTCCAACGTATGGTGGGTACGCATAAGTCCAACTGGAATAATATGCTCTTCTCCGCACTATGGGCTTATCAAACTTCCGTTAAAACTGCCACTGGATTTACTCCCTTCCAACTAGTGTATGGATTGGAGGCGGTCCTTCCTATTGAGTGCGAGATTTCGTCCCTCAAGCTCGCCATCAAACTTCTCCCCAACACTACTGTCGAGGAAGAATGCTTCCTCTACCTATCTAAGCTGGACGAGACTCGCCGAGATGCCACCCTTGCCAACAAGGCTCATAAGAGACGCATCAAAGTGCAGTACAACAAGTCGGTAGAACCTCGCGCCTATAGCGAAGTAGATTTGGTCCTTGCATATGACCAGAAACATGATAAGCTGGGGGTAGGAAAGTTTGAGTCCATGTGGCATGGACCTTACATAGTGAAATGTGTCTTAGAGAAGGGAGCTTATAGCTTGAAGACTACGACGGGATATCTTTAGGTGAGCCTCACAATGGGCTCTACCTGAAGCGGTACTATGCCTGAGTCTTTCATGCATGAGTACTTTTGTATAAACTGTACATGGCGTGTGTGTGTTTTTTGTGTGCTGTGACGCTTTGATTTTTTTGTTCTTTGATCTTGTTTCATTTCTTATACCATGTTCTCTCTACGTGTGGAGAGGGAAACTGGCTACGGATTCGCGGACGGCGCTAGCCGACATACCCGCAACCATGCTTCGGCAGCCTGGGTACTCTATTCACCTACCGGCGAGCTCATTATCTCAGGAGGAATGTGTCTAGGTTTCACGACCAACAATGCTATAGAGTATCAAGCAGTCATTGGAACCCTAACTAACGCCATTTCTTTGGGTATGGACCATGTTGTCATCCACTTGGATTCTCAACTTGTGGTCTCTCATCTTAACTGAGTCTA